>OY743145.1:11255000-12505000 GCA_963555695.1 Dasypolia templi | reverse complement strand
ATCCAAAAGTGTTCCTAGAAAAATTGGAAACATTACTAAATAGAGTCACAAAGAAATCGAATTGGAATTTTGATACCATAAAACCAAATAAAAGTTGCCAAGAACTCTTAGGGTTGTTGAAAAATTTCAATTGTTAATTACATATAAAAACACCAACAAGAAAACAGTCGTATTTAGATATATTTGCAAGCAATATCAAACAAGCTAAAGGTGAAGTTCACCCTGACAGTGACGACTAATGAACCTAAATCTGTGCTAAGTCGGTTTGAGTACAAGAGGGACGAAAATATAAAGTAAAGTAAAGTTCTGTGACTGTATTTCTGCGCTTTCATTCTCTGACATTAGTTTATGGATAATTTGGAAGATGCATTTCAAGTATTTCATGGGACATTGCAACTTTTTTATAAACTATGTTTCCCCATACAGAAGATAAAAATATCGAACGGGAAAAACAAGACTCTGTGGTTGACGAAAGGTTTAAAGAAGTCATGTATACGGAAACGTTATCTACATTTAAAAATGATTCATAATAAAACTCACAAAAATAGATTAACAAAAAAGTATAAAAAATATAGTGACCTACTTAAGCGTTGTATTAACAAATCCCAACAAATACACAACAAAAGATATATACAGAATACGAAAAACAAGTGCAAAGCTACTTGAGATATTATGAATTAAAAAATTGGTGACACACAAAAAAGTTATGACATAAAACAAGTAAAACCAACAAAATCACCGATCCGCAAAAAATCTGTGACATGTTTAACGAATACTATATCCAATTGACAAATAATAATGAATTCAAATATAATATTGAGGCTATAAATAGAACTATGGACATTGATAACAATAACACAAAATACCTAAATCCTACTGATTTGATGGAAGTGTTCAGGATAATCCAAAACCTACAAAATTCTGCTTCTGTCGGTTATGACGAAATAAATATCAAACTTATAAAAGCTTGTGCTAAGCACATATGCAAACCGTTGAGCTACTTAATTAACATATCGTTTTCAGAAGGCATGTTCCCAAGCGCATTAAAGAACTCAATAGTTAAACCGATATTTAAACATGGCGAGGCTATAATGTCAAAAATTCTTGAGAAGAGAATGCTAAGAAGGCTATATGACTATGTGGGCAAATATAATTTGCTAAGGCGGGAGCAATTTGGATTTAGGAAAAATAGCACAACCTCTTTAGCTTGTTTTAATAAGATCAAAATTAGCTTCTCGTCTGCCACATGTTTTAGGTTCTTCAAGATAAATATAAGTTTGCGTAACCTACTACTAAGGTTATGGATATGCTTTTTGAGTTTTCTATTATTACCCCTACGTATTGCGCACTGTCTGTTTTCTGAATCCGAGTGGTGCAGGTACAGTTATCTGTATTTGTTTGGAACATGTGTGAGCTACTATAGAATACAACGAGTTCATGTCTGTGGTTGACTCATTATTTTTCAAAAAGAAGAGCATGTACTGAGCTTGCATGAGTACATCGTGCCATATACTAGCGCTGAAGATAAGGGTGGTATCTACACTACGCTACACTATGAAAACAAATAAAAATAAAGTGTCGTCTGCCAAACAACACTACATCATGTTTATCCTTTATGAGGTAAGACAAGCCATTTATATAAAACAGAAATAAAAATGGACCAAGAGTTTTTTTTTTTAAATACTTTATTAAAAAGAACCATGTTCTTAATAATTGATTACAATGTAGCCTATACGACTAATAAGCAATTTTAATCTAACTTAATTTGTTACGAGATAATTATTTTAAAACTTAGAAAAGTGCTGATTGAACATTACTCAAGTCCGTTCCACTTTCTTAGAGTCTGATAATTAATGATATAAACACTTTGTTCATGTGTTATTATATGTGTCACTGTCACTATTATTTCTACACTTTACACTACACTAACTCAAAAGGTTTAGTTCGTTTTAGTCTTCGCACTATATTTGCTTGGTCTAACAGCAGAATTGCCTCGATGTTCACATGTCGATGGAGTCGGTTGTTCATGGGCCTCAGCAAATTTTTTGATTATATTGGTGACGGGTTCCATTTTTAGGTCACGATGGAGGTCGTCATTTCTTATATACCAGGGCGCATTTACAATACTCCTGAGTACTTTATTCTGGAATGTTTGTATAATTTTGATGTTGGTCGGCTTAGTACAGCCCCACAGTTGGATACCATATGTCCATATTGGCATAAGAATATGCTTATATACTAAAAATTTGTTATGTATCGATAGGCAGGAACCCCGTCCAATCAACCAATACATATTTTTAAAACGCATGTCTAGTTCCTGTCTTTTCTTTTTGACGTGCGCTTTCCAGCGCAGTTTTGCGTCAAGCGTTATGCCAAGGTATTTGGCTGTATTTGCGTATGGCACTTGTTGGCCATTTATGAAGATTGGTTGGTAATCACAATTCCTGTTGGTGAAATCAATGTGCAGTGACTTCGATTCATTCAATCTGATTCTCCATTTTTGTGCCCAGTCATGAATTTCATTTACAGCGATTTGTACCTTTTTGATTGCTTCCGTATGGCATGATCTTGTAGCCATAATGGCAGTGTCGTCCGCGAAGGTTGCGATGGTATTATTTTCCAGCATACGTGTACAGCAGGTATAGGACTGGACCCAGCACACTACCTTGAGGCACGCCAGCTTTAATAATTCTTAGATCAGAAAAGGCATCCTCGTGCCTTACTCGAAACATTCTATCTGTAATGTATGCTTGCAAGATATCGGCAAAATCATTGGGCAATATTAGTCGTAACTTGTATATCAAACCCTTATGCCAAACTCTATCAAAAGCTTGTGCCACATCTAAAAATACGGTGGAACAGACTTTTTTCTCTTCAAGCGTTCTCTCAATGATGTTTGTGATTCTATGTACTTGGTCTATTGTTGAGTGTTTCTCTCTGAAACCAGACTGATGGTCAGGAATTAGGTTTCATTCGTTTATTATAGGTTTTAGGCATTTTAAAAACAATTTTTCAAACAGTTTCGATAATATAGGCAACAGGGAAATGGGCCTGTATGATGAATCTTCGGTAGGCGGTTTACCGGGCTTTGCAATCATAATCACTTCAGCAACTTTCCATGGCTCAGGAACATGCTTTAGCACGAATGCAGCATTGATGAGCCGAGTTAGCTTAACGATGGCTTTACGTGGAAGGTGTTTTAGGATTTCTCCCGTAATAAGGTCATACCCTGGTGATTTTTTGAGGTTAGTAATTTGAATTTCCTTTGCAACTTCTTTCGGGGTCACGAGCTTAATTCTTTGGTCTTGCAGAATATTGGCAAACTGCAAGTTATCTACAGACCCGTCGTTTGGCTGAAAGGTTTCTTCGAGGTGATGTGCAAATCTTAGAGCTTTTTGCTCATTGCTTATGGCCCAATTTCCGTTAAGATCTCTGATAGGGGGGATTGGTGTAATTGGCTTTTTGAGGAACTTTGTCGCTTTCCAAAGAGAGTATTGCGTTGTATGGTCGCTGCTTAACTGACGTAGGTTATTATTAAAAGCCTCATCTTGAAAAGTTCGTATTTCTCTCTTCAGTCTTTTCGTAAGGTTATTCAATAGAGTTTTATCTTGGGGGAATCTAGTTCGCTGCCACCTTTTTCTTTGAGTCCTTTTTTCATGTAATAGGTCTATTTCCTTTGGGTAGGTATTTCCTTTAAATTTGTTCATAAGCTGTGGTGTGTTGTTCCATGCACATTGTTGAATATTATTGTTAAACCTGTTAACTTCAGAATAAAGCTGATCTTTTCTTTTTAATGAAGTTTTAAGGTCAATAATATTTTCTAGGTCTATGCTAAAACTTTTCCAATCTGTAAACTTGTTAACTAATGTCAAGTAATTTTCTCTCAGTAATATTTTGTCACCCCTGAGTTCATGTGGTACCCCTCTTCCACCCTCAGATAATTGATAGAAATATTTTTGACAATGAAAAAGTCGATGAGGTCTGGTAGTTTCTGGCGGTCAGTCGGCCAGTATGTAGGTTTTCCAGTACTTATGACCTCACAGCGCATGTCTTTCACTGCACTGAGAAGCTGTCTTCCCTTAGTTGAAGTTAATCTTGATCCCCAATGAGTGTTCTTAACATTAAAGTCACCGCCTAATATAAATCTCTGTCCAAGGAGTCTGAAGAAGTTTACATATTGTTCTTTGTTTATCGTGTGTCTTGGGGGACAGTATACAGCCGCTACTGTCAAATTAAATTTATTTGTTTTAACGGATATCGCCACAGCTTGCGTGTCTGGCTCCTCGTATTTACACTGTTCGTAATGACTGATATTTTCTCTAATAATGACTGCGCTACCTCCTCGTGCCGTGTTTTTAGGGTGCAGCGAGTGATAAACCTTATAGCCTCTAAAATTTACAAAAGACTGTTTAGTGAAGTGCGTTTCAGAGATCAAACACACATCAATACTTTCTGTGTCTAAGACTACTTGCAACTCATGCTGATGTTGCAGCAGTCCGTTGGAATTCCAAGCCATTATTTTAAATGTATTATTCATGTTGGATTTGTAATGCGCTTGATTCTAATTTCTCTAGTCTCTTGTCAAATGAGGATATGCACTTCAATATCTGGTTGAGCTTGTCCTCAAGACTTGATGGTTTTGGACTTGGTTTTACCGCTTGTGCACACATGAGACACTTTTAGATGTACTCGAATGTGCAGTTATTGCGGATGACGATGCAAACTGTGCACTTTGTTTTTCTGTCTGTTTGTCGGCGTTTTTAACAATTTGCTTAATAGCAGGGTTGTTAGGTGGATTGTTTTTAGATTTTTTGTTTTTAATCATTTGCATCTCCTTGGCAACTAAACACCCTCTATAGTTGGCTGGGTGAGATAAGCCACAGTGGACACACTTCGGTTTTTCTTGCGCGGGTTTGTTGCAATCAGCTAAAAGGTGTTTGCTGGTACATTTAATACACCTCGGCTCTTTTGAGCAATACTTTTGGGTATGACCATAAGCCTGGCATCTCTTACACTGCGGTATTATTTTAGACGTTTTCAGCGGGTTTATTTCAACTTTACACCCTAATATATGTTTAATGCCGTATATTTTACTGACATCGTCGTCATTCTTAAACGACAGTATAAACATGTTCAGCGGTTCTTTTGTTCTCCAGCTAAGTTTGTTAATTGCATTTTCTATCTGGAATCCTTGCGACGTTAAATCATCTTTAATCCGATCCGGTAGGCAGGAAGAATGCAATTTTTTGCCACTACTCTTATTGGCCTGGACTGCTTATCCTCATATGAGTGCCATCAACAGTTATTTTCTGTTAAGCGACGAGCAATCACTCTGTAAGACTCTTCAGTTTTGGCATTTATTTTAACACTATTACCGCTTAACATTTTGGCGGTAAATGTTTCGACTGGCTGAGATTCAGTCAAAAAGTCATAGAATGTTTGATAATTCTTAACACCGTCCACTACGATTGGAGGCGGTGCTAGAGTTTTTTTAGTAATTTTCTTCTCTTTGTTGTAGTAGTCTTGCTGCTGCAGTGCGCTAGTTCTGTCTTGTTGTAGTGGTGGAGGAGTAAGGGACGTGTTCAACTTCCTTTTTTTCCTGTTTTTCGCCCTAATCCACCCAGTCTCTTTGGCGAGTTCATCCTCGTCCGTGCAGCACTCAACATCACTTCTCGTAGGCTGAGTAGGTGGTATGGTCTCACTGACCTGTTTACCTGAGGGTTCTTCTTTCTCCTGTGTCTTTAAGCATTTTAGTTGCCCTTGAAGATCTTGTACCTGTTCCTGCAGGCTTTGTATGTGACCGTTAATTTGACGTACCATTTGTTGCAGGTTTTCTCTGTCCGTTTTCTCCTGAATGTAACAGTCATACAACTGCCTTTCCAGATCAGTTTTAATTTTAATAGACTGTTTTGCAGCCATTGTATAGTTTTAAGGCAAGCGTAACCTAAACAATTTTAAAATAAACACTTCATGACGATTTCTGCACTTGTAACTGGGTCATCGCGGTGGCCCCGATAGATCGACGTACACCGCGACGACGGTGTTATGATGCATCTACAAAATACTCTTTACTAGAGCACGCGCGCGCGATCGGTACGTCCGTTCACAATAGTAGTTAAACACGATCTAACGGACCAAGAGTTGAGCCCCCATTTTTACTGCAGATCCGGGTGATATCTATCCGTTAGCATCAACTATCTGAATCCAATCAAGTGATAGGATTAGAAGTAAGAAGATCCAGAGAGGCGTAACGGATTCCGTAGTGGTGAAGTTTCCTGATTAATGTTTCATGTAGAACACAATCCAATGCCTTGGACAAATCGCAAAAGATGTCCAGCATCTCATTTTCTCTTTAAAATATTCTATAGTTATGTAAGATACCAAGACTGCATCTTATACATAAATCATAACAGTAGTTATCCTGATATTATAGAGTCCATTCTAGAGACTACGACTGCGTAAATTAGTAGCCTGCGTCACGAATTGTATCTCACGCTCTGCTTTATTAGCCGATCAGGACTCCTGACACTAATCTAGTACCTACAGACAGTTGGTCTCCTTGATTTTTATATGGACTTCATTAATATGCCCGTCTGGCATCATGGGACTGTTAGAATATAATGTGCGAGTTGGGTCTTAGGGTCGTAGTGAATGTCAGTCGGAGCTTACTTAAGTGTTTGTAAATTAGCGTGTGAGTGATAATTATTATTTGATATAGTATTCAATTAAAGCTAAGTGAAGTGGCCTTTGCCTAACATTGGGATGTAGCAGGTGAGAACAGAATCAACAATTAATAACTTGTGCAAAATGCAACATAGCGTTACGAGGATAGTGAAACATTTGTACCTAGGTACCTACATAAGGTCACGACCGTCTTAAGACAGACTTATCTCACATAGACAAGATAGCTTTAAAATTAAAAGTGTCTACCACCCGATTCCGGTTTGACGTCGAATTACGGGATATCATGTATATAGTGAAAGACTGATAAAAGGAAATTTGTAAACGCAGTATTAAGTCACCACCTCCGAAAGTTTTTCTGGTATTTTCGAATGATAATTTATTGAAATTGATAAAGCCTCACATTACTTATCAAGAAACAAATTTTCGCAAAGTTTTAATATAAAGCAGAAGCCAACCTAAATTGGTCAGTTATGATTCCATTACTTTTGTTCTAAGGGACTAGAAAAGAGGGGGTACGTCACTAGACAGTTTTGTCGTTGGTACGTGCTTGCATACATTTTAAAGGGAAGCCGACAGTCGTTAGTCAGACGTGTTGCCGAGCAGTTCTTGTACGCATTAGACAACTTTGTTTACGAGACGTTTCGTTTGTAGTGTTCTTCATAATTTTTGTAAAGCAATAGTCTGTCTTAAACCTGTCGTGTCTCTAGTCTGCGCTCAGCCTTACAGAAGAGACCATACTCGAGTACTAGAGGCACACCCTAGGCCGTCTGGATTTACTGATTATCGCACAGCTCGACACCGAAGAAGAATAAATACAAAAAACTACTTTTCTAAGATTCACAAAAAGCCACACCACAGGATGTGATGTCTCGCAGGTCTACAGGCGCCGAGAACCACACCTTTTACATGCAGCAATGCAGTACAAGGCCAAATTCAAAAAAGTCGGCCGACCTATTTACACATGGAATGACAACCTCAAACAGGACATGACTTACTTCGACAAGGAAATAAGAAACCTGAAACGGATTGTAGAGAGACCTCGGACGAAGACATTGAAACAACACAGCATAGCAGAGACCGGCAGTGACATCGTTAAAAGATCATGCCATAGACAAATATCGCCCGTCTCTCCACTAGTCCAATGCTTATTTTTGGTTACGCTTACTTGGGATTGTGAGCCTACCGAATATGCACCCTGCATAACCGGTAGGCTCACAATCCTTCCTAACCTAAGGGCACGTCTTTCCTACCATTAAAGCGCCCCTGGTCTACTCCTTGATATGCAAGGGTCTTTGTAGCATCATGATGCATGAGGCTTTAGGGGCTAGTGTGAATCTTAGGGTGCATTCGATTAATTGAGTCTGCTCAAAGCACGCTGGGGTCGAGGCATTAATTAATTAATTCATTCAATCAGTTATTAACATTAATTAAATTAATAAGAAAAGGCGACCAGCATAATATCCGTAACTACCAGTACTACTTTAGCTGTGAAAGCCTTATGATCGTGCGGCTAGATACGGGCTAATTAGGTGAATTAACTGCACATGCCTGACAAAGCTTTTAACCGAACAGCGCCGACCTACTCCGGGTGCCATGGTTTTATGAATAAATTCATGGAGACTTTATGAAATAGACTGAAAGCATAATAAAATGTCATGAATTTAATCGATATTCAAATACTCGTAATTCTTATTTTGCGCTCCTAAGAATATTATTTAATACTCTATATACCGAATGATGATAAAAACTTATGTACTAAAAATAATTTACTTTCAAAATAAAATGCTTTCTTGTGTTATTAAATACTTTCAAGATGATGAAAAACTTACGTACTAAAAATAATTAACTTTCAAAATAAAATGCTTTCTTGTGTAATTAAATACTTTCAAGAAGCATCGAAAATATACATAAAAATTACAAAGGAGTTAGTTGAAATGCCAAATTAACAATACTAGCTACTGCCCGCGACTTCGTCCGCGAAGATACAACAAACCTCCCCCCCCCCCCCCTTACTAAACATATTTGTGAATTTTTGCTCCGCTCCTTAGGAACCTATTGTGATATTAAATAGGCTATATACTTCCACAAGAATTGGGTAATGAAATGCAAAAATATTTTTTCAAATCCGGCTGGAGTTGCAGAGATTAGTGCGTTCAAACAAACAAACAAACTCTTCAGCTTTATTATTATATACAGTATTTCAAACGAAATAAAGCAGTATTTCAGGTAAAGAAACTGATCTTGATAATTGATACATAAATCTGTGTACTTGTCCTAAGACGGACATTCTCACAAAAATATCAAGATCAAAGCATCTTTTTGAAATATGATTTACTAACAGAAAGTGAAAAGTAATTCGGGATATATTTAATTATTCAGCAGAACGGTTTGTTTCCTGCGACGAAGACCCCAGAAATGCTCCGCTTTGAACCGTACGCACACTACGCAGTCAAATATACGTCGGTATATTTGAATGCGTAGTGTGCGTACGCTGAATGTACCTCGTCTACTTATTCCAAACATAATATTATTGTGTTACCTTTTAAACTTGCTACAAGCTGTAATATTCTATGTTCGTTTTTTAATCCCAGCCGTAGACAGCTGTCTACGTCCCAGATAGTAATCCGATATTTGAAGTATTTGTGTTTTAGCTAACGAGTTTGACAACGCCCGTCAAATTACTATCTGGGCTTAAAAACGAACTACAGAAGTAAAAAAATAGAATCATACTAATTTTTGAAAATGAAATGAAGCAAATATTAATATGACTGAATTAAGTTGGTCTAGTGGTCGCAATCGCTACTGCTGAGCATGCGGTCCTGGGTTCGTTCCCAAGTCGGGCAACGTGTTACTGGGTTTTTCTATCTGGAATTTCTCAGTAGCAGCCCGGAGTCTGGATTTGTGCCCGGTTGATGGCAATAGGCTCGCCCCCTATTACATGGGACTTAAAACATAACTGGCGAAATGTGGGTGTACTATAGGTACACCTCTGCCCAACCCTTCGGGGAAACAAGGCGTGATGTTATGTTATGAATTAAGTAAGAATTTAATAAAAGCGTACTTAAAAGCCATCCAACCTAAAATCATGTTTATTTTTTTTATAAATTATGTAAAAGAAAGTAAAATGTAAGTAGATAAGTTAAATAATAATAATAACGCCCATATAAGGCCTACTTACAAACAAAAAAAAATATTTTACAAAAATTTGAATGAATTACGCCGTTGAATATTAAAAACTACACGCCTTTACAACAATGATGGCGAAATGGGTCAGCCGTATTACGGGCAACTGAAGCATACTGTAACTTCGGGCCCTGAACAGGGAAAGTCAATTCCAACTGGCAACTTTTTTCAGAGCTTAAGCCGAGCGGCATTGAGTCGACCTTTTCTATTGATTTTTAACTCCGCCGTACCTCATTGTTTTTCTTGTGATTGTCTGGAAACGTTTAAACAAAGAATTTCGAATGCACACTAATCCACAAATGAGTGTGTGTACAGAGAGGTAATATTTGTATTCTATTTGTCTTGCGCTGACTAGTTGGGCGCTCCACCTAAAACAAAAGATGTAATAAAGTTTAGCGAACCGCAAATTGCGCGGAAGGCAACGAAGCGCGAGATTCCCTAACAAGAGCGGCCCCACACTCGGGAAACACAACTTTAGTCTTTGACACGGGAAGTCTCTCTATTCTTATGGCGTACCTGCGGAACTTTCCAGTTGTGAAAAGCCACTGACAAGTTAGTTGTTATCTTATTTCTTATAAATTTTTAAATCATTTCCCAGGAGCGCAGTAGGAAGAAAACAGATTCACATTGTTATAAATTACAATTTACATCAAATCTTTAGGGAGTATGTTCACTGAACCGAATAAATGAAGTATTATCTTACGAGTTTAGCAGTTGTATATGAGCGTGTGCCTACCTTTACTCTCGCAGCTGGCTGTGTAACGTGAAGAGTTCTATTTCTTGTTAAAACAAAATCTATTTGATCCTCGCTCATGCATGTGTATTACATTAAGAGGTTTTCGTTAGATGCTTTTGTGTGTTGAAAAGTGCTCTACGTACTTTGTTTCAAACTTCTGGAAGCTTCGATAAAATAATGTTTGCTGTATAAGACAACCGTTTACTAGTTTTGTAATAAAATGTTCAACACGCTCTCTCTTTCAGATTAGACAATGTTTATTATAAGTGTTGTGTTCCGGATTACTTAAACGTGTTTCCGGATTACGTTAACCCTTAAACGTGAAAGAGTAGGTAAGATTTTGATGCCTGTGCACTTTCGTTGTAAGAACTTTCTTATAGTTACATTTTTGGTAGTACTTTTATATTTAATTTTAAGCCATTATTTACTCTAGTTTCGTGTCAACCCTATTACAAGAACTTTGTATTATGAGTCTTTGTATGAAAGCACAAAGTGTGCTTGGACTTACATAGATTCCCTGAAATCCAACCAGGGCACCTAATAGCTCATTACCAGCCCTTTGCATCTTATAACACCAGATCACTGAATACAGTAACCCCAAGTGCTCAGCGCTTTCATGGCAGGATCTATAAACCCCGCGATCCGCATGTCCCAGCAATATGGCTTGAATAATGAATGCCACACGACCCGCCATATTGGCCCGTTTTCGTTTTTAATTTTCCATTACTTACATGAATAAATAATAGTAGGAACACGAGATAGTATACTGCGTTTCATTGATTGTTCACAGACAAGTTATGGCATAGCGCCTTTCGGTATCTGTTTTGGGCGTTTCCTTTATGTGATAGTTAAAACCAAGCTTAATATGCCCACCGCCTCTGAGAGTATATTTTTTCTAGAGCCCCCCAATTATTTTACTTACCATCTGTCGCGAATCTGAAACAGATAATGCCACTATTATATTTAAACGTGTAATATCACAAAGTCGTAAAATCCCAGCTTAACGCCCCCTAATTTTCTTGTGAAAGATGATTAAGCTGTAATAAAAACCCCTACAATTTTAAAAGTGCACTAGGTATAAGAATGAAAAAGTAGCCCCTACCTCTTTGACCTAAACCTGATCGTAGGATTCTGGATTCGATGTTCAGATCTAGAAAAGCTCTCCCCTTATTTGTTTAGATTTAAATAAAACAGGCGTAATAAGAGTGTGCTGTACACTTCTGCCTACCTACCTGTTTGCAATATACAGGCTTGATGTTATGTTAAAAGCATCCGCAAAAAGATGGTTATCAAGTTACTTATATTAAAACAGGTTATGTTTTCCTAAAGGGATTATTCTCTTTGTCTGCTTGGAAATATTACGAACGATTTCTGCGTAACAACCTATACTCGTAGTTAAAGAACCTTTCAACGTTTTTAACCTTAAGGGGTCATTCTAATTTTCCACAACAACGGTTTTATATAAAACGAGGGCGAGCTAAACAAATCGAAACCTATCATAGGCAATACTGGTTGTATTACCCATGATCGGTTTCGATTTATTTAGAATGATAATCAAAATTCGTTAAAGAATATTTCCCGCTTGTTTCGGTGCGATCGAATGTCAAACAATGTAGTTTAGCCAACATCGCTTTTACGCATAAACAACAATGATGACTAATGCCCGGTTTCTGAGGTACTTTTATCGGTAGTTTATCTATTCATTAGCGTTATTGGTTCGACAACTTGTGAAAGTGCGTTTCCGAACTCCGCAATAAAAGATAAACTCCGTTTAAACTTAGGTTATCTTAACTGACCAATGTGTGCCGTTTATCGGCTCCATAACTATATTTGACGTTTAATTTCATAGCAAACTCTATCAAATTTTAGGTTATACAAGTAAAACGTGTATTTTTGCAATACGTTGCCAGTGAAAGCATAGATTAAAATTATTAAAAGGAGAATACAATGAGTGCTAGCATAATGAATACGAGTAGCTCATCAGAGTCTGATTTGGAAGTACTGGAGTTTATTTTTAATATATCAGTACCCAGAAACTTAAGACGTAGGAGGAATCCTTTCGAAATGTTTTCGGATGAAGAATTTAAATTGAGATATCGCTTTGATAAGAACACTGTGATACACATAAGTGAAGTCATCAGCCCTGCTCTATCTCCCGTTACTCATCGCAAATATCCATGTTATGTTATGTTAAACCCATAACACTGATATGATGTTAAGATACTGATATGTGTAAATTAAAGATAATTACAATTCAAAGGACAAACTCTTTGGACTTACCTAAGCTGTAATATGGTGCGGATGAGTCAAATTCATTATCTAATGGTTTGAATTGAGGAGTTAATAAAGCCACAATTTTCTCATCAATTGGGGTTGTCTTAGGACAAAATGTTCCACCTCCTGTCTTGTACATCTCGGACTGAAATTAAAATATAACGTAAATAAATTACAATCTGGCACTATTGTGTAACAAAATAATAGTAAATGAATATTATTACTCTATGCAGTTAGCATCTGAAACATAATCATTATGGTATATTGGTATCTTGTGATATTACAGCTTGTATGCTTAGGGGTTGCTTTGTACTTTGTAAAGTTAAAATATACATATAGGGCTTTAACCAAATAGGTAAAAAGTACACTAGCAGCACGACGGGATACAACATACCTTATCATCGCTCATATTTTTTCTCGCTTTTTTCTTTATGTTATCGTATAGAGCATGTAACTGCTTTTCAGTCCTAAATCCAGTTTCCGAGACAGCATTATATTTATTTGTCAGCGCAATCCAAGCTTGTTTCTTGGCCTCGACAGAAGTCCCGTCCATTTTTTTATTGTCGATTGTAGCGACAAATTCTTTGGCCACTTCGATTAGAAGCATCTTCTCTCTTTCAGTAAAATTTTTACTGCGTTTTCCGGATTCCATGTTATTTAATTTAATGAATTAAGCACAAACGATTGGAAAGACAAATATACTCTTGAAATCAAATGTAACGAAAAGCAAAAATACCAACAAAAAAATGAAAGTCAGTGTCAAACGAAACTTTTTTTTTAAGTCGACAATGACAATGATGTCGTTCATGCATCCGTCCATAAATAGCGACCTAACATATTTATAAACTAAAATAGTGTAAAGGCACTTATAAACCCTCGAAAAAATACGACTATAAATAAAACTAGTAATAAAAACGAATTATGATAGTAAAATCAATTTTTGACAAGATCTCTTAATACAGACCCATCTAGTGGCCACTAAGAAAGTGGTTATCAGCTACATAGTTATTGAATGGTTTGTTGCGTATTCAGAAACCCAGTGACAGTTAACCGACGTTTATCGTATGCATAACTTTATTGAATCAATAGTTAGTGAGAGTTTATCTGGAAACTTCAGAAACCGGGCAATAGATCTCTTGACGATGTGGTTAAATTATAACTCCATTGACAAAAATATGACAACAAAAAGTATTTAATCCGCGATGCTATTTGCAGAATTGAAATGTAAGAGAATGGAGGAATAATAAAGGAGGCCCACCTCGACCGGAAGCCATTCCTCCGTCGCACGTCGCTCCGGTGCGACGATATCCGGTGCAGCTCAATTTCCTGGACCGTGGAAATTCCACTGAGTTTTTATTTGCCCGCCTGATTCCTGCGTTCGTGCCGTTTTTATCCTCAAATGTTATCGCTAGTTTTGTTCCGTTCATCCGTTGGTATGATTCGGGACCGCCTTTCTATATATATTCGCTGCTATGTCTCTGGCTGATGAGAAATACAAATGTTTTTGACATACAATTACGACAAAATTGAACAATGACATTTCATGGCATCCTTAATCAATATTTATGTCAATAATCTATATTCTTGCCCTTTTGTTAGCCAAGTTTCTTATTAATCATTATTGAAAAAGATGCCGTTTGGATATGAATGCAGATCGAGGATTCTTAAACAGGTGCCGCCGGCCAAGGCTACAGTTCGGACCGGCCCCATAGGAAAAGAAGCACCAATCCCCGGTCCAGCTCATTATAACCCGCCACACATATGCGGTAAGGCATTTGTCGTTCCTGTTTGGCTTCTGACAAGGAAGTTTTCGTTACCCAGCCATAGGTGTTGGTACAAGGTGAATGAGGAAATATGCAGCAGCGTCTTCCATCTACCACTCGCAAGTAACTGCTATCAAAAATTGCATGCTGAGTTTCGAGATAATAATTTTCAACGTTTAGACCATTCATTCATGTTTTCATTGGGACGGCAACCTACGCATAAAGGGTTGATATGATGATGATTACCTTTGCGTAGAAAAGATTTATTTCTCTGTCTCAAATCTCAAAGCGCTAACACTATCACAGCCATCTCTTTATTGCCTTCACAAATAATAATCGTGTTATTACTTGCGTAACATCGTACAGAAATTACCAACCAATTACAGTAAAGTTCATCAACGCTAAACGCTCCACTCGATTTCAAGTTGTAATACCAGTAAGTTAAATCAGTTTGCTAACAATAAATCTTATCAATTAAAGTTGCTATTTGGCTTTGACGTCACTCTCTGAGATAGAATCTGTTGCTAAGTAATAATTAAAGAATTACTAGGAATGCAAAGTTTGTTTTGTACGTCTCCCTATTCTCTCTCGTGGCTAAATAATAACTGCACGGATCGAGCGAAATTTAAGCCGCGCTTGCCGCGGTCAACTCGTCTGCCTCCCCTCCATGCCTTGGAAAACACGTTCAGCCGTGTTAGTCCCGGCTGTCAATCGTATATCTTCGACAGTCGTTACGAGTAATCAGTAAGCAGAAAGTCCCAAGGGATATTGTGTTATCCAGTAACTGGGTTGTGGAGGTCAAGATAGGCAGTTCAGCTATATCCGGTTATAATGAAAGCCCACTCTAAAATAGTCGGGACAAGGCTAGGCAGATTCTACAGCTGAATTTTAGTCTGTCCTGAACGAGGGCTGACTGACAGTCGTATTCTACCCGCTGCGCGCTGCTGAGAGTAAGTGCCTCCTCCCTCTGGTTCCATGCTTTCCTACGCTTATTACAGTATGCTCAGGTATTCTAATTTGAGAGCCGCAGAGACTTAGTAACACACAGTTCACCAAAATTCGATGACAAAGTTGTGTTTAAAAAAAAGAGTTATCTGATGTTTGTTACTGACACACTATAACGGTTTTAAAAGTACACTTTATGTAACCATACCTGAGAAACTTCTGGTTGCGGAGTTGTTGAATGAATGAATGAATGAAATGCACCGACCCCAGCGTGGTTTGACCAGACTCGATTAATCGAATGAACCCCAAGATTTGCACTAGCCCCTGAAGCCTCATGCTTCATGGTGCTACAAAGACCATTGCATATCAAGGAATAGACCGGGGGCACTGTAATGGTAGGGAAGATGTGCCCTTAGGATAGGAAGGAGAGCCTTAAGAGCCTACGGAGTATGCACCCTAACGTAAGCATGGGATTAGTGGAGAGGCGGGTGATATTTGTCTATTGGAGGGCATCTTTTAACGATGTCACAGCAGGGTTGATTCAGGTCGAGCTTCATCGGTGAATCTTTAAGCGGGGTTCAGCTGGTTTCTCGGCTCTTTTCTATGTCACTGCTCTGCTGTGATAAATGTTGCTGTTCTTTTCAATGTCTTCGTCTGAGTTCTCGCTACTGACCGTTTCCGGTTTTTGTACATCTCGTTAGCGGCGTTCTTGATCTTCCACCGTGTCCATCGAATAATTGTACTTGTTTCAAGTCTTGAGCTATCGTTCGAGTCTCAAATGTTGTTCCAAAAGTAGTATGGGCACTGTTGGGTATCGAACCCAACACAACACATTGCGCATGGTCTGCACGCACAGGCCGCGTGTTTAGCGCGTCGCGGCGACGACACGGTTCGGCCCGATGACCACTCGCTTCTTCTGACTTCTCCGCGACGGACGATACTCCTCTTACTTTAGTTTCGTTATTAGCTGAATATCCGGTACAATTTTATTATTGTTATAAGCACGTCATTAAACCCTTGCCTTAAATACAGTAGTCCACTCTTTAGATGATCCCCGCGCTAACATTAGTCCTTCAAGAATCTCGCCGTCTTAATTTCAAAAGTAACGGTCTCAAAAAAAAAGCTTCGAACTCGAAGCTTTTCAGTTGCGTTCTTCAACGGGGGCAGCTCCAGCAGAAATCGTCAACACCTTGTTGAAGAAGCTTCGCGTAGCACTGCACACGCCCAGGGGACGAAGTCGGGCCAAGGAGAACTAAAACTTGCAGATAATCGTTTATACAGTGGATGGTTTACACATTTTGTGAGTTTGTTCCAGTTTGTTCCTTATTCATTCATTTACTTAGTCTCATTCCATATGTTTACCAACATTTAAGTGAGTGTTTTCATTTGTCTTCAAGTCTTTTAGTGGCAATCATTCTTATTCATAGCCTTATATTTATCTAAAGTCACTTACGAGTATATGCTTATAAAGCTAAAATATAACGGTTAGGATAATCCATCTGTTAACACCATTCCTTCACTTCACTATATCAGTTGATAACACGGCGGCGTGCTTCCTTGTTATCTTCGCATCAGCTGTTCCTTATTTTTATTTTTTTAAACGTTGCCCCACACTAGGAATTACTCCTGTATCGTGGGTGCGTTCACAAACATAAAACTCACATACACAAGACACCCAGACCCGGAACAACCATTTATAGGTCATACAAATATTTGTTCCGTGCGGGGATCGAACCCGCACGGAACACAAACGATTGAAACGACACGCAGCGCAGCAGCCGATCGCTCAACCACTGCGCCAACCGTGCCGTTAAATTCGCACCAAGTCATTCATAATCATAACTAGCTCATTACATTTCGTATTGATTTTATAAACTGTTTTGTTATCTCTTCTCTAATAAAATGATTTTTGCGAGTTTGCTGGTGGTGCTGCTATGAATCGTTATAACCTTAAATCTTAATTTATTTCAACATCATATTGCAGGCACTGGTTAATAGAGTGTACAATCTTAAATAGAGTAAGGTGTCTGTGATAGAATGGTCCTGAGTTACAAATCAGTCAGCTCTCTTAGATATGACATGTTAATTTACAGAACGGTTAGAGAGTCAAGAAATTATTTTAAAAGTTTAAGATTGCAATTAAGTATTTAAGTAAAAGTAGAACCTACAAAACAAACAGAAACATTAAAAAAAATTAAAAAAAACATTGTTTAATTAAGATACTCGTAGAACTGGGCAAACTTGCAAATTATATTGACTTAAGATCTAATTTAACTAATTCATAATTATCCAATTTGAAAGCAGTAGGTACTTACAGTTACTACTAGTTAACAAAATTCAGAAGTAAAAGGTGTACAGTCAAGCAAAAAATTCAATATTCTACCATATGCTTAATTAACAAAAAGAGAAAGAATGGATATGGGGTAATGAAGAATGTTGTGTTTATGATGGCTAAGTGATTTTACGATACGGGTTTTAAGCGGGTGATTGAGCAAACATTTGTTACTCGTCTATTTTGTATTGGGAAATCGTGATATAAGGGAAGAACGTTGTTTTTTTTTATATATATATTTTATTTATATTTTGTATTACAGTTATGAGTATAAACAACTGTCGGACCGTTAGCACTTGGCATTGTTGGTTAATTTGTAAAGTTGGATAAAGGATTGTGAAAAAACAATTCTAATATAAATATATAGCTCTTTGAGCTCTTTATAAAATGATTATACATATAGTTATGGTCTTCCTCCTACCTAATTGAAATATGGGGCAACGCGCCAAAAACCAACCTAAAGGACCTACAGATCACACAAACTAAAATAATTCAACCATTATTTCACTATGGTTACCTTACACCTACAGTCAAAACTTACAGGGAAACGAGACTTATGAATATTAAAGCACTTCATGCACATTGCACCAGCATATTTATATTATAAGAAAACTTCTAAAAAATCCATTCACACGCAACTACTCCTCACAAAAATACATCAAGTACCCTATTTTGTTGTTTTTATCTTATTTAATAAAAAAATTAATATGATGAGCAATTGCTGAGATATATCGGAATCACGATGAATGCGGCGAAATGGCCCAACTTCGTTTAAACAACGGTTGAGGGGCATGCCGCCCTATTACGCCCAATATGGTTAACAGAAGTAATAACAGCCGCACGGGCCGAGCGATCAGGTTAAGCCATGCCTGCCGCGGTCGGTCCGTAGATGGGTGACCATCCTCACTCGCCAAAACCCAGCCGCGCCATGGGAATGGTGATGATGGTTAACAGACTGCGGCGTCACAGAAGAACCGCACAGTCCGTCCATACTTAGTTCCAACCTGTTGAACCTGTACTTGAAACCTTTACGCATTATAGTTTTGAAACTTTGCGCAACAGACACGCAAGGGTCAGTTGCAGGTACCGGCTAGCATTCCGTTAAACAGTGAGCACCGCAATTTTTTTTTACACGGACTGCACCCTTAAACAATGCAACCTTCTGCTTTCTCTCGATCCCAGCACGTAATGCGCCTTTCGCTTGTCCGCCAGATGTGTCCATTACGAGCATCAACAAAGCGTCTAACTTACAAAATATGTAGTTGTGAATATCTAAATAAAAATTTACGCCTCTTTTAAATTATAACTTTGGTATGTTCGAGAAAAATATTACCTAGATTAAAATAAAATAGATTCAAGCAGGCTTCCATTTCTACTCGAAAGGCAGCAATATTAATAGTCAGTGAATATTGAACTTGTTCAACGTAGTTATATAGTTGTTCGGCACAATGTGTATGAAGTATTAGGTTAAGAGCGATACCGTACTATACGGTATGAATTCATTTATTTCTAAAGATTACAAATCTCTTGTACGGAAATAAGTACTGACATTACTTAATTAAAACATTGATGTCCAGGAGTAGCAAGGCCTTATACGAGCGTTACGAATTTATGAAGGTAATTGTTCCAAGTTTTTGTATTGTCAACCGCCGTGCGGCGCGTTGACGCGGTTACCGTGCGATGACTCGTTATCTTTGTTTTTGTTTGAAATCATAAGACTCGATCACACTATGTGCCAGAATAACAGCTTCTTTTATCCCGCACTACTACATTTTATACATACTATAAATACACTATCCTATAACAATTGTTTAAAATTATGTTTGACATGCGTGTGGCTTTGAATCAACGATCTAAAACACAGCCGCAGCGTAGAAGTACAGCTTAGGGTACGGAACGATCTCACCAGTGACGCGGCAGGAGTCTCACCTTCATGGAACGCACATTTATTTATCTTTTGAACCGATTTAAAGTATTTTGGTTTGCGACACTGATACACACACACAAAAGAAACACGGTTTGATTTCTAAGTCCGGCAAGTAAGCCACCATCTGTTGGGCACGGTGCCTCAGCGAAAACAAAGACACGACCTTCCGGGTCGGAGTTTCGAACCGAACCTCCTTCTGGTTGCGGAGTTGTTGAAGGTCAAAATTCCAACATATAGTGATGTTTTTTTTACGAAAACATTTTTAAATGTTATAACACAACTTTACCCCCACGACCCCTGTACCATTGCATGCAATAACCACAAATTGATTTAGTAGTGCGCAATGTAACACATACAAAGTGTTACATTGCGCACAACTAAATCAATTCAAACCGTACGTAAAAGTCGTTTCCAAGAATTATTTTTGTGCAATGTTACTTAGTTTGAGATCCAGAGTGCCGGCTATCTGATGGGTCTTTTTATAACCTGTATACCTAAACGACATAAAATTACAAGTTCCCAAAGTAACGTTTATTAATGTATTTCTCGTCAATATTAAATTTATTATTTCCAGGCGGAAACGGGTTTTCAAAAATAAAGCGTGCACCAGCCTACACCTTTGGTCGGGTATTAAATCCCTATTTTCCCCCGCCTGTCAGACCGACGGCACCATTGGTCGATGTTAGTGGAATTAATGCAAAATTAGGTACTACATACATTGTTTAATCTACACATAACATCACGCCTTGTTTACCCGAAGGGTTGGGCAGAGGTGTACCTATAGTAAACCCACATTTCGCCAGTTATTTTTAAGTCCTATGTAATACGGGGCGAGCCTATTGCCATCTACTGGGCACAAATCCAGACTTCGGGCTGCAACTGAGAAATTCCAGATAGAAAAACCCAATAACATTTTGCCTGACTTAATGTTATATAGAGGTAACATTTGTTTGGTCGGATGTGTTTTTTTTGCATTTGTTAGCCAACCCTAATACATCAGGAAGTCTATAGGCTATTTAACATCACGTTGTGGCCTTTAGGAGCCGGGCAAAAAAGTCAGAAGGAACGCTAAGGGAAAACGAAGTGACAGCGCGGTCAGGCGATGCGATGCGACGGAGTGGGTCGGGGGAACAGGAAATTTCACGCGGACAAGTCGCGAGCAGAAGCTAGTTTGTTATACTTTTGTAATCACATAGTTAAGTCCTGTAAATCTTAATTCGAGAATAACATGCTTTAACATAAACGATGTCCCATGGTGTATGAATTTTCCCCAGGCGGCCACAAAATCCCAGGAGGGTTGATGACCCCAAACAATTGCCCCCCAGGCGATAAGCTCACAGTGCCCGGGCCTGGTACTCACGAACCGTTGCGGAGGGCAGTTGACAAGCGCGCGCCAGCATACAGCTTGCGGCTTGCTGCCAAACCTTCGTACCAGCCGCATGACATGTGGACCCCGCCACCTAACATGTATTGCCCACCGATACCGCAAAAGTAAGTAACTATAGTCATAACTATAACAACAGATGTTAAAAAACGCTTAACGAAGCGTTGTAGGTATCTATTGAGAAGAATGGGCATGAAACTCCACGGACACTCTATTAAATCAAATAATGGTTACAAAATATTGGTTACATCATTCATGTTGACATTCTTATGCATTTTAGAACAGTGCAGTACGTTAAAAGCGTTCGTAATATGAAGATAACAACAATTACTTATACAACTATCCAAAAGGTAGGCTACTTAAATTTGCTGCAAATATGCAAAAGGGAAAAATAACAAAATTTTCATTCTCTCTGCAATCTCACTTTTACCATTTTTCTTATAAAAACTACATGAAACACACGATCAAATCTTGACAAAAATTACAAAAATATGTCTTGCGACGTTACACTTATTAGTGCTGACCGTCCACCCAATTTTCTTAATTCGATTCAAAAGTTGCATTTAACCTAATCGATTCTCACAATAAAATCGAGCTTGTTTTTTTTTTGTAATGTATGTACAGTTTGAATATTGATGTCATCTTTCAAGGTTTCGAACTTCCGAATAAAAACGGAACTCTTATAGGATCTGTCGGTCGATCTGTCACAGCCAATTTGTTTCGAATCTACTGGTGTGTGCATATAATTATGAGTTTCTGTGACCCAAACACGTACATAACAGAATTTTGAATATGAGGTCACTTTTATATTAGTTTTTTTTTTTTTAGTTTTGAAAACTGTACCGAAGAACATAACAAATTAAAGGGCCTGCGGTAAGGGTCTCAATTTAAATTCATTTTTATAACATTTTAAGTTGATTTAAATTTAACTAATAAATAAAGTGTTAAAATATAACCCCTCCCGACCCTTGCTCGAGCCAGCCCGCGCCGCTGAGCCTGTAGCTTTAAATTCGTCCCTAAATCCAAGAAATCCTGATCCAGCTAGTCCCTTGCTGCCCTCTTCCAGCGACGCCCTAAGCCGAGGTCCGTACCCCACAGGGGGTGCCCTTAGCGTTGTCGCTTAGTTTTAGTTAGTATTTAAGTTTAAGTCCTGGCTGGAGGCCTTAATTTATTAGGGCAACCACAGGCAAGTCCGTCTAAGCAGACGACAACCTCATAGGTTGACCTGCGAGATGCCATTCCCAAAAAAATAAAAAAAAAATAAAGTAAAACTAACTAAAACTATTCATAAACTAAAAATCGCTGTCGACTGGTAATGTACCCAAGAGATTGGCGGCATTGCCACGTTGTATGGCAATGCCCAGGCCAAGATAAAAGCCAGCCCTTGGGTTAAAACAACTTTTAATGTTTTGCGTGTCAAATGTCTGACTACAACTTAAAAACTAATTTTAAGACCCAAATTTTTATAACAAAGAAAAACAAAGTTTTATAAGAAATTAGACCCTTTTTTCCGAAGTTAATAGAAATAGTTCTATCATTATAACTTACCTGGAATAAAATATAAAAGTTGGAATTTATAAGAAGGGAACTATAAATAATATGGTAAATCTCTCAATATCGTGCGTACAACATGTTCATCGTACGGAACTCTCTCCACGCGAGTTCAACTCGCACTCGTCCGGTTTTTAATAAGTTCAAAGTGGAATTATTTACATATTTAGAACCGACTTTAAAAAGGAACAGGATCATGAGACACATGTTACAATAATCATCACTGCCAAAAATACACCGAATTAATGTTTTTAGGGTGTCTGTAATTGTAAAGGATTGCTTATAATTCTGTTATGGCCGTATGTCTATGTACCTGTCAGTCTGTCTCTCTGTCCGTCTGTCAGAACCTCGTAAAATCCAGATTTTTTACGATTTTGGACAGTCCAGCCTTTCTCACAGAGGGTCAGGGCTTTTTCGCAGGACATTCATGCAAGGGTTGCGGGACGAAGTAGGCACTGATTATGTCCCAAGCTGCCGTTTTGCAGCTGGGGATATAATTTTAAAAGCTGTCATTTATTTATTTCGTATGGGAAATGTAAATGATCTAAAAACACTTTCTTATAAAAGGCAGAGGTTGGTTTACAAATGGAAGATTGCTATTACCAGAATTTAGTTTTTGGGTTTTTTGGTGCTGAAAACGAAAATTAAAATCTAAGATATAGGAAAATTACAATTTGATTTTTTTTTGTCTTGGCTTTCATCTTCATGGTTTCCGGGGGACAGTGCTGAGAAATAAGATGCACAGTCATTTAAAAAAAATAACGATTAAAATACGAGATAAATATAAATAATAGCCTAATTTAATTATGTAATTATATATAATAGATATAATTACATAATTAAATTAGGCTGTCGTATGTCGTCATTCTGAGGTCCAATGAGACCCACTACCGAGCTGCGGAGGTTCTTGTGTTCGGCTCCAATCGGATGCACTTCCGAACTATACGCTTAAAATATACCAACACATGTAATTAGCAAAATTTAAACTTAATGTAATACCAGTTTTATAATCATTTTTAATACTCACATTTGTTGTCACATACAGTACTTTTAGTTGATGTTTTTCCTCATTCGACAATTTCTTCTTGTTGTGTAATTCGTGACGTTTATTAAATTAGTTCTTTTGATTAATTACATAAAATTTCATGTTTTTGACTTGTCACATTTGACTGCACTTCTTTCATGCTATGAGTTATTGCTTGATGTATTTTTTCATTGTAAGTTTCAGCAGGATCATTATTGTTTAGGTTTTTAATATTTTCTTGTAGTTCATATTTTTGTATAATGTTTCCTCTTCTGTCTTCGATTTTTTTTCGTTTTTTCTTTGTAGTTTTCATTGCTATTATTATTGCTCGTAGTAATCTGTTGTTGCTAGAGTAGGTTTGCTAGAGTTTTGGTTTGTTGTCAAGAATAAAATCGATTTCGTTGTTTGTTTATTTTATCAGGCGATACCCAGGTCCATTTCCTGTCACGCTTTATTTTATACAGGTTGTTCGTTAACGTTAGTTTATTTTTGAGTGCAAATTTTATGAGTCTATCGCCGCATTTGCTTCTTTTTCCAAATCCAAATTTTCCCCTTGTTTAGGTTTTCGGTGGGTTTCCGATAGCCTATTTTTGAGTTGAAATCGCTCATGGTAATTAAGTTACTTCCGGCGTAAGATTGAGCTTCTCGTATTTTGTCATAAAAACTGGATAAATCTTCTTCTGGTGCTTCTACTGTTGGCGCGTTCACTTGAATTATGGACAGTTCATATTTTTCAAACTTTAATTTCAAAATACACACTCTATCGGATAACCTAATGAAGGAATCTATGTTGGGTTTGAATTCTTTCTTGATGAGAAAACCTACTCCGTATCTCCCTGGTCATTCCCCAAGGTAACAGAAGAAAGCCTTTTGACGTACCTAAAATCATAAACCGCATTGACCAGACAACCTATAAAACGAAATGCTTTAGCTCCAAATACGTGCTGGCATCACCTCTGATACACCTGTTCAACAAAATCTTACAAGAAGAAATAGTCCGGTATTTCAGCACAGTAGACCATATACACGCCGTAGAACAAATAATAGAGAAAAACGAAGAAATCAATGCACCTTTATACTTGGGATTTGTTGACTACAAAAAGGCATTTGATTCGATTTTCCATTAGAGCATATGGGACTCTCTTTCAGCTATAGAGCTCACTCAAACTTACATTAATATAATAAAAAATATTTTCAGTAAAATATAGGATAGAACTGGTGATGCTATAAAAATAGGAAGATGCGTAAGGCAGGGAGACCCGCTATCGCCTGTCAATGTCAAACCTTGATCGGTACCAAAAAGGCATTATTACAGATGGTAAACAGTTTTAGTATCTGAATCTGCTAAACAACTAGAACAGACGTTAAACGACCTCCATACAGTAAGTGCACATGTTGGATTAGAAATGAACACCCTGAAAACAAAAATACTAACGAACAGGACAGAACAAGAAATAAGAATTTACAACGAAACGATAGACTTCGTAAATGATTAAATATATCTCAGCAAACAAATATCATTCAATAAAATAGAAACATAGAAGAAGTCAAACGAAGAATTAACATAACTTAGGAATTACAAGGAAATAATGAAAACACGCTTACCTGTAAACTTAAAGCTAAATCATGAACTCTTGCCTGCTACCATGCCTTACTTACGCTTGCCAGGTTTTAATCTTTAATAGCAAAACCATAAAATAAAATACAATTTTGCCAAAGGAATATGGAACGAAGCATCTTAAACATCAGACTTAGAGACAAACAACGAAGCACAACAATCAGAAAGAAGACACAAGTCATAGATGCCCTTCAACACGCTCAAGCACTAAAGTGGAGATGGGCGGGCACCCTGGCGCGATCAGAAGAAGACCCCACCTTTAGAACAACCGCTTGGAAAGGCCCACACGGAAAGCGAAGAATGGGCAGACCAGCAGAACGTTGAATACGAGATAGTGGAATTGGTGGGCGAATCGTGTCTAATTGAATTGTCCAAAAAACAGACAAGACTGGAAATTACTAGAGGAGCCCTATTACGTCAGGTGTGCTACAGGGCCCGTGACGGAGAGACGGCCGCCCCCGCCTTCTAAATCTCCTCCGGCCGACGCCACCCGTCAAGGGGGTTAATTAATTAATTAATTACCAAAAGTGCATATATTTTTTTATAATAATTCAAGGAATAATTAAGAGTTTTATTTTTTTTATTTTATTTATTACCAGTTTAACCTTCAAATTAACTTAAAAAAAAAAATTTCGAGTTAATCTGAGAATTTAAAACTTTGCACTGGTCATACTTATATTATGCTCTTAGTGCTCTCGCATTGTGGCTATTGCAAATTTCACAATGGGTCCGTTGTTGTTACTAAGTAACTTAGTACACGAAGCAAGCAACCATGATCTAATCGGCTTGATACTTCATATTTCAGACTGGTTTAGAACTTAGTTCACAGACGGTGCATGTCTAATATTGACTCTTACAGCTGTGGCGGCATCTACATCGCCACATGCGAACTACACACCATACTGACGTCATGCAAAAACCTGCATCGCGCAAACACATTCATCGCTTGTTTGACTGTCAAAAAGCCAAAACCATCTTTGAAGTGTCTTCGTGTTTTAAATTGAAGAAATAATGAAAACATGGTGTATTCCTGCCAAGTGAATACTGTGCGAAAAACACACAGTGCATTCGTGACATTGTTTGTAACGATAAACTCTATTTTTTATAGAAGAAATACCTAAATCCTTTCGTGCTTCGTGTAGAATATCACATTCTTGAATTGGTCGTGCTGCACTTCAATCTTCGTGATTCCTCTTCCGTCAGCTGTCAGCAGTGCCAGAACTGTTAGTGTCAAAAACAAAGCCTTTCTTTGTCAAAAACCTTCCCCGCCCTCTTACCGAGCCTTTTAATCTAATTGACACTTATTGCAAATCAGAGTTAACAAACATACCCCGATTTTGAGGAAAAACATTCAAATAATCAGCAAAGCTGTAAATGCACTTACTCTACACTCAGCTTATCCGTCGAGCAGCAGCTAGAAACCACCAGGATGGCGACTCAACGAGCACCTTATTTGGCTTCCTTAATAGTGCACATTCCCAATCAGAATCTGACCAAAAGTCACTGCAATTCAGTGACCCCCACTTGCGGATAAAAATCGATACAAACGGCCCTGCACCGAACCAGGGTTGGTTTGTCATCCGGTAAAGACAACAACCAAGAAATATTGAAAATGCTTGAAAACTGGAAGAATGAACCAGATGCTAAATTGAATGTAATTTGCAACAACCAAAATACACAGATCTTCAGAAATCTCGGAATTAAAAGCAAAAACCTATGAAATCCAAGCATCGAATGAAGGCATATTAACTTTAATGGAGTTCATTAATGTATAGTACGAAGAAATAAGATCAGACCTTAAAAGTTTTCAAGGGGAACGCATGGAGCAACGTAAAGAAAAGTTCAGGACCTGCAAGTCAAATCACGATCCCCTGCATTGATATTAGAAACATCCCTGTGAAAGAAAAAGAGACGACTGCCGACCTAACTAACTGTCTGCAAAATCGTGCAAACCGCTGGGTCAGCAATCTCCGCGCCCGATCTTGGTGACGCTTGCCTGGAAAACCGGGATCGATACGCGCGATTGTTGCTGAATTTCACTCGGTACAAATGAAGCAGAAGACAATTTCGGTGTTGCGCTACTACAACAACACCAAAAATAAAGTGGAAGAGAAACTTAATTCGGACCAAATTAACATCCCTGGCAAGCGGCAAGCGGCAGGCTGAATATGTTGCCGAGCATTTTCCAGTTCCAGTGAGCAGTGGTGGCCCAGTGGTAACGGCCGCGACTTACGAGTTGTAGGTCGTAGGTTCGAACCCAGACAGGCGCTTTACTTTGTGTAAATTATTTCATCACCATTGCTCTCAAAACGGTGAAGGAAATCATCGTGAGGAAACCGGCATGTCTTAATACCAAAAATTCGAAGACATGTGACATCTACCAACCCGCACTGGGCCCGCATGGTGGATTACAGCCCACTCCCTCTCACAGAGAGTAGGCCTGTGACCCAGCAGTGGGAACATTATAGGCTGATTATGCTATGCTTTGCTATGCTTATGCTATCTTCCAGTAATTGCCTCGAGGTGTTCCATCTGTCACGAGAATTTGCAAAGAAAAACGGATATAAATTCTGCTGGCCATCAAACGGGAACATATTTTTCCGTAAAGCACCATGCTCCTCGGACTCGGCCTCGTGCTTGTGTTGCTTGTCTTAACAAGCAAGGCAAGCATAGGCAAGTCCGTTTAAGCAGACGACAACCTCATAGGTTGACCTGCAAGATGCCATTCCTTAATCTCACATCCACACCAAAATAATATGTATGCAAGTTGTGTTCATAACACTTTTATCATTACCAAATGGCCAACTTATTTAAATGTAACGCTGAGTTAGACACAATGTAAGATCAAAACTCTCATATGTGCCGCCCAGAGGACTGCCACAACTACCTTGAACCTACTAAGCGAGCTATAAAGATTCTCGACATAAATATCCGTAACGTAAACAAGAACTTTGATCAACTACGAATACTGCTTTTGACTAATTAAATATGATATCATTGTATAGACCGAGTGCTGGCTCCGCAAGGTTAACCACCTACCCATCTTAGAAGGGTATATTGCTAACTCCACAAAGCATACCCTTAACCAAAATGATGATGTAAAATTCGAGAACCAGTTTTCAGAGAAGCAAGCTGTCTTGTTTGTCAAATAGGAAAAGGATAGGAATTGTGAGTATATACCATTATTCTTCATCATAAACAAAAGATAAATTTAATAACTTCAACCAATGACATAAAATCTAGCAATATAGTTCTTGTACGTGGGACACTCAGAAAGTTTTGCGAATATAAAAGTAAATGTTCTATAGGTAAATATTTTTTTTTAAATCTTTTTCAAAGTACTCTTTACTAGCCTCTTTACAAAGTTTCATGCGTCTGAATCAGTTTTCAAACTTTTTCCAGTCCGCCGTAGACACCTCGTCCTTTTTCCTCGAGCAGGCTGTCCTGCTCGAACGCTGACGGCGCATCTTCCAGCGACGAAAATTGTATCCCTTTGAGCAGATTTTTGGGAATAATAAGAATTCACATGGTGCTAGATCAGGGCTGTAAAGAGGGTGACCCAGGAGTTTGACGGGCGTGCTGTCAAGGAAGGCCCTCGTACTGAGCGCGGTGTGCGAAGGCGCGTTGTCGTGGTGGAGCAGTAGCCCGCGGAGCCCCGTGTTTGGTCGCTTGTTGCTCACAACAGAGAATACTTCTGCCAAGCATTTGGTAGTATACCATTCAGCGTTAAGGCTTCTTTGGTTCCGTAAAGGAATTGACACCAAGTAGCCAGTCAAATTGAAAAAGCTCGCGATCAAAATTTCTCCCCGCTTCTAGATCGCTTCACTTTGGTAGGTGGTTATTCGTTTTGAAACACCCAAACCGTCGACTGCGCTTCGTGAAACTAACCTCCTCACGCGAAGATGCACGTGTAGAATTTCAAGAAGACTTCCCGACCCAACCTGCAGTATGTGCTGAATCTCTTGATACGTAACTCGCCTATTGTCTTGAATTAAATTTTTCACTGCTAGCACGTTTTCTTCCGTAACAGCCGTCAAAGGGCAACCACTTCTTTCTTCATCCCCCAAAGTTAGTCGACCACGCTTGAATTTGTTATACCACCGATACACGGTTGCCTTAGTAGGGCGTTCATTCATGAATGCCATTTGAAGTTTATCTTACGATAGTAAGGTAAGATTCATCCGGTTGTTTCAGCCGACATTTTAAAACCTTAAAAATAATGGCACGAAACAGTTCCCGGCGCGGGTGTGCGCGGCGCAGAAATGTGTACTATAAGATACACCTCTTCCTTACCCTTCTGGCATTACAGGCGTGATGATGTTATGGCATGGTAGGTGACACAAACATTGACATATAATATAGATCTGACCCCTTTCGTGAAGAATATTTGACATTTAACGCAACTCATGGCCTATTCCCAACACATAACCATTTTACGAGAATCAACTCCTGTCTAGACCACTATTTAACAAAAACAAGTCTGCCCTCCACGACATTAGTTCTAGAATCCTATACACGGTTAAATTTTGGTCGTTCTGGAACCGAAAGCTCGAAGCTCGAAACTCGATCATCGAACTCGAAACGATTGAGCACATTATTTTCAAAAAATAACAAAAAAAACGAAATATGAAATTGATTGTTTTTTTTTGCGAAATAATGAGAACTCGAAGTAACGCTTTCTTGCGATCGATGCGTAAGTTTGTAAAACGTATCGACGAATGGCAGCACAAGCGAACGGTATCCAAATTTGACAATTAAATAATACGAACTCGATATAACGCTTTCTTGCCATCAATGCGCAAGTGTGTAAAACGTATCGACGAATGGCAGCACAAGCGAACAGTTTCCAAATTTGACAATTATTCACAATAAAAAGCAATAAATTTGAATTTCGTTTTTTTTTGTGTTTTTTCGAAAATAATGTTCAAAATCGTCTCGAGTTCGATGATCGAGTTCATGGCTTTCGGTTCCAGAACGACCTAAACATGTATGCACATTTTTCACCTGACTATGTATAGAAATGAAATACATCTTAAAATACAGCTAATTGAACAGTATGTTAATTATGCTAATCACAATGTTAAAAGAAGCGCAGGGAAAAAAGCATTTTTAATATTTCTTAATGCTTATTCTACGTCAAGAGTAAACATATTAGCATGTTTTGAACGCATCTCAACTTCCGTTTTTTACGACGTTCCATTTTACATACTGCTACTTGACTTTATTCAACCCTGTTTCTGAGTTTCATACACTATTTTACGTTTTATATAATCAGTAATCATGTTTTATTAGTCTTTGTATAATGCAGATTAATTAAAAATAACATCATAATTAAATTAAATAATCATGCATGCATTTTTTTAAGTTTGACAGTTATTGTTTGACATTCAATTTATAGTGACAATCATCTAGAGTCTAAGCAGTGACATAAGGGCAGTTGGTTTCAAGGAATTCACTAAGTAAAAAGTCGCTTAAGACCATAGATTTGTATTATTAGGGAAGTATTCGTATTTTAGACTTAACTTCGAGCGTTATTTAATTCGTTCTAGCACATTTATTTATTTATATTTGGTAACGGCAAATCCCAACCTAAAAAGTAACATTAATATTTTTTGGCCTTCGTAGCGTTTAAATCGTAAAAATGACTATATGACATTATTTTCTAAATATACAGGTAGTTTCTATACTATAAACTTTCATTATCAGGTTATTAAATGTATGGGAAGTGGGCATTGTTCTTTAACCGTGTGTAACAGACCACATGCCAATATTTTTTTCTATCGATAAATACAATCCCAATACACATTTCTCCCCCACCACATCTTATACGGATTAATCACTGGTAAAAAAGTTTTATAAACTGCAAACTTTGCGAATAAATTAGCAAATACTGACGCCAATATAGCAGCAAATTATCTTGTTTACATGATTGCGGGCGTTATAGCCAACCACACCCATACGACCACTGTAACAAAGAAAAATAAAATTATCAAATCGTGGATGCAACCTGGATTACTGCGATGTATAAAAATCGCGCCAGACTACACGCAATTCCAAAAGAAAACATACACTCGCTACCGTAACTTCTGCAATCGTCTTCTTCGTAAATTGAAAATAGCGTACGACAAAACTCAACTAGACGAAGCAGGCAGAGACCCCAGGGCCCTTTGGAAAGCAATAAAAAAAATAACACACACTAAAAAGGTAAAAGTCAGTTCTTCTAAGATCATCAGATAACCCCATTGCGGCTGCAAACCATGTATGCAGTTTTTTCTCCAAAGATGGAAAAAACTTGGCTGATAAAGTTGTATCTTCGACCTCTTCCACTGGAAACTCGGCTAACTAAGGCAACTTAAAGCTGTTATTTTAATCTTACAAATAAGACTAATTTGGAACTTGTTACGGTTCATCAAATTTTGGGCCCAACGATGTATGGGAGATGGTCGATGTCCTTTAACATATTGGCCAAAAAATAATATGGTTTCGGTTCTGGTGTTTCAACCGAAGCTACAAATAACTGTCTATGTATATTTTTAGACCTATCCAAGGCAATTAACACGGTACCTGTCCCCATTCTCTTAGCAAAATTAGAAAAGCTGGGAATCCGAGGTATCGCTCATAATGTTTTTAAAGATTACCATAATCACAGATAGCAAAGAGTTAAAATAGATGAACACCTCAGTGACGAAAACACAGTATCTTATGGCGTTCCGCAAGGGAGCATCCTGGACTCTCTGGACACTCTTCCTACTGTATATAAATGACCTCCGCTCAATATCTCTCCCATATACCAAAATGTTCACCTATGCTGACGACACTGCTCTTTACGTATGGGGTCTGAACTGGCACACAGTCAAAGAAAGAGCAGAAAACTCACTTTCTCAGGTCATGAACAGGCTCACAAAAAATCTTTTAATGGTTAACACCAAAAAAAAAACAACACCTCTATTCGAGCTTATCTGCAGTTCCATAGATAATTCCACATGCCAAGACTCAACCGTGCGGAACTCTTTAAATATCAGGGTGTGCATATCGATAGTAGATTGAGATGGGACAAGCAGATTGAAGTTGTAACTTTCAGAACAAGGTGGTTGATCTTCATCACACACATCTTTCAATACCTGAGGGACTCTGCAATCCCCGACAAGCTTAAACTGGTCTACTTGGCCCTATGTCAGTCGGTTATCCAAATTGTGCCACCGTATGGGGAGGTGCTGCCAAAACCTATTTCCTTGGTCTGGAGAGAGCACAAAGAGCAGTCCTGAAAGTGATCACAAAAAAACCATACTGGTACTCTGCAACACAACTGTACTCGGACTGTGAAGTAGTACTGGGACTGTAGTTCGTCGGCTCTTTGTGTTCAAATCCATACTGAGGAAACACCCATCTGTGCCCAAATCTGACCCAAACAGACAAAGCAGAATGCCTGTTTGCCCTCGTGCCCCTTGTAAAACAGTTTTCGCCAGTAGACAGTTTAGCAGCCTAAGTAGTAGACTGTACGACAGCATCAACATAAAGCTTAGTATTGTAGGACTTTCCAGACATGTTTTTAACTCTGACATTGTTGCTGGCTGGCTCCAGCAATTAGACTATCAAAAGACAGAAGACTTACTGGCATACATTGCGAAATATCACACAACAGCACACCACACGCACCGAACACACACACACACCCACACACAAACACACATACTAAGATAATAATTTACGTCACGACATTCACGTTGACACGATCTCCGTATAATGCTCAACGTTAGATTACAGACTCCCAAAATACAAGCCCTGCCTTAGTTTGGGTATCAGTCTCAGTAACTTAGGTTTTAAAAAAACTGTATCTATGTACCAAATTCTTGTGAAGGCTTTTTGTTTTTTTGTTTTACAGTTTACCGCGCATATACATACAAGGTCCCAACATCAATCAATCGTCGGGTCGTGCAGACATAATACCTTTCTGGTTGGAGGATCTTACCTTTTTTATGGAGGATTAGTGAGAACTTTACACCCTGTTCCTCATACCTCTATACAATAAAGTCGGTTTTTACATTACTCAAATTTGTTCGTGAATGTCCTACTTAAACGTAAGTTCGCATGTGGCATTGGTCCATCATGGGCGTTCGTCAAAAGTATACACAGCGTAAGCCCTGTGCAAACGCGACGCTAACGCAAATGCGACGCGAGATTCTTCTCATTGAAATTAAAACCAAGTAAAACAACTAATTCACAACGCGTTGTAGACGCCTTTGAAGTTGGCTATATTGTGAGAATATTATAAGACTTGGCGATGCTACGTGTAACAATGGTCGTAGTATAATGCGATTCTGTCGGATTTTATGACCTTTAGCGTTAATACAAAGAGCCGATACCGAGTGCATGTAGTTAGTTTGCCACGGAATTGTAAATAAAACGGGATCTTTTTATTCTGATGTCTTCAGACGATTTTTTGTTTGTGCAGAAGATCACCAGCATACACCTTCAGAGACCCACGTTTGATCCTCCCTCCTTTCAACCCCCCTGGCCCAGGGGAACACGACCCAAATCACAAGTACGTCCAGAAGACGACTCCAGCGTACTCTTTCGCGTCTACATTTAGGCCGATCCGAACTACCGACAGCACTCCTGCGCCCAACGTCTACTGCGAACAAAAGGTACAGATTCATCAGTCTATACTATTATTGTAAATGCGAAAGTAACTCTGTCTGTCTATCGGTCTGTCTGTGGGTCTGTCTGTCCGTCTGTATGTCGCTCTGTCTGTCTGTGGGTCTGTTTGTCGCTCTGTCTGTATGATCTTGGTTAGGACAAATTATACTTTGATGGCGGGATGGTGCGTGCATTCAGCTCGTGATACTGAAAGGACGCATTTTGATACACGCCACAACTATAAGTAGACGAAATAAATAAAACTTTATTGCCAAAGTCTACTCTAAAAACAATAAGTATTATTTGATTGAATCAAATCCTTTTTTAATGTACATACTTATTAACTTTAACATCAATGGTTGGCTGATTGAAAACAATATGGACCCGTTTCTGAGACCCTTGTTTAGATAGACTGTATAATATTATATATCATAATCGTTTTGGTAATGGTTCGCAGTTCACGGTGGGCAAGCCGTCGACCCCAGCGCCTAGTTTCGGCATCCGGCACACTCCTTACTTGGGAAAACCAGGAATACACACAAAACCTCTCGATCTAGAGCAACGGATGAGTCGCGTTTGAGAAGGTACCTACAAAATTAAATACTGACTTAATTTCAATACGGTTATATCTTCAAATGAGACTATTTTACGAATTTTATGTTTAGACATTTATACAGTTAGTTTGAAAGAAATAAATTGGTGATTAGATACAATTGTTGACTCTCCTTGAAAAATATTCTGTAAGAGCACCCGTTGCTTAATGGGTTAACTTTAAAACGAATTCATAAACTAGTTGGAAAAAGACGGCTTGGATATAAATTGTGATTTAATACTTTACCACGCAAGCGCGAGTATTAAAACGCGATCAAAGTTAATTTTGCAAAGTTTCGCTGAAAGTCAGCCACTGCGCTGTTTTGTATGCAATGTTTACCGGACCCGTGACATCACTATGCTTCTGTGGAGCAACTTAAAACTTCGCCAATTTTCTACCATGCAGTTCTCTTATTGTTGAGGCCTTGTAGGCTCGCCATCTATGCACCGTCAGTCACGCCGCTTGATATGCCATCAACACAGGCAGAGAGAGGGGACTCTTGAACTTTATTATCATACATACATAAAGTCGAGTCTTCTTCCAATGGGGTTAGGCAGAAACTACGAACGCCACCTGCTTCGATCCTTACATCCTCCTTTTGCTTTAAATACGTCCATTCATAAATCTGGTAAAAGTCACTATCATATCAAAGTCAATAAATACGTAGATAGGGACCTATCTACATCAAATTTTAAAACCAATAATAAACTTACAGTATTGTCAAGTAAAAAATTGCAATATTCTACCAGACGTTGCACTCAAACAAAACAGGATACATAAGAGAATTGACGAGAATCGAAGACGAAGAAGGCAAACTATTGAAAAGTTCAATATTAAATTTTCGAACAAAGAAAACATATTCGTTGAAGATGGAGCTTACGAAAGCCAACATACCTATCCTATATTCCTTTAAAATCAAGACAGATTATTCGCCGAAGAGAGTCTCAATCACAAATAGGAGGAGGGAATACAAACGTAGCAAGTCAAACATATCTCAGCTGGGAATGGCCGATGCTCCCTCGCATAGTACCTACTGTTAGTTTTCAATGATAAAGTTTACGTTGGCCAAGTGATGCCTTTCACTTGTTCCGTATTTGGCTACCGAAGCCAAATATCACTGCATAATTGAATTATTGGCAATCGAAGACTTTGCTATGAATGCCATTTAGTGCATGTTTGTAGTACCTACTGCGAAAATGGGGTGAGCGTAGGATATCATACCCGCGTGTAAGTGTTGGTGTTCACCTGTTCCATTAGTACCCCCAGCCTGCACAATCATCATTCTAAATTTTATTATTTGCTCTAAAGAACTTATTAATCAGTCACATAAGTATCGAATAGTCTCAGTCGTAGGGATGACTGACGAGTATTTCTAGAGTGGTCCACTTGCCCGCGACGAAGTACCCAATTTTTCTGACACTATTTAACAAGTATATTAGAATAAATAAAACTCAAATAATAGAGAAAATAAGTACATATACATACTTACATACTCCATTTACCATAGCATTAGACAGTAGTAAAAAAGGCTCTTTTAGGGGCACACTTTGTAATAAAATACAACAAACATTAATACAGTCAAGATTTATGTGGAGTTAAATATAATCAATTTAAATAAAAGTTGTCACACTTAATTGTACTTATTTAACCTATGTACCTTCCGAAATTACAAGGCTTTCATTTAATATTATTTAGTTTTTAATATAAAATATTGTCGTGTCGATGTCTAAAATCTAAAAGAAGCAGGGGCGGACAGTACCGTCTAATTGCGTACACAATCTGCAGTTGTCAATGTTCACTTCACTTGTGAACATTTGTGAATGCTACGCCTTTTCTCGTTGTTACTGCAGATTTTTCGTGGTTTAGTTGTTATTGGTTACTTTTTTCTGTTGTTATTGTTTTGTTATCGTTATTAGTGTTAGTCTTGTGTTGCTCGTACAAAGCGGAACGTTTTGTTAAACTATGGACAGGAACGATCCCGGTGCAGGCAGGAGTGAATTGCAAGAGTTGCAAGCTCAACATTGACGCACTGAAACTGCTGGTAAAAGTGATCATTGTCAACAGCGAAAATAACGTGGCTCCGAAGTTGAGAAATATGTTAAAATATTGTCTCCCAAAAAAATTTAAAACAAACACCGCTTCGTTCTATAGAAAGTTATAAATATTTATAAAGATGTTAAGGGGTCCTGGCCCGAAGGTACTCCTGCTTATAGAATGCAGTTAATTAGCAAAACAGCAGAAATTGCAGGTAAGGATCATAATATTGATTACCATAAAAATATTTGAAAGTAACATGCATTGTGAGGTAATAACATACATTACTAATCTAATTTTATAGGCATATCTCGTGCAACAGTCTATAATGTACTCAATAAGTATAATACAGAAGGTCGCATGCAATCGCCCCTTCCTCGCCAACGGAAATACTCGTATTCATAATCTAACGATTACTCGTATGATGGTAATTATTACGTTGGTACGTAAGTGGAAAAGAAGAAAAAATTGTTATTTTTTATTTGATGATGAGTTACCAATGTTGGACAAGATTCTGGAAGCCGTTAAATAGCGATGAGTCTCTTTCCGAATTCAAAAGAAGCACTTTATACAAATTAACCAAGTACAAATTAAAATTTACCTATTTAAAAAGAAGTAGAAAAAGTGCTCTAATTGACAAACGAAAGATTTTTTTATGGAGGGTGAAATATCTCCAAGAAATTAAGACATCAAGGAAAAGAAAAATTATATATTATTTACATGAGACTTGGCTAAATTAAGGTACAGTGCTACTAATATTTATAAAGTTTTTCTATAAAGAATGTTTCACGTAACTTGTGAAGTTCTATTAGTTCAGATATAATATTGTGTTACATGTAAAGCTTTTATTATACATACAGGGCACACGAAAATCAAGGTATGACTAGACAACACTATTAAGTTTTCAAAGAAAGCACATCGGGCAGGTTTATCAACTGGTTTAAAGAACATAACCGGAAAAGGAAGACGGCTTATCATTGGCCATTTTGTTGAAACTTGATTTAAATGTATTTATTTTGAAATTACTTTACAATTGTCACATTACCAAAACATTACCTAATAAAATGTTCACTTCGTTGTCACTGAAAACTGGTTAAGTCTTAATTTCTCGGCTCAAAGAAAGATATTTGGGGTTGATCATGGGTTTAAGGTTGTAGATAAACCTGTTCAAGGACAGCAATGACGCAGTCAATTTCGGTTGCTACTTTAAGGTTAAGATCTATTTCCAGCGGTCAAATAACCTATGCCACTGGTTCACAATTATTGATTTGCTTTTAATTGCACAATAATTGTTTGCATCCATTTCAGAATGGTAGTCCCATTCTGAAATGGATGCAAACAATTAAGAAAAGTGGTTCACTTTAATATTGTCAAAAATCGAGCACTGTGTTGTTATTGTTATGGATAATGCGCCATATCATTCGAGGAAAGTGGAGAAGCTGCCAACTATAGCCACATGAAAGGCAAATATTCAGGAGTGGCTAAAAAACAAATCTATTCCTTTTGAGGAAAAAGACCTTAGGGCCACTTATAACAACAAGTAAAACAAATATAACGTTTGTACCAAAAGTTTGCTGTAAATGAGATGGCTAAAGAAAAAAAATGGTACTGCGCCTACCACTGCGATCAAAAAAGTTAAAATAATAAAAGTTTTAAATTACAAGAAGTGAAGCGGTTGCTCCCTCAAGCACTCACAAACATAACTGCAGAGAAATGGCAATCTTGCATTGCTAGTAATTAAAGAAGTGGAAAGGTTTTGCCAACTTGATGGTATAATGGATGATGTTGTAAAAAGATTTTTATGAACGTTTGTGACTAATTAGTATTGAAACTCTATCAACCAATTTTATAATTAAGGTGGCAAAACCTTTTCTCTTCTATAATAGCAAATAGATCTCATCTCACACTTTTATGTCTCTGGAAAATGTTTTCATAGTTGGTTTCATTACATTTAAGTTAATTTTATTCTCCTCATTGGTTTAGATGTTGTTAAAAGGGCTTTTTTGTTTTCAATGTAGATTTAAGTTGGTATTGTTACTCTGTCTTATGTACTTATTCTTACATCTAGATTATTATTATGTTGACATTAGTAACTGTGTGTTAGTAAGTGAGGAAGTGAGGAAGTGTGTATTAGTAAGTGAGGAATTGTGTTTTAATTAGTAAGTAATTGAACTATTTTATTTTACATGTGTGTCTGCGGTTTCGACACAACTGGTTTTATTATTATTTGTATGGTCTCGAGTAAAATGTAGCGAACTAACCATCTTATTATAAAATCCTATTGTAACCAAACCTACCTTTACGAATAAATTTGATTTGATTTGTTGGTATTTAGCTTCCGAAAGTGTATTTTTGATAATCCTCTGGCTTTCTAAATTATTATAGTTAAAATTATGACTTTTGGTTACCACCAATGTCAATTAATTATTATCATTTGCGATGACTGACGGTAGCAGCGACTAAATTGTTAAATGGTGTTTTGTGTCGTACTTATTTGGTTTGTTCAAAACATTATATGGATAATGGAATAAAGTTGTTTTTAATAAACTGATTGTTACTAAAAATTGTTTCATTTCATGTACCTATTCAAGCATCGTGACGAGTAGTATGCTTTATTGTACGCCATACATTGTTACTTACAAAAAAAAGCACATTCATTGGTAATTAAAATTGTTTGAACTTAAATAAAAGGTTTTGTACCCCTGCTTCTGCGAGCCTCTATTTTCTAATGTTTTATTAAATAGAGTACGTATTTTAAGGATTATAATTATAAACTTGTGTTTACATATTGCGGGGCAAAGGCTTCCCAACAAAACAGCCCAGCTTCTCTGTATTCCCACATACACACAGCTATCATTACAGTTTCCCAATTCGTTAGTGCGTTCTATCAAACAGATTTTGATGCCAAAATCTGTTGTCGAATTCACGATAATTCCATTTCATTTTTGTAACTTCATTACTGGGAGCTAAATATGTGCTATTAATTGGCAGTTAAGTTCGGCGCGCCGCGGGTCGCCCAGGAAATGGCGTTAAATTGAGCTGGGGCGGCGCCGGCGCCTGAGTGCATAATCACTCCCACCGATATCGCGATAGTGATGCGAACCCACTCAGTTTTGATGTAGACTGCAGGCCGCCACGCGCTAACCTTGCTAATTATTGATAGGCTCGCGGGAACATCTAGTATTAGGTTAATTACGGTAAAGATTTATTTGGTGATTCAGCTTAAAATAGAAGTGTCTGGACTTTGAATAATAACGCGTAGAAGGCTAGTCTCATACACGCTCACAACTTAATTTTACGCAACTTTGGTATTTATGTGTGAGTGAGCGGCACGTAAAAAGATGTTGCTAAGAATTAACATTTTCCCTACAATCGGGCAAAATGTTGTAATTTAGCCATGGCATAAATTGCAAATAAAAGAAAATTACAAAAGGCAATATTTATTGAATGACTTTGGGTTAAAGTCAAATGAGCGATTCCACATTTGACATAGTAAGTTCTGTTTATGATAAATTCAAAATTGTCACCCTATAATTTTAAGCCAAGTCTGCTGTTGCCCAAGCTTTTTGCATTTTAACATAAATACAATTATCTTGCTGTTAGTTCAAACATAAACGCCCTAACATGTTTTTTGAGACAGATGGATATTATCTCCGTGTTCGTTTTATAAAAAAGCGTAAGATGTTCGTTTGTTTGATGAAACTAACCCGGTTTAAAAATTTAAAAAAATATTTAAATAAACCGTTATTATTATTTTTCGTTTCATAGAGCAGGAGCTAACAATTTTAGCGCCATAATACAATAGGCATAATAAAACAGTAGACAATAACAATGTTAGTGCACTGTATGAGGGGTAGACGGTGCCTAGTACTCGAAACCGGCGCGCGTGTATGACCAAATGTTTAAACGTAAACTAGGCAAAAGGATTATGTAAGGGTAGGTAAAGGATTACCCAGTGCTGGCCACGCCACAATAGCGGCGGTAAGTCCCCTCTTTGAGGAGTGGCTGGAGAGGCACCACGGCGTCCTCACCTTCCGCCTGACACAGGTCCTCACCGGACACGGTTGCTTCGGGAAGTTCCTGTTTCGCATAAGGCGGGAGGAAACGCCCAGGTGTCACCATTTTTTGGATCGCCCGGAGGACACGGTGGAGCATACGGTGGAGGTATACCCAGTTTGGGCAAAGCACCACAGTGTCCTCGCGGGGGCGATTGGCGGCGGCGATCTCTCGCGTCCGGCCCTGGTCCAGGCCATGGTACCGTCACCTCCTTCTGCGAAGCAGTCATGCTCGCGAAGGAGGAGGCGGAGCGCGTGAGGGAGAGAGCCTTGCGCCCTCACGCTCCCACTAGACGCCGCAGGAGACGCCCTGGGCGTCGGGAGTCGCCTGCAGATTCCCGGCCACCGTAGGCGCGGGCTTGCGGACGGCGAGCAATGGGTAGCTCGCCCTCTGGTAAGGACCAGGCCCGGGTCGAAGGCGCGTCGTGTTCGGAGTAGATGGCGAGAAATTGTGAGGGGTATCACATCAGCCCCTAGATAAGAAACTACATTAGGACCACGACCGCTCTGACAAGACTACAAGAGTGTTACGAAAAAGAAAAAGTGAGAATAAAATAATCTGAAATAATAACGAACACGTAAATCAGATTATGTATCTCGAGTACTCGTCATGTTTGCACTAGCAGTATTTTTATTTATTTAAGTTTACATGAACAACATTACTGAATATAATCACAAAGCGATATAATCCAGAGCAATACAAACAAAAAAAGTGCCACACATACCTACTTACGTAGGTTAGGAAAATGCAATAAAAAGTAAACACGGAAAAAAAAATATTAACAAAACAGAATGCAATCAAGAGAAATAAAAAAACACATTATATATACACTAATTATTATCTTTCATCCATCTTCTCACAAAATCTTTAACATTCACGACACAAATCTTTCCATCTCCCAGCAAACGGGTCACAGTCGGGTGTTGATGTTAGAAGCATTGAGCCCTCATTAAGGGCCTGAACGGGGGGGCAAGTGAGCTCGTGATACTGTGCGTGCTGACTATACTGCTAGTAGCCAGTGACTTCGCGGCCTGAGTTGTAGTTGGGGCACAACAGGGACACAAAAAGCCTTACCAACTGCGCCACCAGTTCCTGGCAATCAGCCCACCCCGCAAAATCCTGTAGGCAGGAAGTACTTATGCCTTACTTTGAGAGAATTACAATTTAGTACACCGAGTAAAAAATTTGGGGGATAAAGGAAAGGGTAGTATCCGAAGAGTTTTTAAATAGAAATCTAAGAAAGGCATTCTGAATTTTTCCAAGAAGTAACACGTAAATGCATTCATAGGTGTTCCAAATCACTGCAGCTGATTCCAGCTTACTCCTGACTAAGTCCATGTAAACTAGTTTAATGGCAAGTGGATGGTTAAATTCACGCATATTTCGAATAACAAATCTGAAAGCAAAATGAAAGATACACACTTTTAACATGGTATGGTGGTAAGTAATATATAGGTTCATACAGTCCAGAATAACCCTAAAAGGACTGTATGTACCCGTATGTACATGTACCCAGGTCACCTCTGACATTGCGTCACTGATAAAATCATTGTGATCTATACTATCTTTGCAATAAGGTTGCTGTAGGAGTGCTGCTACTTACAAGTCTGTTAAAATCACAGTGATCTTTATTTTCGTTTTCATAGGGTTGCTATTGAGTTGCTGTGGTCAGAGGTAAAACTGTACCTACATTATCATTTTTTTGGTTTTTACCAACATAAATACAACCTGTTAATTAAAACTTTAATTGACATCTCGTGTTATATGTTAGCTATATTAGTTTCTAATAACAAATCCTTTTTTAATGAAACATGCGCATCGCGCATGTTTAATTTCCTTGTCATAAATCACCTTTCGAGCTTGAGAGATTAACTTGATCTACCTTTCGTGCCATTTTCAAAATATATGGTCGGTATCACTAACTCGGAGTGACAATCAATGACTTTTAATGACCACTAGAATCTGTCAATGGTTGATTTCACTTTTTTTCAATTTATTATCATCCATTGAAAAAAAGTGAAATCAACCATGTGTTATCCTAATTATTGCTAAAAAAAAAATTGTAACCCCCGACGTATTGGTCCTTTATGTTAAATATATTTAGTAGATAATATTTTGATCCAAGCGTCGGGGGTCGGCTAATGAAAATTGTAAGGTAACAGCAGCTATCCCTTCTAAAACTACATAGCAGACATTCTTTATTGCTGGATATAGGCCTAGTCTTTTTGGCGGTTTCAATGTTACTATGTTCTTGAAATACCAAATTTCGACTCGATCAAACCTGTGAAAGATGCTGACATCCATTCATGAAAGAGAAACAGCTGATAATCTTCAGTCCGCGGAACATATTTTCTTGTATCGTAGCTAAGAACACTCTCGATTAAGTCACCTCTCAAACGAAGCAAAAAAAACTATAATAGTAATTAGATAGATCTGTTTTCATCGGGGGTTAAACAAGGCCTCGTTGACTAACTAACTTGATTGAGTGCGACTGTTTTACTCCCTGCTGCTCGGTGTCTGAATTTGGGACGGATAGTGCCAATTGTGTCCCTTTTTGTCATTTTTAACATAACAGGCCCTATACCGCATTACTTTAAAATTACAAGTTACAATGTACAAATTTATAAATTTTACAAGTGTCTGACTGAACTCTAAGCATAATTATAAAATATGTGAATTTTTGTATCAAAACTATAAATTACAAATATGTCGTTTTAAAAGTCTAAAATTTAAAAGTCTACAAGTATTTGTCTAAAAGTAGGTGTACCCCTATTATACGCCTCTGCTTACTTGACTTTACGATGTCTTAAGCTAGAGGGCGGGTTAGTGTGCGGTTGAACCATGTTACATAAACTAGTGTATTCCATAACTTGCTGAGGATGACGTCGATAGACTATTCGACACAACACTACCACAGACCACAGCGCTGCATTGCCGCTTAGCGATTTGTGCGGGAATACCCGCACAAACAGGAAATATCCTCAAGCAATGAATACAATGCAAATAAATGTAACATGTGTGTGTGTGTGTTCATGTAATATTTGTGTGTGTGTGTGTTTGTGTGCGTGTGTGTGTAATGTGTGTATGTGTGTACTGTATATTGTGTTATTTAACTTTTTCAAACATAACCAACTTTATTTCTAGATAAAAACAAGACTAGAACAAATACGAAACAATTCAACTTTTTCACAACCAAAAGCCTCGAATGTTTTGGCAGTTAGTTAACACGCGTGGTAGATCTTATTTAGCAAACTTATCCAGTTTTTGTTTCGAATGATTTTTTGTTAAGATTTTAGCTAGGTGATAACATCTTTAGTTAATAGGATACCTACTTGTAGAAGAGGAGGTCGGTGGCAGTGTTCGCCTGAAAGCTTTATCAGGCATGTGCTTTGTGCAGTTAATTCACCTAATTAGCTTACATGTACCCGCACTAGATCATAAGCGACGTGTCGCGATGTGACTAAAGGAGGTCACTTGTAATATATTGTTCTATGTCTAGACATAACTCGAAGATGTATTGCAAAGCTTGAAATTACAGTAGTAGTTAAAAACTTTATTCATATAAATATATTAATAAATTTGACATTTAACCTAATATCAGATACCACAATAACTTAATTTAATTAAACCAACAAACCTGAAATTTTGGCCATATACAAAATACTTCACAGCATTGATACGCCGGTTCCGCTGACAATGGCCAAAACAATAGAGCTTACACTGCAATACGTCATTTCTGTCATCAGTAGACGTTTTCCCATTAATTTGTTTGGTAATTAATCTTTTTCGACATCAACGACAAGGGCTCGGGGATGACAAAGAAGGTGGCGACAGCAAAGGGTCATTGAAGCTTTGTTAACTCAAGGAACAAGAGAGGGTTTGATCTCTTTGTTTTGTACTGAAATATCATCCTGATCGCTAACAAGGACGCTACGTTCCGCTCCACTACGATGTCTTTGAATTTTTCATTGCAAAATAGATGTATTTTCAAGTTGAAGATACACTTATAATAATACTGCAATCTTAAACGTCATGTTTGCATACTAAAAATGTGCTAAGTATCTTTTCCAGATCAATTGATTATTATCTCTATTTTTTCCATGTTTGCTGTCCGTTAAATAGGTAATAAAATTGTATATTCGCTTGGCTAGTATACGGGCATCATTACGTTACAAAATATAGACCCGCCATCATTGGACCCAAATTGTGACATCCGTGTATTGCTATTGAGTATCGTAAAGAGGGTAAAAAATTGTTAAGGTCGTTTCCTGGGCGGATGTTATACAGTTGTTAAACGAGAATGAAATAATATGGATCCCGGTCGATTTCGTCTTATAAAATGTAGTAGCCAGTAGGTATACAGGGAACATACATGGGGTATTTCCGGATACCCCGGGCATGAGTAATGTAATATATTTTTATGACGTCACTATTGGTATCGTGTATGTATATACATATTATTCAAAGTCGCTTTTCGTGTCTGTCCCACAACAGACACACAGGCCGCGTTGTTCTTCTAAACTGCGCAACGGATTTTGATGCGACCTTCACTGTCATTTAGAGACTTTATTCCGAAAAACATATGCGTATAATTCACCCTACTAATATTATAAACGCGAAAGTTTGTGAGTATGGATGGATGTTTGTTACTCTTTCATTCAAAAGCTATTGATCGGATTTGACTGAAATTTTACCTGGATTGACACATGGAGTAGGTACTTTTTATCCCGATACTCCCACGGGATCAAGATTTATGCGGGTGAAACCGCGGGGAGCAGCTGGTATTTAATAAACTAAAAAATAACAAAGATCTTGATGTTTCTCTTCTGTTCTAAGAAATAAATCTTGATGTTTTCTCAAGTCGTAAAAACCTTGAAAAGCAGGGGCGGGACGCTAATATCTCATAAAATTTAAACTTCTCTAAATGCAGTATTTATTTTCAAGCTGGTCTGGGGAAAACGAGACGAGTTGATGACATAAATTAGTATTTTGAAATCACAAGTTTTAAAGCACGAGTTAAAGGCACGATGTTGTTATGTGAGGTTATGTGTGTATAGTTATGTCATGCGAATCGGACGGTGTTTTTTTGATATTTTAAAATTAAACTGTACTTACACACTTTACTGAACGCGATCAGCACATAAGGGCTGCCAGTGTCATTATTTTCGGTGCAATATTGACACTGACAGTTCTTGAACGCGGTTCTGATGTGCTGATCGCGTAGTAATATAATGATTAAAGGTAATTTTTTTCGTTCCTTTTTCATACAATGTGATACTGATTGAGACATGTCCATAAGGAACATGATGGTAAATCCACGACCCGCCGAACGCAAGTTGAAATCTCCGTGTGTTGACACTTATTAAATATGTGTCAATACACGAAGTTTTCAAAACATTTACTCAAAATATTATCCATTTCGAGAAAACAACTCAGACTTGAACAAACTGAAACGTAAATAATAGGTAAGTTAATGTTTAATTGAATTTGAATTCACTTGAGACGTCAATTAACTCTAATCTGTACTCAAAATAGATTTTGTGAGAAATAACTTTTTATCTTTTAACTTCTCCGAATAAGTATAATTTTTCGTACGGTTAACTCTTGGACCCTAGTTACCGGCACCGTTTTACCGTCGGAGCGATGTAAACTTACTGTCGACAGTAAGTTGACATCGCTAATATCAGAACATTTTTTCTCGTATATATGTATTTATAGCTACAGTACTACCGAGTTCATTTCGATTTCCGCTCGTTATTCTGGCATTTTCGATAGCGGGACGTAACCTTTTCATACGACAGGAAATTGAATGTTGACGAAATATTATGTCCAAACTGTGAACGTGACATATTTCATTTTTAAAATTCCTTCGTCGAAGCAATAAAATGTATAGCGCCAGTTTATTAATGTTTTATTATTATTTATTCTTCGTGTGAGGCGCAATCGTAACATAATACTATTTGTCAGGCGTCCATAGGCTTATTCTGCGAGGCGCTGAGCTTAACAACCTATTTGCATTTCTCATTTTCACCCCTCTTCTTATACACTCCCTCGTGTACAATTTTCACTGTACGCCACACCAGTGTGTATTAGGGTACCGTGAAAAACGGAAACCCTATTAGTAATACAACGCTGCCTATCCGGCCATCCCTAACTCAAATGTTTAAAATTAGAACAGAATCAAGGGATAATGCGGCAAAACTTTTTAAGCTTCGGAAGAGAACAAAAAATATGTTTTGTTATTAATTTTTTTGCGGAACCCTTACAATAAGAACAAAGCAACCACTTCAGATGTTAGTACCTAATTTCAACACGTACATACCTTCACAAAAGAATGAGTGAACAGAAATCCTTGAAAGTGTAGTCTTACAGTGCAGGTAATTAAATTACAGAACAGTGTGAACAATTATGAAAGCGTGTCGCTTCGAAAGTAGTCAAGTTAGTCTTGTTCTAGGATGTTTAAAAGGCATTTTATTCAGGTTGTTTTTTTTAAATAAAACTACTCCAATTACTTAGGTTATGTAGTTTCTAAACGCATTTAGTACTAAATTGAAGGAACAGGAAGATCTGCTCCTTCAGTTTAGTTGTAAATGCGTTTATAAACTCAATCAACCTGTCTGCAGGGCTAATAATAAGTTGAGTATTCAATTTGATCCGATAATCAGATTCAATGAAGTGATCATTTGTGAAACAATAAAGACAGAAAATTTAATTAAGCCTGTTTTGTTGTACATTCCCGAAGTAAATAACAAGACATGAAAAAAATGTGGACGCATAAAAAATATTCAAGCAATACCTTATTTACGTTAAGGCGTGGTAAGAAACAAATTTTCGAATTTCGCATCGCGGCAACAAATACGGTTTGTTTATATATTTATTGATTTAGGATCACCAACAAAGGATACACCTAAACCATATAAATCACAATAATGATAAGGTTCTTCTATGTGTGCTCCGTCAATTACAGAAGACCACAGCCGGCACATATAAATAACTAGGTGTAAACACATTATAAATACAAATTGAGAAAATAAATTATAAAATTTGAGAAAAACTAAGAAAATAAATTACTGTGAAGTTTGAGTATTCCATAATTATTACAGTGGTGTAAACAGAATAAACAAAAATAGAGAAAATAAATGACTAAACTTGGGAAAGAGAAAAAAATATGACATGTCAAGACTAAGCATTCATGTTAATTTTTTTTTTGTATAATAATAATTATGATTATCTTACACATATTGACTTTTGGAGCGAAGTACATACACGAGATTATATACAAGATAGGAATGCTTGGAAACATGATGGTCCAGCTCCATAGGACAATCCAGTCTAGACAAAATAGTACTGTTTGCTAATTTAATGGTATAAACTGACTTATTTCTAGTTAATATTTTAGGATAATCACATACGTTTACTGTTTGTAAATATGTGCGCACCATATACCTATGACGTGATTAATTTATATTTCTTTTCTTTATTTTTGCTTTTTACCAATTGTGGTATAGTATTTTTATTCTTTGTGCATCGTCTTCACATATAGAAATATAATGTAAGTATAAAAAATATTGTAAAACATTTTAAAAGAGTAACGGTGGAGTTTCTTTCCCCTTCTTCTCCATACAAAACTACCTTTTGGAAGGGACGCCTAGAATCAATTCTTTTTTAATGTAAAATTTTACTTTCAAAAGTGCCTTTTTATGAGCCTATTTGAAATAAATGCTTTGACTTTGACTTTGAAGTAGGTAGGACAAACTTAGTTATTTTGCGGTGGTTAAATTCTTATTGTTTTTTGAAATGGTGAGGGTTATGTCGAGGTTACAACGCTTGGACAATTCATTGTATTGAATTATAAGTTTTTCTAGCTTGTAATATGTACCAATACGCCTAACTATGCGATAAAAATCTGAGCGTTTAACGGTGTCCTACGTTTGGGCAGCACCTTAACGTTAATACTGGAATAATGTAGGGGTAGTATGTTGCGTGTTGTCTAATCTCAACCCGATACACAATATCGAACATCGCCGGACGAAGAAAAGCAATAAAACGCCTATTTATTTGAAAGCCAATGAGGCTCGCAGTAATGAAATTCCACTCGAAATATCAACGCATTTTTCTTTTCAACAAAGTGGTGATGTATTATCAGGATGAGACCCAGCGTACTTTGTACTAGCCAAACCTTTTGTATCGGAAACTTACATGTATCAAGCCCGCATGCAATCATTTTTGTAGCAACTAACTTTATTACAAAAATCTGTTGAAAAATTGTTAGTAAAACCCGAATTTGTTCTGGGCGGGAAAGAAGATGAAACGTTTTATAAATGTAAGCCATTTATTCATCGGAATCCCTACAAATTACATGGGCTGTAACAGGCATCGAAACAATCACAGCTGATGATCCGGGGCGTGTTATGTAAATCTGGGCTTTGCGTCTAACAATAGACAGGGGCCGTGCTGACGGCTCAATACACGCTAACATTGCTAGTTACGCTTTTGTATTATTCACGATTGTTTTTGCTAATCATTCGAGCTTCAAAATAGATTTCAGGAACGAACACTGACGGTTATAAGGATTAGAGAAGATATGATAATAAAATAAAGTCTGGATATTTAATTCCATTTATTAGTAGTTTATGCGATTTGCCTCCAGATAGGCACTATAAATTTCCGATTACTTAAAAATCTCGGAAGCCATAAAGTTAGGGCTCTTCCCGAATAATCTCCTTCGTAGGTGGTAGAAAAAAAAAACGGGCATTTGGTCGGGCTGACGTTTATTGTCTGCGGATACCTGTACGCGCGTGCAGTGTAGGTACACGGTATGAGTCAACAATAGGGTGTGTTGGAGTGTCGTCGGCGGCGGAGCCGCAGGGCGCGCAACGAGAGCCTGTCAGTCTGCCACAAATCACGAGACTACATTTACATACAGCGCTGTTCACCACGTCTCGAGGGGACGCTCCTAAGAATACTACAAATGTACATCCTTCAACACTATCTTTATCAATGTATAAGTGGTTTCAAAAATGTTGTCGAGTTATTGGGTAAATATTTACAGGGTACCTAATTGGAAACGTTAAAGTGAACTTGTGGAGCAGTGCAGCATGTCAATTTTGTAAAAATTAAAATCTCACCATAATATTTGCGTGGAGTGAGCTGTTAATGTCATCCCGTCTTGGACAATCCCTAGCATCAGCGGCACTGACATTTCACTCAAAGCTCACTTCACCTATTTTCACGGTGTGATGGTTACAGAATAGCACCTACTACAATATAAATATGGACAGAACAGAAACTACGTACAAACGTTCGAAACAGGGGGTCTACTCTCTAAGCATGAAGTCCGTAGTTTCGGCCTTCTTTTCGGACGGGTCCTACTTCGTATCACCTACGGACTTACGATTAGTCCCGAACTCGAACTAAGAATGAATGACAACACGATTTGACAGTTGTCCCTACTCCCGATGCGTTTTTGCCCGTCCGAAAAATTGGATTTGACACTTGTTTTGACGGAACGTTATGTCATTTAATAAATTGAAAATATGGCTGCTTTTATAATGCTCGAAGAAGCTTTACAGGTAGACCGGAGGCGTCGCCGATTGTATTTGCGCCAAAACTTTCGGTTGGCGAGTATTCCCGACGCTGAGTTTATAGGGAACAATGGGCTCACACGGGAATTATTTGAGGACTTGTAGGACTTGTACTTTAGACTTGTAGGACAGATACAAATTTAGAGGATGACTGATTATCAATGTATTCACTTTAATGATGGCAAGACCTTAAAATCATATTAATATGAGTAATGTATTTAACTCACCCTTTGCCACTGCTCCACACCCCACAGCCGTTTTGATCGGATTCTCCCGTCGGCACTCCTCAATAGTCCGCGAGCCAACTCATTATGCTCACTCATAAAATCGAGGATGGCCTCAATTTGTGCATGAGTTGCTGCTGGAGCGGTTGGGGCTATTTTACTAAACTAGCGAAAACTTCCCGCGTCGTATAAATAATGTTATGAAAGTACACCTGATGTAAATAAATGTTTTGAAAAAAAACTGACATTTCATTGGAAAACTTCCGTCAGAAAGAAAAAGGGCAAAGGAATTAACAGGATAAGGTCACAATACGGACTAAAATTGCAAAAATAGTTCAATTTTTTAATTAAAGACATGGTTAAACTATATTGTTAGAAATGTGGTCTTTTTCTAAGAAAAACAATATAAATATTTGTTTAATAAGCTCAAGAGATGTAAGTAAACCGGTAATCGACCGGAAAATTAGCGCAACTCTATCGTCATGCGTCATTTGTTCACAAATGTTGTCTATGATTCCGTTTGAAACTCATGAATTCGAAATTAATCGGGAGTAGGGTTTAGTGCTTAGTGTCGAACAACCTTTGGACGGACCCATATCGTCGTTGACGGAGTTAGAGAGTAGACCCCCAGAGACGCGTGCATCGACGAGACAAAGCGAACGTCGCGGTGCTCTATAACGATGCGTTTATCTCTTGCACCACGAACCGACTGCGATCTTTTAAAAAATGCTTCAAGCGGATTGCGTGTTATTAGAAAAAAAAAATTTTTCATCATGGGTGGTCGTTTTTAACCGACAAAAAAAAAGGAGGAGGTCAACGTTGTATGACCACGCAAAACTTTTTAGAGAGTTGTCCGATTTTAATAACTATTTTTTTTTGTGAAAGGGAATACGAGTACTTCTATGTTGGTCCCGTTTAAAACTGAAAAACAAAACCCACCCCAAAGTATAAAAAATAGGGGTTGATTGATTTACCACCTACAGATTTTTTATTTGTAAACCGATTGTATTGAAACTTAGCACACGTATGAACGCTGTAACAAAAAAAAGACCTGGAGTTGATCTGATGATGAAGGAGAGAGAGCTGCTCAACAGTTTACAGAAGCAACATCGTGTTTGGGCTTATTTCATTAATCTTAATGAGAACTTTATACCTAGCCAGGGAATGACTGTCTTCAAAGGTCTGATAACGGAGACTGAAAGCCGTTGAGCAAAGTTCTAACTATACGCTGAGAGATCATACTCAACAAATTAAAAAGTTTAGATAACAACAAAAGTGCACGCCTTGGTACCGCCAATATTGAGTAGGTACCTACAGCTTGCGTCGCGGAGTTAGTGTGTCAAAAATCTGCTCATATATAGCAAGTCATTAATTTCTAGCATATTCCTTTGAAAATGGGAAAAAGCAATGGTGGTGCCTATACAGCATGTAACAAAAGCCCTGTCCGATCCAATAAAGGCGTATTCCTATGTACATCAGAACGTTGGGCCAATCGAGGTAGGGAGCTAGCTGCTACTTTTTTTTTAAATTTCAACATATAGTTTTTTTTTTAACCTAAATAGACTCGGCCAAAATAAAACAAAACTACGCAAGTGGACACTGATTCATTGGAATATCTACATGGTCACCTTATATCAACTATTTCGACGTATTGAGGTACCTAGGTACACGATAAATACTTGTTTCGTTAAAATACATGGTCACCCTATTTCAATCCCAATTTTTTGAGGTTAATTGTTTAATTTTCAATTTACTATTGAATGGGATCCTCACAAAGAAACCTAAAGCAATACAAATTCGTTTCAGTTCAGTCACTAAATCTTTATTTAATAACGGTTCCTCTAGGCTTCTTCATTGTGAAGGAATCGATAATCCCAATGTTTTGAGGTTAAATGTTTAATTTCCAATTTACAATTGAATGATGTGAGTACTTTGTACTATAGAGCTACCATTTACCGGGTAATGTCATAGATTGACTTGAATGTGCCTTGGCGGCTGATAGTATGTCATGCTCACTCAAATGTCTCGTTGACGGTGGCGCGTGTGTCGGATCATTTAGCTCCCTTCAAAATGGTTGAGCTGAATGGTGCTGATCCATGCGTCATGTTCGTGATCGGGCGCCGTCAGTTGGGACTGGTCATCTCTTAGCTGCCACGGCTTATTTTAATAATTAATTAGCTGGATTGTTTTTAATTAGGTTTTGATGCACTCTGGACGCTTTTAACGTGTACGGTTTTTTGTACATCGTTCTCACTTATAGTGTCAACATTAATCGATGTAACTAAGATATATGTAAAAACATTATTATTTAAAAGAGTGTCCATGGAGTTTCTTGCCCGTTCTTCTCCATAGGTACCTACTACGCTTTGGAATGGGCAACTAGCTTCATATTTCTGACTGACCGACTCTTGACAATTCAAAAGTGCCTGTAAATGGTTTAATTGAAATAAATGATTTGAGTTTGAGTTTGAATGATCGTCACAAAAAAAACTAAAGCAATATAAATTCGTTTAAGTGCCGTCACTAAATCTTTATTCATTAACGGTTTCTCTCAGGTCCTCAGTTATGGAGATCAGGTTGGCCGAACGTCCTGATATTCCGGGAGCTAAACGTCATTTTACTTTTAACCGGTGGCATTGCCAGTAAAATAAAAGTAGTGGTTGTTTGTCATCAAATCGTCACTAAATCCTTATTATGTAATAGTTTCTCTAAGGTCGAACGTTCTGATATCAGGACGTTCGGCCATACATAAATGCTTCTAACTTTCGAACTGTACTGTCACAAATTATTTGGCTGGCATCTTTGTGAGTCACCAAATCGTCCCTACCTCCATTGACCGAACGTTCTGATGTACATACTACGCGTCGCATGTCTACAATACAATATCAGCTGATACCTACGCGTAGGCATAACGTAGGTTTCTTTAGTCATAAGTTTGTTTGGCGCCACGTGCCAAAGCAAATTAAAACAAATTAAAAATACACAAAGCAAATTAAAAATATTCACATGGGAAAAATAATAATCTAGTTTCCATTAAACGATAACGTATTTGTGTACGCAGTACGATACCAAATAATACCCTTCAGGATCGGATAGGGTTTTCGATATATGCTGGATACGTAGGTACATATTATTGGATGACGATGACAACTAAGTGACTACTCTGCCCGCATTTCTAAAACCATTTAAAGCTACTCATTAGCGATCATCAGCACGGATTTGTGTGATCACGATCAACAAGTACTAAACTGTTTCCATTTGCTGATGGCCTGTTGATGCTGGTCATGAGGCTGACTTCATTTACCGAGCAAGGCCTTTAAAAAGTTTCTCGCTAAAGCAGTATTATAATATCTGTGCTAAAGCTTTTCTACTAAGTTGCGTGCTTGTGCCATCAGTGGCAGCTTGATTGAATGGGTGATTTCACATATACGTATAGCAGATAGATCCTTCTTTGCAATCCAGTGGAAAGAGCTTTTCAAGTAGAACCTTTACATTTATAAAATGACTTGACAATTGTAAGACAGTTCAGAGTTAATGACCTAAATAGGTGACAGCTTGGGCACCGAAGTTATGGAATTCTTGGCACCCTATATCCATACTATATACATAAATGTAAAGAGGTTTTCAAGTAGAACCTTTGTTTATAAACACGACTTTTGACAATTGTTAGTCAGTTCGGAGTTAATGACCTAAATAGATGACAACTTTGGCCCAAAGTTAAGGAGTATTCTTGGCACCCAATAACCGTTAGTGAAATACCAATGGAAAGTGTTTTTAAGAGAATCATTCAAAGATCTATGCAGACAAAGATGGCACGAATATTTTGATGAACGATCAAAGTTAAAGGGAATCTGGTATAAAACCATCCAGTCTGAACTGCTTCGTTACCCATGGTTTGAAGGAAGGGAGATGGATAGGAAATATGTAGTAGCTCTGCTGAGGATGCGTTCGGGCCACATCCCATCGAATAAATTTAAATATTTAATGGGCAAAAGTACCTCCCCAAACTGCGAAGTTTGTGGGGTGATTGAAGATATTTACCACGTGCTGATGGAATGTGACCGGAATATACACGATAGGCACTATTCGCTTGAGGTGAGATTTGAAGTGGGGGCATGTAACAGCATTCTAGCGTCCCCATTGTCGGAGGAGGCTAGGATGTTGAGTCGACTTTTGATGATTATTTACCAAAACGAATAGGGACAACACTATTCAAGTAGGACATATCACCTGTCACACATTATCTGTTTATTACCCATTGTATAGTTTTAAGTTGTTGAATATTTTCTGTTACGGGGGTGACATTATCACCCCCGTAACAGAAAATAAACCCTATCAAATAAATAAAGAAAAAAAAAAAAAAAGAGATTCATTTGTTACTAAAAATGAATTTGGATTAGGCAATCCGACAAGACTTAAAGGTCAGAACAATAAAATATAATACAAATAAATTCTGCGTTGAAAAAATTTCGGGCATTTATATTCAGGGATGTTTTTCCAATTACGTATAATTGGAAAAACATCCATGATTATAGTGGCATTATCTATTGAAAATTATGTTGCTGGCATCTAATGGGTTCCAACCATATCAATGGAGCATATATATGTGGCATGGGATGAAGTTTACGAATCAATTAATTACACTTTTCTCAAATGCTGCAGTCAATATTGTATTGTGATGTGTGAGAAAATAAGAAATAATTTTTACCTCTGTAGTCGAAATGTAGTTGTACAATACACGTCTACCTACACTTTGTGGGAATTGTAGCGTAATGTTTTTTTTATGTTAATATAATAATGATGATGTTCGCAAATTACTGTTTATTTATGAGTGAAAATATACGACGAATTATTCAGACAAGTCGTAGTAGTAACAAACGTTCTTCTAAACGAGATCTTTTATCTTAGCGGTATTGGGAGTTTTGGGTGGTTTACCATTATGTCCGAACGAATCTTATAAACATTGTTCTTAAAACGGCATACGAGTATAAAAGGTCATGTATTAAAATGAATAAAGACAATAATAATAAATATCCCTATAATTTATATTTACACGTCGTCGGCCGGTTCCCCACAAACACCGCGCGCGATGACGATGTATAGGTACGATAAGTAATTTATTCAAGAACACCGACAGCTTAAAGGTACGTTCAACATTGGTTTACAAAAGTATTTAGGAAAGGTATGTACGACTTATCTGCTAGATTTTCTCTACAAGGTATCTCAAAATATTGTTTTATGTTGAGATACCGGCGTTGTAAAGAAATTTCCAAAAAATGCATTACTAGTCTGTAGATTTACAAACGATTCCCGAAAGTAGTCAGCAAAAATTAAGCAAGCAATGAACATAACTAATTACTAATAGATAGAAATATCTTCCGAGTCGTTATGAATGAATGGTATGTACCTACAGTAAGTACAGTACAACTAATAATAGCTATCTATATACTCACACACACACAAACACGGTTGCGCACTGCGTCCCTCGCTCGCCTTCTATTGTCAAACAGAGATAGCAATATTCCGAACGAATTTTGTACTCGACTCGAAGTATTATAACATGCTTGTTACGTCGGCCCCTTAAGCATTATTGAAATTCAGGTATTACGTCAACTAAATTACTTTATTTGTTTCTGTGTCTTGCAAACGTCATCTTTTAATTCTGTCAGCCTTTAAGCCGGTATAAGATTATTTATTCCCCTGGTCTCCAATTTAAAAAACTAAGGCTTCTCCTGTCTCTCTGATGTTTTCCTTCACCGTTTTGAGAGCAGTGGTGATGAAATAATTTACACAAAGTAAAACGCCTATCTGGGTTCGAACCTGCGACCTACAACTGGTAAGTCGCGGCCGTTACCACTGGGCCACTACTGCGCTCTAAGCAATAATGAATGCAAGTCAAATAATAAAGTATTATGCAAAATAAAAGACAAATATACTTGGTACATATAAATAATAGCATACTGTGCTAAGAACAATAAAAATAAAAAACAAGGATTTTGTATAAACATTTATTTGTTAAGTTCTTACTTCATAAATATCATTGTTATTATTGATTTATCTATTTAAAAAATATTAATAGAAACTTGATAAAGGTGACCATACATTATCGACTGAACGAATAATACAATTATGGAAGTAGGAGTACTCTGATTTATATGATTTGGCTTTTTATCTGTAGTACCGTACATAAGATGATAATCAACCGTATTCTAGCGGCAAGAAGTTTTATTATACAATAAAATAACATTAAAATCCTTGCAAGCAAAGTAAGTGCGACATAATACGAAATGTTTTAGTACTGAGCTCGATACAGAATGGTTATGTATGTGCTACAGCCAATTTAATGAATATGAATATCATTTACACTATTCAGCCATTATTATATAGGTACTATCTACTCAATTTAGACGAACTGATTATTGAGGCATCAATACAATTCGCCATTTTAGATATTACCATCATATTAGGGGTAATGTATGAAACCTGTACCCTAATTGCGTAATACACAATCAATCGGAATCTGAATCGTTTTGAAACAGATTGCTAATCCATTGCTTTATACGTTCGATAAAAAATTCTGCTCAACGATGTAAATAAAGCAATGAATGTTGTTGAACTATCAAAATGAAACAGATTAGTCGTAATCGTTTACGAAAATGTGTTACGCAGTTAGGCTGCTGGTTACGTGCAGCAAAAATATAATAATAATGTCTTCCTTACCGATTTCGGTCACAATATAGTAAAGCGCACAAGTGTGTGCGCAGACACAGGTGCACTAGCTATACCCCTCACTCTCAAAGTCATGTTATGCATAAACAAACTTGCAAAAAAACGTTCAACAGTTATTTATGATATTGACTTATTTTAAAGCAAGCAACAAGCATGACTATTGTGATACTGTTGTAATCACAAAACGATTGTCCATTTATTTTATCCACCTATCGCTTCATTAAGATACTACGCTATGACCTTTGATTATAAGTATAAAGACAATAAATATTCAATGATATATGATATGACCTATGATCACGTGACGTTTCGATAGCTTATGTCAACCCCTACCATTTTTGGCTTTTCTACTAGGCCGTACAAATATCGCAGCGGGATTGTTTCATGCACTGGATCTTCAACGCACTGCTTACCACCGAGAGTTGAAAATCCAATAGTCTTTAGTCGATGCGCTGGGTAGCACTCTGTTGGATTCTCAATGCGCGGTTCACTACAAAGAGTTGAAAATGCAGTACGTGATAAAATCCCATTGCGAGATATTTTCGTCCGTGCGAACATGGTCTATAGAAACGGAACAAACGACGCTTCATAGGTAGGTAGATAGGTAGGTAAATACTAATTTATGCAAAACATACTTAGGTACCTACTAACACAGAAACACAGACCAAGAAAAAAAAACTATGTTTTCTTGGGCTGAGTTGATGGCCCTCAAGCAATAAGTCAGTAAAATTAGACTTTTTATTGTTATATCAAATTCGTCATTCGGGTTGGGATACATCTTAGTAATTTATTTTTCATTTTTCGTAGTGTGATTTACAAAGATATCTTGAATGACACTTTAATTGTAGGCAAATTCAAAACAAAAATTATGACAAGAAAAGTATCTTTACGTATCAATACAAAACTGTTTTGCGTAAAGTATTGACATTTCGTAAATTGCTAATACCGACATACTGGCGTTAATGAATCGTGCAGTTCTAAGTAAATGTTAGATCGTGGTTATTGTCGAATTATTTTGAGTAAGCTGAAACCGTTATGGGAACTTACAAGCTTTTAAAAGTAAGTGATTGATTCATAAACAATTATGTGTCCCCCAGTCTTGTTTTCAAGTACAGCGGTTTGTAACTATACTGAGACTGAATCAATCTTTAGATTACACTATAACCACTATACACAACACACCAATATAACCACAACAAAAAAATAAAATAAAATACGTATCGTCAAAATCCTACTATCCTGCTAATATTTCTATCCTACCTACTATCCTACTTCAAACATGATTGTTTGTGAGGATGGATCGATGGATGTTTGTTACTCTTTCACGTAAAAACTACTGAACGGATTTTGATGAATCTTAACAGTAATATAGCTTATACATCAGAATAACACATAGACTAATTTATAAAGATTTAGTATGATTTGTCGATAACATAATGATAAGTATAAAGTAAGTGGGAAAAAATCCAGCCCTCTGAGAGCTATCTCGTCGTGCGCTGCCTAAGCCGTATCGTATTCGTGTAGACGTAGTACACGAAGATAATGTGTCGTGGGATTGTTTGTCGTAAACAGTTCTAAATAAAAGTCCGCGACAGCATACATCTACCTTTTATGTGGAAGCTATTATGTCCAAATAGTGAGCCATAAATGAATTGCTTTTTTGTTTTTACAAAACACATTTTAGAGAGTATTTAGTTAACATAAACATAACATATTATCACGCCTTGTTTCCCCGAAGGGCCCAACCCAGAGGTGTAGCTATAGTAGACCCACATTTCGCCCTTTAGTCAGTTTATTTAGTTATTTCTCATCAAAATGAATATCTTTATCGCCTTTAGCGTTTAATGTAGATAAACTTTATCTTTTACACTTATTCATTTGGACGGATATGGTCCAAAAGTTACCAAAGTCAAAGTCAAAAGTTTATTGCGAACTAAGTACGTATACACCGCGGACATCGCGGGTGGTGCGCAGAGCGGGGCTTTGACGTTTCATGGCTAATCCCCTGATCTGTGTTTGAAGCCTGGGGCAGAACATAGGCTACTTTTCATCAACACTCCACATGCGAAGTCGCGGGCGGAAGCTAATAAGAAATAAAGTTAGAAAAGTCCGTATTGTAATGTTACGTATAAACATTTTCAACAAACTTACTGCATTATGTGCATATTACTGAAACGATCTACTTGTCTTAATTTTGTAACGCAATACTTCGACTCCTTGAAAAGATACATATTCGAAAAACAAAAAAACATTTTTCCTGTAAAAAATTCGTTTTACGATAACCGACTTATTGCTTGGGGGTGTAGCAAACACAGCACTTAGTAACTAAGAACGTAGTAGGTAGGTAACTTATAATATGTCATTGGATAATACTAACCATTAAATACATCCCAACGTTCGGAGTCCATGTTGGCAACCAAACCAAATCGTAAATTAAATATCGTAAATAATAAGTCTTACGGACTTATAATAAGTCCGCAAGCAAAGCTAAAGTTCGTAAGAATGGTTAGGTTACTCGATACCAAATAACAAGGCGAATATAAGTCAAAGTTCACAGCATTTATAAGTCATTAGTGTCAGGAATATTACAATACAATTTAGAAAGCAAATAAATACGCACGCACAGGACAAAACGTAAACGTCTAACACTGACAAAAAACACGGATCACCCCCGGCGGGCGCAACGTTCCGGTAATGGGTGTGCTTGTCCGAGCGATACACACAGACCTACTACCGTGAGCAGTATGACCACGCACACATTAACATTTGCTTGACGCGATATCACTACTAGCTATTGAAAATTTATGATAAATTTGTATGAACACATACAAATTTATTAAATTTGTATGTGTTAATACCAAAAATTATGAATGAAAACTCAATATTTTTTCCTTTTTTTTCGACTATTTGTAACTTGATAATAAGAGCTATGTTTCTAATACAACGACATTACAGATATTGTTGTTTATAGTACAAAAAAAACGATAAGAAAACATGTAATTTACGCTGTAATAAAGTGCGAAATACAATTAGCTTAAACTTCATTTTCAGTAAGTATTTTGGAAAAACAAAAGATGTAGGAACCTAGATAAATATACTAGCTATCGAAAATTTATGATAAATTTGCATGTGTTCCGTAATACCAAAAACGATAAATGAAAACATAATATTTATTCCTTTTTTTTTACACTATTTGTAACTTGATAATAAGAGCTATGTTTCTAATACAACAACATTACAGATATTGTTGTTTATAGTACAAAAAAACGGTAAGAAAACATGTCATTTACGCGGTAAAAAAGTGCGAAATACAATTAGCTCAAACTTCATTTTCAGTAAGTATTTTGGAAAAACAACGTGTTATTGGGTTTTTCTATCTGGAATTTCTCAGTAGCAGCCCGAAGTCTGGATGTGTGCCCGGTAGATGGAACCTAGATAAATATTGTCTAAATCCGAATATAAGCATAATATAATAGAAATATGCTTAAATTGCAAGTGGTTTAGGTATTGCGTTTGTATGGACAATTCATGCGTCGCCCTGCTCTTAATTACTCATATTTAGAGCTCTTTAGCTCCTTATGTATGACAATCAAGAAAAGGCGTCGAAACAAGAAATATTTTCCTAAATGAGATCTTTCCATTGGTATTAACGCTATTGGACTTCAGGACAGAATCGCCTGATCTCCTTGATGACATGTACCCAAGCTGTCAATTAACATGTATTTAATTTGGTCACGTAGTGGTACATTTTGGTCATACATTAAGTAATTGATGCACTACTTAAATTGAGTTTCAATTGCATCTTTTAATTATATTAGTAGTGTGAGCAGTTGTTGGTAAACCTAAAGAAAGTTAAACTCTGTTCGTCTTTGCAAAGGAAACTGAGAAGCGAAAGGGTAAGGGTTGGTTTTCACCAATGAAACTAAACGCAATCAGCACATAAACTACGTTTAAGCTTTAAGTGTCATTATTTCTCACTATCGCCTTGTTTTTGTAATCATGATTAGACGTTCACAACTACCCGAAACTTGTAACATCAATTTCTGCACATAAGCCCCAAGCGTCCACAATTTCCACTACCGAAGGTCGAATGTTGTGATGCACTTTCGCGTCACCCGGATTGCCCTGATGTATTCATGAGCACTGACGGGATCACTTCACTTGCTCCACATGAACTAAACCTTAAACTGACATGCTAGAGTTTAAATTCATTTACCAACTTTAGTCTCGGAACAGTTGTCCGGGCAAGTTTAGATGTTGATACTCCTCTGGTTGTCATTAATAGTTTGAATGTTAACAGCAATGAAACAGTTGATAGAACTCGCTTCTGAAATAAAAAACGATGACAATGTATTGTGCAGCACTTTGTTATAATGCTCCTCAAGAGACTCGTGAGTTATTGGTCTGAACCTATGTTAGCCACAAACTTTAGCCAGAACCCCCACGTTTTACGACGGTCGAATAAATCGAAATAACGTATAAGATTTCAAGATAATGCTTAGTGAATCCTTTTGCCTTAAGTTTAAGCCAATCGACTGTAAACTCTTGAACGTGATCTGCACCTAAACCTAACATAATACGCTCTAATATCTCGAGCAACAAGTTACGAATTAAACGTGAACATTTCAAGTCTGAATGTCTCTATTTGGCAGCCTAATGAAATAACATAACGGCCCTTACCCCTTATCGTAGATAATAACTCAATAATGACTTTCTAAAACGTTTGACATCGAACAAAAAAGCTCGAGACTAACTACAAACATTAGACCCTCATCACAGTACAAGTGCCATTTTATTTGGCGTCCTTTGTAAATAAACGATCGTTTTGGCGACTAACGAACTAGTGTAAGCAGGGAAAAATCGTCTCCGAAGCTTAGGCAGCGTGTTTACGTAAACAGGTGTAAAATAGATCGTTATGCGATCAAATTACCATAATGTTTGTTGTCGAAATATTCGCCCGCCGAAACGGAATACGTAATGAGCGGACCGAGTCAGCCCGGCAGATTTTACACGTTTATACGGCTTGATGTTCGTTAAAGGTACACCAGTAATTTTATGCAGTCATACATTTAATTCGTACTTTGTTTTCGGAGTTAGCCTTGCGTACGAAATAAAAAATGTTTACGTATCACTCGTAAAGCGTTTTGCCCTGTGCTCCGAGATGCTCGGTCATTTTTCTCCTGAATAGTCGACGATTTAGAGCCCTTGGAGACACTGCAAAGTTCCCATTTCTGCGACGAGGAATTGCAGCATTGAAATTCAGCAAGAAGTAAACAGTCAGTTACTTTAGCCATTAACCTAGAAACAACAGGGTAGAATGTTATGTTAACGAGTATAATATTTTGAAACAGCAACTTTTAATTTTACTAAGTCTTTTTTTTTGGTAATAAAGCAATACAATAATTGTCTGTAGGTACCGCCAATACAAGATTGTTAAGTCAAATAATGTTGCTCTCGTTCAAAAACATAAACAACCCCGGAACAGGTAAAATATCAATCAATCACATAAAAGCAAACAGATTAATTCGAAAACAAGCATAGTACTAAAAGTGAATGCAATTGGACTGAACTAGTAAGTACCTACAGCTCGCGACGTCACAGCACAATTTTTGTTTTACGCTTTGGAAGCCAAGGCAAACGTCTTAAGTTAATCCTAAGAGCGAGTCAAAATGAAGACAAACAGCAGTATCCTTGCAACAAGACGTGTATCTCTCTGGCATGGCTCCAGCATGAAGCACGCCCCAAACCCCATCGGCTCGGGTCGCGCTAATATTTGCCCTCCATTAACAACCAACGCAAATTTATTGTTACTTACACAAACTTATTAAACATTATCTTGGCTCAGTACTCGAATTTGAACAAGCGGTATGCATCTTATGATTATTGTACGATTTGTGCATAACATAATCTGAGAACCGAACCAGCGCGAAAAGTTGTTGTATGAAACCTAGCCCGAAATTGCTGTCCATTTCGTACACGAGTATTTAGAATAAAATGTCTTACCCGCACCGTGGGCCGTGATAGCAAATTTTAGGTTTTTTCATTCGCCATAGGTCAGGAGTGGTATGTAGTAGGTACTTACTACTAGAGCGTACTATGTTAAAGTTGGACCGAGCACGGTTAAACGGACTGGAATAAATTCGGAAACTTGTAAAAGATTTCATTTCGACTGGGGATGGTACCTATGTAGTGTGCGATCGCAAGCTTGGAAATAAAATGAGCAATAGTTTTCGTTAATTCTCGTAGGTTAGCAATCTAATATTTTCCCTTGGGTGTCTTAAGCAATCTTATATGATACCTGAGCATTAATAACATCTTGTTACGAAATCTTGATTTCCCTGGGGCTGGAGAGGTCAGCTGCCAGTCGCTCTGCATACAGCTAGCAGCTAATCTTGGCATGATTGCACCTGCAACTGAAAATTCGAGTTCATCATAACGGAATGAAAGCCCATTCGGGAGCTCCAAATATGATTAGTATTGTCGGTTGACTTGCTTAGTGCCCTTAATTATTCTGTCAAAAACTTTCGCCGCGGATAAACTCTGGAGTATCTTTACTATCAAAGTCGTTGTTGTGCTCAAAATCAATATTAATTATTTCGAAACCTTATAGAAATATGTCATAATGTGTTTCTCCATCTACACAAAAATAATAACAGTTACTAGCCACATCAATGCCCAGGAGAAAAAGATGTAGGTACTTAGTTAATATCAAGTTCATACAGCATACGTCAACTTTCAAGAACTTCGGTCCTCTCTTACTATGTGTTGTGTATTATCTAACGGCTTAAGAATGAAAGGATAAACCAGCTACGCCTCCCATGCGTGTCCCCTTGAGGTAAGTTGTAGTAGGAGCTCGTTCTAACAATAGGTCAACTGGGCAGGGTCTGACTCGCGACCTCTTGTCAGACGACACCTATGTGGTTTGATAGAATAACTTTGCTTGTTCAGAAATAAATGTAGCAGATATAAATAGCAATCATAATTTGTTGTTAACATAACATAATATCACGCCTGTAATCCCAGAAGGGTTAGGCAGAGGTGTACCTATAGTACACCCACATTTCGCCAGCTATGTTGAAGTCCTATGTATGTAATATAATAGGGGGCGAGCCTATTGCTACCAACCGGGCACAAATCCAGACTCCGGGCTGCTACTGAGAAATCTCTAGATAGGAAAATCCAGGACCTCATGCTCAGCAGTAGCTCTTGCGACCACTAGACCAACGAGGCAGGTTGTTGTTGTTTCCTGAAATTATGTTTAAATCGTTGATAAGTCCCACCAGGCCGTGTTCACACCAGACGTGCAGACGTACAGTCGGCCAAATGTGAGCCCAGTGTGAACGTGAAGTAGTAATAGCGTATTGTCGGTTCGTGTGTGAACGAACGTTTGAATATGTATAGAAAAGTACTGCATACCGCTCAGCGCCTGAAAACACGTTTGGCGTGAACGCAGGCCGCGTTTGCATTTTGGCGCACAACTTTTGTTAATAACTATGCCTCATTTTATTAATGTTATGATTCAACAGAAACAAAGTTACAATAAACCTCTAGTAACCTCATATTCCTCCTTAGTTAAAGTCATAACATGTACATGTCTCAACATTTAATTTAACTTCATCGAGAACAGTAATTAAGCCTTTCTCCTGCGATCTTTGCGGAACTTCCTCGGATATTGTTGATAAGCAAGATATCTATAAGCTCTGAGGATCAACTGTTAACACCAGTTACTGGCCAAATAGATTGCTTCTACCCAATGAGAAGGAAAATGAGATCAACAAGTGAGAAAGTCGTAATTACTTTCTTACTCGTAGTAACGAGTTTCTTGACAATCAATTGGGAACAGCACTTTGTTCATTAAGAAATGGCTTTGAATTGTTTTTAAAGTTTAGGACGAAATGTTTTGGGTATTTTGTTTCCTGAATTTCTGATGGTCTGTCTTTTTTGTTTCGTTCAACATTTACGCTTTTCATTGAGCTTTATGGGTCGAACAAATGAGGTAAAAAGGCGGTTGTAATTAGGAATTTTAATGAAAATCAGCATGCTTAAATGCATTAATTTCGACCTGTTTTTATTTAAATGTTTTCATTTTTATCAATCGAAGAACAACAGCCCCTAAGCTCGTGATCGTAGATTCGGACGAGATCCATTTCACAATTGACAAACTTATATTAAACTAATATTGTCATTTTTGTTTTTAATGATTTACGTAATATTTCAAGAGAAAACTGATTTGTGAATGTGAGGTGAGTATCATGCAGTCTAGACTGAATATGACTTTATAACTGTCTGGCAGTTTTGAGTATTTTGTAAATGGCCTACGCAAATGCCCTGCAGATCTGGTAGAGTCGTGTGTCAGGTCGTTGAGCTCCCTAAAATTGGGTAGAGTTATATGATGACTGATGCATGCATGCAGTCTGTAGGGACAAGTCAACTCATAGCTGAAATGGCGCTACCTTCAAATGGCCCTTCCAGACATGGCCCTGCATTGTTAGACTCAATACATAAAATCCTAATAATATAATGTGTTGACTATAAAAAAGACCATGATCTCTGAGTTTGTTTCGGCATTTATTCTCAGGGACCAGTCAGCAAGGAAATGCCGGCGCTACTTAGTTTTAAAATATATAGACCAACCAAATATTGTCACCCATATTCCTACATGGAGCACTTTTCGGCTACATATTTTTGGAAGCTGTAGGGATAACCTACAGCTTCCAAAAAGATATGCCGAAAAGTGCGATAATATGGGTTGCTAATTCCTTTTTCTTTATTTGGTGAGAATTCATCAAATGACCACTCCCACTCTGGATGGAGTTCCCACCCGTGTTCCTTCAGTTAACTGTGCCAGGGCCACGTTATCTCTTTCGAACAACCTTGCTCGCCGTCCACAAGCCCGCACCTACGGTGGCTGGGAATCTGCGGGCAATTTCCGAGGCCCAGGTCGGCATCCGGTGATACCGAAATGCCTCCCTGATACAACTCCAGGGCAGGGTGTTGAAGGCATTGGCGATGACTAGAGACACCACCAAGACGACCCCACCCCGGCCGACAGCATCCCCCGTCGTGAGGGTTCGTACGCCCTTGATGGCTTTCACCATAGAGGGGTTGCTCATTCCTGCTTTGCCTAAAACTAACCTTCCTTTTTTCTATACCTGGAAAGTTGTCTAACATTTTCCCGAATTTCCAGTTCGGATGGTTATTTTAATTTCTATCTATTCGATGCCTGAATTCCTTGAATCGAGCAGTAGTTGAAATTGATTTACTTGACAAAAGACAGATGGAAAATAAAAAATCGAGTCTAGAAAGTTGTGAAGCGTACAACGCCGCGGTTTCATCTAGACTTTTCAATTACTTTTCCTGACTCCGTAAAAGAAAATTAGTTTAAAAACATGGAAAGAGAGGAGAGCAAACTTAAAGATTCGTGAACAAAATATAAACGTTTAACTGCCTTATTCAACTCTAAATTGCGGGATGTAGACTACATTCCTTTCAGGCTCTTACGAGGAAAATAGATTAGACCCCAATAGGCTTACTGAAATACCTTAAGTAATTAAGTCCTTAGCTTTTAGTCTATAGTAGATTTCGAGAACCTTTAATCCGTGTCCTATTTAAATTCGCTGTTTCAGGTTTACAAATAAAACGATCTTGTTTTTATTTTCTGATATAGAAAAACAAACCAAACGGAAAGCTGAAACATATGAATGAATTTAAATTCTCTACGCGTTGAAATTGAAAACTGAATGCATAAAAGGATCAAACTTTCTAAAACAAAATAGTTTGTAAGAGTTTTTCAATGGATGGTTACGGAACGCTAGGATGTGGTGACATGGAACATTTCCGGTACGAATGTTGGCGTCAGAGCAAAGTGGATGAAAAAGATAAGGGAAGCTGTACCACCAAAGAGATCAGTAGGAACGTGTTTACCAGCTTTTGTTCCTGATACGGCATTTTTATCTTATATCTGTTTAATATCACACAATAGTATGGTGTGTGTTGTCGAGAGATTAACACCCGGTTTCTGGGATTCAAGTGATCCGATTGGTTGTCACGCGCTTTGCGATTTGCTAGCAAATTTTTGTGTTGACTGTCATTTCAGAAACCGGACGCTGGTACCACGTACTAATGTCCACGAACTCTCAAATTGCGTAACACACTTAATCATAATCTTACAGTTTATGAAGGAAATTCCTAATACGTTTCAAAATTCGTCTGCTGACAACGTGAGTAACGCAATGAATATTGTTGAATTGTTCAAATGAAAGGTATTGCAACTGTGAGTGTATTACGAGAATAGGCTACAGTTTTCTCGTGCGAGTTTCTGGTAAGTTACTGAAACGCAGGTTTTTCTGCGTGATGTTATCAGGGTCTCTACCCTTAATGTCCATAATCTTTTAAGTGCTTCACACGGGAAACTTAGGGGTGGCTACCCCATCTATTAAGCTTAGCATAGATTGTTAGCTAAGGCTCACACTAGACATCTACCCATACGTCTATAGGTAACATACCCCACCCAAGATAATAATTCGATTCACGCTTCGATTTGATTCCTAGTTTACTGCTGACGTGCATGCCAAACTTAACCATTACTATAATGATAGTCCCAAAATAAATAAGTCAAGCAAAACTGTCAAACTTCCCAACAAAGGTTACAGAAAACAGACAAGTTTCGACTTACGTACGTATCGCGATATTTTTCAAACATACCCGACGTTCGAAAAGTAAAATCTCTTTAGAAAAAATGTGTAAAGGTATTGGTCAGTTTTCCTTAGTGAAAATACCTGCGTCACGGTAACTGGCATCATAAATCTACCCGACTTCCCCGGCTTCCGAGGAGATTTTTCGTTGGGACGACTTCTCTTAGAAAGTTTTAGTACGCGTGCTCAAGACAGCCGTCCAACATTTTCAAGTACTCCTAAGTATTTTTGCCAAATTATGGGCCAGACCTTTTTACCCCTGGTTCTTGATGTGGACTGATGTGGCCGTAAAGTGAGTTATGTGAGGTACCTACCTGAGTTAGCTACTTTTTGCAGGTAAAGTTATAAAAGATATGTAGAAAGTAATAAACCAGCGATTATTTACCCTGGTTACTCCAGGTTTTCGACTTCTATAAATATCATCTTACATGTTTGTCTAGCCGGAAAGCAAAGATTTTTTACAAACAAAAAAATCATGCTGTTTTGTATGGATTTGTATTTCTTCAAAGTCTTTTGTAACGCTTAAACCATTGAAGACTGAAATAAAATCACTGTTCAAAATGGTTTCACTTTGTGAACTTTTTCTATCAAAGTGAAAAATAATATTTGTAAAGTAAAAACCAAACACAATAAACATTTTTACATGTAATTCGTAAATGGTTAAAAACATCTTTAACCTTTTTTTTTTTTTTGGGTGGGAAATCATCAAATGACTTCTCCCGCTCTGGGTGGAGCGGGAGGGCGTGTCAGACTTTTACTGACTAAAACCCACCCGTGTTCCTTCAGTTGCCTGTGCCAGGGCCACGGTTTTCTCTTTAGAATTACCCGCGACCCTGAGGCGTCGGCCCTATCGAACCCCGTCACTTTGTGCTGACATCTCTTTGAGGCGCGCGTGGAACACGACACGCCATCGACCCGGGCCTGGTCCTTACCGGACGGCGAGCTACCCATTGCTCGCCGTCCGCAAGCCCGAAGATCTTTACCCTGAGCCTTTTTTTCGTAATTCAGCTATACAATATAAAGCCTTAGTAATCTGGGGAAAGGCCGGCCATTGTTTTGCGCCATTCCATATTTTTCTTCGGCGTACCTACTTTATACACGCCCCAATATTATGCAAATACTAGGGCATAAACTTTAATTGCACCCGTGCCGCCATACCCGCGAATATGCCAGTAAAAATAAAATCTTATAACATTAAAAAGTTTCCACGGTGTTTCTATATTTACCGTGATAAAAGCCTTTTTGTTTGAGTAAGAAATAAAATATGCGAAAACAATTTTCACCCGCCTTGTGGCGCTCCAAAAACGTGGAGCTCCAAAATGTAGTCAGAAAAGAACAAAATAAAGTTATTTAGACATCCTAACTTCAGGAACGTTTAAGTTTCATATGAAATAAATGTTAGTAAGTACAATGTTGGTGCAGAGTGCAGAGAAAACTAAACGACCGCACTATATTTTCTAAACCTCCATCAAGCTTGAAAAATCATAATACATTTTGTTGGGTAGGTTTCTGCTAGCACAAGCTTCATTCTGCACTAAAACGTCAGCTAAAAATACGTGACGTCAATTGGTCTACTAAATTATGAATGTTATGTTTCTCGTCAGGAAAGTTTATATTTTCGTATAAAAAAACTACCCTGTCTGGACGCTGTCACCTGTTATATTGAACGCCGCTTATGTCCGAAAATATTAATATGCACTCAGGCACGTCACCCCTTCACCCGTACAAAGATAAAAATACGACACGGTTCAAAAGGCTACAAAATTGTAGTGTTTTACATAAGTTCTTGGACGTTTTCAACGGATTACGGAACATTTAACGCCGTCCCGCTTAAACTTCGATAGCGTTCAGTATTCAGCGAAGAAAATTATTTCGGGACCATTACCTCTCACAGCTGCCACACACCACTTTTATGTGTTTTCATCACGAACGAACACGAAATGTAGGCACTGTGTTACAGGCTGGTATGGCCCAGCTCTTTTCATAGTGTTGCGTTATATAGCACTTTGAAAGCACACCTTTTAGTGCGCCTGTATATTTTATTAAACTATCGTAATCATGCTTCGTTGCCAGGATTTTTCCATCAAATATTAAAGTACCTATATGTTACGTTCAGAATTTACCAATGGAATATACGAGTATAAAAACTGAGTTCTGATATTTTTTTGTATATCATAAAGTCGGGAGTTTTTTTATTCGTCTGAATAAAATAGTTCAGAAACCAACTCGAAAAGTTTTATCTATAACATATTTTCAAATATATACACCACTCTGAATTCAATATAATGTACACTGACGATTAATATAAAAAAGCCACTTGCAAAGTGTCCAAAGAAATCTAAATATCTCCTAAACCACAAAAGTTAGTTCCATGTATTAAAAATATCTTGAAAACAGAATTATATTGCGCATTCAAACCTGGTACTTCTTAAACTATACCGGCCTGTTCGAAGTCATGTATAGAAAAAGTAAAATAAAAGTTAGCGTTTCATAGTTTTTTTAATTACATTGGAATACTTTTATTTTCACGTTTGTTTCTACCTTTGCGTATCGATGTTTTAACTAATAGTGCTTACTGACATTGGTTGACTTGCATTTAAAAGTATCATCATGCCTTTCACATCCGAGGAATGTTCCAGGATCGTCTATGGTGCAATTAGGGAGATCCCAGAGACAAACCAAACAGAGAGTGGACAGTAAGGAGACGTCTTGCAGAAACATTTAAAGCCTTGCCGGCCAGCAATTGACCCAAAACACCTCTAACGGCATCATTAAATTAAAACATTAAGATATGTGCTGTGAGCACATACAATGGGGTGAAGACGAATGGGGCAGAGTAATGTTCTCTGATGAATCGAGTTTGGGTTTTATAATTATGAAGGGAGACGTTGAGTGTACATACGGCCAGGAAACGTTTTACACAAGCACGTTTCAAAGAAAAAGTCCCATACGGGAGAGAGTTCTGCACACGCGTAGGCCGGTGTTTCATCAGATGGTCGCACGGCGCTAGTTCCGATAGAATATGGCAATCTGACCGCTGTGAGATTGTACGTACATAAACGATATACTCAATATACATGGCCGGTCTGTATTTTGTCAATATGGGCGACAATGCATTGTTTATGCATGATAATGCCTGGCCCCACGTAAACGAGTATCTTAAAGACGTGGGCCCGAGAAGCCCTGACCTAAACCCTATCGAACATGCCTGGGACCAGCTTAGCAGACGAGTTGGAAGCCAAAAGCCACCAAAATGCACTTATTGAAGAATGTCAGCATATTCCTCAGCATATGCTAAGGAATCTGGTACCAAGCATGCCAAAGCGTGTAGAAGCCGCATTGAGAGCACGCCGAGGCAGTACAAAACATTGGATGACTAGCTTTTACCCGCGACTTCGTCCGCGTGAATTTTCTTGTTCCTCTGACCCACCCCGTTGCATCGCATCGCCCACCCGCGCTATTTCTTTGTTTTCGCTTAGCGTTCTTTCTTCCCTTTGCTCGGCTCCTTAGGGTCGTCGCGTGATGTTAAATAGCCTTATAACCTTCCTCAAAAATTAGGCTATCAAATGCAAAAATAAATTTCAAATCAACTGGTAATTCCAGAAATTAGCGCATTCAAACAAACACCAAACTCATTCGCTGTATTTAAGGAATTAAAATAGATTTAGAGATATAATAGTATTCGGGGATTTTTTTGATGGATCAGTGGAATAAGATTTCTCTAATAAACCTTTTCACAACGGACAGGGTTCGTTCTAAACCAGTGTTTGGTTCGTTGCCGTTGTATGATTTAACATTATTAATACCCATGTTCGAGTTAATTGAAACAAGCAATAAAATCCAAACTTTATTATTTAATAGATTTTTGAATAACGTTTTTTTTATTGTTTTAAATACTAATACCGAGTTTCGAGTTAATTAACCAAATTAACGATTAAAGTTTATTAACCAAAGGAATAAGATTTCTCATAATAAACTGTATCCCCTCCCCCCCCCCCCCCCCACACAGGAAAGGAATTGTGAAAAATCTTTTAGTTAATCAAACCACTCAGTAAAATCCTCCCCTTAAAAATGTAACCCCCCTTCAAGGGACAATTTTGGAAAAACCCTGATAAACGTTATTCTTTATTTTTGGTCTTAAGTCTAGAAATTCTTTAATACAAGGTTGACATTTCCAATCTGGGAAACCCAAATACTCCTCAATATTCAATTCCGAATTTCAATGTTCCGATTTATAAAAGTCCGAATATCATAATACCTAAGAGTGATAATGTCTATTATTAAAAATTACTGCCTCGTTGGTCTAGTGGTCGCAAGAGCTACTGCTGAGCATGAGGTCCTGGGTTCGATTCCCAGGACTGGCAAAGTGTTATTAGGTTTTTCTATCTATAATTTCTCAGTAGCAGCCCGGAGTCTGCATTACATGGGACTTAAACATAGCTGGCGAAATTTGGATGTACAATAGGTACCTACACCTCTGCCTAACCCTTCTGGGATTTAAGGCGTGATATTATGTTATGTTATTAAAAGTCACGAAATTTATTTTATCGAAAGTCTCTATCTCTATTTTGTTTTTTATTTCTATAACAAATATAAAATCGTTTTTTGAATGCGTTATTAAAACCATTTGAATCTTGCGTGGTTTCGGAAATATGTCATGATAAGTTAGTGGTTTTTTTACATTGCTCGTCAGCGTATTTTATAGATACTGACTTCATTTAAGCCAAAAGAAAGAAAAAAATGTGGATTGTTATACTGTGTGGTAATTCGGGGAATATTCCTTGAAGATTATATTAAACTAAATTATCTGTTTACCTTGTATCATACTTTACACGTAAATACGTCGGTATACTGGACACATACGAACTCCTTAGCATTTTCCTTATCACGGTGAGTGTGGGGTAAGTATGGGGTTCCCTAACGAAGTTTATTAGAGCGGCTTGAAGCCACGTGTACCGATAACGAGAAAAGTCAATGGCCCATCTCCAACCAACATATCCGCCCATTTCCCGGCGACTTTTGGAACTTTGGTGGGAAAATGTTGCGATACAATTTGGCAGCAAAAGAGAAACATGAACCGGGTCCGTCGCAACGATTCGGGACTACTCAAATGGAACTAACATCCAAGCACGGTCCAATCATATTCATTTATATCGTAATTAAGTGTTATTGTGTCTAATCAATGAAACTATTCATTCACGAACTAGCTTTTTCCTGCGGCCTCGCCCGCGTGTAGGTTGGATAAATTATCCCACGGTAACGTACTACCGGGATCAAAACTATCCTATGTGTTAATCAAAGTCAATGTCAATGTCAAAGCATTTATTTGAAATAGGCACATAAAAGGCACTTTTGAACGACAACATTTATTTAAATAAGCTATCTACGTGCCAAACATCCAAAGTTTTGCGTGATTGAGTAACAACCATTTTTTTTAAAGAGAATGGGTAGTTATATTTGTGATACTACGTATCACACTGTGTACTGTGTATTCCTGTGCGAGTTACAATAAATGCTTTTTCTTTCTTTCTTTCAAACATACAAACTTCACATTTGTAAATGTTAATGTTATTTTTAAGATAACGTTATGATGCTTACATGCCATACCAAGATGAGGTGTACAACACACAACCACACTCTTCTAGTTCAAGTAGTATGAAACAAAGCCAGAGCTTCTCTACGGAACTAATCGAGCGCACATTTCCTAGAGCACTGTAATTCCTTCATCCACATTTGCCAAGATTTGCGAACGCGGTCAAACATACGAAACTGAAATCAGGTTATTCTAGTGTTATGTAATCTGTGTAACAGTGGATATTCCTCATCCATTTATTATTATTTTATTATTTAAAATAGTCTGGGCCAGAAACAATACGGCTTTGTTCGGAATGACGTATAATTGTGATTTGCGTCATGTTCTGCTGTCATTTATACGAAATCACTGTCGTAAAGAGAAACTAGGGAACACAATAAAATACCGATTTTAATAGTAACAAAGTGGAATAAATTCCACCTTCGTTGTTAGTGTCGGCGGTGCAGGAGCCGGTCGATATGGCTTCGACCAATTTAGTGCAGTCTGGTCGGTCGAATAGCGGAATATTCGTTCATATGTAATGAACCCTAGTCTAGTGGTGCTAATTTACAGACCAACAATAGAATTTGAGAGGGTTGTGTGCATCTACTGTTTTAATGAACGTGTATTCCGTTTTGAGAAAGGAATCGAGTTAATTACGTTCTTTTACAAAGATAACTTTTCACAGCATCTTCTTACACTGAAACACGGAAGGGTGTTCTAAAATCTACAAAAAAACAGATAAAGAAGAATAAGCCTGCAATGAAATCGTACTGGTATCCTAAAACCGACTTTGGAAGTCGTTTTTTCTTTTGGAATATCCTAAAAACCTGGAATGGGAAAAAAGAGCATAATCATCTATATTGTTACGATTATTGCCAGAATAATACTTACGTTTAGCCATTTTATTTGCCATCGTACTGGATTACTTATCTACGTAATCTACATGTAATAATATAGATGAAGTTTGGCAGACAGTTTATAATCTGGATTAATTAACATTTATGGTACTTTTAATCCCGGTACAACGTAACCGTAGGATATTTACCGAAATACACGCGGGCGAAGCCGCGGGAAAAAACTAGTTGAATATAAAATCGAGTACCGAGTACTACTCATTAGTGCTCTTATACACGAGCAGCACGCGTAGACGGCAGAGACATTAGTAGTGATATTCTGTTACCATCTCACCGTGAATACTTAGGTGAAGTGAGCGTGGAGTGAGCTGTCAGTGCCACTGACGCTAGGGATTGACCAAGACGGGATGACACTGACAGCTCACTCCACGCAAGTCACGAAGAGATTTTTACAGAATCAACATGCTGCTGCATCGACGGCTGCAATTAGTGCATACACGAGCGGCCGTGTATGCAGCAATCGCAGCAGCGGCGGGACGTGTCGACGACTTAAAACTGACTTTACCTACTTATCTCCTGCTATACAGTAAGTTTAAGTTATAATTAACCTTTATGATTAAAGATTTCATAAAACAGTCGAGTTGGAAACAAAGTCTGTTGTATTCACGTTAATCGCTTTTTCAAGAAATAAGATTTTTTTTTTCTAATTTTACAGTATAATGAACAAAGGGATTAAATTAAGAATTTACTTTGATGGATAAAAACATAGGTTGCTTTGTTTATCTCCGTAGGTCAAAATAACTTTCTTGACGGATTAACAATTGAACCATTATTTCGACAGAAAACTACTTTATCACTGTTTTGTTTAGCGGGGCTCTCAGGGATGACCCTGAGAGCCCCGCTGCTGTCACAGAAACTGCCGCCACAAATTCCACATGAACTGTTGTTGCCGGTGTCAGCGGGCTCTTTTATTCTCATATTTCATATTTTATTTATTTGCGTTCCACAAGGTTTAAAGATGTTAACAAAAGGCTCAGAACTAAGAGCCATTGTAGGCCCTGTCAGGGCACAGCAAAATTACAGATTTATACAAATTAAATAATACGATACGACGATGAGTGTTGTCCTTTGTAATTGTATTTAAGTACTAACAATAGTTTCTAAGTTTTTGTATATTAACCTTTTGGACCTAGTTGTCCCAAAATAAACAATTTTGGATTTGAATTTGAATAACACTATATAATTATATTATTTGTTGTTATATTTATTTTAATTTTTAACAAATACTTGTTATATAAAGAGATCATATTTATAGATAACAAATTGTTAATACAGATATAAGGATTACGTGTATCACAATTTCAGACAATTTACAGAATCAATTAGTAACATTTTATACCTAATTTACTTATTGTGTATTTAGTAGTCATGTTGTGTTTAATTAAATAAACTAAACCTCTTGTTAAATTAAGACATGCATTTATTTAAGAATGTATTTATTGCAATTTCAGTCTTTCATATAAGTATTCCTTGATATTATAATAGCTTTTTTTAATAGAAATAGTTTTAATTTATAAATAAAATATTGTATTTATTTATATTTCTTATTTCTTCTGGTAACTTATTATATATTTTTATCGACATGACATAGGTACTTGAGGAGTGCATTTTTTATCGGGATGTAAGTATGTTTAATCTATTTTTATGTCTTAAAGTAACTTTAGTTTGTATGTCTTCTCTTTTTGTGTAGAGTTCCGGGTATCTATGTACAAATTTACAGAGTTCAAAGATGTAGAGGCACGGTAGGGTTAATTTGTTTTGTTCCTGGATGTGGGGCTTACAGCTATCCGTTTGTTCAATATTGACTAAAATTCTAATAAGTTTTTTTTAAAGGGTGAATAATGTGAGTGCGTCTGTACCCCATAATATGACACCGTATTTAAGCCAACGCAGTATTCATGTCTGTGTATTTTTTTTCCTGAAGGGCGTATGAAAATTTTGATAATTTTGATTTTAGTTTTTGAATATGCGACTTCCAATTTATTATATATGTGTGTCTATGTCTAGTCCTAACAGGGTGAATTTTATTTACTATTTCTAACTTGTAATTTTTAAAACTGAAGTCTATATGTATAGGTTTTTTTTTGTGTCGTGAGTGAAAAGTCATTATTTTTGACGTATTAAAGTTAAGTTCTAGATTAAGTTCCATCATCCAGTGAGTTGTAGTGTTAAGTATTGAATTTAGTTTGTTAATGTTTGTTTCGCGTGAGTCAATGATGGATATATCATCTGCAAACTAAACACAAGGTTCGCTGATATGCTTTGGGAGGTCGTTAATGTAAACTATGAATAGGAAGCAGCCTAATACACTACCCTGAGGAATTGAAGCGTTTATTAGTATGTTTTCGGATCGGAACAATTCTATATCTTTTGTTCTTTATTTAAAATGTTCTAATTCCACTAATTGCTCTCTATGCTGTAAATATGATGTGAACCATTCATGACATTTACCACGGATCCCTATGCCATAAAGTTGGTTCAATAAGATGTTGAATTGTACTTTATCGTAAGCTTTCGTCATACCCAGCAATAATCCTATTTCACAGTCGTTAAAGTTATTGTATTTTTCACAATAAGCGTAGACACGGTTGCACATGCCTTTTTCAAATATTTTTATTGCAGTTGGTAGGAGAGCGATGGGACGGTCGTTATTTGGGTCAGTTTTTGCATTTATCTTATGTATTGGCTTTATAAGGGCCTTTTTCAAGAGGTTGGGAAAAACACCTTCCTCGAAAGATTGATTTAAAAGTTTATAGAATGGAAGAGTTAACTCATCCACACATCGTATCAGTAATGTAGGTGGGAGTTCGTCAACGCCATAGGTTGACTTATTTTTCAAGTTTTTTATTAATGCATTCACCTCGTAGGGATCTGGTGGACTCAGAAAGATCGAATTCTCTGTTGTGGACATTGCAGGTGTTCCTTTTGGTTTATTGCCAGATGGGTTCGTACTAGTTTTCCCAATAGAAGCAAAGAAATTATTAAGGATGTTAGCTATCTCTTTGGGCTCTGAAGTCATATTATTATTGTTTGTTTGTAGAGTTATATTCTGTTTTTCGCGTCAACTTTTTTTGTTTGTCCGTTCATTTATTATTTCCCACATTGTTTTAACCTTATTGCTTGATTTTATTATTATATTCTGTTTGCTCTTTGTACATAAATAAGCTTGATCTTAAATTAACCTCATTGCCCTAACTGTGTACGAATTGCCGTAATAGGAATAACAAAAAACACATTTTTTGGTTATTCCGTGGAAATAAGATTCGTAAGGTTTAAAAGTGGAGTTTGTCCTCACGACTCGTGCTGACAACTATACTGTCCTGTGTAATGGCAAGGTAACGTGAGCCTCGACTGGCGTTGAGACTAACCAGCTTTGCTGAGTGACTAATCTTATCAGCTCAACGTTAGCTTTGAGACATTTTCGTAACAATAATGTAGAGTTTTCTCCTCTCGGTACTCGCATGGGTCGAACTTCAAGGTTAAGCAACGCTTGCCTAGGTCGGCCCATGGATGGGTGACCATCAATAACATAACATACCGATACCCCTCCGAGCCTTGGTGAGCACGTAAAGCCGTTGGTCCCGGCTGTCATTCAAAGATCTTTGGCAGTCGTTACGGGTAGTCCAAAAATCAGTCTTAGCAAGGAGGATTGTGTTACACTAGGTTGTGGAATCCAATAAGCAGTCGCTCCATGTGAAATACTGGTTAGACTGGCAGCGAAGCCAACATTGTTGGGAAAAGGCTATAGCCAGATGATTATAGTTGAGTTGTGGTTGTGGGTTCGGTGAATAAAAACATCGTAAGGAAACCTGGACTTAAAATTAATAAGATTAAGTCCAAGAATCGCCAACCCGCCTTGAGCAAGCGTGGTGGTCAATGCTCATGCCTTCTCTGTATGAGAAGAGGCGTTTGCCCTGCAATGGGAGAACGTTTAAAAGCCAACACGTTAGCAAATGTGACATCAAAGAGAAGCAATTTAAAACACAACATAATGTCTATTTGTAGCTGGCTTAACATCGAAATGCACTCAATCTAGATGACCGACCCTGTTCCATTTGTCGGATGAAGAGCTTTTAATGCAAATCACAGGTGACCTCGTTTGTTTAAGCTGTATTATTTTAAATGGGATTGGCCTATAGCCTCGACCAAAACGTCCATTATGAAATGCGATGTCCATTAGTTGATAGAGAGTTTTCGATGTTATATTATGTTCTGTTATTGATTAGCTTTTGGTTGGATATATTAGGAGACGGTAAAATATTTCGTGTGAAGTATTTCTCTTAGCGATAAGGCTCCTACAAACAGGCGCGACGCGACAGCGCGACACAAAGTCACCGCTCGTCCCGCGACAAGCAGTGCCTTTGTGTCACCAGTGTGCGTCAACGAGCCTTAACTCAAACACTTTATCCTTGACTGAGCAGCTGGACAACATACGAACTTTCTTCTATGGCAGCCCATACACTTAAAATAAGTTTGCGCAATATGATTGAATCAGCCCTTGCACTCAAACGGTCGACGGGCCATAAGCTTCAATGGTTTCGCGTGAGCAAGACCTGCGTATTCGCAATTCTTATACTCCACGGTGCAATATAAATAAAACTCTCTGAAACTTTTGTTCAATCATTTCGCAATCTTCAATAGTTACCCTAAAATGCCAAAGTTTGTGATATTATGCATTGTTCAACGTTGGACGTAGCCAATGTGAATCTTGTTCTTCAATTCGTAATCTTATCGACGTCACGAATAGAAACCTTCGTGCATTAAAAACGTAAGGTCAACCATCCGTATATTGGGATACCCTCACAATTCATATGATGGCAGAAAAACCTGACAGGTAGGATATGGGAATAACATAGAAACACACTTATTGATCCACCTTCATTAGACATTTTATTAATTTCCTTAGCAACAGAGCTGACTTATTAGAAAGTACCTACACAAAAGTAACATACAAAAATCAGTCACTTGTAAACTCGATTCTAATCTACTTACAGCTACAAAATCTAATGAAAATAAAAATGACAATAACACTATAAAAATACAATAATTAAAACGATTTAAATGTCTTTTATGCAATCAGCCTCACTACTCAATTGTGAAGCACTTTGAGCCCTGTCTACTGAAGATCGTCTTCAAAAGACCAAAGAAGCAAAGGCCTGTCTTAACTGTCTTCGATCAGGGCACGTAGAATGTAGGTGTAATCTTGTTCCTTGCAAACATTGCCGTAGTGCGAGCGCAACCGTAACAGGTATCAGGTACCTTCGCAGCTAGGCACTTCCTATCTCCTTTGAAACGTTCCTGTAAGCAGAACTTTGACAAATAATTCACTCCCAAGGACGCCGGACGCTTTGTGGTTACCATACCGCTGAAGGAAAATCCTTCAGTCTTAGGCGGTTCGCAGGTGTCGGTTCATCTCTCATGAGCAGTTTCTAAAAGGTTCTGTCTTCAAAAATAGGTACAACATCAGGGAGTCTTCGCCTGGCTGTCTTGATGGAAATAGTATTTTTTACTAAATAGTGTTTATACCTATCAGGCGTGCAGTTGTCTACCGTCAACTGACAATCCGGCGGATCTAGTTTCCCGCTGGCTGAAGGCTGATTCCATCAGTGTTCATTCTTGTTGTTGGCTGGTTACACTTTGCCCACTATATGTGTTGGTGGTAAATTACACATTATTAATTGTGAAACAAAGTATCCATTTAGTATTGTTGCGTTGTTTATGCTGAGCCAGTGATGCTAGCAGACAGAAGAAGCAGTGATAGCAATTTTATTAAATTAGTTTTGGCAATTATATCTGCAATTCAACACAAGCCTGTCATATCTGAACTCATTGCTGTGCTGCCTAGTGAAGATGACTGATTCGCTCTTCAACCATTTGTCGGAATTTACTATACATATACACTTGAGAGCAATAAAATCGCACACCCCTTGTAATTTGGTTTATTGCTGATTTTTTTCTTAAATGTAAAGATAATAATCAAAATCAAAAGTCATTTATTCAAATTAGGCTGAGAATCAGCACTTTTAGAACGTCAAAATCACATAAGACAGTTCCCCAAAACGCCCGCCCTTCACCACTTCCTAGTGCTTTAGCTGGGAAGAAGAAGTGGCGCAACAAACTCCCCAGCAGCACAGCTGTCTGTTCGGTTAGAAGAACTGGATTCTAAACAGTTGTAAGTATTTACCAAAACATTAAATTAATTCTCATACGTCAGCTAGCCACGCCAATACCTAAAAAAGAGAAGAAAAAAGAATGTAAATAAAGCTTAATACATAAATAAAAGCCTCCAGGCCTAAAGGGCATGGCAGCTTACATATGCAATACTGGAATTATTATACAAACAAATAAAATAAATAAATGATAAACTAGGACCATCAAAGTAAAATAAATTAACAGAACAATTACCGTAACAATAATAAAACCAGACAGCAAGACGACCAGTCACATCAGTACAAATCATCATTAGGTAAAATTAAAGAATACAAGCTTAGATTTAAAAAAACACAAAATTAAAATCATTGACCTTCACGTAACTTACCGAAACCAGCCGTACACCAAATTAGCCAAATTCACCCGTTAGCATTGGCACTACTTGCACCCTTACCCGCAGGTATAAAAGGGTCGGTTTTTTTGGATTTTTAATATCAATCCTGATCCAGCTAGTCCCTTGCTGCCCTCTTCCAGCGACGCCCTAAGCCGAGATCCGTATCCCACAGGGGGTGCCCTTAGCGTTGTCGCTTAGTTTTAGTTAGTATTTAAGTTTAAGTCCGGGCTGGAGGCCTTAATTTATTAGGGCAATCACAGGCAAGTCCGTCTAAGCAGACGACAACCTCATAGGTTGACCTGCGAGATGCCATTTATAAAAATAAAAAAAAAGGATTTTTAATAATCATCAACCGATCACCATAGTTTCGGCCTACCTACCCCACATTAATACTTCGGAGAACTTCCAACTCCTTACTGAAGATCTTTCTGTACTTTTTAGCCTGAGTGACTCCGTTATCATAGCGGGTGATCTCAACGCAAAACATCCCTCCTGGAATAGCACCAGGACCTCTTCCAGAGGGAGACACTTGTTCAACCTCTCCTCCTCTCAGAATTTCGATGTCATCTTGCCGATGACTCCCACTCATTTTCCCCCCGATCCCAATCACACCGCCGATGTTCTCGACGTGGCGCTCCTACAGAACGTCAACCTACGGTTGGACTCTATAGAAGTGGTACAAGAGCTCGCTTCCGATCACCGTCCAGTAGTCATGAAACTGGTCCCCCGCATAGGTCTGCCCGATTCCACCCAACCCCTTCCCAACAAAGTGGTAACGGACTGGAGGAAAGTAAGCGATCGCTTAAAATCCACCACGTCCCCCCACTTGGACCCAATCCCCGATCATTTTGACTCTATCCCTGACACGACGGCCGCGATTGACTCATTCACAGCTCACGTACAATCAGTCCTGAACGATTGTTCAAGGAAAATTCCAGCGACGGAGGACCGTCGCTGGAAGTTGCCGGACGATGTACGCGAACTGTTGAATGAGAAGAACGCGGCTGTCCGTGCCTACAGCAACTTCCCCTGCGACGCGAGCAAAGCCCATATGCGTTACTTACAGCGTACTGTAAGAACACGCATAGAGGAGCTGCGTACCGCCGGCTGGGACAAGATGTTGAGCGAACTAGAGCCCACCCACCTAGCCTTCTGGCAACTCCAGAGGAAGCTTAGATCCGGAGAAATAGTCTCCATGCCCCCCCTGATCCGTCCCGACAAGACCATCGCCTTCGATGATGTCGACAAGGCTGAGCTTCTAGCCGACAGTCTAGAAGTCCAATGCTCGCCTAGCTCTCAACCAGTAGACCAAGCTCACCTCTCTGAGGTCGACGCTGAAATCGAACATAGAGCCTCCCTCCCTCCCGTCGAAGACCCAGAGTATCCACTGCCCCCAGTCACGCCCGACGAAGTGCACGACCTCATCAAAGGTCTTAAGGCTCGTAAAGCCCCCGGCTCAGATGGAATCACCAATAGGGTATTCCAACTTTTCCCTGCCCACCTGATAATGCTACTGACCACCATCTTCAATGGTGCTCTGAGCAACAACATCTTCCTACAGGCATTCAAAGAAGCCACCGTCATCGGTATCCCGAAGCTCGGCAAGCCAAAGTCGGAGCCTACTAGTTACCGCCCCATCAGTCTGCTCAATGTCCTCGGCAAAATCTATGAGAGGCTTATTTATAAGCGGCTCAGAGACTACGCCGAGACAAAGGGCCTCATCCCCAACGAACAGTTTGGTTTCAGAACCCAACACTCGTGCGTACAAAAGGTCCACCGTATAGTCGAACACATCAACTTCGGTTTCCAACGAGGTTTGATGACCGGTGCTGTCTTCTTCGACATAGCGAAAGCGTTCGACAAAGTCTGGCACAACGGCTTATTATATAAGCTGTACCAACTCGGTGTGCCAGATCGTCTCGTGCTCATCTTACGGGACTTTTTGTCGAACCGCGCCTTCCGTTATCGCATCGAAGGAGCGCTATCCTCCCCCCACCCTATTCGCGCAGGAGTCCCTCAGGGCTCTGTGATCTCTCCTCTAGCATTCACGCTATTCACCAGCGATATGCCCAAGTGCAGCAAGGCGCAGTTGGCTCTGTTCGCAGACGACACGGCCATTTACTACACCGGCCGCGATCCAGACTCGATATCTCGCATTCTCCAAACCCAAGTCAACAAGCTTGGCGCCTGGTTTAGGAAATGGAGAATTGAAGTAAATCCCGACAAAAGTCAAGCGGTTCTATTCTCGAAGCCGCGTCATACCCCCTGCCGCCCTCGACCGATCACCATGTTCGGCAAGCCGATCCCTTGGGAGAAGCGAGCCAAATATCTTGGTGTAGTTCTCGACGAACACCTCTCGTTTTCAGAGCACATTAAGGCGGCTCGTTCGCGCGCCGCCTTCGCTCTAGGTAGACTCCACTTCGTCCTCAATGCACGTAGCAAATTGTCACTAAAGTGCAAATTGCGTATCTACACAGCGTGCATTCGCCCGATCATGACCTATGCCAGTGCAGTCTTTGCACACGCCAAGCCCGTTCGCTTCAATAGAATGCAGACCCTCCAGAACAAGTTCCTCCGTAGGATAACAGGCTCCTCCTGGTACGTTCGCAACGAAATTCTCCACGTAGACCTCAGGATTCCCACTATCCGTCAGTTCATGAAACGCATTTCAAAGCGTTTCTTCGAGACCGCCGCGAATCACCGCAACCCTCTGGTTGTGAAAGCCGCTAGCTATATTCCCTCCTCCATTAGTCAAGTCCGCCGTCCCAAGCATGTCCTCACCGATCCCGATGACCACATAACTCTCATTCAGGAGAGCAGTAGGGCCACCAGTACAGTGCACAAACACAGACCGACTTTCCGACCTCGCCGCCGAGGTTCCTCGCGAAGATCCCGACGTAATTGTCCCCCCCGACCCTTGCTCGACGAAGTGCCAGCCCACGCCGTAACTGAGCCTGTAGCTTTAAATTCCCCGAATAATAATAATATAATTCAGATCCAGCCTGTCCCATCTTGCTGTCCTCCCGTCAGCGACGCCCTAAGCCGAGGTCCGTACCCCACAGGGGGTGCCCTTAGCGAGCGTTCGCTTAGTTATGTAAGTAGTTTTACGCCCCTGGCTGGAGGCTTTGAGTCCGCTTAAGGCAGCCACAGGATAGTCCGGTTAAGTAGTCACGACCTCTCAAGGTCAACTACGAGATGCCATAGACAAAAAAAAAAGGATTTTAATCGAGCCTGTAGCTTTAAATTCCCCGACTAATAATAATATAATCCAGATCCAGCCTGTCCCATCTTACTGTCCTCCCGTCAGCGACGCCCTAAGCCGAGGTGCCCACAGGGGGTGCCCTTAGCGAGTGTTCGCTTAGTAATGTAAGTAGTTTTACGCCCCTGGCTGGAGGCTTTGAGTCCGCTTAAGGCAGCCACAGGAGAGTCCGCTTAAGGCAGCCACAGGATAGTCCGGTTAAGTAGTCACGACATCTCAAGCTCAACTACAAGATGCCATACATGCATAAAAAAAGGATTTTTAATCAGTTGCATACCGAAGGTCAACGTGATAACATCTCCACTGAAAGCATACGGAAAAATATGGATACCACGCCCGCAGAAGGCGCTCAAGTTATTGCCTTGCTCGAAGCAGGCCATAATCAAAGTGAAGTTGCTCGACGACAAAATTTGAGCCGCTACTCTGTTCGTCGTACCAGAAGTTTCAAGAGACTGGCGGCTACATTCGGCGACCAGGATCTGGCCGGCGACGCAGAACATCAGAGCGTGATGACCGCTTTCTTGTGTCGAGGTCTTAAAGAAATCAGCAACTGCATGCGGTTCAACTGGGACAAGAGCTTCGAGAAGTTCGCAATGTCAGTATAAGTCGGTGGACAGTCAAAAGAAGACTTGGTGAAGCAGGACTGACTTCACATCGCCCAGCAAATGGTGCCAAATTGACCACAGCTCACCGACAAGCCCGACTATAATTTGCCAGGGAACATTTAAATTGGACGTATGACCAATGGCGGTCTGTTATCTTCTCTGATGAGTGCAGAATGACATTATATGGTCATGATGGACGCTCTAGGGTCTACAGAAGGTCATCAGAGCGATTTTCACAATGCTGCATAAGCGAACGTGTGGCTTTTGGCGGTGAATCGTGTATGTTTTGGGGTGGCATCATGTTGGACACTAAAACTGACATTGTATTCATAACTGGGGCGAATACCGGCCCGAGGTCAAGAGGTTTGACGGCTGCACGATACGTCGAAGAAGTGCTCGAAGGACATGTGAGGCAGCTTGCGTGGCTTATGGGAGAAGATTTTCTCCTAATGCACGACAACGCCAGACCGCATGTCGCTAGAACAGTTTACGACTCCATGGAATACGTTGGAATCACCGCGATGGAGTGGCCAGCTCGTAGCCCTGATCTCAATCCGATTGAGCATGTCTGGGATGAGCTAAAAAGAAGAGTTCGAGCAAGAAGCCCTGCTCCTACGCGCCTCCGAGAGCTTCAACTTGCCATTGAACAGGAGTGGAACGCTATACCACAAGATTTCATGGTAAAATTAATACGGTCCATGAAAAACCGATTAAGAGCTGTAATTAAGGCTTGGGGAGGGAATACACCTTATTATAAACAATTTGATCAAGAATGTTGAGTTTGTTTTTCATTATTTCTTAAGCGAAACCTCTAAGGGGTATTTTTTGACACTTTATTTGATATCATTAGAAACGTAATGAGGTAGACTTTCAATTAGTGTGTGTGTTTTTTAAAATGTTTATTCAGATTCATGAAAAAAAACTGCCTGAACAAAAAAAAAACAAGGTGTGCGATTTTATTGCTCTCAAGTGTATTTCCTTACTTCTTATCATTTATTATTCTGTTCATACTTTATGGCTATATGCTAGATATGAGAAATGGCTACCAGCCTCACTCAAATAAAAGCTAATTTAAACTCCCATCCTCTTCCCTCTCTTCCACTGACACTCCTTCTGTTTCCATTGGACGGCCACTGAATTATATTCTCATCCACAGGTCTCTGATGGCAATGTGACACACCTGCAGTGCTTGGGCAGGAGCATACTTGGAAAAGTCTTGAGTGTGAATACAACGAGTGGCATCATTTGGATGGCATACATTCATATTTGCCCCTTTCCAGATTTTTAAGTCTACGCTTCAACCCGGGGAACGTGTTAGGAATCGATCACCAACACCTTGCACGCGGTTTGCACGCGCAAGCTTCGTGATCAGCGCGTCATCGGCAAGCTGAGGGGCGGCGCGGCGGCGACATGGCTCGGCCCGACGACCACTCTCTTCAACGGACTCCACCGCGCCGGACGATACTCCTATTCTAATAATTACTTGTTTGTCCGGGAGAGTTAATTATTGTTATGATCACGGCAATAAACCAGTGCCTATATTATACAGTCCACTCTTTCATTAAATTCATTATATTTTCTTCGTTTTTTAGGGCCCGTCTAATAAACGAAGAAAATATATTTGAAATTGCCTATGAATTAAAACTCGGACTGTATATATACTGCCCTTCTTCCAAATTAGGAACACTACGCTCAACGATCGTCATCATCAGCCCACAGCACTCCACTGTTGGACATAGGCCTCATTTGCACGCTATTCAGCTCGATTCTCGCCAACTCGCATCCAACTGCTACCATCCACCCTGCGAAAATAGTCGCTCCACCTAGCCATGTTAGCCGATTCGCGGTGTCCACTTAAGAACACTACGTCTACCCCAACGGTCATCGGTTTTACGGCTAATATGGCCGACTCATCACACACTCACACCAGACACTCTGTGATAATACTTCCCCAGATTGATAGAGTAACTTGCACGTTCAGTAGCTAAAACGGCTTGCCGGTTGCCGTGAATAACAACATCTTCAAAATGGAACACCTTCTGGTGGAGGTTTTTAGATTATATTGACGGCCAAATATATCAGGCATTGACTGAAGTTTTCTGAATATCGATATTGATGGCTTTTCATGGCACTATCGTCAAAAGGGTTATAACTGACAGTTATACTTTAATCATTGGTACTTAGGAACTGATTCTACTCCTATTTATGGACTAACAGCCCATATCATAAACAGACTTTATTAGTTTTCCCAGTGCCGTTTCCATTTTTTTGCGATTGATTAGATTTTGTCTCAATAGATACATTTATTTCCTAAAAAAAATGACAACGCACAAAGTTAAAAAAATATCCTGCTCTAACCAAATGCCAAAATCCACGACCATATTATTTTACAACCACTAAACCAAACGAGACAACCATAATTAATACAAATTAATTTAAAAATATTTCGGCACATCAGCGAAAAATGAGTGATTACAATAATTTTGTAGCGGAAAATGGAAGTTGCATTCAAAATTACTTTCAAGGCGAGTATAATTCAATTACCTAACAAGCATTACATATTCATTAAGTTGATGCTAATTAGGTTTCATCGCCCCACCGAGCTACCTCGCGTCTCTACCGAAGTACCGAGGTACCTAAAGATACAGGCTGTTATTTATTTCAATAGCTGTCTATTAGCAATGGGAAGTGATTGTTAGTGTATGCAAATAAAAAAAGTAAATGTAAAACAAATCGATATCTTTTGAAATAAATCTATGATCGTCTCTTAAAAAACGAGTCCAGCGTTCAACGTGCAAGCAAAGTCCTTGATAGCACATTATCGGATGAAATGCATATTCAGTCAGCTTTAACTTGAAATATCCGCTTGATAACCATTTATTTTTCAGTTTTATCAACCCATCACCACATATTATTTTTTTACCATTTTTTTTTTGTTTTCTGTTGACAAAACATAAATGAGGATGAAATATGTCATTCAAAAACACACCCTGTATAGCGAGCTTCTATCTTAATAAGTAAAATGACGGTCTGAATCTTTTTGATGTATGTATGGTCACGTCATTTCCTGTATGTGGTACGATTCATTATTATTATAAACTGGCAACATTCAAGAACTTTATCCATAACTGACTGTTTAGTGAGGGTATGAAACTACATTGTATAACTAACTATAAACACACTCGCGGCCAAAGAATACGCAATAAATATCATAAGTTTATTTGTCAAATTAACATAAAACAAAAAACAAAATACAATTTTTTTTTACGTTAAAAAATTAAGGACAACACAAAAACGAACTTTAAAACTAAATTAATACTTTGTAGTACCTCTACGGGCTCTTCTCTCAGCTGCTAAGCGATGTTGCGAGATATTGGGATATGCTTCCACTAACGCATGTTTCAAATAACGAAGTGGAGCTGGGGCGGGGTTTCGATATCTTACACGCATTCCAAGCTCGTCCTAAGAGTGTACAATGGATTCAGGTCCGGACTTCTCGCGGGCCCGTCCATGCTATCATGCCAACGTCCAAGAAATACTTATTTACCATTTGAGCTGTATGTGGCCTGGCATAGGCATGCATGAATATTGAACTTTCACCCATATTTATTAAATATGGGCTGACAAGCTCACCATACCATTTTCTATCAGCACTAACTCCGTGCGAATATCTGAAGAGATTCCAGTCCAAATCACAGATCAGAGCAACAGATCCACCGCCGATCTGCACTTTTTGCTCAAAACAAGTTGGAACAAAATGTTCCCCTGGCCGTCGGTAGACTCTTCGCCGGTCATCATAAATCATAAATCTGGATTCGTCTGAAAACATTACCCTTGCCCATTCTTCTTCTCCCCATTGTGCTTAACAAAGTCTTGCTACCCGATGTACCCTTTCAAGTTTTGGACCATTTGCGGGTCTATGTGGGGTCAATGAGCTGGAGCCACTGCCTTCCAGTCCGCTCGCTTATGTCGTCTCTACGGGTCTCCTGAAGTTGGTATGTTTCCTCAGTGCCGATTTCGAAGCATGGGTGCAACAATAAATCGATCCTCTCGAGCCGCAGTACAACTCGGTCTGCCGTTTCCTGGCCTTCTTATGTTCTGCCCAGTTTCTCTAAAAACGTTTAACGACTCGTTGCACTGTAGAGAGTGACACGCCTATTGTTATTGCTACTTCGCTGAGTTCTACCTTCTTCTAACATAGTGACGATACGAATACATTCGTCTGGTGTTACCGCCATGATGGAAATTCTGTAATGATCTCTCGGTAGAGATATTCTTTGGCTGGCATTTGAGACTTGATCGGCATCGCACAAGCGTGTGCCTTTTATTTTCTTCGCCGGACAAGCCGCGCCTCCTTACAAAGTGCAACTTTTTGTATTTGAGATCATGAATCCAATTAATATCGCTGATGTGGGCCTAATGTAGTTGTAGATCATTTAAGGTTTTATTTCATACGATATTAAAATTCTATAGCAATAGGCTCGTCGCCTATTACGTGGGACTTAAACATAACTGGCGAAATGTGGGTGTACTCAAGGTATACCTCTGCCTAACTCTTCTGGGATTATAGGTGTGATGTTATGATATGTATTAAAATTCTCTGTAATATTAAGTAAGTTTCATGCATGTACGTAACGTGTAGTAAGAGTTCAAAAGTGAAGTGGCACGTTAAGAGTCTTATTGCTGTGATGTCGCGGTACGACTGTATGTGTTTAAGCGACACACACTACAAAGATCGCACACACTGACGTATCGTCGCGAACTCGCATCGCACTACACGAAACAAAAATATATTTCCGCCACTTTTGTTAGACACGGTCACACGCATGATCGCGCAAAATATTTAAATGATAACACTCACACTTAGTCCGGTATCATTAGATTGTTGTGTTGTATTACATCCACTTATACTTAGCGCAATATATTTGCCAACCCTTCAATATTAATCTGCATTTTGACAATTATAACCACAACACCGCTAACACATTTAAACATCCGTCACTAACCAACAACGTTCAATCAGGTTAATAGACGTAACGAACTGCATCTGCCTCACAGAAATTGAAATAATTTAATTAGTTTTCTGTGGTCTACCTACAAACTTTTATTATTTACTAGCGGCCCGATACGTGCTTCGCTACGTATAAAGTGAAATAATAAAATTGGAACATCGAATTCATTTATTCAATCAAAAAAATATTTTAATAATTGCAAGCTATTTTTCTGCACATAGTACACCTGAAAATAAGTGCAAATTGTGACTTTAGAAAATTATACAAATGAAATGTCAACACACTAAAAATAGGTCAATTATTTACCTGTTCTTGGATCAATCATTGTTATATTGAAATGGTAGCCATCGTCACCTTTCCAATGCAATATTGGGTATTGTAATGCATCGTAACTACGATGAAGTTCCGAAACGCGTTGCAATTGCTTATTTCTGCGATGAAAACTGATAACCAAGAATTACAATTGCAACCTACTCAATTGTCGGTGCATTGAATCGCCTTGCATGCTCTCCAAAAGGTGTTCTATCAGCCCTTATTACGATTTTGTGATTATCAGATGGCATACGATCGAGAGCAATTTTGAACAATTGAACTAATGCGTTATGCTGATGGAAAAACCTTTGTAGCTCACGAATAATTTCTCGTCTTGTATTCGAAACAATTGCGCAACGTTGATCCAATTCACGATTTTCATCACCAATAAAATAAGTTTGCAAAATTTGATGATCAGCGTCGGTGGTCATGGCAATAACGAACCAGCTTGATGATAAATCTGGCCCTGAATCTGTAACATGTATGCAATTTTAGGTATATGTTGGATCATAATTTTTAAAACTATCGAATACTTTTTTATTCAGATTGATATAAACATGGGACAATCCTGTTGAAGTATTTACCTTAGACGTCGGCATAAAATTATCTCTAATAATTTTAGTAGCACAAAAAGAAGTCATTTGAAATGACGAATTGTATTGTTGAATATGACTCAAAAAGTGCTTCGATGTTTGAGATGTCCCAAAAATAAATGAATACAATGGTTCGGGTGGAGTTTCTTATGCTGGCAATCTCCCTTTGCCATTAGCACAACACATGCCAGGCGTTTCACCTGGAAAGTTAGCCGCATCACAATGTGGACATATTGCGTCCATCATTCCGAAGTATCCGTACATTCTATAATCAATCTGACTGTTGTAATTAAAAGAAGCACGCATCATTTCAGCCAAAACAGCAGGACGTATTCTTGATCGCCGTGCAAGATTGAGTACAGGTACAGCGTCAACATATCTATTTCGTGCATTTCACGCTGCGATGCATTAACTTGTGCGCGTTCATCTGCAGTCTGTGATCGTCTTAATAATGCCACATCATTTGCATTACGCGTTCGCCGACCTATATTTGCTCGTCTGGCTCGTGGCATTTTTCCCTCATATAAAAAAGAATAAATCAAATTAAAAACAAATTGCTACATTAATAGTGGTGTATCAGTGTTTATACATGTGCGTATATGTGTGTATGGAAATATATATGACTGCATACGTCAATGTATATAAAAATGTCATTAAATAATTCATTTTTAAATCGACGTGCTTCCATCTGTTACAAAAGAATAAAACACCCGTATGAACACAATATGTTTTTTCAAATAAAGAAACACATATACATGTAATTCAATTCAACAATTCAAAATTAACTTTTTGTTTAAATCCGTTTGACAATTTAATTCAAATAAAGCCTGTAAACGATATGAAACACCGACGGCTCGCTAAAAAACTGAGAAAAGTACACGCACACATATACATAGTACATTTGAACAATTCAAGACTCACCTTTTGTATAAATGCATGCACTCAATAATATTTTTAAAAATATAAACACAAAGCAATAATTTGCTTTAATCGAAGCACGTCCAAAATGAAATGATTGCACGAATGACATAACAACATTTTTTTAATGTCTAAAATGAAAAAAGTCTCAATTTACCAGCACAATCCCAATTAAAAAAAAAACAATTTGACAGCAAAATCTCCATAAACAAAATTATCAACCATTTATTGAATTCATTTTTTTTTATGTTATAAATGGAGAACCGCTCGACCGATTTTGTGCAAACTTCACATAAACCATCTACTACATAGTCCGAACAAAGCCTAAACATTAGGTTTGGATAGGTGAGCCCGTTCTTGAGTTATAAAATTACAACGAAAAGTGGCATTTATTTTTATATATATAGATGTAAATAAGATGAACGAAACAAACAAAGAATGATTATCGAACTACTACAAGTATTTTTATTCAAATAAATAAAAACTAATTAAATTTAGGTATTATAAATAGAAATTTTTGATAATAACATCGATTAAACCGCGGCACAGTGTACCGCGTAGAACATGCTAGGTGGACAATATTATTTTATGATATTTAACGATGCTTTTATATATAAGTAGTCATGTTGAGGCATTATTAATAGTTATTGGTATGATTTTGTAATAAAAAACAAAAACAATATGTAAAAACAGAAAAAAATATTTAAAAATAATAAACAAACAACAAAAATGCATTAAATAAATAAATACCTACTGTACAAACTAACTTAACCTAAACCTAATCATCAGAATCATCATCAAAATCTTCTGGTGAATCGTCATCATTTTGTGGTAATGTGCGACAATATGATGACGTTTCCGGTCTTGATGCTACTATGGTCGGGCTTACGATTAACTTTAATACTTCTGCACATATTTTTTCCGGCTTTTTTCGGGGAATCTCACGAAGGTCATTGATCAAAGGGTCAGATGTTATTATTAACATGGACAGCAAGTCTCTATTCGTGGCAACACGTAAGCACTTGCGGGTGTTGTACTCCCTAAATCTGCGGCAATCTTTGTTACGTGCTTCTTGAGCCTCTTCGGAAAGTTGCCCAATTGGAAGCAATGCCGCTTTGATGACCTCAGTACTGTGTACTAATATTTTATGTACAGTAGCAGGCATATAGTACCACGAATAGAGACTAAGGTAATGTCTTCTAGTTTCAAGACAAAATTTATTAAATTCAACTAAGTTTATCTCGAACCCAGAAGACAATGTCCTCAAAATAACATCGAATTGTTTGATAATCGTAACATCCAATCCTGTGATTTGAGCGCTCATCTCAGCATTCTTAAAAAAGCGACGGGCTGTGTTTCCATCATTGGAAGAACCAAATCCTGGCTTTGGTTTATCTACAATGAGTCCCATCTCGTTCTTGAATATCAACTTGATTTCTTCGAACGAATCTTGATATCAGCTTTGTCTTCGTCGCTTCTAGCCTGCCATTTCTTAATATTCAACTTATAGCTGATATGTAAAAGGCATTCAAAGCAACGAATCCAAGCATGAAGTGTAGATAAACCAAAGCCAAAATGTTCCTGATTGCTGTTAAACTTCGCGGGGTCATCGTTCATCGTCTTGGGGGTGGCACCACAGATGAAACACTTTTGAGATGAACGAGATTCCGTTAACGCGTTACATACCTTTCCGTCTATCATTGTCTGAGAGAGAGATTTGAGAATCACCAAAGTTGATAAGTGTTGAAAGAAGAGCATTAATTTCTTCCAACAATTTATTTGTCTCCGCTAACGTGAAGTCACTCGTTTCCTTAGCAAATATAAATTTGATGGGGCGACAATACATAGTTGATGAAGGCCGAGGATTTTGTCAAATAATTTTAAACCCATCATATAACTTAAGGGGAACGAAAGAAAATACGAAAAGAATCTTCAGTGTTCTCAAATTTCTGTTTGTATGTGCTGTGCCCAGAACTTCCATCACATCCCCATTTACTAACAAGTGTAAACGTTGGACTTGTTGGGAGGACACTACTGATAACTTCATTCTGTGCTATTACTAGACGTTCCGCTGTTTTATTTAATAAGGCTTGCAAATTTATTTCAGCACGAGTTTCTGTTATAGAAATGTGATCCTCTGCAGGGTAACAGGCCTTTTTAGATTTTACTACACTAAAATATGACGGAAACACATTATGTCCTGCCATTATGGACCACATCCTAGTTTGTTTGTAAGCATGTGTTGTTGACTTAGAATCTATATAGTATGCTAAGGCTTCGTCACTACTTAACTGCCTAGGATTAACGGAACTGGTATTTTCTTTTGACTTAATAATATTATCTGGCCTTTCACTAATGTCTCTAATCACATGGGCAACTTTTCTTTGCCCTGCTGAACGCATGGCAATTTCGGCAGCAGTCACTAATTCACTGGCACTTCGAGATTCTACGAGATCCACGACTCGACGTTTCTTCGTCTTAAACGACGATTCCTCGAAATCTTTGCGAGGTCTTCCTGCAGATGTCACAACCTCACTCGATGTTGAAGGTTGTGGGGCTAAAGAACTCACAGTAAACTGTATGTCTCCTTCATCCAGCCAAGTCTTATTTCTAATTAAAAAACGCTCCTTCGATTTTCCCGAAGCCAACCATTTGGCTTCAATCTTAGTAGAAAAGTTGGATATTTTCAACTTTATTTCACTTTGGCTGCTTTCAGTAATGTCGCCAAAGTGAAATTTCGTGTGTTTCAACCACTCTTCAAAAAATGCTACCCTTGAAATAGAGTAAACGTGTTCTGAAAAAAAATATAAAAAATTTGTTGTACTAAAGTGTGCTGAACAATATGTGTATTTTTACAAACTACACAGTTATACCTACAATATATCTAAAAACTAGCCCGAATAGAGGCGAATCAATGTATTTCCTGAACGTTCAAAGTTTTGTTTATGAAAAAAAATACGCAAAAATTTATGCATTAAGTTAAAAAATGCTAAAAATTCATTTTAATAGATTCTGATAAAAATAATATATTAAATAATAGTACATACCCTCAGTATTAATATCCATCACAAAAAACTTTCACAATATAACTATAAACCACTATGAGATGTGCACAAAAGTGTCGCTAAATTGCAACTGATTGACCGGAACGCTTGCATTAAACTCATTACCTGACTTCTGAACTCTATGACTCATCAGTTAAGCATTTGAAAAACAACTTTTTCTCGGAATTTGGAGTTTGGGGGTGTTGTTTGTGTTATGCAATTAAGATTTCCTGGAAATGAAAACTTGAATTTTGTCCACCTAGCATGTTCTAGGCGAAATACTGTGCGCGGGTGACATTCGAACCTACGCCACTGTTCGCCATATTCGCTCCTACCCGAGCTTGGTAACGACTAAGATAGCGTGACATACGTCAAGTTTGTTGAAATTATGAACTATCAATTACAGGTAAAAAGTCAGTGCGTGTGCGTGTCTATAGTACAGAAACAACTTATAGAAGAAGGTCGTAAGTGAAACCAGAGCGTCAATCTAGTGCTTTATGAGATTTCTACCAACATTAATTTGCAAGTCACAAGGATTTTCGTCACTGACCCGTAATATTTGACCGCGAGTGTATGTTGCTTACCTTGATAACGATCTGTAAACTATGTATCCAAAGGATATAATTTAACAAAGTCCGTGTACTTTGTTTAAATGTAAATTAACAAGTTTGCGACGAGTTTCCTCACCTTTGTTTTGGTGAATTTCGAGTTCCACGAATTGTTCAATGTAGATAATTCCTGTATAAACTTTTCAACAGGTGTTAATAAAGTATGTAAGAAGGTACAAATTATGTTTATGCGTGTTATCGACAAACTTTACGATTACATGGAAATTGAGGGGTTAGTTCACGGCTGCATAGGCAACTGAATAATATGTAATTAGAATTAGCTTTACCATAGCCAACACAAAGATAACCGCCACTCAGAACTATACTCAGCTAGCCACGTAGTGTACGTATTTATCTCAAATTCCAACAATATCAATACAAATTCAGAGCGTAACAAGACACCTTTGTTTCCATAAACATGGAATGCCGTAACCCCATATAATCTTCAAAGCCAATCAGTGGCGAATGATTGGCTTATTACCAATCACGAGACGAACAGCACCGTAATCCTAATACTACTGACGCGACCGACTCTAACGAGATACCCCCAGTCGAAGATAAGGCGACTGATACGAGTACCTACAGGCTACAACTCGACAATTCATCGCAATCGCCGGCACCCAGTCACTACGAGGTGCTACGTCGTAGACCCCACATAATTATGTCATTATCGAAGGACGGGGCCAAATTAATGTTTTAATTATAACGGTTTTTTAAGTCGACTTATAATGTTTCTGTATTAATATCGCTTACATAGAAATTATGATGACTACAAAGCAAATTATACGAGTATAAAAGACGAGTCGAGTCGTCTTTTAAACCTACGTGGCCTTTGAAATATCAGCTAGGGATTACAAGATAAAGCTGGCGAAATAAACTAGACACCTTTTTCGCAACCATCAAACAAGACACTAAAGCGGGTAATCTAAATTTCTTCTCGAGAAACTTTCATATCAGGGGTACAATTGTGATTTTCAAAGTAAGTTTCATTTTGTTAATAAATGGGTCCGGCTTTTGACCTGATCTCGCCACAGTTTTCAAACAAAAGGGTTTCATTGATGATCAAGTGAAATCCCAAATTAGGTATACCTAGCTACTGTCACTAAAACCGAATTATTTTCCTCGTAGTTGACTTAGTTCCCACGCTATATAAGCAGGCAAGCGTATGTGTAATTAAAAGACGACTCGTTAGGTGCAGCGTCGCCGCGGTTGGGCGAGGACGGGCGCATTCATAGTCACAGATGTAATTCATCCCTTCCTGTCCCCTTTCCCCAGGTGGATGGAACTCAATTAGCAACAATTATTCCGACGACGCGACGCCAACCCAAAAGTTTTCTCGACTATTTCGTAATTAATTTTGTTTCTACGACCTCGGGCCGAACTCGCCCTGACTCTACTCACCCTTAACATTTATTTAGCACTAAATTATTTTAAAAGTTTATCGAGTGCTAGTTTCCAAAACGGAAATAGCTATTGTAGAAGAATTATGTCAAATGAAGCGATAAGGGAAACTTTCCATTGGTTTTCACGCCCGCGCCTTATCGTAGTGGTCCATAACGACCATATAAGGCCGATTGCTTTCTTAAACTTATCCCATTTGTAGCCCCAGTGTGAAGGAATTGGAACTTCTTTATTGTGCCAAAGTTGCGAAGGAGAGCGCCTATTTCCATTTCAATCGAGTTAGTGAGCCGAAACTAATAAATTATAATAACAAAACTATAATGCATGGTAACGTAAAGCTTTACAGAGGGAATTCGACGAGCAGTTATGAAAGTTTTGAGTGATAAATGGGAGCGCCACCTTCTCGCAGAAACTTGCCGCGTTGTAAACTGATGCCAACTTGGACATACGAAAATTAAATAAATTACGAATAGCGAAACCGACCTCATCACTTAGTGAAATCAGCTTATGCTGCAGAGAACGGGTAGATTAAAATAAATTCATTACAATGTCTGCCGTTCCGCTGTAAATTTTATTTCAGAACTTGTATCCGAACAGTATCAATAGAGAGGCTGCTTTTTTGTCACTTTTTATTTTAAAAGGTCTTTCGTAGTGAAAAAGTATCAAAGTCGGGGCGATACCTACTGACGCTAACTGTAGAAAGACTTTCCACCGTAAGTAATTTAACAAATTTTTATTACCTGAAGAACACTAAAAAGTAGTAATGAAGAGCAATCTGTATAAGAAAGTACATTATTAAGTGTTCGTACCTCCGTGTTTTGTACACAGTCGTATGTAACATTAAGTATCAATTAATGAGTCAGCATAATCAAGGGCTATTCATAACATAAACGGTTATACCGCAATACCCTGCATATTGCTGGAACAACTCGTGAATTGGTCTGCTCGGTGTAAAGTCCCATATTAACATAGTAAGGAACCCATTTCCATTATCATCCCCAATTTCGTGCTCGGGAGGCACTTAAGCACTTAATGGATCTCGGCTCCTCGTAATTTACCGGGACGTTGAATTGAATAAAATCGTAAATCTTAACACCGAACGAAGGTGTTATTACGAAGAATGATTCGCACTCTCCTTTGAATGAAAGGATCATCGCTAGAGACAAATTATCTCCGTCGAGACAGCTACGGCCTTATAAAACAATGTGCTCAGGTACAAATTACTATAGTATAATAAGGGTTATGAGTTCGTCTTTATTACTTATTCACGTTTATAGCGTATCAAAATAAAATTAAATAACAATCTACATCAACAGTGGCGTCTTTGTTACGACTGTTCCTGAACTACCAACTGCCTCTCAGACTTAATTTTAACGCAACTAAGAACGGAATTCTCGGAAATATCCAGTTTTAGCATTAAATAATTTAGCAATGTTATCGTGGAATACTGAAGCGTTTTAGACCGGCTAGACATAATCTTTATTTAGCCAATTGGCTGGATGGTGTGGGGCGACAGGCGGGAAGCATGGATGGCGGACTGCAACAGTCCACAAATAAACGAAATCAATACTAATACGGCGCGAGCTCACACCACGGCGACCTCAGATATATACGAATGACCTGATTGTTATCACATTATTAGAAGGGACATTGTTGTCCAAACCAATCCGATTTATATTTTACATTGGATTTGTTAAATAATGGGATTCCCGACATGTAGCCATCGGTTTGCGGTAAGATTCCCCCCGCGTCCTAACGGAGTCTACTCTCCGGGTCCGTCCCAAAGTAATTAATCCGTCATAAAACTGTCGAATTAAATTTTTTGGAAGGGCAAGTACAGTCCATTCACAGTTATTTTACCTCTGATTTTGTTTCACTGTCAAAATCACAGTAATCTTTATTCTCGTATCAATAAGGTTGCTGTTAACCCAACAGCACCCTGCCTCTAGTATGCCAAAATCACATTGATCTTTGTCCACGTTACAATGAGGATGAGGTTGTAGTTGGATTGCTGCTGTACATATCGGGAGTAGGGAAAACTGACAAATCTTATTGTCATTCACTCTTAGTTCGGCCCCAAACTACGCAAATGTCCGCAAGTGAAACGTTGAGCAGGAAACGCCAACTTCGGCCGACACTACGGATAACGTGTTTATGGAACATACCCTCAGAAGCGATCGGTTCGCGAATACGCGATTGTCGCGTTCATAATTATGTAAGTTCTTGTTCGGTGAACGCGTGGTAGCGCCAACAAAGGGCGCCTTCCGGTTTTCCAAACAAAACGTGTCATAATATGAATGCGACGATCGCTTTTGGTTAGAACGCGGGTCAATCTTATCTGCATGACGAGAACGGATTAGTTAGCCTAACGCTAAAGGCAGTTAACATAATTATCACCGACCTATACAAGTTTATTAGTTCTTCTTCAATCATTTTCAACTCAAGAATTTTGTTTGTAGTTTTATCAAACCAGAATTTCGTTAACTCGTTAAATTAAGTACGTGCAATAGCTATGCGTATTTGAAAAGATCACCGATTTTGCAGAACAAACGCGACCCTCACCAGTTAAGCCGCAGCTAAATTTAAAATGGAAACCAAACAATAAAGACTTTTTATTTGGTTTTGGGGTCACGCGGTCTCCTCAGTGAACCGTACAATTGCGACCAGCTGATCAATTATGCTCCACGGCTCCGCCACAGGACCGTTCTGAAACAATATTTCACGTTAAACCGAATTATTGGTCTCGAGAACGTAAGTGTGGGTGCTGATGGCAACAAATGTTAGGAAAACAATTAATAACTTAAACATTGTATAGGCTATAACACATTGTAGTTTAAACGAAGGTACAATTTCTGTTGTACAAAATATTTAGGTACCGAAGTACTTGTTTGTTGTTTGTAGTTATGATTATGATGTAGCCTTTCCAAGAATCGACTCCAGTTTAAGTAACGCTACCTAATTATAGAAATTTATTATTCCCAGGTCGGGCAACTTGTTATTGGGTTTTTCTATATGGAATTTCTCAGTAGCAGCCCGGAGTCTGGATTTGTGCCCGGTTGATGGCAATAGGCTCGCCCCCTATTACATGGGACTTAAAAACATAACTGGCGAAATGTGGGTGTACTATAGGTACACCTCTGCCCAACCCTTCGGGGATACAAGGCGTGATGTTATGTGTTATGTGTACTTAGTCTTGCCATAAATACTGTCACGAAAAAAAAAATGTATGCAAATAATATTTATTACGTTTACAGTGTGTTAGTTTAATACATAAATATAAAACAATTTTAAATATTATAGCTTATTCCAATTGGTCTCCATTGGCTGCTCAGTCCTTTAAATTTTGAGGCCAGTTATTAATAGAAGCACGCACTCTTTCCGTGGGAAAATTCTTCACTGCCAATCGTATGGATTGTTTAAGGGACTCCAAATTATCATGGCGTTTAGAGCAAGCCATACTCTCTAAAATTGACCATAAATCATAATCCAGCGGATTAAGATCGGGACTAGACGACGGCCAGTCTTCAGCTCTGATGAAGTCCGAAACGTTCACTTCCAACCAAGACTGTGTGGACCGAGCTTTATGACCCGGCGCCGAGTCTTGTTGGAATGACCATACTTGGTTATTGAGGGTTGGTGGCATGGTGTTGTTAAGGGGCTTAACTACCTTCTCAAGAATGGTATCTTGATACACTTGTGCCGATGTTTTGAGACCTTTTTCTCAAAATATGGCTCAGGCACTCCTTCATAGCTAACACCCCACCTAACCATCACTGAAGTCGGATAATGCTCACGTTGCACTCTGTCGACTAATTGGGAAGCTTCCTTAGAGCTTTGAGCATAAAAACGGTCATTTTGTTTGTTAAATTGTAAAGATTTTCTCATCAGTATACAATAATTTTCTGTGACCTCCCTTTGCGTACCGCTTCCGTAGTCGTTTCTATTTTACCACCCTATTCTTTTTTAAATTATCAGTAAAAAAATGACCAGTGCGTCTCTTATATGCTGCAAGTCCTAAGTCATCTTCATCTCCCGAGATAAAATCTTTTGCTTTCGGACAGGATTTCTTCGAGTTCTTTCCCTTACTGCTTTGACCACCTTTTTCGTACGAACACTACATGGACGGCCAGATCTTTTTCTGTCACAAACAGAGGAGGTCTCATTGTACCTATTAATAGCCCGGTACACAAACATTTGACTAATACCAAGCGTATGGAGAGTTTTAAAAAATGCATTTGGCTCCATACCAAGTTTGTATAATGCAATCACAGCGATTCGGTTCTCTTTATCACCCCACTCCATTTTAATATCGCAAAATATTGTACAATGTATTGGCGCTAAATTAGAAAACTCAATGAACAATTGTATAAAAATGACAGATTCCAAATTCAAATGTAATATCTTTCTTATTTTTAACTGTAACAGTATTTATGGCCAGACTAAGTACATAAGTAAGTGGTTTGTAATTGAGTCATTCTTAAATGTTTTTTAATTCTACCTGCTTCTTTTAACAAATTTATCATAAGTTTGATTGAATAAACTCATTTGAAGACCTAAAACAATTCTAAGATACGTCACTTCAAAATTTACGAAGAGAGAACTATGCAGACATATTTCAATTAGGTCAGCGATTAGTTCTTGAGACACAATAGCCTAACTTTACGTTAGCATATCTAAGCCTCACGTTGCCTCTACGAGACAGGTACATTTGACGGAACATGCAATTCCAGATACATTTTCAGAAGGCCTTTGGGAAATACCAACTCTAATACAGTCAAGCAATAAAACATTGTTCTGTATGTCCTCATGTAAATCCCATAACTACGTTTGAGCCACGAAGCCCGGATGACTTGTAGTTCCAGCCTGAGCTTAAAAGGCTTCTGTTACATTCCATTGGCTGAACCACTGTTCGATTGACTGAGCATCCGTCGTTGGTAAGCGAGTGTCTACGTAGGGCAAATAGAATATGTATGACTGAAATTTTGCGGACGTGCGTCGAGCGAAGATTTGTTGCAAACGTTGATTGGCATCATACCTGATATCTTTAAAGGCTGTAAGGGCTCCGTCTTCTCATTTTACCGAATAGGTCGAATAAATAAAAATCTTATTTAGAATTCATTTCGTTATGATTACTAAAAAACGATGCTACTCATTTTACATCAAGACGCGATCTGTCAGCTCTCCAAGCTGAGTCTCAATTCTTTTCCAAATATGAAATAGCGTTTATCTTATTTATGCTATCAACTTGTAAAACTCGGGTCGGGAATTACAAGCAAATTCCCGGCCACCGTAGGCGCGGGCTTGCGGACGGCGAGCAATGGGTAGCTCACCGTCCGGTAAGGATCTGCATGTCGATTCTGAAAAATCTCACCGTTAAGACTAGTGTGGAGTGAGCTGTCAGTGTCGAGCGTCTTGGTCAATCCCTAGCATCAGTGGCATAGCAACAGTTCACTCCACGCTCACTTCAACTAATTTTTCACGGTGAGATGGTTACAGAATAGCAGTACAGGCACGGGTCGACGGCGCGTCGTATTCCACGCGCTCCTCAAAGAGATGTCAGGACTAATTGACGGGGTCCGTTAGGGCCGATGGCAGTCAGGGTCGCCGGTTATTGTAAAGAGATACCGTTACAGGCAACTGAAGGAACACGGGTGGCTTTTAGTCAGTAAAAGTCTGGCACGCCCCTCCCGCTCCATCCAGAGCGGGAGAAGTCATTTGATGATTTCTCACGCAAAAAAAAGGGTTGCCACTCTTATTGTTTGTAAAATTGATAAGTGTTTTTTTTGGAACGAAGTTCTTTAATGCGGCTTGCGGCAGGAGTTAATACATGTACCAGATGGTGTCTGCGTTTCTTTTTTGTCATGGATGTCGTTTTCGTAGTTTCTAAGGGTGCTAAAGCCTATACATAATCAGCCTATTATGTTCCCACTGCTGGCACACAGGTCTCCACTAGCCCAAGCAAATAGCGAATTTAAAATGTAAATCCAAAATGGCGGCTGCAATTTTTTTAAATTTGTCGTCATGGGTGTAGTTTTCGTGGTTTTCTAGCGTGCTAAAGCCGATGTTGAAGCCAAAATGTAAATCCAAGATGGCGCCTGCGATTACTTTCAATTTTGTTGTCATGGTTGTCGTTTTCATAGTTTTCAAGGGCGCTGAAGCCGACACTGAAGCCAAAATGTAAACCCAAAATGGCGGCTGCAAAAATTTTAAAATTTTTCATCATGCGTGGCGTTTTAATAAAGTAAAGACGTCTTCACATGATCTGACCAAGATTATGTCTGGACTTTAAAAGAGACCACTGATTTTGTTTCGGACTTTCTTCTCAGAGTAGTCAGATATGAAACGCTGACCTCTTCTAGTTTAAAAAAATATTATTGACGTGTAAAAGTGTTTGTATAAATAAACCTACTTTCAGAAATGTAATCATTAATATCATTGACGGTGTTAGTATGTCAATAAGCGATGCTATTGCAATCACCATTACAGTTCCAAAAATAAATCATTACAAATCATTAAAAAAACAATCTAGGAATCAAACACAACGAGAAAAAAAACCTGTTATAATATTGCTTAACGCCCCAAATAACTCGTATAGTAATAGTGTAAAGTGCTCTAATATACAGTTGACATGCTGACCGCTCTCACTACACTTCCCCTGCACGATTGTATAAACTTTAAACTCGCAGTATCTGTGCCAAATGTGGTTTTAATTAGTACTCTGGCACTAATTGAAGCTTCACTTAACTCTTTAGGCGCCTTTGATCTTGGTATACTTTTTGTTAATTATAAGTATGGAGCTAGTTGTCCCGTTGTTTATCTTTTCTCATTCCCCTCAGAGTGAAGTTTTTCCCATCATAGCTGATGTATATGTTTACCATGGTTGGTGAAGGGGCTAGTAGTTGAGGTAATCGAGTCATGTAATTAAGTAACTTCGGAATTCACGATAAACTGACAATAAAACATTTGAATAAACAACGAAAAATAATTATAATTTAGACTAAACTGTAAACAGGCTGTAAGTTTAATTTTGATACAAATGGAAGCTGTCACTGACTTTATTTATTTATTTAACCATTTATATAAACACATTCATACAGATAAGAAGAAAGGAACAGAAAAATACGTAAAAAGGTGATACTTATTTCTAAAGAAATCTCATAAACTTGCGATAGGATAGTATATAATAAATGTAGACAGACAACATGTGTAAGAGTAGAAGGGAAAACAAAAAAAAAAAAAAAACGTTTTTGTTTTTATGTTGTTTTAATTACTTAAATTAAATGAAAACTCAATATAATAATAATGAAATTAAAATATTTGCAAAAATAATAAAACTCAAATAAGTACATAAATTAAGAAGTTTAATATGATCTTTTTTTAGTTCGTTATGTTGTTTAGTTCGTTAAGCTGTCGAGGTTTATTTGAATAATTTTGTTTTTTGCTTGTTTTTCATTGTTTATATTTGCTGTACTCTGGTCGCTTTTAACGAGTACGTCTTTTTCACATCGTTCTCACATATAATTATAAAGTTAACATTCATGATGTTACTTAATGACGCTACTACTTAAAAATTCAAAAGTCGCTATAATATGGTTTAATCAAAAAAAAATGCTTTGAGTTTTAGATAATGATACTCATAAACATACTATTAAGAATATTCGGCTTTTGAAACCTTAAACGTTTATAACTTATGAAAGCTGAAATACTCACTACGTCAATTAAATTGTAGTTACAAACTTAACTTTACAAGCAAGCAAATTGGTCGCTCTTCTTTGAAATTTAGACTCAACCAATTATTTAAACCTGTCAAAACTTTTGATGTTCGTTAAACGTTATTCTCTGAAGTACCTAAGATTTAAGAATAGAAGTATTTGTTGCTTTGAAAAGTTTCAAAGAAAATAATCGATAGAATATAATATAATAGAATTAAATAGGTCTTTATTGTAACATAAAGTAGAGGATAATAAACATATTACAAAAAATATATCATTTAAGAAATCATGCACAGAATAATAACATTTATCTACAAGTAATTCTGTATTGTTTTTTTAAATTTTTGCAGCGGTAATCTTTCAATTTTGTCAGGTATTTTATTATTGATGGCTCCTGTAGCCATACAGATCACATATCTTTTCATTAATCTAGTTTTAAATACGCCCGTGCATAGATTCCGGTGATCTCATAGGTGTACTTCGTTTTCTAGTTTCTATTAAAGTTGCAAATAGACATCGAATTGTTATTACAAATATTGCTCATTCAAGGATATAAAGGCATGAGAAGGTAAATAATTTATGAGACTTAAATATACCCAACTGTCTGTTACTAATAAGCTCTCAGGCAGCGCTTTTGAGCTTTGAAAATCTTTCTCGTTCACTGCAGTGACCCCAAAATAAAATAACAAATCAACGTTGACTTCAACAAAGGTCTGAAAAACCGCGATATAGTAGTATAAAGTTTATAGGCCTATTACATTTCGACCGTGATTTTTGCGTTAAATGGCCAACTTTGACGATCTTATTCTGTAAAACTGGAAGATTTCGACAACTTTAGCTTATTGAGTAGTCAAGAATAATTATTATTATATACTAGTTAATAGGGGCCTCGCTTTTCGCATTTTTTGTTATCTATTTATAATATAAAACCAAAATTCCGTAGCAATATTTTCATAAAATGCGCGACGGCACTTTTTCGAACTACTGTACATAAGAAAATGATTTCTTACACACTTCACACGCTCGTCCCAATCGAGTTCAATTGGAATTCGGTCAGGGCTTCTCGCGGGCCAGTCCATGCGATTGATGCCAACGTCCTGAAAATGCTAATTAACAGTTTGAGCTGTATGTGGCTTGGTGTTGTAATTAAATATGGGTCGACATGCTCATTAACAATTTCTTTCACATATAGTATATGGAATATTTATTTATCGTACCATTTTCACATTAGCCCAAACCATAACAAAACCACCCCCGAACATCACTTTTTCCTCAAAACAAGCTGGAATGAAACGTTCCTCTGGTCATCGGAAGACTCTTCGCCGCCCACCATATGCATACTGCATAAATATGGATTCGTCAGAAAACATTGTCCATTGTTAGTCTTCATTGTGGGGTCAAATTAACTTCAAGGAGCCACCGCCTTACAGTCCGCTTACTAACGTCGTCTCTACGGGTCTCCTGAAGTTGATTTGTTACTTCAACTTCCGCGATCGATAAACTGCAAAATCGATCTTCTCGAGCCGTAGTACATCTCGGTCTGCCGTTTCCTGGCGTTCTTATGTTCTGCCCAGTTTCTCTAAAACGTTGGACGACTCGTTGCACTGTAGAAAATGACACGTCTATTGTTCTTGCTGTACTTCGCTGAGTTCTGCCTTCTCAAACTCAAACTCAAATCATTTATTTCAATTAAACCATTCACAGGTACTTTTGAATTGTCAAGGAATCGGTCAGTCAGAAATATGAAGCTAGTTGCCCATTCCAAAGCGCAGTAGGTCACTATGGAGAAGAACGGGCAAGAAACTCCATGGAAACTCTTTTAAATAATATTGTTGTTACAAATATATTAGTTAACATAGTAACGATACGTGTACATTCTTTTGGTGTTACCGACACGATAGAAATTTAATAATGATGGTGAAAGACAATGATCGCGTTTTATCATTTTGATTTGACAGATTGAAAACAAAAGTGAAACAATTGAATTTTCTTCCAACTATGCTTTAATTTCATCACAATCACACTAAAAACTCAGTACAAAGCGAGTCTTTAATGCTCTAAAACAATAAAAATGTAAGAAATTTCATTATTGCACACTTTTTTTAATCGCACCAAAAGGTTCCAATCTCAATGGATTAGCTCTATTCAGCCAGCAGATATCAATACTTTTTTTTAACGTACTTATTATTCGTTTCTACCCTACTTGTTCCAAATTTAAATATAAATTTGCCCAACAAAACTCTTAACGTTACGTTTAGTAATTGCTCAAGTATAACTTTTAATTTCAATAATTAAACTTCTATTTCAACTGTTTGATATGAGTTTATTTTATCTACTATTCCTATAGGTAATAGTTGAAAGAAAACCAGATTATGCACCTCGCCTTAAGTAATTTATATTGCCCTCGTGCCTGTTAGTTATAAATCAGGCACTCGGTGCAATAATAAATTACTTTGTGCTCGATGCAATAATCTACTATTATTTCTAAATTCGAAATAAAAAGTTTGAAAAATGTTACGCTTTTATTAATAACGTTGTAGATCATTTAAGCTTTTATTACATACGATATTGAGATTCTCTGTAATAAAAAGTTAGTTCTATACATGTACCATTATTAATTTGACCGCGAGTAGAAAACATTGCCATACGCTAAAAACCTGTTCTGTTACATGTTGTAATAGAAATCTACCAGCGAAGTTCCTTCAACATCTACAAACAAGAGTGTCAATTATTCTTTAAAAGGTTTATATCAAGCACGGTGCTACGCAGCAGTAGTTACTTTCAATTGCGGTAAACCGCAATACACATTATTCAAGACATTGTCTATAAAGTCAGGAAAGTCTATAAAGGAACTAGAATGCAAACAACATAGCCAAAGAATATTTGACAACTCGTCCAAAGTGCTGTAAAACCAAACAAAATTTTGGTAAAACTTATGATCAATACGGCAATAAATTCATAATGTTGGCATTAAATGATTTTGACACCGCAAGATGTTGTTTTTAGACAAAATTAAGCAACAGGCATTAAAGCATGCTGTGATCGAGCGCAACACTATTCTGCAAGCAGAAAGTGGATTTTGGGTCGAACTTCGGAGGTGCATTTTGACGGCATGAAAGTTTTCAAAAATCTGCAAGAGACGTGCATACCAAAATTCTGCCTCACTGCAAACTTTTTTTGTATAGCTTATTTTCTGGCATGTACCTTTCGTCAGACACGGATGAAATGAAGCCAAGGCCTTGGAACAGCTGGGTGTACAAGAAATTATTCAATTCGAAAAATATGGGCTATTTATCGACGGCATTAGTGAAGAAAGACTAGTTGAGATTAAATGTCCCTTTTCCGCATTCGGTATCGACCCAGAAGAAGCGCTTGCAAGAAAAAAAAAGATATTTCAAAAGAACCCATATCAGCGAACTTGCTATAAATGAAACCTAGATTGTACCAAGTCTAAGGTCAACTTCATATTGCGAATAGGAATATTTGGTTATTTGCAGTGAGGACCAGTCGGTATTACGCAATGAAAGTAGTGAGGATTCACAGAGACGATGATTTTTTGAAAACCGAAATGTTACCTAAGTTGACGCATTCTTATCATGAGTGTGTGTTCCCAAAAATAGTAAATAAGGTCTTATCACGCTCACTGCTGGACATAGACATAATAATTACCATGTAAGTATGTAATAAATATATTTTTTATGGAATCATTCTGCTACTTATTTGTTTTACAAAACGTCAGTTATTTTCGAAATATAAATATAGCAATACTAATAACACAGTCTACGCGAGAGATGCCGCGGTCTAAAAGCTGGTACCTACAGCAACATAAATGCAAACATCTAAGTATATCTATTCATATTAAAAATCTATATACGAGAGCTACTGCTGAGCATGAGGTCCTGGGTTCGATTCCTAGGTCGGGCAACGTGTTGTTGGTTTTTTCTATCTGGAATTTCTCAGTAGCATCCCGAAGTCTGGATTTGTCCCGGTAGATGGCAATAGGCTCGCCCCCTATTACATGGGACTTAAACATAACTGGCGAAATGTGGGTGTACTATAGGTACACCTCTGCCCAACCCTTCGGGGAAACAAGGCGTGCTGTTATGTTATGTTATATACGAGGCGTTTCTGTACATTGAAAATACAAAAAAAAAGTTGGAGTGTTAAAGGATAACCAACAGATGCAATTTCTATCGTTTTTGGATTTTTTGGTTGTTTCTCTGTTTGGATGTGAGAGATTTGTTAGTACATGTATCACTTAAAAAGTACGAAACCAATATGGTTAACATTTTACACTCAAATATTGTGTAAAACTCGGAGTAATTATAAGTTTTTGTTTCATCGCAATCGTTTCGATCAATTAAAAAGATATTGGTGCCGATTCTCTTGTCACAAATGCCTCTAAACTGGACTAAAAATCACTAAAATTTGGTTTAATCCTGTCAAATGACGATTTTCCATTCTTAAATTGACTAAAGTGACACAACTTAACTATATTTTAGTTTGACAGCACTAAGGTGGCACTGAGTTATTAGTTTAGTGTTTAGTCAAAATGGCAATTTTGCTACTCAGAATTTTAAGTTTTTCATGCGATTGATGGCCCTTTACGGCGCCCCGATCTGGGCGGCAAACCTGACGGCCGGTACCATCTCTGTTCTGCGAAAGCCGCAGAGAGCAATGGCCGTCAGAGCTATAAGAAGGTACCGCACGATCTCCTACGAGGAGGCTTATGCACTGGCCGGATCCCCGCCCTGGGACTTAAAAAATGTATGCCTAAATTACGTTTCTAAACCTGTTGAGTTTTTGGGAGACCAGTTTTAGTCCCTCTCCTGATTATTCAATTAATTATCTCAAGTGATATATGTATAGCAATAATCAATAAGATTGATTTTAACAAATAACTGAATAATACAAAAACTATCAAAGTCGTAGACGTAGCTACAGCAACGCGAGATGCCGATCGAGTTGTCGCCGTGCTTCAATACACCCAATCTGTCAGAACGCAATTTTGCGATAGGCCTCACAAAATAAACTGCTGAAAAATCTACAAAATCTTTTAAACAAAATGAATGTTTGAAAACCGATATTCGTTAATCCGCGCTAACCAAATTTACCGATTAGCACACGGCCCACGGTAACGGACTTGCGAATTTTATCGATGACTTTACCAAGTGGCGCGATGGCGTCCCATGTAATACGCTCAACGCAAATTACATAACGAACTTCGGGCACACGTCGAAGAGCCCGGGTTAAAACGTTAATTGAGTTTTCATTCTGACTGTACTAATTAAAAATCTTGTTACATGAACAAACTTGTGAAAAATCCTGAATTAATCTTATAAAACTGAGCTTGATAAGTAACTGCGTAGTTTTATTTTAATTTTATAATAAAGTTATCCTAAGTGTTATTTGTTACGGTCCTTGGTACGTTTTGAAAAAAATAAAAATAACAAGCAGGGGTTCTGAGTTTGCATTTCGAATTCATTAGGAAGCTAAGTTCAACCGACATCATTCCAATAGCTCTTTGTGCCAGAAACAAAGGACTCCTTAACTGCGAATATATCTCATGGATCAGTGTTTAATTTGTAGGCAACAGTTATAGCCATACTTGGTATCTTCCTAATAAAAGAATATACACAATCGTAAATGCACCATTTAAGATAATATTTAATGAGTGAAATACGCCCGTTCTTCAGACAATAATGGTCGGCTTTAATACTTTAAGCCGACCTTGTCTCTCGGGTCGACGGGTTCCGCTTAGCATCTTCTCTAAATCCTAACTTTTTCCAGTGATCATTCATAACAGACTTGTTCTAGGTAATCAATATTTAAGTTCTATAGAAGCTCTTTGAATTTCATTTTGGTAACAAGTGGATGCTTTATTCGAATATCAGATAACATTATAGCAAGGTAACTTTGATATTTAGCCATTTATTTCCTTAAACAGGGTCCGTGACCTGTTTCTACATCGATGTAGTTCGACGCATTTATTGATCATTCATAACAGACTTGTTCTAAGTAATCAATATTTAAGTTCTGTAGAAGCTCTTTGAATTTCATTTTTGGTAACAAGCGGATGATTATTTGAATATCAGATAACATTATAGCAAGGTAACTTTGATATTTAGCCATTTATTTCCTTAAACAGGGTCCGTGACCTGTTTCTACATCGATGTAGTTCGACGCATTTATTGGAAGGCTTAGTTAGACTGTTCAACATTAGTTTTTGTTTATCGTAAACTTCTCGTGGTCCGTTATTAAAATAATTTAATAACTAAAAAACTTTATTGCAGACCATATGATCCATATGAAAACAAAATAAAAAATTTAGGTTGAAAAAGAAATACAAAAAAACGCTATATGCATTTTTATTGTACATACATAAACTAACGCCTTTCTTCTCTTGCACATAAAAAAATTAAGATGTTCATAATGACAAAAACTTACAATTAAGGTAAACAAAAAGTAAGCATGTATAGTTATAGCAGGTACAGTTCCCATACGTTCGAAGCTAAAGTCTATAGTTGTCGAGATATTGTAATTCTAAAGTATTTTTGTTAAATATCTCCCCTAAATGGTAGTATTGAAACGGCGCAGTAACAAACTGTCGTATTAATTCGCAGCAACGGCGTGCGATAGCGACACTCTGCGCTGATAGTCAAACATGCACTGGCTAATTGAATTCCCTCACGGGCCCCAAGCTCTATGATATATTTCACCGAGACTGCATAATCCCACTACACGATTTTTGCGTGCTACGCTCTGTATGAACTTGATGATTTAATATACGGGGATATGCATATGCTTGTCTTCATTATTCCAAACAAACCGAACAAACGGTTATAATTTTATGCTATACTTTTAGTTTAACTGACTTCATTTATTTATAATAACATTTTATGAATAATGTCCTCACAACAACGGAGTTGGAAACATTTGTAAGACAATAACGTGCTTCATGCTTTCTCAACATTTATTGATTTAAAACTTTACGACTGCTCCGAAATATCATAAAATACGCGCATTTTAGTCCACAACACTGCAGTGAAACTGCGCTAGTTCGAAAAATATAGCTGATAGGAATAAACACATTGCACGAGTTCCTGACGAATAGAATACATTCGTCAAGTTTACTTACCGCGACCACCCCGGTCGTGTGAATACCAACGTAATTTATTCCAGTGCAACTTTGGAACATTTTGATGAAATTCCGTGCAGGTAAAGGATATTAGCTATACATCAAGGTGTCGGTGGGTCGTTGGGCCGGGGGCAGCTCAAACACCGAGGCACAGGTTCGCGCACAGCTGCCATGGCCTGTAATCCGATTACCGGCACTGCACTGCTTCCTGTTCGTAGCATAAACAAGGTACGCAGCAAATAGTGTCTGATGCTTGTTTGATCCATTACCATAACAGCTTTCCTTCTACATCTAGTTGCATCACTCTCAATGAAGTAACAAAGAAGCGCCTCCATAACATTAATGGCTTTACTTACCGTTTTAATAGGTTCTATGGTTGGTGTACATTGTCTTCAGATGAATAGTTTCTGCAGTAGTTTTACCTTTTAACTAATGCACTATAGGGGAGCTCGTTCAAAATAATATAACTACGAGAATAAGTATTATATTTTCATAAAAAAACTTTCATTTAGAAACAGAGTGAGTTTAAGTAGCAAGTGCATTCAACAATTCCGGAACTGTGTTAACACATAAAGTAGCTGACAAGACTGACGTTCGCTGAGTCTACCCCTATCAGACTCCTCTTTGTATATCCGAATTTAATATACAACTTTGGTACAACAGTTCCAATTTTATTCATGCCTCAGCAATAGGCTTATTTTTAAACCGAGAGTACTTAAATTTAATGATCGCAACGTCATCCTTGATTGATTAACCGAAGACGACGATAGGGGGGCGGTACAGAATAGCATCTCTTTTTAGAAGAATCGATCTACATTCGATGAGTTGTAAGGAAGTTTTACATCACGATGTCTAGACTGTAGACACTTAGAACAACTACTTTCTACTTTGTCATGCATGAGAAAAGCTATTTCAAATGCGAAACAGGCAAAACGAAGTGTCAAGAATTTAATAACATGAAAATAAAAATTCACCATGGAATAAAAGAAATTAGAGAAAACGAATTCATTTCCATTCTTCCTCTAATTACACTTTTTGCCTCACAGTAACGTCTGGCGCGGTTTAAACCGGCAAAAGTTTATGAAAAACTTCACTTGCATACAAACTAGTTCCATCTGCGAGTGTTTTGAAACAAGCGTTGTTTTACCCGTAAGGTTTTCGATGTGGCTTCGACATGCGCCAGTACAATTAGAATTTGCAATCGAAATTTACCCCGGCAGCGTCTGGCAGCGTTGGGTGGCGGGCGTTGGCTTACACAATCGGCATTGTTATTTTCTACGCCTATACCCTCTAACATCACAGTTCAAACTCTCGAAGGGGGTCGTTTGTTTAACGAAGTTGAGCTTTGTGACCATCTACAAGAGTGTTTTCGCAAATATTTTTAAGCCCGGTTATACAAATAGTTTATTCTTAATCATTTACTGAATCCATTTCTGTCACTTTTTAATATAGGTAATTTTTTACAACTACGTAAAACCTAACCTCTGTAAATTACAGTCACACTTTCGCTGTGCCTACAGAAAAAACCAAACAAACTGGACGAAGTACCTACTACGCTAGACTCTTAGAATACGTGTGCGACTGTTTGCTTGCGTAGATTTGTAATGTGATATAAGTATAGCATAATATTCCAAATGGAGTGTTTGGTGGTGTGCGTTAATTCTGGGACATGTGACGTCATGCATCTTCATCAAATTCTATCAGGTTAAGAAACATTCTGCACACGCGGCGGTGTTCATCCACCATAGTTGTGGCAAAATGCAACGCAAAAACTACTGAACGGATTTGGATGAAATTTGGCACACAGATAGTTTATAACCTGGATTAGAGAGTACTTTTCATCCCGATACTCCCACGGCATCAAGATTTATGCGGGTGAAACCGCGGGGAGCAGCTTATAAATAAATAAATAACTAACTAACGTTTAATCGAGTTTCGACAAAATGACAGATAGCATAGACAAAATGACAATTTATGTTATTCCTCTGGCTATTCTTCCAAAAGTTGGTCACGTTACGCGTGCTTGTAGATAAAACAACCGTTTACTCTGCCCTTGCCCAACACTGGTATTTACTGCGGCCTTGACATTGTTAAAGATTTTCTCTTGCGTCACGCAATTTTATTTGTATCTTTTACAAAAGCAGATTTATTTTGAACGCTGCTCGGAGTAAATTACCCCAACGGCTTTATCGTATCAAACAAAACCTTCACACGAACCGAATGTGATCGCGAAAGCAACCTGTGTATTGTAATTTATATTCAGTACACGGCTATTTGAGAATACGTCGTAACTTCACGGACTGGCAAAACATGTAGCGGCCCGCATTGAATCAGTACAAAGTTATCTGCCATCGTGGACTTTAAATGGAAAACAAAGAGCTTTACTGCAGTTGAGGAATCTCAACACATCGTACTAAAGTCATTAATTTGGATGTGTCTATAACCAAAACAAACGAATGATAGACTACAATGTAGTCGTCACGAACTGCATGTTCATTTTTTAAGTTGTTTCTTGAAATGTTAAAGGAATGATGTCCATAACCTTTTGTAGATTTGTAAGCTTTGAATAACTTACACGAGGTCTTGGGGAACAATACAAATGTTTGTAATGAAATTGTTGGTAATTGAATTACGGCGACAGAAATACTTTGATAAGGTTTAGGCTTGATGTACCTACCTTTAGGTGGTTTGTCTCACTTTGTAACCTTAGAGGTTTAACGAGAATAATGATAAACAGTCTTATTCATAAACGTGTCTTAAATTTTAATAAATTGCTAAGCAAATGTTTAGCCAAATTCTTATTCATAAACGTTGTTTAGCGCTAAGAGTTCGCTAACCAATTGATTAGTAGCTGTCAAATTTAAACACCATCGGTAGCTTGTTAAGAGGATGCTAAGAGGCAATATGGCGGTTTTTATTTGAGTCAGCTGATCGATTCAGTAGGATTATTGTTTGCCTCGAGGTTATTTTGTTCCTAATATCGAGCTGTGCCTTAGTAAATATGGAATTCGACAATCTTTTACGACCTTTCAGAACGACGCAAAAAAAAATTAAATCATTTTTAAACGCCAGCGGGAAGTAGACCAAGGAAGACCTACAAAGCTCGTTAAAATCCGTTACGAGAATGATTATCTACATTAAATTTTTTTCATTCGAAGTACACATCATGAAAGGATTTATAGGGAAAACTCAAACAGGAGTAGGCTCAGTAGGTACTCATGAGGTTTGAAGAGTACGAGTTTGTGAGGAAGCTCATAGGAGATAGTTATTATCCAATGTGTTATCCCAAGTGCCCTTAATTATATGACGCCAGTTCTAAGGCCATAAACTATAAGAATAGCCACGTGGCACACAAATAACAAGAGACATTTTGTAGAAACAATTTATTTTGATATTTAATAAGGGAACATTTTTGTTATAAATTCCCTATACTTTTTTCCAATATTCTTCTTACAAAGTTTTGGACTGTGCCATTCTTTTCTCATGCCACTCTCATTTCTCATCAATTCCACGTAGCCTCAGCCCTAATGGTCTCCTCCCTCCCCGTCTTTGGGGTTGAATAGAATTGGTGCTAGGTGCTAATAGTGGCTTTCATAGCAGCAGTCAAACTTGTACCTGTAAACAAGCATAATAATTGTTATTAAAAGACACTGAAACCCCGTTGCAACAGCGATAGGAATTAGGAAGTAATATATAATAGACACAAGTACCTACATACATTTCCAAAAGAGTATTTTCAAGCTAGGACATGAAAAAAACATAGCTATAATCGGCTACTAATGTTACATCAATTTTACATTCATTTGGTCAGTTTATATTAGTAAGTGTATATAAATTCAGGGATAAATACCTTTTCCAGTTTACTCCAATTATTGGAGCTAATTATTTTCATTGCTACCATGTCAAATACATTGAAATAAAAAATAAAAAATAAAATTAAAATTAAAAAAATTTAATTTTTTAAATTAAAATTTTCGATGTAAGTTTTGACATACGTCTGTTAAAGTCACGACAGATACATACATCGTGGGTTTGACAACTTTATTCTTGAAATTCTGTTTTGTGGTCGACTATTTTGATTATAATCTGTGATGAATACATAATTTCACCTCTATTCCGTTTCTCTACTAATCACCCGCTAACTAGCGTTTATAAATAAAGAAAAGTTAAGCATTGATTTAGAGCTAACTAATTGGTTAGCTAAGCAGTGGCTAACTAATGGTTAGCGAGATTTTTATAAATAAGGCTGTTTAAAATGTTCTGCAGGCATCTGAATATAATGTTTCCACTGCTGGGCCTCCTCACTTTTTGATCGTATTGCTGACCATGGTTTGTTTATTGTTATAAATAATTGTTCTATTTATTTATTTTACTTCGATGGTCTTAGTTAATCATCTGTCCAACATAATCCAGCATTGTATATGTAAGCTGTCACGCCCTTTAAGCCTGGAGGCATTAACTTAGGTATTAAGTTTTGTTAACATTTTCAATTTTATTTTTTTGCTTAATTATGTTGTCATTGTATTATATTAATTTAATTTTATGTTCTGTGTCTCGTACTGTTTATGACTTTGCATACCTACTATTGAAAGAGGTCGCGCGGGCTCGCGAAAGATGGAAGGAGTGGAGGGAGGCCTTTGCCCAGGAGTGGGACAGTAGAGGCTAGTAAACAAAAAAAAAAAATACCTACTATTATATAGAATCAAGTTTTTTTCTAACTGAAGAGACAGCTGTGCTGCTGGAGTTTGTTGCGCCACTTCTTCTTCCCTGCTAAAGTACTAGAAAGTGGTGAAGGGCGGGCGTTCTGAGGACTGTCTTACGTAATTTTGACGTTCGTAAAGTGCTGATCTCAGCCTAATTTAAAGAAATGACTTTGATGTTTTTATTTTTTATTTTGAGACGAAGTGGGCCGTAGGGAATCCACCACGCGCCACCCGCAAACGGTGAAGGAAAATATCTTGAGGAAACCTGTATGTCCTAGAAACAAAAGTTCGAAGGCACGTGACATCTATCAACCCGCATTGGGCAGACGTATTATTTAATGGAAATTGTGTTCTGCCTAATAATTATGGCAGTCTCTTTGTGTGGACATTAACTGCTTGGCTAATAAAAATTTGGGTTCTAGAGAATTAGCTCCATCTATACTAATATTATAAAGTGGTAAAAGGAGACGGAAAACAGTGGACCCAAACGCAAGAAGTTTAGATAATATATAAAAAATACACATTTTCTATCTTAGAATGTCGAAAATCAGTTGAATTCTCAATGGAAGTGAAAAAATATGAGAAAGAGAGTTTTCGTGAGATTATCGATTACTTGAGTAATCGATTACATAATTACAAAAAGAAAACCTTCGCACTATATGGCGCTTGGTAATGTGTTACTAGGTAATATTAATATGGCAATAATTAGATGTTCTATATGGTATTTATGTCCATAAATACATTGCATCTAATTACAGTCATATTAATAAATAAAATATCAATTAATGACTGAAAAAACCGTATAATGAATATCGATTAAAATCAGTCTTTGTCACTGGCATGACAGCTGACTGACATTCGCTCACTCGTTTCGTGTTTTCCGATGCGTTTTGAGTCCTTTCCCGATTATTTTTCTGTATGAATCGTGTAGCAACTAGACTCCAATACTACACTAGCAGTGCAACCGCGGTCAGTGTCTAAAGCACGTTTCACAGGAATCAGTTGTTACTTATAGATTCTAGCCTACCTTACTTTTACTAACCTCTAATAACTCAGCTCTCACATTGTGAAAACTTACAGAATTTTCAGCGAGGGAGTGAAAAGTTTGAACCTTTTGATTCACAACATTTTCAAAATAACAATTTAAATACAATCTTGAGCCTAAACCAAAGATTGTGTGTCATCATTTCCTTCTCCTTGGTTTCTTTGTTTGTATGTAGGGGATAATCTCTGGTCGGATTTGAAAAATATCTTGAGGAAGGCTATAAATAGGCTATTTTACACCCATTAGAGCCGAGCTAAAAGAAAAGTCGGAAATAACGCTAAGCGAAAAAAAAGTGCACGGGCAGGTGATGCGACGCCATGAGGTGGGTCGGGGGGACAAGAAATTTTACGCGGACGAAGTCACTGGCAGAAGCTAGTATTCAATAGTAGATTCAGAAGTAAATAGTACCTACATAATTAATGCATGTTGAGTTTCTAAATAATAACTAGCCACATATCAGATACCTTATTATAATGCAAATAAACAGTAACTAAATCCTGCCTGTCGACTATATACCTACTAACAATATTGCTGTCGCATACCCATCGGACCAACACACACTAATTAACCAAATTCCGACAATCATACAGGAACTCGACACACGCATAACGATGACGCTAAACATGTATGATCAAACATGAACAGACGGCAACAGTATTAGTTCTCCTCTTGAAACACGGCACACTATTATAATCCCTATTAAGTCCCACATAGCGTGCCAAATTCTATCAAAATTAAATGTATCGAATACGGAATACTTGAGGTATGTATTAGTGCAATATAACATTTATGAAGTTTCCGTAAATTACTGTATATTATGTCGATGCTCCCTAATCATTACAAACAATCCTAATTATACAAAAAAAACTACTGATTTTGACTAAATATGTGTGGGTATTGTTAAAGACTACATCAAAGAAAAAAGGAGACTGGAAAAAAACTGCGACATAAAAACCAAGTGCTTAGTTAAAGATTTCAACAATTTAAGAACCCATTATGCCCAATAAGTTAAGTCAACAATTTATGAAAAGAATAGAAACGTCGCGTAATCGGCGAGTGGACGCGTTATTATGAGCACCCCATTAAACTTGTCGTGAGTTGTGTATCGCGGATATGTAGCGGGACCTGGGACGGCCAAAATATTCAATTGGCCACCGGCCAGGCGCCCCTGCACATTGATGTGCCAACTTTTACCGCCGACTCAGCTCATCGACGCAAACTTCACCCGCCAACCTGCCAAACTATAGCCTATGCGCTGATCGCATGAGTTTAATGACGTGGCTTCAGGCTAACAAAATGTCCATTACGATACGCGCTGACGGGTCGCTCCCCATGAAGCGCATGTTATTAGAAATTCCGTTGATATTGAAATATCGGGACGCTGTAAAAGTGCTTTTAACCTTCCCATGTTAAAATTTATCACTATTTCAAACGAGTTTTTCGTAAAACATTTTGTTATTGGAGGAAACCTTGTGAGAATGATTGGAAACGCTACTAGTTAACAAACCGAAGGACTTTTTGTACTTTCCTTCCCTCTACGCCCTTTCCTGAGTTTCTTATGAGTGCTAGGAGAATATAGCATCATCCCAATATTCTGAACCTGATCTCTCGTTTTTTCTACAAAATCAAAATGCCCACGAAAAGTCTTGCCTTGGCAAATAAGCCAACGAAATCAGTAGTGAGTTCAATGTTTTATTTCAAGGCCCCAGCCAATTCTATATTATTTTAACACATCAATGAAAACGAGTAATATCGACTTACTAATTGAACCACCTAAATTGAGACAACAACAATATCGGCTTATTCGCCAACCTTCTCTGGGGACGGGAAAAAACGTCGATTCTTCATAAAGTTTTCCAATATGACAGAGATTATTATGGTGGCACGAAAAGCAAACTATCGGTTTTCATAAATCGAACAAAGATCAACGTTGATTTGATGGATGACTCGGCTGCGTTTGCGTTCCGAAAGGCTCTCGCGATCCGAACCACGGGAATCGAAATGGGTCACGACTAGAATTAATGTCGTTTAAATACTTGGTGATTTATGGGCTGCGCTGTTTGTTAAAACTAGGAATCCAATCAAGTGAAAGTAAAACAAGCTAAAAGAAAATTAAGAGCTACTCGTCTAGTGTTGATCTCACAGATGTAGTTATGTTTTTTCAGCCCTGCAACTCTATTATTCAAGAAACACTTAGAGTTTATTGTTATCGTCCCTTGCAATCAAACAGTTACTGTAACGACTCGTTCGCGCCTTCTACGTCAAAAGATGGAAATATTTAAAACAAAGAAACGTTTCAAGTTTAAAAATATAGCTCTGTTTACGCTTGCCGGCAATTACAATGTTAAAAGAATCGACCGACTTTCTTACTATGCGCGCCTTCCTTACTTTTATTTCTACCTTTAATTTTCTTTAGATCTATGAATTCAAATATTTGTTTATCCTTTATTTTTATATATTTTTTAATTTTTATTGATATTAAAAGTAATATTTGCCACGAATATTATTAGCATTTAAATTGTTATTAGAAAACATAAGGTAAAAATCAAACACTCTTTTTTCGTAAACAGCTTTTACTCAAAAGGCGTTCATGTTTTCCCGCAATACCTCTCATTAATTTGTTTGTTATTTTTTTGTTATTGAATGGGTATAAATCTTAACACCAAACACAAATTGTGGCAACGTAATTTCGGATATAACAATTATCTAAGTACGATCTTCCAAAACTACAGCAACCCTCCGGAGACATTTGAGCAGTGAATTAACAATGATTTAAGTCATTACAAAGTAATATAACAGTTCGCTCAAAACCTAATAAGTGTTGGATAAATTTGCATTTACTACTTAAAGTTAGAGAAGAATTTTGTTAGAAATTACGGCAGCTCACCGGACCGCGCTCAAGTTTGCTACGTTCGTCGTACTTCGCGTACTTCGCGGACTCGCGGTACTTGGAAAGAGCGGAAACCTGAAAGTTTCGCTGGCTCAACTCGTTTTACGGGCGCCGCCATCACGCCCTAGAGGCCTTACCTCTTTCTTACAACCTTAAAGTCCTTACTTTTGTGAATAGCTATAACGTCTGGGACGTGTTTGAAGTAATTACGTAATGGGTGACGTGATACTCAAGTAAGTATTATAGTATATGTTATATGCAAAATGTGCAGGTAAATGTCTTACTATTACATACATTTTTTTTTTTGTTGGGAAGTCATCAAAAGACTTCTCCCGCTCAAGGGCGCAAGGCTCTCTCTCTCAAGGCGCGGTCCGCCTCCTCCTTCGCAAGCATTATTGCTTCGCAGGAGGTGACGGCTTTCCATTCTCTCTCGCTCCGTACCATGGCCTGGACGAGGGCCGGACGCGAGAGATCGCCTCCGCGAGGACAACGCGGTGCTCCGCCCAAGCTGGGCAGACCTCCACCGTATACTCCACCGTGTCCTCCGGGCGATCCACACAATGGTGACACTCTCGCCTTATGCTTACGCCGTGGCGCCTCTTCAAACACTCCTCAAAGAGGGGTCTTACCGCCGCTATTGTTGCGTGCCCAACTATTACATATCTGGAAGTTCTTTTTGCCTTTGTGGTCCATGAGTTTTATAAGTATTTAATGCTCTTTTAATTTATTAAGTATGAATTCTATGTTACGATTACTGACATAAATACTTACTCTAGCTCTGACTGGACAGGCCCACTCAAATCTGTGTGGTGCTATCCTCAAAAGACCATTTCAGACACTCATCTACATGGTCCTCACATGATCTGACCAAGATTATGTCTGGACCTTAAAAGAGACTGAGACCTCTGACCTCTGAGTAAGTTACGGTCTTTCTTATCAGAGTAGATGGAAACGAAACACCGAACTCATCTAGTTTTAAAACATAATTTACTTTTGACTTGTGAAAGTGGTTGTACAAACCTACTTACAGAAATTAAATCGTTTATCATTTATATGTATGTGTATACATATCTTCTGATTGCATATTTTTACCTCATTAAATATGACATTAAAGTAGATAACTATTTTGCTATTAAATGATAAAATGATTACTGGTACAATTTCTCCAATTTCGAAAAGCTGATTTATTTTGTTTTGTAACCAATACTCACTATTTACATGGAAAATATTAATTACATTTTCACTTCATTAAAATGAAAATCATTGATTATATACATCACACAGGTAAATTCTTTCTATAGTTAGGTATCTGCTACTAATACTATCTTAGTCCATTGTATCCAATAGTGCAGTGGTCTGTATTGGATTGTAGAATTGCGGCCATTGCTTTCGATTAACATAGATCGTCCCCCGGCCGATTAGAACTTACGGGTTCACGTAAATTACGAGAGTTACTTACGCGTTGTAGGCGTAGACACAAAACGTGGGTCTTCTCCTTCGGCTTAATTTTTATAAAAGTAAAGTGAAGAACAGACAAACAATCGAATTTATAAAACAAACCTTTTTAAATTCATGCATTCACTGACTGGCTGACAACAGATCATAAACCACAGGATCTAGAAGCATGAAATTTGACACGATATCACCTTTTTTTTTTATAACAATTTTAAGAAAGCTTACAGACTAATTACACTTTTATAGTAGCTAAATAGTAACAGCTGACAATTGCTAATTACAAGCTTCCACAAATATACTTTATAGAGAAAGTAAGCACTGAGGAAGGATTTTTGAAAATTCACTCCCTAATGGGGTCAAATAAGGTATGAAAGTCTGTATGGAAGTTTTAATTTTTTGTAGATGGGAAATAACATCGGGCGTTGGCACGGCTTATCGACAAATATATTTCGACTTGTGTCGAAAAAACATAACTTGTGCCTGATATATCTGAGCCATTTGTAATAGGAGTACATAATAAGAAAGTATTAAATGATCTTTCATTAATAACGTATACTGTAATCGCCAATGTGTCCATCGAAACTCAATCGCTACTAAAATACTTTAAACCCACTTGGTGTTCACAAATACCCAACCCACGCAAAATAAATACGCAGTGATTCTAACCACTCTTCATACTTCCTGTACCACGGCCATTCTTTCAAGTTATCAAATATGATATATCAGGAATAGTGCTGGAAGTAAATACGCGGGAGTATCGAATAGTGCTAAAGTGTGTCAGAGCGCACATCTCATGATGATACGACACTTTTACACTTTACGATGGCATTAGCTGCTGAACAAAACTGAATGGTTTGATTTAACTGCGGTAAACTTAATCATTCCGCAGCGTGTATCAGAAATGAGTGGGCATATTTAAGGGCTTACAGACCATCAAACTGAACAACTTTCTTCACGACGCCAAAATCGTAATCACGAAAAAGTAATCAGCTGCTCCAAACATTTGGGTCGAGTAGATATTGAGGTTTTGTATGGGACAGCTGATCAGTTTGATGGTCAGTACCACACCCTTAGGGGTGGACTTCACCAATGAAACCGAACGCTATCAGCACATGAACTACGGTTTAAACCCCTATGTAGCCCTTAAGGATTGTCAGTGTCATTATTTTCTGTGGAATATTGATACTGACAACTCTTGAACGCGTTTAAAATGTGCTGATCGCGTTCAGTTTCATTGGAGAAATTGGCACTAAATATGACCGTGCGTTTCTGATACAAGCTATAAATAGATTATTCACTGAGATGTTTACTAAAATATATTTTTTTATCAATTAATCGCTGTTATTTGTTTACACACTCCGCCAAACTATCACACAAATTAATCCATTAACGAAATGTAAATATGTATGTTATTAAAACTTCCAAGCCTATTAAACAACGATTGGCCTCCCGAAACTAATATTAAATCAGCTCCTATAAACACAAACTTCGCACAAATTGCTCGTGTAGTGAATTTGCTTTCATTAAAATGGTAGGAGTGGCTTAATGACTTGCCCATACTATGAATATTCAACGGAGCTCATATTACCAGATGAAGCTTCAAAGGGTTTATCTGAGCGATAAATGCTTTAATTCCTTGAGGCATATAGTTATTAACAAGCCCCACGGTACATTGAAAATTATGTTCTGCGCTGTCACCGATGTAGATACAATTTAATATATTTTTATCTAAAAAACAAATGTAGGTTTAAGCAGATAGACACAATAATTTGTCATAGTTTAAACAATGAACTTTAAAAAGGCACTTTGCGTTATAAATTATAGTTTTAAAACCAATAAGTAATTTAAAGTTTAAATTATTTTTATAGCAGTTTTTTTAATAGATGTTGAGACTATCTTTTCATGTTATAAAAGTTTTTACAGCATGTATCAAAAGTCCTTAATGACTTAAATATGTACTTGCTAACTTTCCTAATTGAAATTATGAATGATATTTTACAAATTATTTGCCGCAAAAGAGACTTATTCAACCAAGAAAATATACGCGGCTCAAAAAAAAAAAGCCTAACTAGAATCTCTCTGAATCCCAATAAAATAGTTGAAACCACAAATTACTAAAGAAAACTGGACAAAGTTGGATTTCAACAAAGAAAAGGGCGGATAAAGCAACAAAGTGCGTAAACAAGGGTCTCATCGCTTTTATTTGAAAAGTTTCGATGATCGCGGTTTACTACCGCCACTCCGCCCAATTCCACGAACAACGACTTGATTAGATAAAATCAGTCCAGAAAATTTACATTATCTTTGATAACGGAATTATCTTGTGTTGACGTGACGAAATGGAACACAAAAGTTTTTAGAAAACAGCAGATTGTGATTGATGATTGATTGATGAAGATATAAGACCCAAATGTCACTAAACACACCGATAACTTCTAAACGCCCTCAAAAATATTGGTAAAGTTTCTACACCCTAAATGATAATACTGCTTAATAAACAACCCTTCGCTGGCTAGAGATGTAGAAACTATTGTTTTCATATTGCTCGATCACAATGGCATACAAAACTGTTTCTATTTCAATATTGGCGCAGATGACGAAGCGCTAAGCGCTAAAGGCTCTCATAATCTATTCCGTCGATGGCGTCAGATAAGATTGTTTCGTCATTATTGGGATGTAATTAATCCTTGTCATTGTTACCTTCGTCTGCAGATCTGCTGCTCACAGATACAGACTCTGTCTTTGTTACACTCCATTACGTATTTTGCTTTATGACGTTCGCAGTGATACGCGAAACATCTTCACTGAATTAAGTTTCTACTGCTATTCTATTTGTTATTGCTTTCGGTCTTCTAAATGGAAATATATCTTTAGATAACCTTTTAAATGTTTGTCTTCACAGAACAACTCAATAAAATCGTTCTAACAATATTTATACAGGTCTCGACTTTATTTGATTAATGACAATTCAGCAAAGAAATAAAATCATGAAACCATTATTTTTCTCTTTCAAAACAAAAAAGATTGAACATATTTCCGTAAAATGAGATTATCCTATAGTACCTAAATTGGGGTGTACTATGCCAAATCGAATGACAAAAAATCGAATATCAATTGATCGACCACTATACATCGAACGACTAAATACTCGAACGTTCATAATATCGAATATATAAAAATCGAACATTCAATATATCGTACACTCAATACATCGAGTGTTCAAAATATCAAATGTTTGTTTGATCGAGCGTTCAACGCGTCGCATATTCATTCGAACGAAATATTAAAATACTGAATTATTTTTATATAGAATATAAGAATCTCATTTTAATCTTTAATTACTATCTTTTAGAGGAACATTTTAAAATTATGTGTGAATTGCAACTGTACGGAAAAACTCATCCATGTTGTTTTTATTTCTTATATTTTTCAATCGCATTTTTATTTCTTTTTTTTTGTGTAGTAGTTCTTCCCAATCCCGCGTTTGCCTTTTCAATTGTCCCAGTAGCTTACTCCTTAATAAAAAATTCTATGGTAGCATAACAACATTGAAGGATGGCACAGAAGATGGAACACGTTGCTTGAAAAGCATAAAGGAGACCCGCTTTGTGCTTATCAAGCATTTGGAAGATTGGAAAGACCCCACATAAAAGAGGCAAAAGGGATGATAATGCGCTTCAAAAAATATTAAGTATTACAAACAACATGGATGTATTAGTTTCTCCGTGCAATTGCAATTCACACAAAATTTTAAAATGTACCTATAATAGATAGTAATTAAAGATTAAAATGTGATTCTTGTATTCTATAAAAAATTATTCAGTGTATTGATATTTCGTTCTAATGAATATGCGACGCGTTGAACGCTCGATCAAACAAACATTCGATATTTTGAACACTCGATGTATTGAGTATACGATATATTGAATGTCGATTTTTTAACTTTTCGATATTATGAACGTTCGAGTATTTAGACGTTCGATTTATAGTGGTCGATCAATTGATATTCGATTTTTTGTCATTCGATTTGCCATAGTACACCCCCTAAATTGAGGCAAATTAAACAAGCAGCTATTCCATCTTTCTGTTTTCAAACAAACGATCATTTACAAATCGGATTACCTCAACAAAGACTTCTATGTAGGTAATGTAAAATGAACAGAAGAGAACAATGTAAAGCACGGTTAACGGAAGCACGGCTCACTCGTATATCTCTTTTGTAGGTAAAGCGGCGATGGCGTGGGCCGATGCCATCCATCTCCGTTAATGCTGTATCGACGGCTTCATCCAACGGCTGCGAGCAGCGGCGTGATGCACGGCCACATCAAGCGCGCTGATATTTATTGAGAACTAGCTTTTGGCCACTGCCTCCCACGCCTGAGTTGTGGTAGTACGTGGATGCTTTATGTTCTAGAGCCTTCCTCAATAAACGACAGTGCTTCCATCCGTTTTGTCAAGTTATGTCCACACTATTGGCGCAGTGACTGAGCGATTGCCTACTCTCTTCGGGGCGCAGCGCCGGTAAAAAATTATCTTTACTTGTACCTGATGTCTCAAGATATGTGTTTAGGAGTTTAGGTTTTATGGCTCCCACAAACAGGCGCGACGCGACAGCGCTACACAGAGGCACCGCTCGTCGCGCGGCACGCGGTGCCTTCGTGTCGCGCTGTCGCGTCGCGCCCGTGTACACGAGCCTTTACGAGATATCTGGTAACGATACTACTACGAGTGCTGTAACATTTGAGTAGGTACTTTAGGAGTAATCAGTTTTAATATTTTTTAAGTTACACAATAAGCGCTGTTTGTTGAAAATTCATGTATTAATTGTACTGCTCGCTGCAAATATCTGTCTCGGCAAAGGAATCCTAGTTTAAGGCAACTCGTATGCATTACTCGCCCCCAGACACATTCAAATACCCATTTAGCAAATGCACATTTTAACGACATTCGGCATTTGCGACGTTTGTACGAATATTAGAGGACGCTTACCACGTAACACATTTTACACAAACTTTGTATAATAGAAGGTGTTGTACGTAGATTTGCAAGTATCAAGTTTGGCAGGGGCTGGGCTGAAAATTGAGAGTGAATTTAAAAAGTTACAGTTATTATGGTAACTTTTTTTACGAAAATAACTTTAATTTCGGAAGCCGGTAACAAAAAACGAGAATACGGAACCAAAGACACCGACTTCTATAATTAAAGTTATTTGTCACTTCGTAATTAGTGTTTTTTTTTTTGTTGAAAGTAATTTTTTTTCTGTTGCCTTAACCTACTTAATACCCCACACAAATTCGTATACTACTACTTGTTAAGTAAATAACAGTAGCAGGAAGTTATTATAACATCATAAACATACACTAAGTGGAAGAAAGTGTGTATAATTGAAGATAACTCAAAAACCACACATACCTAAGTATATCCTTTCAAACTAAAAAATATGATTAAATCTATAATTATATATTATATATATTATCATGGTTTCTTTTTATATATTATTATAAAAAGAAACCATGATTATCAGACCGGGTGATCTTTCAACACATCGCTCAAACCACTGAGCGGAATGGGCTAAATTTTAAAATCTTATTCTACTGTTTCTGAACTTAAAAATTTGCCCGAATACTTATTTATCTAAATCTATACAACCTTATTAAAATAAAGAGTTTTTTTTGTTTTGTTTGAACGCGCTAATCTTTGGAACTACCAGTCGGATTTCAAAAATTATTTTTCCATTTGAAAGCCCAATTCTTGATTAAGGTTATAGGTTATTTAACATCACGCTACTACCCTTAGGAGTCGAGTAAAGGGGAAAAAGGCAGAAAGAACGCTAATCGAAAACGAAGTAATAGCGTGGGCGGGCGATGCGATGCGACGGAGTGGGTCGAAGGAGCAAGAAATTTCCGCCGACGAAATCGTGGACAGAAGCTAGCCGGTTCATAAACAAGGGAGATAGGCCCGGAAATATAACAAAAATATTTAAGGGTGCCTTATAATTTGACATATTCCCGCCAAAACGTGATAGTGTGAACAATAAGTCACCCATAAAGCCTAGGCGAAAATTCATGGAATTCGAGAAAACTTATTTTTATATAAATTTTTTAAAATCCCAGAATTGGTCAGTAAATATCACTTTTCTTCAGCCTTTATTGCTATTCTATTGCGTGCTTACTACCTTAGCAAACATTTCGATGTATACAAATATTCTAAAACATTAAACAGTTTAAATTAAGAAGAAGAAGATTAACTATTTTCAAAAATCATCTACCTACATGAACTTTGACACCAGTTATCTCAAAATTTTACTATTGCATTAAGCGTACAAATTACATAGAAGGCATCTTCATTTAACCAGCTATCTAACGAGGTAAATATTTAAAAATATTAACTTAGAGGTGCCGTTGAAACAGTCTATAAATGCTTTCACAGCTCGACACGTGAATGATTAAAATAAAAATTATTGTGTGATAATCTAACTAATTAATTTTTTATGTCATCCCACTACATCATAACTTCCCAGTAATCCATCACATGCTAAGCACCCAGGTTGTCATAGCCAGGTCACAAGTAGCAGAGCGGCTGTTAAGTTTTAAAATAATTTGCGGTCTTTAAAATACCAGCAGGAGCAGTGGTGGCCCAGTGGTAACGGTCCCGACTTACGAGTTGTAGGTCGTGAGTTCGAACCCAAGCAGGCGCTTTACTTTGTGTAAATAATTTAATCACCACTGCTCTCAAAACGGTGAAGGAAAACATCGTGAGGAAACCGGAATGTTCTAGAACCAAAAATTCGAAGACATGTGACATCTACCAACCCGCACTGAGCCCGCGTGGTGGATAACGGCTCACTACCTCTCATAGAGAGGAGGCCTGTGTCCCAGCAGTGGGAACGTTATAGTCTGATTATGTTAAAATACCAGGCCACTCAGAAAATATTGCGAAAAAAGCTTCTATGTATGACTGGCCGGTTATAGTCTAGTTTGAAAATATGATTATTTGTAAGCAAAAATAGGTATGTTCCAATTTCAAAATTTCCCTCGAAATTGTCTGCGAGCTAATTTAAATTATCGTGTCTCATTAAAAAACGAATCTGCGCCGGGAACATTTTCGCGCTACGATTTTTTACGATTTCAAGTGTCGCCTGAAACCGGAGGAATCGTACGATAGACTTCAAATGGCATTCATTGATGAAGGCCCTTACAAGACAACCGTGCATCGTTGGTATAACAAAATCAAGAGCGGTCGACTAACTTTGCCGTGATATGATAAACAAATTGGAAGCATGCTTGTCGTGTATAAGACATCATTACAGGTGATGAGTCTTGGATTTATCAATACGATCCAGAAAGGAAGCGCCAGTCGAAGGTTTGGGTGTTTCAAAACGAATCAACGCCTACCAAAGTGAAGTGATCTAGACGCGGGGTAAGATTTTTTTCGCTAGCTTTTTCAATTTGACTGGCTTTACGGGACCAAAGAAGCATCAACGCTGAATTGTATACTACCAAATGCTTGGCAGAAGTTTTCTCTGTTGTGAGCAACAAGCGTCCAAACACAGGGCTCCGCGGGCTACTGCTCCACCACGAAAACGCGCCTTCGCACATCGTGCTCAAAACTAGTGACTTCCTGGACAGTGCGTCGGTCAAACCCTTCTTACAATGGTCTTCTGGTTCAATGTTAATAATTTACTTCTTAATGAAAAGAAGACTAAATGCATTAAGTTTACGCTACCTCATGTCAGAAATATTATATTTTATATTATTATTATTATACAAATAGAAATATTATATTTTATATTATTATTATTATATTTTATATTATATAAATGAAAACGAATGTGTTGATAAAGAGCGAAGAGTTGAAACTTGAAGACAGCACAGTGTTCTTGGGCTTAACTATGGAAGCTAAGCTCAGTGGAGCCCACATATTGATAAATTGTCAAAAAAGCTAAGCTCCGCAGCATACGCTGTTAGAAAATTTCGTAATTTAACTGATTTAGAGACAGCCCGTTTAGTATACTTTAGTTATTTTCATAGTGTGATTTCGTACGGTATTCTTTTGTGGGGAAATGCCGCCGACATTCAGACTATATTACTATGTTTAGCAGAAAAGAGCTGTTAGATCAATTTATAAATTAAGTCCGAGACACTCTCTCAGAGAGAAATTTAAGGAAATTACTTTAAAGACTGTGCCTTCTCAGTATATCTATGAAAATCTTTTGTATGCCCACAAAAACATAAAATTGTTTAAAAAATACAGTGATATCCATAATATAACAACTAGGAACAAACAGAAATTTGTTGCACCTACAACAAGGCTCAAGAAAATAGGTGGCTCGTTCAGATGTCAATGTATACGCTTTTATAATAAACTTCCAAGCCACGTTCAAGATCTAAGCCTCAATAAATTCAAATCATTTATTAAACGTAAATTGTGCCAGAAAGCTTTTTATACAGTCAAAGACTATATTGAGGACAAAAAGGCTTGGAACTGACCTGCTCCAATTTTTGCACACTGAGTATGGTTTTTTTTTGTTTGTTACCTAACTTTTGTTTTATTTTATATACACTTTGACATTTCATGATTATTATATACACAATGACATGCATATTTGTATAATATTATTATTATTTTAGTTTCGTGTGAGGACTTAGTGGGTAATGTTTTTATATATTTTGTCTACCTCAGTTATTTCTTTAATTTTTATATCTGGCAGTTTGAGTAATTATGCGGCCTACCCAAATGTCCTTTCTTTGGTATTGTTCGTCGAATCGTTGAGCTCCTTATGTTTTGAGTTGAGCTGTACGATTACTGACAAATGCGTGCACTGACTGGACAGGTCCACTCAATCTGTGTGGTTCTTTCCTCAAAAGACCATTTCAGACATCAATCCACATGGTCTTAACATGATCTGACCAAGATTATGTCTGGACTTCAAAAGAGACTGTGACCTCTGAGTTTGTTTCGGCCATTCATCTCAGAGTAGTCAGATAGGAAACGCCGACCTCATCTAGTTTAAAAAAAAGTTTGACGTGTAAAAGTGTTTGTACAAACCCACTTACAGAAATAAAAATCATTTATCATTTACAGCCCAGACCTAGCACCGAGTGACTTCTCTTTATTCCTGTACATAAAAAATCTGCTTAAACGGATACAATTTTCGTCACCGGAAGATGCGCTGCCAGCGTTCGGGCTGTAAACGAGGTGTCTACGGCGGACTGGAAAAAGTGTTTCAAAAACTGGTTCAGACGCACGAAACTGTGTATAGAAGCTAGTGGAGAATACTTTGAAAAGATTAAAAAAAATATTTACTTAAAGAACTGCCCTTGAACTAATTTCACCAGTTACCAAAACAGAACTTAGAAGAAGATTTATATAAGACACGCCGGTGCTTATTTTGACGACCTGACCTGGGTGCCTAAAATCTTATGGTTTGTTGGGAAGTCAGAAAGTAGTAAGTTAGGCATTTACCAGTTAATTAATTTTATTATTACTCAAGTTTTGAATATTTCAACAATTTGCTAATTCGGCCTTTGCCAGCATTATCGACTGTTTCATCGGCAAATCTGTTTTTTTTTTTATCTTGTACCAAGTTATTTAGCTGATTAAATGAAGATGTTTTAATAATTCGTACGCATAATGCTTTAGTTAACTTTTGAGATAACTGGTGTCAAAGTTCAGTTTTAACTTTTAACTGTTTGATGTTTTAGAATATTGAATAAATCGAAAGGTTTGTTAAGGTATTGGGTACCCAATAGATTTTTTTTTTATTCAATTTTTTTTTTAATTCAAGATTAAAGAAAAGTGTTATTTATGTTTATTGACGAATTCGAGGAAGAGAAAACGAGATTTGTCGAATTCTATGAATTTTCGCCTATAGGGTGCTTAACTGTTGCAAATGGGCCACACTATCACGTACTCAAAGGAATGCGACCAATTACAAGTCACCCTGCAAATACAGACGAATTGAGAAACTCCTCTTTTTTTAAAGTCGGTTTTAAAAGAAGATTCACTTTGGTAAAAGAATACCCTCTGCAGAAAAACACGAAGTAATTAAAGAAATGTAATATTCACAACTTTATGAGAACTAAGTTAAGTCGTCAGTAAATACAATAAATAAACAGAAACCAAAAGATAATATTTTGTATGTTTTTTTTTATTGTTTTCGTCCAAATACACTCCATTCTTCAAGTACACTTAAATAACCATAATATTGCACAGTGGTCGGCTAGTCAGTCGGTTGGATCAGCACCAGGGGTCGTTTACAAGGTACACTGTCCTGAAACAAGAAACATCATGTATTAGAGAGATGTTCAAAGGAACATTATCTTGTCTATAGGATGCAAAAGAGTGCTGTTGAAGTTTTGTGTGTTAGAAATTGTAACCAACACCCATGTACCGTAATGACCTCTAATTCACCAATGGCTACATATTGGTGAAACGAAACATGAGTTGAAACACTACAGCCAGGCGAATCTGTCTGTAGTCTAGCGCGTCACGCGACGCGAATCCCGCGCGGCACAAATGCACCGCGCTCTGTATCGCACCTGTTTTGAGCCTTTACATTTCATGTTCCGTTTCACCAATCTGTACCCGAAATTACTTTGTAAACAAAAAAACCTGCAGCAGGGAACAAGGTATGTAAATACAACGTGCAACGGCAGTCTTTTGTCCAAATAAATACTGCCGATGACATTAATGAACATCGTGGTCGATGATGTCATGAACTGAGGGGCAATTACTGTATTTTTTTTAAAACGTTCCGCTCTAATCAAAGTCTCAATCTGTCACATTCACGTTCACGTTTACATACATTTTTTGACATTGATTGTCGTTGAGATGAGATTGCGACTTGAATTTGAACGCTTTTTGAGTACGAGAATTGGCCTTTGAGAGTGCCTTGCAAGTGCGGTGGGTGCGTGTGTGAAGGCTTTTTTGTGGTTATTACCGAAGTGTCTATACACGTCATTCACTGTATAGTTTTACCGAGAACTCCATGCACCAATAGTGATGATTATAAATCATTTTTCTACCTTTGTTGCTTTCTTAGGTCAGCCTGTTCAGGTAATTAAGCCACTCCATCATACAGGACAGGTTTGTATTATGATGAGAACAATATGTAGCGAATATAGTATGTTATGATTTTTTTGTTTTTAACTGTGAATTCTGAAGTAGGCATGTTATTTAATTTGTGAATTGATATTGTTTGTAATGTAATCAAGTTATTGCGTGAAATATATGATTGACCTGATACGCATAGTTAACCATGATAGCGCCTGAAATAAACCGAAACATTTTATGTAAATAAATATATACATAGATTCAGATCAATATTATTCGGATGCCATTCAATTTTATTTAAGTAGATAAATAAACTTAAGGAAAACAATGGGAATCGACGTAGAAGGTGTGATTACTCCCAAGGGTAGAAATAATTTTAACTTTACTTCAATATGATGTGATTTGTAAGTGCATACCTGTAACCACCGCCGTGTCCGTAGCCGCCTCCGCCGTAGTATCCACCATAGCTGCGGCCGTAGCCGCCTCCGTAACCACTGCTGTAGCCGCCTCCGTAACCACTGATGTAACCTCCTCCGTAACCACCTCCGTAACCTCCTCCGTAACCACCGCCGTAGCTCCTGCCGTGTGAGAGGGCTTTTCCAGCGACGGCACCGCCGATGAAGCCAGCTTTAGCACCAATCAGACCGGCACCGACTAGACCCGCACCCAGACCCACGGCACCGACGCCGAGGGCACCAGCGCCGAGAATACCAGCACCTGGTCACAAAAAAAACATTACGTTAGAACAAGCAAGAATAACCAGTAAGAAAATTTGCCTTCTACATACATTTTTCGTTCTCACTGTCAAATCTCTCTGGTTGTTGATAGAAAACTCAATTCTGAGGCTGCTTTTCCTTCAGAGATGTACTATGAAGCTATGCTACGAGGATGTGAAAGCTAAGTTATGAAACTATGTGACCACTTCCACAAATGCTAAGCTGTGTAGCGGAGCGAGTAAGACGTGCTATGAAGATGCGCCGCCGCGAGGTAGATGTGCGAGGAAGATGCGCTCGAGCTATGCGATGCATCGACAGTGCTCTGTTTTCGTGTCCCATTATTTTAATTTGACATTTAAATGTTATTCATTATTCTAAAAAAACTAAATATACAACCTATTAAAGTGTATTTATATTCTTTCAAACTTGTGTTTTATTAAATACTAGCTGATCTTCGTTCCGCCTCAGAATGTTATCTTCATTTTTTTCCCATGTTTTAATAGTTAAGTATTCTGCTAATCGGGCCGGAGACAAATCCAAAAAAGATCAAAGATCACAAAATATATGGTGTAACTAGCTCGACTTTGTTTTATTAATATAGATTTCTCCTCATCCACATACGGCAGCTATAATGTGTTTTAATGTTCATAATATCCCAGGATGTATAGCTTTAAACTCCTTGGAAGTTCATATTATTCGTGATACTTCACGATAGCTAATAGCAACATATCCCATGATGTATTGTACATTAAAATCCATTATAGCTGCCGTGTGTCCTGATTTAAGCCCACATTCCCAAAAATATAGACTTTGTGACTCATATTTGTATCTACAAAATATGACATAACATAACATCACGCCTATTTTCTTTAATGGTTAGGCAAAGGTGAGTGTACACTCACCACAAGAGATAAAAAACAAGGGTCTTCGGATGGAATGGATGATTTCGAACGAAATTTAATTTGAGACATAAATTGTTTTATTTTATTTTATTTATTCAGGAAAACAAACAATTGCGCACTATACATGGTTAACATAAGCTTACAACCTAGTTATATTAGTGCGTAACTAACTACGTTATCCACAGGTTATAGTTTGTTTTCTGTTTTATTACTGACCTTACTTTAGTACTCCCACATTTCTGTAGATATAGTTAAGTCCCGTGCAATAAGGGCATGTAATATAAATATAAAACAAACTATAAATAGACTGATTTAAATATAATGCCGCCCAAAACGAACGTGGCGTATACTAATTTAGATCCTTTTTTAAATGCTCTAGTATTATCAATATCAAACACAAAGAACCTGTACATTCAATATATGCTGATGCCATTAAATTTAATAGTCTTAACTTTGTTATGGAGACATACGAAAGAGTTCATTTAAATTTTAAATACTTAAACCTGCAGAACAAATCAAGAGAATCTATCCGATCGACAACAATATATTTAACATAAAACCCTAATTTATATCAGGCAAAGGTTTTGGTGGCACTTAAACCGTATTATATTTTATTCGTGTAGTATTTCATAGTGCATTATTGCCAAGGATAAACCTTGTATAAAAAACAATAACTGTTCTCATAAAAAAGATGTCACGAGCGAAAGTTTCTTACTAGCCAGCCATAAAAAAACTGAATAAAATCCGAGGGAAAATACAAAACAAACGCGCGAGATGGACGCGAAAAGCAGAATTTAGGTGAAAAATATACAAGATTATCTTATTAAATAGACAACGTACCTAATTGGTCATAAAATAATTCTTAGTACAGATTTGCATTAACGAGTGGTACGGTGTGGTACCCCACCGTCCGTGCCCACACCCTCGCCGGACCACGCACACACACACATACACGTGTAACATACACATTTATAAGACGGCTTTAATTTTACTCACTCTGCTTTTACAATTTATAGCTTGACGAATTAACATTTTTATGGTTTTGTAAATCCTGTTGCTGAGCATTATAATAAAAATTATAACAGTAAAGGTTAAAGTTCAAGGTCTTAATGTGAAGAAACTTTGTAGTTGTTAACTCCGATCCTCTGATCCAATACATGTATGTATTAGCATATTACAGCTTTACGGATAGCCAATCGGGTGATCCGTCTAACGTCTCTGCTACCTTATATGACGTCATCAATCTCTACCTCTAGGGCTAGAAAGTGAGGTCTTAAGGGATCGACTTGACATATTTGTTACGCAGTATCCATTTCTCATCAACCTTGCGAGTATGCGCAACACGTAACAATGTTCCATGGGGGATTCCATAACATGACTGATTATTGACTGCTCAAACTAAGTGTATCCTAACTATCTATACAGTATGGTTTTCGCACACATTAATGAAGCACGATTTTGCTGTCGGGATGATTGTACACAATCAATCACCGTAGAAATTAGTCATTCTTAAAATTACTGTTAAAACTAATTCTTGTTTTACGAGCCTACTGGTATGTGCTAGTTTAATAATGTCTCATGGATAAGTACAAGATCTTCTAACCGAACAGACAGCTCTGCTGCTGGGGAGTTTGTTGCGCCACTTCTTCTTCCCAGCTAAAGCACTAGGAAGTGGTGAAGAGCGGGCGTTTTGGGGGACTGTCTTATGTAATTTTGACGTTCGAAAAGTGCTGATTCTCAGCCTAATTTGAATAAATGACTTTTTATTTTGATATTTTCAATAAAGTTACGTAAAATTCTTCTTTCACTTTTCGTAAAAAAAAACGTTTTAACGTTAAATGTATTCGTATGGTAGTTTATCAAATAATAATAAATATATTTTAAAAGCAAAGTCCTGTCAAGGTCCACGGCCGGTTAACAGCAGAACCTTAAATAAGTAACAAAGTTATAATATCCCTAATGCATTTCGCATTGACTGTGTTTTATTCATGGATTCAATATAAATATTTATGAATCATAAAGAAAAACATATTTATAGGCAAACTCTGTACCTAATCGCTTTTTAGAGCTTTTCACTTTATTGAATATACGAAATGTTCTACTATTGTGCACACGTACAAACGTAAAAGATTGTCTTGAATCTTTTCCTTTTGTACGTGTGTTAAAAGTTCGGTCATAACGCAAAGGCAATGCGTGGGTATACTGTGGGAATGAAACGCGTAGGTTTGAGTACTTTCAGTTTACGGCACTAGGTGATTACTGCGACATACCACGGAGTTTCAGGTATAAAGACTCAAACTCAAAGCATTTAATTCAATCAAACCATTTACTTTTGAATTATCAAGGAGTCGGTCAGTCATTGATATAAAGCTACCTGCCCATTCCAAATCGTAGTAGGTACCTATGGTGAAGTACGGGCAAGAATCTTCATGGACACTCTTTGATATTACATTGTAACAAAAATATTAGTTACATCATTAATGTTGAACATATTTAATTATATGTAAGTACGATGTAAAAATGACGTACACGTTAAAAGCGTCCCAGAACAATGCTTGCAACACTACTTGCTTAACACATCTATAAAAATAAAAAGGAATCATAATTGGAATTTTAAAAGAACATGCTTTTTATTACGCATGATCTAAAACCTTTTTTTATCTGTCGCTTGCATTAAATAATCGAACAGCGAATTAAATTAAAAAAGCAAAGGTATGTTCTCTAAAACTATTCGCTTATACTATTATAACTTTGATGTATGTATGTTAAACAGTAATCACAACCTTGCAGCGAGGATTTCAACCCAGTTCTCATCATTGTAATATTTCAGACAAAGAGTGCGGCTGTAACAAATCTCCCGCGACTTTACCAGCCCAGCAGGTAAGATAGAGATGAGATGTACAAACTATGGCCAACTGGTGAACACTTGGGTCGCCAATATATCATCGTTAATCCACTATTTTTAGATAGCTTTTTATCAAATAGATGTTTCAACTCGAACTTTCATTGGCTTAAAAAAGCCGGTTGATAAAATGGCATACGGTACTATTAAAAACCAAAACCGATTATTGACTGGGATTTTTGTATACTACTTGCATCCGTTTTTTTTTTTTGTGAGATGTTGCTGTTGAGTACCATTCGGTTTTGTATTCAACTTTTATGTTTTATTCCGACTTTTAATAACTAAATCCATTAACAAGTTCCGATTTTACATTGAAAAATTATAACAAAAACCGGTCAAGTGCGTATCAGACCAAGCACAATGAAGGTTTCCGTAGTTTTATGAATTTATCCCAACAAAAAAAAATAAGTTGATAAACATATTCTCCCAAACATTCCAACTGCAAATGCAAGTTGGTCGACTATTACTTGTTAACTTGTAAAGTCTACTTAGCTGTAATAGTTTTCCTTTCAACCTCGTCATATATACTACTGCATTGAATTTTTTCATGTTTCCAAAAATAACCAATTAGCTGGCAGGTGGGGGGACACCTGACTCTAACAAAAAAAATAGCACTTTAATGCTTCATATTTCGCAAACGGATCCCGGAATCGAAAAATGATTTACACGTCAATCCGCAATATTTTGACCGACCTTTTCAAAGACACCTCACACCATCAGATAGACGAGAAAAAATAAATTCATCCCCACTTTACGTGTAGGAACCAAACATTGTTTTTTTCATGATTTTGTTTTACTGCTTTGTCGATGTGACTAATATACTATATCCATGCCAAATTACAGCTTTGTAGTATAAAGAGCGTCTGAGCTAAACTGCGGACAGACGAACGGACTGACGGGCATGCCTGAACTATAGGGATTCCTGGTTGACTACGGAACTCTAAAAATGAGACTAGATTTAAAGTTACATCAAAATAACCATGACATTTCAAAATTAATTCCATATACCGGTTCATATTACCTGGCCTAGACCTCTCTAACCAAACAAACACCTGATAAGTAGCTAAATTATGTAAATAAGTCAAATTTTTTTTTTTTTTTTGTCCAAATAATCGAATTAATTTATTTTTGTTTTAAAATCTAAATTACAATATACAAGCTAACACTAAAATAAATATGTAATGTACAAATGTATACAAAAAAAAAGAGGGATAGAGCTCATAGGGCATCAAAAAATACGTCCGCATCGCTGTCAACGGGACAAGTACCCAAAAGGCTGGCAGCATTGCCACGTTGGATGGCAATGCTTATCCTTTGGGCAAAAAATTGGCCAGCCCACTGGTCACGAGAAGTGTCGACCAAGCGTTTGGCGATGTCCCGAAATAACTGATGAGCACTCTGACCCCAAGGACCTAGTGTTTCAACCCCAAACGGTTCAAACATATAGCTCCCAATAAGGTTGTTATATTTGCGCCGTTTGAGGTTTTCTGCTCCTGCAGCAGCCGCCCCGGCACAGCCCGCCGTGCTAGGAAGATGGGATGCCGCGAGGGTGTCGACACAGGTTGCATCCCACACCAAAAGCCTACCCAACTTCCAAGGCATTATGGTCATTCCATCTGGCCTCTTCCCATCGTCACGTGCCAAGCCATTGGGTTCTAAAACAGCTGGCACCCCGGCGGTGACAAGAGCCCGACGGATGATGTCATTAATGCTGGCGTGCCGTGCCATACGACCAGCGCTCTTGCTGCAGGAAAAGCCATGGTGTCCGAGGCAGTTGACTGCTTCACCGCATTGACAGCGATGCGGAGCCCCGCAAGGAGCGCCCAGACGCAAACAAGTAGCGAGCCGGAATGTGGAGTCACAGAGCAATAAGTCAATAAGTCTAATTAAGTATTTCAAGTCATCGAAATAAGGGCAAGTAACATACACGCAAGTATTGCGTGTACGTCTTGTAACCTTGAATTTTGCACTTGCTTGCATAATCATGAGGCACGGGTTAATCCCAAAAATTATATAATTACATAATTACAATTATTAACAGGATATAAGGTAATTAAGTAGAAATCGTGTCCTTGGTCTAAACACTGAAATGACCTTGCGTGTAGATAAGTATGTATATCATCATTATCTCAAAACTTTTTGCACGCAAAAGAGGGTAGGCAGAAAAGTGCGACGTATTTATTGAAATCTGTTACGAAAAGTTGTAGATAGAAGAATCTTAGTTGAGATATAAAGATATCTCAACTAATGTTCTTCTATCGGGGGTTTTAGTTAAAGGCTTGGAAGGGTCTCATAAAGAAGAAAGGTCTTACTAGAAGTTACTGATTCGATGTAGCTTTTGATAGGATTGATCTAGATTTATTGAAGTTTAAGATTCTTTAAAAATAATTAAACGATTTGTATTCATTGACGTCAGGCGAAGTCGTGAAGACGAGACACGAGTATCAGGACATGAAGGTCGCCCATAGTGTGGTAGGTTGCACAACACGCCAAATGTTCGACGCATGACATTCGTCGAATATTTGTAATTTGACAGGTAATCGATTACTTTGGACAAAGTTCATGGCAAAATTGTGTCAAAACGTTACTTTCAGATCTGTCACGCGGAAAATCATAAAGTTATCAGACTATAGTTACTTACAGTCCGCGGGGTCTAAGCGGAGCTTTGCATTTGTGTGAGTAATTACCAATCGCACCAATGTGATCACACGAGGGACGCAAGCACCTCAGGCCGATTGCCCGATTGGCCGATTGCCAAGCAAAAGACGCATCGCTATGTGCACTCACACAAATGCAAACCACGGCTTAGGCCTCGCGGACTGTATCAGGTATTCCTCACGAATCTGTTATCGTCACTGGCAATAGAATCTTTTGGAACAAGGAACAATGATCTTTTGGCGCTTGAAAGACACACATGGGGGCGTTGTTGGTGAAATTTTTTCAAAAGGTTTCATGAAACTGTATCGAAAAAACAAGATGGTGGCGTTAGTTCCGAATTTGGCCACGCGCCAAAACATTCTTGTACAACTCTAGACTCACCAAATGCTTTTACTCACCAAGAAGCAAGCTCCTCTTCTCCCTGTTGCCCTGTGCGTCTACAAGCATGACTTCCTGGAGCTCGGGCTGTTCCACGGGCTGCAGCGCGGTCATCAAGGGACCGTTCTCAGCCACGAGGCTCGCCACACACGCCACCAATACCACGAAGATTAATGTGCACACTCTCATTTTGATTTGTTCTGTGAGTAAACGAATTTGATTAATAAATATTCTTTAGTATGTCTACTTAATTCACTATAAAAAACATGTTTTTTATTCCGTTCATTTTTTAAATAAAATTCCAACTTATTTGGATTTTCCGTTGGTACGTCTAGTTTTTGTAATCCTTAGTAATTTCTTTGAATATTTTAAAAGTTAGGAAATAAATTTAAATTGAATATAGTTTTGCTGTTAATTGCAGAAGTCTCAAATCAACAGAAAATATTTATGAGTTTTAAAAGCTTTGCTTGCTAAATATTTTAATACATTGTTAGAGACCGTCTTCTCACTTTTATAGCTTTATATGGTATCAGCATTGTTTTCAATTCGAATAACATTTCAGATTTCAGGTATATTACTAACGAATGATTCATTATTTTACTTATGCCCGTTAAATGAGGTATTTCATCATATCTCTTTTCTACTAAAACTCTTCTTTACCATTGTTTGAAAGTCCTTCAGACCTTATAGTTTATATTAAATTAAGTAGTTCTTCTATTTTATTAATGTTTTCATGTGACATTCACAATAAGGGATTTATTATAATCAATAAAAAATGCAAAATAATGCCTATTAAATGCATTGCATGTTCCCACTGCTGGGACACAGGACTCCACTCTTCGAGAGGGAGTGGGCTGTAATCTACCACACGGGCCCAGTGCGTGTTGGTAGAAATATGTCACTTAACCTCGAATTTCAATTTTTTATTTTGCCGGGATACAAATAAAATGATATTCTCTTTCTGAATGCTGAACAAGTCTGTTGCAAAGTTATGTTGTGTTTTCTCTTTCACCTTTTCACCTTAAAAAAATACTAGTAATCGAAACCCGTTAAAATGTTTAACTGATTTGTGAATCATAAAAATATTTAAAAAAACATTATCTTAATAAAAAAATTGGCGTTACTAGAAAATTCAATCAAAACATTAAATAATTTGTATTGCTTATTAATTTTACCTGTTTAAAAATATCACCGTCCAGCACAAACACTGATCACTGATCTACTGGTCGATGATGTCCTGCCTATGACTTTTATAGGTCGGCGAGTCGAACACACACGATAACATATAATGAATAATCTGTTGCCTGTAATAAGGTATGTTGTCGCCCCACCTATAACATATTACACTCCTTAAACCACGCAACAGGCTCAGTAGTTTCAGATATTCAATATTCATTAGACGTTATTACAAACATGAAATAGTTAGGCACTACTCGGCATAGTTTACGAACTTAACTTCGTTGAGCCTCCAGAAATTCCAAATGTATTAATCAAAATCTACAAGTACCTGGGGATTATATTATTCCTGTAACAAGCTGTAACATCATGTCGTTTGTTACAATAATAGATCGAGTACTTATGCTCAAGTGCTTTACGCAAAAAAAAAACTATTATGTGAGCAGTGGCAAATTGTGTTAATTAAATTTGTTGGCGGTAAAGACGACGCTGCCTTTTGGACCGTGTGGATGTATCCGCGTTGACTATAAGATGTCATCGTGTGTAGTTACATGTACTTAGGCTTTTGTTTTGATATAGAGTGAACAGGCATCTTTTGGGCACGCTCGTTCCAGCATAGACCTCATCCATTTGCTTTCCTTCAGGTGTGATGGATGTCAAGAGCAGGCCCATTCACATTTTATTTTTATTTTTAACTAGCTGAACCCGCAAACGTTGTTTTGCAATTTTTTTTTTTTTGTTTTTTTTTTTTTTTTTTTAAATAAATGTTGGCCGATTCTCAGACCTACCCCATATGCACACAAAATTTCATCAAAATCGGTCAAGCCGTTTCGGAGGAGTATGGCAACGAAAACTGTGACACGAGAATTTTATATATTAGATGTTGTAGGTTGGTACAGTCCGCGAGGCCTAAGCTGAGCTTTGCATTTGTGTGAGTGCACATAGCGACGCGTCCTTTGCTTGGCAATCGGCCAATCGGCCAATCGGCCTGAGGTGCTGTGCGATCACACTGGTGCGATTGGTAATCACTCCTAGTATTGGTACAGGCTAAAACATCAATCTTAATTTAAGCATGCCTTGGTGTAACTAATAATTCATTCAAAGGTAGAAACGGATGCACAAATTGATTACGTAATTATATTTTGAGTACCAAACAGTTTTTTTTTACAAAAAATGTGAATACACAACGCACATCATTCATCTGATGACCCATCAGACCACATCTAAAAACTTATGTCGTCAAGCAATAATGTCAATACTCCTCTAGGCATATTAACGTCAAAGCAAACTCAAACAGAATTTTTATCACCAATGTCAACCTTTGAGATAGTTGTTTGACATCAAATAATTCACGCACAGAGTGAATGACCCCAACAGGATCACTACAAAACTTTTTTTCACGCTTTATGTAACAACATAATAGTTTTGTATGCCAAATTGAATCATCCAATTTTGGTATGCAAATCTCGAGGTGCCCCGGAAAATTGCGAACATACATAGCACCTGTTTTATCAGCTCTTTAACTCATAAACCGCCCAGAATATTTTGAGGTAAGGCGCCGGAGCCCTTCACAGTGAAATATATTTGAATACATTACTCTTTTCCATTGCTACCGATTATTACACACTTTTAAGCCGGCAATCGATAGTGATCCAATCAAATAAAGATTATTCCACATCGGCGACTCGTGCAATGATAAATCAGTTACGAATACAATGCAAATTTTTGCGTAAACTAACTTGTTAATACAGGTACATTAATCTGCTTTGGATGTTCAAAATTTCACAATTATTGAAAAAGTGGTATGTGTTATTACATTTAAACAAAACATGTTTACAAACCTAGGTGAAAGTATACATAATAAGAGTATTTCTACAATTACAGAACAACAACCATTTAAAACAATTTCATTTGGAATCCGCTTCCAAAAACGCGAGACGCAACATCGGATTATCTTGACAAAAAATAAACAATATGTAAGCTTCCTCTCAAAATATATGAGCCCGTAACAATTGCTGCAAAGAACACATTCCAACACTAACAGTATCTTGGTACTGAAAAATTGGGACCATATTTTGTAGGAGAACGAACATTTTCGTGCAGATGCAAGATGTAAGTAAAACATAGTCTATACGTTACGGACCCAATTCGCGTAAATCGACCGAAGGATTTGGACAGCCATGACTTGGCACTAGTAACATCCAATATTCATTAAATTTAAATTATATCTATGATTCTATGAGATTTGTTAAGCGCCTAAAAATATTTGCTAAAACTAAATTTACATAAAATTACTAGAGTAGTTTATTTATTTAAATTTCTCGTCTCGTACACAAAAAAAAATTTGTACAAACAAAGGCCATAAGCAAGTTAAGGTAAGTAAAGTTAACTAAGGTAGGTTAGTTTAATGAAACACAAGACAAAGCATAAGACGTGAGTTTATTTCTCAAAAATTATGCTTGGTGCTAGCGCCTGTTAGCTTTTGGCTCAAACACGCACCAAGTTCAAGTTCAAGACGCGAGTTTCGAAGAGATGTAATAATTTATAACGGTACCGCACTAAAGCTACCGCCCCGCCGCCGTCGTCCCCGTGTGTATATCATCGTATAAAAACTATAAAGCCCTAAACCTTCACTCATAAGTAAGATAAATTGCTTTTTTAATTACTGATGTAAGAGGCATTTATAATATTAAAAGGAGATTACTTTAAGGATAATAATAAACTCGCTTAAAGGGGTTAAGAACATATAAGACGAGACTATAGTAGATACTATCCAGATTTCGAGTGGCCATTTCTTTTAAATGACATCATCAAAAGTCGTGTGTAATATATCACATGATGTCTAAATAATATAATCACATCAGAAACGGTGTCTGCCTGGCTTATTTTTGGTATTAACTGGTTTCTTCTAATGTCAACGACGTTCCATACAACGATATCAACTGAAAGTGACTTTTTGGCTCTCAGAGTACTTGAAATAACCTATCTGCGGGAACGCTTCTCCTTCGCCCGTCCTTTTGATGCGCCTTGCAGGTCGCTGCTCAAAAATCTCCTAAAAACCCCTCCCCACTAAACTGACTGCTACTCCTATTCCTTCTCCGTACACGCGGTTCGGTTGTGGAATTCACTTCCGCCTGACATTAGGAACGGTCAAACTGTTGTGGTGTTTAAGAGGAGAGTGGCAGAGCACTATCTTTCCACTGTGTCATAGTTGCATTTATTTTTCTCACTTTATATGTGTATGTATTTAGTGTTATTTCTTTTAGAAGTATCTATGTAAATATATTTTGACGTTGTATTTTTATTTTTAAATAAGTGTATTGTTTCGTTTTATGTATTTTGTTTTCTCTTTTATTCTTACACACGTTGTCTTCATCTATCATATACTCTCCTATTGCAGGTATGCTGGAAGAGATTTATTTAGAAATAAGCATTACCTTTGTACGTACTTTTCTGTTCTCTTTATTCTTCTTGTAGTTTTATATGTGTGTACATAAAATTGTATTTGTTAAAAAAAATGGATTCATTGTGCAAATTGATTGGAGCAGCTCAATCCCAATTCTAATAAACATAAGCCTAAGCATAATCAGGCTATACTGCTGTGACAAAGGCCTCCTCTCGGTGAGAGGGAGTGGCCCGTAATCCACCACGATGGCCCAGTGCGGGTTGTTAGACGTGAAATTAGAAAAAATATAAATAATGAAACATTGTTTTTTTAATATAATCGGAGGGCACAGCAGTGCCCCCGCCAAGTCGAGCGCGAAGCAAACACTGCCGTACCATCCTTTACTGAAACCATTTCGCCGCATTTTCAGGCCCCTATTTGAGAACCTCTGGATAAGACCAGAACGCAGATTTTTCGTCATCCAGTAAGCTATAAACATATAATTAAAATCCAAAATTTCAAGTCTGTAGGTCATTTAGGTCCGAAGTTATGCGAAAGCAAAGTTTCGCATTTATGACACTCACTCACTCACTCATGATCATCAGAATAGAACTAGTACTTCCCATAAACTCAGACAGCTGAAATTTGGTACAGAGATAGGGTTTAATGGCCACATAAAGGGAAAACTATAAAAAGTAGGATAATCGAAGATCTGGAGTACCTGGTGACCCTGATTAGAAAACACAAGAGCCCAAACAAACTATTAGGGATCGACATACCGCCTTTACAAAAAATATTCAACTTGGTGGGCCGCTTCATTTGATGTCAAAAATCGAAGGTCTGAAGTATCTGATGAAGAACCCTCAGCTGGTGTCAGCTGTATTAGAGATATGGTAATGCCCCCTTCTACTATTGGTACATAAAAAAATCGACTATCATTGCAAAAACCCAGCGTAGTGGGACACATCTTCTAATTTAATCTAGCCTATAGCGCCCCACTACTGGACGAATGCCTCCCCTTCTGCTTTGCCCACGTTTCTAAAAAAGAAGTGAAATCCCACCAAAAACATTCTGTAAAAACTAGCCAAGTCTCGATGGAGCTGCTTGTTTGTCTCTAAAAAGTAATAAAATCTAGACAAAGTCGTGCCAAGTCTAAGGTTCCTTACTGCGATTTCTTTATTATTATAGTTAATGTTGTGTGACTTGGCCGTTGAAGGGTACACAAGGGTACAAAACCAGGTGCTCCATGACACCAGTGCACCAATCTGTCGCCAGAACCGATACCCATTGACGATGGAAAATTGCTACTTGGAAAACGTTGATTCGTCGTTGTAGGCTTGATAAAGCTGCGTATTTCAATAATACTTATGTATAGGCGAGCCTAAAACAAACAGTATAAAAAATTATTTCACGTCTATTTTATGTTAGATCGGTGGTCGATTTGACGCTCCAAAAAGAAGAGAGCAGAAATCAGCATTCTACTCTACTGAAAAGCTTTACGAAATAAGTGGTCTACTTTCAGTTAGGAAATTGTAAATCATATCCACTGTCCTAAAAAAGCATAAAACTCTTTCATATGATCCAAAAGTGAAGTCGAAAAGGCGAAATGACTTGATTGCAAAAATACCACCGACTAAAACGAAATTCGCAGCCATACAATATCAACATCAATCTGCTCAGCTGTATAATAGGGTAAACAAACAAATATTAATTTATCCCAACCAACTACGTGAATGTAAAAAAAAACTAACAGACTGGATAAAACCATTTACATACATATATACTGAGTCACTCCTTCACCCATGAACATATTATATACACACACACCCACACCTCCCCACACACACATACCACACACAGCCACGCCACTCTCGATGTCAGTCACTTTCACATCACATCTTAACATTCGCATCACATTGCTTGACATCACTCATATCACATCACATCACACCCCTCTTGAAATATCTTTTGTAAAATGTCTTAAGTAGTTTTTATTTTTCTCTCTCTTTTTATTATTATTATAATTTTGTCACCCCTTAGGCTACATAAGAAAGAGCGGCGTCTTCTAACACAGGCATTATATGCTTAAAAGGAGGCGCCGGCACTAACTAAAAGTATGCAATGTTTATGAAATAAAGGAATTTTGTATTTTTGTATATTTTTTTTTGTAATGTATGTAGTGTTGCACAATCAACAACAGCCTAAAATGAGACACTAGCGTCCAATTACCAATACCAGTATGGGCTATTATCTCGCTTATCAAACATATGTAGTTACAACAGTTAAAACATTACGTGTAAACAAAATTGACTTGTACCCACTAACGTATAAAGAATGTTCAACGGCCAAGTCACACAACATTAAGTATAATAATAAAGAAATCGCAGTAAGGAACCTTAGACTTGGCACGACTTTGTCTAGATTTTATTACTTTTTAGAGACAAACAAGCAGCTCCATCGAGACTTGGCTAGTTTTTTACCGAATGCTTTTGGTGGGATTATATTTACGGCATTAGAATCGTTCCCGGACCTGAATAAAAATACTTTGAAAAAAATGTTTTGACTTCGCAACGATTTTGTAATACTTATGTTTAGATTGTAATCTTATGAAAATATGGTGCGGTGTCGAAAATTAAAGCAACAAAGAAATGAAGAATCAGAATTATTAGCTCCTTTGATTATCATATTTTGCAGCACACAGATCCGTAAGCGCAGAAGGTATGCCTATTACCAGACAGAATGGCGCTGCTGCACGATCTCTTCATGCATTCATAATCGTCTGCACTAGAGCTGGTAGCAAAGTATGATTTTCAAAGATCAAAAACAAAAAAGAAAAAAATATATATTTTTCTTATTTGATATGTCTTTGCTCTTGACTCTAGTCTAGGTCAGAGGTGACAGAGACAAAGTCTACGATGGAGTGAGCTTACCCAAAAGAAGCCTGTTCACTCTATATTATATTTTAGTAGCTGTTGCTCGTGACTTTGTCTACAATCCAGGATAAAAAATAGTCTATGGCCTTACCCATGTCATAAGGACATAGAAGACTACTTTTTATCGTAGTGTATTAAAATAAATAAACGAAACAAAATAGGAGACACAAATTGTACAGGCTACTTAATTATGTTACTACATTTTAAGTATTTTTCCTAGGTCTTTTTTGTAAAAACGTATTTTTTTAGTCTGTGGTAAATGCCTTCATTTAGGTATATTGAGACCTCGAGCCTCAATTGCATGGATACCAATGAACAGTGGCACTTTACTGGCCTTACGTACGTTGTCTACTTGCCCTGTACCGTGTTGGTTGTTACAAGTGTTGACTAAAACTTAAAGTCAGATTTTGTCTTGACGAATGTTCTAGGATAGTGACTCTTCTTCTTTACATAAGCAGTGTGTGTAATTTAATTACTACTATTGCCTCCTATCAGCAACAGGTTTCTCATGTCTCGTCATTAGTAAAAATAATGCAACATTCTAATCCTTCAAAACTAATATAATATTGACACTCAGAAAGTTTTGCAAGTTTTGGTAAATATGTTTTTATTAAATCTTTTCAAAGTACTCTCCATTAGCCTCTATACAAAGTTTCATGCATCTGGACCAGTTTTCGAAAGACTTTTTCCAGTCCGCCGTTGACACCTCTTTTACAGCCTGCTCGAACTGACAGCGCATCTCCCAGAAAATTGTAAACCTTTGAGCAGATTATTTATTTTCGGGAATTAAACGAAGTCACTCGGTGCTAGGTCAGGGCTGTAAGGAGGGTGACCCTGGAGTTTGACTGGCGTGCTGTCCAGGAAGTCCCTCGTTTTGAGCCCGGTGTGCGAAGGCGCGTTGTCTTGGTGGAGCAGTAGCCCGCGGAGCCCTGTGTTTGGTCGCTTGTTGCTCACAATAGAGAAAACTTCTGTATACCAGTATACCATTCAGCGTTGATGCTTCTTTGGTTTGAATGGAATTGACACCAAGTAGCCAGTCAAATTGATAAAGCTCGCGATCAAAATCTTTCGCCCGCTTCTTGATCGCTTCACTTTGGTAGTCTTTGATTTTCTTTCGCTTTGGCTTTGGTTTCGTTTTGAAACACCCAAACCGTCGACTGGCGCTTCGTTTCTGGATCGTATTGATAAATCCAAGACTTATCGCCTGAAATCGTACAAAATCATAGCGCAAAATAGTTCCCGGCGCATATCCATTTTTTAATGAGAAAAGATAATTTAAATTAGTTCGCAAACAATGTTGCGGGAAATTTTGAAATTGAAAGAATCTATTATTACTTACAAATAATCATATTTTCAAACTGGCCAGTCACTCATTTATAAAAACATTTTTTCGCAATACTTTCCGAGTGGCAAAAACAATGACCCACACAGTTCTCACATTCACAATAATTAAAATATGGCATAGTGTTATTTTAATTATTGTGAATGTGAGAAGTGTGTGGGTCATTGTTTATTTTTTATTTTTTGTCTTTCATTTAGATTTTATAATGGTCTGGCAGTTTGAGTACTTTATGTGGCCAGCCCAAATGTTTTCCCTTTCTTTGGTAGTGTTCGTCGAATCGTTGAGTTCCTTTAGTTCTGAGTTGAGCTGCATGATTACTGACAAACGCTTGCACTGACTGGACAAGGTCCACTCAATATATGTGTTTCTTTCTTCAAAATACCATTTCAGACACCAATCTACATAGTCTTCACTTGATCGGGTCAAGATTATGTCTGGAATTTAAAAGAGACTGTGACCTCCAAGTTTATTTCAGTCTTTTTTCTCATAGTAGTTAAATAGGTAACGCCGATCTCATCTAGTTTTTTTTTTTTAAATATCATATTATTACAGAAATTAAATCATTTATTATTTTTGTCTGTTTAACTGTTTGTCCAAATATATTTTCTAGAATCACGAAAAAACTACCGTATAGATTTTGTTAAAATTTTCCCTGTAGGTCTGGTCAGTCTGTAGGCTCTTCATTTTCACGCTATTTGCTATGGATGAGCAATATTGCAATTTATTCGTATTCTTCTATAGTTTACTGCACATTGTAAAAAAGACGTACTTACCAAAAGGTTAGAATATTGCAGATGGTTAAAGATTTAAAATGACTGTTCATAACTTTTTGAAACATTTTGATTTGCCTTCACAGATTTAAAAAAAATCGTTAAACGTACCCTGCGAAAGGAGAATTGAAAAAGAAATGTAGACAATAGTGTGTGAAAACAAGAAGAGAAAAATATGAACAATGTGAAGTCTAAAACTAAAATAACGCAAATATATATATATATAAAACATATGTATTATTTATATATACATAAATAAATACTCACAGTTAAGAGGAAAGGTAATGCTCTTTTAATCGAAATTTGAATAGGGAAATAGTTTTTAAATCACGAATGCTAGGCGGAAGTGAGTTCCACAATCTTACAGCATGGACAGAGAAGGAATAAGAATAGTAGCTTGTTTTATGAGGATGAGATTTAAGGAGGGATCTAAGGTAAGGTTTATTTTTATATTTTGTACGAGACTATGGCTGCGATTATTATTTTTTCGTTTAAATCGGACAGTATTTTCTGTGTTTTTTAGATGGAACCTATAGTTATAAGTTACAAAATTAAATGTAAATAAACAAACGATGATATATTGACGATAAAATATTTTCGGAGTAATGCTTATTGCAGGCACATTATTAGTGCGTCTAGTTCTTTATTCCAATAGAAAGGGTTTTATTTAGAACTATCTAAAATAATAAAATCGGGTGAATTTATAGTCTCATAATAATCAACTGCCACAGACTGTATTTTAACAATGTAATCAATTTACCATGTTTTATTATTTTACCAATTTGGAATTTACCACGTGAATAGGTGTAACGGTTCTATATAGGATATTTAATGTGCTGGGAATTTTTGAAGAACTATTAATTTTTACGAACTGGTTTAACGGTGACACTATTATGTTGATGTGAGATACCCATGAGTATTTTTAAATATGTAAAATGAATAGCCCGACTACAAAAAACTTGTAACTCATAACTTACCTCATCGGAGTTGTATTTTATAACGAAAACATAATAAGCTTGTATTTTTTAAATATTAAATTAAAACAGGATATACCACACCAAATAAAAAAAACAAAAATCATCATTACATTCATTTATAATTCGTGACGAAACGGTAAAAAATTGATAATCGCCTCGGCTTATAATGTCATAAATATTATGACAAACATCGCCACAAAAGCAATTTCACAGAATATTTTTGACAATAATGCTCTAGTTTAAAACAGCAAATACAGCTGCAATTTGATATTAATGTACAGCTCACTGACACAGTTTTATTAACAGCAACAGTATATCAAGGCCTTATGCGAGCCATTATGTACTAGAGCCTTTACGAAGTTCAAATACCTCCATGTACAAGAAATCGAAATTAATTTATGTCAATTACATGTCTACAATTTTTTCTGCATGTTTCAGTCAAATGGTAATAAACATAATTGCCAAAATTGTGTATTACTATTGAAGTATTCCCTTTTGAGCACCAGTTCTTAGAGCACCTATGCATTGAGGTTGCAAAAAGGGAACACTATTGGAGCTCAATGCATAGGTGCTCCAAAAATAGGTGCTCAAACGGGAATACTTCTTGATATTCTAAGAGTTTAATGCAATGTGGGGAACATACAGCCTACTGGACTATCTACTATGGCATTCCTTCAGACGTTGACTTATTTAATAATAAGTCTTATTATCTTAGGTTGATGTAACAGGCCATTTACATATAATGCAAGTTTACGTGACGTTGATGACATAAGAAATCTTGAACCCGATGCGCCGGCCATGCGTGTGCGCTTCTGCTTACTAATTTGAAATAATCATTGCAAATATTTGATTAATAACTTGTAATCCATACATACAGTTAACTTTATCGTTACATCAATGCGTGTGATCTACTTTTAAAACAGGTAGAGTTAATTACCTAATAATTTTTTTGATATAATTAAAAATACGATTTTAAAAAGCAACCTGGCTCACGGATTGTTTTCATTATAATCTGGTTTTTTATCATGGAGTGCTGATTCCGGATATAATTAACATGGCAGGTCACATTTGCGTTGCGCCTCTGGGGGCTTATGTCGCCTGCATACGAGCTACCATTTCATCAAAATTGTTTATGCTACTCGCACAATTAAACATAGAAGTTGTAGTGTAGTTAATACGAATATTTGTTTAACAAATTAGTGTAATAACCAGTGTCAAAGCGTCTTCAATTTAAAAAAAATAACTCAAATTCAAGCGACAAATTCAATATTTTGTCACCAAACGTCACGACTGTAGATACAATACCTTATATGAATGATCCGTATAATCTATTTACCCATCACTTATAAAGCCTCTCTTAGTTTAAAACGAAATCCTAGCAGTTAAAACTATATTACACGCCATCCTGGTTTCTCTTAGAACGTAGACACGCTCGATGCGTTATAAGAAAATCCCAAGTGCAGGCAATCACCAACTGAAAGATAATAACAAAATACAATTAAGTATGAAGTATTGATTATAATTAAGAAAAAACAATTACAGACCATAGATAAAAATAAATTCTACTGTGCCAGAACTTGGAACATTTCAATTTGTCATATTATGTAAGTTTATCTGTTTAGTTTCCATATTTTAATATGAAGTACTTTGCCATCGAAACATGGGCGTGTTAATTTTTTGGATATAAATATAAATATAGCAATAAATTTTCGTCTCTCAGATTCTTATCGCCCGTCCGCGCTCTGTTACTTCTCGTTCTTTCTGACATTTCTTTTTGCTCAGCTACTAGGGGTCGAAGGGTGGTGTCTATTATTCTAACCATCCTCAAGAAATGGGCTATAAAATGCTATTTTTTTGAGTTCTAAAGATTATCGCGTTCAAACAAACAAATAAACTTTTCAGCTTTATTATATTAGTATACTCGTAGATGGAATAACGAACGGTAAAAAACTTTTCGCCCATCCCTCATAAGTCATAACAGAATAGATGACGGTCGAAGTTCATCAAAATTAACACAGATTTAGGGAATGATCTAAAATTATAATAAAATTATTCAACTAACTACAAAATACTACTATGGAATACAAAAACAGTGCAAATATGCAAACTACTTACAAAAAATGCGTGACGTGTAGGAAAGATTTAAGAAAAATAAAATAGCAAAATAGTGTCGTGCCCATTATTAACATGTGCTAAGAATATATGTTACGTATATGGGTGAACGATTTCTTTATTTCTCTCTCTATCTATATATTCAAATCCGCATTCCATTCAAGTCTATGGTTTAAACTATCGTATCAGCCAATCATTCGTCGTCGGATATACCCAATATTCATAGATCACATTCCATGGTGAAATATGGAGATGGATACCGGTTTGTGTTGTTTACGTAATTAATAAAACGATATTAATAAAATTAAGAGGACGTGACTGTCATTTCATATCTTATTCATCATTGTCATCTGTCTAGCCATTACCCGGCTAAGTTGGGTTTCACATGCCAAACTTACAATTGCACAACGTTAAAAGGATAGGAATCTCTGTAAGCGTTGTTCAATTATTTCATTTGGGGTAAAACGCTAAACTGCGAACACTTCAAATAAGTATTAATAAACAGAAAAATCTTATTCATCCTTTTTTATTTTTGAAAAACGATGTGCGATACGTGAATCCTGGCATGTCAGTCCCAACCAGCAGCCTATTTGCGTAACACATTTTCGTAAACAATAACGAATAATCTGTTCCATTTTGACAGTTCAAAAACATTCATTGCGTTATTTACATTTTTGAGCAGATTTTTTTAACGAACTTATGAAGCAATGGATTTAGCGAGCTGTTTCTAAACGATTCATATTCCGATTTATTGTGTATTACGCAATTAGGGTACTTCTAGAATCATTCCCAGAGTAATTTGAGTAAGAATTTGCTTGTGGGCGTCGCGGTTGTCTTCTCATTCATTCCCATAGTACCTACGACTTTCAGATACAGTAAGATAAGATTCATTCATTACCAAAGAAATTTAAAGAGTTACCCAATAATTGATATTATATAAAGTTAAAATTATGGCTGCTGGAAAAATCGATTTTAAACTATAAATTAATTTATAAATGATAATCAAAAATCTGTTTTGAATTAATGTGACGATAATTAACGAATAATAAACTAGCATTTAAAGCATGCCATTGAACATAAATATTATATAAAATGTACCTATTGATCAACTTGTAATGTTTTGAATGTCAAATATCTGACTATGAATTAGGCAACTTAATAACTAACTTTAAGACCAACACTGTACCAACACATATTACAAATAAATGATTATGATTACGATTTATCATGGTTTTGTTGTCAATTAAATTATCCATTGAATCTTTTAATGCCATTTGTTGCTCAACTGATCTACGTGTTTCTCAATGAGATAGTCAGACAAACCTTTGGAATTTGTTGAAGCATGACAGTGCATTTTAAGGTGTTTGTTTAACTTCACTACATCCGAGGCTGTTCGGTACTTGCATTTAGAAGTTAAGGTTATATTTGAACTTAATTACACACATTAAAAGTTCACTCTGCGTGCACGAAACAGATAGCGAGACTTGATTCACTTTATTTTGGATCATTAGACTTTTTTTTTCATAAAATAATATACAGGCTGGTAGGGACATCGACAAACAACCTTTTACCACAGATTCAGTACATGATTCTGAAATCCCGATGAAATTTTTCGTAATTATTAAAAAAAAAATGCTCTGTCATACATTTTGAGCGCGCGCACAAATCTATAAAACAGCAGTTTTTTTTATATTACTGCTGAAAGTTTTCTACGCTAGTGGCTAGAATCATGTGTTGAATTCAAAGTTCCTATCACTCTGTATAGTGACTTCGTTGGAATTCTGTTTTTCCGTTTAAAACGTAATTTGTGTTTAATGATGTTTCGTGACAGTGTATTTGCCTGAAAATAAAATATTTCAACCATGTTCCTTAATTTTTAGAAAGTAGAAATACCATCTGCCACATAAAAAAATGCTAAATCTATGTTTTAAACTTACATTGGGTGATATATACATAGGTGCATCTATCATCATGCTTACGTGCGGAAGTAAAAAATTAATACTGACATAAAACTTCTCTGCTACTCAACGTATGGACTATTTATGAGCTAGGAGAAATTGTCGCCTCAGTATCTGATTACCAGCGGTAGGTTCCTGCACAATATAAACGAAAATAGATAACCATAAAATAAATAATTATGCTATCCCTACTGGATTGAAAGCAGTGCAAAAAAAATCCCGACAACTCAACCGGAACTCGTTTTTAAGACTTCCTTAGGTCATTTCTACAGCGAAAGATAGACTTAAAGAATGGCTTTTTAGCCACCACCACTTTTTAGCTATTTGTCGTATGAGAATTCGGCAGAAACCCGTAAACTTACCGACGGGGTTCTGTTTCCAATTCTGGGCCATAATAGCTGCAGAGAGATTTTAGACATTTAGTCGTGCTAGATATTTACTTATCAAGGATTCCCTTAAGGACGATTAGGCTCAGTTTATATTTTACGAATCGTCAAATACGAAAATCGCATGAATTACAAAGACTTTATTCTCCTAAAAGGTGGGTTTTCAAAGAATCAATATTATTTGCTAATATTGAGCGCAGTGATGACCCAGTGATAACAGCCGCGAGTTACGAGTTGTAGGTCGTAGGTTCGAACTCTGACAGGCACTTTACTTTGTGTAAATTATTTCATCACCACTGCTCTTAAAACGGTGAAGGAAAACATCGTGAGGCTGGCCTATGTCCACAAATTCGAAGACATGTGACATCTACCAACACGCACTGCGCCCGCGTGGTGGAATACGGCCCACTCCCTCTCACCGAGTGGAGACCGATGTCCCAGCTGCAGAAACAATTAGAGGCTGATTATTATTATAATATTGTGTTAGGTTTTTGGTGTATTTAACGCCATAGCGAAAATAGTATATTTATAGACTACACGAAAATTACAGTATACCGAATCAGTAATCACCGAATAATCGATTCGCTAAATAGAATGGTTCTCGATTCGAATGTGTTATTTAAATGAATGAGTAAACTTACGCCGAATGCGCCGTTCAGATAACAATGCACGTTTTAGAAATTTCAGTAACCGGTGTTACTAGGGTGAGCCTTCAAAAGGGCGCTAGTGTATTGAATGACGGGAGCCGTTACGCGCTGTGTGGTTATGTACGGAAATAAAATATTCAAATTTCGAAAAAAAAAAAATTAAAACGCTTTGCATAATGGTTGCTCACATCTTTTTCAGAGCGTTTTACATGTTTACTTTCTCCAGTTATTTATCTCGGCATTGATGTATATAACCAATAATGATTGCCTATGTAAAACGATTTTCTGGAAATACCTAGTCTTCTAGAAAATTGGTTTATACTGAAGTATACCATTTCTGAGTATAATATGTATAATCAAAACAAAAAATATCTACGTAAGTACGTACCTTACAAAATACTAAATTAGGATACGATTCAATGCGATTCATATTCCGGCATGAATCCTTTTTTCACAAGTATTAATTTTATTTACGCGGTTTTAATACCCTATGTATTGAAACCGCATAAATAAAATTAACATTTGTAGAGATTAATACCTAAATAGCCTAAATTGAATAGGTTTATCTAAATATGAAGATTGAATTATAATAATAATTTATAAACTATCAAAATGCGTGTGATGACTTTCAAGACGATGACCATGACCAGCATGACCACGCATAAAATAAGATTCGATTTCATCACGACGCATGAAGCGAAAATATCAGTTTTAGAAATATTCGTTCGTCACTCAGAAACGATTGCGAATTTTTTTTTTATTTTTTAAGACTGGCCAGTTTTAGTTTGTTTTAGTTTCATTTGTAAGTACAAATAGGTATGTTCCAATTTCAAAATTTCCCCCCACATAGTTTGAGAGCTAATTTAAATTTTCGTAAAAATCTAAATATGTTGCCCTAAAGCTTTAAAAGGAATTCAGGGAATAATTTTCTAGTTACAGGCCAAGACACAGTAACATTTTAAGTTTTTAAAGAAATACCGCTGTAGAATTACTGGGAGCTTTTGAATACTTAAAGCTGGAATGAGACAGTCATATTTCTGTGAATGGACTTGACTGAATTGTAATTGCTTCTTTTGTAAAGCGTAACCCTGCAAACTTGTAAATTTTAATGGATCTCTCTTTCAAAAACTCAATTTACACTAAATTAATACAGATTAAATTCGGACTCATTTCGACTATCTTGTAATGTAGCTTTTAGCTTGGATCGACAATAGTTTAGAACTATATTCCTGCTAGTCTACCATCATCGATTTTGTATGCATTTTTGCTGAACAGAGAAAACTATACTTAGTTATTTGAAGATAGTTACCCGTGGTGGTAATATGTCTGCGACACCTTAGCTTTGGCCTTCGCCTTCAGGGCCAAAGCGCCAACGACTCCCACTGCACCAATCTTCGCTGCTTTCAGACCCAGAGCACCTGGTAGGGGGAAAATGAAGTTATTTTTTTTTTGTAAGAGCAGAATCAAATCAAAAGTCATTTATTTAAACTAGGCTGAGAGTCAGCACTTTTTGAACTTTAAAATACATGAGAAAGTCCCCCAAAACGCCCGCCCTTCATCACTTCCTAGTGCTTTAGCTGAGACGAAGAAGTGTTGTAACAAACTCCCCCGCAGCACAGCTGTCTGTTCTGTTAGAAGTGACGTTTTAAAAAAACGGAATTAAAACATGTTACAATTTCATTCGAATTTATCCGCCGGTAAACGAAAAATTATTTTTTAAACACGCAATTTGTTTTTTTACTTACCATAGTTCTCACAATATTACGAAGTTCACAAACACAATATGTGTGCGATTTGAACTTCGTTATATTTTGATACTGTTTAAACGACGTCCTCTCATACATCAAAGGTGTTGCAAATGGATAAAAGTCTGACTTGTTTCGAGTTCTTTTTTTTATTTATTATCAGTAGTTAAAAAAAGCGGCCAAGTGCGAGTCGGACTCGCCCATGAAGGGTTCCGTAGCAGCAAGAGTTGATTGAATGAAAGGTAAATTGCGGTTTACGATTTATGACGTATTAAAAATACTACTTACTAAATCTCGTTCAAACCAATTTTGGGTGGAAGTTTGCATGGTAATGGTGCAATGTACATCATGTTTTTTTAGTTTTATCATTCTCTTATTTTAGAAGTTACAGAATACATCTACTTACCAAGTTTCAACAGTATAGTTCTGATAGTATCGGAAAAAAGTGGCTGTGACATACGGACGGACAGACAGACAGATAGACATGACGAACCCATAAGGATTCACTTTTTTGCCATTTGGCTACGGGACCGTAAAAAACATAGCTCCTACCAAAGTAATAACAATCGCATTTAGAAACGCTGAAACATTGCTCTACAATAACACACATTCCAAACTACATACACACATACAACTAGCGACATTTCTCTCACAATACTTCAGCATCGGATGTTAGAGCACGCCTATCTGGCATATCCTGCCTTGGACTGCTGTTACATCCATCAGCGGATTAGCGCCGCCTAACGACCGGGATAATGATTTGCGTACCAAAACGTGTTTACACGCAGACGATGCAAATTTGGGTTTTGCATCGTCTTTTAGAGAATACGTTCTGGTAAGAAGAAGCTTAGATTCCTTTCAAAATAGTTTACGCTCGTAGTACTGTGCTACGGGGTGCTACGATTCCCTTTCTCGTAGCACATGCCTACACGACCGTAGGGACTTTTGTCTAGTCGAATAATAAATCTAATCGTGCAAATAAATATAAGAATAGAATATAGTCAATGCTGATGACTCAATCTGCGTATCTAATTTCATTATTATTAATCTGTAAGTCAACCTACAAATTTCAAAATGACGTACCTGTGTTCAAATGTATGTTTGCCTACTTTTGCAGTAACATAAACTTGTGCAACGTGTCTGAATAGTTCAGATGGGTTTATTGGAAAATAAACTAGTATTTGTGTGCGATCCTGACGTTTAGCAAATATCTGTCCGCAGAATACAAATATTTAATCTGTTTCGGAAATTCAAACCGCAAATCTTAGCTTACAAAGACTTTTCCTACTATCAGGCATTATTTGAATACTTTGCAATATTTAAATCGAGATGTGACTTTATGAGTTTCTTTTGGGTTTTTCTAATAACATGACCTTCTTCTAACATTGTCTTATTAACAAGTTAATTAAGTAATGTATTCCTAATTATGTGTAAACTAATTTTATATTCAAAAGTAAAAGCGTTAAATGTTGACATTCTATCTCCAACTATTTATATTAGTTGGTGTTTGTATATAAGGAGATCAGACACCTTATATATAGAATGTCAAAATAAACGAACTAAATAATTCGAATACTTGCTCACTCAAGGCACTTATTAAATTATTAGAAAATAGAGCAGTCAAGGACGAACATATCGTCAAAAAGAAGTATTATTACGAGATTTAGGGAAATTCGTAAATTATTCATGTAAACTATTTCATCACCACTGCTCACAAAACGGTGAATGAAAACGTCGTGAGGAACCCGGCATGTCCTTAAACCAGAACTTCGGAGACATGTGACATCCACCACCCCGCACTGGACCCGCATGGTGTATTGTGACCCATTCCCTCTCTCCAAGAGGAGGCCAATGTCCCAGCAGTGAGAACCTTATAGGCTGACTATGTATGTTATGTATGTAAGGGAAATTGAATATTTATCTTCATTTGTCTCTCAAGCAATAACAAGTGATCCTTGGTGTGTGTTCACTTCACTGTTTACAATCTTAGGGACATAGATAATTAAGTATATTTCATTCACAATGGGTTCTGCAGAAAGTGAAGTACAGCGCCTTGTTGTGAGAATAAATCGTTTAATAAATTGTCATCATATTAAGCATTAACGGAAACAGAACATATTTAAACGTACTAATAAAAAACAATCAATTTAAAACAAGGCTTTTAACTTACAGGTAAATGCAATTATTATAATCTAGACAGTCATTATCGGCTATTGTTTTCCCAATAAATTTTATGCAATGTTATTTAGCTACGCTAATGGCAGACAATGGGTTCCCACACAGAACCTCAATACTTATTTCGTATTCTAAGTGTACCTCAGAAGCCGGTACAGTATAAAAGATGTGTGTTAAGTTGTTTCTAAAACATATTGCGTCTTACATGCGAAACACATCACCAAGTTAGAATACCCATTTCGAAATTTAAAAAGTCCTGCCAAAAAGCCGGATATTTGCAAAAAGGACCACATATTTCACGTTTTAGTTTTACTTTTCACAGTATTCATATTTTTTTTCTCATTGAACCTTCTTGAGTCTTAAAGCACAGACAAGTGACAAGGTCGGAAAATTCCTGACGAGGGACCTAAAAAACGAGCATGTCCGGAACTGATGGTAGCCTTACAACCAGTGGTGGCCAGAAACATCTAGTAGGCATGATACTGCTGACAAGGTTATGACCCGATTAGCTAAATCATCTTCACTGTTACCTTGATGGTATGTTAAAATCATATGTTTACATACGCGGAGTGGTAATAGGTTTAATATTTGAGTTTTTGCAATACGCGTAACAATTAATTTTGTGTTTAACATGAACCTTGAGTGAATTTGGTTATTTCGTCTACGTTCGAAAAACATAATTGAGCTACCGTTTTTCGGAAAAAATAATAGATTTCAGTATTTTTGGAAATAGGTTTAAATTGAGTCAGACAGACTCATCAAAGAATGTCTAAAGCGATATACTATTTATGAGAACAGACTCAACGAAGATCATTCAATGTCACTAAAAGATTTCTCTCTTAGGATGGGCATCTCAATACAGCTTTAAATGCTATCATAACGCTCAAAAGTAAATTCCATAGTAAATGCTAATTATGAAACAATACTTGTCATGATGACTTGGCACGTTATAGTCCTTGAACTCTCTCAGCGTAACTATCAAACTTTATTCTTTGGAACGGTCATCCGATGTTGCTTATTCAATTTCGTTATAGAATGCCAACACCTGTTGGAACTTAAAAACCCATCAATTATCATCTTTTTAGCACATTTTGCTTCACTTTTTTTACAATACTTATGCTAATTGTCCTTGGAGTAGGTCATCATAGGGGTAATAAACCAACTAAATATGTAATGCTGACATAACATTAACACAACGAATACCTTACAAGAACTTGCTCTAAGTTAGTAAGTAACGTCACACCTTGCTATTAATATCGGAATGGTATTAGAACCTACCAAATCATCATTTAACTGTTCTGGAATACATACTTAAACTTTGTACAATTCCTGTAACAGCATTTCTTAGCCACTGCTGCACGTCTGCGAGGTCAGTGTAGTGTCAATTTGTTGCAAATCCAAGCTGCTACTGCGTTTCCTTATTCATCTCATGAATTAAATTCATGTTCGTTACAGCTTCAACTACACCAAAACACGATCTTCAATTACTCTCAAAACTTTTAACGAAATTCTCACCAAGTATCAATTTCTTCTTTAGCAGCAGCAGCCCTCTCTTGTTCCTGGGACTCCTGTCGTGCGCAGGAGTGTCGAGGAGTAACTGCTGCGCGGCGTCCACGGGTGAAGGCTCCTGCGCCTGCGCTACCACCACGGCGATCAGGCACAACAGTACTACGATGGTTGAGGTCTGCATGGTTGAAGTTTCTGTGGATGTTCAAACGGTAGTATGTAGTGCCTTAAGCGACGCAAGACTCCTAGGAGTCGCGAAAATAGATAATGTCTCATTAGTCGAACAATTTTACCCGCAAGATGAACACAAATAAATAGGATAAACAAACTAAATAAAAGTTACAGGTACTCAAGTTGACTTGTTTCATCTGGATGTCACGCAACAACTTTCAAGCAGGAACTAGAGACACTGAACACAGTTTTTTTTTTTTATCGTTTTTCATACCTTGTTCTATTTTAATGTCACTTAACAGAACTACATTCGATAATTTACTCGCTATGAATGAAGCCTTGATACCTGCATCACAGTACTATAAGAATAGCAGTTATTTTTATAACTAAAATACCGGAACAACAGGATAGTAACAGCAATAGCTGATGGGTTCGCAAAGGGTCACACGATGTCTTCAACATGATCATTTACAATGTAAAAGTGTTTGTACAAACCTACTTACAGAAATAAAATCATTTTTCAATGTCGTCGTCAACTTAACCATAATTATTGATTCCTGTAGTGCTTCCTAGGTGTTCGGTTAAATATAATCTTTGCCTTATAGGGCAGCCGGTGTCATCTGCCAAATTACCGCGTTTTTTACCGTCAGCATCGACATCCTTTTAATCATATTTCCATAAGTTTATTATTTACCGTAGATAGTAGTAGTTGCACATATCAAGCTTATGTTTTGCGGATGCCTCTTTATTCTTGTTTATTTATTACTTGATGCTGGTAATGTAATTATCTAAATTCAGTGTCTGGTTCGGCTTAGAGGGAGAAGTTTTACGTCGCATTTTGTTTTGTTAATAGAATTTCGGTAAACCCTTTCTACCTACCTATCTTATTCACAAAATTTGAATAATAACTTCAACTGTCTGACATAAGAATCGAAGCCATGGTTGCCAGTTAAACAACCCCAGGGACACACTGCTGCTACTAACTTATTAACTTGGAGTCTATGTTTAGCAGTACGTAGACATTACTTAGCCCCACCATTTTAGTCGCTGATGCCTTTTGAGGAAAAGCCATGAAAAGGCAGGAAAAGGCATCAGCAGTCTTAGGAGGCTAAGACATTGTAATTGATCACGGATTATCTTACAAACGAACTCAAGCGTATTTGTTTATCGACTGTTCTTATTCTATGTTAATGAACAGACAGTTAGCTGAGGTAATCAGGATTAAAGAGACGCGTTGATAGGAGTCATCTAAATACTCGCTTTCATTACGAAAAGAGAAAGACAAGTACCTGTTTTTTTTTTTTAAACCCAATTCGAGGCTGAGTTACTTGATAATCATAAAGAACCTTTGTACAGCCTCAGATAATTATCAAAAAAAGTTTTTTCGGAGACAAATCCAACAAATCAAAGATCTACGTAATGGGTCCAGAAGTTATTGAGTTGTAAACAGTGCTACTAACCCGATTTTGTTTTATTTATAAATATATGATTAAATCTACAAGTCAATCTACAATATTATTTTGTCATTCGTTTTAAATTGATATAAACAGAACATATTCCGGTACAAAAAATTTCTTAAAAAGAAATGCTGCAATTCCGCTAAGAAACGGTCCAACGGAAATTGAGACATTTCTATTTGGTTTTCGTTCAACATTTCCTAGCCATCTCCTTGGCGATCCGGTTGCGGCTGCCGACGAGAAAACATTTGCTTCGCTACCTATCGAGTGATGCACGTCCAAATACTAAAAATATACCGACGAAACTACCAGAATGTGAACTGGCGTCCATACAATTTGGAATTATGAAAACGAGCCATGTTTCAGGAACGAGGGATGACATTAATTCCCACTGTATTCAAATAAATATTGAAATAATTATGTCAAACTCGACATTAAATAATAGCTATGTTTAATGCACAAATTATTTGTGGATTCATATTATCCCATCGTTATGGTAGTAAATATCACCAGTATTTCAAAAATATTCATGAAGTAACACAACCATTTCATGATAATTTATGCTAATAACGTCTATCTTTAGAGATGCTGTTTATATCTGAATAAACAACTTTTAAATGTTATTTCTGGATCATTAAAAAATTTAGATCGCCATAAGTCTATCTAGTTTCCACTTTCTCAAAAGAAAAACGTGCCACTAAACACTGATGCGTGAAAAAAAATATACGCAAGTACCTTGGCGATATATTAACGTACACACAACACAGCACTGCAGCAGCCACTGACACACGATGACAATTAGCTGGTGTCCAATTCTTTTATAGATTGCACTACGATGCTCGGGGGAGGGCGACCGGCCGCCTCGCATTTCATAGGGTTCAAGGAAACGCATTCACAAGTACCTACACGTGTCTCTCAGACGTCCCTTTTGTTTTGATCATTAATATACAAGGTTTCCGTGTTTTCTACAATGATTCAGCATCTTTTCGATAATTTTATAGTCAATTATTGGGATTACAAACATGCCGATTACATTTTTTGCCAATATTTTAAAATTGATAACGTGGAAAGTCCTTAAAACTTCGTTTCATACGTTCTTATAATATTTAGTGATCAGTAACGTTTTCTTTTCTTTATATGCATTAATTTAAGTAATTTACTATTATATCTAACAACTTTATTTCAGATCATCCATTACAGAACATCTCTATTTGTGTTACCAAGTACCTACTTCAAGAAGAATGTTAGTAAACAACAAAAAAAAACGATATCAAATTGACACGTGGAGTACGAGCCAGTGTCTAAGAAGCGGACACTCTAACGGGTCCGCTATTACTTTCAGTATGCTGTTGGGGCCTCCTTTAATTCGCTGCAATATGAAGGCCGTCTCCATAAACATACCAGACGCACTACAGTATCTCAGCAGCCCCAACAACATCCTAAAATTATGGTAGTTGCAAGCAACTCTATTTAAAAACGGGTTAAATAAATTGTATGAAACACGTACGTATTTAAATGCAGTGCTTGAACTTTACAAAAATTAACATACAAAATTGAAAGTAGGAACCTCAGTTTGCAAACAAAACAAAATACAGAAGTAGTGTAGGCGTAGTTCTAAGTTAACTTAAGATCTTCAAAGTTCACAAGCAGTGCTCCTGATGTGTCAATGACTGGTACTTAACATACCATACATTTCTGCATTAATGGAAACCCCATGTTTTCGTAACGTTTTAACACAGAAAATCACCGCTTCATTTTGGATTATAAATATAACATCAAGGTCACTGTCAGCGCATTCGAGACAGTAGGTAAAGTCAAGGATGACATTATTTCTGCAATACATTCTACGATCTTACTTAAATCGAAAATAATGTTTATTTTAAGAGTGGACTTTTTATTGTAAAAATAAAATCTGTTTATGATTGGTGATCAATGCTCGTGCCTTTTCTGTATGAGAAGAGGCCTTTGCCTTGCAGTTGGTAAATAGGTAATAGGCTGGTACGAGTATTTTTAATACAGTTGGAAGGTAAACAGCAGGGTAAAGAAACATAGACTGTTATGATATTTTCATTATTTGGGATGTATTTATCGTATTTCTTTTGCTGTTTCATTTTATTAACAAAACGTTATTGTTCATTGATATTATTCATCCACTGTCATTCGTTCCGCGTTCACGATGGGCTCAAACCTACCTACCTATAAAAAAAAGTAGCATGTAGATATGAACTAATCAAGTTACAGGTGACTTAATAGGTATCTCATGTACTAATGAGGAACCTATTACGGATTGATGCAAAACTGCAAATAACTTAGCTAGTAATGTAACTTGCTTTTTTACGCGCAGTTGAACTCACATAAGCGCGTAAGTTCTGCCAAAATGATATATTGCAACGTTGCAATAAACTGAAATAACTTGTATTTTAGCTTCGAGACCTTGTCCATCATTCTTTCCATTTAGATGCCTGATAAAATTACCTACATGATGAAAATATGAATTGACCTACATATTGTACTTTGTAGAGTCACCAGCATCGCATACAATCATAACAATACACGTAGGTGATGAAATCGAAAAATGAATAACTTCAATCCAAGGTAATATTGTTGAGACATCACCTCATATTTTTTAAATTATCTTGTTATTTTCTAAGTGATGTTATTAACAAAAACACAATCCAAACGCAGCCACAAATACATTTAAATTCTTTTCAGCTTGTTCCTTTCAGACTAATTAACTTTTCTGTAAATGAGGAAGGAATTTGGTGTGCCAAAAAGGTTTTATCATAAACTCGTTCTATAACATGTCACCATAATGTTCTATTTAATAGACTAGCTGACCCGGCGAACTTCGTACCGCCTCAGAATGCTTTTTGTTTTTTCGTGAATTTTCCAATGTTTTAACTGTAACTCTGCTATTGTGGGCAGAGACAAATCAAACAAATCAAAGATCATAGAAAGGAACTGTCCCGACTTTGTTTTAATTATAGAGATTATTCACCAAGGTCATTGCTGTCATTGGCGGTGCTCTCGAAGTTGTTCGAGAATATGTTTACCTCGGGCAAACTCAGCAATTTGGTAAGAACAACTTTGAGAAGAATGCTAACAGAAGAATTCAGCTGGACTGGGCAGTGTTCGGGAAGCTTCGTCGAGTCTTCTCGTCGCGTATTCCACAGAGCCTAAGGCCATTATCACACTGCCACGCAATGCTACATGTTACGTTGAATGAACGCCCGCGGATGCATTTTCTGTGTGTTGGACTGTGCGTGTTTTGTATACAAACGGCGATTCTTACAAGCAACGTTAAAACACGCATTCACGCGCTACGCTGCGTGGTGCGTGGTAGTGTGTTAATCGCCGAAATACCAAAGTCTTTAATCAACGAGTCCTGCCTGTTATGACCTACGGAGCCGAAACGTGGACACTAAATTCAAGGTCGCTCAGCGAGCTATGGAACATGCTATGTTTGGAGTCTCTTTGAGGGATAAAATCCGGAATGAGGTGATCCGGCAGAGAACCAAAGTTGTCAACACAGCTCACAGAATAAGCAAGCTGAAGTGGCAATGGGCCGGCCATATTAGCCGTGTAACCGATGACCGTTGGGGTAGACGTGTTCTTGAGTGGAGACCGCGAATCGGCAAACGCAAGGTAGGACGTCCTCAGGCTAGGTGGAGCGACGATCTTCGCAGGGTGGCTGGTAGCAGCTGGATGAGAGTTGCCGAGAGTCGAGCTGAATGGCGTGCAATTGGAGAGGCCAAAATCGATTCAATATTAACTGTGATATTAATGCCCGACTTAAATGACTTTAGGGTATGCATTACATTTTGTGTTGGTCTTTCATGTGCTGTTTGGATAAATAAGTGGAAACTTGTAATTGATTTTCTTGCGATATTTACTCGTGTAAGAATTATATTTTCCTAGTCAATTCTAGCCATTTTTAGTACATGGGACCCGTTTATTTGCCGTCCAAGAGACATTAATTTTGGCATACCGCAAAACTCTTCGGAACCTGTTGAGACAGTGATGGGTATCTCGTGGGTAAACACGTGGAGTGTCATCCTGGTAGGTATGTCACGCTTTATGTCGACCGGCGTAATTATGTGACATTTCTCTAGCACTTTTGGAAATAGATAATTATTATAATGGTAGGTACTTCTTCTACCGTTCGATCTATTCCAGGTAGGTAAATACGCCACCGGGACATTTATTGATGAGCAGCGGTTCCAATTTCCCATGGACACCACACCAACAACTACGCTGAAACCCAAACATAGAGAGAATTTTATGTTGAATTGTCTCCCTCATATACCCTTGAAATATAATAAATCAGATTTTTTTAAGTGAAAACTTCTTTAGCGGCGTTGTACACTTTTTTTGTAATGGGTAAAAAAAAAACTCGCGTCAGGACACGTGACCTGATCGAAAATTCGTAATACGGATGATTGTTGATTTTTGATTTTTATTGATTGATTTTTCTGAGAGATAATCTTTTTAATGTAATAAAAATTGTCCTGTTTGTGTAAGTTAGCGCAATAAATAAATATTGTATTCTACCACATAAATGATAGTACTTTCATACTGATTATTAAAGCAATTCGTGCAAAATTATTCCCTAACCATTCCAAAATATAAAAAATGCACAACGTTAATATTCAAGTTTTCACTCTGCCGGCACTCCCGGTGTGCAACCCGTCGTTTTTTTTATGGTCTGCGGGTAGACCGGTCAGTGCTCTGCATTATCTGACCTCTCTTACAAAGAAGAAGGGGAGAAGTAATACTAATCAGGTAATACAAGGCACTGACACATACATCCCGAGACAAACCTTAACACTCGAAACTCTTTTTTTGTGTTGGTGTTTCATTGCTGTTTGGTATTTTATTGTCATAAACAAAACAAAATACTTACTAGCTTCTTCCCGCGACTTCATCCGCGTGTTTTAACATAAAATATCTTATGAAAGTGTAATACTGTAGCGTCCCATTAGTGAAAGAATTTTCTGAAGCGGATCAGGAGTTCCGAAAATTACCCCCTACATACGAACTCACAAATTTTACCTATCTATAATAATGTAGTAATTGAAAGCTACGTAATGCACGAATTTACAGCAATATTATTATTGTTTCAAGGCAGACATATTATGTCCAAACGTAATTATTTAATGGTTGATTCTACAATAAATAGCGCCTGTTAAAACTATAACTCCGGGTTTAATTTACTGTGTTATAATTGAGTAATTTAACCGTTAATAGTTAATAGACGAATAATATTTATTTAATTATAGCAATTTATGAAGGTTTTTAAGGAGGTCTCTAGGGAACTTTCCAAAAAATCAAACCAGTATTTCTATCGTTAAACACCGTTATGTTTTCGAGAGAGAGTGTTTTTGTTATGGTGTGCGAACCATCATTGCCTGTTCAAAACAACAATTTCACAACAGCATGCGGCAATTATTAGTCTAAAGTCTAAAATAAATCACACTACATAGAACGGTATTTCATTCAAATGCCCGGTATTTAGCATAGACGTGTAGTTCGACCTTCTTGGTGTTTGTTCAGCGATCGAAGTGGCCGCAAAACGAGTCGTATGTCGCAATTTGAAATGAGAATACGCACCTATAACTCTATTATCTATGCTCATAAGAACCGCAAACGTACGAACGTTTTATGTTCGTAAAGCCTGATTTACACGGTGCGATTTCATTGCCTTTGGCATACAAAGCTGAAGAAACAATAAAAGTTTTATTGTATGCCACGTGCAAGAAACTTGCATCGTGTAAATAAATTATAACATTACCTATATCGGGTCAATAACCTGGTGTTTTTAACCTTACATTCTTAGCACATCTAAGTTCTAACCTAAGAAAATAAGATTATCATAATATCGGTTGGGTTTTAGCGTGATTAAAATCAGGTTTGGTAGGCAAGTTATTGTTTACGCCTTCGATCAAGAACATACGGATAAAATATTAAATAACCAATATATATTGGTTATATAATATTCATATTACGCAACTATATTAGGTAAATGAAAGAGATACAAAATAGGTATTATACGTACCTTATTTTTATATAAAAGTATTTTAGTACAAATACCAACCTACATAATAATAACAAAATACTTAATTCTCATTTTCTATAATATTGTTCCTTCTATTTCTAGGGCAAGTCTCGCGTCAAACCGTATTCTAAGCAACTTAAGCTTTATGCAAACATGGTCGACAGTAAAATAAAGACTTCTAAGATGTATTTTATTAATAAGACAATCAATTCAATGTGTAGGATAATAATCACGATATTTTCCTTCACCGTTTTGAGAGCAGCGGTGATGAAATTAAATACACAAAGAAAAGTGCCTGTCTGGGCTCGAACTCACTCGTAAGTCGAGGCTTATCTCGGCCACCAGTGCTCCCTGCACCTTTTAAAAATTCAGGGATTCGGAATACCCAATATGTACGTATTTTTGAAAATGGTCCAGAAATCATCACAAAATATCACTTTTCTCTAAACTATCTAATTGAATGGCCTTCATTGCACACACATGCGACATGAATGAACAACAACAACAGCGACATGAATGTTGGACATGTATTGTGTACCATTGGGTACAAATTACATGTAACAAACCTTTTGATATAACCAAACTATATAATACATCAAACAGTTAAAAGTTACAGGACTATTTATTTTTAATAAATCTTTGGCACAAGTTATCTCAACGTGTATCAGAAATTAACTTTTATTTATCTCATCTAGACAAAATATTGAAAAAATCTTCCAAAATGATGGGTTATGTTATCAGAAACACAAACAAATTTAAACATTGTAGAACAAAACTTATCCTTTATATGTAGTTCTTTGAGTCTAAGCATATGAGAGTATTGTAGCGGGGTGTGGCGGCTACACTATGCCATTCAAATTGCGTCTTGAGCGAGTACAAAAAAGTTTTATGGGGCATCTGGCATATGCTAGAAGTTTGTTCAAAAAATACGTCCATATAGTGGTAGGCTGAAATATATTAAAAAGGTTTCACTTGATAAACGTCGACGACTGAATGTTGCTATGTTTGTGTGCAAAGTTATACAAATTGGCTGTTCGCCAATACTAAATAATTGTAACTTCCGCGTCCCCTCCAGAATTCCTCGCAATCATATAACGCCACTCTGCCCTCCGCAGAGAAGAACGGTTCTGGATGATTTGCAGGGCTGTGAACGATGGCAAAGAACGGCGGGGTAAATGCGTAATGCATAACACACTATCAGTACCTAGTAATCACTTTCATTTTAACAGTTCTTCAACATTAATTGCGTTATTTACGTTGTTGAGAAAAAAATTGTAATATTAACCTGAACTCACCCACCCAGGGGGATAACGCAGGGCTAAGAAACTCAATGTTCGGGGAGATACTTATAAAAACTGGCTTTCCTAAACTGTCAAAATGGAGGTCGATCAGCACCCAAATTGCGTAACACACGATCAATCACATGAATGAATGAATGAATGAAATGCACCGACCCCAGCGTGGTTTGACCAGACTCGATTAATCGAATGAACCCCAGGATTTGCACTAGCCCTTGAAGTCTCATGCTTCATGGTGCTACAAAGACCATTGCATATCAAGGAATAGACCGGGGGGCGCTTTAATGGTAGGGTGGTGGACGTGCCCTTAGGATAGGAAGGAGAGTGAGAGCCAATCGAGTAGTGCACCCTAAAATTAGCATTGGAATAGTGGAGAGGCGGGTGATATTGTCTGTGGGAGGGCATCTTTTAACGACGTCGCAGCCGGGTTGATTCAGGTCGAGCTTCATCGGTGAATCTTCTAGCGGAGTTCAACTGGTTTCTCGGCTGTTTACTATGTCACTGCTCTTCTGTGCTAAATGTTGCTGTTTTCAAACTTTTCAATGTCTTCGTCTGTGGTCTCGCTAGTAACCGTTTCCGGTTTTTGTATATCTCGTTCTTGATCTTCCACCGTGTCCATCCAATAATTGAAGCGCTCTTGTCGAAATTTTGTATGTCTTGAGCTCTCGTTCAAGTCTTGTTCAGCTGTTATTCGAAGTATCCAAAAGTAGAATGGGCACTGTTGGGAATCGAACCCAACTCAACACATTGCGCATGGTCTGCACGCGCAGGCAGAGTGTTTAGCACGTCATCGGCAGGCTGAGGCGCGGCGCGGTAACGACACTTACTTCCTCTGTCTTCATCGCGGCGGACGATACTCCTCTTACTTTAGTTTCATTATTAGCTGTTTGTCAGGAACGGTTTTATTATTGTTATAAGCACGGCATTAAACCCTTGCCTAAAATACAGGATTCCACCCTTTAGATGCTCCCCGCGCTAACATTGGTCCTTCAAGGATCTCGTCGTGTTGATTTCAAACGAAACGGTCTCAAAAAAGCGAAAAAAAAAAATAATAACTCGAGGCTCTTCAGTTGCGGTCTTCAGCGAGGACAGTTCCAGCAGGAATCATCAATACCTTGTTGAAGAAACTTCGCGTAGCACTGCACACGCCCAGAGGTCGAAGTCATCCAGACGTCGACCGGCGTCGGGCTTCGGACCCGTCGAATGTTCGACTCGTCTTCGCGGGCAAAGGACGAAAACTGCAGACCATCGTTTATCCAGTGGATGGTTTAGACATTTATTCGTTATTCCTTATATATATAAGTTATTCCTTATTCATTCGTTTACTTAGTCTTATTTCATATGTTTAATTAACAATATTCAAGTAAGTGTTTTCGTTTGTCTTCAAGTCTTTTAGTGGCAATCATTCTTATTAATTGCCTTATATTTTTCTAAAATCACTTCTATTCTTATAACGCTAGAATATAACGGTTAGATAATCCACCTGTTTACGCAGTTCCTTCACATCACTATAACAGATGATAACTCAGCGACGTGCTTCCCTGTTGTCTTCGCATCAGCTGTTCCTTAATTCGCGCCTAGTCATTCATTATCATAACACATCATCGCTATGGCTAACGAAACTGAAGAAAAAATAGTAAAAAAAACGCACATGTAACGCAACGTTTATAGTAACTTACTAATATGCGTAAGATTTCATAGTTTTAAAAAGTGATACCTTACCAGCTGCTCCCCGCGGCCTCACCCGCACAAAACCCGATCCCGTCGGAGCATCGGGACAAAAAGCACTCTATGTGCCAATCCAGTTCACAAACCATCCGTGTGCCAAATTTCATCAAAATCCGCTCAGCAGCTCTTGCGTGAAAGAGTAACAAACATCCATACTCCAATATCTTAGGTGTTGGTGGTAAATAACATATTATTACTTGTGTTACAAGGTATTCATTTTTGTATTGTGGCATTGTTAACGCTGAGCCAGTGATGGTAGCAGACAGTAGAAAAAGAGATTGCAGTTTTATTAAATCATTTTGGCAATTTTGTCTGCAATTCAACGCATGCCTGTCATATGTCAACTAATTGCTGTGCTACCTATTAAAGATTACTTATCCGCTCTTCGATAATTTCCGGAATTCATTATACTCTTTTTATCTTCTTATCATTATTCTCCTATTACTTTATCATTGCTTGCAACTTATGATTTCCATATATTATGGCTACCTGCCTCACTCAAATAAAAGCTGAAGAAGTCTACGCTTCAATCCGGACAGCATGTTGGTAATCGAACCCAACACAACACATTGCGAGCGGTCTGCACGCGCAGGCTGACCATACAGCGCGGCTTCGTCGCGGCGCGACATTCACTTTCTACCAAGACGGAACAAAAAAACTCATTCGATCACCAAATGTTTTTGCAGCACTTAACACTTAGCACTGGGACCGACCATTTGTGACAAACCTTTTTTTTTTGGAGTCACCCTCGTGTAACTACCTGAAGCAAATTTTTGTAAGCGTTTTGCTACAAAATACTTTTTAAAACATTTTAAAACAATGCTTTAATTTTAATTTCCGATTCATTGACATAGGGTTTGTAGAGCTATAATACATAATTTCTAAAATAACAAGAGTTATGGTGAAGGCATAGAAGTAGCGCGATTTCAGTTAGAGAACTGTTCAGGGGCAGCGCGTACCTAAGAGTTTACATATACAGCTTCGAAGGCAAATGCCTCAAATATAAGGAACGATCTCACCAGGTTAGCTAGCTCGAGGTAGTCTCCTCAACCGCAGGCTGGGAATCAGGAACGCACGTATACCACTTTTGCACGGTTTTAAATTCGCGTAACACACGATCAATCACAATCTAAATAATTTTGAAGTAAATTGCAAATCTATTGCTTTATATGTTCGTAAAATTTGTCTGCTCAAAAACTTAAACAACGCAATGAATGTTGAACTGTCAAAATGAAAACCATAATCCTAATGTTGGTGTGTTACGCAACTTCCCCGCAGGTCGCCATGACCAGCAAAGCTAACATGACAAGCGTGAGAACGCTCGCTATCTCGATTCTGACGTCATTTTAATGCTTAACACGACCGATAAGCTCGAATAAACTCGAAAAACGCACTTTGACATTTCTTTAACCCGCGGTGAGATACCGGTGTAGCAACTCTATCAAGGTTTTAAAAACAAATCATTTTCATCATTGCAAAATCGGTGGATTTTACGCATGGAATTAGTATGTACTATGTAGTATAAATATATATAGTGTAGAATTAGTATACATATATAGAGCAGTGTTGGCCCAGTGGTAACGGCCGCGACTTACTAGTTGTAGGTCGTAGGTTCAAACCCAGACAGGCGCTTTACTTTGTGTAAATTATTTCATCACCACTGCTCTCAAAACGGTGAAGGAAAACATCGTGAGGAACCGGCGTGTCTTAGAAACAAAAATTCGCAGAAATGTGCCATTTACCAAACCGCACTGGGCCCGCGTGGTGGATTACGGCCCACTCCCTCTCACAGAAAGGAGGTCTGTGTCCCAGCAGTGAGAACATAATAGGCTAATTATGTATGTATGTTATGTACATTGATTTTACGACGACGTCTTTTAATTTATGTTCTTTCTTGTAACCGACATTTTTACTAAAAATTAAATGGTTTCTTTGGCGTGCTAAAATTTAAATATAAAATGAGTGACACTTATTATATTCACTAGATAATCACAACAATTAACAAAGGGGCCGATGGTCACAATTCGACATAGCGAAGGTTGATATTGTAATAATCACCATAAAACCCATGATACTGATTATCACCAACTTTGAAATTTAAAATTAACTGGCGATTTTAGTATAATGTTGCAAAAGTTTGCTATTGCCTTACGGCTGTACGGCAATAGCAAATAAAGTGACGGCGAAATCTAGGGAGTTATGGCTATTACTCCCCAGATTTCGGTAATCACCATAATTGGCAAAGAGACTGGTTATTACTACACGTGATGCTCATCTATGTAAATCCCGAAAAGGACTTCGTTCCAATGTAAATAGTAGTTTAAAACTAAGTATTTTCAATATAATTATGTGGTATAATAAAATCGTGACTAAAATAAGTAAGTATAATTATGAATTTGCCATATTATTTTGGAGTTTATTTTATGTTTTATTGTATCATAATTTTGTCTACTCTTCTCGTCGTCAAAATCGAGGACGACTAAATTAGAGACAATCGGTGATTTTCATGTTGTATTGTCAATTTTTGAGATAACTTAGGTGTCATGTTAGGGTTTAACGAGAAAACATCAAGTTTGACAGAATGAGTCTAGTATTATGTATCGAGAAAACGATAGAGTGAGAATAGTCGCGTGTGTCATGTGAGCCCTGCTTAGCATAAGTCGCGGAGCGGCATATAAGTTTTAACATGATTCGCGGTCCACTCGCTAGTCAGGTTCAATTGTGGCTTGTCGCATAAAATATTAATGTCTTAAAACTAAAATGTCAACACATAAGATGATGTGTATCGCTATATGTACATATAACTATGACTTTAGCCTCTTACGGGTCCCACAGACAAGCGCGACACCACACCGCGACATAAAGGCACCGCTGGTCGCGCGACCCGCGGGACACTCGACGCTCGACTCTCGCCGCGGACGGACGTGTTTGTGCGCTCTCCCGCTCCAGTGTTGTGTTTCGTGTTATTATTCGTCGCTGCCACGTGACGTCATCGTAGTCGCCCCGACTACTCCGATTTAAAATCAAATCAAGAAATTGATTTGATTTTAATAACTCAAAAAAACTGCCTTTTTCAAGGCATCCCTGTTTCATTAATAGACGTTTGTGAGTAGCTTCACTAGGCCCCTTCTGGGTAAAACCACAGTTTCGTGGTCCTCGGTTGAAACCTTACGGTGTCAACGAAGCCGAGTGGGGTGTTGACCCAATTCACACCCGCCGAACCCCTTCAGGGCGAGGCAGTTAGTTGGACGGGTCCCAGATAACCGGCCTTGGGGGATCTCCTAGTCGGCTCTGGTGACAGTTTTGCTTTTCAGCTACTCACCTAGTGTCTTTAGGGTGTGTCTACACCCTTCGCGCTAGACTGGTCAGGGCCCCGTTCGCACATTAAGACTGGCGACGGGTTACAAGCTTAGGGCTCACAAATAGGTACTCACCTCTCTGTCTACACCCGACAGAGAGGGTCACACATCCCCGGGCCCATCCACCCGGGGAGATAAGTTGTTAGGTGTAGGAAATTAGGCACAAATGAGTCAATATCTCATTTGAATAGATTTCCCGTTACCATGACGGACGCTAGCATCCTGCTAGCATTCGTCAGGAATGTCCTCCTAAAGGACCCCGACATCCTCGCCAAATATGGCAAGGAAATTGTTGGTCTACGCCAACACGCTACTCCGTCTCAAGGCGCACTCGGCGATTTCAGCGACGCGCTTGAAAGCCCGCTATCGCCACCTGCATGCGAACAAGGCATTCCGCCTTTTGTTCCGGCCGAAAATTCGGCCCCCATTGTTTCACCCGCCTTTGTCTCGGCAGATAATACTCCGGCCGCTAATCCGGCCCCTATTGTCTCGCCCGCTACTGCCCCGGCAGTAATTAAGTCGGCCGCTAATCCGGCTCCCTTTGTCGCGCCCGCCATTGTCCCGGCCGCCATTGTCTCGGAGACAATAAACCCGACGCAGCTGCGCACCGAAACTGACTCGACTCGCCCAGAGAGTATGGACACGTCAGTCCCACTCGCCGCGGACGAAGCCCGCACCTCCTCCTCCAGCGACGACGACTTCCAAGTCGTCGTCAAAGGAGGCAAGAGGAAGGCTAAATCCTCCGCCCCCGCTGGCCCGGCCTCAAAGAAACAGGTCACGAATACATCGTCCAGCACTACTTCCGCCCCAAGTCCGCGGGCCAGTCGCCCCGCCAGCCCTATGGCTTGCCCACCCGCTCCTACCGCGAGGAAGCAGAAGCCCCCTCCCCCGATATACGTCCAGGAAAAGTCCAAATGGACTGAAATTTCCAAGATGTGTGTTGATCGCAAGATCAACTACACCAACGCCCGATCCACCCTCCAGGGGATCAAAGTTACCGTCCCCACGTCTACGGACTTTAGGGATCTCTCCCGCGCCCTACGTGAAAGGATAAAATGGCGGAAGAAATCGTTGCTGCAAACGGCAACGCAATCCGCCTCATGGAAATTCTCAGCGCGTATCCCGAGATCGCGCAAGTTCTACACTCACTCAAATATTAATTCTCAATGGATAATACGAGAGTAAATAGTAACAAACCCCGATCCCTTAAATTAGGCTTTTTCAACGCAAATGGCGTTTCAGGTCAACGCGATGAGATCGCCACTTTCCTCCGCGACCATCAGCTTGACATCCTCCTCATACAGGAAACCTTTTTAAAACCACATCACCGAAACCCGAATATTGCCAACTTTAAACTAGTTCGCAATGACAGGTCTCGATGTCACAAGGGTGGCACACTCATATACTTTAGGAAATCTTTGTATTGTATCCCTATAGACCCACCTCCTCTCTTCTCCCATCTGGAGACCTCTATCTGTCGGCTCGGCATGACCGGCCACCAACCGATCACCATCATCTCCGCTTATATCCCACCCGACAATGGTCCGGAGGATCCCATCTCGCTCCAAAAGGACTTCACTGCCCTCTTCGGTATGAGTGACTCCGTCATCTTGGCGGGGGATCTTAATGCCAAGCACCCGGCGTGGAATAGTAGCACAATCTCAACCAGAGGTAGGTTAGTTTTCAAGTTAGGCGAATCCCTTAACTTTGACGTCATCGCTCCAATGAGCCCGACTCACTTCCCAGGTAATCCTAATCACCTTCCCGATGTTCTCGATGTAGCGCTGCTCAAGAATGTGAACCTCCGTTTGCAATCGATTGAGACGTTCCACGAGCTAAATTCTGACCACCGCCCTGTAGTCATGCATCTTGCACCCTACTCGGGCCCGATCGACCCCAACCGCCCCCCTCAGACCCAGACGATAACCGACTGGAGGAAAGTAAGCGAAAGACTGAAATCCACCACGTCGCCTCACTTAGACACCATCCCCGATCACTTAGTGTCAGTCGCCGACACGACGGCCGCAATCGACTCGTTTACAGAGCACGTACAATCCGTATCGACGGATTGTTCACGGGAAGTTCCGGTGATGGAAGACCATCGCTGGAAACTACCTACTGACGTACGTGACCTGATAACCGAGAAGAACGCGGCCATCCGTGCCTACGACTCCTTCCCTTGTGACGCGAACAAAGCCCACATGCGCCATTTACAGCGTGCTGTAAAGAAACGCATAGGGGAGGTTCGCTCTGAGGGCTGGAACAAGATGCTCAGCAAACTCGAGCCCACTCATCAAGCCTTCTGGCAATTACAGAGGAAATTGCGTTCCTCAGAAGAGGTCTCTATGCCTCCTCTCATCCGCCCCGACAATAGTGTCGCTTTCGACAGTCCCGATAAGGCTAAATGTCTTGCCGACAGCCTAGAGTCCCAATGTTCTCCCAGCTCCCAACCAGTAGACCAAACTCACCTGAACAAGGTCGACGCTGAAGTCGAACGAAGAGCCTCCCTCCCTCCCGTCGAAGACCCTGATGATCCTCTGCCTCCCGTCACTCCAGACGAAGTGCACGACATCATTAAAGGGCTCCACGCTCGTAAGGCCCCCGGTTCGGATGGTATTACCAATAAGGTATACAAACTCCTTCCTGCCCCGCTAATAATGCTTATGACCGCCATCTTCAATGGCGCCTTGAGCAACAACATCTTCCCACAAGCATGGAAAGAAGCCACCGTCATCGGTATCCCAAAGCCAGGCAAGCCAAAGTCTGAGCCCTCCAGCTACCGCCCTATTAGCTTACTCAATGTCCTCGGCAAAATCTACGAGAGGCTTATTTATAAGCGTCTCAAAGACTACGCCGAAGCAAAGAGCCTCATACCCAACGAGCAGTTTGGATTCCGTAGCCAACACTCGGGCACCCAACAGGTCCACCGTATCGTAGAGCACTTATGCGCTGGTCTGCAGCGTAACGCGACGACGGGTGTGCTATTCTTCGACATAGCGAAAGCCTTCGACAAAGTCTGGCACAACGGCTTGATATACAAGCTCTACCAACTAGGAGTGCCAGATCGTCTCGTGCTCATCTTACGAGACTTTTTGTCGAACCGGACCTTTCGCTATCGCGTCGAGGGAGCACTCTCGTCCCCTCATCCTATTCGCGCCGGTGTCCCTCAGGGTTCCGTACTATCTCCTCTCGCCTTCACGCTGTTCACTAGCGATATCCCAAAAAGTAAAAAGGCTCAGTTGGCTCTCTTCGCCGACGACACTGCCGTTTACTATACCGGTCACTGTCCGAACGCTATAGCTCGTACTCTCCAAACCTCCGCAAACGTCTTAGGCGCTTGGTTCCGGAAATGGAGAATCGAGGTCAACCCCGATAAGAGTCAGGCGGTTCTCTTCTCGAGACGTCGTCGACTCCCTCCCCCACTTCCCAGCCCGATCACTATGTACGGCAAGCCAATCCCTTGGGAGAAGCAAGCCAAATACCTAGGCGTGATCCTCGATGAGAACCTTACCTTTAAGGCTCATATTAAGGCGGTTCGCGCGCGCGCCTCCTTCGCTCTTAGCAGGCTCCAATTCGTACTGACAGCCCGTAGTAAACTGTCCCTCAAATGCAAGCTCCGCATCTATACCGCAGTCATCCGTCCCATCATGACCTATGCCTGCGTTGTATTTGCGCACGCTCACCCACGTCATCTCCATAATATGCAGACCCTCCAAAACCGTTTCCTCAGAAGGGTCGCGGGTGCCCCCTTCTATGTCCGTAATATAGATCTTCACGTCGACCTCAAAATGCCAACCATAAAACAGTTCATGAAACGCTTATCAAAGCGTTTCTTCGACTGCGGCATCAAACATTCTAACCCCCTGATTACAGCGGCCGCCCGCTACACTCCCTCTCGCATTAGCAGTATTCGCCGACCAAGGCATACTTTAATCGACCCCGACGACGCCACTACCCTCCTCCAGGAGAGTAGTAAGGCCACTAGCACGCTACATAAGCCCAAAACCCGATCGCCGTCCTACCGCCCTCGCCGCCGAGGCCCGCCGCGACGTCCAAATCGACGCCCCTCCCGACCCTTGCTCGAGCCAGCCCGCGCCGCTGAGCCTGTAGCTTTAAATTCGTCCATAAATATACCAATCCTGATCCAGCTAGTCATTTGCTGCCCTCTTCCAACGACGCCCTAAGCCGAGGTTCGTACCCCACAGGGGGTGCCCTTAGCGTTGTCGCTTAGTTTTAGTTAGTATATAAGTTTAAGTCCTGGCTGGAGGCCTTAATTTATTAGGGAATCCACAGGCAAGTCCGCTTAAGCAGACGACAACCGCATAGGTTGACCTGCGAGATGCCAAACAAACAAACAAAAAAAAGCGCGACCCGCGGCGCCGTTGTGTCGCGTTGTTAGTGTTAGTGCGAGCCTTTATAACAAAACAGGATTATAGAAACAAAATCAAGCACATTATTGCTATCATAACTTCTGAAGGCGCGCCACCTGTCATCAGCACGTGTATGGTATAAAACAATAGTTATTTGTTTTACATGTGGGTAAAAGTGTTTTTTGCCGTGAGTGCTTGGATTGAAACCTGAGCTAGCGAAGGGTTCTAGAATTAAAGCACAAGCGAAGCGAGTGGTTTAAAAGAAGAACCCTGAGCGTCGCGAAGGTTTCAAATCACGAAACGCTATAAACTTTTACCCATAAGTGAAACACAACAATTTTCACCACACTACGAGGAACTTGCAAAAAAGAAAGAAAACCTTTAAAAGAAAACCGTCTTTTCAACTAATTCTGACGGACTCAAATTTTCATCGCATTTTGAGAAATTTGTAAAAACTTGTCGTTGTAAAAGTTTTTGAATGTTAGCGTGGGACACAGGCAGGCCACAACGGGATTCTTTCAAAGGCTTCTTTCAAGTGCCTGTTGTTTTTTAATTCGCTCATGCAGGCAAAGGAAGTGAGCCATACAGCCTTGTCTTTTTTGTCATTTCTTAGTGAGAAGGTACGCTCAAAACAAATGCTTCATACACTTTATTTATTTATTTCGATACACTAAGTATATTTAACCATTACTTTTATTACCTTTACTGTATATTACGATTAGAACTATTCAAATTAACATTAAAAATTACATAATTTTATAGTGTAAGCAATAAAAATAAATTAAAAAGCGGATATTTTCGGTTCTGAATAACCAGGTATTTTCGGTTGACAGGTTTTGAACGTTTCTAACTTTTTTCTTAAAAACTTTTTTGTTCCTAACTCTTTGGTTTTATTTAAAACTTCGAGTAAATGTTGAATCGGAAGCCTTCGAATTTTAAAACACTTTTACACTCTCGATAACAAAAAAGGCCCACGGAAATCGATGGGTAAAAATTGCAAATAATAGGTAGTGTGGTGAAAATAAAATTACCCAATAGTTTCGGCTGGATGATTATCATGTTTGAGTAACGGTTGGGCGCTTCCTCGTCGGTAGTTTTGCGTAGCGGTGCGCCTGCTCATGTAATTCGAAATTACGTCAAATTGCGTGGCCAAAATGATATAAGGCTGTTACATTTAGCGGTATAACGAATGCAGCACGTAGACTGCCCGAGCAGACTGCTAATAGCTCTAAAGAACACATTTGCCTTACAAATAACGCCGTGTGTCGGGCTAAAACACTAAATAAAGGCCAATACGTATTTTTTTCTCATTAATCTTTTCAAGCGAACAACGTGCGCGTTAAGCGTTCTATGGTTACTAGCGTAGTTGAGAATTTTAATACGGTGCACGATTTTTCTTTGTACAATTATGTGGAAATGGGTTAGAAGTAGTTACTAGGGTATTTTTCGATACAGCAAAATGTAATTAACTTCTTTAGCCGTGTGTTGTGGTATTTTCTTACCGGGTCAATCAATTTCTAGTTATTGACTTCAGTTATAAAAAATCAAGGCAAGATTTATTAAACTGATCTTAGGTAATATACCACAAGACCAATTCATAATTAACTTAGGACTAAAATACACTGAGTTATCGTTTCTATTACATATTATTATTTATGCATCTAATCTAATTATATAATAATACGCAAAAAAGACCAATGATCCTATGCCTATTTCAGTATATATTTTTAAATCTTGTTAGTGTGGCTATCAATATTCTGCAGCCTAATTGCGTAACACATTTTCAGCACATAATCAAGACTAATTGTCTTCGTTAAGACCGTAATCGCTATACGTGTTCCACTACTGAAAAAAGAGACCTAGGTGACCTTACTGAGGAAAGAGACCTAGATGACTTGATAGTTATCTAGTCTTTTTATCAATGTAGGTTTTACAATCTTGTTACGCTAATTGATTGCATACGTAAAGCGTTGTCACATGTTGCGTTCATGAATCGCCAGTTTACAAAGTATTATTATTTATTAAAGTAGTATGTATATAAGCTCCTTAGTACCTAGGTACATCTATTTACACAGGAAAAAAATAAACTGTGCGCAAACCGTTACCATGGGTTCACAACATGATTCTAGACCCCTAGTTAAAAACTTTCGGCAGTTTTCAACAAAAAAAACAAAAGAAAGTGCAATCCCTACGCGGTCAAAAATTATGTTTTTTTTTATTACTGTCGATAAATTTCTACGCTAGAGGTCTAGAATCATATTCTGAATTCATGGTTACAGTGTGCTTACTGCTGTATCTCCAATTTTTATTAGTATCGAAGATCTCGACAATATTTTTCATTTTCTTACTGTTTTATTATTTTTAAAACAATTCTGAACTTTTTATTACTAACTATATGTAGGTAGTTAGACCATAATCCTATCATTATGGTGGCATTACTGTTTTTTAATGCAAATAAAAATATTCTATTCTATTCTATAATTATTAAATACTCCACGTCCAATAATTCAACCTACAAACCTAATAATTTTACATAAAAGACTATCAATGTAATTATGTAATACTTAGTAGTCAGATCAGTGTAGGGTAAGGTGGGGCACAATGTTACAAAAAAACGGCAATATAGTGACAAAAATAATGATTTAATTAACTTGTAACTGGCATGGTTTTAAACTTTTATAGTCTCTCCTTACTTAAATATTATTAGCAACAACCTGCATTTTAATCAGAGCAGTCGACTGTAAATAAGGGTCCCGCATCTGGGGTACTCTGTTACAGGGAGGGGGGCACAATGTTACAACATTAAAATAATCAACAATAAAAAAAAGGTTTTTAACAAATATTAAATATATTTATAATGTTTTTGGGAAAGTATAAACATCTGCCTGGCGTTTGGTCTTTATTGTAGCGACACCTAAGAGAAAAAGCACAATTTTAATAACTAACTAATGTCATGTTATGTTTATTGTCAGTAATTTTCCAACAAAATGCTTAATTGTTGTTTTACATTAAATTGTGACAGTGGCCTCTAACATAGTTCCCCAGACGAGGCAAACCGAAAAATAAAAAAGTAATGATAATTTGACGCTAAATATACAGTAAACCACGAATATCTATGCAGTAAACAGAAGAAAAAAAAAATTGGAAAATTACGCCAGAAAAAAAATAGAAATCTTTAACCTGTTTTTTTTTCCATTTAATCACACACGACTATGCGATTGTCAAAACTGGTTACCAACATTACAAAAGTAAAAGACAGAGACGGAGATATGTGCATTGTAACACTGTGACCCACCTTCCCTTACACAGGCGCAACCCCAGATGCTTCCTTAGCGTAATTAACAGGAATATTCTAAACTTGTACTTGTAGTTAAGGATCTATGTAGACCTGCACCCTAATTGCGTAACACATTTTCGTAAACGATTACGACTAATCTGTTTGATTTTGACGGTTCAAGAACATTCATTGCGTTCTATATATTGTTGAGCAGAATTTTTATCGAACTTAAGAAGCAATGGATTAGCAATCTGTTTCAAAACGATTCAGATTCCGATTGATTGTGTATTACGCAATTAGGGTGCTGCGAGGTAATTGCGTAACACACTATCAGTAGTAATCGCATTCATGATGACAGTTTTTTTACTTTGACAGCAACATTCATTGTGTTATTTACGTTGTTGAGCAGACAAATTATTAATTTTTCGAACATAAGAAGCGATATCCTTCAAAATTATTGAGAGTGTGATTAATTGTGTGTTACGCAATTAGGGTGCAGGTGTGAAATAGATGCGTGTGTCGTGATTGGTGCACCATCAAATAAGAATTTAGTTGAATATAAGATCCAATTCGTCTGTAAACTAATTTATTCATTCTTTCATTTATAACAAAACTAGCACTTCGCCCGCGACTTCGTCCGCGTCGATTTTGTATTATCTCCTACAAAATGTAGCGCCCTCTCCACTCCTTATAACCAGTAGTTATAAAAATTGGCTTAATTCAAACACGCAGTGTGATCCTCCCCCAAACACTTAACTACCCCGTTTTGCTTGTCTATTTTCGAAAATCAGAATAACTCGGTACTTTATAATCTGTCAAGTTAACCTGACAGTGCGTTACGATTCGTTTTTGCTAATCCACCAAAATTAGCGACCCCCCACGAACACAACTAGCACTTCGCCCGCGACTTCGTCCGCGTGGATTTCGTATTATATCCTACAAAATATAGCACCCTCTCCACCCCTTATAACCAGTAGTTTTAAAAATTGGCTTAATCTTAACACGCAGTGTGATCCTCCCCCAAACATTAATTACCCCCTTTTGCTTGTCCATTTTCGAAAAACACAAAAACTCGGTACTTTATTATGTTCATGATCTGTCGTTTTTGTTTGTATCTTTTTTCTAAAATCGATAAGATTTTGAAAAACCCTGATGTAATTTATTGTTCATTTATGATCTTAAGTATAAATACTGAGTTTCGAGTTAATTGGAATGCGCATTAAATTCTTCCATACAAACTTGGCACACCCCCAATCTCCCTTTAAAGTTTGTAATTTACTTAGATATGTTTACGTGCCAAGTTTCAAGTCTGGTAACTCAAGGAATAAGAGTTTTCGTACAAAAAAAAACCTTTTTACCTTCTTAAAAGTCGAATTTCCCCTAACCCCTTCTTAGCGCTCCCCTACATTATTAAAGGAAACTGTGCATAATTTCGCGATCCTAGTCCCAGTAGAATCAGATGTGCGTTGATATGCCAGTCAGTCAGTCATTTTCTCCTTTTTTTTATATAGATAGATAAGATACTATTCGTCTCTATTTATTTTTTTATTCGTTCATTTATAACATCACGCCATCTTTCCCTGAAGGGGTTTTTCTTCTTAGCGTATTGATGGCAAACGGTTGACATAATATGTTTGGCCCAAAATTCGTATAAGTGAACTGCACTCACTGACGCAGTTGTAAGCTCATCAAGTGCACAGGTAGCATGCGGCGCAAGACGGAAGGCGGGCGCAAGGCGGGTGTGTGGGGTGACGCCGCACACGCAGTTAAAATCTGAGTCGTCCATGAAACATCTGTGGAGATTGTGTTTGCTCCGGCAGACATGTTTTTTTTTTGTTATTCTCAGGGCCAAACAGTCCACTGACAAAACCAGCCTTGTGTGTAATCTCGATGAACTTTGAAGGGTTCTCTGCAGAAATTCTCTCTAAATTATCTAACAAGACGCATTATGACATTTATCTAATGTGTTATAGAGACCCATAGGGATTCCACCCAAAGCAAGCCTCACATTCCTGGAGCTGACAGGCAGGGGTGTGTACCATACCTTCCCACATTTCTACTTTTTTGTTTGTATGTTTGGCATCTCGCAGGTCAACCTATGCGGTTGTCGTCTGCTTAAGCGGACTTGCCTGTGGATTCCCTAATAAATTAAGGCCTCCAGCCAGGACTTAAACTGATATACTAACTAAAACTAAGCGACAACGCTAAGGGCACCCCCTGTGGGGTACGAACCTCGGCTTAGGGCGTCGCTGGAAGAGGGCAGCAAATGACTAGCTGGATCAGGATTGGTATTAATTAGGGACGAATTTAAAGCTACAGGCTCAGCGGCGCGGGCTGGCTCGAGCAAGGGTTGGGAGGGGCGTCGATTTGGGCGTCGCGGCGGGCCTCGGCGGCGAGGGCGGTAGGACGGCGATCGGGTTTTGGGCTTCTGTAGCGTGCTAGTGGCCTTACTACTCTCCTGGAGGAGGGTAGTGGCGTCGTCGGGGTCGATTAAAGTATGCCTTGGTCGGCGAATACTGCTAATGCGAGAGGGAGTGTAGCGGGCGGCCGCTGTAATCAGGGGGTTAGAATGTTTAATGCCGCAGTCGAAGAAACGCTTTGATAAGCGTTTCATGAACTGTTTTGTGGTTGGCATTTTGAGGTCGACGTGAAGATCTATATTACGGACATAGAAGGGGGCACCCGTGACCCTTCTGAGGAAACGGTTTTGGAGGGTCTGCATCTTATGGAGATGACGTGGGTGAGCGTGCGCAAATACAACGCAGGCATAGGTCATGATGGGACGGATGACTGCGGTATAGATGCGGAGCTTGCATTTGAGGGACAGTTTGCTACGGGCTGTCAGTACGAATTGGAGCCTGCTAAGAGCGAAGGAGGCGCGCGCGCGAACCGCCTTAATATGAGCCTTAAAGGTAAGGTTCTCATCGAGGATCACGCCTAGGTATTTGGCTTGCTTCTCCCAAGGGATTGGCTTGCCGTACATAGTGATCGGGCTGGGAAGTGGGGGAGGGAGTCGACGACGTCTCGAGAAGAGAACCGCCTGACTCTTATCGGGGTTGACCTCGATTCTCCATTTCCGGAACCAAGCGCCTAAGACGTTTGCGGAGGTTTGGAGAGTACGAGCTATAGCGTTGGGACAGTGACCGGTATAGTAAACGGCAGTGTCGTCGGCGAAGAGAGCCAACTGAGCCTTTTTACTTTTTGGGATATCGCTAGTGAACAGCGTGAAGGCGAGAGGAGATAGTACGGAACCCTGAGGGACACCGGCGCGAATAGGATGAGGGGACGAGAGTGCTCCCTCGACGCGATAGCGAAAGGTCCGGTTCGACAAAAAGTCTCGTAAGATGAGCACGAGACGATCTGGCACTCCTAGTTGGTAGAGCTTGTATATCAAGCCGTTGTGCCAGACTTTGTCGAAGGCTTTCGCTATGTCGAAGAATAGCACACCCGTCGTCGCGTTACGCTGCAGACCAGCGCATAAGTGCTCTACGATACGGTGGACCTGTTGGGTGCCCGAGTGTTGGCTACGGAATCCAAACTGCTCGTTGGGTATGAGGCTCTTTGCTTCGGCGTAGTCTTTGAGACGCTTATAAATAAGCCTCTCGTAGATTTTGCCGAGGACATTGAGTAAGCTAATAGGGCGGTAGCTGGAGGGCTCAGACTTTGGCTTGCCTGGCTTTGGGATACCGATGACGGTGGCTTCTTTCCATGCTTGTGGGAAGATGTTGTTGCTCAAGGCGCCATTGAAGATGGCGGTCATAAGCATTATTAGCGGGGCAGGAAGGAGTTTGTATACCTTATTGGTAATACCATCCGAACCGGGGGCCTTACGAGCGTGGAGCCCTTTAATGATGTCGTGCACTTCGTCTGGAGTGACGGGAGGCAGAGGATCATCAGGGTCTTCGACGGGAGGGAGGGAGGCTCTTCGTTCGACTTCAGCGTCGACCTTGTTCAGGTGAGCTTGGTCTACTGGTTGGGAGCTGGGAGAACATTGGGACTCTAGGCTGTCGGCAAGACATTCAGCCTTATCGGGACTGTCGAAAGCGACACTATTGTCGGGGCGGATGAGAGGAGGCATAGAGACCTCTTCTGAGGAACGCAATTTCCTCTGTAATTGCCAGAAGGCTTGATGAGTGGGCTCGAGTTCGCTGAGCATCTTGTTCCAGCCCTCAGAGCGAACCTCCCCTATGCGTTTCTTTACAGCACGCTGTAAATGGCGCATGTGGGCTTTGTTCGCGTCACAAGGGAAGGAGTCGTAGGCACGGATGGCCGCGTTCTTCTCGGTTATCAGGTCACGTACGTCAGTAGGTAGTTTCCAGCGATGGTCTTCCATCACCGGAACTTCCCGTGAACAATCCGTCAATACGGATTGTACGTGCTCTGTAAACGAGTCGATTGCGGCCGTCGTGTCAGCGACTGACACTAAGTGATCGGGGATGGTGTCTAAGTGAGGCGACGTGGTGGATTTCAGTCTTTCGCTTACTTTCCTCCAGTCGGTTATCGTCTGGGTCTGAGGGGGGCGGTTGGGGTCGATCGGGCCCGAGTAGGGTGCAAGATGCATGACTACAGGGCGGTGGTCAGAATTTAGCTCGTGGAACGTCTCAATCGATTGCAAACGGAGGTTCACATTCTTGAGCAGCGCTACATCGAGAACATCGGGAAGGTGATTAGGATTACCTGGGAAGTGAGTCGGGCTCATTGGAGCGATGACGTCAAAGTTAAGGGATTCGCCTAACTTGAAAACTAACCTACCTCTGGTTGAGGTTGTGCTACTATTCCACGCCGGGTGCTTGGCATTAAGATCCCCCGCCAAGATGACGGAGTCACTCATACCGAATCCACATTTCTACAGTTAAGTTTTGAGTCTTATGTTATTCTAATTGCCAACAAACGGGCACAAACCCGGAGAGCAGTGGTGGCCCAGTGGTAACGGCCGCGACTTACGAGTTGTAGGTCGTAGGTTCGAACCCAGACAGGCGCTTTACTTTGTGTGCATTATATCATCACCACTGCTCTCAAAATGGTGAAAGAAAACATCGTGAGGAAACCGGCGTGTCCTAGAACCAAAAATTCGAAGACATGTGACATCTACCAAACCGCACTGGGCTCGCGTGGTAGATTATGCCCCTCTCCCTCTCACAGAGAGGAGGCCTGTGTCCCAGCAGTGGGAACATAATAGGCTGATTATGTATGATAGCGCTGACAAATAAAAACAGTACCACAGACTAAAACAAACGTCATAGCGGCTGATGACGTAACGGAAACACAAATAAGTACAGTAAAATATAAATAAGTCATTTTGCATTACATTATAACATCGTATTAAAGCAAATATTGTTAATTTTTAGGTTTGTTTTTATTTAAACATCTACTCAGACATCTACAAAGTGCATTGGAACATTACTGTTAGTTCATTTAAATAAAATGATTGTTACCTAACTACGTTTACAAATTAAAAGTATTCAAAAAGTGTTATTAATTAGAAATCAAATAGTGTTATTATTGTTGTTGTATTATTTTTACTAAATTCAATGTAAATCTTATTGTAAAACAAATGTCAACGGAAGTCGTTGCTGTGTGACGTTGACAGTTGTTTTTAAACGCATAAATAGGCTCGCTCTAGTCGCAGAGCGCGAAGTATTAAATTGTAATAAGAACTGTGTGCATCTCCTTGTAAAATGAAGTTGTGTGAATCATTGTTTGTTGTGAGTGATAAAAGTGTTGTAAAGATGTTTGATCGTTATCATTTAAAACCCCCGAGCCCACCCGCTCTTACATCAGAAGAAAGGGATCAGCCTAAGCCTGAACTGGACCCATACACGTACACGCCTACTATGCCGACCTCTCGACCAGGAAATTCGGACGACCTGAATTTACTTCGCAGCCAGATCAAGTGGCTGGAAAGGATGGTTTTTCGGAATAAAAACACGAATACCCACAAGATAAGTAAAATTCATTTACCTCATTATGATCCAGACGAGCATAAAATGACAATTGAGGAATGGTGTAAACAAGTTGCCTCTTTAATCACCACGTAAGTTAATTCAGTTTTTTGCTATGATGAAGAGATTGGCATGCTTGCAAACAACGTGCTAAGCAATAGGCACACTACTGCTCATTCTCTTGCTAATTGTGATTCACTCCAAAGTGAACTCGTAGCACAATTTAGTGGCATTTCGGAAATATACTTTAAATCAGGCTAAATCTTTTTCTGAATATGTTGCCAAATCCTTGCGTTTGTTTTCAATAATTTCTCCGAATGCTCCAACTGAGCTCATGGTAGGAGCTGTAATATCTGGCATAAGACCAAAGATTTACCAAGCTCAACTCCTTAGGTTAGCACACTGAATATGTCGATGCATTATCAGATAAACCTCATGCCACCAACCAAGACTTGACCTTCCAACAATTGCGACGTGTTACAATTGTAACAAATCAGTACCAACATTTCTCGTGATTGCAGGAACAGACATTGTGACATCTGTAAGAAACCAGGCCACCCATACGACAGCTGCTGGAATAAAAAGAAAAAAGAAGAAATCCGAGAAAACTTCTGTTTCTGCTACTGCGTTAAGAGCTGCACCACCATCACACCGAGAACGCGACTCGATTCAGAAGGAAAAGGCGCCTAAAGAAGTTTTACTTCAAATTGGTGATATCTTTCTTTTTCGTATTATTGACAGTTGCAAGAAGTTGCTGGGTTAATTAAGGGTAATCACTAAATAGAGCTTTTGCAATTTAGAGGTTTTCGGGACAATGGCACACCTTCGAGTGAAAAACTTTAATCAGTGTAGCCAAATTTAATAGTGTGTGTACATTCGAAGTAAAAATTAACCATTCAATTATAAGTTCCTAATTGGATTAGCATCTGTTAAAGAAAAAAAAAAGGTAAGGACAATTATTGAAGTCTATAAAGTAGTAATAGCCCACAAAAAGCTGTAAGTAGACACAAAAATCACGGTTGTCCTCAAAAATTACATTATATTGATAAAAGACGTACAAAACAAGACAATATGTCATCAAACTTTTAACCTATGAACCTAAACTTGCATTTTACACCTAACTCTTCTAATTGAAGTCTAGGAGTCATTCAGAATGACAGTAGTCTTCGCAAAGTCTTTGAAAACTTTTGTATGCACACTAATGACGCTACAACAAGATATCATTCATACGAATTGGAGACTTGCTGTTGTCAGAGCAATAAAACACTTTCGACACGGCACAAGTTTACAGTTGTGTAATACCCTTAAAGCTTCAAAACATTAATAGGAATTAACACTTCGTGTTCTTAGACCACACTTACAAAAAGTTTAGTTTGATGTTATTCACCGTAAGGGCCCACGTAGATTTTTTGGGCAGCAATCCAAAAAAAATAACGTTTTATCAAAATATCTAACGCAGATTATAGTTGTGCAAGAGGGGGACAAAAAAAAACTCAAAAGTAAGTTAAAAAAATACAGATGATTTAGTAAAAAAAAAAAAAAAAAAAATCGATCGAATATGAGACACGACTCCTCAGTCCATACGGACACAATCTCTTGATGATAACCGTACAAAATCAAAAAGGAGAATCACTAACTCGTACAGTAGTCCCTGAATCACATGTTTGTTCATTAATAAATAGATACCACGAAAGTCTTTTACGTACGGGGTGGGAACGTACTTAGGATAAAATTCGAGAACAGTTTTGGTTTAAACACATGACAAAACGGGTACGTCAATTTTGCGATAACTGTTTACAATGCAAAATTGGCAAAGATTCTTCAGGCAAAAAGCAAATGGAACTGCACCTCATTGATAAAATAAGCATACCTTTCTACACGATACACGTAGACCTTATGGGTAATCTTACCGGCACAAACAAAAAAGCAAACGTTCTGGTAGCTATTGACGCATTTACAAAATTTATACTTCCTTAAATTTGTTTCCGCGAAATGATTAATATTTTCGACACCCCATGTACAATTATTTCTGACAGAGAATCTGCTATTATGGCCACAGAAATCCAAGATTTTTACATGCAAGAATATCATGCTATTGCCCGCGGTACACCTAGAGCTAACGGTCAAGCTGAAAGACAAATGCGCACTCTCAAAGATCACCTTACAGCAATTCTCTAACGCAATCTAGAGTTTGGGTTAATAAAATAGGTGAATTGTAATTAGCATTAAATTGTACGAAATCTAAAGCTACAGGATATTCCCCTTTAGAACCCCTGCTTGGTAAATGATGCTCTCCCCCTGCAATCGAACAGATATGCCTATCTTACGAAGATATTTACAAGATCCGTTTAGACGCTGAGCACAGAATGGCCGAAACAGCAAAAAAAAAATACGTTTCGATTCTAAGTGCGCCAAAATTAGACCCTTTCTAGAAGGAGACTGTTCTTTGTAAAGACACTCAGTGGTCGGGTAACAAACTAGGACCGAAATATCTGGGACCCTATCAAATATTAAAAGTCCTCGACAATCAGATACGAAGTGAGAGACCTTTGGTCCCTGCGAAATAAAAATACTGTAATCACACATGAACACGTAAGATTGGTACCTAATCCTAATTTAATTGAATGAATAGACCGTGATAGCAAGAATAAATATAATAATTAAAAATAAAGGTGGGAAATTGTTTATTAAATTGCTTGTGATGGAAAAGTTAATTTGATGGATAAAATTAAATGAAACGATTCATATGGAATTGGTTGGTAAAAAAAAAAACAAGAAAAAAAAAAGAAGAAATAAAATACGAGAGAAAAAAAAAAAAAATTACTTTCAAGCCAAGTCAAAGACGAGCCTCTGAATCTTTATGGTCAAGCCACGTTCTGCGACCTCTGAGTTTGATTTTGAGTTGGCAAAATGGTTGTATTAAAAGGCCTTGGTCATGGCTATGATTTCAGATAGTTGGTTAAATAAAATTCAGTCAATCCAAGTCAAAGACGAGCCTCTGAATCTTTATGGTCAAGCCACGATCTGCGACCTCTGAGTTTGACAGTTTCACCAGACTAAGCAGCAATGCTGCCTCTGAGTCTGGTGTTAAAGTTTTTGCATATTTTAATTTTTTCGTCTTTTTCAGAGTTTCGCTGGACCTAGCAAGGTCCGCTCGTCAGTATGGCCGTGATAGCGCTGACAAATAAAAACAGTACCACAGACTAAAACAAACGTCATAGCGGCTGATGACGTAACGGAAACACAAATAAGTACAGTAAAATATAAATAAGTCATTTTGCATTACATTATAACATCGTATTAAAGCAAATATTGTTAATTTTAAGGTTTGTTTTTATTTAAACATCTACTCAGACATCTACAAAGTGCATTGGAACATTACTGTTAGTTCATTTAAATAAAATGATTGTTACATAACTACGTTTACAAATTAAAAGTATTCAAAAAGTGTTATTAATTAGAAATCAAATAGTGGTATTATTGTTGTTGTATTATTTTTACTAAATTCAATGTAAATCTTATTGTAAAACAAATGTCAACGGAAGTCGTTGCTGTGTGACGTTGACAGTTGTTTTTAAACGCATAAATAGGCTCGCTCTAGTCGCAGAGCGCGAAGTATTAAATTGTAATAAGAACTGTGTGCATCTCCTTGTAAAATGAAGTTGTGTGAATCATTGTTTGTTGTGAGTGATAAAAGTGTTGAAAAGATGTTTGATCGTTATCATTTAAAACCCCCGAGCCCACCCGCTCTTACATGTATGTATTTAAGAGCACAAACCCAGACTCTAGTGGAAATTTCCAGACAAGACCTAATAAGCCCCTACCCCGACCCAGTTATCGCACTCAAGACCTTCCGCTCAGCAGTCGCTCTACTCTTCTGAATACAACCTAGGTAGGCATATAACTTTGAGCATGAAAAGCAGCAAGCAATGTGAAATTGCAATTCTTCAGATTACGGGTACTATTTTTAAAACAGAAAAACTTTATTCGACTTAAGAAGAGCCTTCCATAAACACCAGTTTAACATGATTTTAAAATGTATTAAATATTTTTCGGCCAAGTATATATCCCTGCCTATTCATTAAAGAGCCATCTGTCCCATTCATATTGAACCTGTGCTAGTACTCGGCGTACACCCTCTAGGTTCCGAACATTCTCAGTGACTCAACGATACTCAACATTTAGAAACGCTCGTTGTTTCTAAGGCAGACTTGATGACTCGTCGTAAGTACGTCGAACATGCGTTGGATGACGCTACATGAGATACATATCGATTCATGACTGTCAGCTGTGTCATGAATTTATAAACGAACGAAGGAAAACGTAAGTATAGAAATTGTATTTATCTGAATATACTTATAGGTGATCTGTTTATTTTAAGCAGGTTAATAGCCTTAATCAGCTTAGAAACAGACATGAACTTCAAATCAGTACGAACAAAAATGGTGAGTACTTAAGTAAACCTTTACATCACGGACTGGTTCTGCTCAATGGTGATTAGTTCCACTCAATTTATAATAAATGCCTTAGATTCCGCCTTTCCTTTTGTATGCCAAATAACTCCACGTATGTTACAATTTGTATTTTCATAGGTATCTACATGTGGCCTCTTGGTCTAGGGGTATGATTCCTGCTTTGGGTGCAGGAGGTCCCGGGTTCAAATCCCGGAGGGGCCCTGTTTTGCACCTGTCTTGTTTTATCATAGAGGTAATCAAGGCCGAAAAAATAAAATTATATGGAAAATTAAGATTTATCTCAAAATTATTTTATAAAGTATTTTAACATTGTCGTTAAGAAACAGCGAATGATTCAAAATAAAATAAACAATTTAAAAAAAATCTTTTTTTTTCCTCTGTTCGAAAATAATAATTATTAAAATCTATTTTTTTTGTCAAAGTGACATCTCTTAGCATAGTTTCGTATCACTTCTACTACCACCGAATGAAGTCAGAAGACATGCAGCGACATCTATTGCCCTTGCTGAATACTTACAAAATAGTAAGTCAAAGTATTTAATGTAGATGTCAGTGAAATCGTTCAACAGCTGTTTATATGATGATGTTATGCTTTTCACATGCTGCCAACTTCATGTCATACCAACCAGCCAGCCAACGTCAGCCATCAGCCAGTGAGAATTCGTGTTCGATTTCGTGAGTTGTGTTAGTACGTCGATTTAATTTGGAGTACAATATTTTGTTAGTAACTTCTATTGACCAGTGCAACCGATATTTTTCTTACCCGTTATATTGTGTGGTTATTGTACTACATCCTGATCTAAAAATAGTGCTAAAGAAAATATTGTGCGTTCTACGGAATCCTTTCACAAAGGATAAACGGGAGACTGTGTATTATCCGTGCATTTCACCAAAACGACAACTACACATTGCGGAACGTAAGTAGAATTATTGAGATGGTAATTAATGCTAGTCTAAGAATATTTTTCTAGCACATTATGATAAATTTAACCAAATCGAGTTTTTTCCTTAATGATTTGCTTTCTGATTTAACATTTTGATGCTAATAATAAGTGATCTAAGTGGCAGTACCTATGATATCGCTAAAATGCACGCTGCAAATTATGAAACGGCTGAATTTGTACCTACATACCCATGTTATCCTGAAAAGTATCGATTTATTTATTTTTCAAATGCGCGTCTAAACTTATGACATAGACAGCTGAGTTGACAAATGCTGTGGGGTTTTGTCATTTCTTGCGGAGTTTTTATTTTCTTCGTAAGTTTCATTTGTAGTGAAGTAGCTCGGAGTATTTGTAAAAATAACACATGTTTGTAAATTGCTACTATACTTTCCGACTATCAGCAAAATAACATTGAACAAAAATATAATGTAGGTTTGCCAGACCTTACTCTAGCTCAAGCTGATACACAATACACACCTTTCACACAAAACGAAAGTTCTTAAGTTGTACAACTGGAGCATTGAGATACACATTATTATTGTCATAATTTTCCTCAACATACGGGTGTAGAGTGTTGAACCTTATCTTTTGGTGATCATGTTATTGCCAGTGTCATGTTAAATAAACATAAGTACATATATATTAAAACATACACAAATTGCTTGGAAGTGAGTAGGTAGCTATTGCAGTCATTCACAACAACAGGTAGATTATAATATAAATTTGTGAGTCTAGTCTAGTTGCTATCAGCTTTGAGAACAATCCTTTTTTTTATTGTAGTATTACAGCTTGTAGTTCACCAACATAAAATAAAACCTTCAGAACATTGTTAGTGTTACACTGAATAAAAATGATGAAAATGACTTGAATGTTATTTATTTAGTACACCAACAGCAGTACATGCAAAGTGCAAGCAAGGTAGAAAACAATAATGAAGGAAAAGTGCTGATATGTAACTATTACAGGTATACCTACACAACATTCACCATAAAGAGGACTAAAGGTTGTTGTTGGTAAAAGGTTGATTTAGAGTAATTTAGACCAAATAAACAAATCCATTTTATATTCTATTTTCACTCTACCAAATTCGTTTTGTGTAAACAGGGACTGAGCATTGTTTTGTCAATCTGTCGTTAATACTAAAATGTCAAGAAAGTGAAAAGAATTCTCTTGTTCTGGTTCACCCTAAGATGTGTACCCTACTTACTACACATTCACATATTTATGTAGATTGTTGCAGTAGTTATTGCACTTCTTTTGAAATTCAAATAATTATTATGTTCCTATTCTAAAGCAAGATACTTTGACCTTCCTTGTAACATATAAAAGGAAAACAATATACAAAAGATGGGAGGAGATGACAATACAACAATAAATTTTACTTCAAATTCCTGATGACACTCCCAGTCTGCATACAAAAATTCAATCAGATATATCCAATACTTTAGTCACAGGACCTTATTTTACATATATCCAAAACAATAGGTATATATTGTTTTGTAGAACCTGGCTAAAGGCCAGTTGAATATGAAACTTTTTCTTTTAGTGTTACATATTTGATTGAAGCACTACATTACTGTGTTTACAAACACACATGACATACATAAACTCACACCTTCCCATGAAGTAGGCAGAAAAAGCAACGTCACCTGCTACAATCATAACATACTCAATTTTCTTCATGCTTCTACTGTGCTCAATTTATGACAGTTCATATCACTTGTATCAAAATTAACCTTTTTGGCAACCAAGCAAGATCACAATTAAGTAAGTCCTTAAAAATCAAGGAACAAACTTTCATCCCTTAACTTTCAAAGTTATGCACAGTGCTATAAACATTGTGTATCATAACAAATGTCAAAATAAACACAGTAGGTACCTATAGTGAGTTGTTCATTATGTTAGGGTCTAGTTCATGGTTCTCAATCAAAGCAAGACAGTATCTCAATCATATCAGAACCTCTAAGGTCGGAATCTGCCGGTTATAACAGGTTTACCGTATTTAAGTGATATGATTATGTAAGAAGTATTAATATAGTAAAAGTGTATTTTTCAAGAAGTTATAATTTATATGAATGAATTCCTAGTTATTTTGATATTCTAAACAAAGCCAATCCATAGTAGCCCTCCCCAACTGTCACAATACAATTTAAAAAGAGGGCACCAATCATATCACTTCAATGCTGGCCAAAAATGACCGGCAGATTCCGAGCTCTGATCATGACAGGGTACACAAGGTACAATCAGCAATGAAAAGTTAATGAAGTAACAAGTCAGTTTTTCATCAAGTAATTAATTCACACAACAGAGACACAAAAACTTGTAAATAAAAAGAACACTACTACTATGTAAGTAGTTATATGAAAAAGTAAAATATAAGCAAAAAAGCAACATTGACTTGACTTTCTTTGTTAATAATAAACGTTAAAAACTCACAGATTAATATGTGGTCAAAATAAGAATGGGATTTGCATTGGCACTGCTGAGTCAGAACAGAAGTAGGTCAGTGATTCATCTGAAAGTGAATAGAGAAAAATGTCATGATTTTGTGTAACCAGACAAAAGTTATTTTTCACATATGTAGGTAGATAAGTGTTACAACTTCTAGCACGTCATGCCACACATAACCGGGTTTTGTAAAAATAGACAAAATGACAACTTTCTTTTATTCATCTGTCATTTTTTCTATTCTTCCAACAACAAAACTCGTTTCTTTGTTGGTCTTGCCCGGCGTGTAGTTGCCTTAACATCTTAGCCCTGCCCATCTGACACATTTTTAACATGTTCTGTGCCAAGGTTGCCAGGTAAAATGCTTCATGTACCTCAAAAAGATGCAAACACCAACAAGAATCCATTTAATTATTATAGTCTTCGTTCCAAAAACTTCTCGATGTGTAGCCACCAAACATAATGTACACATTGGCTACTTAATTATAGCTACACATTGATACAATTTATTAGAACATAGATTATAACACAATCAATTATTTTTTGTTTATGTTGACTTTGGCATTTATGCGGTAAAACCACTATAAACGGTTCTGTTTACATAGTAATCTATATTGTGTTAAAACCATAGGATGTACAGCAGCTTAATTGCGTAACACGTTTTCGTAAACAATTACGACTAATCTGTTATTTTTTGACAGTTCAATAACATTCATTGCCATAATTACATTGTTGAGCAGATTTTTCCATGGAACTTTTGAAGCAATGTATTAGCAATCTGTTTCAAAACGATTCAGATTCCGTTTTATTGTGTATTACGCAATTAGGGCGCAGATGTACACAAAGCAATTATTCTGCTCATCTAACGATAAAACTAGCACTTGCCCAGCGACTTTGTCCGCGTAGATTTTAGACTTTCCCAAACCGAACCTGCGTATTTTAACCTTTTTGGGGTAGAATTTTCGAAAAGTCTGAAACACCTGTTTCATGGCTTTTAACCGAAAGCTCAAATATTTTTTCCTGGATTTTAGTTACAAATACTCGACACTAAATGAACCTACTGTCCATATGCAATTATTCCAGTTTCAGTGGTTTATTAGTGTGTATTGAGGAACTAGTCAATCAAGACATCTCTTAAATACCTAGTAGGTATGCAATGAAGTGGACCGCCAAGCGTCTGTGCGTGTATTCTCGAGAGGCTTTAAAACTACCATATGGACTTTGCGCGGTTTCCAACACCATTCATATCATTATTCGAGGAAGATTTGTCTTATTTCCCTCCAAAGTCAAGTTGGGGCTGTTGGCTACTCTATAAACACTTAAACAAATAAATAAATTGAAGTGTATAAATGTCAAAATAACAGCTTTTTACTAAATGCATGCATTGAAAGTATAGGTAGTACACAGTACTGATAACTTATTTTTTTGTCTGTCTGCCTGTTTGTTCCGGCAAATCTCCGAAACTGCTGGACCTGCCTGATGATAGCTGAGCTGATGTTATAAGAAGCAACTTAGGCTTTCTGTACTGGTAGCGAGTTCCCGTGGTATATTTTCTCACAGCCACGCGGGCGAAGCCGCGAGCAGAAGTTTGTTCAAAATAAATGAGTGTTATCAAAACAGCACCTTAATTGCGTAACACTATCAATCACAACCTAAATAATTTTGAAGGATATTGCTAATCTTTTGCTTCATATGTTCGATAAAGGACAATGCTCATTGATGTATGGAAACCCGTACCATGCTGCATCAAAATCAAACTTTTTTTTATAGACTACACTTATCACTATAGCTCCTATAAAAGTTCTTTTTGTAAACAAAACCCGGGTTTCCGAGTTATTTTATAAAATCGAAAATAACCTAAAACGTAGCCAAGTGTTTGTGTGCAGTTGAATGACGTATTTTATTTAGATTTTACATACACGAACGAACATTATTGCTCTATAAAACAGCATAATCCGCTGATATTAATAAGAATTAAGAGTTATAGCGACACATAGCCGCGTCACAGGGTGCGTGACTGAAACTCTAGGATTTACCCGACGTTATTGCTAAAATTATTTAGATTTTACATACCTACACGAACGAACATTATTGCTCTATAAAACAGCATAATCCGCTGATATTAATAAGAATTAAGAGTTATAGCGACACATAGCCGCGTCACAGGGTGCGTGACTGAAACTCTAGGATTTATCCGACGTTATTGCTAAAACTGTGAGCGGGTAACATATCTAAGGGTAAACATACCTTTCTCTTTAAACGCTACCGTGATCACACTGCCAATAAAATATCATTATCGTAAGTGTGACCAGTCAGACTAAATAAAGCGCTCGTTTAGTCCAGAGCGCATCTTGAAACTATAGTAATCATAAAATACTATTAATTACAGACACAATTTATTGCTCGTGCTTATTTTGTCGTCGTGATTCGACTAGGTAAGAGATAGAAAAAATAAAACAAACAAGTCCATTTGGGTTTTAATAGCGATTTACAATCAAAACAATTTGTTTAATACACTTATACTTTAATCATTCATCATATTCCTGAAAAAAATCATCCAAAACCGTTGCCGGAGTAGTTACATCGTTATACCGTCCCCAGCTCAAATACCTCACTACCGTCATTACATGAGCACAACAGACCACGGTTCGCTTACCGACCAGGCAGCTGCAGCAATAACCTCCATACCAAATAATCCTTCTGGTATTATTCTATTTCTAGAAGCAACATATTCAACTGTCATATGAGTAAATCCTAAGTACAATGGAACAAACTCATTAATTAAACACACTCTGGCCTTATTCATTAAGCGTTCTAAGGTGACACGAGATTTATTAAAAAGAGTTGCCAACCTTTCATTACTATCACCAGTTCTCAGCTTAACTAAGTAAATGCTTAAAGCAATTGTGGCATTTGGTACTTGTTCTGCTAGACTAGGGATTCAGTTTAACAAATCATAAAACTGATCTGAGTTCAAGCCAAGCCAAAAGTGACACAAATATGTAGGCATCATTAAAATATTTGGGAAAACTATATAGTAACTGGCAGCTCTCTGCATCATATTAATAATTATGTCAAATTGACTACCAGTATAATCTCTTAGCTGGGAAGTTAATTCGCTCCAACGGCCATGGTCCAAGTGGTGACGACAGATTCGTGCTGACGGTGGCACATAGAATTTATAATTAAGTAATAACAGATCCTTTATTGATGAGGGTACTAGTAAACGTTCTCTTTCAAAACAATTAGCAAATACACAGTGATTAGGTGTGCTAGCAGCACGCTTATACACAGAAGACAAAACTGTTGGAATTGACCTAACTTGAGCAGCATGTAAGTTTTGTTGTGGAAGTGGGCCTCCACTTCCACAACAAAACTTACATGCTGCTCAGGAATATTGAGATCCCCACTTGATCCAGCATCTGGCAAAATAGCATCTGAAAGACCTGGGCGGTTTGAGTCGTGCTGATCACGACGTTGCACTTCTCTTGTAGCTGACCTCCAGCAAGCAGCACATACTCTTTCCAATCTTGAGATCTAAAAAAGTTATGTAATAAATAAACACCTACATTAAACATGTAATTTAATGTAACTGTTTGGAGTACCTGTTTGTGATTGGGCAGTAATTGTATCAAAAGAGATAATAATATCTAATAACATCCTTTATTTGCGAAACCTTCACTTATACGGACAAAATATCATAAACACATTTAATAATAGACTACAACAACACTAGAGAGATCACTATCAACTTTAAAAGACTGGAGAAATGAAAAACATTAACTAGAACAGAAAGAAGATGAAATGCATGTGTCGGATTAAGCCCAGACATCAGAAGTAAGAGTCAGGTATGACAATACATTTTCAATTGAACAATCAGTTAATAAGTATCATGAATCTTGAAGTATAGAAATAGAATTAAATAACTAATAATTTTAGTGAGGGCGGTCACATAGGGCAGTACTGACTGTCAGGGACAGTGGTCCATGCACCCACCGCAATAAGGACAGTACTAATTGTCAGAGACATCGTTCCACGTCCAATAACCGGGCAGTACTGACTGTCGAGAGACAGTGGTCCGTGCACCAAGACGCATCCGTTCGAAATGCGTGCTGTTTTTTTTTTTTTTTGGGTATGGCATTTCGTAGTTGACCTTGAGAGGTCGTGACTACTTAACCGAACTATCCTGTGGCTGCCTTAAGCGGACTCAAAGCCTCCAGCCAGGGGCGTAAAACTACTTACATTACTAAGCGAACGCTCGCTAAGGGCACCCCCTGTGGGGTACGGACCTCGGCTTAGGGCGTCGCTGACGGGAGGACAGCAAGATGGGACAGGCTGGATCAGATTTTGTTGATTATTATTATTCGGGGAATTTAAAGCTACAGGCTCAGCTACGGCGCGGGCTGGCACTTCGTCGAGCAAGGGTCGGGGGGGACAATTACTTCGGGATCTTCGCGAGGAACCTCGGCGGCGAGGTCGGAATGTCGGTCTGTGTTTGTGCACTGTACTGGTGGCCCTACTGCTCTCCTGAATGAGAGTTATGTGGTCATCGGGATCGGTGAGGACATGCTTGGGACGGCGGACATGACTAATGGAGGAGGGAATGTAGCTAGCGGCCTTGACAACCAGAGGGTTGCGGTGATTCGCGGCGGTCTCGAAGAAACGCTTTGAAATGCGTTTCATGAACTGGCGGATAGTGGGAATCTTGAGGTCAACGTGAAGGATCTCGTTGCGAACGTACCAAGGGGAGCCTGTAATCCTACGGAGGAACTTGTTCTGGAGGGTCTGCATTCTATTGAAACGATGGGGCTTGGCGTGTGCAAAGACTGCACTGGCATATGTCATGATCGGGCGGATGCACGCTGTGTAGATACGCATTTTGCACTTTAGTGACAATTTGCTACGTGCATTGAGGACAAAGTGAAGTCTACCTAGAGCGAAGGCGGCGCGCGAACGAGCCGCCTTAATGTGCTCTGAAAAAGAGAGGTGTTCGTCTAGTACGACACCCAGGTATTTGGCTCGCTTCTTCCATGGGATCGGCTTGCCGAACATGGTGATCGGTCGAGGGGGGCAGGGGTTGCGACGCGGCTTTGAGAAAAGAACCGCTTGACTTTTGTCGGGATTGACTTCGATTCGCCATTTTCTAAACCAAGCGCCAAGCTTGTTCACTTGGGTTTGGAGAATGCGAGCTATCGAATTTTCATCACGGCCGGTGTAGTAGATGGCCGTGTCGTCTGCGAACTGGGCCAACTGCGCCTTGCTGCACTTGGGCATATCGCTGGTGAATAGCGTGAAAGCTAGAGGAGAGATCACAGAGCCCTGAGGGACTCCTGCGCGAATAGGTTGGGGGGAGGATAGCGCTCCTTCGATGCGATAACGGAAGGTGCGGTTCGACAAAAAGTCCCGTAAGATGAGCACGAGACGATCTGGCACGCCGAGTTGGTACAGCTTATATAATAAGCCGTTGTGCCAGACTTTGTCGAACGCTTTCGCTATGTCGAAGAAGACAGCACCGGTCATCAAACCTCGGTGGAAACCGAAGTTGATGTGTTCGACTATACGGTGGACCTGTTGTATGCACGAGTGTTGGGTTCTAAAACCAAACTGTTCGTTGGGGATGAGGCCATTTGTCTCGGCGTAGTCTCTGCGACGCTTATAAATAAGCCTCTCATAGATCTTGCCGAGGACATTGAGCAGACTGATGGGGCGGTAACTAGTAGGCTCCGACTTTGGCTTGCCGAGCTTCGGGATACCGATGACGGTGGCTTCTTTGAATGCCTGTGGGAAGATTTTATTGCTCAGAGCACCATTGAAGATGGTGGTCAGTAGCATTATCAGGTGGGCAGGGAAAAGTTGGAATACCCTATTGGTGATTCCATCTGAGCCGGGGGCTTTACGAGCCTTAAGACCTTTGATGAGGTCGTGCACTTCATCTGGCGTGACTGGGGGCAGTGGATATTCTGGGTCTTCGACGGGAGGGAGGGAGGCTCTATGTTCGATTTCAGCGTCGACCTCAGAGAGGTGAGCTTGGTCTACTGGTTGAGAGCTAGGCGAGCATTGGGCTTCTAGACTGTCGGCTAGAAGCTCAGCCTTGTCGACATCATCGAAGGCGATGGTCTTGTCGGGGCGGATCAGCGTGCTGATTGAACAGCGCAGCTCCTTTTAAAGGCGATCGCTTGACAGCGAAACGTCACAACACTTTATTAGACTGACAACATTGGATTCAAGTCTATTAAGCCAAGTGATCTATAGAGTGAATGATTTCTTTATGATGCGTCTGGTGCACGTTCCACTAGCGCCATCTAGTCGCCGTCTCTCGCAGCTGCTAATCAATATGGCTGCCGTCACATATTTTATTTTAATGCAACATAAACAACAATATTTACCAGATGCAGCGGAACATGTCTAACTAAAATGTTTCTCTCTTGTCGATCTTGTCTTACAGGATATGTTCTTGTTGCACGTAGAATAGAATTGCCACAAGAAAAGTACACTCTTCTATGTCCAAAAGCAGGCAAAGATTATACTTCCTTCACTTATTGTGTTCACTCGATCTTGAAGAAGTGTTACACATTCCGTACAAAGCACACATTCTGAAGACAACTGCAATAAAAATCATGAATGAAAAAGTGTGTTTTAACTGTTAGTTATATGTCTTCCGGAACATAGTAATTGCACAAGTTACACCTATAATCAAGAGTAAAGCATTTTTTGCCCACAAACAGGTTAGTTTTTTTTTCTGTTGTTATTTCGTGTTCGAGTCTATAATAAGTTATGTTTTCCTTCTTTCTATAAAAAAATGTTTTGTAAGATTATGGATGGTACACACAGTCAGTAACAGATTAGACAGGATGTATGTAGAAGGTGCCTGACATTCTTACATATTCAAAGAGTAAAATAAGATCTGCTTACCAGAGTAGGAGTTATCCATGACTGTAACAAGTTAATCATTGGAGTAGACGCTTGTTCTAATGAATGTGTAGGTAGGTTTCTAGGTATTAAAAATGAAAAATTGACACATCTGTTTCGCCAGGTGACTGACGGCGTCAGTCGGTCGACCCCACGACTCGACATATTTGCACAATGAAATACACAGAAATAAGTACACCAAATACAAACAAGTTCTACTTCTCAACACACAACGCCATTATTCATTAATCTTAACTCTCAAAAACAGACGGACACGAAACAAACGAAGTTAATACGTCAGATCAAATGGCAAAAATATGCCGGCCGGGATTTAGGGATGTGATCGATAAATCCAAATGTTTAGTAAGTAAATCGATATTGTGTCAATTAGCATCACTCAATATTTAAAAGTCTTCTAAATAATAATTATAGTTTAGTTAGCAATGTGCGGGTGTTCGCGCGCGCGCAGGCGACGCTAAGGTGATAGTGGGTGGGAGCGAAACAAGACACTTTAGTGTCCAACTGTGCAGGTGTTATGTGTTTTGGGTGGGTACCCTGCATTTAATTATTTTAATGGTGTTGTTTTTGTTATTATTTAAGCTATTATATAAATGTTATTTGATATGTAGCTTTAATTTTTGAGAACCTACTTACTGTTTTACTTGTTTTAATTTAATATGTACTAATTTTCATTTAATATGTTGAGTCCCTAAACCTGACTTGGTTTCCGTACGTCATTTTTGGGTGACCACTGAAAATCAGCGCTGTGCTGTAGGCCCACTATAGCACAGCATCATGCTGAGTGGAAGCCTTCTTGTCACAGTCACGGCGTGCAGCTGCCGAGTATTTATGTTCTGTGTTGTAATAATAAATCAGCTTTTTTTTTTTTTAGTTTTGTATGCGATTTATTTTGTATGCACCTGTTTCTGTGACAAATAAATCTATTTTTCTTTCTTTCTTCTTTCTTATACTCTATTCTAGTTATTTTTAATTAATGTAGAACCGACAAAGTATATATTTTTACGCCATTATTGAAATACGTGATCATGACAGCTTTAAAATTCAATGTTATATTATCATATCATGTGAAACGGAATGTCATGTAAAGAGAGTAAAACATTATTGTCATCACCCATACTTTGTTTACTTTAAATTAAATCCCCTGTTCAAAAATAAAATCCCAGACGCGTACTGTCGTAAAAAAAAATGAAAATAAATACTATACAATTTTGATCTTGTTGCACGACACTTTTTGGTACCACTTTTGGTCATTCTCCTTTGTCTTCTTAGCAACGTAAGCAACGTAATGAATGCTATTGAACTGTCAAAATAAAAGGCAATCCTACTGTTAGCAACGAGAATATAGTAATTGTACTGTTTGAGTATAACAGTCCGTGAGGCTTAAGCTGAGCTTTGCATTTGAGTGAGTGATTACCAATCGCACCAATGTGATCGCACAGCGACTCAAGCCGATTAGCCGATTGCCAAACAAAGGACGCGTCGCTATGTGCATTCACACAAATGAAAAGCTCAGCTTAGGATCCGCGGGGTAATTGGCGGCCACCATTGGATTATACTTACAAGAGTTACAAGACTTACAAGCCACACAAAGAACGACACAATATCCGCGCCCTTCCGCCTGCAATCACATTCGCTCAGAAAAACCAATATCCGTCATTACGTAGCGTATCTAGGTAGCTCTTTGTTTCTGACATAAGTGCCAAGCCACTTACATTATTATGTGTTCACTTCAAATAAGCGTTGACATTGCAATCTTTTTTGCGATCTACGTCGCCACTTGCCGCACCTAGTCTCACGTTTACATACGAGCAGAAGATTCACCTTCACAATATTCGTAGACTTCGGTCTACATGTGCGGAGTGTAGATCTCTGACGCATGCAAATCGGCCATTTTAAATTGTAATCTCAACAAACCTCGATTCAATTGTGGGGTGTATAACGATACATTTGCATTGCAAGCCAAGAGAGAAGTATACTAGGTCAGTATGCGCTTCCGTGTCGGACGTCGTCGGCGCGAGCACAGAAATGTGCACCGCACCACTTGCCAAACGACTCACAGCTACTTAAATACTCTTTTACATTTATGCAACAGGCCTATTCGCATGATGCTAAAATTAAAACAAACTGTTACGGAGCTAGCCAAACCCCAATCAACCAAAGAGTAAAAATTAAGATTAATGACCGATAAAGTACAATATTTGCTTTGTAGGATTGTCGAATAGTTCCAACCACTACGTTGATTTTTTATTAGTCATATAGTTTTTTGTTGATGCGTTTATTTATATTGTTTACTTGCACATGCTGATAATTAGCACGCACTGTGTAATCTTGACCCAGATGATGGAGCTGATTCGTGTTAATTCACTAATTTATATAGCCGCGCATCATCACGTTGTTATTGTCAGCAGGGTCGGATGTGCGATGTATTCATTGTAATTGCTGACCCTAAGATACTTCTTAATTTAAAACTATAATGACTTAAGCATCGATCACTTACGACGTATGCGTCATTTGAAAGCACTTGTTTATTTGTAGCTAATACAAAGTAATGCTTTCAGTACATCTAGTAGATTAATGATTAGTACCTACGAGTGTTGTCATTAAAAGCCAGATAATTTGATTTTCTCATTTCAATTTTATACCAAACCCCTTCGGATCTGCCAAAAGCGCATCCTTCGCTAAAGTTCAATTGCAGATTCCACTGCAAGTACCGTTTCTAAGTTCGCAGTAACAGGGCCCCGAGGGCCGAGGCCCGCAGCCGGAGCGGTGCCCTGACGCAATCGTGTTGCGCAAGCGTATCTGCAACGTCGCCGCTAAGATATATATTTATATACATTATTTCTGATGCAAAATATTTTGTTACCAAAGATTGATTTTGGTCAGAAGTGGACCATCAAGTTAGAGGATGAAAATAAGCCTGTTGTGAATAGTTATTGCTAAAGCTAAGGGAACTAAAACATTGTTTTCTTTAATTAGCCAAATTCATTTTATGTTACTGAAAATACCACATCTTACGTTTTATAAACTAGCTATTGCCCTCGACTTCGTCCGCGTGAAATTTCGTTCCCCCGACCCTCGAATACCCATCGCCTGCGCCTGCCCACTCTAATACATCGTACTTAACGTTACGTTTTGCTCGGCTTCTAAGGGTCGTCGCGTGATATTAAGTAGCCTATAGCCTTCCTCAAGAATTGGGCTATCAAATGCAAAAAGGATTTTTTCTAATCCGACTGATACTAACAGTTCGCTTTAACGCGTTTAAACAAACAAAAATTCAGTATACGTCTAACTAAAGTTGCTCTTGTGCGACCTGTCTGTGTGACCGCTGTGTATTCTTTTAAACTGCAAAACTATACAACAAAAATTAGGTACTTAAAACCGGGCGAAGCAAAGACGGGTCGCTAGTATCTAAAATTATAAAAAGTGAATAGGCTCCCTCAGACAGGCGCGACGCGATATTGCTACGTGACTCGAGTAGAACAATTTTATGAAAACTTCATGAAAATTGTTCTACAAGAGTGGCCACGCACAGTCGCGCCGCGCCTGTCTGTGGGAGACTTCATGTCGTAATACTTGTGACATTTGAAACAAGACCCAACTATTCACTTAATGCAAGTACAATGTATTCGCCGCACATGAAAGTAAAATCTAACAAGGTCGACTGAAGACTGAGACCAAGTCGTGAACTGCAGAATGAATCACATTAAAGGTTGCCATTGTTAAAATCTGACCTGACTGCACTTTAGAGCTCTAGATTCAATTGTGAAATATCGCTTTGAACTGAAGCATATCAGCTTATTTTATCTCGTGACCAGACATCCATTTATTTAGACCTCAGATGATTCTTTATATAGAACTACTTAAGGCGAATTTGACCTAACTTTTATACCTAGACTAAGTGTTATCCTGAGAATAAATTTTAGATTTTTTTCCTTGTTTTTTTTTTCTGACAGACGTCAATTTTACTCCACGGGTAAAAGAGAGACAGACTTTGGTAAAATCAGCACTTAGTCACAGATACGTAGCTCGTATTAGGTATTCTTAGTATAAAAGTAATAAATGATGTAATTGATTTTACCGCTGTTGTGTTTCCGCGTTGTAAATGTCAATAGGGAAAACTAGTTCTGTCAGGTTGTAGCCTATAATAACCATTTTAACCACACATTAGTAATAATATGTATTATTGTGACTTATCAATTCTCGAAAGATATGCTGAAGTACTCATTAAATAGGCTCGAATATCAAATTATCATAACGAAAGTTGGAAAACTCCATTGAAATTGCATGTTTTATCGCAAAAGTATGCTTCACCCACGTAGATGTCGGAAACTATCCCACTGGAAAGTGCTAGCGGGACAAAAAGTACCCCATGTCTTTCACCAGGGTGCCATCTATCTCCTTGTCAAATTTTATCGAAATCCGTTCAGTGGTTTAGGTGTGAAAAGGTAACATACAGGGCCTTAGAGGTTAAGTATTAGTATAGATAATACCAACTTGTGTTACATCATTGCGCTTACTAGCTGTGACGTAACAGGTAGTACTTGCATGTGCAATATGTGCATAAATATTTGCTCAGCTTTCGTTCCCACGCCCCATTATGTGCGTGCAAACCTTCCATTCATTTTGTCTACACATGGTGCTGCCTTTAATTGCTTCGCTTGTTAGATACTCGTCTTCAAGTAATTCAAACAAAAAATTATTTCTTAACCTGCCTAATCCACAATATTTTATTATTTCCCAAGTATACTTATTTGACATAAATGATACTCTTTATGAAGACTCAGTATAATATATCCAGCAATACAGAAAGTGCACTCAATTACCTTCAATAAGATAAACGTTTGCAAGTGTTCACGAAGAAAAAAATACACTTTATAGACTGATTTATTTCAATGACCGTGTCCACTGCATTATGCTGGTCACACTAATCATGGTGATTTTTATTTAGACCACAAATACATATTTTCATGAGATAAGAAGCAACGTTTCTTTCAGATTTTTCTTGACCTTTGTCGATTGACATTGTGAATAAAAGCGTTCGTTTATAGAAGTAACACCAGAATCGTGCTATTATCATTAGAAACGAGGAACTAGAGTTTCTATTCATTTGAAGTTGCAAACACAATAGGTGGAACAAGGACAGGCACAGCTACTAGCTACTGTCAGACGTTTGTTTTACCTTCATTGTCCTCCACACACACATCCATTGTTTTACTACATGATTCAGGCAGAGTCAACAACATAAAAATCAATAAACCGTAATCTTGGGCCATAAATTAGTAATCACTGAAGGTCAATCGACAGTTGAGGTTTATACGGGGCGTGCGCGGTCGCTTCATAAAAAACTGATTTCTCTTCAAAAGAAACCTACTCCACATTGAAGAAATTGCTATTTGGCCAGTTACAACAAAATACAAGGGTAACCCATAATCTGGTTAATTACAGTCCTTTTTAATTTGGGCCACGGGGTGTAATTACTTGTTTGTAGCTGCTCCGTAAACTACGTCATACTTATAACTATTTACTAATAAATAGGTAATTTATTATGAATAGAGCAATTAATAATAACGATGGTTTCGTTCTACGAAGTATTTGATTGAATGAATGAATTTAAACTTATTTAAATAATAAAATATAGGTACCTCTTGTGGTTTCACTTGAATCTATACCTATTAAGGATTTTGGGTCAAGTTCGGAATTGGGTCCATAGCCTATTTACACTGTTATTACGTAATCATGTCTCATAACATCGTAACAATCAATACTTAAATAGGTATCACAAAATATAGTCATTCAAGTCATTATTTTTGTTTTAAAATCAGCCAAGTAGCAGGCCAGCTCCATGCAGGTATACGTGGTAGGTATCACAACAACGTCTGCTTGTGACAGCTACAAGATCACATCAAACGGTTTTATATTTTGGTATAAAACATAATTATAATAACAGCACATTGTGATGCGCATAAAATATCAAAGGTGAATATCGACCTCGTCCTAAAGTTTTGGCAAGCTTGCAAAGAAAATTACAAATAAAATGTTCTTTCATGAGTGCCATTTAGGAACATAAATGCTCGTAAAATTAAATGCATAAAGGCAAATTAATCAGCCTGTAATGTTCCCATTCCTGGGACACAGGCCTCTGCGAGAGGGAGAGCGTAATCTATCCACCACGCGGGCCCAGTGCGGGTTGGTAGGTCTCACATGTCTTTGAATTTTTGGTTCTTGGACTTGTCTACGATACTACCCGGTTTCCTCACGATGTTTTCCTACACCGTTTTCAGAGCAGAGGTGATGAAATAATTCCTACACAAAATAAAGTGTCTAGGGTCGAACCATCGACCTAAAGATCGTAAGTGGCGGCTGTTACTAATCCACCACTGCTCCCTCCTTAAAGGGTAATTGCAAGCAACGCCTATAATTTCCTCTAATTGGATACCTAATTGAAGCCAAATAAAAAGTCGTCGAATCGAATATCTCAAGTATCGATGAAGAACATAATAAAATTATGAGTGGCAGTTGTCGATGAAATCCTATAATTAAATTAGGTACAGTTCTTACCAATTTAAAATAGGACGGTAATTTATTTTGCATATTATATGGATTCATTTCATCACCTCGCTGTTAATAAGTTCATCGTGTGCATTGAATTGTGATCTTGTTTCATTTTCTCAAACTAATGTTATTGTTTCTATTGGTGGTTTTGATTTAACCGATAGTGCCAATGTCAACCCATGTCCCTATGGTCAATTTATTACAGCTTAAGTACATTAACATAATGTACGTTCATAAAGACATAAAATCGCAAGCTTCATAATAAAATGAAGTGAAACAATCCCGAAACTGCTGTCAGATTAGTGTGGGGTGAGTGACGACCTTGCAAGGTCGATGTCGCGGCTATGCCGCCATGCCGTATGCAAGGGTAAAAGCAACGCGTCGGCAACGCCACACCCGCATGGCCGCATTTAACAACAACCATTTCATAAGTTTTAGGTGAAACTTCTGAAAGCATAAGGCTGCTCTGCAATATCTATACATTAAGAATTGGATAGCAGCCAAGGACGGCAGCATTATTGCTCACTTAAACTTCACATTTCTATAGACTGCTTATGCTACTATTTCATGAGTAACATAGACGTCTAATAACGAATAACCATTGACACACCAGCACCCTAATTTCATAACACCTTTTCAATCACAGTCTGAGAGTTTTGAAGGATATTACTAATCCATTGCTTCATGGGTTCGAAAAATACATCTTCTGAACAACGTAAAAAACGCAATAAACGTGGGTGAACTGTCAAAATGAAACTCATTGTGGTCAATTGTAATTGTATGTGTTTTGCGCAATTACCCCGCTGCGCTGGAATCGATAAAAGCTACATTTCACTTATGTTTCATTACAATTCTCTAAAAAATAAATAGGAAAATAATTGTAACACACTATCATAGATCATAGATGTTGCAATACGAGTACGGTCTACCAGTGTGTCTGTGTGAGCGAGTTGTTGGCCTTGCAGGTTTTTAACTTATTGATTTCCGGGTACTAATAACAATACCAAATCAACGATAAATAATAATAAGGAACAGGGTCGAAATTAATTTTAATTAATGTTGTATTTTTCCTATGGAACATTTGAACGTAGGGCAATGGCTACATTTATACAATTACATATGCCCAGTATGATTTATGATTACTATATACTTACATAATTATAATATTACTTGATATTTATAGTAATAACCAGCAGTCCAGCACCCTAATTGCGTAACACACTTTTAATCACAATCAGAGGGTTTTGAAAGAAAATCCTAATCCATTGCTTCATAGGTTTAAGGAAGTCGTATGCTGAAAAACGTAAATAACGTAATGAACGTGGCTGAACTGACAGAATGAAATAATGGATTTCGATCAATTGTCATTTGATGTTTGCTACGCAATCACCACGCATTAGCGAGAGCCAGCGAGAGGTTTAACGAATGAATCCCCTTATCCTTATAATGGACGCCATATTAAATTCTTATCACCTAATCTACGGATACTTTTTAGAAAACAGACTAACTTTTTCCCCAGTTTATCTCTTAAGCATTTGCCAAGAAACTTTATGGCACAAGCTCCCAAACAATTGAAATCAACCCTAGCAGTAAGTACTCAACGGCACAGCTGCGCATTGCGACTATACGGCGAGGTCATTCTCACAAACGGCACAGATAAACGTTCAGAGTTCAGACTCAAATGGACTGTTAAATTATTAATGTGTAATGGCCCATCTAACTACATTAAAATATTACATACATCACGCCCTGCCTCCCCGTAGGTTTGGGCAGAGGTGCAACTATAGTACACCCACATTTCGCCAGTTATGTTTAAGTCCCATGTAATAGGGGGCGAGCCAATTGCCATCAACCGGGCACAAATCCAGACTCCGGGCTGCTACTGAGAAATTCCAGATAGAAAAACCCAATAACACGTTGCCAGACCTGGGAATCGGACCCAGGACCTCATGCTCAGCAGTAGCGGTTGCGACCACTAAACCAACGAGGCATTAAAATATAATATTATTAAAAAACACGTTTTTTAATTACTTAATAACTTCTATAACTTTTGTCTTCGTTATTTTGGGATCTATGCTGGTCGATACATATGTATGTATATTCAAAACCAGCAATATAACTCTACACCAGTGTCTAGTCATCCTTCGTTTGACTCGACCTTATCCATTTATTTTAAGGCTACTACAGAGCGTATTGAATCTTATTGGTGAGAGACAAGAACCATTTTTGAAAGCAGTCCAGTTTCCTATTGTTCGATGTAGAAAGTGCACCACGAACTGGGATCACGACGAGCATTCTAATTGCGGTTATTCTACGAAAGGACCACTTGGAGCTACATATTTTGGTTGTTAACTCGTGCTTCCTTCGAACCTTTTGTTATTTTTTTTTCTTCGGTTCTAATTTCCTGAACGTAGCAGGTTGAGTTTATTTTTTGTTGGAATTTAAAATGTTGCTCGGTTTCAATAACTTGCGGTTTTTTACTCTAAAGTAGGAATATGTTGCAGCCAGGACCAAGCATAAGTTTCTGACATGGAGGAGATTGCACTACATTCGGTTTTATAATTAGAATAACTTTATAGCTCACACAAACACACGGTTAAGTCTTACTAATTAGGACGTGGTACGGAAAACAGACATCGTGTTCTGTTTTTAAGCCAGCGTGGCACAGAAAACCCTCAGATTTTTCTGCATGGGTCAGCCATAGGTACTGATAATGTGCAAACTCATTCTTTATTCAGATTACTCGTGACAATCGGTCACCATTAGAGTCGTCGTCAAATAACAATGGCCATAAAATTATATCTAATTTTGTCCGTTCTCAGAAAAATCGTTTTTGTTACGTAAGCTTCACTTTCTACTGAATATAAACAAGCAGCCCCCGCGATTTCTAAACGATTTCATGCTTTTTACTTTGTTCATTATCTACCAAACGCTCAAATGACAAAACAAGGCAAATTTTCAATCAGTTAAGTAGTTATGCTTTTATTGGCATGATTTAGTGAGGTCGTTATGATAATAATATGAACTTATTACGCCATTCCGATTGTAGTCGTAAGTCATTGCGTCACTTAATCATTGAAACGGTTAATATACATAAGTAGTATTTAAGTCAGCTCGTTACATAGTTAAGTAGGTAACGTTGTAGTACACAACACACTTGCCATACTATTGTTTTGTATTTAGAAACTTGTTAAAAGTAGCATTGAACTTATTGTAGCAACAAGAATACAATACATTTTGTTTAGGTCCTGGCCTTTGATCTGAAAACCATGCATTATCAGATATTCCATGTAGTTTTTTTTTTTAATGTTAAAACCTTTTTGTAGTATTGGAAAGAGATCTTTGTCTCTTTCCCAAGCCCTTCATTGCAATCACACCATTGTATTTTCAATAACTGACTACAAATATTCAGAAGGTTTCGGCTGTAGGTATTCAGAGAGAATACTTACAGCCAAAACCTTTTGAATATTTTATTATAATTCTCCAAGCACCATTTCCTCTTCTCTTCGTGTCAATGCACCACATTTTTTACGACAAAAATGTATCTCAACTACCTGTAGTGTAACGACCTTTACTTCCCTTTTTTTTCAACCTGTATTGTCCCACCGCTGGGCAAAGGTCTTCCATTTACCTCAAATCTTGAAAGGTGCAGAAATAAAGTTTTATAATAATCAGCCTCTAATATTCCCACTGCTGGGACACAGGCCTCCTCTCGAGAGGGAGTGGGCCGTAATCCACCACGCGGGTCCAGTGCGGGTTGGTAGATGTCACATGTCTTCTAATTTTAGGGTTCTATCTAGGACATGCTGTTTTCCTCACGTTTTCCTTCACCGTTTTGAGAGCAGTGGTGATGAAATAATCCAAACAAAGTAATTAAGCGCCTGCACGCGTAGCATGACCCACCACAGAAACGAGTTTTGTCGGCGTAAGAATAGGCAAAAGTTATTTGTGATTTTGTCTATTCTATCCGTCATTTTGTCTACTCTTCCGTCGACAAAAGTTGGTCATGCTACGCGTGCTGGCTGGGTTCGAACCTGTGACCTACAACTCGTAGTCGCAGCCACTTGGTCACCACTGCATAACAATAAATGAATAAAAAATATTTTTGTTTAAGATTAAATTTATATGATAGTGGATGAATAAACAAAATTTTGGTTGAGCTTAGTCATTTTGAACATTCGCATGAAGGTCAAACTGTTACGGAACGGTTCTAGAACCTATTTGTGTAATTGAAAACATAATAAATGAATGTCCTAGTCATTGGCATAATGGAACTACGCCTACCTCGTACAGAAGTAATGTAATAGAGCAATTAAAAGTTGATAAAATGCTCAACCATGAGTTTTTGCCGCAACCATGCCAACTGGTTAGGAACTCTTTCCTTCTCAAGTATTCTACTAAGTCACTAAAATAAAAACATGAATAGCAGTTCTAATTCTAAGCATTCTCTGAGTCTTACTTATTTCAGTGAGTTTATTGACCAGACCATGACCTTGAAACAAAACCGCAAAGATTGCCCTCTACCAGTAGGTAAACCTATTCAGTTTAGTTTAGCTACAGATGTAGAAGTAGGTATGTAAAAGTAGCATTTAGCATATTGCGCAACAGAAGATGAATCAGTGCGGGCGAGGCAGGAGGCGTGCGCGACGTTGACCCACCAACCGGTCGCTCACCTCAACACGATCTGTCATTTGCCTCATCTAGGGCATCTCCAATAGGACCTGCTTGTTAATGAAAATATCGAGGCCTTTTTTACACGGCACGGTTTAACCGCACCGTAGAAAAATCGTGTGACCTTGTAAATGATACGGTGTTATGGTAAACAGCTGCGGCGCCGTGCCGTAGTGCCGCCGTGTCGTCAACAAGCTAACATAGTGATCCACACAACACCGACGACAGTGACTACACACGGCGAATGAACAGTAGTTTTTCACGGCAAGAAAAACGTGTGTAGTACCCGACTCAAAAGTATATTAAGATGACTTTTGTCCACAGATAGTCCGTCGCCATGCGGCTTCATGCTTAGCTGCCTGAGTAAACAATGTGCATGAATTATTGATTTATTACAAAGATTTAGTAAACAGTTGAACAAACCTTAATTTGGTCTATGAAGAGTAACGGCCAAACCCAATAATTTAAGACAGATCGCTACTGATGATAGATAGTACAATTCTATCTGTCCCTGTCAAACAAATAGCTGTCAACACGTTACAGGGTCGAATACTTTGGCATAATGGGACGTTAAAACCAGAAAATGATAAGGTTTTTCTATCTCCAGTACGCCAAAATTGGAGACAGATACGTTATTGGGCTCGGCTGTAAGTGCTGATTTCACCAATGAAACTGAACGCGATCAGCACTTTCAAACCCAGTTCAAGAGTTGTTAGTGACAATAAACTAATAGTTTTGACACTAACAGCAATTGAACGCGTTTTAGATGTACTGAACGCATTCATTGGTGAAATTGGCCCTAAGTTTTTGTAATGTGCTAACATAAGACAGCATATTTATACCCACATGGCTGTTATATATTTTCAGTGCCGCCACCTCCATATGCTGAACTTTGATGTTGTTTTTCTTTACAAAAGCCCACTTGCCTTCACATAAGATTTGTTTAGTAAATTGCTGGCGTAAGTTTAGTTTTCGTCTTCCTCACCTTGCCGTCTTTGTATAGAAGTTATTTTTAAAAGTTCACGGTCAGAATACATCCGGAAAACACACTTAGCTTTATTCAATCTTTGAATTTAATGTTCTTTATTAGTGATCGATGAATTTTTTCAACCGAAGTGTTTTGCCTACTGATACTACCTACTTACTACCTTTAACAAATAAATTGAATCTCCAAAATGACGCTGTGGAAGACAGAAAGTACTTATAAGTACCTAAAACTTTAACTACCTACTACATGGCATCGGCTATGAATCATCTTCTTTTGCCTCTTCCCCATCCCAGATAAGTTTTATAAAAACCGGATTTATAATAATAAAACGTGAATGCAATTATCGATTGACGCGAGTGAACCGGTCCTAAAGATCAACATTCTTGAGACAAACGTTTCAGATCTAGCAAGACACGCAGATTGCACTTTGCAATCCATTTCAATGTCATAAAACCTTTTAAAAGAGTTTATTTATGGCAAGATGAAGAGTTATAGTGGGTGGTTATTGCCATAAACCTCATCTCTATGTTATAAGTGGGGCAGGAAAAGTGGTGGTTCTATCCGCTCTATGATTATTCTCATAATTGATCATGATAAGCGGGTCCAACCGCCTCCTTTGTCATCTGAACGAGGACGAAACTATAGTTAGACCAGCAAATTAAGCAGAATTAGAAATTTAGAAAGTTTTTTTTAAGGCAAGTTTACAAAAAAAACTTTCTAAATTCCTTATTCTGCTTAATTTGCTGGTCTAACTATTCGAGAGAATCTGCTATTCAACCAAAGGTGGTGAAGAGGTAAATTGACAGGTGCTCTGTTTTGGCTCAAATGTTATTGTTTATCTTCATAAAATTATTGTTTTTAATAAATATAGATAACAGTGATACGGAACGAGCGTTGCGTTGTATTGGCATGACATTTCCTTAATATTTATCTAACCTTTTAAACTTAAACAGTATCAAATATTTTCCAAACAATAAACATTTCAAAACGCAATAAACTGAAAGTTTAAAAGATAAGGGCATTAAATTACTTAAAATATTTTGCCTGTCTATATATAAAAATACTTATGTTCTGGTTCTTCACAGCCACTTGTGAACGACGGATTTTTTTGAGACATCGAAGGTTTTTGGAGTTCAGTAAAATTACTCGTGACGCGACCTCTTGTGAGTGAGGCTGCAAAAACAGGTCACAAATCAAAAGAACGCCACAACACAAATGATTATGAATAAACTTGGTTCCTCAGTTCTCGACTGGAAAGATCTCTAAACCTTTTATGAGAAAAAAAAATAAGTGGTGTATCCAGCGTTGCATTAGTAAAGTTACCGTTGCTTAGACGTAGCGCAGGTGTAGGCGCAAGCGTAGCCGCTACGCAGAATAGCGTTGCAGTTGCGTCGCATAGTCGAAGTATGTTATACTCTCTGTTTCCCAAACATTTCCATGATAATAGAGTAAAGTTGCCGTTGCTTAGACGTAGCGCAGGCGTAGGCCCCAGCGTAGCCGCTACGCAGAATAGCGTAGCAGTTGCGTCGCATAGTCGAAGTATGTTACACTTTCTGTTTCCCAAACATTTCCATGACAATAGAGTAAAGTTGCCGTTGCGTAGACGTAGCGCAGGTGTAGGCGCTAGCGTAGCCGCTACGCAGAATAGCGTTGTAGTTGCGTCGCATAGTCGAAGTATGTTATACTTTCTGTTTCCCAAACATTTCCATGACAATAGAGTGAAGTTACCGTTGCGTAGACGTAGCGCAGGTGTAGGCGCTAGCGTAGCCGCTACGAAGAATAGCGTTGCAGTTGCGTCGCGTATTCGAAGTATGTTATACTTTCTGTTTCCCAAACATTTACGTGACAATAGAGATGGAGACTAATATTAGAAATATTCGAACTCGAGGATTATTTCCGTCCTTGTCGAGCGGTGCGGACAATGTATGCTCTAGTGTGAAGTTACATAGTCGTGACTACACTTCTACGATAGTGCTGTCTTTGTCTAACAGTTATTTAAAAGAATTATAACTTGGCAAGTTTTTAAGCTGTTACACTTTATATTTTTTTATAATATTGTTTGCACTATTTGCATTTTTTTTTTAAAGATTAAATAAAAATTGTATACGCCGCACGTCAGGCGGTAGGAAACATGGCGTACCCGCGGCGTCTACTCGAGCACGCGACGTCAAAACATAAACACATGGAAACACTGCATATATTGTGTCGATAGCACTGATTCAGTCCTCTGTCAAAAAACGCGCATCTGTTAATTGTCGCTCTAAATCAGTTCAGTTGTGACTCACATCGAATTTGACGTTATTTAATATTAATATTCTGTATTTTGAGCATTCAAACTTGCACAGAGTGTACTAAATGAAATAAGAATGCTATAAAATCGCATATCATAAAATAGCAAAATCGTATTGTGTTTTCATTGCATTATTATCATTACACGTGCACTGGGAAGTATGATATTGTAATCGAGAAGTGATGTGCTACATTTAAAAGTTAAACGATAAACCTAGTGTTGCGTCTAGCGTCACACTCGCTGTTTACAGTTATTGTACGTTTTTGTTTGTACTTTGATAACTGTTGAGGCACGCAGCGGGTGTTGTACTACTTTTAATTACTTACTTACACTGGAAATGATAAGCCTTCTAGAAAAATATTTGTTTACTTGAATGCTTTATCATAAGTCTGTTTTTATGACCCCTTGCTGTGTTTTCTTTGATATTTTGTTTATACATCTACTTACCTACATTATGTATCTGCTGCTACCTTCTCTTATTAGCAACTTAACAGAGAAAACTTACGAACAGCATGTTCGTGTAAAAACAAAATGTTTTTACTGCAAACTCGTTCTACAAAAATGAAATGTAATGTTTGGGTTTTACTTTACTGTTATGAACCATAAATATTTATGTGGTGGTACCATATGAACCTACTTGAAACTTTGATAACATCGCAAGAAAAAAAGCATAGGCGATATTGCATAAGTATTTCGAAAAGCTAAAATAAACTAAAATTGTGTTACCACTGCCGCACTCCAAACGCTTGATACAAGTGGCACTTGTGTGGATTACTTTAGACCGCAAGTCCAGCGTCTAAGTGTTGGCTAGCAACTTATCGATTTTCTATGAGTGGAAAGCCACTCATGCTGTATAAAAATACGTATAGACATAAAATAATACTTTATATTCTCCTAGAACATTACATATATACAATCATTTTCCGACGACAAACAATGATGCATAGTTATTTTCAAAATTGAAATAGTTAAGTCTAGGAGCGGCTTCATTTATGGCTTAGTAGTCGATTCGTACGAATTTACTCACCCGTAACAGGCGCATCGACAAATCGCACGAAGTTAAATTTATTTGTGGGGCGACAACTCCAGAAATATGAATTAGGCAATTGGCACTTTGTAAATTTTCTGCAATAAAAGTATACTAGGAAACTACACTTACCAATAAAACATGTACTTTTTAAATGTCTGGAGACGCCCACAAATGAATTTACTTCATGTGATTCGCATGTAAAAAAAAATGTTATTTAAAAGTGTCGATTCGCCTGTTTCGGGCGAGTTAATTCGTGCGAATCGACTTAAAAGCCTCATTTATTATGAGTTCATAATGAAATGCTTAGGGACAGCTAGTGTCATGTGAAAGCCTTTTTTTTTATAAAATCTTTTTTCTTGCAGATTTGGAATGAGTTCAACGACAGTCATCAATCAAAAGTTCTGAAGGTATTGTAATATTTACACACTAAATTATTGTTTTCTTAACATCATCATCATCATCATGTGAGCATATTGTGTCATTTCCTTAAAAATATTAATTCTGTACTTCGTAGGAAATTAATAAAACTATAACTAGTTTTTGATAGAATGTAGAGCTTGTCGAACAAAATTTAAATCGCGTGTTTCAACCTTGCTATTGGCGAAATTGTTCCATCAACTACCATCCAGTCTGTATTAACGTGAGAGAGCCGTGCAAACAACGCAAGCACCCAGAGGCTTCTCGATACACCGGTGAATATGTTTTGTAATCTCACCATTCATAATGGCTACCCATACGCCTAACTTTATTTTTATTCACGTTATTTTCAGTATGATTCATTCGTTTTATACTTAAAAATAATAAAAACACTTTAAAGTTATGCAATAAAAAGGTACTACCTTTTATTGCATAACTTTAAAGTGAAATAAAATGAAAATTGATCGCAATTGCACACTATTTATTTCCTATAAAGTTCATGATATGAAACTCCATTGTTCTTAATGCTACGCTAAATCGGATTATTACACAAATCCTTAAGTGCTGATTTCACCAATGTTACTAAATGCGTTCAGGACATCTTAAACGCGTTCAAGAGCTGTCAGTGTTAATATTCCATAGAAAATAATGACATTGACAGCTCTTACATAATCAGCCTATTATGTTCCCACTGCTGGGACACAGGCCTGCTCTCTGTGAGAGGGAGTGGGCCGTAATCCACCACGCGGGCCCAGTGCAGGTTGGTAGATGTCATATGTCTTCGAATTTTTGGTTCTAAGACATGCCGGTTTCCTCACGATGTTTTCCTTCACCGTTTTGTCACTCCAAAACATGCAAAGTCGTCGACATAAGTAAGACAACAAGTGAGTCATCATTAAACATGCATGTTTGTCTGGCCGGCACCAAACCGGTCCTCAGGTTGAGTAGCGATCGTTCATTGCCACTGCACTCTGCCACATGCCGCAGCCTTAGCCGCGGCTTCAGGCCTCATAATTCTCTTTTATTCATCGTACATGCAACTATTTTTATATTCGATAGACACGTTCCCAATAAAGCAATTTTATGAGCAATTAATGCTTTTATAACATATAAGTTACTTCTTTAGTCCGAGATTTATTATGCTGCAGTCGTGTACCTACTCGTTAAGGCTCGCGGCTGTATGAGGGATCCTTTATTACAAGGACTGAGAGTAACAGTAGAGCAGTGCTTCATTATCTTTGCCCTCAACAGAGGACACGTGTTGAGACTTAGTAATATTTACTTAGATAATGCATTCTGTGTATATCTCTAATAGTCTAATATTAGTTGTATTTACAACATCTCTTACAAAATGTTTACAAATTATTTTATTCAATCTTGAATGGCGAGTTTGAGGTATTGCGAGATGCAGTAATTAGTCTCACGTATTAATTGCATGTTCTATTGCAATCTGCTTTTAACTTAACAACAAGGTATTAGTTTTTTTCATAAATGACAAACCAGCAAATTAGACAATGGAATGAAATCATTTAGCTGCAGGTATCAAACATGTTTACCCTGATTGAAGAAAATCCCAGCGGAGAAAACTTAGGATTGCGCTGCGAAGCAGCTATAACTATAAAAAGTGATAGCAGCATTTCTTAATGTACCATCCACTCAACTTAAAAGGGATCCATACACCCATGTTCTAAGTCAAATCCTCATGATTTCCTCGACTTTTATTTTTGTTTCGGGGTGGAAAATCCTCATGCATGTCCTCCGCCCTGGGGCGGGCGGAGGGGTCTGTCAGACTCTTACTGACTAAAAACCACCCCGGTGTTCCATCTCACACCTACGTCGGGGTCGCGGGAACATACGATTCTTCCGCAACCCCGACTGGAATTTCCTCAGTCGAGGTGAGAGTTGCTGAACCAACTGTCAAATATAAGGTACTCGTACAGTCGGCATCTACGTTGAAACTTCCTTGAGATAGTTAACAAAGAAGTTTTAACCAAAACTCGCATACTTTATCCGATTTTCATAATGTATTTTGAAGAGTTTATTGAATATTGACGTTTTCGTGACGTATTACTTCGACTCACACTCATTCGAGGGTCTTCATAATTTCCACTGACGACTATGAATAGGTACCGATTTTGAGGGTCTTCCGAGGCCCGCCCAGAGGTCTTCTCGACAGAGTTGTGAGTCGAGTAGCTTTCGAGGTTACTACTTAGAATACGTCTTTAGCACTCTCCGTTCACTTACCCGAAAAGTTTCCCCATCCATCCTAGTAAAGACATGAGATAGCATACTACTACTACCATAGAGTACTGATGTAAGCCGTTAATAGTACGCCTCAGCCAGAAGCCGTATTTTAATTAAAATAATAATTACAATCTGTATAATTTACCTGGCAACAACAGCAGCAGCACTCAACCTCCATTTGTTATTATTTTATAGGTGTTGCTTTGCTAGGTCATGACAATGCAACCACCCGATTTATCTCATTTTAATTAACATGAAAGTAAATTGTTTCTTTGCGAAATTGCAAGAATTTGTTTTTCAACATGAGATTAACAGTTTTAATTCTTCTAAACTTCTGAATAGATGCCGTAATTGAACTTATTTCTGCAGATTAAATATTAAATTTAACGATGTCGTCAGTAATTCTTACGGTATACATACATAAATACACCATCAAAATTCTCTTTCTGTAAACATTAGAGTCGCTTTTCGTGTGTTTTCAAGCTTCGCGGATTTTGATGCGGTCTGCATCATAATTTAGAGAATTTATTCCGGAAGGTTTACTTGTATAAACTAGCTGTTCGTGCCCGGCGTAGCCCGCTGTAAACTTCAAACAAAAAAAAACGACTTCCCTGGTGGATTTTCCAATTTTTTTCTTTCTTACAAATCTTGTCCTGACAATTACAATCACAACAAAAAAAATATAAGCATTGTCAGCCGCTTTGAAGGGATGCGTGGACAAACATTTGATTTTGATTAAAGGCTCGAATACACTGGCGCGACGCGACACAAAGGCACCGCGTGTCGCGCGACGATCAGTGCCTTTGTGTCACGCTGTAGCGTCGCAACTGTGGGAGTCTTTATGCAGATTGATTATTATTAAAGCTATAATTAAAATAAAATAAAAAATATCTGTATACACCTTGCGAAACAGGGGCGCTAGTCTTTAGATTAAAACAAAAGTGAATCACAAATCAGGTTTGGAATAAGCAACAAAGACTGACATTTAGATCGATCCTGATCGGGCAGCGTCGCCCACGCCGACTCGTCGGCCTCGCAGCCTTTCCCTCCGTAACGCGGCTACTAGAGGCCGAGCACGCACTAACACGGAGCTCAAGTCACACTCATGAAAACGCACAGGAGTAGGCCCACTTCGCACAAATCATAAAACCTGCGATAACTATCATTTATTTATTTCACATGACATGTTACCTTCGCCATTACACTAAATCTAATGCGACAAAGTAACTTAAAATATACTTAACTATACGAGTACCTTACACGCTACACAGTACGTAGTCCTTGTGAACGCACCCAGTGTAATTACAAGTGAAAATGTCTATGGCATCCGCCACCATGTTGAGAGTGCGCGCACACGGCACCACCAGCAGCCGTGCGACGTACCTATCCGGTAAATTAAACCCTATTTCTGATAGTATACCTGACCTACTACCTCTTAAAACTTTGGAAGGATACGTTGCCAGTGCCACTTCACGCCTAATTTCTTATTTGTAGTAGCTCACCATACCGAGACAGAATAAGGTAGGATGCAGTAACGGGTATCCCGGGTATCTCACACAGCTTTAAATAAATAAATCCGACGAATTTGTTCTGTATTTTTGTACTTTATTTCACTCGGGCTTCAGACTTCCGCATTATATTCCAGATTACTCCTCACAAGAGCCTCATACAAAGCCCTCAGTGCACTGATGTTTGTGAAGTCATTTGCCTCACGCAGCACAAATCCCAGATTCCTGTACGCCTTTTTACAAACGTCTAGAATAGAACAGAATAGAATACTCTTTATTACGTACACCTTATAAATTACAGACATTGATGTAGAAATTTTACCACTTTTTCCATATTTTTTTTGTACCACGTGTCTGCGAAATTGTAGATCACTGTCGAAATGAATCCCCAAATCCTTAACCTCCATGAAGAATGATGAATCCTCCAAGTCGTGCTGCAGCATGTAACGATCCTCAGAGTCTTTCATGACTGCATGCAACTTAAGATCGTCAGCAAATAGCTTGCATGTTGACCTGACTACTTTTAGTAAATCATTTACCATAATAATAAATAATAAGGGTCCCAGCTTAGTAACCTGACTGACGCCATAGCTCCCGTAAAATCCAAATAGACGCTCATATTAAAATCAGCACATACAGCTTTTGCAAGCTCTGGGGATTCTAAAACAGTAGTCATATTGCTATTTCTATCATGATAACATCTTTGCAAAACCTACTGGACATTGGGAAGCTGGTAGACCAGCCCCTTGATATTATTCACGGAATCACGGGTATATGCGGCTGCCTTAAGACATACATAACATAAAAAAAAAACTGCCTTAAGACATACATAACATAAAAAAAAAACTGCCTTAAGACATACATAACATAAAAAAAAAACAGAAAATATAGTACACTTTACAAGTCGAGCGGGGTAATTGCGTAACACTGTCGGTAGTGATGGCTATCATTTTGACAATTCAACAACATTCATTGCGTTATACACGTTGTTCAGCAGACAAATTTTTCGAATATATGAAGCAATGGATAAGTAAAATCTTTCAAAATGATTCAGATTGTGATTAATAGTTTGTTATGCAACTAAGGTGCTGGTTTTATTTAGCTCCAGATTTATTGGAAGCATCGAATACCGACCGAAATACTCGTGAGTATACAGGGTGGCCCGTAAATAATGGATCAAACGTATTGGGTAGGTAGCTCACTTGATTTCCAACAACCAAATTGAATACCTTTTTTTTTCAATTTTGGTCTTGCATCAAGACCAAAATTCAAGATTTCTAAGGCAAATAAAAATGTATTTAGTTTTTTTTTACAAAAATCGTAACTAAAAATGTTTGCAGTGACAGCCATTGATATACTAACTAAGGCTGCATTCCATATTGGGATGTAATCGATTTGAGCGGGCTTACGTCCGTACCAAATTAGCGCGAGCGCGATAACGATGTCCCATGAATCGTCATAGATGACGTCATGACCTGCGCCATCTTGCGATAACGCCGACCATGCCCCTAGTAATATCACTGTAAGCGAATTGTTGACAGCTCTCATCTGTCATAATCGTGATATCTAAATCGGAACGCAAATTATCGATGTGAGCTCTGTCAGCGATTATTGTCTAACTCGGAATGCGGCCTAAAAACCCATGATTCACAATCAGCGTCTCAAAACTCACACATACAATTTAAAATTGACCGCTCTTTTCACTAGTATTGCTTCGATCGCGTCACTGCCGGCACGATAAAAATGCCGAAGTTTTTATTGAAAAATTGTAAAAAAGTACATAAAGAACGTTATTTATGGATAGGGTTTCGTACTTTCGGTAAATATCAATGGTGACAGCATGAACAAAAACTGAATCCTGCTAGAGAAAATTTATGTAAAATTCGAAAAAAGAAGTCTTGAATTAACTATTCAAATTAGTTGTTGGATCTACCTACCCGGTACGTTTGAACCATTATTTACGGGACAACCTGTACCCTAATTGCGTAATACACATTCAATCGTAATCTGAATCGTTTTGAAACAGATTGCTAATGCATTGCTTCATAGGTACGAAAAAAAATATGCTCAACAATGTAAATAACGCAATGAATGTTGTTGAACTGTCAAAATCAAACAGATTAGTCGTAATCGTTTACGAAAATGTGTTACGCAATTAGGGTGCTGTATTGTGTTAAATTACGCACCGTACCTATAAAGTGGGTCTTCTGCGCTTGTTTCTTTTGTACAAGCCACAATATAAAGACATACGTCACTTACTATACTACGTTGTCTGACTAACAATAATAGCTAAAATGAAAGTAATTTTATTAGGTCATACATGGTCGACAGTTCCTGTCCAGTTTATAAAACTTTGAAAGCAGAAACTAACATTTTTGTTTCACTATTGCTGTAAATAAGTAGCAAATTCTATGTTCTAATAAAACAAACAAACAAAGACACGACACTTGACAATTTTGATTCTCTAAAAAACTTTTCGTCATTACTAGCAATCGCGGGATACATCGATAAAAAACAGATAGATCTTGCCAAATATTATGTACAGCATACTTGCATTTACTGAAGTGTTACTTAGGTTATTTGTACACATACATGTTACAACGTGTTATCTAAATGATGATCAAAACGAAACATCAGTGTGTGTTTTGGCTTTCCCAATGTGAACATGCAATGATATAATGCGTTCTATATATTTAATACCTTGCGGACATGGTTTACATCAAACACCCGCCGACCATTTCCCTAATGGGTTTAATTAATTATTAAGTCCGCTATTAAAGATATTCAACGGCTTTTGGCGTGTTTATCGTAAGCGTAACGCCTGCCGTTAATGCAGTCATGAGCGACTTATATTCCATAAAATCTATCACTAAAATGGCGAATACTTTAGAAGCTTGGTGGATCCCGTGGAACATTGACTTCAACCTATTCTGAAAAAAAAAATGCGGTTTGCTCTATGTATACCAACTTTCTTTCCAATTGTTTAAGTAAAATCGACCGCGATGCGTAGTAAAGAAGACCCCACCCTTCGAATATGTGATTAAGGAATATATTCGAGGCGCTTCGGCAGTTTTTTTATCGACCGTATAACCTATGGGCATGACAGCGCCGAGCCTATTAACCTTGAACGTACACCTACTTTCACCTGAAAGATCCCCATGTTTGTGATGCGAATCTGGTAGGGCGTCGATTTGTTTATTTACCAACAGTTCCTTCGAATCACTTTATCCCTTTCAATCAGTGCTCATCAATATTGAAAACAGTTGTGTTATTATATTATTCACATGCTTTAATACTCCTTAAGAACAAAAATAAGTGCTTCGAACTTCCATCTCTTTGTGTATTTCAGGCTTTTAAGGGAGGTGTTAAAAGAAGGACAGATGATAAAGCAATTCAAACATTGATGAATGTACCTACATAAATATGTATCTCTAAAATATGTGTATCCAAGTGTGTATTCAAAGTGACTTAAATTATAACGCTTACTTAACTGATTAAACTAACGCTTTTTAATATTAATTTCTCTAGAGAATGTTCGAAAGTTAAAGCACGCTCTTTGCAGTCATTTACATAGTTCTCGTATTGTTTTTAGTCACTTTCTGTGTTTCGGTCAATTTATTCGAATTTATATGAAAAATTAATAACGTGAGCTACCCCAATTTATTTCGAGTCAATACAAATGCAGCTACTTAGCAGCCGTCATTTCAGTGTTTGCTTCTTTCTTAGGTTTAGTCGTATCATCTTTCACTCATCCATCCATATTTTCGTCACTTATTTATAGCCATTCACATTCACAGTGAACATTCTTGAGCTCCTTAATCCTCCACATTACAGTCATGTCCCTCAGCTTTTCTGTCACATGAACGCTACGCGAAACCTCCCTCTTCACTACTCATCATCAAATCAGCCGAAGGACGTCCAATGCTAGGATGGGCCTCCAAACCATCGTCGCCAAACAACTCATATCTAGATGCGATAATATGAAGTCATCGACTCAGAGTTATTGTAGTCTAAGCAAGGCAAATAACCACGGTGAGTGATGCTGCTTGTTTACCGTTCTAACGAAACGTATACAATTAGCACTATAGCGCATTATCACAACCATATGAGATGTGGTCATGTAGTAGAATACAGCTGGTGGCTATTCATATTCAGCGAGCCATTGTTAGCCTGCACGAGTGAGACGCGGCCGTTGTTTTGTTTTAAAGAACAGCCTTCACCTTGCCTTGGCTCACATGATAAGACTTTTAAATATAGCGAATATAAGGATTCCACGTGTTACGCGCTTCGCCTGTATAGTGAATACACCTATATAACTTTCGGCAACTTTAGGTACATCTGGCATCGTCACCGTGTTTCTCTTCGTAGCTCATGGCTATCTCATGCCTAACCTTCAATGGCCTCATCAATATTGCTAGAGTTTCGCTTGCTCGGATTAAGCGAAACTCTATATGTCACAAGAGTTTAAAAACACGATATTTAATTATTCCAACCTCTCGCAGCCTACTCATGTTCTTGACATTGACACTTTCATAACATTTTTAAGTAATGTTTGAAAGCTTTGTAGTTCATTAACATTTTAATTGAGTTTATTTCATTAGCTGATAAGTCCTGTAAACATTTCAAAGAACCATGCATTCAGGACATAATTCTAGACTCGCGTAGAATTTTTTGTCGGTTATCAACATAACAAATGATATAATTGAGTAAAATATTACACGCGTACTTTTATCATAATGTACATATTTCCTATTTACCTTCTAACGCTGGGAGTGCCTACTAATCGATTTAAATGAAATATTTAATAGGTGTAGATAAACTTGTCAATTTCATTCGTGTTACAAATATGCCTTTTCTTATGAGGAAACGACGGTACTATAATAGCACCACCTTTCCTTTTAGATATTAGCAGCCTTCAACTAAGTAATAGAATTCCGGGCCAGATTTGCAATAGGATATTGTATTGTCTTAGCATTGTTAAGTGTTGTTGCGTCATTGTACAGAGAAAATTATTTTTGGTGTTATTGCAACTTGGAAAACGTCAATAAATCGTTTAATTTTGTCTTTGGTTACTTCAGAATAAATAAATGATACTGTATTTATGTTCATTAATGTATGACGGTTTATTAAGGCCCAGGTTTCGCGGGAGAGACTGTCACTTTCTGACTGCATAGAAAAGAAAGAGAAGCGCGATGACACAACGCTTGTAATTAAAAGGTAAAATGCGAAATAAAATTAGGTATTAACTATTTAATAATAAATAATCCATCACTGAATGCAGGTTTGCATTTGTAATATTATGGTATATTTTAAATTATAATTATAATTGTTAATGAAGGGATAAAGTGCTTTTATAGACAATTAAAAGGTGCGTTTGAAGATTTTTTTGATGCATAAATGTATGTTTAATTATGTTTTGAGTTACATCACTGTATTAAAAATATCATATATTTTTATTTTCGTCAAAATTATTTACGGTTTAAGAGATATACTGCTTTAAGAAACCACCTTTTTGACACTTTTCAGGAAATCTCCGCCTTAACGGAAATGCTTGGACTTTTTGTTTGATTAACTCTAATAATATGAAAGCGTATAAAAGGCAATATAGCAATTAGCAACAGATTACGGAATATCTATAATTATACATTTTTCCTAACTTAAATCGCCCCCGGTAGAGGTGTGGCTCCCTTTTATTTCTCCAAAATAGATGATTCCGCGGACATCGGTGTGGGTTACATGTTTACCTCTTTCACTCTAGCTTGTTATATACAAAAATTGTAACGTGTAACTGTTTTATGTCCCAAATAAAATAAGTAAATTAACAAAATCATCACAATATTTGTTTTATTATGTTTAAAACGTTAACTTACGTAGAAAGCGTAAAACTCTAGCGCAGTTACGTAACACTAATTGTGATATTTGGACACGCAGCCGTGGTTAGAATTTAAGAATATTGTTATATTGCGGTCGCAATCCCACAGTGAAACCATTCTCCGATTCTCCCTAAAAGCGACCGGCAGCAGTTGGCGCGGAGTTAAATTTTGGCATCCGTCCTACTCTGCGAAATTGTTACATAACAATGCAGGTATGCGCCCACTCTACAAGACAGGATGTTTTGTCGATGCTCCGATGTATCCAAGCCATTCAATGCATATTGTAGCCCCGAGTACAACCCTGACCTTCATTGGGGGCATAATAGCATAAAAACGACAACAAATTCTTAGAAGTAAGCAATCGTGAACAATAGACTGACACGTCAATAACAGTCCACGTTCGGTCTGTGAGTATTTGATAGATAGAAGCCATCAAAATGATCTGTGTCTTTAGTTGTGTACATAAAAACATATTGTTTAAGCATAACTCGTGAAACGTAATGAATAATCATAAAGAATAATGTTATTAATATCGACGTGACCGTATTATCGAGAAGTGGACTTGTGGATCAGTCACTCAACTCTGGTAAACATGAAGACTTGACGTCTATCGTATCAGCAGTGTATGCGACATTTGCATCTTTCTGAGTATTCATTTTATGCCACACGGTGAACGGTGCCGTCGTAAACCATCTGTTGTGTATGACTATTATATTGCAAGGTTTCTTTACTCAAGTGCCCTCATTCCGAGTATACAGTTATATCCTTGTCTACCTGTTACTGCGATAAATATTTGACGCTGCATGGCGAATTGATATCATGCTAGTGCTAGTGTCTTTCTTTGCAATGTTTACTGATTTATGACTGTCTAGATCACTTTAAAAGTACGACTGCGATATTTGAATATGATTTTCACAATGATCCAACAAGTTTACACTGTAGAGTGTAGGTAGTTACCAACTTGCGCGTTGAGACCAAAACTATTAGTAGATCAGTGCTACATTGTGTGGAGTCGCTATCATTTATTGTGCCATTCCACTGCAAGGTGGACAGTTATAACGATGCAAGCTGTAACACTAACCGTGAGACTGAGAGCCCACTTTGTGTATATTATACTGTTCTCACTGCCGTTACTCGCTTGAATTTGTTACAAGTATTAGTTATTTAATCAAACATTTGTGGTTTCCGCATAAATGAATAGTATCTGTCGGACAACCCCTTCGAAACAGTCATATGAATGATATGAACGGGTATGCTAATTTTGACCGTCGCTGGGGCCAAAGATATTAAGTTTGGCATTAATATCACTCACCTTGTTTTTTGCGCAAAATCATATTTTGATAGAGTCAGTTTCGCTGGCACGCTATAAACCGCCTTAATCAGCCTGCTGTGTGGTGACCTAAATCAATGTAATATTGGATAATAGGGCATAAAACTGCGGTAGTCCAACATAATTAAGTGCCTAACCGCGATGTGTCGGTGTCAAATTTAAAGTAATAGTTTATTTCCATTTATTGGGATTAGCACTAAACACATGGGTTATTTATATAAGGTTTATTTGATATCTTGCGCAAAGGCGACCAGCGGGATTTCCGATTGCGTTTACTGCTAATAGTTAAGAGCAGTATCTAAGTGTACAGTATGAATTTTAATATTGATGGCATCATTGGGAGACTGTTAGATTAAAAATATAGATTCCGTTAAATACCTATAGATATATGTTTATTATGATTGTATTCAGCAAACTGTAGACAGTTTTACCGTAAATTTATAGGTAGGTACTTCCGTATATTTTTACGATAAGTATTTGCAGTGAGTTTAGACACGGCATTTTTGCTTTTGCACGAAGTAATGACCGCATATTTTTCCCGTTAGATACCGTACCTTGGGCACGGGGTACGTTCATTGGCAGTTTGACCGTAATCAACTGTATTGGAATATGTTCTTAGAAATGTGAACGACTTACATTAGCCGCTCAATTTGTAAGTGGTACGCCATCCGAACAGCCTGTTTGTTTGTGTAGTTCACAGCATGTTATACCTAAGGAGTTCAAAATTGTGGAAATCTTTTCATGTGCAACTAGCTGCGCCCCGCGCATTCACCCGCATAAGTCTCGATCCCGTGGGAATATCAGGACATAAGTACCCTATGTCATAACCCTGGTCATGACCTATCCATGTGCGAACTAAGTACCTTTAGTTTAGCTCCTTTAGTTCTGTGTTGAGCTGCATGACAACTGACAAATGCGTGCACTTACTGGACAGGTCCACTCATTCTGTGTGGTTCTTTCCTCGAAAGACCATTTCAGATATCAATCCACATGGTCTTCACATGACCTGACCAAGATTATGTCTGGACTTTAAAAGAGACAGTGACCTCTGAGTTTGTTTCGGCGTTTCTTCTCAGAGTAGTCAGATAGGAAATGCCGATCTCACCTAGTTTTTAAAATATGATTGCCGTGTAAAAGTGTTTGTACAAACCTATTTACAGAAATAAAATCATTTATCATTTACCCAAATCCCGACCGGATTTGGATAAAATTTGTAAAACTGTTTCAGCGTGAAAGCGTAACAAACGAACAAAGTACTTCGTTAGGATAGCAGATTATGTAGGTAAATGAATCATCGACTTGATCAAGTCTATCAACCGCCTGTAATAACGTTGTGTTGCTATAAAAAACGATCAATCGATAGCTGAGGTACAGGTACTTTCCTTTATACTTGACTTACTAGGTATAAGCCAACTCTACTAATGTACGAGCAACTTATCTGTGGCGCTGGTTGTAACGAAAATCGAAAAGTTTAACAAAAACCGATCGTATGTCCGATTCAAAATGTTAGTTCGAAAAACGGCCGTTGCACAGATACGTTGGTCGAAATGTAACCTGATAAGTCTGCAGTTAGACTATAAAAATAGAGTATTTTTAAGAACAGCATGTTAGATTCTAATCATATCCCTTTTCAATAGTGCCACCTGTCCTTTAATAAACAATTCGCCTGTATCCCAAGACTCATCGCAGGACGAAACATATGTTGTAAAGTACAAGTCACAACGCTGGGGGTCATGATACGGAATCATCGCTGCAATAATAACCAGCTAACCCACCGCGGTTAACACATTTGGAATTTCTAATAAAAGATTTTTTACTCTTCTGGTCACCATCAGGGTGTTGGAAAACCACAAAGTAAAAAAAATGTTAATTTAAATTGTTTTGAAGTGTCTGTGGACATTGTGGACAAATTGCTTATACAGGAGAATCCCTTAAAGGTGTATTGTTTGATAACAAAGCATATGTGGCTATTGTTTGCTAGCCAATTGGCAATGCTTACTGCTTATCTTGGATGTGGCTTAACGACTAATCCTCAATCCTAGGGCCCGGAGTTAAAACACGTATCGTTCCGATTCAGCCCACTTCATCAAACACATCGGGAAAAGTGTGCTTTCGATCTTGGCTCATTTTAAAAATGTTGTAAATAACAAAGTTCTGACCCATTGTTTTTGTATAACATGACTCTTAAAGTTTCATAACTGAATACTGTTGCTAGATTTTAATATTACGTGAATATAATATGTAAATAGACTAAAGTGCTAGCGTGGCCCTTAGTCGAATTGCCATTTGCCATTAGTAAGGAACCTTCAGTGTTGAGGCGTCAACGTGACCTTGCCTTGTCAGCGTGACATAACTAAGCTAGGGTACATACTTTAATGGTGAAATCTTCTGATCAATACGTTGCGTCTATGTATTTTAACATGCATGTTTTTGTAAAACCGTTATTCTTTACTGCAGTAGAGCTGGAAGTAATCCAACAAAACATTAATGATAAGAGTCCACCAGATGGATAATAAACTGTACAATTTGTGTAAGTAATACATAGCAGTACATTCCTCATATATGCAAGAAAGCGTGGACATGTATGTTATGACAAAGATAATTATAGCCTCTTCACCTGTCCGTCCGCTTTGCATATTTCTGTACATTGTTTTTCAATGACGAGCGAAAAAAACTGTGGACAGAGATTTTATTCTTGGCACGAATGATTACATAAACATAAGAACATTACCTTATACCCCGTACTACATAGGTTTGTTGAAAATACAATTTTCATTACCGGAAGCATTTCTTAGTTTCTTTTTCGGAACTCAAAGTATTTATTCAATTAAATAATTTACAGGCATTTTTTTTATTCGAAGTCAGAAACATGAAGCTAGTTGCCCATTCCAAATCGTAGTAGGCACCTATGGAGAAGAACTGGCAACTCCATGGACACTATTTTAAATAATATTCGTTACATAATTAATGTTGATCTTATATGTGAGGACGATGTAAAAAAGACGTACACGTTAAAAGCGCCCAGCAAAAATACAAAAAAAAAAATATAAATTAAATTATTAAAATAAGCCGATAAAATGAATAGTAGCCGGAAAAACTGAATAGTGTGAAAAATGTGTTTATTTAAGTTTGTTAATATTTTGAATCAGGTGGAGGTGCGTGGAAGTGAAGACTGGTATGGGCGTGCGGTGAGACGCGGAGTTCCACCACAAGATGTCGGAGGGCGAGCGGCAACACAACGCGGGCGGCACCAACGCCGCGCCTCAGCACAGGAAAGGGCACAGGTTGGTTCACATCTTCGCATGGCTTATCACCATAAGCCCATCCATTCTAGGCCTTATCACTCAAAAGACACCATCATTATCTTGCCCTCATTCAAATTTGTTTGGGATTGGGGCAAGAGCTATATAGCAGCCATATCGCCTGATCGTTATGCTCTTAACAAAGGCCCAATAAGAAGAGCCAGACCTTTCACATGCTTATAAGGTTAACGTTTCCAGTACCACCCGCTTCGATTTTACGTTACTCAATCAGAATCCAGATCTGAAGTAAGCATCTATCGATTTTCAAAGCTTTTATCGCTAAGCTTCAATTTATTTTGTATCACTGCGTGAACAAATCTTGGATATACTGAATCTTCTAGCTCTTTATACGTCCACAATATTTCTTTGATAAAGATATTAATAGTCCTTCATTTGCGTCATAAAAAGTGACATCATCATTCTCGCCAGTGAATTTCCATGGCGTCATATCAAAATTATTTTTCACAAACCAACTTTCACTCAACCTTTCCGAATGACCTGACACAAAACCATTTGGCGAATACAGTGTAAACCGTATTTAGAATTTTCGCTTGTCATAAATATAGTTATTTTGGACAGTATTGTTTCAGGAGTCCGACTGCGGCTGCCAACAATACATTGGACCAAACGAAAAAAGCTTTCTATTTTTGTCTTTAACTTTTATTGAAACAATTACGTGCATGTCGGATATCTCTGCCTGATTTTCCGCTTTGAAATCTACTACCAGTGGTAAGCCGATACTTATTACTGAGAGGCACACTTTTAATACTGCCACGTACTGGTGGTGGTATTAGTGTTTCATTTCAGAGTTCAATTCAATTAAACAACATTAATGTTTCTCTGCGCTCTGGTTCACGAGTGTATCATCTATCATTATATTATTATGATGACCCACTTATTCTTCGTTTCGATTGCACGTTGCTGGTAGCTTTATCACTGTATAGAATTAGCTTTGCTACTGTTTGTTCGTTGAACTTTCGGGTCATTTGAATTAGCCAACTGTATAGATCAATAGTATAGGAAAACATCAGTATCTTCAACTAATTCCGAGTGGCTTTTTAGTTGTATTAGTTATAGCTAGAGATATTTTCACCGTATCCATTTCAGGTACCTTGAGAATATTGATATTATCTATGTAATAGTCATCGCTTGACATTTCAGCACTGCATTTATAGCAGTTAATTAATTAATATACAGTTCCCTCTCGGTCCTGTATATTGTGTTTGAACAATCCTATTTAACTTGTTGCAATTTAAACAACTGTTTCATAATCAGATCCGCAGTTGTAGCCAGTCGTTTTGTTAATTGCTTTATGACCTGTATTGGACCATGAAACAATCATAGTCTCCTTTATTGACTTAAATTAAAAACGGAACCAGCTGCGTTTGGATGATTTCTTTTAATTTGAATATCCTTATTATATGACGTCTGTGATGTCTCTCCTTCGCCCTTAATCCATCTAAAGGTTGTATATAAAAGATCGCTTTTAGCGATAAGACCGCCCACTGTGTCACCCTGTGTAAAATATCTACATTTATATCTGTAGTTTTTGTTGAGTACATAATAAAGAGTTTTCTATAAACATATCTATAATAGGTACTTAGTGTTATGACTTCGGTACCAGTCCTCGGGTTTTTAGTATACTGTTGAGTTGTCTAATTTCTCAGATTGAGTAAATACTGAGACTAACAACATTGTATGCAGAATCAAAACATAGGTTAGGTAGGTACCTACTTCATCATCATTACAAAACAACGCTTTCTTAGCACTGTCACGCTTCTGCTTTAACTCCAGTGGTTATTTACCTGTCAAACCAGAAACGCTAGATATTTTACTTAACATTTTGTACCCATGTTTTTGTGCTTTATTTCCTCAGTAATGTATAGTAGTAGGTACGTAGTCATATCCCCTGATGACAAGGTCATTGATCATACATTATCATTCAAGATAATCGCTCCTGATATCGTTTCATTGAATTCACTGATGACTCATTTTAATACCCATGTAACTTTATGAAAATAGAGATAGACACTAAATACCAACTAGATTGTAAATACCCAAAGGGGAAAATATTTTTAAACATACTGTCGATATTCCTTATCAGTAACCAAATATGTAGGAATAGATATGTTATTGTAGTAAAAGTGCCGCTGTTTGAAGGACAGTTACAATTTACGTTCCGTAATGAGGCCAGTAGGTTACATAGATGTTTAGACTAGACTACACTACTCTGTGTAGGTGCCGCCATGTGTATTGCAGGTTACAGCAACATAGTACCAAAACCAAATCCAAACAATGTTAGCCATTTCAGCAGTCTAGCGTTGTTATGATTCAACCAGACGTAATGCTGCGTTGGTATCATTAAATGAGCTGTACACAAAAACAGATAATACGGACATAAGCATACAAGTAGGTTTAGTACTTGGTACCGATGCTTTACCTGTTATCATCTCTGAGCTGTCCAAGAACATTACCTCATCCGGCCCCTGCCACCTGTCTGAATGGTAAAAACAAAATCCTCTGGTCCCTTGCGGTGATAACGTTGTACTCGTCGTGTCATAGATAACGGTAGGTTTGCAACACCTGGCCCATATTCGTACCTAATCTCGCGCTGCTCTGATATCACCCGCGCCGCAGACAAAGCTTTAAGTTCAGTCATCTTAGTGCTAATGTTATGTTTGGGCACGCACCACGTAACACCACAGTTTAAGGGAAACTGCTCCAATTTAGACAATCGCTGTCTGATGTATATCATATTTACGTTGTTGTTGTATTCATGAGTTATTTTATTTATCAACTGTGTCTGTGAAGTAATCGTAACTCGTGCCGAAATGTCGGAAAGTACGGAGCAACTTAACTATTTATTAGACAGGTATTAATTTTTTATTTCTACATATTGGTATTAGTAAAAACTGCGGTTTCTTAGTATCCATTCAACGATGTGAATGTTTTGTGTGTTTGTAAACAATGCTCACATTGCAAGGTTTCCCACAGTTCTCTTAGCACTTTCCATTATTAACTTAATGCCTATCTTTAAACCTTAGATTCCGTTAAAACCAAGAAATAATGACAACCGTGGCAAAATATTGTGCAAACACTACTATAATAAGCTATTTTGGTACAAAACTTTTACATATAGTAACATCAAATAATTATAATAGATTCTGTTGTGTCATTATTGTTATACATATGTACATAATTTGTAATTCTAATCACAAAAATTACCGGATGTGGTGCTAAATTATATCAAATACCTTTGTAATATTCCCCAGAATGTTTCGAAAGCGGCTAGCGGCATAGTATAACAAGTTATGTGAAACAGTTTCAAAGGACCATTTGTACTTACGTACGCTGGTTGACATACAAACCATTTATCATAGCGAAGTTTGTCGTGACTGCTCTGACGGATACCCAACTCGTGTCGTGAAGCTCCAAGTTCTGCATGCAAAGTTATGAGAACCTTAACTAAACTATATCTTGAAAACATTACAGTTTTATAAATCCGTACATTCTAAAACATTGCATGTCTCCTATAGATTTGATAGTTGAGTATAAAAACTTGACATTGTAACAATACACTGCAACATGAGCTTGCTGTGTTAGAAATGTAATATGTATTTTGTCTTTTGAATTATGTTGTACCATTTTTATTCACGGATAAGAGAGATACATAATCCTAAATTTTGATATTCTCGATCAGGACATTTTCCCCTGACCTATTTGCTGGTGCGTTTAGTCCAGTGTCTCAAAGCTGGCCACCTACAACTGCAGTTTTTGATTATTTCTGTGCGTCTCACATAGGAAAGTGTCAGCTGCGCATTTTCCCAGGCCATTAAGTTACGATGTCTTAGAAGAAAGTAACATCCGCATTTCTGCAGCCTGTTCTTACCCTTTTAATTCAGCGAACAAAAATATGGCCACAATCAAACTAATGTAGGGATATTGTACTTTGAAGCCAAAAGTGATAAGTAAGTAAAAATAATCTTATGGTAATGGCTATTCAGAAAACAATTTAATTCAATGCCAGGAGAGAGAAGATTGACGATGAAAACATTTAAGTTCACGTGAACCAAACATCATCCGATTCCCAACTAAACAGCGGTTGGTGTAGGGACAAATCAAGGAGGGTTTTCAAACACTCTTCTATCAGGTCACTAATAGACGAAAAGTGGTGACATGCGAAGAGCTAGACGATTTATGAAAGAAAGAAAAATGCGTTTATTGGCATTACAGCAAAAAAAAACACCATAAATCTTAGATAAATGATAGGTCTCGCGGCGCTCGCGTACTTGTCAAATGCAGCAACAAATACCACACCAAAGTTGGCGAACCCGAGCCAATCACACTGCACAGTTTTATAAAAATTTGAGCATAATCCGAAGTAAAATGCCTGTTTGCGTAGCAAAACTGTTTAAAAATAATACTACAAGGAATAAGTAGGACACCGGGATCACAACCCATCAGTAAGTATCGTATAATTTCGAAATTTCAACATAAAATAACATGTTGCCATTCAGTGTTGCCGCGTATGTACAAGAGTCAAGTTCCCCGTGGTTGAATTTATTGTGTATTTTTATTATATATCCTATTTCATTTATATAACTTAGTTCTATAAATTATTTAATGATTATCTTTGTAATCTATACACATAAATAAGGTGTAAAATGTTAGCTGACACTATTTCAAGGGGTGATTCTACCCATGAAACTGAACAACTATCCCCAAGGAACCTGATCGATAAATGACAAAAAAAAACATCATATTTTAATAATAATAAAAAGTATTTAAAACTTCTGTAGAAGAAACCTACGCCTAACCTATACACAAATATGTTTATACATTCGCTTTTAATTTATTTTTCATTTTTAAGTATTTTCTGAGCTATTTATAACTCAACTAATAGACCATAGCATAAAATATTTTTCCATTAACTGTGGTAACAGTTGAGCAGCTGGTAACACAATTCTTCACGCAACCCTAGGCTGCATTCCGTATTGAGATGTAATCGATTTGAGCGGGCTTACGTCCGTACCGAATTAGCGTGAGCGCCATAACGATGTCCCATGAATCGTCATAGATGACGTCATGACCTGCGCCATCTTGCGTTAACGCCGACCATGCCCTATAATAATATCACTGTGAGCGAATTGTTGACATCTCTCATCTGTAATAATCTTGATATCTAAATCGGAACGCAAATAATCGATATGAGCGCTGTCAGCGATTTTGTTGCATTATTGTCTAACTCGGAATGCGGCCCTTGTTGTCAATGTCAACTGACAATTGTCAAGTGAAGATGTCTTACACACGTCACACACTACAATAATGAATTGCTCTAGCGCAGCGAGACCAATCATTTATCTAAACCATAAACTATAAAAAACAGTAAACAAAGATAGGAATGCCAAAAGGGCCTCAGTATTTAGTTTTACGCGGTGCAACTAACAATCACCTTAAATTTCCCCTACACATTCCTTGCCTAAAAGGAAGGGCCCCGGGAAATTATTAAATATTAGGTACATTGAAGCTGTATTTTCAGGAGGCAAGAGTCAATGTACGCAATGACGGGGTTGTACGCGGAATCGGGGTGCGTGGATGGCGCAGGCGACGAGGCCGGGCCCAGCACCCCCCCGCACCCGTCGCACCCGCCCCGGGAGTCCGTCAAGTGCCACAGCCGAAACCCTTCGGCCGGCGTATGCGACAGGTGAAATAGCTATAGAAATTTGCTCTCTATCTATAGTGCCAGCACGAGCTATACGAAGTATTTAGCTGCACACAATGACAGATGTATTTAGAAATCTGTCATTCTTCCCTCGACAAAACCCGTTTATATAGTGTAAGTAAGACCGTACCGTCATCCTGGAAGTTTATTTTACTCCACCACCACCACCAACTGTACCCCCAGCCTTCTACACTAGACGTACCTACACTTTCTCCGTTTACTGTAACCCGCAACAGAGTTCGCATTGAGTAGTATTTTTAAAGCAGACGGATACGACGCCGACGGCGCGGCGCATTGTGCTGATATGACCCCTCATTCGCACTTATGACACCGGAACTGACGAACTCGTTTAAATTTGAGATCGCACAGCATTACTTAGTGAGACATCTCATAACGACACTTTACAATAATGTACTTACTATACGATAGAAATACTCTCACTTTTAATTGCCAAAGTCAAGAGTTAGAGTACCCAATGGAAAATCAAGATATACCTGTCACTATATCGACCTGTGCATGCGCCATAAATAGTTTGTTTAATATTCGCAGCTGCTGTAGTTTTATTCATTGAATTTTCCGTAGCATAAATTTATATTAATTACAGGAACTAACGCGTGTTTTCCATCTGTTTATAGAGATCGCGAGCGGGACAAGGAAAGAGAAAAGCCTCGCCAACTGTACCCAGAAATATTAGACATTCCTCATGACGCAAGAGATTGCGGTATCTTGACGTGGAGGCCGCTTTTCATACAGCAATTTTCTAGTATTAAAGTAAGTACCTATTGGTATATTTTATTGGTATGTACCGTAAGGATTGGAAGTTAATCATGTTTGGCTTTGGAATTCGGCCCTACACCAACAAAACTGAAACCTTAATTCATTTTCTCATGACTTACGTTGGTTTTGTTTCAGGTGTTTGTATTTTTCCTTTCGTTCCTGGTAACGCTGCAACAAGCGTTGAGCTCCGGCTACATAAACTCTGTGATCACAACAATCGAGAAACGTTTCGAAATCCCTTCGAGTCTATCTGGACTTATCGCGAGCAGCTACGAGATCGGTAACGTCATTACCGTGATCTTCGTATCATATCTCGGCAGTAGAAGACACATTCCAGTTTGGATCGCAGTCGGTAAGAATGAATTTTAATTAAAAGCCATATAAAATGACCCCTTGCTACCGCATTGCACATATTTCCCAACCAATTTTGATTTGTATAAGTGTTACGCAATCTTACATTACTTTATTGGCTTTTCGTCTAGCCTTGACCTGACCAAATCAATCGCTTATTAAAGACAACCTTTGTTCCTACATTTCAAAATGGAGGGAATCAATTATTTTGCCAATATCACATCCGCAGCAACAAAATATTTATGACTTTTGTTATTTTAGGTGCCGTGATAATGGGCATCGGCTCGTTAGTGTTTGTCGTTCCGCACTTTATAGCGGAAGTGAACAGCGAAACTTTGATGAACAATAAATCTGACGACAACATCTGCCGCTTGCCACATGCGTTGGAGCAGGATATGGGCGGCTTGGGGCGTCTCTCGCAAGGTCTTCCACCCAGCAACCTGAGACCTGACAATTGCATTAAGGTTTGTATATTTTTACGAATCTAAGAAAGTCATTGGAGGGTTTTTAGCCTTTTGAAGAACGCTCCTAACCAATTACCATTTTCAAAAAAGATGATAAGACCAATAGTCAAATGGTTATAGCATTAGGAAAGCATATTTTTAATGCCGCAGTCAAGCTTTTTTCACCTCTGACAATGTGGTTTTCCGTAGACCTGTATGGAATACCATTAATTATTCCGTCCATTAATCACCAAAGTCTTTTTCCCTAACCATTTAGAAGACATCTTGGGCTTATGAGTAATGTCTTCCAATATTTTGGCAGAGTTCCCCGAGCACGTTCATGCCGGTGATGGTGTTCATAGTGGCGCAGCTGTTGCTTGGCTGCGGGGGATCCCCACTGCTCACACTGGGAACAACCTATGTGGACGACCACGTGCGCCCAGAGTCATCCAGCATGTATATAGGTAAGTAATACGTAGTATAGACTTATAGATGGAGGAAGAAGACACCTATTTAAGGATAAAGATGAAGCTTTTATATAAGGGAAGACAGTCGTTCACAAACACATTTATTCAGATTTCGAATTTGAGGACAGCGTTAGGAGAGCGAGAGAGGGTGTGTGATGCGTGATGGAGGTCCTTCGATAACATTGATTGATGTACGATTCGGCACGGAAGCGTATTGAATGGTGACTAGTTATGCAGGTTAGTCCTTCGGATAGGTTTATAGAATCACGATGGCAAGTCGTGCGGCGACTTGTCTTAATGTATTCCGATGACTCATTTTGTTTGTTCTGTGTGGCTGCTAGCACAGAATTAGTAGGCACCTCTTTTCATGCTGCCAAACTAACATGCCGTAATAACAACGTACGGGTACCTTACGTGTATAATCGAGTAGTGGATAATATTCTTCAAGCTTGTTTATTGAAATCGTCAACTAACAGGCAGCAAGCGTTTGCAAACATGTTACATTCAATGAAGTCATGGCTGCCGTCGTAATGCATAGCGCTGTAGTGGCAGACTCGCTGCAAATCTCATAAATTATTATCATCCTTTGTTAACTTTGAAACGACTTCAATAGTATTCTGTTGTGGCGCTTATACTGTCCGCGTGTCCAGTTCATAACGTATACAGTCGTTCATGTCTTTATTGGCTGCGGTGTGACGATGTCCCCTCACGTAAACTGTGCACAAACCACATACACGAGTCACTGAACTTCATTAAAACCAACACACACCTATCATTAACTTTTTACAGTTTTCACTAGAATTTAGGATTTTCATCAACAGCACGCGGTTTAAATAGAACGTGTTTATAAACACTGAATGGAATTAAAGTAGAACAATAATACATCAATCAGTGTTATCTTTAATTTCACTATGTTTAACATTTTCTATAATACGTACTAACAATGTTGGCTGTCATTGAGTACGAAATAATAACCACGTTCACGTTATTATTTGTACTCTGCGGTGGAGCATGCAACTAGACGCAAACTGTCAATATTTACTGATCGAAATAAGAAGATAGCGGTTACGGCACTTATAAAATACCTACTTAAAATTAATGTATTAAATAAAGTACTGTCGCACCTATTTCCGATTTTGCTCTTACGGTTCACCTTCTACAGTAAAAGATAAACATTATCGTGGACACTTACACTGGCTCGATATTACGGGTATGATTCATTGACACGGGTCGCTATGAAGCTGCAGGATCCAAGCCATTTATTAAATTAATTCACGTGAAAGGTCGATGATCCCGAACATGTTCTTTGTGATGTTTGTATACAATGTTTTAGAAAGATAATCTGCTATGGACCGAAAAGGTTGTGTCAATGGTCGTTTTTAGGGTTCCGTACCTCGAAAGGAAAAAACGGAACCCTTATACCAGTTCACTTTGTTGTCCGTCCGTCTGTCTGTCTGTCTGTCTGTCTGTCAAGATATATACTATATATAAAATACGCAGGTCTACTTTCCCTTCGAGCTGTGAAAAAATCAATCTTCTAAGCTAATGCAATCAAAAGATACAGCCGTTTATGCCGCAAATATTCGACACTCGCAAGGGAATCGAAACCTACCGGGTACTTCCCGTGAACTCAGAATCTTGAAATTTGGTACGAAGCAACGTCTTATAGCACAGATAAAGGAACAATTGCGAAAACCGTAAATTTTTAGCTATATCATATAATAAAACTAAATTTAATAATTTTAAACTTACTACCTCTTTCCTCATGAACGCGTGTGAACTTTTACTTATATACCTACAGGTTTGTACGGAACCCTCGGTGCGCGAGTCCGACTCGCACTTGGGCGTTTTTTTTAGTTTATGACCTCGGTAGCACAGCTCGGTACAGTGGCTTACCATACCGTAGCTCCGAACTTGTACAGTTAAACGATACTCCAAATTACCCATAAATTAGGTTCTTCAATGAGGGGGAAGGGACGGGAGTCCAAAGGGGACCAATTTTTTTAATGCTCATTTTTTTTTTTTTATATGGCATCTAATTGGCTACCACGAGTATCCTAATAAATTTATTCATACTAATAGAATTGGTATAATTAAGCAGCATAAACTGAAATTGATATTTATTAAGCCCATACTAATATATTCAGAACATAAAAAGAAAACCGTGACATTCGACCTTATTAATAACGCCCATCCCACCGTAACATGAAATTTACAAAATTTGGTTTGAAGCTTCCGTCGCGTTGAACGTTATATTGAATACATTGTGTTTTGGGTTGTCACGATGAAAATGCGGTGCCTTAAAAATAACCGTATTGGTGAGCACGGGTCCTTGACCCACTTCCTATATCACAGCTTAATGAGCCTATAGTTACTGTCCTGACAGAAACCATTTCAGCAAAGACACTGCAAAGGTACATAGATACTCTTATCATATTTTTCTGTTTGCAGCAAAGTTTTGATATCGATCGAACAAAAGGTTCGCCCTTTTATTAAATGTTTTATTTTCTCTCAGCCTACTTTGTTGTAGCCTCATTGAGGGGAGGAGTTTTAAAAAGGCCCTTCACGTTAAGACTCCTATAGACGCGACCTGGATTCGAGAGCCACTCATATCGCCAGAAGGAAGTCTATATCAATCGATTTATATCCGCTTTATTTTATAATGAATGGCGGTGTATTTTTAACTGCTTTGTTTTGAGATATCGTCGTGGTTCAGGTCAAAGCTCAGCTCGGTTGATGGGCGACTGTTTCCACAAACATTTATCTCTTGAACCAACACTTGCCGCGTAGAAGTGAATGAAATTTAAAGTTATGGAAGCGAGCAATACCAGCATGCAATGTTTGCGTAATACAATCTTACGTCACACACAGCATGCTTACATGCCACAGCACAAGTTTTTATATTGCCATTAATTTCTATAATGAGTATAATTTTATTCGATTGATTTTATCAGTGTAATGTAATTTGTACGCTCAAATCGACCTTTGAGTGAGATATTTAGGTTGTGAAAAATCGTTAGTAAATAAATGGAGCGTATGGAAATGTTTCTCATGCGGACCGATTTTGGGGGACCATAAGTCATTGATATTAGCGGTGGAATCCGCGCCATTTGCAGCCGCACAAAACAAGACTGACCTACTTTCCACAATAACGGAGTGCCGGGTGCACTTACTGTTTGACACATTACCCGCGTCACAAAAGGACAACGCGATGGTATGTTATCTCACATTCTGAATTCTCACGAAACAATTGTACGCATTAACTTTAAGTCAGCTTTGTGAAGAGAAAAATAAATGATAAATTAATATAATTATCATTAATTAATTAAATTAGGTTAATGCAAACATGATAACTTGATGGTGTAGCTAAATATGTGATTGTTTTGTTTATAGGATGCATGTACAGCATGGCTGCCTTCGGTCCCGTCCTCGGGTTCCTTCTCGGAGCATACTTGCTATCTTTCCACATGGACTCATTTTCTGGCACCATTATCTCGATAGGTGAGTATCCTGAACTTTATTATGTATATCAACGTTTATTTGTAATCCATCTTACGACTATCATCACAGGATTTTTGTTAACTTATTGCTATGGTGTAGGTACTTATTTAACTGTCCCGACCCAAAGGAACCGCGTGAAGCGCGACAAGCGGTGCCTTTTTGTCGCGTTGTCGCGTCGCGCCAGTTGAATTTCAACTCTCGGCGCTAAGGAGTGCGTTGAAGATCCAGTGCGCGAAAAAATCCCGCCGCGTAATTTTTACATTCGTGCGAACGCGGTCTTATAAAATTTTGTAATTTATTACAGACAATGCATATGTTTATAGTAGCGTCCTTGGTAGCACAGATTAAAAAGGGCGATAATACTTCTTGGAAGATGCGTCAAGTATCATTTTTTTCCTTATCCGTCTTGGATTCTCATAATTACTATATCTTCCTTATATTTCTTACAGATCCAGGTGACCATCGTTGGGTGGGCATGTGGTGGGGTGGTTTCCTACTATGTGGGTTCCTCCTAATCCTAGTCGCAATTCCTTTCTTCTCGTTCCCAAAAGTGTTGGTCCGAGAGAAGGAAAAGATCAGGCTGGTGGAAAAGGCCGCGGCTGCCAGCGGAGCGTCCACGTCTAAAACACCGGCCAAGCCGCAGTCAGATATCAAGGATACTGGCTACGGGAAAGATATTAAAGGTACCTACATACTTAAGTAAACAATGTGCCTTCTTTTTTTTAAACCAATTGACAGTTATTCGAAGCATAATTAAACAATTGAGATTGGCTGAATCTTGTTTCCTGTGCCTTTTTTCCTTGCGTTTCTAGCTATATAGCTCTCTCTCGCTCTCATGACGTCACCAGGTCAGAGAATTACCTATATGATGGATTTTTTCTTATTCCATTGTTTGTCTCTTATGGTCTAGCGTGTGCAAGCGCGATAAAAAGCTATCTGTTTATTACATGGGTGGGACGCTTTAAATGGCGAAATGTGGATGTATTATACCTACGCCTCTCTCTACCTCTTCGGGGAATTCAGTCATGTTTTGACTTTACCTACCTGGTAAGACTAGAAGCAATATAGAAAGAAAAACCAACGCAGTTAGTAAAGGATAGGCAGATGGCTGAACTCTCTGTTGTCTAAAATAAAGGTTTAATATTATTGCTTACTAGCTGTTTCCCGCGACTTCGTCTGCGACCCAGGATGAAATTTACACTATGTTCTTACCCAGGTCAAGGTCCCGGTCTTCTGTCCTATGAAGAAATGAATATCAAACTGCCAATATGTTTTTAGATCTCCCAATCTAGAACCTACTTTTAAACCACTTTTTTCACTTTTCCGTACAATTTCCAAATATTTTCTTTCTTGCAAACCTTGTCCTGACAAAACTCTTTTTTTTTCACTTTTCCGTACGATTTCCAAATATTTTCTTTCTTGCAAACCTTGTCCTGACAATTACAAATACAGCAAAAAAAAATGAACATAAAAAAATAAAATAAAAGAAATTTACCAAATAGGTACAGCCACTTCGAAGTGATGCGCGGATAAACATTTTTGGCATTTGATTTTTATTTATATATAATTATTTCCTATGAAAGACTTACAGGTAAACAACACAGACTAAGAAATTTAAAATGTGACTGTTAGCCAACAACAAACAACTTCACATATAATTATCACAATAATAATAGAAGAAATCTGCAAACAACACAGTACTGCCAACAAAAACAATAAACCGCCAAAGCTCATTACACATACATATTAATATTATACACATACAACAATACAATATAGGTTCTAAAACTAGGCAACTCAGACTAACATAATTTGAGCAATATCAAGCATTACGAGAAAAAGTCTGTACTATGAGATAATCATGCAACTGTTAATCCGCAGACATACCGGTGTCGATGTGGCGCCTGCTCAAGAACCCGGTGTACGTTGTGACGTGCCTGGGCGCGTGCATGGAGCTCATGATCGTGTCCGGGTTCGTCGTGTTCCTGCCAAAGTATTTGGAGACACAGTTCAGTCTGGGCAAGAGTCAGGCTAGCGTGTTTACTGGTAAGCTATGACACGTTTTATTTTTATTTAAAGAGTTTCTTTTCTACATTTCAGTTAGATCAAATTGCACAGTGGTACCGCCACCAAACAAAGGCGGTCATAAATACTGAAAATCTTATTTAATGCTTTTTTTCGTGGGAAGTGGTTCAGGTAGCAATAAAAACTCATAATATATAAATGTATATGTAAATTAATACATAATGATATATATTTGTTATCACGAAAAGAATAATAAAATAAATATCAAAATATTAAGTGAGCTTGTCCCCCGTTCTGAAGCGTTTTTGACAATAAATCAAAACTCTTCATGTTGGTGTGTATTCTCTATGTGTCAAAAAGACACAACTAAATAGATAAATGAAAAAATAAAAATGGAAATCAATAGATATTTTACATTAAATCGACTTAAAATTAGCTAGACTGGCAATAAATCTAAAATTTGATTTGACATTGCGCTCTTTTTCTTACGGGGAAGTTTCCGAAGGCCAGTAATATAAGGATCTAAGCTAAGTAAAAGTCTGTTAAGTAAATCGAGTTTGTAAGTTCACTCGACATTTTTCGAGTGTGATCTCATCTGAAAGCTTTAAAATGTTTGTTGTTGGCTTCAGCTGCCTCTTCGGAAAGTTCCCCGATGGACAATAAAGCATATTCACTTACTTGAGATCCGTGAATAAGAACTTTGTGGACGGAAGCTGGGAGATTGTACCATGGATACTCTTGGACTAATTGCCGTGCGGTTTCCAAAGCATATTCTTTAAATTTTGTTGTTTTTATAACCCGATGATAAAGCTTGTCAAATTGCAACGATCGATCAAGTCTTTTCTTAAGCCTGTAATTTCAGCGGATACTTCAGAGTTATTAAAAAACTTTCTTGCCGTATTACCATCGTTCGATGTCCCGCTAACTTTGATTTACTCCTACCTACTTGATTCCAATAATAATCAAGACTTTCACATAAACACAGTATACGATCATATAAATCCTTAAAGTCTACATTTTCGAGATCACTGAATGACGACAGCAAAACTTCTAATATACCTTAGTGATTTTTGGTCAAAGTACCTGAAAGAAAAGTTTGAAATTAGTTGCGAATTTCGGAGACCTTGCTACGATCGTGTCTACCCAGGCGTAGGCCCTTTATAGCAGCCGCCGGCGCAGAATGGCGCATATCAAAGTATAATATTTTTAAATATACAGTCTCAACTACAATTGAAGATAGTTGCGAATGTTTGCAATATCTTGTAAAATTTTGTAGCTCTAAGCAAAGTTATTATATTAGAAAAAATAAACAATAAAATATGTATGGCGTAGCACGTAAATAGTACAAATATTGTACTGACAATTTATTCAAAATACAATCAAATGTGACAAACATACCTTGCTCTTGAATTTCCATTGCACAAAACAACAACACAAACAAAATAATTCCGAGAATTCACTTGTAACCAAATACTTTAATTATGAGTCACCTATAACAGCGAGTGCAACGTAACTATGCGTTCACTTCCGAGGTCAAAAAGTAAGTGATAATTAAAACATTTTTTTTGTATGGCATCTCGTAGTTGACCTTGAGAGGTCGTGACTACTTAACCGGACTATCCTGTGGCTGCCTTAAGCGGAATGAAATCCTCCAGCCAGGGGCATAAAACTACTTACATTACTAAGCGAACGCTCGCTAAGGGCACCCCCTGTGGGGTACGGACCTAGGCTTCGGGCGTCGCTGACGGGAGTACAGCAAGATGGGACAGGCTGGATCTGGGTTATATTATTATTATCTGGGGAATTTAAAGCTACAGGCTCACCTACGGCACGGGCTGGCACTTCGTCGAGCAAGGGTCGGGGGGGACAGTTACGTCGGGATCTTCGCGAGGAACCTCGGCGGCGAGGTCGGAACGTCGGTCTGTGTTTGTGCACTGCACTGGTGGCCCTACTGCTCTCCTGAATGAGAGTTATGTGGTCATCGGGGTCGGTAAATTAAAACAAATAGGTGACATATTTATATCACCGTATAGCTCGTTTAATGGTCTATCGAAATATGTAACTTGTTTCTGAAAATTCGAATATGAGTTTTATGGATTTACGACCTATGGCGGAACCACTGTGCATTGTTTTTAAAATAAACATTGGCAATTTCTAAAGTGAGATTCGGTTAAATTAATAATAATTGCAACAGACATTTAACATCATGAGTAACACATGAAAATTATTCATTTGCAGGAAAGCTGCCTGAAATTTTTAAGAATTCAAACATCTTGAGTGAGATTTTAAGAAATCAAACATCGTTCATCCATTGTTTCCAATCTGTATACGAAGACAAAAAGGCTATAAAGCATTATAAAGCCCCTATTAATAATAGCATGTAGCAACAATCGAATTTCTACACAATGCCTTAATCGTAGCAGACGATCTGATGCCGACACCGCTTGCGTCACCAATATCCGTTCATCTCGTGTACTAATTGTTTTAAAATAGATAGGAACCGTTATTTAGAACTATGTCTTACATGATTAAATCACCATTCTTCTCCATAAATACCTACTACGCTTTGGAATGGGCAACTAGCTTCATTTTTTTGACTGACCGACTTCCATGGCATTTCAAAAGTGCCTAAAATTGGTTTATTTGAAATAAACGCTTTGAGTTTTTACGCTTTGTTTGAGCGTAGTGTAGATTTTATAACTTACCACAAGGTAAGGTATTCAGGGAGCGTTTTCAATTAAATTATCCCCGGAATCTTTTTATAAGGGGTCAAAGTTATTATGCTTGCAAAGCTCAAGAAAAAAAAACGTAGAACTGATTTTCTCAACAGCTCATACTTACTTCAAGTAACTGAACTATCAGCGATCGTTGACACCAAAAACCATCGATAGCATCACGCTATCTAATTTAATTAAACCTTGTAGAAAAACAGGTGGCTATTACCGGTCCGGTCTTCAGAAAAACGTTTCGCTATTACTGGTCCGGTCTTAAAATAATGGTGTTACCGGTCCAGTCTTTAGAAAAACGGTTTGGTAGGTACCGGTCCGGTCTTTAGAAAAACGGTTCGCTATTACCGGTCCGGTCTTTAGAAAAACGCTTCGCTATTAGCGGTCTGGTCTTTAGAAAGGGCATTAATTAATTCTTTAACCATCTTATTCTTCGTTTGTTTCTACAGGTTCTATAGCGATCCCGGGCGCATGCATAGGCATCTTCATGGGCGGCTGCCTACTCAAGCGGCTGGAGCTCCGGCCGAAGGGAGCCGTGCAGTTTGTGCTCATATCGAACACTATTTGCCTTTCTTGCTATGCTTTACTGTTCTTCCTCGGATGCGACAACATCAAGATGGCTGGGACTACCATACCTTATACTAATCACACGTATGTATTATTTTGTATTATAGTATCGTACTTTATTTAAGCATCAGTCTCCTTGTCAAATCTTTTGTGGGGATGGCTGATGGCAGCAGCAGGTGTTGTCACGCTGCCTGGGTATGCCAAGCCCGATTTTTCAATAGTCAGATAACGTTTTTATAAGGAGTAAATATCGTCGTCTGACAGCTTTTGTATAGCAAAAAATGTCGAAAGTTCCAAATGTATTCTTCAGATATAAGTTATCTGACTATTGAAAAATCAGCCCTTAGTAATGCAACTCGAAATTGTATTAAGTACTATAAAAGATGATCCTGCTTTCCATATTCGGTTTCTTCTTACGGCGTCTACAGCATGTTTATTTATTCTGAATTGCCGCACTATGCTACCCCTTTTAGGCCTTAGACCTCTTTCAGGGTTTTGCTTTGTTTCTTTCGATTGTAATTTTGAATGTCTTGGTTTTTCTTTCTTTCAAGATTAAACTGCTTCAAAATTATATTTAGATGTTTAATTATTTGTCCCAGAAACCTGGAGCCGTTCAAGGTGAACCTGACAGCGGCGTGCAACTTCAACTGCCTGTGCACAGCGACGGACATGGAGCCGGTGTGCGGCAACAACGGCCTCACGTACTTCTCGCCCTGCCACGCGGGCTGCGCCGCCTTCTCCTCGCGCTCCAACTTCACTAACTGTGCATGTGAGTTAACTTTAGTTAAGCTAGAGCTGGCTCCATAACTAATTGTATTATTTATAAAGGTTATACTCATCTTATTGTAGAACTAGTGCCTCCTACTGAATATTATTTATATTTTATTTGTGTGATAATGTCCACTACATTATCACACAAATACTAAACATAACTACATTATAACTGCAACATTTCGTACATTTTTCACCTGACTATGTTATTTTTATGCCTTTTTTATTTAGGACTATGTATAAACTAAATTAAATAAATCTTTAAAAACAGCTAATTTAATCGTATATTAATTACGCTAATCACAATGTTCAAAGAAACGCAGGGAAAAATAACATTTTTAAATTTCTTTATGCTTATTCTACGTCAAGGGTAAACCTAATAGCATGTTTTGAACGTATCTCAACTACCCTTTTTTACGACGCGGACGTTCCATTTTACATACTGCTACTTGACTCTGTTTCTGAGTTTCATACATTATATTACGTTTTATAGAATCAGTAAGCATTTAAATATAATACAGATTTATTAAACATGCATACTAATAAAATTAAATAGTCATGCTGCCTTGCATTGCCTTCAGGATGTCTTTCCGGAACTTTTAATGTTAGCTCATTTAAGTGGTCTGCTACTCTATATATGTCTGTGAATGAAGCCAAAGAAGTTGTGTCAATAATGTTAATAGATGGCGCTGCTATATTTTACACGAAACTGAAATATAGTTGTGATTTTTTAAAGCATAGCCAGTATTCTTCGTATTTTTATTTTTATTCATATTTAAGCATAACATTACGTCTGTATTCTTTGGAGGGTTAGGCAGATGTATACCTACTACACATGTTTTGTTGATAATTTTTAATATTTATTTATACCTAATATGAAGAAAAAAACTCAGTCAGAGGTGCACGTGCCTCTCCCGACGATTTAAAACAAAAAAAAAAAACGACGGGTTGCACTCCGGGAGTGCCGGCAGAAGTGAAAACTTGAATATTAACGCTGTGCATTTTTGATATTTTGGAATGGTTAGGGAATAATTTTGCACGAAATGCTTCAATTATCTGTATAAAAGTACTATCATTTATGTGGCAGAATACAATATTTATTTATTGCGCTATCATACAAAAACATGACAATTTATATTACATTAAAAAGTTTATCGAGTTTAACATTTTTTCGCCATTACAAAAAAAAATTGTACAACGCCGTTAAAGAAGCTTTGTCTTACGAATTTTCGATCAGGTCACGTGTCCTGACGCGAGTTTATGTTTTTTTAGCCATTACAAAAAAAGTGTACAACGCCGCTAAAGAAGTTTTCACTTCAAAAAATCTGTTACATCAGGCCTATAGATAGCGTCAGTCAGCGAGATAATTTCAGGATAATATATAAAGCTAAAAAAATGTATGCAGCTTTCCTCAACTCAACAAACAATTTAGCTAATACATACTATGAATAATCAAAAGAAAAACTAACCAAACCAATTCAAGGTGAGGTGCTAAAACTATTGCAGCCCAGATTCACTTAATTCTGAAACTTTACTACCTATGTCGATAATGTTACTCTTATTTCTGTATGTATGGTCAAAAAAAATCCGTCTGGCCCACGTGCCCCACCCAGAAATAAACCCTGGATCCACCCTTGAAAACTACCTGCGTACATTGGCACCAAAAAAAAAAGTCATCAAATCTTTTTGTATTATCGTGTTTAGATGTCCGATACGTCACGTTTGCGGAGTTTCACAGTTAAATTGAACCTCGAATAAAGGCCTGTTTCGCCTGAAATAAATGGATTTTTACTCCCACTGTAATAAGTAAGTTCGTCACCAGGCGTGCACGAGAACAGTCGCGAGAGCATGGCGGGCGTGCTGGGCGAGGCGGGCGTGGTGCCGGGCGCGGCGGCGGCGGCGCTGCGCGGCGAGTACTCCGAGGTGACGGTGGTGCCGGTGGCCACGGCGGGCGCCTGCAACCCGCCCTGCACCACCATCTTCCCCTTCCTCGTGCTGCTGTTCTTCATGACCTTCATAGTTGCTGTCACGCAGATGCCGTTACTTATGATTGTGCTGAGGTTTGTTGATTTTTCTTTTTGTCTTAGAGCTTTTTATGTAACATAAACACTGCTACAAGGACCTTTTGGCGCTCGAATTATTTCGACATGGGGCGCTGTAGGTAAACATTTGTGCAATTGATGATGAAATTTTTTTTTGTTTCCAAATAGCGCAAACTATAATATAAAAAGTGTGAAAGCTTAAAAAAGTTCCAAGTTATAAACGTTTTAAGATAATTGTTAGACAACGACAGCACTATAGTAGAAGTGACGTCACGACTATGTAACTTCACACTAGCGCCGTACATTGTCAGTACCGCCGGTACCGCGCGACAAGGGCGGCAATAATCCCCTCCAAAAACTTTTAAAGCGTGTATATGTATTCAAAAAAGAAGATGGCGGCCTTAGTTCCGATTTTGGCCATACGCCACGAAAATCTTGTAGCGCTTTATAATAGATGCGTTTACAAACCCAAATCTCACAGCAACGAGATCTATTTAGGGGTAGTAAGTACCTATAAATAGTAAGTTTATTAGCACATTAAAACAACAACACAGTACATGCAAACACAGGATTGGACTACCAAGTTTAAAATTATAGTCAGCTTTCCGGGCTCCTAAACTAGGTACGCAGACCTGTATCTTAGGGAGTCGGAGACTTTGCAAATATTTGTTCCTTACAGGAATCTTACCCGCGACACGTAATGCAGCAACCGTTTCGCCAGCAATCTGCGTGATTTTGCTGTGCCGTGAAGTAGAGCAAAGCTACCAAAGACCCATGAGATTATCATGAACCAATTTTATAAGTTGACACCTTTTTAATTATACGGACATAACGAATCCAGGCCCTAATGCAACACTTTTTCAGTACATCTGACAATTTAAATACATCATTTAAGACTGATTGTCAGACTTTCGGGCTTGATTGTGTGATTCCCGCGGCCGCAACGACTGCTTAACGTGCTTTCAAGGTACGGAGAGATCTCGTTATGTAATCGCTGGTCACGCATCCATGAACCGACCTCAGCGCAAGTGTTGCTTTACTTAGAAAATCGACATGTGCGCCTGTTATTATTTAGCCACGAGCCACAATTTAAATACCTACAACATGTTTTACTTTCTACAGATCGGTGAGCGAAGAAGAGCGTTCGTTCGCACTCGGCATGCAGTTCGTGATATTCCGTCTGTTCGGGTACATCCCCGCGCCAATCGTGTTCGGGAACCTCATCGACTCGACGTGTCTGCTGTGGAAGCAGTCCTGCAGCGGAGAGAAGGGGGGCCGCTGTCTGCTGTACGATATCGAACAGTTCAGATATAGGTACGCTTATCTACTTACTTACACACGTCAGATACTTCGTAGGTCTGAATGGCATTTTTTATCGTTTTAATTCCTTCTTTAAAAAGTTAAGGGCAATTTTCAGTTTCCGGATAGGCAAAGATAAATAATAAATTGTAACAGAATTTGTATGAAACTATCTACCAGCACTCTAGTTACTCATTTACTCCGCAGGTTAGTTAACCAGAATTTATTCGGAAGTGATAAAATAATAACATTCTTTAGCTTTACAATTAAATTGTTCTCATTAATATGAACTTAAAATAATGGTCATTAACATTTTATTTTCATTAGACCTTACAAAATCACACATAATAACACAAAATCTCGGCTGTATCTAGAGATGGTCGGGTGGGTAAAAAATGGGAAGGTAAAAATTGGTAAGAAAGGATAAAAAAGGTAAAAAGAAAAAATACCCTTTTTTACCGGGTATTAATAAAAAATACCGGGTAAAAATGAGTACTGCCATTATATTATTTAAATGGCTTCGCCGTGAAATGAATACTGTTTGTATATAACGTAATTGGCTTCGTCATCAATACCATGTTAATTTTGACCTTGACCACTGAAGATAAATATTGATTTTAAATAACTACTACTTTAATAATATCTTTTTCACCACACTACCTATTATTTGCAATTTTTACCCATCGATTTCCGTGGGTAAAAGCCTTTTTTGTTATCTAGAGTGTAAAAGTGTTTTAAAATTCGAAGGCTTCCGATTCAACATTTACTCGAAGTTTTAAATAAAACCAAAGAGTTAGGAACAAAAAAGTTTTTAAGACAAAAGTTAGAAACGTTCAAAACCTGTCAACCGAAAATACCTGGTTATTCAGAACCGAAAATATCTGCTTTTTAATTTATTTTAATAAACAGATTCTATACGTATTTTACTGATTTTCTTTCTTTTTTGCAAGTTCCTCGTAGTGTGGTGAAAATTGTTGTGTTTTCACTTATGGGTAAAAGTTTTTAGCGTTTCGTGATTTGAAACCTTCGCGACGCTCAGGGTTCTTCTCTTAAACCACGAGCGAAACGAGTGGTTTAATTCTAGAAAACTTCCCTATCTCAGGTTTCAATCCAAGCACTCACGGCAAAAAACTCTTTTACCCATATGTAAAACAAATAACTATTAAATCTTTAATCAACATAAAATAAACTGTTTTAATTAAAATAAATATAGTTAACTAAATGCTGCACACTATATATATCGTGAAAACATTTCAAAACAAATAAATGAGTAACAATCACTTAGATTTTTCGTTTCAGAATACAATAATTACAATGCAACCTAGACAGTAAACTAAAAATATTAAAATTGCACACTCAAATAGTTTGATACTCGTATAGCGCAAATATTCAGTCTTCATAATACCTTTAATTTTAGTAATATCAACAGATCAAAATCACATTGTCTAAACCCTTTTTGTTACCTAACATATCACAATTACCTACATAAGTAATTTTGAAGGATTAGTGTTAGTCATCATCATTAAATTAACTCCACTAAATTATTACTTTAATTTAGTAGGTCTTATTATTATTTTAATTTAGTAGGGCCTCATGGCACGATGTGAGATTACTTTTAGTTCTCAATATTTACACTAAATAAAAATTATAATTAGTAAAAATTCACACTCGTATTTTAGTACTCTTAATATTAATTTCAGTCAGGTCATATCAATTTCAATCCTCATTACTGCTACTATTACCACCACAGTCCAAAAATATTATTTCATGTCCTGGTGATCTTCTTGCTAAGATATTTTCTTCTGCAGTGAGGTTGTTTCGATCATCGTCCTGACTTTCATCTTCACTAGATTGGCTTGATTGACTGTTCAATGTTCTGAATATGATCTGGAGTCATCCTATATTCAGGAGATTCACTATCTTCAGATCCTACAACTTCATTGTACTTGTTGAGTAGATCCCAGTTATAAGATGCAAAAGCAAGTTTAGCGGCCCTTTCGGACGTCAAACGGTTTCGTTTCTTTGAATATATGTGGCCATGCTTGCTGAACGATCGCTCTGTTGCTGCAGATGTGCACGGGGCGGTTAAAATACGTACTGCTATTTTGCTCAGGTTTTTAGACGAGCAAAGTCCCTTCCACCATGTTACGGGACTTATATCTTGAACTTTTTCCCAAATGAAAGTCCGTCCCTGGCTTTGTAATTAGCCAAATCTGTGACTACATCAGAATTGTGATGCTTTGTTTAAACTTTTTAAGGAAGCTACGTGGCTACCCCATCGTGTTTTTACTGATAATTTCAAAGTGTCTCCGGTTTTCTTTTCTTTTATATTTTTTTTAAAGTTGGCTTACCTTCTTTTATAGTATTAAGTGAACAAAACTTCACACTCATTCACGTCAGAATACTATTGAAAAAAGAACTGAATATAAATAGCAAAAGTATAACTTGGACGTTAGACACACGAAAGCAGAAACGAAGCGCGACTGCGCGGCGCGTGCACAACAAAATTGCGGAGCTCTAGAAATTCTGTATTTCGAAGTATTTGTAAAAAAATACAACAATTACTTTAAATGAAACTGATTTTAATTTTTACCCGGTATAAATTAAAAATGGGAAGGTAAAAATGGGTATAAATGGGTATTTACCCAAAGTCTGGGTTTTTACCGGGTATAGTCCCATCTCTAGCTGTATCGTTACATGGATTTAATCTTTTTGTACAGATACGTTGGCCTGTGCGGCGGTATCAAGATAGTGGCGCTGGGTATCTTCATGGCCGACTGGTGGCTGGTGCGGCGTCGGCGACACCTGGAGACCTCGCCGCCGCTCGACCCGCACAAAGACATCGCCGGCTCCATCATCAGTCTCGACAAACGTACGACTAACTTTAATCTTGTTCTTACAAAATGTAATGCTGCTAAACGTTACTTATGAAGTGTTTGTTTACAGTTTTCGAGGAACTTCCATCTGCCGACAACGCAAGTGGTTTCCGGTCAGGTGTGATGTCAGGCGTGAGCTCTGCCACCACGACGCCCCTGGAGCCGCCGGGCGGCGCGGGCGAGCCCCTGCAGCGCACCGACTCGCAGTACTCGCAGGACTCGCAGACGCGCCCCGCCGGCAAGAACTCGCGCGTGCTGGTCGCGTCGCGCCACCTGCGCAACGACTCCAAGACCATCCAGCTGGAGCCGCGCGCACGCCAGCACTCGCTCGACGAGCCCGAGCGCAGTCGCGCCGTGCGCAGCGACTCGCGCGACTCCCGAGACTCGCGCCGCGACGCCTTCCCGCGCTCCGCGTCGCGTGACCTGCCTCGCGAGGCGCACTCGCGCAGCGGCTCGCGGGACTTCAAGGTGCACTCGCGCTCCGATTCGCGCGAGCTCAGCCTGGAGCAGCTCAAGCACCTGGCGCTCAAGAGCATGGAGAGCCTCGACCTGTCGGCTCTGCCGCTGGCGCGGGTCGCGGACGAGGAGAGCAAGCGCCTCATCGACGGCGCCGGCGTACTGCGCCACCGCAGGACGAGCTCCAAGGACTGCAAGCTGCCAGAGACCAAGCACAAGCGGACCTCCTCGCATCACCTCACGATGGAACCAAACGAACTTAGCTTACAAATGCAGAAGGGTCGAAGCGTGGATCATCTGGCGTCGACTCGATTTGACCCATGCGTGTGAGAGAGATAGAGCCGAATGGGTACATTTTAGTGCAATTTTGTGTCGGGACTGAATCTCAGTTGAGTGATACGAATGAGTGTAAAGTATTGATTTTACTGCTGTGCACGACTGAGTGATAAACATAATGAACATGAGTAAGTTAATAATGAACTACACTTATAATAAATTTAGCAAATAGAAAACAAATTACGAGTGATTTCAAATCATATCTTAACTGTAGTTTCAAAGCTTTCATGAAAAAAAAGTAACTGTCGCTTTTGCAGCTAACTAGTGTTCCAGTAATGACATAATTGAAGCTGTAAGCTACAGTAGGATCAATGTGATGTTTCATGAATCAAGTAGTGTGATAATGGTAACTGACTGTTGTTTAAACATTTAAAATACTCGCGTCACTCCTATTTTTACTTGTTACTGTAATTAGTTGAAAATAAAAAAGATAATGATTTTTCTATTTTAAAGATGCATAATTTACCTATAGAAAAAAACAAAACTCGTTTTTGTTGTACTTAAAATTCAAAATCATTGATATGAATTAAACTGTATGTGTAAACTTTCACCATTCTAATATTGCTATGTAAAAAGTCATTGTTTGTTGATTGTGTATATTCTTTCAGTAGTGCAAATAGTTTCAGACTTGATCTTCACCAATGTTAGATTTTTTTAAATAGAGACCACTTTGTGGCACTTAGATTGAAAAGAGCAAAAATATGAACATTCACATGGAAAAAATAATTTTACAATGCGAGAAACCAAGATTTTGAAATGCATTCATTCTACTACACATTTTATCAGCACAAAGCTTTATATTAATTTCTATAATGGTGCTTGTATGCTTGCCTACTGTAATCTTCTAATTTATAATGTCTCTGTCTGCAATTTGTTACTGCTAACATTCCTCTTACTATTATTATAACTTGAAAATTAATAAAACACAAGCACAAATCACCAAAATTGCTTCATGGTAAGTTACACCTTTTGTATAGAAACATTAGTTATGATCTCAATGGATAGGAATGAATTCTGCAACCTAATGTGAATAATTAACAAACAATAATTATTTTAAATGCATCTTTAATTTTTTGTAAATATTTATTTCTAGTAATTTTATAATGTACCGGGGAAAACGGGGTGAATAGGGATGCAGGGGTGAATTGAAATGAAACTTTAAAAAGGATTTTAACATTGAAATAGTATAGTATGTTGCCAACAGGGGCAATTTATAGTTAATTATAATACAGTCAATACATAAGAGACATTTTTGGCAACACATTATTATTTCAATGTGAAAATCACTTTTAAAGTTTCGTTTTGATTCACCCCTGCATCCCTTTTCACCCCGTTTAACGGTATTGTGATCCTATTTTACGAAGTTTAGTGCAATTAATGGTTCTATGCATGCCACTAAATGTCCAAATACTTTTGAACCCTGCTGATTGAGTTTTGTCCTTTTATAAGACTTGTATATTTTGGACAGCTAATATTTTGCATAAAATATTAATTTAGTAAATCTATAACAGTTTTATCTGCCTTAGTTGATTAAAGTCAAAAGTTTACTCTATTATAATAATAACCCATATACTTGTAAATTGAATTTGATATTCAAGACTTATTTATTTAAAATACTATTTTTGAGGGGTAAAAAAATGTCAATTCTTGGGCTGCTGAATTAAGAACTCAATTATTAAATATATCATTTAAATATAAATGAACATGTATTTTAAAAGCAATATATTTATGTCAGATAATAAAGTAAAAAGACAGGAATGTTGTCTGTGTAAATTTTGTCACATATTGTTAAGAGAGGTTAATAGTTTGATATGAAAGAGTGTTTTAACGAAAAATGCCTTATTACTACAATAGATTGTAAGACTTGATATTGATACTGACTTAAATGTATTTGAGTATGTTGTTATGTCAATCACCCAGACAAGTTTGATAATAGCAACTCCTAAACTAATTTGTTGCATTTAGTGATTATTAAAATTGCATACTTATTTTAAAACATATTTTATTTTACCTCTTCGAAATAAACACAAATAGTCAAATTTAATAAACATTATCCTGAATTTATTACATAGCAATTCTATCACTGAACTGCTTTTTCAATAGAAATTTCTTCATGATAATCACCTGTGTACAATAAACAGTTTTAGTAAAACCTAGAAACCATATTCTCAAGAAAAATCTACTCAGGAATTCAGTGTTTCAAAACTATAGAGAAACATAATAACAATGAAAACTACACAGCATTTTACATAATATCTACATTTTTATTTAACAAATTACATACATTGCTCCTATCTACACTAGGTACATTATTGGTTGAACTACAAAAACTATACTTATTATAATAATATTGAATGTGTAATTAGTCCAACTCACCACATTCAGAAATCACAACTTTCTTAGTGGGCTTGCCACTTTTAGATCCCAGACCTTCCATTTTACTGACAACATCCATACCCTCTACCACAGAACCAAATACAACATGCTTTTTGTCAAGCCAGGGTGTTGGTGCAGTGGTGATAAAGAACTGAGATCCATTAGTATTGGGGCCAGCATTAGCCATTGATAAGGTTCCAGGGCCAGTATGCTTCAGCTTGAAGTTTTCATCTTGAAAAACACGACCATAAATGGATTTTCCACCAGTACCATTATGGTTAGTAAAATCGCCTCCTTGACACATAAAGGAAGGAATTATCCTGTGGAATGAAGAACCTTTATACCCATATCCTTTTTCTCCAGTGCACAGGGCTCTAAAGTTCTCTGAAGTTTTGGGGACCAGATCAGTCTCCAGTTTGATCACTATGCGCCCCAGGGACTCCCCATCAGCAGTTACATCGAAGAATACTTTTTTTTCAGGTAGGCTTGAAGCAAATCGGAGAGTAGCGGCGGAATACAGCGTCCCGTTTATCAAAGTGCGCCGTAATATAGTTGAAATTGCCATCATGGACAAAAAACGTGAATCTAAAATAAACAATTTTCAATTAAAATACATTTTATATTCCAATCAACCCCATGGAATGATAATTATTTTACATAACCTACCAAGACCAACAGACCAGCACGTTTTGAAAATTTTCTGACTGTAATGTAAAATGTAAACTGTTAGAGGTGGGTAACTCCGGAGGTACTGATCCAAAGGAGCCGGTTCCGAACGCGGATACGTAAACCTTATTTATTCCTCACTATCCTTACCGGCACCGCGTATAGTCCGGTTAAGTAGTCACGCACGACCTCTCAAGGTCAACTACGAGATGCCATACACAAAAAAAAAAAAAACCGGCACCGCGGTACCAAACACAGAGTAATTTTATATATATGGTACCAAATGATTCCGGAGCGCGCGTTCACTGTTCACTCGCTCAAGTCACTCGGAAGTACTCGGAACACGTCGCCGTCGTATCGCTATAGTACCTTGGCACTATGACATTAGTAGGAACACAATAGCAGTACGGTGCGCTCTTATTTCAATTGATTTAGAGTTAAATATGGATTGACTGGCACGCATAAAACGTGATTTTTGTGTCATTGTAGAGTCGCTCAAAAAACAGACCACGCTTATTACCAAAATTATGTATGTATTTTATTAACTAAAAAAACAGTTTTTAGTTAAAAACTGTTTTTTTTATATAATTTAATTTATTTAAATAAAATACTTCGGGGAAGGAAGTGAAATAAAAATAATACGCTGTACGAAATTTAAATCATAATATCAATAAAATAAAAAACTGTTCGATTAGTCAAAATGTGCCAAATGATCCAGTGAAGCAAATGAATAAAATGTTCTGCGAAACCGGGGAACCAAAATGAGCGAGTGAGTGCCGGTGCCAAATGGTGCCAAAGGAATAAATAAGGTGAACCGGTACCGGACCCGGAGTCGGAATAAGTGAATCAATTCACTTGCCGGAATAAAGATTACCCACCGCTATAAACTGTAAGTAATGTTACTTACTAGTACTACTCACAGACCACAGAGTACTTTTATGTCACAGACCAGACTACATAGATATATATTAGTCTATGACATAGAGCACTGAATATATAAATGCACTCAAAGGAGACATAGAGCTAGGTAAACTGCTATCGGTCAAATACTAACTGTTATAGATAATATTGTGTCTATGATAAGTTTAAAAAGAAGTGTTCTTCTATCATATAGTGTATTATCTATGTAATACACTATAATTATAATATAAGATAGATGTGCGACTGAGGTTTTCGTTTTGAAAAAACCGTGTACCGAAGTTGTTAGATGGCGCTGCTTGTCTCAATGTCCCCTCAGCTTACGCTATCGCTCACTAGATGGCGCTGTTAGTCTGTTTCTAGTATTCCTTTTATTGAAGAATGATCGTTATTTATTTGTGTGGAATAAATTAATTTGTATGTGTTTTAAATAGACCATGATGACAATTTTGTCATAAAGAAAATCTAGAATACGAAACATGCACATAAGGATTTACCTATTTCACAAAATAAATAACAATCGTTCTTCAATAAAAGGAAACTCATTCATCAAATGACATCATTATGAGCTATATCAATAAATTAACGATAAACGAAAGAAAAAATATTTAGTTTTTTAAAGAATTTATTTCCTTTTTTTATAACGTGTGTTATAGTAATTTAATGCTTGTATTTTTGTCGAGTTATTATGGCATATATTTGTTTTACCTTTAAGTATTCTGTTGACATTTGTGCACCAGCTATTTATAATAATATTTGTTACAGTATCCATTAGGAAATTTTGTACATTTATTTTATGAGTGACACAAGAGAAATGGGATAAATTGCTAAATATGTTTACTATTTGCTTAATTGTACCCTTCAGATGTTTCTGCTGTGGTTCCTCATTTAATTGTGTTTGAATGATCATGCAGACATCATCTACAAACTCGCACAATGCCTCCGATGGATAATTAAGTGACCTTCTAGTATAGTCTCTTTGTAATATATATTCTTTATTACTTGGAGGTACTGTGCTTACCAAATGCATTTTACAAGTATGGCATGTTTTACATATATGCTGTAAAGTTTTTTTTACTACGTAGCCAGCAACATACCTTTTTGCCTCTTTGCTAGTTGTATTGCGATTATTTTGTGAATCTGTTTGCATGAAGTAGTTAATTACAGAATCCACACTAACTGACTCTGAGGGTTGTACCCTTGCATCTTTTTCTTTGAAATTTAATAAATTTTGTTATGGCTTTAACGCCTTATTATCGTCTTGCTCGCAGTTCGCCCCAACAGAGTGTGGTGAAGTTAAATTATTTATTAGTAATGTTTTAAACGCTCTGACACCATTACTTCTTATGTTGCAGAAGAAATTTTCTAATGGATCCTGGTTGATATTCCTTGTCAACAGACTACTTACATCATGTGTTTCGCTTAAATAGTTAAACATTTCCTTGTACACATTAATATTTGAAATCCAGTTCTTGAGACTTGGCACTTGTACAAATTTGGTTGAAATCATTCCATAATTTAAAATGTGGAGAGTTCCTTTTTAGTGCACACTTGTACATTTTGTCGGAATTTTGGTAGCTATGGCCATTAAATGAGTCGAATAATTTTTCAACTATATGCAACAAATCTGCTGTGCCTACGCACTCCTTTGGAAGGATGTTGTGATCTGAAAAAAAAAAAAAACAATGGTTATAAGTTTGAAAAATATTACCACATAGTTCTCATGATTGTTGCTGCAATATGTATATTAATATTATAACTGAGATAGTACTGAATACACAAAGTTTTGCAACTATTATAATTTGGTTTGAATTTAGAGATTGAAAATATTTACATTATTACGTTAACATGACTATTTTAACATTTTGCCAGTTTACATAACTGGCAAAATGTTGAATACATTTTGCCAGTTATGTAAACTGGCAAAATGTGGAATACAGGCATGATATGTGTTAAAATAATTTTTATTTTTAAAATTAGTTTTGAATGCTACTGTTACTGGTTAATTATACTTACTCGCTAAATATCTCATTGTTGCAGACACCCTTTGACTGAACACCTGGGCTGCATGTTTTACCTTCATTTTAGGTATCTTATCTTTAACAACATGACTGTCTGTCAATTTATTCACCAATCTTACATCATCTTCCCCTGGATCAGCATCAAGTAACATTTGCAAATGTTTCCATTTTGCAAATTTGACTTCTCCTTTTTGGATGTACCTTAAATCCTTTGTAAGGAGATTATTTCTTAATCCTTTAAGGAGGTGTGGAGGATCAAATATGGGAAATATTTTTGTCCCATTAGATTCAAAAGCTAAACTTTTCAATTCCTTGCCTTCCAATAAATATTTTCTTTTCGTGTCATCTATGAGGCTTTTTATGACACTCATATTCGTCGATGACTGGTCACAAACCGTGGCAATAACTTTTAACCCTGTGCTTTGTACAGCTTTTAGTACGTCTTGAATTTGATTTTTTAATTCCGCTGTCTTTGTTGCACTCTTGCAAAATGTGAAAGAGATGGGCTGCTTAAATTTTCCTTTCAGACCCTTGACCATAAAAACTAGTGCATGGTCAGCAATTTTGTTAGTACTATTTGTACCAAAATCTTCTAAACCAATAATTTCATCCCAAGTTTTATGGTAATATAAGCCAGGGCTTAATGCAACCTCATCAAATATGAGTGTGCAATTTTTTTTTCTTGGGGTAATTTCTGGACTGCCTTTTTTAGGTGTTCTATTATTACCTCATTGATACCAGGCTTAATAGTCACTTTACTCAATATTGTTTGGATTGTCCTTTTTGATGGCAATGCAAAGAGTCTTTGCAACAATTTGTAAGCTTTTTGACTCTGTTTGTATATAGTTAGGCACAAAACTTTTTCTTTATTTGTGAATCTTCTTCCTCTTGGTTTAATAGATGCCTTTTTTAACTGCATTCTAGTGAAAATGGCAGCAGGCTCGGGCAGTTTTTCAATGGCTCGTAAAAAAGCTTTATTTTGTGACACCTGAGCAGCTTTTCGCACTTGTTGATTCAGGTTTCTACATTTTTCCCTCAATTTTAAAAGTTTAACCTTTAATTGTGTATGTTGCTTCAAATATTTGTTTACGACAACATTAATTGATTTAGTGCCTGAAATCAAAGAAACAATTACTTAACCATCCAAAAAGTTGATTGATTTATTCTAAGCTAAGAATCAGTTTTTAAAGTTGGTTAAATAGAAAATAGGGAGGTACTGACCTTTCTTGACAGATGGTTGTCTTATGGGAATTGTTTCAGGAAGCTGCTCAAATATAGGCACAATTGCTTGAGAACCTGGCCCTTAAAAGGAAAATGATGCAATTAGTGCTAAATACATAATATTTCTACAGAAGTATTAAGATACACATAATAGCAATGACTCATTAACACAACAGAAATCAGCCGAGTATTATACAACTTTCTTACTCAAATTACATATATACTTCTCGCATAATATGGATACTGATATAGGTATGAGGTGACCGTAGTTAAGTTTAGGTGCCAGGGCCACATTGATACATAAAAATTAAATAGATTAATACCTTGGCCAAAAGAGGCTTCTGCATTATCAGATGTCCTATTTGGCAAATTAAATTGGGCAGTTGTTGATGTAGATGCTGAAACCAAAAGTAATAAAAGGTAATTTTATATTTCATACATTTCCTCCTTCAACATCATTATCAAACAGCCCTTTTTTGTCCACCACTGAGCATAGGCCTTTTCTATAGATTTCTACTTGGATTAGTTTTGTGTTATTTGCCTAAAAATTATTATTGTCAGTGTAACACTGCATTGTAAGCGCAAACCGTAATAAATTAAAACTGAAATGTATTAAAATTACACACAATATAACAGATCTTATATCTTTACCTCTGGTGAAAATGGCAACTTCATTAATAGATGTTTTATTTGGGTCAGCATCACATGACGTCAAACCCATTTCAGAAGATGATGTAGATACTGAAACCAAAAATATATATGTAAAAATAGTATCACTAGATATAGCATGCCCTTCTTCCATCATCATAACCGCCTTTGTTACATCCACTGAGGAACACATGCCTCCCTAGAGATTAACACTTTTGGTCGGGCTTTGTGCTGTTTGCATCCAACTGTCATGTCTATCCTATTATCAGCCTTTAAAATGTTCCCACAGCAGCTGGACCAGACCAGCCTTCTCTTCTTAAGACTAGGTGGTACTGTACTGTAACTACCAAACTGGCCCACTGCAAGTTGATAAATTTATTTTATGTCAAAAATACCTACTTAACTTATTATGGACTATAATATTTTAAGTACAGAAAACAGTAGGCAATAGATGTTTTTCAAGGATATTAATGTTTTTGCATATTATTTAACAGAATTCAAGCAACTTCTTCATATCAGAACTGATTAAATTACGAATTGAGCGATTGTGTTCATTTGAACCAGTTCTAGTGTATAGTTTTACAGAAATCAATATAAAAAGGTATTTACCAATATTCAATGTTGGAACAGCATTTTTGGTAAGATATCCAGTGGGTGTTCGGTAAAACTCTTCAAAATGGTGATCGCATATACGTATGTTGTTACGTATGTAATTATAACCCTTTTCTCGATCTATTTCGCTCAACACCATTTTCCACTGATCAAATTTTTCCGTATGAGGGTATTCCTGTGGTGGAAAGCTGTGAACTTTTCCTGAAAGATAATAATGTTCACTTGTAAAACAGTTTCCATGATCAAAATACCTATAGTGTGCCAAAAGAACTTTGTAATAATATGTTACTTAATAGTTATGAGAACCATACCTTTATAAGGAATACATCCAAAATAGCACTTATAGGCAGTCTTTCTCGGCATTTTGCAAGTTTCGTCGAATTCAAATCAAAAAGGAAAATCGAGGTCCAGTATACACGGTGTTGGGTCAATAGTTTACGTATCTTATCACAGGGTCCAAGGGAGAAGCAGGGTCAAACGTTTATAGCAGATAATAAAATCAAGAAAACAAGCAAAGTACTATCGGTCGTAAAAGAGCACAAAACAAATCACCAAAACACAACGAAACAACGAACTTGGCAGAAAAAAGATTTCAAATGTACCTTCTGATTCTGTCATCATGAACGCACGTTTCGTTTTACTAAATACTAATTAAACTTGAAGTGAAAATGATGTTATTAATTTTGAAATTATATTTTTACGTTTATTTGTAAAGTAAAACATGTTGAAATAATAATAATAAATAATGCTTATTTATTAATATTTAGTTTTATTCTACTGTTATCAACTACCTCTATCTATTGGCAAAAATATAAAACTATGGCCAAACTTGGTGTACCGAACCTCAAAGATGGCAGCACTGTCTATGAAAATTTTGTTTGAATTCAATGTATGGAAGTTTCACCCCCCTCAGTGTGTGAGTACATGTAGTGTAGTGTATTATCTATGGTCGAGTAGTTATATTCTTTGCTATGTTCTATCACTTGTAGATTGTCAGTCTATAGAGACGTCAAGGAAAATAAAATATTCATATCCTATAAATAAATGCTTAATTATTTAATACCAGTTTCTTCTATGTATAATAGGTTATGGGTAAAATGAGTAACATAAATATTGAACCCCTAAAAAGGGAAAATTATGACACATGGCGAAAACACGCAAAAGCCCTTCTATTAAAAAGGGGCCTATGGAATTATGTCTCACAAAAAATAAAAAGACCTACTAGTGAAGGTGACGAACTAAATAAATATTTAGAAAAAGATGTCTTGGCACTAGCAGAATTATTTTTGATCATCTCACCGAGCGAACTGAAACAAGTGAAGAACTGTCAAAGTAGCAAAGATGTCTGGGACACACTTGAGGCTATTTACTACAGCCCTGCACGAAAAAAGTTCTGCACGAAAGGCAAGTCTTTTGAAAGAATTAATCTTAAGAAAAATGAAAGATGAGGACAATGTAGTAGATCACTTGAACAAGTTTATGGACATTGTCGATAAGCTTGCAGATATGGACATAGAAATCAATAAAGATCTTCTAAGCATTATGATGCTCTATAGTTTGTCTCAATCTTTTGAAAATTTTCGTATTGCGATCGAATCCAGGGATGATCTACCAAGTCCTGAAAACGTAAAGATAAAAATTATTGAAGAAGCTGAAGCAAGAAGAAATATGGAAAAACTAAACAAGTGGTGTCTTGACAGTGGTTGCACGTCACATATGACACATGAATTAGAAAGATTTCGAAATCTTGATAAGGATGAGAGCAAATCTTTAAAGTTAGCATCAGAGAACTGTACAGCACAAATTGAAGGTCGTGGTATAGCGAAACTCAATATCAAGGAAAGACCTGATTTGCAACTGACCGAAGCTTTATTCGTACCATCACTAACTACTAACCTAATGTCAGTTGGAAAAATAACAGACAAAGGTGCAACAGTTTTATTCAAACAAAAAAATGCAACTGTAATGTATAACAATCAAATACTGTTAAGAGCAGAAATAAATGAAGACGGTTTATATTATGTTAATGAAGACATACAAGAAAAAGCTAGATTCTGCGAAGCAAATAAAATGCAGCAATGGCATAGAAAACTAGCTCATCTCAATGAGGGGCAAATGCGAATAGCTCTAGATAAAAAGAATATGGAAGGATTGGAATTTAATAAAAATGACACAGTAAAAGACTGTGAAGTATGTGCTAAAGGCAAAGCCACAAAATTACCATTTAATACACCCAAAAATGAAGAAAGAACAAATGAAAAATTACAAATTGTGCATACAGATGTATGTGGTCCCATGAGACAATTATCTAAAGCGGGTTCCAAATACTTCATTACATTTACTGATGACTATTCAAGATATACACGAGTATATACAATGAAAACTAAGGATGAAGCCCTATCAAAATTTAAAGAATTCAAAAATGAGGCAGAAAGGTTTACCAAACAAAAGATAGTTTGTTTACAAAGTGACAATGGGACGGAATACATAAGCCATGAATTTGACAAATACCTAAGAGACAATGGCATCAAAAGAAGGCTATCTGCACCTTAAACACCCGAACAAAATGGCCTGGCAGAGAGAAAAAATAGAACATTACTAGATAAAGCTAGATGTATGTTAATTGACGCTAATATGAAAGAAGTTTTTTGGGCCGAAGCTATTAATACAGCTAACTACTTAGCAAACCGTAGTCCTTGCAGCAGTATTAATAATGAGACTCCATTTGAAAAATGGGTTAATAGAGTTCCATCTGTAAGGCATTTCCACATTTTCGGAACCAAGGCGTTTGTTCTAAAAAAGGGAAAAAGAAACGGAAAATTTGAAGCGATATCGACTGCTGGTATATTTGTAGGGTACTCGGAAAATCACAAAGCGTACCGTATCTTTAATCCAAAACCAGACAAAGTGATTATAAGTAGAGATGTCAAAGTACTGGAAAAAATGTTCTACGAAAATGAGGCAAAAGAAGAACAAAAAAGAGTTGTAGTTGATAGAAATGAAATTGAAGTTGTACTTTTTCCAGAAGAAGAAAATGAAGACTCGAATGGACATGAAATTAATGAACTAGATAAAGAATTGGACGTTAATGATGTATTTGTTGATGCAACTACAGAAACAGATGAAATAGACAATGAAAACAGGCAAGAAATTTATGCAGATAATGAAATTGAAGCGACTACTTCACATAATGAAAAGAGACAGAGAAAACCACCAGTTTGGCAGAAGGATTATGGAATGGATGCTGAACAATCATTCCTCTGTGAAATAGATGAGAATAGTGATGAATGGGAAGATGCAATATTATGCGAAATTGAATCTCACCTAAAAAACAATACTTGGAAAGTTGTACACAAGAATGAAAGTAAAAATTTGATAGATAATAAAATGATTCTGAAATATAAGTACAATGCACTGGGAGAAATTGACATTTTTGTCGAACCGCACCTTCCGTTATCGCATCGAAGGAGCGCTATCCTCCCCCCACCCTATTCGCGCAGGAGTCCCTCAGGGCTCTGTGATCTCTCCTCTAGCTTTCACGCTATTCACCAGCGACATGCCAAAGTGCAGCAAGGCGCAGTTGGCCCTGTTCGCAGACGACACGGCCATCTACTACACCGGCCGTGATGAAAATTCGATAGCTCGCATTCTCCAAACCCAAGTGAACAAGCTTGGCGCTTGGTTTAGAAAATGGCGAATCGCAGTCAATCCCGACAAAAGTCAAGCGGTTCTTTTCTCAAAGCCGCGTCGGAACCCCTCACCCCCTCGACCGATCACCATGTTCGGCAAGCCGATCCCTTGGGAGAAGCGAGCCAAATACCTGGGTGTCGTACTAGACGAACACCTCTCTTTTTCAGAGCACATTAAGGCGGCTCGTTCGCGCGCTGCCTTCGCTCTAGGTAGACTTCACTTTGTCCTCAATGCACGTAGCAAATTGTCACTGAAGTGCAAAATGCGTATCTACACAGCGTGCATCCGCCCGATCATGACCTATGCCAGTGCAGTCTTCGCACACGCCAAGCCCGTTCGCTTCAACAGAATGCAGACCCTCCAGAACAAGTTCCTCCGTAGGATAACAGGCTCCCCCTGGTACGTTCGTAACGAAATCCTCCACGTAGACCTCAGGATTCCCACTATCCGTCAGTTCATGAAACGCATTTCAAAGCTTTACTTCGAGACCGCCGCGAATCACCGCAACCCTCTGGTTGTGAAAGCCGCTAGTTATATTCCCTCCTCCATTAGTCATGTCCGCCGTCCCAAGCATGTCCTCACCGATCCCGATGACCACATAACTCTCATTCAGGAGAGCAGTAGGGCCACCAGTACAGTGCACAAACACAGACCGACATTCCGACCTCGCCGCCGAGGTTCCTCGCGAAGATCCCGACGTAATTGTCCCCCCCGACCCTTGCTCGACGAAGTGCCAGCCCGCGCCGTAGCTGAGCCTGTAGCTTTAAATTCCCCGATTAATAATAATCAACTAAACTTGATCCAGCCTGTCCCATCTTGCTGTCCTCCCGTCAGCGACGCCCTAAGCCGAGGTCCGTACCCCACAGGGGGTGCCCTTAGCGAGCGTTCGCTTAATAATATAAGTAGTTTTACGCCCCTGGCTGGAGGCTTTGAGTCCGCTTAAGGCAGCCACAGGATAGTCCGGTTAAGTAGTCACGACCTCTCAAGGTCAACTACGAGATGCCATACCCAAAAAAAAAAAAAAAGAAATTGACAGACGAAAGGTGCGACTAGTAGCTCGTGGGTTCAACCAGAGAGAAGGAATTGACTATAGTGAAACATTTGCACCAGTAGCAAAAATGAGTACAATGAGACTATTGATTGCATATGTCTTGTGTTGAGCTAGATAAGCATGTTATAGTGTGCGTTTACAGACCCCCAAATTATCAAAACTTCTCTATATTTGAGTCAGTAATGGAAGATGTTTTGGCTAAACTTGCAACTGGTAATAAATCAGTTATTATCTGTGGAGACTTTAACATTAATATTTTAGAAAATAATTCAAATACCAGTAGATTATTGAATTTGTTTAAATCATTCAATTTGTCAAATGTGTTTTTGGAACCAACCCGAACAACTACAACTTCTGTTTCATGTATTGATAATGTATTTTGTTGCTGCGACTATTTAGATAAAGCTATCGTTAATTATCTCCCTTCAGATCACAGCGGTCAAACCGTAACTTTTGAGTCCAACATAGCGATACAAAAAGTGCAGATACAATCCAGACCAATAACATTTGTCAATTTAAATAAATTTAAAAGCACTTTAATTTGTAAGTTAAGTAATCAGGACCTTACAATGAATAATGTTAATAGTTTGTATAAAGAATTCTTTTCGGTAGTTCAAACCGAGTTTAATAATATTTTTAAGAAGAAGTCTAAAAGTATCAGCCCTAAGTTTTTATTTAGTGACTGGGCAACTAAAGGACTTAGGAAAAGTAGGGAAAAACTTTTCGAGCTGTATGGCCTTAAGCCTTATATTAACACGGAAGCTTTTAATAAGTATGTTGCTTCTTACTCAAAAATTTTTAAGAACACTTGTAAGGCTGCCAAAGCCTTATACATTAGCAACAAGGTAAAATCAGCAGACAATAAAATAAAGACGGTTTGGAAAATTATCAATAATGAAACGAACAGGATCAAAAAGCAAAATTCTGATTACACACTGGAGACGTCACGTGGTCTCATTTGCGATAACAAAAAAGTTGCTCAGGAATTTGTGAATTTCTTTACCAGTGTCCCACTAAAAACCACTGAAATCTTAAATTCTTCGCCCTCGCGTGCTTTTGATTTAATGAGGGCGAATATTTCTGCCTGCCCGATTGAATTTAACTTTAAGCATATTAACCCCTTAACAGTAATAAAATCTTTTAAGCAAATCAAGATCAAATTGACCGAAGATCTTTGGGGAATGTCTATTAAAGTCTGTACCTCCATAATTGAAACTATAGCACCTTACTTAGCCTTAATATTTAATTTGTGTGTGGATCAAGGAGTCTTCCCGGATCTAATGAAATACAGTAAGGTAATACCACTTTTCAAATCCGGGGACAGTAAAGACACTAATAATTATAGACCTGTGTCCGTGTTGCCGGTTTTCAGCAAGGTTTTTGAAAAGATAATGCTTAGTCAGATGCTCAATCATTTTAATACTAATAAAATCCTTCACGAGCAACAGTATGGTTTCACCAAAGGGCGTTGTACGACCGACGCTGGTGTTACCTTATTAAAACATATTTTTAACGCGTGGGAAGATGCTCAAGACGCCATAGGAATCTTTTGTGACCTCTCCAAGGCATTTGATTGCGTCGATCACGAAACCCTGCTTTTGAAACTTGAGCATTACGGACTTGGAAAACTTGCGCTTAGTTTAATAAAATCTTATTTAAATGATAGACAACAGCAAGTTCAAATAAATGGTGTCAATTCACTTGGTTTAAAGGTAAAAATGGGTGTTCCACAAGGCTCGATATTGGGTCCTTTCCTCTTTTTAGTATATATTAATGACCTACTCCATTTATTAATAAATCAACCACAAATGGTGTTATTTGCTGACGATACTTCCTTAATTTTTAAGGTAGATAGACGTGCTTCAAATTTTGACGACGTAAATAACGCCCTACTGCTGGTCCAAAATTGGTTCACGGCTAATAATTTAGTACTAAATGGAAATAAAACTAAGTGTATAAGATTTTCTTTACCAAACGTCAAGAGTAGTGATTGTGAGATAGTATTGAATCAAGAGAAGCTAGAATTCGTCGATAAAACGGTTTTCTTGGGGATCACGCTCGACTCAAGGCTACAATGGGGTCCTCATTTAACATCTCTAGCAGGACGGCTAAGTTCAGCAGCTTACGCTGTCAGAAAAATCCGTCAATTTACTGATGTAGATACCGCGAGGCTGGTCTATTTTAGTTACTTTCATAGTATCATGTCTTACGGTATTTTGCTTTGGGGACGGGCTGCAGACATCGAGTCTATTTTTATTCTGCAGAAAAGAGCCATCAGAGCCATATATAATCTCCGCAGGCGCGATTCTCTAAGGGAATTGTTTAAGGATATTAACATCATGACTGTACCTTGTCAATACATCTATGAAAACATCATGTACGTAAGAAAAAATTTACATCTTTACAGTAAAAGAGGTGAAAGACATAATTATAGTACTAGAAATCGGGACCTATTAGTTCAACCAGGTTTCAGACTGGCTAAAGTAGACTCATCTTTCATGGGGTACTGTCTAAAATGTTATAATAAAATACCTCCCCACATACTTCAACTGAATGAGACAAAATTCAAATCCTTTGTCAAACGCACACTATTCAGGCAGGCATATTATAGGTTGGAGGACTACATAACTGATAAAAATGCCTGGCTTAATGCCGGTCCTGCTCCACACCACAACTAATTAATTGACATTCGAATCACTGTTGAAGCTGCTGAAGATAGTAAGAATTTATTTGCATTATATAAACTCAATCTCCTTTTTATTATATAGATGCATTGCACAGATGTGAGTACTTTGTACTATAGAGCTACCATTTACCGGGTAATGTCATAGATTGACTTGAATGTGCCTTGGCGGCTGATAGTATGTCATGCTCACTCAAATGTCTCGCTGACGGTGGCGCGTGTGTCGGATCATTTAGCTCCCTTCAAAATGGTTGAGCTGAATGGTGCTGATCCATGCGTCATGTTCGTGAACGGGCGCCGTCAGTTGGGACTGGTCATCTCTTAGCTGCCAGGGCTTATTTTAATAAATTATTAGCTGGATTGTTTTTAATTATGTTTTGATGCACTCTGGACGCTTTTAACGTGTACGGTTTTTTGTACATCGTTCTCACTTATAGTGAACAACATTAATCGATGTAACTAAGATATATGTAAAAACATTATTATTTAAAAGAGTGTCCATGGAGTTTCTTGCCCGTTCTTCTCCATAGGTACCTACTACGCTTTGGAATGGGCAACTAGCTTCATATTTCTGACTGACCGACTCCTTGACAATTCAAAAGTGCCTGTAAATGGTTTAATTGAAATAAATGATTTGAGTTTGAGTTTGAGTTTGAGTTTATGCGATAGAAAATAATATGAAACTAAGTCAGCTGGATGTCTGTACAGCATTTTTAAATGGTGATATAGAAGAACAAATTTATATGAAGAAGCCAAAAAATCTCGATAAATATTTAAAAATTATTTTATCACACGGAAAAGACAAAGAGTTGATGAGAAAAGCAAGAGAAATGCTAAAAGAAATAAATAAATATAAAAATAATGGAATATGTCAACTTAATAAAGCTATATACGGATTGAAACAGGCAGGAAGGCAATGGTATTTAAAATTACACAGAAAATTATTAGAAATTGGTTTTAGAAATGCTACAGCGGATCCTTGTTTGTACATATTTGAACAAGGAGACGAAAAACTGTTTGCCAACGTATATGTCGACGATTTAATTCTGGCATACAAATCAGAGAAAATATTGAAGGAAGTCAAATCCAAATTGGAAAAAGCATTTGACTTAAGAGATATGGGTTCTCTTCACCACTGTTTGGGTATACGATTCACCCATGTAGGGGGAGAGATGACGCTGTCCCAAGAAACTTATGTTGATAATTTGGTAGAAAGATTTAACATGGGAGAATGTAAACCCGTGTCTACACCAATGGAGCCAGCTCTTAAGTTAGAGAAATATGAGAATGAAGACGAGAGGGATAACTTTCCTTATCAAAAACTCATTGGTTCATTAATGTACCTAGCTGTCGCAACAAGACCAGACATAATGTTTGCAGTAAGTTACTTAAGCCAGTTCAACAACTGTTATGACCAAAGTCACTGGCAAGCGGCAAAAAGAGTTATACGTTACCTAAAAGGAACGAAGAACATATGTTTACGATATAAGAAAACAGGAACGTCAACGGCTCTTACGGGTATGGCCGACGCAGACTGGGCGGCATGCACTATTGATCGCCGATCATATACCGGTTATATTTTTAAGTATGGTGGTGGTCTTATTAGTTACGAGACAAAGAAGCAGAGAGTTGTCGCATTGTCAATAGCTGAAGCCGAATACATGGCAATGACAGAAGCGACGAAGGAAGCCTTGCATTTAAAACATTTGCTAGAAGACATTGGAGTGCCACAACAAACAGTCGTTATTTATAATGATAATATGGCTGCGCAAAAATTAGCAAGCAATATGATCACAGGAAAAAGGTCAAAACATATTAGCATAAAGGAACATTTTATCAGAGATTGTGTCCAAAAGAAGTTAGTGACAATTCGTTATAAGGACACAGAAAATATGGAGGCAGATATTTTAACAAAAGCGCTGCCACAACCAAGGTTGTTAAAATTGCGAAGAATGTTGGGAATAGGAGTCACTCAGACCTAAAGATCATCTTCGTGAGGGGGAGTGTTATAGAAAATATTGTGTCTATGATAAGTTTAAAAAGAAGTGTTCTTCTATCACTTGTAGATTGTCAGTCTATAGAGACGTCAAGGAAAATAAAATATTCATATCCTTTATATAAATGCTTAATTATTTAATACCAGTTTCTTCTATGTATAATACTAACCAATGTGTGTGTATTATTACTCTTTGGTGTGAGTCACAGACTACATAGAGGTACTACATGTGTCAAAGAAAACATTGAACTTTCGTGGCTGCCAGATACGCATAGAGGCTCGTTAAAACCGACACGACGCCACAGCGCGACGTGTCGCGTGACGGTTCTGCGACATTATAGCGCCGTAACACCTTTTACACTGACAACTTTTTTTGACGTAGGGACCGTCACTTTTATACCCTTTACGGAACTCACAAAAACCCTTAAACTGAGAGGTGTGTCCTTCCACACATACTCCCTCCCCGACGACAGGCCAATTAGGGTCGTGATCGGTAGGATCCCTAAGGAAATCCCCACAGAGGAAATAAAAGCCGACCTTCAGTCGCAAAACAAAATAATAAAATATATATATATTAAAACATCCCGGCTGCCGAGGTCCACCGAATGCACCAGAGGCAGAGATTAATTCGACATGGTTCTCATTATATGTCCTCCCACTAAGGGTCACCACCCTATATTTGGTAGACGATCTTCGTCAGAGGACGAAGGCATGTCTGTGCGTGGTTACTGAGCGTGGGGGTTAAATTAAAAGGCAAAATAGCATGTTATGCGTCGCGTAGCAAGCGCTACTTGATGTAGTACGCGCGACGCCGCTGCTCGTCGCGCTGCGTCAGTGTCGCGGCGCGACAGGTAGCTCCTGTGTTAGTCTTGTGCCTGCTCGGTCATTTTTAAGATCGCTCCGTACTAGTACATTTCGGACAGTGAACTAGTTCATTCTATTCGTTCTAACAGCTCTATTCGTTCTTCGCTCTCGGAGTCGGTCAGCATTTCCTTAAGCGAGGCTCGGACCCGGGAGCAACACGCTCTTTATTTATGGTCTTTATGCAGTAACGTAACAAAGACGTTGTACTAAATCACTACGTTTAGGTACTTTAAGATGATGTAATGGAAGATATTTTTTAGCATTTAAATCAGAATCTGTGTCGCCGTGAAGGTGACCAAGTCATAGTATTAATTTAACACATTTGATTTTCCTTCATACTTGAACAGGCTGTCATTCTGATCAATCGTAAAATTAAAATATCGTTTTTCCGTTATTAAAATAAGTAATATAAGAATGAAACCAAAACATTTGTTTTTTATCTGCACAGTACCTACTTAATTTTTTGGCAACTGTGTAATGTAGAAAACGTTTAGAATGGCGAATTCGGTCGTTCGGGTTCGGGTAGCATCGTCATCCGTCGGCTATTCTGTCTCGTTCTCATTCACAGACATCGAATGAATTCGTATGACGTATCATTTCATTTCTCGTTCTCATTCGCACCTAATAAGATCGCGCGGTTAAATGTACGAGTCCGAAAGGAGCTATTAGACCTAATAGAACGATTACAAGTCAGAGTTCGGAAACGATTCTTTTAGTACAGTGCAAAGATTCGGCTCCTATTCGTTCATCGTTCATGAACTACACAAGACTATCCTGTGTGGACTGTCGCGCGCCTTTTCATAGAAATTGTTCAACAGATGTAATATAGCAGAATCGCGCGCGACCTTGGCGTCGCGCCGTTGTGAACAAGCCATAATACATTAATAAAAACGAGGAGAATTGAGCAGAATGAATGCTTCATACTAACGCCGCCGTGGCGGCCGTGCCCGGGTACATTAATACACGCACTGCAATGTGTGCGTGACGTTGCGAAAATAGTGTTATGTGGAGGGACTTGTCACCGACACTGACACAAGGGGCGTGTGTGTGCGCAAGTTTTACATTTTTTTAAAGATGCCAAACCGTTGGAATAGAAATTCTAAAGCCTAAAGATTGTACTTTTGAAATGCCCTGTTTTATAATAGATTAATTTTATTTTATTTTTATTTTTATTTTATTTATTTGGAAGAACAAACAATTACACATTATATATTACAAAGAAGTAGAAAATTAGTAGTTATACAAATGTGCAACCAACAACGCTCTCCACAGATACACAAGAAGACAAAGACAATATTGGTAAAGTAAAAGTCGGACAGAATAGATAAGTACATGACAGAAAATACACATAAGTAAGGAACATTACAGATAATTTATATTATTCACATGATTTTTTGAGTCTGTCAAGCAATAGAGTTCTAAATTTTCCAGCGGATAAGGCAAATAGATCCAAGTTAGAGAAATACTTATTGAAATTGCTTGTGAGGCGACGTAAAGGCGAACGTAAACCTGCATTCGTACGACTAGCAGTAACGGCGAAAACAGGTCGTGAACGCACCTCACGTCCCTGAATGGTTCTAGGGACAACATAGCACAACTTGTTACGAATATCCACACAATCGTACGAGTTGTTACACAGATCGTATAAAAACATAGTTTCTAGAAAAGTACGTCTAGACTTCAAAGAGAGCAAGTTGTATTCTTTCAATAAGTCGATATAGGGGTAATAAATACGACTTCTAGAACAACGGTAATGCATCGTTTTCAAGAACTTACGTTGTACACGCTCGATACAGTCAGTATATTTATTATAATAGGGACTCCACACCGGAACCGCATACTCTAGTTGAGACCGGATTAATGATCGATACAAATGTAAATATGTGCTCGGGTGGACGAATTCCGTAGCTGATCTTATTACGAATCCATACATACGATAAGCCTGACTCAAGATTTTATCAACATGTGCGTCCAGGTGCAATTTATCATCGAGCAGTATTCCCAGGTCACGAATTGTGTTAACTCTGGCTAAGATTTCACTTTGTAGTGCATAGGGGTGTTTGAATTGGTTTTTATTTTTAGTAAAGCTGATAAAACAACATTTGGGAATACTAAGTAGTAGTTTGTTTTTAATACAATATTCTACTAAGCGATTAAGATCTAGTTGGAGTAAATGACAGTCTTGTATTGATCTAATGGGTCTAAAAATTTTAAGATCGTCCGCATAGAGTAGGAACTTAGAGTTAAGAAAACACATATCGATATCGTTAATAAAAATTACAAATAACAGAGGTCCGAGAATTGAGCCCTGAGGCACTCCTGACGTTGCGGTTATGGTGGTAGAATAGAAACCATTGACAGCTACTCTTTGTGTTCTATTTGACACATAAGAAATGAACCAACGTAACAAATCACCACGGATACCGTTAAATGCCAGCTTTTTCAAAAGCAATTCATGATCAACCTTGTCGAAGGCTTTTCGAAAGTCAGTGTATACAGCGTCAACTTGCACACGAGAGTCCATACTATTAAACAAATAGTCAGTGAATGCTATCATATTGGTTGTTGTAGATCTTCTTTTTACGAACCCATGCTGGTGCTGTAATATTTTGTCATGGACAATCGGATACAACTGATTGTGAACGAGCCTCTCGAAAAGCTTCGACAAGGCCGACAATATAGAAATGGGCCGATAGTTTTCAACATCCTGTTTTGGACCAGTTTTATGAACGGGAGTAATATTTGCTCGCTTCAAGACTTCGGGAAAAGTTCCCTTACATAAACATTTATTATAAATAATACGCAAAGGTGCACATAACGCATGAGCCGACTTATTAAGGAAAATTGGTGGAATACCGTCTGGTCCTGGTCCTTTAGTACAATCTAAAGATTTGAGGGCACTAAGTACTTGGCCAGTACTAAGCACAAGGCTACTAACAGGAGAACAATTCTCAGCATATTCAATGTCGTGGGTTTGAATATTTGCGAGAGTGGCGGGTTCGTACACCGAGTGGAAAAAGTTTGCAAAGAGATTACAAATCTCCTCGGGATCAGTTGACGATTGATTTTTATAGTGCATTGTTGAAGGGATTAGAGCCCTAGATTGCCGATTAGAAACATAAGTCCAGAAATATTTGGTGTTTATTTTAATACTATCTTCTACTGACTTTAGGTACAGACGGTAACAGTTCTTGGATTCAGTTTGGAATCTCGACCTATAAAGTGAAAACTGTTCATAGTCAGATATGCATTTTTTTTTTAGTCGCTCTCGTACGTTCGAAGTGTGTAGACACTCGACGCTCGACTCTCGCCGCGGACGGACGTGTTTGTGCGCTCTCCCGCTCCAGTGTTGTGTTTCCTGTTACCACTCGTCGCAACCACGTGACGTCATCATAGTCGCCCCGACTACTCCGATTAAAATAAAATCAAGCAATTGATTTTATTTTTAATCAATTAAAAAGTGCCTTTTTCAAGGCAAATCTCGTTTCTCTATCAGACGTTTTGTGAGTAGCTTCACTAGGCCCCTTCTGGGTAAAACCACAGTTTCGTGGTCCTCGGTTGAAACCTTACGGTGTCAACGAAGCCGAGTGGGGTGTTGACCCAATTCGCACCCGCCGAACCCCTTCAGGGCGAGGCAGTTAGTTGGACGGGTCCCAGATAACCGGCCTTGGGGGATCTCCTAGTCGGCTCTGGTGACAGTTTTGCTTTTCAGCTACTCACCTAGTGTCTCTAGGGTGTGTCTACACCCTTCGCGCTAGACTGGTCAGGGCCCCGTTCGCACAATAAGACTGGCGACGGGTATACAAGCTTAGGGCTCACCATTAGGTACACACCTCCCTGTCTGCACCCGACAGGGAGGGAACTCATCCCCGGGCCAATCCGACCGGGGAGTTAGGTATAGGGTTAATAGGCTCTACGTGGAAACTTAATTTCCACCATTCCCTCCCTTAGGCCTTCCCCCCACTCCGACCATGGAGGACGCCCTTATAGTGGCGTTCTTCAAGGAGGTCCTATTTAAGGACCCCGACTTCCTCGCCAAGTATGGCGCTAAATTCGCTGCACTGCAGCAGTCCGTCCCCGGTCCCTCTGACCTAGTAGGCACCGACAGCTCGGACATCGCCACGTTTAGCGATGCCCTCGAAACCTCTCCGTCGCAACTTTCAGGTTGCACGCCGCCGGCTGTCCACATGGACACCAGCGAGCCTTCCCCTCGCCCGACCTCGCCGTACGTGGTCTCGAGCGACGACCAGAGCTCCTCCCCCTCTTCCGACGAAGGCGTCTTTAAGACGGTCGGCTCCAAAAAAAGGAGCCTCAAACCGAGTCCTGACACAAGGACGAAGAAGCCGGCTATCGAAGCCACCTCCGCTCCCGTGGCTCCATCCGCCACCGCCACCGCCCCCTCTCAGGCCGCCTCGGCCTCAACCTCTTCCCTCAGCCACAGTGCTGCCAAGCCCGCTGCCCAGCCTTCTGCGGCAAAGAAAATCGCCCCCCCTCCCCCTGTGTACATCCAGGACAAGGGGAAGTGGACAGACGTGTCCAAATGGTGCACCGACCTGCGTATAGGCTACACCAGCGCGAAATCTACCCAACAGGGTATTAAGGTAACCGTTCCGACGTCAAACGATTACAGAGAGCTCACAAAGACTCTCCGTCTTAGAGGTGTGTCCTTCCACACCTACGCCCTCCCCGAAGACCGTCAAGTCCGCCTCGTGATCCGTAGGATCCCGAAGGAGATACCCGCGGAAGAGATAAAAGCCGACCTTCTGTCGCAAAACGTCCCCGTTGCGGAAGTCCACCGCATGCACCGCGCCCGAGGCAGGGTACCATTCGATATGGTCCTCGTCGTCTGCCCTCCTACTGAGGGTCACCACCCTATCTTTAACGTCCGTTCCGTCTGCAACCTCACCGGCTTGCAGATCGAGAAGCCTTTTAAGACCGGTGTCATAGGGCAGTGTCACCGCTGCCAACTCTACGGGCATTCGCAGATGCACTGCCACGCGAAACCCAGGTGCGTCAAGTGCCTGGGCGATCACGGCACTGCTGACTGCAGTCGTCCAAAGGACCGCACCTTATGCACAGAGCCGCCTAGCTGTGTGCTATGCGGCGACTCTGGCCACCCGGCCAATTATCGTGGGTGCCCCAAGGCCCCTAAAACATCATCTCCCAAGCTGACGAAGCGTGCAGACGCCCGTCAGCAAAGGGAAAGCCCCCGCTACGCCCACGCGTGGCCTACCACTCAACATCAGGAGCGACTCAGTCCTCAGAGGCCCTCGCCCTGGAACTACCTCCACCATCAGCAGGCTTTTCCAGCCTTAGCACCTAGACCCGTTCCTGCGGCCATCCCTCCACTTATGGACCCCCGCATCCGCGTCAACGCGCCCCCAGGCATTCCTGTGCCTCTAAATAAAGCCGCTCCTGCCGCTTCAGCTCCACCCGCAGCCACCCGTATGGTCGGCCAGAATCCAATGGACGCCTTCAACGTGATCTCGAGCACGTTCACGGCCTTCCTTACCCCTCGCGCCAGGAAAATGGCCAGCGAAATTGTTGCCGCCAGAAATGCCGGCAACATTTATATGATCCAAAATATATACAATGCGTACCCGGACATTACGCAAGCCCTGATGTCCTTCAACAACCAACCCAACCCTAATCATGGATAAAGGAATCCTCGCGCGAACCAAACCCCGATCCCTAAAGTTAGGTTATTTCAATGCCAATGGCATCCTGCGACAACGCGCTGAAATCAGCGAGTTCCTCCGCGACCATCACATCGACATCCTCCTTGTTCAGGAAACGTTCCTAAAACCGAGTTACCGAAATCCGTCAATTGCAAACTATCGTACAGTTCGCAATGACAGGACGCGTTGCCATAAGGGCGGTACCCTTATCTATTACAAAAAGGAGCTATACTGCATTCCCATAGACCCTCCCACACTCTCAAGATTTGAAGTGTCTTGCTGTCGGCTTGGCATGACAGGTCATCAACCGATCACCATAGTTTCGGCCTACCTCCCCCCCCTTAATACTTCGGAGAACTTCCAACTCCTTACTGAAGATCTTTCTGTCCTTTTTAGCCTGAGTGACTCCGTTATCATAGCGGGTGATCTCAACGCCAAACATTCCTCCTGGAATAGCACCAGGACCTCTTCCAGAGGGAGACACTTGTTCAACCTCTCCTCCTCTCAGAATTTCGATGTCATCGCGCCGATGACTCCCACTCATTTTCCCCCCGATCCCAATCACACCGCCGATGTACTCGACGTGGCGCTCCTACAGAACGTCAACCTATGGTTGGACTCTATAGAAGTGGTACAAGAGCTCGCTTCCGATCACCGTCCAGTAGTCATGAAACTGGTCCCCCGCATAGGTCTGCCCGATTCCACCCAACCCCTTCCCAACAAAGTGGTAACGGACTGGAGGAGAGTAAGCGATCGCTTAAAATCCACCACGTCCCCCCACTTGGACCCAATCCCCGATCATTTTGAGTCTATCGCTGACACGACGGCCGCGATCGACTCATTCACAGCTCACGTACAATCAGTCCTGAACGATTGTTCAAGGGAAATTCCAGCGACGGATGACCATCGCTGGAAGTTGCCGGACGATGTACGCGAACTGTTGACTGAGAAGAACGCGGCTGTCCGTGCCTACAGCAACTTCCCCTGCGACGCGAACAAAGCCCATATGCGTTACTTACAGCGTACTGTAAGAACACGCATAGAGGAGCTGCGTACCGCCGGCTGGGACAAGATGTTGAGCGAACTAGAGCCCACCCACCTAGCCTTCTGGCAACTCCAGAGGAAGCTCAGATCCGGAGAAATAGTCTCCATGCCCCCCCTGATCCGTCCCGACAAGACCATCGCCTTCGATGATGTCGACAAGGCTGAGCTTCTAGCCGACACTCTAGAAATCCAATGCTCGCCTAGCTCTCAACCAGTAGACCAAGCTCACCTCACTGAGGTCGACGCTGAAGTCGAACATAGAGCCTCCCTCCCTCCCGTCGAAGACCCTGAGTATCCACTGCCCCCAGTCACGCCCGACGAAGTGCACGACCTCATCAAAGGTCTTAAGGCTCGTAAAGCCCCCGGCTCAGATGGAATCACCAATAGGGTATTCCAACTTTTCCCTGCCCACCTGATAATGCTACTGACCACCATCTTCAATGGTGCTCTGAGCAACAACATCTTCCCGCAGGCATTCAAAGAAGCCACCGTCATCGGTATCCCGAAGCTTGGCAAGCCAAAGTCAGAGCCTAGTAGTTACCGCCCCATCAGTCTGCTCAATGTCCTCGGCAAAATCTATGAGAGGCTTATTTATAAGCGCCTCAAAGACTACGCCGAGACAAAGGGCCTCATCCCCAACGAACAGTTTGGTTTTAGAACCCAACACTCGTGCGTACAACAGGTCCACCGTATAGTCGAACACATCAACTTCGGTTTCCAACGAGGTTTGATGACCGGTGCTGTTTTCTTCGACATAGCGAAAGCGTTCGACAAAGTCTGGCACAACGGCTTATTATATAAGCTGTACCAACTCGGTGTGCCAGATCGTCTCGTGCTCATCTTACGAGACTTTTTGTCGAACCGCACCTTCCGTTATCGCATCGAAGGAGCGCTATCCTCCTCCCACCCTATTCGCGCTGGAGTCCCTCAGGGCTCTGTGATCTCTCCTCTAGCTTTCACGCTATTCACCAGCGACATGCCAAAGTGCAGCAAGGCGCAGTTGGCCCTGTTCGCAGACGACACGGCCATCTACTACACCGGCCGTGATGAAAATTCGATAGCTCGCATTCTCCAAACCCAAGTGAACAAGCTTGGCGCTTGGTTTAGAAAATGGCGGATCGAAGTCAATCCCGATAAAAGTCAAGCGGTTCTTTTCTCAAAGCCGCGTCGCAACCCCTCACCCCCTCGACCGATCACCATGTTCGGCAAGCCGATCCCTTGGGAGAAGCGAGCCAAATACCTGGGTGTCGTACTAGACGAACACCTCTCTTTTTCAGAGCACATTAAGGCGGCTCGTTCGCGCGCCGCCTTCGCTCTAGGTAGACTTCACTTTGTCCTCAATGCACGTAGCAAATTGTCACTTAAGTGCAAAATGCGTATCTACACAGCGTGCATCCGCCCGATCATGACATATGCCAGTGCAGTCTTTGCACACGCCAAGCCCGTTCGCTTCAATAGAATGCAGACCCTCCAGAACAAGTTCCTCCGTAGGATAACAGGCTCCCCCTGGTACGTTCGCAACGAGATCCTTCACGTTGACCTAAAGATTCCCACTATCCGCCAGTTCATGAAACGCATTTCAAAGCGTTTCTTCGAGACCGCCGCGAATCACCGCAACCCTCTGGTTGTGAAAGCCGCTAGTTATATTCCCTCCTCCATTAGTCAAGTCCGCCGTCCCAAGCATGTCCTCACCGATCCCGATGACCACATAACTCTCATTCAGGAGAGCAGTAGGGCCACCAGTACAGTGCACAAACACAGACCGACATTCCGACCTCGCCGCCGAGGTTCCTCGCGAAGATCCCGACGTAATTGTCCCCCCCGACCCTTGCTCGACGAAGTGCCAGCCCGCGCCGTAGCTGAGCCTGTAGCTTTAAATTCCCCGATTAATAATAATCAACTAAACTTGATCCAGCCTGTCCCATCTTGCTGTCCTCCCGTCAGCGACGCCCTAAGCCGAGGTCCGTACCCCACAGGGGGTGCCCTTAGCGAGCGTTCGCTTAATAATATAAGTAGTTTTACGCCCCTGGCTGGAGGCTTTGAGTCCGCTTAAGGCAGCCACAGGATAGTCCGGTTAAGTAGTCACGACCTCTCAAGGTCAACTACGAGATGCCATACACAAAAAAAAAAAAAAAAAAAAAAAAAAAAGTCAGATATGTTTTGATAGGTCTTCCATTTATTCCATGCCCTACATTTATTTTTAAAAATGTGTATTAAAGAGGGGGAAAACCACAAAGGAAATTTGGTAGACCTAAGTGTCTTTAGAGGAACATGATCTTTAATAATTTGGTAAACAATTTCATAAAACGTATTCAGCGCGTCTTCTGCAGACTGCCCGTGAAGTTCATCATCCCAGTTTATATTGAGTAAATCGCGATTAATAAATTCATAATTCGCTTTCAAATAATTGTGCTTTTGAACCGTCTTTCGCATCATTGAACTATTACGCAATTTACTGGAGACTAAAATAGGGTTTTATAATATGTTTAGTAATTTAAAAAATATGTATATTAGGTTCAGAATTCATTATAATTATGATAAAAGGAAATAATAAACTACTAAACACCAAGCAAAGAAGGAACAAAAAAAAATGTTTCAAGTAGGAAAGTAGAAATTATATTAGATAATTGTTTGTGTTGTTTTTTCTTTCTTACAATAAAATGTACCTACTAACTTACTTTGCTTTTGTGTTTTTAAATTTAAATAAACTGTTAACAAGCATTTCGTCTTTCAAAACTACACCATATTCATGTTCCGTACCAAAATAGGAAAACGGAAAACCTATGGGATAGCTCCTCAGTCATAGTGCCTGTACGTCCGTTAGTCTGTCCATCCGTTCGTGATCATTGCCGAACCCCGACCTCCGTTAGGAGTAATAATGTTCTGCACAGACTGATGTTCTGTGACCCCGACTGGCATGGCATCAGGGTTGCCAACCGTAAAAAAAAATCCCTCGTACTTAAGCAGCAAAAAATCTCGTATTTTGACGTTCAAACCTCGTACATTTAGGCATCGAAAACGTGCTAAAACCAAAATTAGGGCATTTTGAACTACGTGTTTTTTTTTATTTTTTCAATGAAATAAACTATTGCAAGTTTCCTACTAAATAAAATAACACTTTGTGTTGTATTTAAAAAAATCCTTATTATTACTCAAGTAAAATCACAAAAAAACGAAATGTCTCTATTATTTCGAAAATTTGTTATAGTTTACATCTCTCCAAATATTATGTCAGGAACATCCTCACTGTCATCGTTTTTCTGCCGTATATTTTATCTGTTGTCATGCGGCTATACATTTCTTTTGTGGGTTCAAAATTCACGTAGTTTCCAGTACGAGTTGAACCTTTTGCGCTCTCTGCAGCAAGAAGTGTGCCGTTCACTGTTTCCACAGTTAGCCGGTTTCTTATCTCTGTCTTTATTAAAAACCCGCTCGCAGTCAGCATTCGCATGGGGTAGGGACAGTGTAGATAGGGCAAAATGAACCAGCTCGGAAAAGTCTTCATTTTCAGTAATTGAGCCCAAAACTTATCTGGCTCACTAATTTCATTCAATCCTTTAGGAAGACGAGCTTGTGCATTTGGCAAACTCCTCCATTGATTATCAAGTATTTGTTTCTTTGCGTGATCAGCTGGTGCGATTATGCGGGGTACCACTTCCATAAGAGGCACAAGTGTAGGGAAATGGCTCCTAAAATTGTGGGAGAGCGCTGATGCAGGTTCAAAAACTTGTAGCTTTGACAAGACAGGATCTTCCATGTTATATCGTTTTTTTTAATTTCGGTGCCTGCAACTTTGTAGAAATTTTTGCAGCATGAGAAGAACTGTGCAATTTTCGCAGGCTTCCTGATCACATCTGGATGTTTCAAGAGTTCATACACTTTGACGCCAAGATACAGTGCAGCGTCATGGAGCTGATGTCGCTGACTTTCAGGGTTTATTTCACCAAGATTTGGCCTCATGACATATTCCCGTTGTAAATAACGCAATATTTTTTTCCTGATATAGTGTACGATTTTTCTCATGTACCTAGATTGTGAACAACTACTTTCTCGCTTTGAAATTCTAGATTGAATTTATTGAATAAAGAGAGCAACCATTCAAGGAAACAGAAGTAAAGTTTGTAGAATGAGTTGCTGAGTTTTTCGAGAATAAATACTGCTTGATTTCTTACATCGGCTCTTGTCGATTTGTCGTAAAATCGATAAAAAAAGACGTAGGGCCTCCCATTGCTCCAATATCCTTTCAACCACTGATAATAAGGAAAGCCATCTTGTCTGTGATGGTTCCAGTATTTTGTGAGGCTCAACTGCAGCAAACGACTGGAATTTACGAAAATCGATTAGCCGTTTATCACATGTTTAAAAAAGTTGTAGATATCTCTAGCCAGTTGTTCTACACCTTCAGGCAACTGTATAAAGGCTTCACTGGCACACAAATGGGCCGAGTGACAAACGCGCTTCGTGATAATGATTCCTGGAAAATCGCGTATTAACCTTGTTTTTACTGAGTCGTTATCACCCATCATGACATTACACCCATCTGAGCCAAAGCCGATCACATTTGTCAATGGAACATTACGGTTAGTTAATGAATCGATAAGAGCTCTGTATAAATTCTCGGCATTGGCAGTAGGAATATCATCAGCATCAGGTGTTTCCTTAAAAACTTTGTACAGCTTCCAAAATGCTGATTCCAAAATACATATCTTTTGAGCTTCTTGGTCAAAATTGCGTACCACAACGCAAGCAGTTTTGACCGTAGAAACATCGGTAGTCTCGTCCGTCATCAAAGAAAACTGTTTTTTTTTGTAATTTTTGGGCTAAATCTGGTTTATGACCTTCTCCGAACGAACGTTCTTTACCACACCTGTAATTTTGGTTCGTTTAAGTTCAATTTCCCTGATTAATTTAGAATCCGTCACAACTTCTTTTAATAAATCTGTCAAATGGTCAGCAACTGAGAATGCTCTATTGTGCTCCGCAAGAAAAGCAGCAAGTTTAATTTCCGCACGAGCTTTTTCTTTATTTTGTGGAGTTAGACCTCTCTGAAAACCTAGCGATGTTAATGTTTGTGTTATTCCACTGGATCCAGGTTTGTTTCCCAGGTGTTTCTTGGTAGAGGCATGAACTTTTAGATTGGATAGTTCAGCTACCATTGATGTTCCCGGGCAATATGCACATTTAGCTTTTGTTAAATCATTGGTGTCTGGCAAAAGCCAATCTTTAAAAGTCGGATCCTTTAACCATTGCTGTCTAAAATTTTGTACACGATGCTGCGACAATGTGTTGCCTTCCTTTTTTCTTGTCCAACCACCTTTTTTGGGTAATTGTCTAGGCGGCAAAGTAGGCGAACGGTCACTGTTTTCTTCGTTTTCACTCATAACGATATCTATTACACCACTAAACAATAGACGAAACAACGACAAGACAAGGTATTAAACAATAAAAATCTTCTTTTTTACAAAAACTTCAACTAGCTACACGTACTAACAAAGTAAAAAAAAACACGGCCGGCATGCAACAAATGCAAGACGTAAGGAACAGAGAAAGTAGAAATTTGCGCTATGTGTGACAGACACGACCACGACTAATGCGAACAGTACGCTGCCGGTAGTTCTTCCAACATGGTTCTTGATTATTTTGAAAACATATCAATGCACCAATCGAGCTAATATAGTTGTTGAACAAAATAGAAGTGTCCCTCGATCTCGACAAACCATCATAAATTCAAACGTGTGGATTTAATCCAAACAACGCTAGACAGATTGATCTTTGAATATAGCGTTACACTTGGCTTGTGTTGTGCATAGATCAGATGGAGCGTGAGACTGGGCTTCCAAGCACGTTGTGCTTGCTGCCGATCTTATCGTGTCGGTTATTGTGCAAAAACCAAAGGAAGCATGCGGCTTGCGGCAAGCGCTTGCAACACAACGATTGTTGTTTGCTGCACAGAGTACATTATATAAAGGGTTTGCTGCAAGTGCCAAACGTGTGGATCCGGCTTAATGTCTGTTTATTAGTTTATGGTAATTATTATTCCATTGCTTCGTACTTAATTATATTCTTTGCCTCCGTGCCACTCTCGACCGATCACCATGTTCGGCAAGCCGATCCCTTGGGAGAAGCGAGCCAAATACCTGGGTGTCGTACTAGACGAACACCTCTCTTTTTCAGAGCACATTAAGGCGGCTCGTTCGCGCGCCGCCTTCGCTCTAGGTAGACTTCACTTTGTCCTCAATGCACGTAGCAAATTGTCACTAAAGTGCAAAATGCGTATCTACACAGCGTGCATCCGCCCGATCATGACCTATGCCAGTGCAGTCTTCGCACACGCCAAGCCCGTTCGCTTCAATAGAATGCAGACCCTCCAGAACAAGTTCCTCCGTAGGATAACAGGCTCCCCCTGGTACGTTCGTAACGAAATCCTCCACGTAGACCTCAGGATTCCCACTATCCGTCAGTTCATGAAACGCATTTCAAAGCTTTTCTTCGAGACCGCCGCGAATCACCGCAACCCTCTGGTTGTGAAAGCCGCTAGTTATATTCCCTCCTCCATTAGTCATGTCCGCCGTCCCAAGCATGTCCTCACCGATCCCGATGACCACATAACTCTCATTCAGGAGAGCAGTAGGGCCACCAGTACAGTGCACAAACACAGACCGACATTCCGACCTCGCCGCCGAGGTTCCTCGCGAAGATCCCGACGTAATTGTCCCCCCCGACCCTTGCTCGACGAAGTGCCAGCCCGCGCCGCAGCTGAGCCTGTAGCTTTAAATTCCCCGATTAATAATAACCAACAAAACTTGATCCAGCCTGTCCCATCTTGCTGTCCTCCCGTCAGCGACGCCCTAAGCCGAGGTCCGTACCCCACAGGGGGTGCCCTTAGCGAGCGTTCGCTTAATAATATAAGTAGTTTTACGCCCCTGGCTGGAGGCTTTGAGTCCGCTTAAGGCAGCCACAGGATAGTCCGGTTAAGTAGTCACGACCTCTCAAGGTCAACTACGAGATGCCATACACAAAAAAAACAAAAAAAAAAAAAAACGAAATCCGTGCCACTAATTATAGTACTCTTTGCTCCGTGCCACAGAGAGCACGATTTGTGTCCGGCTGTCATTTGTGGATCTTTGGCAGTCTTTACAGGTCTTCAGAAGCCCGAAAGTCAAAGAAAACAGCCAGTCTTACCAAGGGGTGTCGTATTACCTTAGAACTGGGTTGTGGAGGTGAGATAGGCAGTCGCTTCATGTAAAATACTGGTATTCAGCGGTATCCATTCGGTGAGGCAACATGTTTGGGAAAAGGCTGAGATCATGATGCTACACCATCTACGACGAATACAGCTACGATTGATATTAATGGCAACACTGCTATGCAATACTCAAGCAACCCATTTATTCCGAATGAAAGAAAAAAAAACTCAAGCAAGATGTATGGTCGAAAGACCCCCTGGCCTGCCTTTGGGCGAATAAAAAAAAAAAAAAAAAACAAGCAAGATGTCATTTTGATTTCAAAATAATCAGATAACCTATAACGTGAGACTGCAGTGAGGTAGATTTTTATTAAAATCATTAATAATTAAGACTCTAGAACTCAGTGCGAGTAAATTAAAATGATGCATTGCATTAGAACAGCTTTATCAGTTGTTCGTCAAAATCGAAATAAAGCAGTACCCATTCAAAGAATATTTAACATAGATCAGCTTATTTTTGGACTGTCGCGGTGCTATATATCCCAAACAGATGATACAGGTAATGATTGTAACGCGCACCGGTATCATAATATGAATTTACCTACTGAAGAGGACAATCTACAACTCATTTTTTTATGCAAATCTTTTCACAGATCTAATAGTAGAAAATATATGTAAAGGCGAAGCTGAACTCGAGAAGAAGCTCAGAATTTTAATGCTGGAAGTTGAGGTGATGCGCCAGGATGGCAGGCATGCACCGAACTACATAAACAGGGACCAGTGGCAACATTTATTAGACCTATCGACAAAAAATCAACGTGCTAGTTACCTTAGATATTTGTTTAAAACTGAAAAATCTAAAGAGAATTTCAAGGTAACTACAAGGTTTTTTTTTACAGAAAAATCAAACCTTGTGTGCGTTATGCCAGCAGGAAAGTATCTCCTAGAGTGAATTTAAAACGGACACATGATAACTTTAAAATGGTAGATTTATTTGAAAATCTATGATTGCTCAAATTAAGCACAAACTAAGAGCTAATCCTATAATTTTTTCTGGGGTCTCACATAGAAAAGTTTCCGAGAAACAAGATTCTGCAAAACATTACCCCAGCAGGAATTATAATATCTCTAAAACCTTATGATGCACAAACTTCTTTTTTATATAACAGCAGATGAAACTATTTGTCTGGCTAAATTCATTCTAGGAGATACTTTCCTGCTGGCATAACGCACACAAACCTTATCATTACCACTTACTATTTTATGTTAAAATTTTGGTGTACAGTAATGTTAGTTATCTTTACAATTTTTGTTTAAATAGGCTAAGAAAGAAGCTAAAAGAATGGAACATCCAGTGATAAAACCTGAAGATAGCAAAGAGAATGAAGATGACCTTCTTTATGGCATACAACATCAGTCATTGTTTCTGCGAATCAGGGATCAGTCAATAAATCAGTTTGATAACTACAGGTAAGTATTTTAAATTGATAAAAATTTATATTTGTGGCAGTCAGTAGGAAAAGAATTTGATTGTTTCATAATAATAAATCATGCAAAGGTACCTATAAATACGCGGGACACTCAGAAAGTTTTGCGAAAATTAAAATAATGATGTTCCAAGTAAATATTTTTATCAAATCTTTTCAAAGTACTCTCCACTAGCCTATATACAAAGTTTCATGCGTCTGAACCAGTTTTCGAAACACTTTTTCCAGTCCGCCGTAGACACCTCGTTAACAGCCTGCTCGAACGCTGACAGCGCATCTGTGGCGACAAAAATTGTATCCCTTCGAGCAGCTTTTTTATTTTCGGGAATAAAAAGAAGTCACACGGTTCTAGGTCAGGGCTGTAAGGAGGGTGACCCAGGAGTTTGACCGGCGCGCGGCGTGCTGTCCAGGAAGTCCCTCGTTTTGAGCGCTGTGTGCGAAGGCGCGTTATCGTGGTGGAGCAGTAGCCCACTGAGCCCTGTGTTTAGTCGCTTGTTGCTCACAACAGAGAAATCTTCTGCCAAGCATTTGGTAGTATACCATTCAGCGTTGATGTTTTTTTGGTTTCGTAAAGGAATTGACACCAAGTAGCCAGCCAAATTGAAAAAGCTCGCGATCAAAATCTTCTCCCCGCTTCTAGATCGCTTCACTTTGGTAGGCGTTGATTCGTTTTGAAACACTCAAACCGTCGACTGGCGCTTCGTTAAAACTCTTCGTTTCTGGATCGTATTGATAAATCTGAGACTGATGTCGTAAACACGCCGAGACGAGCCTGCTTCAAATTTGTTTATCATATAACGGTACCATTCCACCCGGGCCTGCTTCTGAGCATCGGTGAGGTTGTGCGGCACCCAGCGTGAAACTATCCTCCTCACGCGAAGATGCACGTGTAGAATTTCGTCGAAGACTTGCCGATCCAACCTGCAGTATGCGCTGTATCTCTTGATACGTAACTCGCCTATTGTCTTGGATTAAATTTAATTCACTGCTAGCACGTTTTCTTCTGTAAAGCCGTCAAAGGGCTTGTTTGTTTTATTTATACTTCTTTGTTCATCCCCCAAAGTTAGTAGACCGCGCTTGAATTCGATACACGGTTGCATAAGGCATCGTCCTAATAGAACGCGAATGCGCGATCATCACGCGTGTAAGCGATGCGGCCATCGCGTGTACGCGCGATGGCAATAACTGGTGTCCTATTGATCATCGCGCGAATTGACGACGCGACGAAATAAAATGTCGGCCGGCAAGGCGAGAGGGGCGCGGGCGGGGTCCCCGCTGCGCCGACGCGATTTTCAATTAGGACACCTATTCGAATTCAGTATGTTTGATCGCGCGTTCGTACGAACTAATTTCGCGCGAATATATTTACAACCATTTTGAGTCGCGCGACAGCGTCGTTCGATTGTCAGTTAGGACACCTATTCGAGTTCATTAAGTTTGCGCGAAAAATTCGCGCGAACCTACGATGATCGCGCATTCGCGTTCTATTAGGACGATGCCTTAGAAGGCACGGATGAACCGTGAATTCCATTTGAAGTCTATTGTATGATTCGTCCGGTTTCAGGCGACATTTGAAATCGTAAAAAATCATAGCGCGAAAATGTTCCTGGCGCAGATCCATTTTTTTACGAGACACGTTCATTTAAATAAGCTCGCACACAATGTGGCATAGATAATACACTATATAGCAATGTGGAGAGAAATTTCGAAATTGGAACATACCTATTTTCACTTACAAATTATCATATTTTCAAAATAGGCTATAACTGGCCCGTCTCTCCTAAATAAAAACTTTTTTTCGCAATATCTCTGAGTGGCCTGGTATGTTTGTTTTGCAGGGCCCTTCAAGCTTTGATATTTGGACAATCAGTTGTAATCGACTGCTCCTATGAAGATAGCATGGTTTATAAAGAAACATTAAATGCTGCTAAGCAAATGACCTATGTTTTTGGAGATAATAGAATTCATAAAGAACCATTTAACTTGCACATGTGTAATGTGAATATGGGAGGGCAATTTATGAAGCAAATGCGGAAAAATATTCCTTCATTAGATGAACCCTGGTTTCCTTTGAATATTCACACAGAAAGCTATTTAGATGTATTTCCAAAGGAGAAGTTGGTTTATCTGACTCCCCATTGCCGAGAAGAACTAACAAAGTTTGATCATGATGCTGTCTATATCATTGGATGCATGGTTGATAAGGTAAACATACCATAATAAAATGAGTAAATCTTTTACTTGTTATACATAGCTTCCTAGGTATGTATAACAAGAACTGAAAAAGTTAAATTGTGTAATAATTATTTATTGATTTGAATGGCCAGAAAGAAAAATCTTGATCCTGAGAAATAAAGTCACAAACATTTTTACTATTACACATTTTTACTGTTATAGTGCCACTACTTAATTTTTGGGTACAAAATGTCCGATGTCTGTAAAATGATGTTTAATGTTTTTTGTTATTTAAATGATTCCAGGTAAACAATGAACCACTCTCTCTAGCTAAAGCTAAAAGGGATGGAATAAAGATGGCGAAGTTACCATTGGATAGGTATCTTGAGTGGGCACCAGGATCAAAGAAAAATCTGAATATAAACCACATGGTACCCATTCTATTAGATTTGAAGCTGACTGCTGATTGGGAATATTCTTTGCGCCATATTCCAAGGAGAAAACTTATGGAAACTAAAATATTGGCCATGCAGAAAAGATTGAAGCACAATCCAAAATTACAAAATGTAGTTATGAAAAATTTTAATCTTTCTAAACTTAACAAATTAGCATTTAAAGAAAAGAAATTTATATCTAAGAGGTCATTATATGATGACGAAAATATATAAAATACCAATTGAAACATGTCTTTATTTTATTCAACTATAATGTTTACTTCAGATTTTAAACATGAAAAATGTAAAATAATTGTGATAAAACTAATCATAATCCAAGTTTTGTACACTAATTATTTCGAAGTTATCATAAATACGCACCTACGTAACAACAATAGGCTATTACAATATTTTACACTGTACTTAATTAAACTCCATTCAAATAAGTTTCTCTTTCATTCACACCCCTTTTATCTAATTACATAATGTACTGGGAATTCATGTTGTAACTTATTGCACAAAAAATATTGTAATATGCTTTGCACATTCAGTTTATAAAAATATAAGTCTAAAACCTACGGTTCCTAAAGCTAACTTAAATAACATTATAATTTTTTAGGATAATGCATTCAATTGTCAAAATCTACAAAAGTAGAAATAGAGATTATCAGTGGGTATGTACATTCCCAGTAAGATACTATGTAACCAAAACTTGATGAAATGCTAGAATAGTATTCACACAAACAGAAATTATGTTTGCACTGCAAAGAAACCTTGCGCTTAAAATTAAATAAACAAATAATATTACTCTATATGTACATTTTTATTCAATTTTATGAACTACGGTAAAGGCATTCGCATGTCGACGTCTGTAGAAGTGGTCTCTGACCTCTGCTTGATTGTCGCTAGAATCTCTTGCAAGTTGGATGGCAAGGCAATGTCAGCTAAAGGAACATTTTGAACTGGAGGCGGAGTCATGGGCCGAGACGGAGAGTATGCTTCGTCCTGTGTACAATTTTACACTTCATAAAGTAAAGGCATATTTTTAGTAGTCAAGGTTAGGTTACCATAACTTGCTAACATAATATGTAGTTTAGTCTTGAACTTAGGCATAGACATGATTGGATTGGTCACAATTTATTATTATTGTTGGAACAGTGACTAAGAGCATTTTTGTGGTAGCCATCATTCACGTCAATAAAACTATAAAAATTACCTCGCCAATAGAAGAGTCTGCTTGCGCCATTTTACGAATTTGTTGTTTCTGTTCTTCAATCTGCCTGTTGAGCTCTTCCATTTTACTTTTGAGGGTGTTGGAGGCTAGGCTCGGTCCCGATGATGGTCCGCTGCCGCTGCTACTCGTCGAGCCCGGACTATAAGGTTCTTCATCATCCGCAGACACTGTCGAATGCAATCACACATTTGTTAATAATAATACCAGCCTATAACTGTCACGCTTGCTCAAGGCGGATTGGCGATTTCAGACTTATATTGACTATAAGTCCAGGTTTCCTCACGATCTTTTCCGTCATCGATGTCTAAGTTAAACTTAGAAAGTGGAAAATCCAATTGGAACCGTGTACCTAGAATCTGACGTTTCATAAGTGCCCATGTAGGTTTATGTGAAATAAAATATTTTTATTTTGATACATATAAATAAATAAAAGTTACATTGGCACTGGCCCGGATTTGAACCCACAACCACGTGCTTTTGAGTCGAGGCCTCAAACACTGGGCCATCTCAAGATATATACTTTTTTTTGCAAAACACCATGAATACATAGCAGACTTCGCAAAACTAAGTTCCTTTGAAATTAAATAATGCAATAACTATAGCAGGGAATTTATAATACCTAGAGAAGCAGCAATTTTATCCTTGACAGTTGTAGAGAGTGTTGATGAAGAGTATGCTGGCAGCGGAAGCGGTGGTCTTCTTCGCGGCGACGCTGGCGGCGTGTATGAGCGCTTGCGGGACTCCCGTGCCACCTAATATAACGTAACATCAACAAAAGCATTTAAGTACTTGGGTTGAATATAAACGGAAGGGTACGTCGTTTACAATCATTATCTAACTTTTTACATCGAAACAATTTGTTTTAAAATATACAATTTATTCAACATTGAAGGAAGAGGGGGTATGTTCAGTACATTTATTAACAGAAATAGTTGTCATTTTTATTTATTTACAAACATTTATGACTAAGACCAAATATTTTGGTAAATAATAAATGCACTCTGAATTATTATTTTATTCATTTGTATTTACAAATGTTCCTCCGTCGGCGAACTGACCTTAGCGGGCACAACATCAGTAGGAATGTTGGTAGGCAAACGCTTCTTTCTTTGCCGAATAACGATTGCAATCAGGAGATGTGTTTTGATTTCTCCGATGCCTGGACCGTCGAGAGGCAGGACAACAGCCGGTAATGTAGTGTTCGCCGGCAGTGGTACTATATAAAAATCTTTCACGGTCATCATATTCGACGCCTTTACTACGCCTAACCTAGAATATGAAAATTCCACATAAAATATCGCTACCGGGGAGGGTAACGTGGTTATTATTGAAAGGAAAATAAAATTAATTAGGTAGGAACTTAAGGGACGGGAGATCGTTTTTATTTATATAAAACAATAATATATAATCAATCGTATCGTAATCTATACAATACCAACCTATTGCGACTACTTAGATAGCTATATAAGGCAATGTATTGCATCTTTTCTTCATCATTCGCCGTTTGAAGTTTGAGAATAACTATGTCTTTATTACTAGTTTTTTTCATTTTTGCAATATAGTCCCAAACAGTATCAGGATTTATTCTTCCAACAATATCTAGTTCTGTGCTAAGATCTTCTTCCAAGTCCGCAGAGCTGCCTGATACCTGAAATTTAGATTTGAGGGTTAATGTTAGAATAACCTATTATGATATATTTTGTTCTGTGAAGTAAAAGGTAAGGAGCATCGCACCTCATATGCAGCAACATAGAACCGCGCCACGTCCACCATGTTAATACACCCACTCCACACTGTCGCTGCCGAATTGTCCACGGTGCTACTTGGTTCTTGGTCGCTTTCGGCTTCTACAAATAAAAACAGTACTAAAATAACTGTGTTCTAAAACACTAACAAAGGTAGTATTATAAACTAAGCCTAGCGATTACTCACCCGAATTTTTATCTTGCTTGGTTGGAAACCTTGTTTCAGGTAATATTATATTAGACTCAATCAAAGACTTGGAGGGATCATACTCAGCTTCAAAATTACTCATATCATTCCTGTAGTTTTCCTCAAACACGTCTTCTCTAGATTTCCGCAAATCTTCTTCTGAAAATGCCGACGTTATCATTGGCTCGTGAGGATCGTACTCCGGATGAACCTCCTTCAACATTGCTGATTTCGGCCTCTCTATTGAATCCGAATCTGTGGAACTGAGGATATAAAATGGATTAAATATGGGCACTTGTTTGAATTTCGGATTTCTTATTAGGTTGGCTGGAAATGAACTGGATGCTTACTCATTTTTAATTTTACTATTAACATTTTCTTGAGATCTGGACCGATGCTTCAGTTTTTCATCGCTGCTTACAGTGTGTTTGGAACGCATCGAAATCCTACGCTTAGGACTATCCTTAGAGGGAGAGCGCCGCCTGGAACGTGCTCGTGACCGCGACTGGTCTCGTCCGGGTGATTTAGACCGTCTTCTGGGTTTCTCCTTCGACGCTGATCTGCGCCGCGATCTTTCATTAGAATCAGGTTTATCTTTAGATTCCTTAGTTCTATCCTTTGACATGGACCGGGCTTTACAGGACTTTTTGTCCGACCTCCGCGTTGACCTCTGCTCTCGTGTATCTTTTTCTATTGATGACCTGGATTTCCTGTCAGAATCACGTTTTGATTCCCGTCTGCTTCTTTTCGAACGACCAGAAGTACTGTCTTCACGATTCCGTTTTTTACTGTTGTACTTCTTATCTTCACCATCGTCTTTGCTGGTGCTAACGAAACGAAATAAATATTTAATTAATATGTTAACGAAAAACTATGCATTGTATTAAAACTAAAACTTACATTTCAGGTGTTTTTTCTTTTGAGATAACTTCAGGACCAACTGTTGAGTCATTTAATGCTGTAACTACATCTTCAACAGGCACATTTGGGTCCAGTTCAGTTGATACAGATTCTTTAGTTTCCATTACCTGGGCAAAAATAAGATAGTATAGTTAATAAGTTATTAACTTAAATGATTCATAATTTAATTAGTCTTCTTTTATTTACCTCTTCTCCTTTATGTGTTTTAAGGACATAAGTTTTGCTTGCAGCTAAAAGATCTAATTCTGATTTCTTTATTAATTCTAATTGATGCTTAGCCTCTTTATCTCTCCACTGTGCCAGCTCTTGACTTGCTAACTCTTCTGGAGACAGGCGAACCTGAAATTTCGTTGTTTACAATCAGAATAACATATAATTTGGATACAGCAGGTTACCATTGTTTTCAAAATAAATAATTAATACTTACGAGTTGTTTAGGCGTTATTGATCGATCACAGATTTTCTCCCACAGAGTCAAATTTTTTCGATCCTTTATGTTAAACATAAGAGATCTGTATTTAGCCTTGTATTTCATCCCGACATCTCTGAATAGTTCATGCAACTCAAGTTCTGTGTCGTATGCAAATTGTTTTATTTCTGAATCTGTAAACTTTGGCCCAGTGTCTTCTGCCATTCGAATGGCCAATTGTTCTTGCAAAGCTTTCCGTACATTATCCCGGATTGGTTCACCACTTGACATTCTCACTCTGCTGTGGGTGTCTTTCCGACGCGATGTTGATGGCGAAACTGAAGGAGCCTGTAACATAACAATTATCGTAAATTCGCCATCTCAGCTTCTTAATCAAAATGCAAACACGTTCAAGGTTATTATCACTATATTAGACAATTCCTATCTGATTACCAAATATGTAAACAAGCTCGTATCTACGTCGATTACAATATAAAAAAAAAAAACATTCAGTATCAAAGTTAACATAACAGTAAATAATTTTTATTCAAAATCCGGCAGTGGTGTTGACTGTCCTGTTTTGGTGTACACTGTCCTGTTTGGTGTACTAGTACACAAAAAATATTTAATGTAATTCTGATACTACTTATCAAACATATACGAATAACATACCAGACACGTGCATCGCATAACTAGTTTCAAATTTTAAGTATGAGTGAGCGATCATGTAGTAAACGACGTAAACATAAGCCAAAATGAAGGAAGATTATAAGGAATTCTCCATGGACAGTGGAATCTTGAATGCTTCCGTATAAGGAATGGCCATAAAACGTTTATGAGAATATAAATATCATGGGCTCTAAACTACTTCATCAAATTAGCCATACTAAAACTTTTAGTTTCATAATTTAAAAAAAAACTTCCAATAAAAAGGTATGTCAGTTTTCTTTTCCAGTATTTCATATTGCAACAACTGATATACTATAATGGTGCTTTTCTTTTGCAACAAGTCATCATATTGAATAAATTCTGCTTTATTGTAAAGCAAACTTTCTGTCTCTTAAGATACAGGTCTCTTAGTTTAAGAGAAAGGGTTTATAATTTTTGTTTATATAGATTTTGTCAAATAATTTCTTTATATGACCTACCACCTTATGTCTAATCTGTATATTACTTTTGGATGAATAAACATTTTATTATTATTATATAAACTAACTAAGCTAACTTCCTTTTACAAGCTATAAGAAGCTCCACCTTATGTCTAATCTGTATATTACTTTTGGATGAATAAACATTTTATTATTATTATATAAACTAACTAAGCTGACTTCCTTTTACAAGCTATAAGAAGCTCCACCTTATGTCTAATCTGTATATTACTTTTGGATGAATAAACATTTTATTATTATTATATAAACTAACTAAGCTGACTTCCTTTTACAAGCTATAAGAAGCTCCACCTTATGTCTAATCTGTATATTACTTTTGGATGAATAAACATTTTATTATTTTTATTTAAAATAACTAAGCTGACTTCCTTTTACAAGATATAAGAAGCTGTCATGAGAAGATTAGGATTATTTTATAAATTTTCTTAGTCACATACCTTATCTTGGGAGGACTGTCCATAACTACTAGGGGTCCGTATCACTTTCCTTGTCGTTATTGCAGGCCTAGCAGATGATGTGCTGGCCTTAGGAGTATCAATCAATTGTGATGGCTGCGATTTTTGAGTTGCCGGGGATTTGAGTTGTGGACTGGCTCTAGGTTCTTCTTTAGGCGCCGATATAAGTCTAATAGACCGCTCTTTTGGCTCAACATGAGGTGTTCTCACAGGTGTTGATTGCTCAACAGATTTCCTAGGTATCCTTTCAAAGTTAAGAGTAGTCTGAATTTTAGTTGGTTCAGCAGTCTTCTTCTTTGCAAGTCCTGGTTTTATTGTACTTAGTGTTCCAGGACGCACAACTTCAAATGTTGGATGTTGTTGCAACCATGCTTTCAAGTTTTCTGCAGTTGGAGCATTGATGCCAGCCAGCAACCTACCAGATTTGCGTTCATAAACTATAACCTGCAAACACCAGTTTTAAATGGTTAATGTTTCATAAAAGCTTTGAAACAAGACAATACTAAATAACAGGAGCAATAAAAGTTTTTGGAATATAACTAGAACTTACTCTAGATTCAGCCTTTTGTTTTTCGTTAGATTTACCAGGTTCGCCATCTCCTTTAGCTGAAGAGCCTTGATTTCCCAGAGAGTCTTGAGCATGTTTCCATATGCAGGAGTTACTGCAATAAATACTGCTTGCGCGTGCTGGCTTCTTACATACTATGCAATTCGTCTTTGTTGAGTCTTTCATGGCACCTGATTGGACTGGTGATTTAAGTTCAGGACTTGAAATTGCTTGTTCATTTTCCATTTTACTTTGTGTTGCCTGTACCTGAAAAATCATTTTAACTCTTTGTTGTAAAATAGTCTTGAGCCCGCGAAATTCATGTTTTTAATGTTTTTGTATTATGGATGATGACTAATATAAAAATGTTCGAAAAACTAATATGAAAATTTTTCGGAGGGGATTGTTCGCGCGGTACGGACAATGTATGGCGCTAGTACCTAAGAAAGTACATAGTCGTGAGTCACTTCTACGATAGTGCTGTCCTTGTCTAAAACTCACTTATAACTGGGTAATATATTAAGCTTTTACACTTTTTACAATATTGTTTGCACTATTTGGACAAAATATTGTTTTGAGTTAAAAAATTAAAAAAAAACATCGTGCCTATTTGCAGGTCAGTGTCAGGTGAACAAAATATTATTTGCGACCGTATCTAGTACATATGTATTTTCAGAAATATTTTCATAAAAAACATCAATATAAATAACCCTCTAGTTCATTAACCCCATTGAATTACCATTTCATGAAATTTGCATATCAATGGGATTATATGAACTTAGAGGGTTGTATAGATGATTTTGTTTAGGTAGGTTGATGCGCAAGATAGTTAACTATGAAAAATGCTGCAATTTATTAGGTGAATTATTTATGGGATACTTACTTGTTTAGTGCCTTTAGTTGATAGCTTTGCTTTCTTGATACAGTTTGGGCATCTCCATTCAATGCCCTGTTCCTCCATCTGTTGCCCCATTGCTTTAGTGATATTAACACACTTTCCATGGAACCAGTCCTCACAACCATCACAACATATCATAAAGCGGTTGTTGTGAGGCTGCTTACATATGCACCATAATCTGAAATTACAACAACAAAAAAATGAATATCAGGATCAAGTACTTGACAGCGTGTATGCAATGAACATTTCTCATGATGTTATTTTTTATGAACATTTTATATTACATACCTATTAGGATCATCTTCAGAATTCCAACTTTCTTGTGATTCTGCAGATATCTTGTCAAGTACAGGGTTAGGTAATGGCTGCTCCTTCTTAGTGGAAAGCTTCTTGTTGATATATTGCTTTGATACAGTCAGCACTTGTGGTTCAGGAGTTGTTGACACGGGCGGGACAGGGGGTGGGGCTTCCACTACTGGTGGTGGGTCAGGGATATTTGCCATTTCCATCTGACTTTTACGTTTTGAGGAGCGTGTTGCTGGCGCTTCGATCGGCGGCAGCGTAATAACTCGGCCATCGCGTCGTACAATCTCTATTGGATCCTTTCGCACGGGTACAGTTTTTGGAACTGACTTTGAGAGAGTCTGTGCATATAAATTATTTGCCTCTGTTTGTTGCTGCTGTGGTGTTTGTGGAGACTGAGCTGTCTGTAAGGTCTTAATAGGCCCTGAATCTACCTTCCCCAGCACTTGTTTATCTATAACTTCCTGTAAATTCTCTGAGCTTGCCACTAGCTGAGCAACAGACATTAAGAAATCTTCTGTCAGGCCTTCCTCTTCAGGCTGTAGTCCACCCAACAAGTCTAAAGTAGGTGATAAAGGTCCTGCTAAACCCGGACTGTTCATAGTACCAGCAGTAGAAATACTTGGTTGACTCTTAACCGGGTTCGATATTCCTGTAGTATCCTGAAGTATTTGAGCCAAGCTTGCATCATCTATTTGAGGAATTAGGTCATAAGGTTTAGTCTTTTCAGGTGGAATAACTCTTTCTTTAGGTTTCAAATAAGTTTTATGCACAATAGGTTTTGGACTTTCTGCAGTTTCAACTTTAGTGTTATCTGCAATCTTTCCTTCATTTGGATCTAACACCTTACATGCAGTAGCAGGTTTTTTGTCAGTAAGGGTCAATAAAGAGTCTTTCTCACTTGTTGGTGTTTTAGGAGGACCTTTTCCATCAGTTGATACCCTTCTTATAACATCTGGTGTGGAGAACAATGAAGTCATATCAGACAAAAGAGCTGTGACATGGGCTGGTGTTTTCTTTTCTTTTTTAATGGGCTTTGGTGTCTGTTTCAAAACCACTTTGCTCAGGTCATTGCCAGGTGTGATAACCGTTGATATCTTTGATGAAGGCAAGAGACTTTCCAAATCAACTTCTGCAGCATCTTTCTTTTCTACAATATTTTTGTGCTGTAGCTTTTCTTTAATATCTTTTCTAAGAATATTTCGTCCAGGCTTAAGTTTAGTAATCAACTTAGACTCAAGTTTTGAAGCTTTAGATGCTACAACAGTCTTTAATATTCGGGGTTTTAATTTATTTTTCTTAAGTCTGATAGAACCTGTTCTATCTTTAGTATCTTTGTAATCAGAATCAGAGTCTCTGTCAGGAATGCTATCTCCAGATGAACTAATGGAAGAGGATTCAGTACTGTCATCAGGCCTTTGTAATGCCTCTCGAGCCTTTTCAAATTCTCTGGTATCCTTGGATTTATTTGATACAGGCAGTGGTTTATGCAACACATCATTCCCTTTTAGTACCATAGGAGCTTCAGTAGAATTTATAATTATCTTTTTACCTTTTGGAATGATTTGCTGTTCCAAAATAGTAATTTTCTTAGAATTGGGAACAGGTTTAGGTGGTGGTGTATGTGTGATTTGAATAACTGATTCATCATAAGTTGATAAATTATCACTTTGTGGTAAGGACTGGCTTGGTGATTTGAGGGGTGTATAACAGTGGTCATTTTGAAAACCAACTAAACTGTTTTCCCTTGTTTCTATTCTCAACGACTGTAACATTTCAGCACCACTATCTGTAAATATAAAAATGACAAGTAATTGAAGCTTATAGAAATAGTTAGAGCTGAGAATAAACAAAAAAAAGTTTTTTTCTTACCATACTTTATGATACTGTTGGGCTCATCATAGTAACTATCCACTGAAAGTGTCACATGAGGCACTTTCTCATCATCAGTGTCAGAATCAGTAGCATCATCAGGTTTGCCTTCATGACCAACCCTGACTACACTAATACCAGTACTTTGAGAACCATCAGTACCTAAAATGATTGATTCCAATTATATCAACACTATTTAAGATACCTTATCAATTAACAACAATAAAGTTATTAGGAGCATTGAGCATTTTACTCCATTATCGTTTTGGCGCCAAAATTAATGTTATGCTAATCAATAGTGAAATGATAAATTAATATTCTTTATGAGTCAAAATCAAATTTATCATAGACATGACAAAAATAATTAACAGGACTCATGTGTTAATAAACTTGAGCGGCTATTTTATTCTTTGAGATGGGTACACACACAGAATCCTGAATGCATCTTTTTAATTTTATGCCGATTACCGACTTGCCTTTACTGGTATCAGCTAGCCAACATAACGTGCGCACGACAACTATTACTTTACATATAGAGCAAACATTAGTTAATAAAACTTACCCATTAATGTTCCAAGTAATTTTTGATCAACAGACAGAGATCCATCCTTGTTTACAATAACAACAACAGAACTATCAGCTTTTGTGGAAGGTCCATTGAGATCCGTATAATTAGTAATGACTGTGTTTGACATTTTTCATTGCAATTCATGCAATCATTCTAATTCAAATCCTCTATTTATAGCCATTCAAGACACATGCACCGCGTCTATTTATGACGCATCTACCAAATCCAACGCGCTAGACGCCATTTTGGGGTCCACCATTAGACTAATACTGTATGGCCGCACCGCGGCAAACACAATGGTGTATAACCTTTTAGTGGTGTCTCGATTTCCAATATATTCAAATACGCCAAGTGTTCCTACTTCTTTCAATTGAATAACATTGTTGTCTTGCAGAATTTAGGAATATTCAATTTCTGAAACACACACAGTTAACAAACATGTTTTTTTTTTGTGATATCTTGGGTGAGAGTGGTTAGTTGGATACGTGTCTTTTAGTCAATATGAGAAGTATGATTTAAATATAGATATCTAAGCGAGTTCCTTCCACACGAGTACATATAAACATTACACTGTTAAGCTAGGAGTCCACTAGGCACTTTAATAAATTATAGTAATAATCATATGTAATGAAAATGACAGAATTTGGTAGCCATAAAGTGTATGCAAGATAAATCTGCGCGCGTGTTTGAACTTCAAGACCTTCCCTGCCTGCCAGTTCGAATCACTTTCAGCAGAATGATGGCGATTATTATTATACAATGGCAAATCACGAAACACAACACACTACACTCTCCTGACACCTGATTTATACGTCGAGACGGCGGCAAACGATTTTTTTATTATATTTTTCATTTCGGCTGCACGCAGACTAATCTGGCGGGCACTTCTAGTGACAAATCGGCTGTCAAAATTAGTTTGTGAACTATCAATCTGCCTAGCCTTTTTCCCAAATATGTTGGCACAGCTCGGGTCAATTAACGCCAAATTTCACATACACAAATGTTTCTTCGGGCTGGCCGGAAGAGGTGGCGAGAAATGGTGATTTAAGGCACTTTGGCTTCATTGTCGCAAACCACAATCCGTGCGCTTTCTCTCGCAACCCGCTCGACGTCTCGCTGTACAACACGGCATGCGAAGTGATTCCGTTATTGCGATAATGTAGCCTTATAATAAGAGCATGAAAAATAGATTACTCAAGTAATCTATTTATGATGCGAATTTATTTTTTTGTTTGGACTAGTCACACTTAAGATACCTACTTCAATACTACCAAGTATGAAAATATTGTGTTTTTCAAAATACCTACCATGTTTGAACTACGATTACACCTAATAATGTCCTGAAAATTACATCTAATTTTAGTTGTATTGTTTTGGGAAGCTGAAGGTCTGTGGATTTTTTTTCAACTACTTTCTTTATAACAACTTTATTTTTGAATGACTGTCGTGAACGAATTTAGGTCACTTTGTTTTGATAGGCAGTGCTTCCATCAATTGAAGAACAAATTTTAAGGATTTAATACCAACAAACATATTTTGAAATAATGGGACACAATGAGAAAAAATAAAAAGTTTGGAGTCAGGTGAAAATTTAAAAAACGTCTAGCTCCTAAACTATAAATAATCGCTGAACATACATACCATACATGGGGATGTTTCGGGAGCCCTTGGATAGAGACGTCTTTGATTTTGGTTTGGACGTCTGTTCATGGTCCACCATGCAGGTATCTAAAAGAATAAAATGATATTACTATATACTGCGGACACTTCAGCTAGTGGTTCATGTTTTGGTGACATCGTTATTATTGAATGTCACATACTCCTGGTTATAGTCGCCGGCACGTAACTTTGCAAGAATGGTTAGATGTGTTTTTCCTTTATTAACTCTCTCATTTATAGATGTTTAAAAAAAATGGAAAAAAACATAAAATAATGATAAGCAATGGGGAAGGTCGGGCAAAGCTAATTGTAGATGGTGTGACCATAGCTAGGTCCCTACGGCCTACAATAAATTTGACATTTCGTTCATTCATTTCATTTTATGTTCATTCATGAGTTTGATTTTATTTCATTATTTCGTTATTTTCCGCGATTTCACTATTTTTAATCAAGTACTTGACATGGAAAATGTCAGAATTTTAGACCTTGAATATTTCCTCGTAATCACTTTCTTCAAAATGTTTCCGACATAAACTCGAATTCAAAAAAATCTCCACGAATAGCTTTAAACCACAATGTTCTAAGTTTAGGGGCTTTCGGGAAATTGTAGACTCCAATTTCGGAGCATCTAGGAACACAAAAAGGCTTCAATTATCATTAAAATAAAATAAAATCACATGACGCCTTGTATTATTGGCTTGTGTTGGGAACTAGCTACGACAGCGCCATTTTGACAGTTGCCTTCCCCATTTGCACAAAGTGCACATACATGAACTTACTAGTATGTTAAATCAACTACTTGACATGGAAAGTGTCAGAATTTTATAACACGAATATTTCCTTGTAGTCACTTTTTTCAAAATGTTTCCGACTTAAACTCGAACTCAAAAATATCCCTACGAATAACTTCTTCCTCACAATCTTCTAATTTTAGGGGCTTTTGGGAAATGGTAGACTCCAATTTCGGAGTATCAACGAACACAAGAGCGCGTTAATTTTTGCTAAAATAAAATGAAACACGTCACGCCTTGTATTATTAGCTTGTGTTGGGAACTAGCTACGACAGCGCCATTTTGACAGTTGCCTTCCTCATTGCTGAGGTGAAAAAATGTGCCGAAAGAGCTAAACACCATATTTTGTTTGATAATACTAAGAGCATCACTAGTTCTGGGTTCACATCACAGACTACAAAGACATACTGGTTCACTTATTCACTACTATTTCCGTTTCCATAAAAGCCAACCAATAGAGAGTCGTCCAGCGAATATTCTGAGGTTATAAATTTCCATACCCTAGCAATTGATCAGTTTTAAAGCATCAGAAAGAGATGCGATATATCAGTTTTCAATGAAAAGACAAAGATGACAAAATTAATGTGTCAATAATCAAGTGAAGTAAGAGTTTTCTGAGGAGTTGTCAATTTGCCACTTCTTCCCTGCCATGCCATTGGGCATAATATTACTTTCACGAGTACATATTTTTATATTTTGATCTAGAGAGAAATAAAAACGCCAAAATGAGTTATTCCAAGTTTGACCTAACATTTAAAATAGGTCAATACCTAGATCGACATTTGGTATTCCCACTACTTGAGTTTTTAGCTGCTAAAGAGGTGAGTTACAAAAGTTAACCTGTTTCTTTTACAAACCCGGTATTAGTCCGTTTCTAAGACTAAGTTTTTACACGTATAAATTTCTGCTTTCAGACTTATGATCAATCAGAGCTCCTGCAAGCGAAGTTAGAGATTCTTAGCAAAACTAACATGATTGATTATGTTATTGATATCAGAAAAATGCTGTACCCTGATGAGGACACTCCAGAGGTATGTTAAATGTTCATAGTTCAAATACAAGTTGGTAAGCCATTCTAATTATTGTATAACATACAATTTGAGTCGGAAGAACTGTTTGAGTTCAACCTATGTAAATCTACTATATTTGGTAAATTAATCAATGGAAAATGAGAAATGCCTTCCAATACCTAGAACATATAAGTAGATAGTCTTTAAATTGAAATTTTTAACCAGCATTATTTTATAAAAAATGTCATAATGTTTTAGGACTAACAATATTTTGTTTACCACATTACATTTTAGTGGTTTTCAAATTTATTCTTATTAACCCGAACGATGTTTGTTTTTTTGCTATCTTTACAATTGACAATATGTACATATTGAATTTTCTCATTTTAAAGTAACTTTACTAAAAGTAGAACACTATGCATTTGATGTATTCATATAAGCATGGCACTCATTCTAGACGCTGTTTTATACCAAAAATATTTCTGAATTTCATTCAATTTCTGAAGGTATTAAAACAGTAAAACTACCCACAGCTTACCTTACAGATACAAAAATAAGTGACTCAAATTTTTGCCAGTATATGGAACAGCTGTCTGACAATATATAAATTTAAAAAAAAATTGTATGATATTTGTAGGAAATTAAATCAAGGAGGGGTGTAGTCCTTTCCCAGCTTCAAGAGCTGCAAGATGCTGTGGAACCTGTGTTGAGGCTCATGCAAAGAGATGATGTCATGAAGACTGTTGAGACAATGAGGGATCCTAAAACACTCATAAACCATCTTACAACTAATAAAGAGTTTGAGGTATTTTTGTGTGAAGACTAATATTTTTATTTAGTTTTGTTATCATCTTGACTCTTCCATTATTAATGTCCAAATTCCAGTAGTAGTAGCTTCAAAATTTTAACCAAAAAGTAAATTATGTCAAGTAATGCCCAATTTGTGAATTATTTCATCAATATATATAACTATGTAATTACAGTTCAAAGTCGAGATGATTGACAGCATGTATCGGTTGGCCAAATACCGATATGAGTGTGGTAATTATGTAGAGTCAGCTTCATATCTCTACTTCTGTCAGCTGGTCATGTGCCCCACAGACAAGGTAAGATTCGATTTTAATTGTTCACCAATTTGTGGGCATTATAATATTTATATTATGTTTTGTCCTAGTTAGCCTGTCCATTACTTTGTTTATTTTACATTTACATAAATGAATATTCGTATTTTATTATTTTTATCTGTGTACCAAATTTCATACAAATATGTTTGACCATCTATAACATTTGATGTTTGACATACAAACTTTCACATTTATATTACTTATAGGATTTACATTTCTTTGATAAATCATTTAAAAACCATTAAAAACAATACTATCTATGTTTATGGCTCAAGCATTCTATACAATATGTAACAAAAACCCTGTCCGATCCAAAAAAGGCGTATTCCTGGTTTAACATACGTACTAGAAAAAATAGTAAAAAAAACACTCACTCATAAAAACCAAAAGCTATTGATTTATTTATTTTTAGTTACCATGCGAAATGTAACACTAAATATGGTAAATTTTCATAAGTTGACAACACTCCACCGGCCGGCGAAATCTTTGATATTTTGCCTATTTTATTTCAAAGGACACCGCCCTGCATTAGCCGCGCTGTAGGTACTCATAACGAGTCCTCGATCCTTTGATGTAGCCGACTGGTCGCTACTTGTTTGGACACTTCGCCAGTCGCACGTGGAGATAGCTTGCGATCGGATGTCCGTACGTGTCACGTGCCGCTATCGTATTGCGAACAATGTCGTATACCAATCAGGAATATTTGAATATGTTAATTTTTATTTGTGAGTGAATGTGTGATTCGGAAATCGAAGTAACAGCTCGGATTGTGGAAGCTTTCGAGTCACTCAAATCGTACACATGTGCGCTGCGAAGAGTACGTGCAATAAAAAGGTGTCGAATGTGTACTAATATTCTAGATAGATAGAGGTATGTAACAAGTAAATGTTTTATTAAACTGATACCTACAGTGGGTACATTGCCAAAAGCACATCACATTAACTCAATAATAATTGTTTCTTGATAAACAGAAGGTCAGAAATCGGGGTCATTGTGCGTAAGCCTACAATAAAATATCAGCTGATACCTACGCGTAGGCAAAACGTAGATTTCTTTAGTCCTACGTTTCTTTGGCGGCTTGCGACAAAGGATCGCCGCGCTCAGGCGGCTTCTTTGACACGAAACTGTAGGTGAACTCTGGTGAACCCTGTTGAGCGATCAGTGTTGCCTTTGGTATGATTATTTTAAATTTTTAAAATTAATTGTTTTCTTTGGGGAAAAATAATTATCTCGTATCCATTAAATGATTACGTATTTGTGTACGCACTACGATACCAAATAATACCCTTCAGGATCGGACAGGGTTTTCGTTACACCCTGTAGAATCTAACTTCCTCGCAATGAGAGCAGAGAGTATTAAGTAGAACTGCCATCTGAATCAGCCTGTCCATTTCTCACCATATGGGTGTGCTAAAATTGAAATGATAATCTTAAACTAAGCATGCAACTACACAACTATATTGCTAGAAATATAAACTTATCATTGAATCAACCCATGTTTTTAATTTTTTATTGTATAAAAAATGCATAAACTTTCCAAGCTACTTAGTAAATCTATTGTTCTTCTTTAGGCTTTACAGTCTCTTCATTTTCTATACAGAATTCATTTTCTTTCGAGATATAGTTGTTTTGACCATCTTCAAATGTTTTATCCTGCTGGGTAAATAAATATTAATTAAATCAGTAACAATAAATAATTGTGCCCCCTATGAAAGCTATGCAGAACATATTGTATTGGTGTTTTGGTTGTAAATTTAAACTAAATACTAATTATTTAAGTATCATGAGGGATGCTAATTTCTGTCTAAAAAGAATATAAAATCCTGTAATAGCCTAGATCAAGTTCTATGTTATGTTACTAGAAAAATATAAATTTATACCAATCTGCACTGCATGCCCATGTCATGTTTGGGATGGTATTGATTTTTGTGAGCTTTCAATGGTGCAATGGAAGCATACCATTGCCCACATATTTCACATTGGTAAACCATTAAACCCAAAGATTTAGCACTGCCTTGACTACAGTGTGTTTTGGTCATGAAGTGACCTACTTTGTATCTGCAAACAAAAATAATAGATTTTTTTAATTTCAGGGCAATGTTTGTTAGATATTTCTTTACAATAGGTATTTTTTGTATAAATCATGAGTTGATTCAACATGTAGTGATCCAAGGTCATAATCTGCGGGTCATTCCAGGTCTGCATTTAAGTGATATGATTATGTTATTAATAAGTGTACTTTGCAAAGAAGTTCTATTATTTACAATAGTTAATTCCTTGTTAATTTGAGATTCTAAACAAAGCCAATCCATAGTAGCCTCCTCCACTGTGACAATACAATTTTAAAAGAGGGCCCCAATCATATCACTTAAATGTAATCTGAACTGGAATGACCAGCAGATTCCGACCTTTAGTAATTATTTATTCTAAATAGCCACTCACCTATGATTATACAATTGTTCATAATTTCTGAACTTTCTATCACAGGCATTACAAAGCAACAGTTTTGGTAGTGAAAAACTGTACATATTCAACCATGGACATAATATCCAGTGTTGTTCGGCTGTTTTGTATGATATAAAAGCCAATTTGCATGCATTGCACTCATAGTTATTTGCTGTTGTATGACTTTTAGAATGTCGAAGTAATCTGGGGATGCTGGTGTATACTTTCTCACAAAATTCACATTGCAACAATGAAGATGTTTTGATCTCTCGGACAGAATCAGCATTATTTGATTTGCTACATTCACTAGAATGTTTCAAAGCTTGATCTTGGCGAGGCCACACCTGAAAACACTGAATACAGGTCCATACAACTTGCCAGCGCGGTTGCACCTCTGTCATTGCATGTCTCATTGAGTAATGTCTTCTCAAGCCAGTTTCATAAACAAAACATTTGCCGCAAGTACTACAAGGAAATGATCTAATCGTTTTTGGGCACACTATGTCAAGTATCTCTTTCTTTTTAGTATAATTCAGGGTTCTATTGAGCATGTGTATATTTTCCATGATACGGGCGTTGTTCTCTTTCACTTTCTCGAGGCTAAGTTCTAGAGGACTCAAATAATTTCCTGAATGATTTAATTTGCACTTATTCTTCACAAAAAACTGTAATGATATATCATTCTCGAAACATATACTATTTTGAAATGTTGTTTGATTTGATAGTAATCGATCCCTTGATTTTTCTTCGTCATAGCAATTCGAGTCTTGTGCCTTTACTCCAAATTTTTGAATAAATTCATATTCTGAGGATTTCGCCAAAATATTGGCTATATATGTTTCAGGTGCATCAACTTCCTTTGCACTGGCATCTAAATTAAACGTATCATATTCATTACCTGAAACTATTTTTACAACTAAGCGTGATGATGCCTTAATACTGACTTTCTTATTCTCTTCTAATTTACCATCAAACCATTCACTGTATTTCGTCGTAGGCGAAGAACTCCCCTCGCATTCGATTGAAACATGTAGAGATTTAAAATTAACCCCAGCTGCTTCAAATTTATGAATTATTAATTTTGATGAAGCTGACATTTTTATTTATTGACAAGACAAAGACATACAGTTTTTTTTTCAATCTGACAAATGAAATATTTATGTCATACGTACATAGTGAAATAACAGGTTGGATACCCTTACACCATAGATTAAAAATAATTCGAGCAACCTGATTCAAATGCAAAATATCACAGCGTGGGAAACGGCGCAAAGAAATGATCCGACGAACGCGTTTTTATACGTTTCTATTTGTTTAAAAAAAAAGAGCGACCAAGCGTCGGACAAGTCAATCGTCCAAGCACAGTGAATGATTCCGTAGTTGGGATGAATATTTACGCATGCACAGTATTGATTTTATTGAAGGCAAAAATAAGTTTGTATTTTTAACCAAAATATCCTTTAAACGAGGGCGGCACTGAAAATTTCGGGAATCAAGGAAGTGACACAACATTACTATTTAAAAATGTATTTATTGCTTTTCGAAGTATTCTCCGCGAAATTTAACACATTTTTCCATACGATGGAACCAATCATTGAAACAACCATTCCATTCGGAAGTTGGGGTCTCCAAAATGGCCGTTTTGTAGGCGTCCACAGCTTCTTCAGGTGATGAAAATCTCTGTCCACGCAATTTATTCTTTATTTTAGGGAAAGTATAGAAATCATTAGGGCTTAGGTCGGGGCTGTACGGCGGATGGTCTAATAATTCTATGTTTTCTTGCTCTAAAAACTCTTTTGTTCTGTGTGCGGTGTGAGAACTCGCATTGTCGTGATGGAGGATGATGCGGCGGTTGCAGTTCTCTTTACGGAGTTCAGAAGCGACCTGTGGCAAACAAATGCTAGCATACCATTCTGCATTAACCGTTCTTTGTCCCTCAAGAGGAATAGTCGTAACATGGCCGGTTTTGGAGACAAACGTGGCCACCATTTTTTTTTGCAACACTCCGTGAACGAACAATTTTTGTTGGCTTTAACTCATTTTCGAACACCCAGAAAAGATTTTAATATGACAGGAACAGTGGAAATATTCCATTCCCGATACTTTTAGTGCAGCCCTCGTATCACAAGCGCACCAAACACATTAAGCTGAAACATTTTTTTGTAAGAGAATGTGTTAGCAACGGAGACTTCGATGTAACGCACGTTCCTTCGGAAAAGCAACTGGCTGATATGTTTACTAAACCACTGTTCGGCCCCAGGCTGCATAATTTAAGTTCAGCATATTACTGTAATATATTCTTTAATCCCAATGATTAAAGAATATATTACAGTAATATTCTTGTCACTTAAAATAAAACACTGAACTTTCAGTCACCGAAATAATGTATTTCTTAATTTTATATTCAACAAAATTTAACAGTGCTGAACAGAATAAACCTTTTTTCCAACTGTCATTGATATAGTTTAGATAGTCCTAGAGTTAAATGGCTGTATTTCGTTTTTGCACTACGGCGCGGTGACGAAACATTGACATGAGATGAATGAATGAAATTCTGCTTCGATTCATGCTCCGATCATGTTCTGGTGTTGGTAACCGGGTTCGATCAAAACCTGCGTAAAATTAAATTAGCTCTCAAACGTAATGTTTCACACCTTATTATTATTGTATTTTTTCAGAATTACCTTCCCGTGCTTTGGGGAAAACTGGCTAGTGAGATTTTGGTACAAAACTGGGATGGCGCATTGGAGGATTTGACGAAATTGCGGGAGTTTATTGACAACGGTGGCGCGGGCGCAACTGCTAACAACATGCAGGCTCTTCAGCAACGCACCTGGCTTGTGCATTGGTCGCTTTTCGTATTTTTCAACCACGTCAAAGGCCGAGACCTTATCATCGAAATGTTTTTGTACAAACCTCTGTAAGTTTTCACATTTTTTGGTTTCATATTAAAGAATAATCCTAAACTTCGCTGACTATACATACCAAATTAGAAAACATGATAAAACAAAAATTTAGATGTACTTATCGCGTTCAGTGTCATTGTCGAAATTCGCAATTACTATTTCTGATAGTTCATCCCCGCAGCCGTTGACCCGCACCCTAATTGCGTAACACATTTTCGTAAACGATTACGACTAATCTGTTTGATTTTGACGGTTCAAGAACATTCATTGCGTTCTATATATTGTTGAGCAGAATTTTTATCGAACTTAAGAAGCAATGGATTAGCAATCTGTTTCAAAACGATTCAGATTCCGATTGATTGTGTATTACGCAATTAGGGTGCCGGACCTAACAAAACATATGAGATCACAAATTCATATTTTTTTGTTTTTATCATGATTTGTTATTGATATTAAGTTTTGACAGTTAAGTTTATTTGTCATTTTATTTACTTTAGGGCTGATTTGTGAATAGTCAGATAACCTTATCTGAGGAATAAATATTGTAGTTCAACAGCTTTTGCATAGAAAATACTATCTCAAACTGTCAGATATTTTATTCTTAAGATAAAAGTTATCTGACTATTGAGTCAGCCCTTAGTCAAATATTTGTTTATTTTAAAATATTTCTTTTGTTATTCCAGGTATTTGAATGCCATTCAAACTATGTGCCCACATATCCTTCGTTACTTGGCTACTGCTGTTATTATTAACCGTTCTCGAAGGAATGCTCTGAAGGACCTTGTAAAAGTTATTCAGCAAGAAGCCTACACTTACAGGTAAACAATTGAGTAAAATTATGTACAAGTTCTCATAGCAAGGTAGCTTAAATATTTCATATTATTTTTATTTTATAGGGACCCCATTACTGAGTTCATAGAGCATCTCTACGTAAACTTTGACTTCGAAGCTGCACGCAGGAAATTAAACCAGTGCCAAGCAGTACTTTTGACCGACTTTTTCTTGATTGCTTGTCTAGAAGAGTTTGTTGAAAATGCGCGACTTATGATTTTTGAAACGTTCTGCCGTATTCATCAAGTCATCAGTATTGGGTATGTATTATCTGCAAATATGAAGTATGTTCAACATACTTTGAGATGGTCTGCTCAACAAAGATCTTTGTTCCAGAATGTTAGCTGAGAATTTGAACATGCAGCCAGATGAGGCCGAATGTTGGATTGTAAACTTGATTCGTAACGCTCGACTAGATGCCAAGATTGATTCCAAGTTAGGTCATGTTGTGATGGGTGCCCAACCATTGTCCCCGTACCAACAACTTGTGGAAAGGATTGACTCGCTAGCAGTCCGGTCTGAAGCTCTGACGTCGTTAGTTGAACGCAAACAGAAAACCCGTAATCAAGATGTAAGTTTTATTTACCAAATGATAAATACAATGTGCATGTATGTATGTTTTGTTTTTTTTTACTCTTTCCAATATCAACTAGTCATCTTTTTTAACGAATAATCCGGCGAAATGCGGGTGCCTTAGGTATAGGTACACCTGAACCTAACCCTTTCTTAAACCAAATATTTAGTTATATAATTAGTCAAATGTTATTTCTGTTTCAGATTCGTTGGGGGACACAAGAATTTTAGGAATATTCCTTTGATGAAGTTCATTACAAGCCAACATAATTGTTTTTAACACAAGTAAGAATAGTATCAAAAAACCTACTACCTTATATACTTCGGCCCATCTATGAAGCAATTTTTATTACATATACATATTTATAATATATCTTTCGGTTTTTATTTCAACCCAATAGTTACATTATCCTAAAGCTAGAATTTAATTTCCTAAAAGCTCATTTTCATCTGGTTTAGTTTCCTTGATGCAACAGGCACATTTGAAGGCTGGATTGGTTGACAAAGGTAATACTCGTAATCAAAAACGTTCAAAATGTAGTCGCAATCTCATTTCAGCGACAATCAATGTAAAAAATGTATGAAAATTAGAAGTATTTTTAACCGACAGGTTAGACAGATAAAAATGCGATCGTTCAAATAATACGGGGATAGCATATCAGGTTAGAGACTGTGCTGTGTTCCGTGTTCAAAAATCCTATAGAAAAAAGGCCTTTCAGTTTTTCCCGTTTGAATTTTTCGGGAAGCCTTTCCAATTTTTCTTTCCTTCTAAACCTAATTGGGAGTATTACGAATTTACAACAAAAAATTGCCAAATCGGTCCAGCCGAGCAGTGATGCCCTTACTAACGAGGGTTGAAAATAAACAAAATCTAGTATAACATTAGTCTTGAAATAGCAGCTGTGACAGACAAACAGACGAAGTCGCACTATAATTTATCCTTCTTGCTATTTTGATACGAACCCTGATAAGCCTCGATTGGTGTTTTTAAATAAATATTTTTGGTGAATATTCGTTACCGAGAAAACTGTTTGCCACCCCTGAAATACCTGAGCCCCAAGTTTTATTGGAAATACAAAATCTTGAAATTCAAAACCAACGCGTTTCAGTAAATAATACAATTGTTAAAATATACAACCGATTTCATTTTAACATTTTAGAACGCTGTATAAAACTAAGAAAACCCTACATCTGAAATGAGTCCTCGAAGGCTCCTGGCACTGAACGTGTTATTTATAATGAGTTCAATGAAAAACCCTTTCCGGTTTTTAGTATTTCATACTTACAACTTTGCATTGATATGAGAATCATATGGGTGGTATTGGTGCCGATTCTCTTGTACGCTAAACTATCACTAAAATTCCTTACTTTTGAGATTATTAAAGCTATTCTGCAAAATAAAACCTAAATTTAAAAATAATTTAGATGCAACCAAAATCGACTTTGACAATCGCGAGTTCACACATTATGAAAGAACTATCGTATTGTTTGTTTAATGGAAGGACCCATTCTAAGATCACGTGTTTTTTTTTTTTTGGCTTCGCAACAAGCTTGTTCTAGCCCGTGAATTTTTGTTAGAGCCGGAGGCGACGTGTTTAGAGATATAAGTATCCAAAGGGCCTTTACACAACACCTAGCTTAAGCCTTCGGAGTTATATCCCACCGGTGCCCATACGAACAACGTACTCAATATTACTCATGATTACTCTGCGCGACCGTCGACTGGTACAAGATCTCATTTTCTTCTTCAAATTGGTTAACAATAAATTGGACTGCGATAAGTTAACTGAACAAATTGGTCTACAAGTCCTCTATAATTTACCCAGATGGGATATCTGGGTGAGTTATAGGGCTTTTATTCCACACTAAAGCATTCAACACAAATCTAGGAGTAAACTCACCTCTCATTATGCTCAGCCGAGAGATGAATTCTTATACAGGGTGGAAGGGACATCGACGCACAAGCGGTTAGTACCATTTGATTGTATTAGTACCGCTGAAGCCCGCGCGGGCCAACACGGGCCCAGTAATTCGCTAAACTGAGCGAATGTTTCGTTCCCCGGGAAACAGGCCTTCAGCAGGCAAGTTCAGCATCGAAATCATCCTCTGAGGAACTTACAATTAATCTAAACAGTACAGAAAAAAAACTTGCTGTACTATAATATATATTAAAGCTACGTCTGTGACGGGCTTCAGTGTGAGCACAAGTGTGTGCGCAGACACTGGTGCACTCTCTCTTCCCTCACACGCAACATTCTTACATTTCCTACAACAACCATCCATAGTGCGTCTGTCACATTTTATTAATCAGAAAAATTAATAAACAATTGATTCCTTCGCATGCCTTGCATGATAAAACTTCCTTCGTGAGACTGAGTTTATACGGAGAATAGTTAAACTTAGTGCCGATTTCACCAATGTTACTGAACGCGTTTAGCACATCTAAAACACACATCAATTTCATTGGAGAAATCGGCACCTAAGAAATGGCTAAACTAAAAGACAAAGACCGGAACTGCTAGTATAGACATGTCCCTCATTGGCAAGAAGGGTGACATAACCATAACAATCTGCAATTGAGGTAAACAGTACAGATTTTATTATTTTTGCTACAAAGACGCCTAAAATAAAGGAGATGGAAAAGTGTGACTTTATTCTTCGTCGCACTCTTACCACTGCTTTTAAACTTTTAAATCGTCATACCCAAAAATTGATATTTTTTAATTATGCCAAGCTTCTCGCAAATGAATGATGTTATGCGTAAGAATGAGGAAAGTTTAGAGTATAATTGTGGATAGCTATAGTAGTAACAACCAAAATGACGACTTAACAGAAGTCTGGAAGAAGACATGTTGCGCCAACCCCAAATAAATTGGGAAGGCCCCAATTTAATTTTGTATTAAAATGAAATAAACATTCACCAAAACATTTTTATTTTGTTGTTAGATACATTTTTACACTTTATAATAATTTTAAACATCATAGAAATAAATATCTATCTCAAATTCTATTCTACAGGTTTGATAGTAATAAACTTGGACAGAATAAAGGCAACCAACAATGTTGACATAACAAAGAACACAACAAATATGTAAAATGTATCTTCTGAAAACACATCAGTAAATGCTGGTATCTGGCTGTATAACTCTTCAACTACATTAAGATTTCCTTTACTTGACCTCGTCATCTTATTGGTATTTACTTCCTTTTCGTCTTCTTCTTTTCTGTTTTGGTTTGGATTGCAGCTGCTGGCTGTTCTACAGGTGCCAGCGACGAAATATGTTTGTTCAACAATTGCAGTATTTCCAAACAAGTGAGGTTACCGCTTTTGAATTTGATGTTCTTTATATTAGCTTTTTCTGAAATATCAAATCATACATATATTTTCAAAAGCATCTTGATGTAAATGGCTGTATAGATATAATAATAACTCTAGCTAGAGAATAAATGCATGCTATAATATAACAATATTGTAGAATATTAATTACCTGCAATTGAAGGTGCTAGAGTGATATCAACAGTGGGCTCACTGCGGTCACAGACTATTTCTGTTTTAAGTGAGCAGTTGGGATTAGTCAAAATTATTTTCTGTGAACTTATGTAGTGCAAGAAATTCCTAAAACAAATTGATGAATTAGCAAAGTGTTATGAAAATAAACTTTATTATGTTCTGCAGTCTTAGGTTACTTAGTATCTATTGACAGTTCTTACCCTGAACAACAGTTCTTAAATCTAAGAATGAACAAGGTGCATTTATTTTGGAATGAGCAACATGCCTTGTATAATTTATCTAGAAGATGAGTATTTCACTGATGCCATGTATTAAAAAAAACGAAAGCTAAAATTGAATATTCTGGGAAATAACTAAAAAATATAAAGAAGAGAGAATATAGGGCTAGAGGTAGGTACAAGATATAAAAAGAGGTTACAAGGCAATACTTAGTACCTAATATATATTAGGGCAGTCAGTTTTTAAAATATAGTCTACACCAGAAATGGTTGATGGTCTGTCCGAATTTTATAGGTTAATAAGAACATTGTTTGGTTAACTTTATTTAAGTGTTACCTATTGGTAATTAACTGAAAATCTTGATAATATTCTAAAAGCCTTTGTTCAGAGATGGGCATCAGAACCTACTACCTATTTATATAACTGTTCAGTCTTTCTCACCTTGTATGAGTAACGTTATCACCAAATGGATCAAATTTAACAGTGATTCTCTTCGCAGCTTTTAAATTAACACCTCTTAGCTGTTTTCCAATTGCAGATACAACTCCTCCAGATCTTCTAATTGTGCCACTGTATGGGATAGACATATTATTTCCCAAAATAGATAGCTTTGTGTTTTGATCAATAATATTAAGGGTTGGTACATACAAACTTAGTGTCAAAATCACAATCGAATGAAACCATAGAGTTTAGTTTAGTACCACATTGGTTATTGAAGTCGGGAACATGCGGGTGCAACGAAGTAAAGTGTACACTGCAGTGACTTGACTAGCGGTGGGTAACTCCGGAGGTACTGATCCAAAGGAGCCGGTACCGAACGCGGATACGTAAACCTTATTTATTCCTCACAATCCTTACCGGCACCGTGGTACCAAATGATTCCGGAGCGCGCGTTCACTGTTCACTCTCGTTCACACGCTCAAGTCACTCGGAAGTACTCAGAACACGTCGTATCGCTCTAACTAACCAACTGTTCAATTCAAAATGTGCCAAATGATCCAGTGAACCAAATGAATAAAATGTTCTGCGAAACCGGGGAACCAAAATGAGCGAGTGAGTGCCGGTGCCAAACGGTGCCAAAGGAATAAATAAGGTGAATCGGTACCGGACCCGGAGTCGGAATAAGTGAATCAATTCACTTGCCGGAATAAAGATTACCCACCGCTAGACTTGACCTAAGCGTTGTTCAGACCGGCGCGGCGGCCTGCGGTGGCGTTGTTGTATTAAAATGTGCACTTACACACACCTCAACAGCAAACTACTTCGTTTATCGGCGACAACCTGTGTATGGACGTGAGATTGGACAGTGGTGTGTACTTACAGTCCGATCACAGTTATTTTACTATGAGTTAGCATGACTGTTGAAATCACAGTACATCCTGTAGCAGTTGCTGTCAGAAGATAAATAACTTTGAGAGGAGTGTAGCACACTAAGCATAATAACAACGCATTACTATCTACAGGGTGAACTGTAATTCAACGTATTCTTTCCAGGACGTGATAGTGACCCCTTTGCGATATTTAACCACCCTAAAGCCAAGGTGAAATCCATGAGAATCCAAGATTTGTGTTTCTGAAAAGTTACAAATATTTGTGATAATATATATATTTTTCTCTTAACTCTCAAGTTGTACTCCTATAATTATTTTCATTTGGTAGTTAACACATAACAAAGCTTTCGACGTTACCAAGCGTGCGCAGTAGTTTAAAAACGCATGCATACTAAGTAACAAGTGATCTGAAAATTGCCAAGTCTCGACAAACTTTCACATAGTCACATATTAAAACTTGTGTAGACAGGTCGTTTGGCTTGGATGGTGTCAGCTTGCATGCATTTTGCTGAATTCGATCGAGTGTCGGTTTTTGTGCACAATTATTAAATTAGAAGAAGTTTTCGACCACCGCTTGAGCTGCATCCACACGTTTTTGCGTTTGTAGAATTTGAGGCAACGACCAAGCGTAATTTCAAATAGGTATTTATTTATTTCAATACAATCAATACAAACTCCAGCTTTTATTTCGACTTTGTTTTGGCATAGTCTGAACTTGGCTTTACTATCAACTAAGGTTACAACACTAGTAAAACTGCTGTTGTAATCTCTACTTCTCTCTCTAGTCGCTACACTAAACCACACTACGTCATAAAGCATTAGATTATGGCGACGACATAAAAAATACTTTGACACTTTCTACATTCTACAATTATTGTTGGATTTATCACATTGTGGCTATTTCTTACACAAAATATTTGTGTGTTTCATAAATTTTAACCCTTTGTTGATATAAAAAAAATATCAGAATGTACCCCGTTGGTCAAGGTAGGTGTTACGCTGGTTAGATGGGAGCAACACTTTGTTTTATTGTTCTAAATAATATCAAGCAACGCAATGCAACGCTATCTTTTGTGAATTTGTGCAAGTTTGTGAATTATATTATATTCCACACGTGTAAAATACACAGCTCCAGCGGGGGACACGAATGCTGGTGCGGTGAGTGTTGCGGGGGCAGTGACCGCGGCCGCTAGCACGACTGGTGCAGCGGCCGGAGTCCCCAGCACATCCCCCGCGACCGGAGCGACTGCTCCTGGTGCAGCCGGCGCTGCGGGTGCCATGAGCCTCGTGTCGCCTGCTGCACCACTGGCGGATCTCCCAACACTCACATGCCCGCGACGTCCCAACCTCGGCCATGAAGGAAGACCGATTATGTTAAGGGCTAATCATTTTCAAATATCAATGCCCAGAGGGTTCGTACATCATTATGATGTTAATATACAGCCAGATAAATGTCCTAGAAAGGTGAGTTCTACATTGTTGACAATCTTCTTTTGTCTATTCTTTGATTGCTAATTCGTAGTGTGAGTGGCAATAAATGTTATTATAGCTTTTTATTCCTGCCCACAACAGTGGTGTTAATAAAAAATCTACTTTTACTATAAGAAGAAAATAACATGTTTTTGTAATATTTCTAGGTCAATAGAGAAATTGTTGAAACTATGGTTCATTGTTACAATAAAATATTTGGAGCACTCAAGCCTGTGTTTGATGGCAGAAATAATCTGTATACAAGAGATCCCCTGCCTATTGGTAATGATAAGGTAGAATTGGAGGTTATATTGCCTGGAGAAGGCAAAGACAGAGTTTTCCGTGTCAGCATTAAATGGGTTGCACAGGTTTGTGAACATTTGCATTTCTACTTAAACATGAAAAATTGTTGTAAACAATGGAATCAAATTATTTTTGTGATATAATATATTCTATTGAGAATCTGTCACTACATCAGAGCTTGATATATTTTATTACTTTTAGTTTTCATATGAAAATTATATTAATGCACTCATAAATGTAGGATTTGAATGATGATTTTCAATAAAAGCCAAAGTAATAAGCTACCAGATACTAAATTTCTATGAATATTTAGTTGGATAAAATGCAAAATTATAGGTGCACAACTACAATCTGCTGCAGTACAAAACATGAAGCTTACCTTCTGTGGGGGTTAGTCCTGTGGCACGACATTCATTCTAATTTGGAAACAAAGGTTACTGAAGTGCATATTTTTCCTAATTTACCTGTATGTTACTGAATCATCAGTTAAAGATCTCAAGAGTCTGATAAGAATACAGTTGTTTTTTCAATCATTCAGATGTATCAATATACACACATCTCAATAGCTGCATATCAGTGGTAACACTTTGACCTTGAGCTGGTCTATCATATTAGGGATGTTCAATAAAATAAGAGGCCAGCTTATACTGGTTCCATACCACTAACAAGCGGCCTACCATACCTTCATATGAAAAAAAGAAAACCTGCATTGTCATTTAACTATTTGATCATTTCAGGTGTCATTGTTTGCCTTAGAAGAAGCTCTTGAAGGTCGAACTAGGCAGATTCCTTATGACGCCATCCTAGCTTTGGATGTGGTAATGCGGCATCTACCATCTATGATGTATACTCCTGTGGGACGGTCATTTTTCTCATCTCCAGAAGGATATTACCATCCTCTGGGTGGTGGTAGGGAGGTCTGGTTTGGTTTTCACCAGTCAGTGAGACCCAGCCAATGGAAAATGATGCTTAACATAGATGGTAAGTAGTATTAAAAAGAAATTGTTCTATGAGAAGCCAGTTTAAACATATCAAAAATAAGTTTGCCATACTAATAGATTTCCTCAATTTTCAGTTTCTGCAACCGCCTTTTACAAAGCACAGCCAGTCATAGAATTTATGTGTGAAGTACTTGACATACGAGACATTAATGATCAGAGGAAGCCATTGACAGACTCCCAAAGAGTAAAATTCACAAAAGAAATCAAAGGACTCAAGATAGAAATCACTCATTGTGGTACAATGAAGAGGAAATATAGAGTGTGTAATGTGACCCGCAGACCTTCTCAGATGCAATCGTAAGTCGTTTATTGTGGTTTCATGGTAATTCATTAGTCATGTGAATAAAAGTTGGTTGTTATTGGCAATTAAAGAATATGACTGGTGAAATTTAGACATGGGGAAAAATCTATGGTTATATGTAATTTTAAAGAGGAAAACAGATGATTATGGGATAGATGTAGTAGCATGCAGAATTTTGTATATTTTGCTTATCCTCATAGGCAAAAAGAAACTAAAATATATACATTTTATTAAACTGTAAAAATACAAACAAAATTGGGTTAATACTGTAAGCACACTAACTTTTACGCAATATTTCAAAACATCTTTTCCCTATTTGGTTTCAGTGAGCAATTAACACTTTGATTAAATCAATTTTCTACAGATTTCCTCTACAGCTAGAAAATGGACAAACAGTAGAATGTACTGTAGCTAAATATTTCTTGGACAAGTATAAGATGAAGCTGCGGTATCCGCATTTGCCGTGTCTACAAGTAGGTCAGGAGCATAAACATACATACCTCCCTCTGGAAGTGTGCAACATAGTGCCTGGTCAAAGATGTATTAAGAAACTCACTGACATGCAAACTTCCACCATGATCAAGGCGACTGCGCGCTCAGCTCCCGACAGGTAAATTCTACTGCTAATATAATATATCAGGATAATAATTCCAATGTGTATCTTTTCCTACAGGATGTATTTTTTCACTTAGTAAAATTAGCAGACTTACTGAACCGCACACAACTGTTTTATAGCAATTATTTATGTTTTAGTTCTGATTGGAATTTAAAATTGTAGCCTGTATAAATTGAATTCAATTACATTGTTATTGCTATGAATCTCACTATGTTTTTCATTATAAACTGTTCATCATCAGCCTAAAGCAGTCCACTGCTGGACATAGGCCTCTCCACTTGCACGCCATTCAGCTCGACTCTCGGCAACTCTTATCAAGCTGCTACCAGCCACCCTGCGATGATTGTCGCTCCACCTAGCCTGAAGGCGTCCTACCTTAAGTTTGACAATTCGCGGTCTCCACTCAAGAACACGTATACGCTAACGGTCATTGGTTCTACGGCTAATATGGCCGGCCCATTGCCATTAAGCTTGCTTATTCTGTGAGCTATGTCGACAACTTTGGTATATGTATAAACTGTTATAAAAGATGAATAAAATGTGTTCAATATCCAAACAGGGAAAGAGAAATCAATAATCTGGTGCGGCGTGCGAATTTCAACACAGATTTGTATGTGAAGGAGTTTGGTCTGACGATCTCGAATAACATGATGGAGGTGCGCGGCCGCGTGTTGCCGCCGCCCAAGCTGCAGTATGGCGGCCGCGTCTCGTCGCTTGGCGGACAGGTATACCTACTTGCTAGTTAATTACGGTAGATCACCACTTTAGATTCTGACTGAAAGGGGTTACGAAGCAATTTAATTAGCGGCATTGTAGCTTTATTTGTGTCTGTCTACCTTTGTGCCATTTTTAATCAATGATGGTTTTGTTACTACTACTTTTCTAGCATTTTGTATTCTAATGGTTGGTTTTCTTTCGTGTTGTCCATAGCAAGCGTTACCAAACCAAGGAGTGTGGGATATGAGAGGCAAACAGTTCTTCATGGGCGTCGAGATACGAGTATGGGCCATTGCTTGTTTTGCACCCCAGAGAACTGTGAGGGAAGATGCCCTGAAGTAAGTTTTTTTATACCTCGAATTGCTTGTTTTTATCTTGAGGACAGCAGCAGCAATCTCCACGGTGATGTTAGTTTTTAGGATATTAGGAATTAGGACCCTTTTAAACCGTCTTTTAATGAAAGAGGAGGTTCACAATTCGCCTTGCATCACACAACTTTTTGACAACTTTCACACGATTTTTTGTATTCTAGTTTTGCGCCTTGTCATCAGTTAAACGTTTGTTTCTCCTTTCAGGAACTTCACTCAGCAGCTGCAGAAGATATCGAACGACGCCGGCATGCCGATCATCGGACAGCCGTGCTTCTGTAAATACGCGACGGGGCCGGATCAGGTGGAGCCTATGTTCAAGTACCTCAAGAGTACGTTCGTGCAGTTGCAGCTTGTGGTTGTCGTGTTACCCGGGAAGACGCCTGTGTATGGTATGTATTAACATAAATATAAGTGATATTACTGAGAAAAAATAAAATATACAACGTGTAACGGAAAGGTGGTATCAACACGAAATGGAAAAATAGTGTACCTTATGTAGATCCTCTGTGCGAATTTTCAATCCAAAAAAAGCACTTTTCAAAATTAAGAAAAATCTAGTTTTTAATCACCTGTAATAATTTTAGCATGTAACAAATGTGGCACATCACTATTTGAGGTCATTGTTCTTTTATCGTCTCACTTACACACCCCTACACACTCACACTAGCACCGTCCATTTCACTATTATTTCTCCTCACTCGCGTATCCTGACTATTTCTGAGCGCCTGGTACATATTGCGCTGGCGCGGCTTCAACAAAGCCGTCGTCGGCGAGATCAAATGCTACCCGGCGGTGTCTTATGCCGTCCCTGTAACAAACAATATTGACACTAAACGAATTGGCATTAAGAGTTATTTTGCTTTGACAGTTATTTCTTGTTAAAAATATGGTGAAATATTAACTATTTGATTCGGTTGTTTTACGAATCCATAGATAATAAAATAAAATCGCGGAACTTTTAAACGAAATTAATAAGCAAACTTACGTTTCAAAGAAAGGGTTCGAAATGTCTTCCTTGTTGCTGGATACACAAGCCAGCTCGCCTGTTGGTAGACGCTCGGACATTGCGCAGCATCTCCGGCGTCACTGACTCAAATGCGTCGTTTATGCGACCCACCATTTGCTCTCTTGATGAGCACTCTACGGCATAAACATAGTTTTTTATGTATCCCCATAAAAAAAGTCCAACGGAGTGAGATCTGGCGAGCGCGCAGGCCAGGCAACGCGGCCTCCTCGACCTATCCACGCGCGCATTTAGGTGGGTTCGTACATCAAGCGCGAAATGGGCTGGAGCGCCGTCTTGTTGAAATATCATGTTGTTCTCCATGACGAGGTCAACGTAGCTGGTCACTGACATCACTGTTAACTCCTCGTCCAGATCGTTTCTAAGGAAATCCAAATAATTTGCACCATTCAGATTTGCCGGCAAATAATGTGGTCCTACAAGAACATCACCTATGATACCAGCCCAAACGTTTATCCGCCATTGATGCTGGAAAGATGACACGGAGGACACATGCGGATTTGTATGCGACCAATAATGTTCATTGTGAACATTACTAATTCCCGCTCTTGTGAAGGATGCTTCATCTGTCCACAGCACTTTGGAAGCAAACTCAGGTGAGGTTTCGACCTGACTTCGGTACCATTCGCAAAACGACACGCGAGGTAAATAATCAGCAGGAATCAGCTCCTGTGTGCGGCGAAAGTGGTATGGGTGCTGGTCGTCTACGTGCAAAACTCGCCACACTTGCATGTGATTCGCTGCTCCCAGCGCCAGGGCTGCGCGACGCGTGCTGCTCCGTGGGTTGTTTTCGAAGTGCTCCAGTACGGCTTCTTCAAAACCCGGATCTTTGGACGTCGTGCGGCCCATTGGAGTTGGCGCGTGGAAAGAACCGGTTGAATGTAAACGGCTAACCATGCGTCTGAAGCAACGCAGTGAAGGCAATTGTCTAGCCTCGGCAGCTGGTCGACCTTCTATGAACCGCTGACGATACAACTCCCGAGCTGCACTCAAGTTTCCGTGGGTTGCACCGACGCAAAGCATCATTTCGTAGTATTCTGGATTACTTAAAGACATCAAGAAATATCACTATCACAAAAAAAACGAACTTCACAACAAAGCGGCTGTTGAGCGACTACGCAACTAAATCGCAAATTGACACAACAATGCTTTCACTAGAGCGTAAACCCGAAAATAATAGCCGCTATGCTTGCTCTAATTAAAGCTTTCGGATGTGCGAGCAGGATAACTCTTTACATCGCTCCAATTCTTTATTTGTGCGGGTTCGTTTCATAATAATAGCGGTGGGTGGGTCAATAATTAGGGATCCATTTTCAAATTGATATTAACTTACCCGTCCGAACTCTTTCATAATCATGAAACCCTGGTAGCCCTTTGTAATCGATCGTGTCAAAAATGATGTATCGGAGAAATTATGATGTAGGTAACTCAATATTGAATTTGACGAAATGGTAATTATCATGAAAATTAAAAGTGCGAGTCGGAATTTTAAAACTACAAATAAAGAAAACGATTTATTTAGTTCACAAAATGTTTTGTTTCTACTGTTCTCAGTTTTATGGATTCATTAATCTGTTTAATTAATAAGTTATGATCATCGCGCTATTTTTTTATCAAGTTTTTTTTTAAAGCTTTTATAATGTGATCGATTTACTTTGTGGTTTAGACAGTAAAAGAGATCATACAAAGCCTAAGACCACAATGTAAATCAATAACTACTGAAAACTACGACTAAACGTGCCCACCGAAATACTACGCATAACTTGCAAAGTGGTACGAGCTAGGAATCAAACCTGAGACTTTTGCCAACCCATAAAAAAACTTTAAATTTTTAAGTTAAGGAGAACCCATTGTGACTATTATTACACGCACATGAGATGCATAATCGCACACTTAGAGCTAGATTACAAGAACGGTTAGAGTGGACAGACCACGCCCCTTTCAGGGGTCTGCAAATTATTTTTAAAGCCATTAATGATAAAAACTCTTTCATACTCATGAAATCCTAGTAGGCGTTATCTATTGTGTGGATGCAACTAACTACAAATAAAAAACTATTTATTTTGTTCACTACGTTTTTTCTCTTCTCAGGTTTTATGGAATAATCTGTTAAATTAATAAACATGTAATCGCGCAATTTTTTCGCGGTCTTTTTTTTAAGCTCTTGTAATGTAATTGTTAATTACTTTGTGGTAAATTACTTTAATTAATGGAACCCTTAGTGCACGATTACAAATTATTTTGTGAAGTTTATTGATTTTTAAAGCCAGTGTTTTTTTTTGTGATTTTTGTGCTTTAGTTAATAAGTTAAAAGTTCAAATTATGTTTTTCTAATTTAAATCATTTCATCAAAACTGTGACAACCTCGATTTTATTCAAACCTGACGCGACTTTTCAATCACTAAAAATAAATACGGAACCCATTTATCATATTTTACTAGGAGTAAAAGCTAGGCAGGAGTAAAAGCGGTAAACTATTTCGATATGTAGGTGGATCAAAGGTTATGGACCCTAGACAGCTGATACTTCGCTAGTGTTGTGCAAAATTTAAATTTATTAAATGCAGACCAGTACCCTAATTGCGTAATACACAATCAATTGGAATCTGAATCGTTTTGAAACAGATTGCTAATCCATTGCTTCATAAGTTCGATAAAATTCTGCTCAACAATGTAAATAACGCAATGAATGTTGTTGAACGGTCAAAATCAAACCGATTAGTCGTAATCGTTTACGAAAATGTGTTAAGCAATTAGGCTGCTGGATTTTAATTAATTGTTTTTAATTATAACTTAAATTTAGAAGGTTAAAAATGGTACCATGTCGTCTGTTACCATTGTCAGAGTTGGTGCATTTCGGGTTGATACCCCCTTTCCGTTACACGTTGTATAAAAGAGTGTCCATGGAGTTTCTTGCCCGTTCTTCTCCATAGTGACCTACTGCGCTTTGGAATGGGCAACTAGCTTCATATTTCTGACTGACCGATTCCTTGACAATTCAAAAGTGCCTGTAAATGGTTTAATTGAAATAAATGATTTGAGTTTGAGTTTGAATAAAAGATGCGTTAAAAAGTATGAAACGAGACAGGTGATTCATCCGACAAAAACAATTATAGGCCTATTTCACTGGGTACAGTCATTGGCAAAGTGTTGGACAGCCTGCTTGAAAGACAGTTGACAGTTGCATATCAAACTTAACGACGCGCAGTTTGGTTTTAGAACCGGTTTGTCGACGGAATGTGCAATCCTGTGTCTCAAGCAGACTGTGCAGTACTAAACGGAAAGGAAAATACCTGTATATGGTTGTTTTCTGGACCTGTCGAAGGATTTCGACGATGTGGATTATTATGACATTCTGTGGCAAAAAATGTCGGGTGACACAGACCTTCCACCTGAGGTTATAAGTTTATTTAAATTTTGGTATGGAAGTCAGATAAACTGTGTTAGATGGTCAGATGCTCAGTACAGGCTGGATTGCGGAGTGAGGCAGGGGGGGTTGACTTCACCCACTCTATTTAACCTAGTACATAGATCGGCTCGTTGGTGAGCCGAGTAGCGCTATGGTTGGTGCGGTGGTGGTTTTTAAAGTACATAATAATACACTCACGAATATATCACCGGCGACGTTATAGGGACAGCATTAAAAGTCGTCACTCAATTTAAATACCTTGGTCATGTGGTCACGGGTTCTCTCATAGATGACCAGGATATAGATAGAGAGCGCAGGGCGTTGGCAGCCCGATGCAATATGCATTCCCGCAGGTTTGCGCGGTGCACTGACGAGGTAAAACTGACGCTCTTCAGAGCCTATTGCCAGTCGTTTTACTCGTGCAGCTTGTGGGTTAGGTATAAGCAGAAGGCTTACAACGCTCTGCGCATGCAATATAATAATGCGCTGAGGATATTGTTGGGGCTGCCTCGGTTTTGCAGTGCATCGGGAATGTTTGCGGAAGCGCGAACAGATGACTTTCATGCCATGCGTAAACGGTGTGCATAGGTGTCGCGGCGATTCAGGGGAGCCCGAACAGTATTTTTTAATACAGTTGCTCAAAAAGTGGCGTATTGCAGGGACGTATAGCGTTCGGGATGTGGGCTATTACATACTAGTGCTTTTTTTTACCTTTCCCGAACTCGTGCGTTCTCTTTCCCAACTGTCACAATAATGTCTATTAAAAAGAAAAACCAACCATGATGTTTTTATTAAAGAGTTTTTGTGATTCATACAAATAAGTATATTTCTAAAAAGAAGCTACTAATTTATTTCAATATCAGATTTAATGATTTAATTGAATTAGTTAGGTTAGGTTTCATTTCATTTAATCTCATTAAATTTCATTTTCATTTCATATCAATAAAAATAACTACTGAAGACTAAGCTGTATGGGCATAGTTCCCTTTGTCTACCAAAATGGGTGAAGAAAAAAAAACTCTGCTTATATTCTACGGTTGGCGCCATTTGCCAGAAAAGTTGTTTGTTGCACAAAATGAGTAATTTCGACCCTATTTTTTTAAATTAACACGTGCTCAAGCAATCGGGATAAACAAATTTGGTAACAGGCAAAAAGAAATAGCTACGTTACTTGGTCTGCCGGATGCTGAGTATTATACTGGGCACAGCTGCAGGAGGACCTCTGCTACATTATTGGCAGATTCAGGAGCCAATTTGACGTCCTTAAAGCGACTAGGAGGTTGGAAATCATACAAAGTTGCAGAAAGCTATATTGGTGATTCATTATACAATCCATTAATTTAAGGTCCAGTCCGTCTCCTTCATATGTTGAAGAGAACGTTCGTCCATCTACCTTCGTTGATAATGATAATTCATCAGATCCAATTCCATCAACTAGCAAACGCCATTGTATGACAAATATACATGAACAATCATACGAAATTAATAACAGTTTGTCTCAAACAGTAAATATGCAACCTAAAACTTCTCCAGTTAGTATAAAAAACTGTACCAATTTCAATGTATATGTGTACTATATCTTTTATAAGAAATAAATGATTAGTTAGTTGAGTTTATTGTGTTTTTCTTATTTTATTAAATTGCTTCATGTTTTCGCAACTGTATTAAAAATAGTCGTTCTGTACACCTGCGGAACCGTCATTGCAACTTGTTCCGACTGCCAACCCTCGCCTTCGGCTGCGCCTCGGCTCGGGTAGACATTTGTCGGAACTCTTTGCAATGACAGCCTTTCCGCACTTGTAATGAAATATACTATTAACTACACTGGTGGACAAGGTTGATGGACCATTTATCGGGCTCTGGGCTGGCAGACGTGTGCGTGCACATGAAGCCAATTAATATTTAAGTATTGTATTTTGATTTCATTGTGTTTACTAACATAGGGTAACCCTGGGTGTGAAATATGTTTAATAGAAATGGGTCAGAAGCACTACAGTACAAGTTGTAATAAATTCTTACCAAAATAAATCCTTCTCCGTAGCTGAAGTAAAGCGGGTAGGAGACACCGTCCTGGGCATGGCGACGCAGTGTGTTCAAGCCAAGAACGTGAACAAAACTTCGCCGCAGACGTTAAGCAATCTATGTCTGAAAATCAACGTGAAACTTGGCGGTATTAACTCTATCCTCGTGCCGTCGCTACGTCCTAAGGTATGTTCATTTACCACAGACACACACACAGATCAAGAGAGCCGAAACATTTTTAATTATTTAGTACAACACTGCCCAAACTTTTTTCATACAGATGCTTAACGACAAAAAATAACGCCAGTGTATTGTCGTTATCTAGCAATTATGTTTTTGATATTCACTTGCCGATATGCACGAACTGGAACCAATTTGAGGAAATCTGTCGGACAGTACTGTCTAATTACGAGTTACGGCCGAACCCAATAACGTATCCATCTCCAATTTTGGCGTACTGACAAAAATAGTTTTTCGGTACATTTTGCGGCTAAATGAAACCAAACTAAATGTAACATTACATCGTTTAGATAACTCCTTCATCTAGAAATAATAGCAACATTTTATTCGAAAATTTTGGTTTTATTATTGTAAAAAGAATTTCCTTTGCCTCTTCACACAAAGTTGACGATATCGTGTCTAGTTTTGGAACATTTTTCTTCTGTTTAATAACATAAATTAATTAAAAAAAAATATTAATGTGATCAGACATGTTCAACTCAAAATAGTAGTAACAAGAACTATCAAAATGTTACAAATAGAAGTCAAGTCCGGAGGTAAGGTCTCATCATAAAAAACAAAACGAGCCCAAACTCGACACACCTAGTTCTACTTGTCGAGGAGTTCCAGTAGCATTCACCGAAGTACACCTTTAGGTCACTCCATCAAGTCCGGAGGTAAGGTCCAATCAACAGTAACAAACTCAGCCCAAAAATCACAGCCGACATCTCTCTTCTTGTAGAGGGCTTCCAGTGCCTAGCAGTCACTGAAGTAGATAACTACTTCAGTGACTGCTAGTAGGTATTTTTGGTGAAATTGTAAACAGTGCAAAAAACGTACTAAAATTTCGTGAGCTACCTTAGCGCATCCCCTTTAAAGCTTGGTTGAATGCTAGGTGTTCAACGAGCCGGTGATCTTCCTGGGCGTGGACGTGACGCACCCACCGGCGGGCGACAACAAGAAGCCGTCCATCGCGGCCGTGGTGGGCTCCATGGACGCGCACCCGTCGCGCTACGCCGCCACCGTGCGCGTGCAGCAGCACAGGTACGCGCCGCCAGCCGGGCCCGGGGACGCGTGCGACCCGAGCGAGCTAACTAGGCGCCTGGCGCTGTGACGTCACAAGCGCTACTAACCGCACGAGGCCAACGCGGGGAAGCGGGAGAGGGGCCGCATTCCAGCGAGGTGCCTAGTTAATTCGCACGGGTTATACATATTAAAACTAATTTGAGTACTACGACGCAAGTTTCGAATGCATGCGCCACTGTTTTAGGACCACAACCGACAAAATATAAGTGTTCAACTACGATCACTGTTTACAGTGAGGTTGTGTCCGAGTGCTCTCCGTGACAGATGTGGCCAAGGAGTCTGATTATACTTGTAACAAATAAGAACATAATAAATGTTCTTACAGGGCAGAACCTGCTAACATTATGTGTTGAGATACAATGCACACAGATCAAACTCGTGCTTAAAATCCCGCATATCCATAACAGTGGCGCGTGCACGCGTAAACCGCATTGTGAGTTTCGATTCATACGAGAATTTACAGTTTTTGCGCTTGTGCACTGCGTCCGATCCGAATCCGAGACAATACGGCCCGAGAATACCGAGTTCGGAGGTTGATTGTGCACTGCCGACCGACGATTATAAACCAACATTTGACCGAAAATCCTCCCACTGTGTGTTTGATTGCATGTATTAAATAGCGTAGCGTAGCTTTATTAACAAATTGCAATTGCCGCGGTTAGTTTCTGTACTGGCCGCTGAAACTCTGATCGGGGGCTGTGCACAAGGGTTCACACTAACAGTTCTACGGTTACTTGGGTCCGTGTTATCTCGGATTCGGGTCGGGCACAGTGCGCAAACGCACTTACGCTGTTTTTTTATTTTTCCCTTTCGCTTCGCTCATCACACCTCCACTGCTCTCGTCAATGACAAGCGAGGGCAGGTGTGCGAGTTGCACCGACTCACCGTTAGGGTTTTATAAGTAAGTAGATGGGGCCGTATTATGGAGTGTGCACACTGCAAATATTTTATCGGCCGATAGTTTAGTTGGTATTCAGCTGCATCTAGTGACGCAGGAGACTGACCCCAAGTCACTTGGGAATAAGCTAGGCTGACGAATAAGTTCCTTAGATCGCTAGTGGATATGAGCATATAACATGGGAGTGCGCACATTATCCAATCTAAAATCGGTCGATAAAATAATATGAAAGGCGTCCCGATTCCTTTTTACTTTACCTGTCGCTCTCGTTCCAAAACACACAATGTATGGGCGAAGTCGTGTCAAGCGTAATCGCCATGATTTCAAAATTGAAAACTCCATACAATTGGCCGACCATCGTAAACAGTGTGTGCACTCGTTTTTATAATTAAATTATATATTTTAAGTCTTTGACTCAGCCCGATAGCGACTTACCTATCGGCCGATAAAAGTCTGCAATGTGCGCACTCCCTGCGCGTACCTCCATCCAATTTCTCGAAACCATAAACTGCGACTATACCCGAAATTCACAATACAATAAGGGTACAGACAGCCGAAGAAATCTCCCGGATTCAATTAAACCTAATTTGTTTTTATTTTTGTGACTAAAGCTGTTTTATTGTTTAATAAAAATGAATCCTTTCCTTTCTATTTTTTAACAGCTTGTTTAATATTTTGTTTCATCAACATGATACACTGTTCAGTTTTATTTTATGCAATGGTCTATAAAAATACACAGCAATACCTTCAAATTATTATCTACATATCTAATTTAAAATAAAGAAGTCAAAAGCCATTTGGTGGTTTTAGATTGTTTTTAAATAATTTGGTTTTTAAAACGCTGACGGGCCACTAGTCTCAAGGCGGAATTTATTGTGACACCCGAAGCGACGCCCGCTGTCTCGCCAAAGAATATCACGATACAAGCGCAAGGAGCACTATGGGCATCGCCTCGGGTGATACATGTGGGGTACCTAACTGTAACGATGCCACGTTTCAGACAAGAGATAGTACATGAAATGAGCAGCATGGTGCAGGAGTTGTTGATAATGTTCTACAAGAGCACGGGCGGGTTCAAGCCGCACCGCATTATCATGTACCGCGACGGTATATCCGAGGGACAGTTCCTGCACGTGCTGCAGCACGAGCTCACCGCCGTCAGAGAAGCTTGCATCAAGGTAGGCGACGAAGTTTCATTACGGCATATAATCAGCTGGACTGGTAATATCTAGTTGCAAACGCAAATGTAAGAAAGTATTGTAAGCTATCCTACTTGTACTTCTAATTGGACTTCAAATATCTGTCTTTATTGTGATGTACAATTAGTTCATTCAGGAGAGATCACCACACCCAAAGTAAAAATCAAATGTAACTTTGCAACTAAAGGATTTATCTCGGTATAAAACACCTCGCCATTATAGGAATTCAATAGCAATACTTTATACAAATGCGAAACTTGCATGTTTCCAGTTGGAGGCGGAGTACAAGCCGGGCATCACGTTCATCGTGGTCCAGAAGCGGCATCACACGCGCCTGTTCTGCGCAGACAAGAAGGAGCAGTCGGGCAAGTCCGGCAACATCCCCGCAGGCACCACCGTCGACCTCGGCATCACGCACCCCACCGAGTTCGACTTCTACCTCTGCAGTCATCAAGGAATACAGGTAAGCCTTTTTTTCTTAAACCTACTCGTACAGCTCTCGCTTTGCGAACCACATTGTCACATATTTTTGTCCGATTACGGCCAAATGCACCATCCCCCGATAAAGTATAATATTGTGAAGGCGTATGAGTGAGCTGGTGTGTGCAGGGCACGTCGCGGCCGTCGCACTACCACGTGCTGTGGGACGACAACCACTTCGGCTCGGACGAGCTGCAGTGCCTCACGTACCAGCTGTGCCACACCTACGTGCGCTGCACACGCTCCGTGTCCATCCCGGCGCCCGCCTACTACGCGCACCTCGTGGCCTTCCGCGCGCGCTACCACCTGGTGGAGAAGGAGCACGACTCGGGCGAGGGCAGCCACCAGTCTGCCTGCAGCGAGGACCGCACGCCCATCGCCATGGCGCGCGCCATCACGGTGCACGCCGTCACCAAGAAGGTCATGTACTTCGCCTAACCGCGCAGCAGCCAGCGCCGGGCTGCCCGGCGTTGCTATGCAGCGCGTGCCTCTCTATGGCGGCGGTCACGTTAGTCCTCGACTAAAGAAGCTTTTGACGGTGATGCAGATAATATTAATCTCGCGTGGCGAAACTGCTGGGGCTTCTATACTTTTAATTATCTCGGCACGGAGATCGCGTCTGTTCACGTTCGATAGTTATTCCCTACTGCGGTATCTGCAACAATTTCCTGGAGCAGGGAATAACACGGTTGGATCTCCTTGTTTCTGAGATAGAACTCCGCCTATTTTCTGGTTGCTTACGTCGATGTTAATGCCAACCATTTTCTATCAGGTTCTGTACAGCCCCACATATGTTTCATATAGTCTAATTTTATAAATGTTGTTATGCTTTCACGAAGATAGCTGTCCCAATAAAAGACGTTTCTTTTCTATGAAATTTTGGTTATGGCGAAGCAATTTAATAAAATCGTTGACAATTCTTTGATGATTTATATATAGTCAGAGGAAAGCAATAAAAAATACCTCATGCATGAATCGCGTAGATCCTCTTTCAAGACGACTTGTCTTGGATGTTGCCTATCTTCTAAGAAGCATTTGTAGGATTCAACTTTAGTTTTTTAAATAAAATATAAAAGTGCGATTAATTTAATAAGTGGATATGTTATCGTCATTTGGAAACTAGAAATGAATTGATAGTGACAGTGACATGCAATTAAATATATTTTATAAAATATATAAATAGGATCAACAAAGTGCTTATTACTACTAAAATACTAAGACAGAACGATGATTGATACAAACAGTGATTTTTTATGTTTATTAAATCTTGTAAGTTTACAAACATAGTTGAACATTGCTAGAGACTCACGTACGACGCGATTTATTCCGCAAAGCGACTCAAAACTTCGCCATCAAGAACTTATAGCTCTTGCGTGAGAATGTTTTATGAATGCAAGGACCAGCGCACATAAAATTTCAGAATCTAGTTTCGATACATTATCTAGGTGTCCATCAAAATAAATTGACCCTCTGTTAAATGGTGCGGCAGCGGAGACCTGACGAGTATTTATGTTAATAATTATGAGATGAATTGAAATGAATAGCCTCACTATAATAGTATTTATTCCCATTTTAATTTGTAACTATTGCTACGTATTTTGTGTTGCTTTTGCACTAATCAGGGATCATCGCTTACTAGCATCCTCGTTCAAATAATTCTCATAAGATCTTTTAATTAAGATGATAATATTTCCTTTTAGCTTATTAGTCTGAACATTTACAACTAAATAACTCGTGTGTTCAGCTTACCAACATTTAATTTTTATTCTATTTCTCCATCTCTCTTTTTCGCACATATTTTGCACCAACCATACACAGCACAGTCACATTAACTATGTACATAAACATACAACCAGCCTTATTATCAGTGTAAAGAATATTATTTTTATTTTACATTTTTAAGTTTATTCAAAAATAAAGTAAGGAGTTTTTATAATGTATTTTTTAGCTATAAGTTCAATTTCAACTAAAAGTTGGGAAGAAGAACCGTCCTGACTTTAGGAGTTGGTGACAAATGTATTTTTTTTTTGTAATTAGTGTGAAAGTAAATAAACAAAAATTTTATTATAATTTTTTTTTGGTGTTTCTATTGGCCGTTTGTCACATGAATTCATACTAAATACTTTTTTTGTTGTTCAAACATTACACTCACGAAGTTAGGATCGTAAATCATAGCATGTTCTGCAATAAGCGATACAACACCAGCTGTTCATTAGATATAGACGTACTTACATGTCCATGCAATATTATGATATTGTACTGAGCCACGATAGTCTGTTATACTATAAATAAAGTGTAAGCATGTTTAAAATACCATATTTTCACAAAATAAATATGTAGAACTTAATCTTAACCCTCTCAATAATTTGGGCACTGATTTTCGAATGTCATATTAAAATTCAAGGATTGCAACATTTACTTAACATCGGAATGATTGCCTAAGACGGTGCCTATAATTCCACTATGTGCGACCGGTGCTAAAACTATGACTGATGTTCAATGAGGATCTGTTAAATATCCAATAGATTATATCGTCGTTGCGTTATGGCACGCTCCTTGCAGAATCTATCCATCCATATCCATAATAAAACATATCTACCCCTTAGTGCGTAGCTTTAAGAATGCTCTCATTTCATATTTCAGGACCAAAAGACGTTGAAAATAAAGTGACGAACATTCGACAGAGCTACAAAATCAAATCACATAAATAAATAAAGGGGTAGTGAACCCCACAAACTGGTTACGTATATTTTGTTAAAGTTTCACATAAATGGAAGTTAAATTCAACCTATGGCAGCAAAGTCATCTGAAGTCAATAAGATGATAGTAAATTTTTCAATCATTGAATTCTTACAAGGAAATCACTCCAGTGGTGAGTCCTTATTACACATGATCTGTAATGAGTATATCACACACCAATTTTCGCTCTTTACCTTTATTAGCAGTTGTAATAAAAAATAATTAATGGTTGTGGATAGTCTATCTCTGCTGTATTCAGAGAATTTCATGAACACACAATTTTTGAAATAATCTACCAAAAATGTCGGGTTCTTAATACAGGCAGCATTTACCAAATTTCGGATCACTAATTAAAATACTATAATTGGATAACTTTGAAGCCAAGTGATCTTGATGAGGGCTCTTGGTTCTTGAACCAACCACAATATATGCAGCAAAGCTAATTGTTAAGTTTTCTTGTTGAAGGGATTTAACACATGTATGTAATGTAAATATGTATTTGCAAATCTTATTTTGATGTTTTTTTTTCTTTTTCGTTTTGTTAATTTCCGAAAAAATATGGTTAAGGGGTTCATGATAAGAAACGTGCCTGTCGACTGTTGAGTCCCGCACGTTTATGTTTAAGATTAAATTTACGGTCGTAAAACTGCCTCACTCCGCTTTTCGCTAAGACGTCACATATCAAACAAACCAGCCGTTCACCCTCTATATTGCGAATAGCGTCACAGAGGTGACTAAGGTAATGAGGTGGCAGCATTCATGCCAACATTGATTTGATGGTTGGTTCATCTGCTGTCCAACCGTTGAGTTCAAATTAGCAGGATGTAGGTATCCAATGGAGCCGTCTATTTATAAAGTAATAGTTAAATACATAGATAAAACGCGGTAGAAATATAGACCATAATATAAACGATATTCTTTTAATTTCAATAAACTTTTCTTTCATGTCTGCAATCAATTTATATGGTAAAATATCATTCTTTCTTTTTTCATCACTTTTCTACTCATTACTTAACTAGTCGGTTTGTATATAAGGGGACATAAAAGTCATGGGAATGCCAAAGGCTTTTTTGAGACATTGTTGGTGAATTTTAATTGATAAGTACCTACTCCAAAGCGAAAATCATTTTTATCCAAAGACTGATCCTGGAAATCTATGTTTCAGGATCAGAGCTAAGAAAAACAAGAGTATTATTTAAGATTTTTACTCCGTACTTTTTGAGGGAGCCTAAATCATAAACCTATTCAAAGCTATGTGTTGTGTCAGCAATGGTATGTTCTACACTTGTGAACTGTCATGAACTCGGATGACGTAATTTTAATTATCAGAAAACAAATATGATAGGTTCTGCTAGGGATTCCCTACCAGTATCATATTTCTTATCTTGAAAGAGCTGCACCCTAATTGCGTAACACATTTTCGTAAACGATTACGACTAATCCGTTTGATTTTGACGGTTCAACAACATTCATTGCGTTTTGTGCATTGTTGAGCAGAATTTTTATCGAACTTATGAAGCAATGGATTAGCAATCTGTTTCAAAACGATTCAGATTCCGATTGGTTTTGTATTACGCAATTAGGGTACTGGACTGAAAATAAGTGCTATCGAGTTCAGCTGTATCAAAACTTTAAAAAGCTACAGGCTTACAGCTCTGGAAACATAAACTAATGATTAAGTTAACGTTTATGAAATACACAAATCTAATCCTTCACTTTTGCTTTTTGCCTGGTAGTATACAACATATTTTATATAAAAAAAATATTAGTCCGTGCTAACAAAATCGACGCGAAGCAATGTGTAGGAAAAATTTAGTTCGGTTTATTCATAAGAGCTGAAGATGTGGCGCGTATACAAACGTGCTCGAAATAGTATTAAATTGACCCGTGGAGGAGTTACCTACTGCCATACAACTCATTCGCCCAACTAGCCGCCACTTGTGCTATGAATTCTATCGTACTTTGTTATAGTTATAAATTGTGTGCAATCAAATACACTTATGTACATAAATTGAACTCTGTTAATCGGATTGTCGAGTGCTGTTTTTTAATATCACACTTAATTGTACGCTTAACCAGTTCAACACATATTATAATAAATTATTTTCTATTATGAATTGACAACATGCAAAGACAAAATTCGGTCTTCTACATCAATATTAAAAGCCACATAAAAGGAACACACTAGTTTTAATCAAATATGGTAGAAGATTGTTATGCCTATAAAAGAGCGTTCATTTATATAGTTTCCATACCAATACGCTTGTATGTGTAAAGATGATTTTTTCGAATTAAATATAGATCTTTCAATTATCCTTTTATCTTTTATGTTATAATAAATATTAAAAAGTTGGAAATTGTTCTCCAAAACATGATTATCTCTTTAATTACATTTCATGTTACATGGACAATTAAGAAACGTCTGAAGAAATACGTAGGTAATCGTGATTAAACTTGAATACAGAGTAATAAATCATTATCAAATTTAGACATTAAGATCATGTCAGGTACCATATTTTTACGAAATGTACCATATTCTATTCAAGAACTTAAAACGGAATGTGTGAAATTTGAAATTCCCTTGCAACAAAAAAATAAGTCTACACAAGAGGTTAATTGAGTAAGCAATGGAATCTAAATGATCTAGCATTGTAGCAGAGATAGGATGTACAAGTTAAATGAGTGAGATAGTAATTACAAACAGCAATTATTTTGAAAACAACGGTGTTAGTAGGTGATTGAAGTTATTTGGAAACACTTGAATGTTTAGAAGAGAGAGATGATCAGAAATAAAAGTATATCATAATACTTTTATTTCTGATCATCTCTTCGGATTGTATGGAGCATAATTAATGGTAAACATTTTGTTGGTGGCAGGAATATTTATTCCCTTTTTAATTTAGTGTTAGCAAAGGACAGTTTTAATACTGTCCTATGACCCCTAGAAGCCTGTATGTTATAAGAACTTAAGTTGCCTTCAAACACCGGTTTGCATATACCTACTGTCCGTGATCAAATGTTCTATTCATTATTAATAATATTACTAGAAATCGAGAGTTCATAACTTAAAATTGAGACAAAATCGCCTATTTCCTAGGAAGCTTTATTTATAGTTTTACATCATTTTTGTTTTTTATTCTTGTTACTAAATGTGGCTTATAATAAAAAATATGTGTCAAGTAGAGTCTAAAATACACATTATTAATAAATTGCTTTAAATTTAAGACGCCAATAATGGTAAATTAAATATAAGATTTATCTTGTAATAAGCTATACTAATCTTATTATGAATTCAAACAAGGGATGAGCACTGTAATGTGTAAGTAATAAATAAGTAAGAAATCAAACTGAACTTTTATACTGTACGAAATTCGGGCCGTGTTCCAAAAATAACTGTTGTCTGGCCATTAAACTCAAAAAAAGAACTGCAGGTGTAGGTGCACTGCATACCTGTCCCTCCGACATTACGCATAATTCACATAAAAACAACACAAACGACATTTGCGTATTCGGAAGTGTACTTCTGAAGTTGAGTAAACTCATTATGACATGACGGTTTCCTAGAGTCCATCGGCCTTATTTCGAAACAAGGGTTTTTTATATCCGGTTTTAGGTGTTTATTATTAGATATATATAGGTAGGTATCTTTATGTGGTCAAAATACAGTTCTCAATATAAAATTGACAGCTTAGTCTAGCACTAAGTTGTAATTAAGAACTTTATCATAGTCGTAACAAAGTTGGAAATATAAAAACTCTTTTCGAAGTTTTAACTGATGCACAATAAAGTTTTGTATTAAGGCCGTATATGAGTTTGCGACAGCCCAATTCCTGTAAAGTCCAACATTATAAACTGTTTAAACTTAATTGCAGTTGCGCGCAAAGTCAAAAACATTTATTTCAAATACGCTATTAAAAGGCATATTTGAAATTATTCTGTTATTCATTTATTACTAGCTCGTACTGTTCCACTACTCTGCAAAAGGAGGGGGGCCTACCTTAATTTCTTCCATAGTACAATAAATTAACCAAATGTTTATTTAGAAGTTATTTTTGCAGTGTTACAGTAGATCATCTCGTCTAAAAAGCGGCAGAAATTTAGTAGTTACTTGCGAGTTGGTTTTAACTAAATAAATATTTGCCGTAAGCACCCATTCATAAGGCAATAACATAGGTACTTAACTGATATATCTGACGCCGGGTTTTATAATTGCACGTCAGTAATTATGCTTTATAAACATTACATGGCTTTCAGCTTTGGCTCAATAGTTGGAGCCGCGGTGTTCCAGACGACACTTGAACAGCCAGTTTGTATCAGAATTGGGGCGTTTTCAGTTCAAGTTATTTTTATGGCTCTACCTAATCCGATAACCTCGAAAATCAAGGGCAGCGGAAAATTGTGTCTATGATTTCGTTACTATCAACACACCTAGATAAGTATTTTAAATTGGTGCCTTTTTATTGAAATCAGTACTTGCTCAAAGAGTAATTAAAATAACGATCATCAGTTTCAGTGTTGTTGCAAATGTAAATTTCTACTACCGTTTTCCCTAAGTTTGTTAGTTCTAAGCTTAAAAAGTTAATTATAAAACCTGGCGTCATATTATTTAAATCTGCCTCTTTATAGTATACAAATATCCAGCACCAATGACAGCATCTAAATATCCATTAGATCATAATATTATTATAAGCAGTAGATTTACGCGCGGTGTTGTATGATTGGATCCATCGCTGCTATTGGTATGGCACTGCGTTTGAGTCCGCTAAATCGCCGGGAGACTCAGACTTATTATTATAGTATATATTATATTGCTGACAACCCTCCTCCTAGCTGTACGTGAAAGAGTCATACTGTCCTATAATTATTTGATTTAAAAGTAAAACATCATTAACAACAACATTTACTTCTAAATCAAATAACTTACCATACTATTATTCTTTTAAAATTCACATTTGTTTGTTTTTATATAATTGTAGTAATTTAGTCGAAGTACGAACAAACCGCTGTGTTGTATTCAAGAAGTACCTAATTAATCGGACCTTGTTCGTCCTTCTTTATGTTAATATTGACTTCACTACAACTTAAGTAAAATTGTATTTGTTTGGAAAACATATCTAGTTGTTAATCGTTATTTTATAAAGGACCACGCTTTGTATTCACATAATGATTTCAATAACATATTTAATCTTCAAGTAGGGTTTGCAACATAGATAATATTTAAAATAGATTCAAATTTCTTCGTGCAGGGTATACACGATTTCTCGGTTCGGTAATGAAACGTCGGAATGTATGTTAACATTTGTGAAGTAGCGCTCAATTTGCGTTATATTTAATATAATTGTGTAATTAAATGTTCTCTACCCTAAATTAATGTATTTTATTTACAACTAAGTGTAATCCTACTACTACAAACATATTTTGTAGTTGTAAGTGTTAGGTAGGTACCACGATATAAAAATAGGTACCACAAATGACTTCATTCAACTTATGGTATGCCCAAGGTAATTATATCGCACTTTGTAAATTTGGCCACACCTTGCCATTTTGATCGTCATACAAAGCTAACAATGGCGCCCTCTTTTAACCTTTTGGACATAGCATACATCCTATGAACAAGGTCCTCTATACTGCTTTTACACATACCAACCCTGGACATGAATGAGGCTGAGGCTGGATTATCCTATCGGACTAATAACAGCTGTACAAACATAGACTACTATATCTTGGTCAACAAAAAAGATACGGTGCATCATAACACGAAATAAACAATTAAACCATTGCTTTTGAATGTGTTTACTTAAACCGGGTGTCCCGTAAGTCGACGACAACGACCATTCAGCCCAGGGTTTTATGGTCGTTGGTCGACAACAAGCCGGAATCGGGTGATAGGTGAAATCCTATTAACAGAAATATACAAAAGAGAACTTTGCTGTGTATTTTAAAAATTACGGGCGATAATTAAAAAAAAAAACAAAAACTAGAAAATGTACTGCCTGTGACGGTCTTTTAACTCCTGTTGCTACAAGTATTAACTTTTTTTTTAAATAATACCCCCCTCAAAATTTTAAAATATACCAATTTAGTTTTTTTTTTCCAGCTAATCAAAGTTGGTACTTGCCCAAATTCTCTATACAATTTTGCCATTTTAATGGCAGTTTGTTTATCCCTTTATTGTAGAAATCTGCCGGACGGGAGGCGATGAAGTCAGCAAAAGCGTTTTGTACTGCCTCTCGGGTGTTAAATTGTCTAAATTTTGAAAAAAGTATAAAGCTGTTAGGGCAAGGCCCGGTGAGTACAGTGGGTGACGGAGAGCTTCCAGCTGTAACTCTTGTAGCTTTGCGATTGTCGTTCGTGAAGTATGAGCTTCGTTGTCGTGGAGAAGCAATGGGGAAGAGCGATTGAGCGACCAGTCTTGGTTGTTGAATTGCGAGCTTCTCCATAATTTTTTACAATTCTTGGCAATAGACATCTGCCGTCACTGTTGTGCCATTCGGTAAGAAGCTGTGATGTACAAGTCCGGCACTGGGTCACCATAATCTTCCTATAAAGGTGCGTATCCATTAGAGCAGCTTCAGGCCGAGCAGCCTCGACTAGAAGCAAACCGAGGCGGCTCACTCCGAGGCACGTTGCGGATCAAGTTGAGGCATGTCGCCTCACCTTGATCCGAAGCCAGTGTAAAGCAAGAACGCGATGACACCAGACGCGCGTAGAGTAGCTGCTACTTTAATAGTCATTAACACTATAAAAAAGAGAATACAACAAAAAAACTATACAAACGAGGAAGCATCGATGGTGGATAAAAGAGTTATATCGCAATAGAATTCAGCATGGATGTGACCAATTGCTATTGGACATAACGTTTGAAGATGGTGATCAGTGTGCATTGCGACCTAAGGCGACACGTCCGTCTCCACCAAGCGCACGGCTCGGACTGAGGCTTGTTTGAGCGCGCCAAAAAAGCCGACAAAATATAGCTAGGCCCGTGGCAACGAATTTGCCTCATGACGCGGCGTGCCTCAGGTTGAGGCAGCGTCTCCACTTGTGCGGCCTCAGGTTGAGCCAGCGTCTCCACTTGTGCGGCCTCAGGTTGAGCCAGCGTCTCCACTTGTGCGGCCTCAGGTCGAGCGGCTGCCTCGCACCGAGTCTGCCTCAAATGGATACGCACCTTGAGCTATCTTTTTTTAACACACTGATTAGGTGCTGTGCCCGGGTCCACCCGCTGAGACGAACGCTTACGGTTGTCGTTTTAAATAATGGGTAGCTTTTCATACAGGCAACTGTATGTAGGTTTTTCGAGGGGCAAGCAGGTAATACAAGGGGCTAACATCGTTTACGGAAAAGCATTTTCTTAATTAAAACCAGCAAAGGATATACAGATGCAATAGAAATCACAATAATATTATGTTGACAATGTCATAAGCCGTTTTTATTAACATTTTTCAATAGCGCTCTTAAATCGTGATCCTTCTTCACCATGGTAACGCTTCAGCACACTCCTCCATACGGGCAGTTGATTTATTGAGTACGGCAGGTGCAGCCTGCCTGATTGTTATTTATTCTCAAAAATCAAAGTGACACTTCGTCGCAGTGACTGCATTCGAAAGGGCTGTGGATAAACTTAATGATAAAAATAACAATTATTGAAAGACTAATTTCGTTAGTTATTTTTAGAAAGAAGTCCCTTAACGCTGCTCGCGGAAGTTGACTGGTAGAAATCGTCACGTAAGGACAAGTGTTATGCCCCTCCATGCGACTTTCTCTCTCACCATGGCTCTTTGTATTATTTATGAGTGTGTGTGTGCGTGCGAGTATCAAGATTCAAGCATTGTGCGCGGTTTATCTAGGTTCCGTGTGCCCGTTATTTAATACATATACAGCGAAACTCGACGCTCGACTCTCGCCGCGGACGGACGTGTTTGTGCGCTCTCCCGCTCCAGTGTTGTGTTTCCTGTATCTACTCGTCGCAACCACGTGACGTCATCGTAGTCGCCCCGACTACTCCGATTAAAATAAAATCAAGCAATTGATTTTATTTTTAATCAATTAAAAAAGTGCCTTTTTCAAGGCAAATCTCGTTTCTCTATCAGACGTTTTGTGAGTAGCTTCACTAGGCCCCTTCTGGGTAAAACCACAGTTTCGTGGTCCTCGGTTGAAACCTTACGGTGTCAACGAAGCCGAGTGGGGTGTTGACCCAATTCGCACCCGCCGAACCCCTTCAGGGCGAGGCAGTTAGTTGGACGGGTCCCAGATAACCGGCCTTGGGGGATCTCCTAGTCGGCTCTGGTGACAGTTTTGCTTTCCAGCTACTCACCTAGTGTCTCTAGGGTGTGTCTACACCCTTCGCGCTAGACTGGTCAGGGCCCCGTTCGCACAATAAGACTGAAGACGGGTATACAAGCTTAGGGCTCACCATTAGGTACACACCTCCCTGTCTGCACCCGACAGGGAGGGAACTCATCCCCGGGCCAATCCACCCGGGGAGTTAGGTATAGGGTTAATAGGCTCTAAGTGGAAACTTAATTTCCACCATTCCCTCCCTTAGGCCTTCCCCCCACTCCGACCATGGAGGACGCCCTTATAGTGGCGTTCTTCAAGGAGGTCCTATTTAAGGACCCCGACTTCCTCGCCAAGTATGGCGCTAAATTCGCTGCACTGCAGCAGTCCGTCCCCGGTCCCTCTGACCTAGTAGGCACCGACAGCTCGGACATCGCCACGTTTAGCGATGCCCTCGAAACCTCTCCGTCGCAACTTTCAGGTTGCTCGCCGCCGGCTGTCCACATGGACACCAGCGAGCCTTCCCCTCGCCCGACCTCGCCGTACGTAATCTCGAGCGACGACCAGAGCTCCTCCCCCTCTTCCGACGAAGGCGTCTTTAAGACGGTCGGCTCCAAAAAAAGGAGCCTCAAACCGAGCCCTGAAACAAGGACGAAGAAGCCGGCTATAGAAGCCACCTCCGCTCCCGTGGCTCCATCCGCCACCGCCACCGCCCCCTCTCAGGCCGCCTCGGCCTCAACCTCTTCCCTCAGCCACAGTGCTGCCAAGCCCGCTGCCCAGCCTTCTGCGGCAAAGAAAATCGCCCCCCCTCCCCCTGTGTACATCCAGGACAAGGGGAAGTGGACAGACGTGTCCAAATGGTGCACCGACCTGCGTATAGGCTACACCAGCGCGAAATCTACCCAAAAGGGTATTAAGGTAATCGTTCCGACGTCAAACGATTACAGAGAGCTCACAATGACTCTCCTTCTTAGAGGTGTGTCCTTCCACACCTACGCCCTCCCCGAAGACCGTCAAGTCCGCGTCGTGATCCGTAGGATCCCGAAGGAGATACCCGCGGAAGAGATAAAAGCCGACCTTCTGTCGCAAAACGTCCCCGTTGCGGAAGTCCACCGCATGCACCGCGCCCGAGGCAGGGTACCATTCGATATGGTCCTCGTCGTCTGCCCTCCTACTGAGGGTCACCACCCTATCTTTAACGTCCGTTCCGTCTGCAACCTCACCGGCTTGCAGATCGAGAAGCCTTTTAAGACCGGTGTCATAGGGCAGTGTCACCGCTGCCAACTCTACGGGCATTCGCAGATGCACTGCCACGCGAAACCCAGGTGCGTCAAGTGCCTGGGCGATCACGGCACTGCTGACTGCAGTCGTCCAAAGGACCGCACCTTATGCACAGAGCCGCCTAGCTGTGTGCTATGCGGCGACTCTGGCCACCCAGCCAATTATCGTGGGTGCCCCAAGGCCCCTAAGACATCATCTCCCAAGCTGACGAAGCGTGCAGACGCCCGTCAGCAAAGGGAAAGCCCCCGCTACGCCCACGCGTGGCCTACCACTCAACATCAGGAGCAACTCAGTCCTCAGAGGCCCTCGCCCTGGAACTACCTCCACCATCAGCAGGCTTTTCCAGCCTTAGCACCTAGACCCGTTCCTGCGGCCATCCCTCCACTTATGGACCCCCGCATCCGCGTCAACGCGCCCCCAGGCATTCCTGTGCCTCTAAACAAAGCCGCTCCTGCCGCTTCAGCTCCACCCGCAGCCACCCGTATGGTCGGCCAGAATCCAATGGACGCCTTCAACGTGATCTCGAGCACGTTCACGGCCTTCCTTACCCCTCGCGCCAGGAAAATGGCCAGCGAAATTGTTGCCGCCAGAAATGCCGGCAACATTTATATGATCCAAAATATATACAATGCGTACCCGGACATTACGCAAGCCCTGATGTCCTTCAACAACCAACCCAACCCTAATCATGGATAAAGGAATCCTCGCGCGAACCAAACCCCGATCCCTAAAGTTAGGTTATTTCAATGCCAATGGCATCCTGCGACAACGCGCTGAAATCGGCGAGTTCCTCCGCGACCACCACATCGACATCCTCCTTGTTCAGGAAACGTTCCTTAAACCGAGTTACCGAAATCCGTCAATTGCAAACTATCGTACAGTTCGCAATGACAGGACGCGTTGCCATAAGGGCGGTACCCTTATCTATTACAAAAAGGAGCTATACTGCATTCCCATAGACCCTCCCTCACTCTCACGATTAGAAGTGTCTTGCTGCCGGCTTGGCATGACAGGTCATCAACCGATCACCATAGTTTCGGCCTACCTCCCCCCCATTAATACTTCGGAGAATTTCCAACTCCTTACTGAAGATCTTTCTGTTCTGTTTAGCCTGAGTGACTCCGTTATCATAGCGGGTGATCTCAACGCAAAACATCCCTCCTGGAATAGCACCAGGACCTCTTCCAGAGGGAGACACTTGTTCAACCTCTCCTCCTCTCAGAATTTCGATGTCATCGCGCCGATGACTCCCACTCATTTTCCCCCCGATCCCAATCACACCGCCGATGTTCTCGACGTGGCGCTCCTACAGAACGTCAACCTACGGTTGGACTCTATAGAAGTGGTACAAGAGCTCGCTTCCGATCACCGTCCAGTAGTCATGAAACTGGTCCCCCGCATAGGTCTGCCCGATTCCACCCAACCCCTTCCCAACAAAGTGGTAACGGACTGGAGGAGAGTAAGCGATCGCTTAAAATCCACCACGTCCCCCCACTTGGACCCAATCCCCGATCATTTTGACTCTATCGCTGACACGACGGCCGTGATCGACTCATTCACAGCTCACGTACAATCAGTCCTGAACGATTGTTCAAGGGAAATTCCAGCGACGGATGACCGTCGCTGGAAGTTGCCGGACGATGTACGCGAACTGTTGAATGAGAAGAACGCGGCTGTCCGTGCCTACAGCAACTTCCCCTGCGACGCGAACAAAGCCCATATGCGTTACTTACAGCGTACTGTAAGAACACGCATAGAGGAGCTGCGTACCGCCGGCTGGGACAAGATGTTGAGCGAACTAGAGCCCACCCACCTAGCCTTCTGGCAACTCCAGAGGAAGCTCAGATCCGGAGAAATAGTCTCCATGCCCCCCCTGATCCGTCCCGACAAGACCATCGCCTTCGATGATGTCGACAAGGCTGAGCTTCTAGCCGACACTCTAGAAGTCCAATGCTCGCCTAGCTCACCAGTAGACCAAGCTCACCTCTCTGAGGTCGACGCTGAAGTCGAACATAGAGCCTCCCTCCCTCCCGTCGAAGACCCAGAGTATCCACTGCCCCCAGTCACGCCCGACGAAGTGCACGACCTCATCAAAGGTCTTAAGGCTCGTAAAGCCCCCGGCTCAGATGGAATCACCAATAGGGTATTCCAACTTTTCCCTGCCCACCTGATAATGCTACTGACCACCATCTTCAATGGTGCTCTGAGCAACAACATCTTCCCACAGGCATTCAAAGAAGCCACCGTCATCGGTATCCCGAAGCTCGGCAAGCCAAAGTCAGAGCCTAGTAGTTACCGCCCCATCAGTCTGCTCAATGTCCTCGGCAAAATCTATGAGAGGCTTATTTATAAGCGCCTCAGAGACTACGCCGAGACAAAGGGCCTCATCCCCAACGAACAGTTTGGTTTTAGAACCCAACACTCGTGCGTACAACAGGTCCACCGTATAGTCGAACACATCAACTTCGGTTTCCAACGAGGTTTGATGACCGGTGCTGTTTTCTTCGACATAGCGAAAGCGTTCGACAAAGTCTGGCACAACGGCTTATTATATAAGCTGTACCAACTCGGTGTGCCAGATCGTCTCGTGCTCATCTTACGGGACTTTTTGTCAAATCGCACCTTCCGTTATCGCATCGAAGGAGCGCTATCCTCCCCCCACCCTATTCGCGCAGGAGTCCCTCAGGGCTCTGTGATCTCTCCTCTAGCTTTCACGCTATTCACCAGCGACATGCCAAAGTGCAGCAAGGCGCAGTTGGCCCTGTTCGCAGACGACACGGCCATCTACTACACCGGCCGTGATGAAAATTCGATAGCTCGCATTCTCCAAACCCAAGTGAACAAGCTTGGCGCTTGGTTTAGGAAATGGCGAATCGAAGTCAATCCCGACAAAAGTCAAGCGGTTCTTTTCTCAAAGCCGCGTCGCAACCCCTCACCCCCTCGACCGATCACCATGTTCGGCAAGCCGATCCCTTGGGAGAAGCGAGCCAAATACCTGGGTGTCGTACTAGACGAACACCTCTCTTTTTCAGAGCACATTAAGGCGGCTCGTTCGCGCGCCGCCTTCGCTCTAGGTAGACTTCACTTTGTCCTCAATGCACGTAGCAAATTGTCATTAAAGTGCAAAATGCGTATCTACACAGCGTGCATCCGCCCGATCATGACCTATGCCAGTGCAGTCTTCGCACACGCCAAGCCCGTTCGCTTCCATAGAATGCAGACCCTCCAGAACAAGTTCCTCCGTAGGATAACAGGCTCCCCCTGGTACGTTCGCAACGAGATCCTTCACGTTGACCTCAAGATTCCCACTATCCGTCAGTTCATGAAACGCATTTCAAAGCGTTTCTTCGAGACCGCCGCGAATCACCGCAACCCTCTGGTTGTGAAAGCCGCTAGCTATATTCCCTCCTCAATTAGTCAAGTCCGCCGTCCCAAGCATGTCCTCACCGATCCCGATGACCACATAACTCTCATTCAGGAGAGCAGTAGGGCCACCAGTACAGTGCACAAACACAGACCGACATTCCGACCTCGCCGCCGAGGTTCCTCGCGAAGATCCCGACGTAATTGTCCCCCCCGACCCTTGCTCGACGAAGTGCCAGCCCGCGCCGTAGCTGAGCCTGTAGCTTTAAATTCCCCGATTAATAATAATCAACTAAACCTGATCCAGCCTGTCCCATCTTGCTGTCCTCCCGTCAGCGACGCCCTAAGCCGAGGTCCGTACCCCACAGGGGGTGCCCTTAGCGAGCGTTCGCTTAATAATATAAGTAGTTTTACGCCCCTGGCTGGAGGCTTTGAGTCCGCTTAAGGCAGCCACAGGATAGCCCGGTTAAGTAGTCACGACCTCTCAAGGTCAACTACGAGATGCCATACAAAAAAAAAAAAAAAAAAAATACAGCGAAAGGAATTTCGTTCCAACCGGGTGTCCCACAACACCTCTGGTTTTATTTTTTATAAAATAAAATTATTTGCGCTAAATTACGAATAGTTAGGAATAAGCGACATGCTATACTGCCACAGCCCTAATTCAGGAATGCGACGAAGTCATAATAATGTTTGGCCAGCCACGCCATTGTCCTATCAAGACAGTAGATCTTGTATAATAGTGCTAGGAACCTTACTGTTATTTTTATTTAAAAAAAACTCCTAATTTTTGCGTTTACCTTGATAAAGTCGCTGTAAATGCCGTGTTATGATTACGAATTTGTGGCTTGGGTACCTAAGCCGAATCGTAGCACTGGCGTTCAAAAGCTTAAAAGAAACCAATCTGAGATACCATAACGACATATAGCACTAAATTGGTTGTATGTATTAGGTTTCTTGAGTAAAAAGAAACATATCAATACATAAATTTTATTTACCGTCTTTAGAGGTATTGTAAATAGTTTTTTTTTATAAGTCAGGAAAGCTAAGCATCTTACAAAAATATAATTTTTATAGTAATAATGGACCTAACAGGCATCGGCAAGTTACTGTGTCTTACAACATTATACGCGTAAGTAATACGGATTTACAAAATTGTGTTTTAACATTTTATAACATGAACAGATTAAATTGTTTCCTTTACAATTAGAAATACACACAATTTTAAAATGTCTTTAATACCTTGTATAATAAATTTAATCGGTGATCATAGTTTGGAATGCTATTACATAAGACACGAAGAAACGAACAAGAGATACACTATGAAGCATTTAACCTAGCCAGCAGTCTCCTAAATAAATGAATTTAAAGGACTCCACCACGCCGCAGATTACAATAAAGGTGCACACGATATGACGCACTCGTGATACACAAGGATTAAACCATTGTTACAGATTATCGACCATCTTCCGATGAGAAAGTCAAAGACTACATCTACATCATTATTGCATGCATTTAGGTTTTGCGTTTTGCGAAATCAAAATTGCAAATTCTTCACATTTCCGATAAGTGTCTTTCTAATACCAATATCTACTGAAAGGATAGTGAATAATATTCCAATAAACTTATTAACAAACATGCAATATCACCGTTCGACACGTATATAAACACTTTATTATAAGTACACAATATTAAAAACTATCTAATAGCACATATAAAATGGTGTTGTATATCAAATAAGGGTGCATTACGAATGTATGCAATATTCCTTGTATGAAAGTTGTTAGTGCCTGTGGAGGCCGATGTTTGGCCGTCCGACAGCTCGTGTCCGTGAGGCTTGCGTCGCGGCGTGGGTGCGGTACGGTGCGGTACGGTGCGGCTCGACTAGGGCAAGGGCTTGTTCTCGGGGATCGTGGGCGACGCCGCGCCGCTGGCCGCGCGGCTGGCGTCGCGCAGCGCTTCGTCGAAGCTTTGCGTTGAATTCGATCTAGATGACACTTTGCCCTGAAAAGTTACACATACTTGGGATTCGCCTTTATTTCAACTTTACAAGAAGGGGTGAGCTTCATTGAAACAATAATTCAGTATTGATATCGATTTTCGTAGCCGCCATCTTGGTTTTTAATGTAAAGGTGGTAAAACAGGACTTTGTAATTAGCTGATCAATAAAAAGGTAGAATAAATATTAAAAGAGGTGGAAACGTTTTAAAAGAAGCGAACGTAGTATAATAGAATTTGAATTGGAAATCAGAAAGATTAATTACATTAGCACCTCGTAAAAACAAGATCACAATGGGAATTTTCGGCTGTACAACTTTAACGGTAAACATAATAATAAAAAAAATTAAGAAGGGTGACATCATTTTGAGGTTCAAGATTTTTTTTAAGGTTCATTATGTTTTCTTTAAGATACCTATAGTCACCCGTTGAAGCTCTCTTAGGCTACTAACACACCATTTTTTTTAACCCTATAACATTGTTCCCTTAACAAACACCTAGTGAGTTGTGGTTGCCTTGTGAATGAATAAATAATAAATATGCTTTTCTGTAGATTATATACATGCAAAATAACTGGTAAAATAATATAAATTTCCAGCCAATCTATTTTTTCCTGCTTACAATGTAGGTTTTTGAGATCTTGAGAAGATCATTTCATATTGGTAAACTTAAATAATAGTACAAAATTTGCGTCACCTTTACATTTTCGTACGCCGTGCCAACACGTTCTTCGATAGAGCGGAACGAATCAGAGTTTCGCATCTGACCAATCTTAGTCGACATTCCTGCAGTGATACCGCCGAGAATCGAAGTTGTCTTCTCCGCAGTCGATTTTATCACAGATTCGGTTTTTTGGTATCTATAAAAACAAGCATTGTTGTTACAAAAAGTCGTATCATTCTATCGAATCGGCTTTATAATTAGATGAGTTGGTAGCAAAAACGGATCTATTTGTGTTTTTGAGGGGAAAAAGACAGTTAATTTTAAGCCAAAGATTTATTAAGATTTTTTTATTTTTTAGCATTTTCAGATCTGGAAAATTGCCTTGGAATGATGGAAGCCTCCATGCAGTGTGTTACGGGGGGTAAAACATTATGACTTATGATTTAGCTTTACTATCTTTTTATAACCATTACACTTTTGAGAAACTGGTATATTTACGAAAATAATTACTATGATTTATGATAGTTAAATGTTATCAATAATGAGTGGACGGAGTATTAAAAGGGAGTATTACAATAAACTTTGCATAAAATGCGGCAACAATAAAAAATCTAAGTAGGTTATAAATAAAGAACAGAGGTGTACTATGGGTACACCTCTAACCCTTGTGGGATTACAGGCGTGATTTTATGTGTGTTATGTTATAAATAAAGTTAACAATTTCTTTCGGGTTAGAACTGGAAGCAAAAGGCTATTGAAAAATCAGCACAAAAAGCCTCTACTACAAAAAAAAACTATCCTACAGGTGATTTTTCTTTTCAAGCCGGTATGGGTAGATTCTAGTCCTAGAGACAAAAAGCTAAAAGCAACCACGGACTAAATAAATAAAGATTTTTTTTAATGTAACAACAAGGAGTTCTTCTGTGCTCAGAACGTGAAACGGTGACTTCGATCTGTTTATACGATCATGGCCAAAGTAAAAGAAAATAAATATTTTAGAACTTCTAGCGAATACCTATGATTATAAGTAAGATTGTTTTACATTTCATGTAACGTTTCACCATCTGTACCGGGCATTACATAATATAGTTTGTAATGTGATGTAGAGGCAGAATAATTAAAAAAGGTAAAATATCTCCGAAAATAGGCACCATTTTAAAATAATTTTAATGTTACTTTTATCTTCTTTACAATTGAGCTCATTGTTCGTTTTCAGAGTTTTTCTCTATGACCTGTAGGTTAAAACATACCCAAACTAGCTAGAAAAAATAATTCACAATGTATAAGCCAAATTCAATTCAACGTACTTATAATAATAAATAAAAAAGGGAAATTCATGCATTACTCAATTTTTTCATCAATAGTTTAGTTACATTCATTTTATAAGTAAACTCACTTCCACTTCTTAGGGGCGGCCAGTGTTATTAAAGTTCAAATTTTCAAGTTTACTTACATTGGTGCTTCAGTCACTGCCTGTGTAAGCGCAGCCACGCGTGTTTCTATAGTTTGATAGCTGTCGTACAACAAATCAAACGTGAAATAAGTCTACTAAATAAATCGCCACCATTTGCCAACCTAAGCTCAAGCAAAATTTAAATTTCAAGCCATACACCACTACCAAACCAATAATGTACATGTTCTAACCCTCGACAACAAAAAACAAATAGACATAGACATTCAATATACAGTTAAATATTCACACAAGTTACATTTTCACGAAAATAAATCGATCGAACCGAGTATAAGTGATACTCACACTTGGCTTTCTTTTACATTTTTTAAACCCTGATTAACATCTTCGGTGATTTCCTTCCACACAGTGATGCCAAGTTTTCGTTTTAATTCGGAGCTTTGGCGGATCTGAAACAAAAAAAAAGATACTAGAATTGTTCGGCAGTTATTATTACAACAGCAGCTATTGTCCGCCACTTCGGTTGCAAACAAAAACGTAAACGAAAACTGAGCGGGTCAGAACCAGATGGGGGCTGACTCTGACCAATGGTGAGACGTACGCAAGGACGTAAAAATATCGCTCTGCATAGCGCCGAGCATTGAAAACAAACAGTGTATTTCTTCAAAGCACTGTGATGCACTCTGTTAGATTCTCAACGCTCGGCTCAACACCGAGAGTTGAAAATCCAGTGCGCGATGTTTTTACGTCCCTGCTAACATGCTTTTTACTAAGGTGCAATTATAAGATAATGTACAGGTAATAAATGATGCGCCAGATTCCGTTGAAATTGATTGATAGAGTCGATATTTAAGTACGTGTGAGCAGGTATCCCGAGCACGAAATAGAATATTCATGGGAAATATTGGTAGTCACAGCCAAACCTAGTCACAATATATTTTATTATCTTGCGATCGGCTTGACAGGGAGGCAGCGTTGCTGGCGATGGCTGCGGATTTGATTGACGATTAGGGTGTAAGTTTAATAAGCTTTTATGCGGTCTTTGTGTGCTTTTGCTCTGTGTTCGGCTTCCTCCTTAACTGTTTTCATTTCTGTAAACTCATGAAATTTACTAGTTCTGATAAATGGAGGTGTATTCGTTTTTATTTTTGAGGGTTTTATTCTGGAACCGTTGTAAAAACTCCACATTTGAGTTTTTTTGCTGATCTCCATAACTCAATGCCATATGTCCAAACTGGCTTGATTATAGTTTTATGGTATCTTATTTTCCATGGTGATGTGAGATCTTCTGCAGATTAGCCACTTTAGGTTTCTGAGCCGTATATTTAACTCATCGCGTTTCTTTTGGATATGAGTTTTCCATGTTTTCTTCCTATCAAGATGCATTCCCAAGTATTTTGCTGAATCTTGATGGGGTAGAACGTCGTTTCCACGTTTAATTGGGAGGCAGTTGTCCTTTCTCAAAGTGAAAGTGACATGCAGTGATTTGTTGGAGCTGGCTTTGATACGCCACTTTTCCATCCATTTGTTGCCTTTTTTCAGAGTGCAGCGGTGTCATCAGCGAATGTGGCTGATAGAATATAATCCGTTGTAGGGATATCTGCAGTGTACATAAGATATACAGTAGGGCCCAATAGAACCTTGCGGTACCCCGGCTTTTATATCTTGAAAGGCAGAGTATGTGTCATTGATTTTAACTCTTAAAATTCTATCCTCCAAATACGATTTTAAGAGCAGGTAAAATTATGTGGAAGTTGGTTTAATCATTTTGAAAAGCAGGCCTAAGTGCCAAACTTTAACGAATGGTTACAGAACAAATTCCTCCGTAGGATTACAGGCTCCCCCTGGTACGTTCGCAACGAAATCCTCCACGTTGACCTCAGGATTCCCACTATCCGTCATTTCAAAGCGTTTCTTCGATACCGCCGCGAATCACCGCAACCCTCTGGTTGTCAAGGCCACTAGTTATATTCCTTCCACCATTAGTCATGTCCGCCGTCCCAAGCATGTCCTCACCGACCCCGATGACCACATAACTCTCATCCAGGAGAGCAGTAGGGCCACCAGTACAGTGCACAAACACAAACCGACATTCCGACCTCGCCACCGAGGTCCCTCGCGAAGATCCCGACGTAACTGTCCCCCTCGACCCTTGCTCGACGAAGTTACAGCCCGCGCCGTAGCCAAGCCTGTAGCTGAGCCTGTAGCTTTAAATCCCCCCGACAATAATAATCATCTAAATCAGATCAAGCCTGTCCCATCTTGCTGTCCTCCCACCAGCGACGCCCTAAGCCGAGGTCCGTACCCCACAGGGGTGCCTTTATCGAGCAGTTGCTTAGTAATGTAAGTTTTTCGCCCCTAGCTGGAGGCTTTGAGTTCGCTTAAGGCAGCCACAGGATAGTCCGGTTAAGTAGTCATGACCTCTCAAGGTAGCAACTACGAGATGCCATACACAATAATAAAAAAAAACATCAGTCGCTTATCTGAAGTAAACCCGATAACATCTCCGCTTCTGACGCTTACTGTTTATCCAAAATTGAAGCCTTTAATCAAACTATTGAGCAAACTGAAGCCGCCCAAGTTGTTGCTCTATTGCAACAAGGCCTCAGACGGCGAGCTGTCGCTCGTCAGCTGCAATTGAGCCAGTCTGCTGTGTCGAGAGTGTACAGAAGGTTCCAGGAGACTGGTGCCTTCACTCGAAGACCACGATCAGGCCGGCAAAGGAGCACGTCTGAGAGTGACGATTGTTTTATCTTCTCGACTGCACTGCGAAATCGCCACCTTACCGGTGTTGATGTCCAGCAGGAGCTAAGGCGAGTGCGAGGGGTGTCAAAGCCGTTAGTGAAATCAAAATGAAAATCCAAGATGGCAGATACGATATTTTTTTTCATGAATCAGGAAACGACACAAACGTTCGTAGGCGCCATCTTGGATTATTATTACATTTTGACCTCACTATCGGCTTTAGCACCCTCGAAAAACTTGTACACCATAGAACATAGAGCTCGACTACAATAATATGTATGACGGCGCGCGATGATTTTATCGATTTACTTGGTGGTTCAGAAATTATTTCTTTAGTGAAGAGATGAGTCGTTAACTTTGTACTAGTTGCACCTTGTGCAATTCCGTAGTCCATGAAGTATGCATTAAGTTGTGTATTGCTGGAATAGGTTACACTTTAAAGTATGCTTACTTAGTCTTTGCGTACCACCCGAAAACACCACAGTATTCTTAGGAATAACTTTGGATGCCACGCTTCAATGGGGCCCCCATATAGATAAATTGTCAAAAAAACTAAGCTCTGCATACGCCGTTAGAAAAATTCTTAATTTAACTAACTTAGAGACAGCGCGTTTAGTATACTTTAGCTATTTTCATAGTATGATGTCGTACGGTATTCTTTTGTGGGGAAATGCCGCCGATATTCTGTTTTTTTTTTTTTTTTTTTTTAAATGGCAATTCGTTCAATTTATAAACTAAGTGTCCCAGACACTCCCTCAGAGACAAATTTAAAGAGATTAATATAATGACTGTGCCTTCTCAGTATATTTATGAAAATCTTTTGTATGCACGTAAAAATATTAATCTGTTTAAAAAATACAGTGATATCCATAATACAAATACTAGGAACAAACACAAATTTGTTGTTCCTACTACCAGGCTCAAGAAAATAGGTAGCTCATTTAAATGTCAATGTATACGTTTTTATAATAAACTTCCTAGCCACATTCAAGGACAACAACGCAAACTAAGCCTTAATAAATGGGGAAGGCAACTGTCAAAATGGCGCTGTCGTAGCTAGTTCCCAACACAAGCTAATAATACAAGGCGTGAAGTGGTTTTATTTTATTTTAGCGAAAATTGACGCGTTATTGTGTTCAAAGATACTCTGAAATTGGAGTGCACCATTTCCCGAAGAACCTAAAATTAGAAGATTGTGGTTTAAAGCTATTCATAGAGATTTTTTTGAGTTCGAGTTTGAGTTGGAAACATTTTGAAAGAAAGTGATTACGAGGAAGTATTCAAGGTTTAAAATTCTGACACTTTCCATGTCTAGTACTTGATTTATAATACTGAAATCACCGAAAATAACGAAATAGTGAAATAAAATCAAACTCATGAATGAACACAAAATGGAATGAATGAACGAAATGTCAAATTTATTGAAGACCTTAGGGACCTAGCTATGGTCACGCCATCTACAATTAGCTTTGCCCGACCTTCCCCATTGAAATCTTTTATAAAGCGGAAATTATGCCAGAAAGCCTATTATACTCTCAAAGACTATATTGAGGACAGGAAGGCTTGGGATTGAGCTGCTCCAATAAATTTACACAGACATCTTGATGTTTAATATTATTTTGCATTTTTTTTAAATATTTTTATGATTTTTTAAATATTTTGTACCTTTTTACATACACAATGACATGTATATATTTTTGCTGTATCAAGTATAATATTATTTTAATTTTGTGAATGTGAGGACTATGAGGGTCATTGTATTTTTCTTTTTGTTTTTTTTTCTTTCAGTTGTTTTTATCATGGTCTGGCTGTTTGAGTACTTTATGCGGCCTACCCAAATGTCCTTTCTTTTGTATTGTTCGTCGAATCGTTGAGCTCCTTAGTTCTGAGTTGAGCTGCACCATGATTTACAAATGCGTGCACTGACTGGACAGGTCCACTCAAATCAGTGTGGTTCTTTCCTCAAAATACAATTTCAGACACCAATCTACAGGGTCCTCATATGATCAGACCAAGTTTATTCTCGGATTTTTGGACACTTTGACATACTATACAATGACATGAAAATTTACTTTGTAAAGTATTATACAATATGTAACAGAAACCCTGTCCGATCCAAAAAAGGTGTATTCCTGGTTTAACATACGTACTAGAAAAAATAGTAAAAAAAATTTAACTCACAAAAACCAAAAGTTATTGATTTTTTTTATTTTTAGTTACCATGCGAAATGTAACACTAAATATGGTAAATTTTCATAAGTTGACAACACTCCACCGGCCGGCGAAATCTTTTATTTTTTGCCTATTTTTATTTCAAAGGACACCGCCGTGCACTAGCCGCACTGTAGGTACTCATAACGAGTCCTAGACCCTTTGATGTAGCCGACTGGTTGTCTACTGGCTCTACTTGTTTGTCGCCAGTCTTATAGTCTTGTGCGTGCTCGGTCATTTTTAAGATCGCTCCGTACTAGTTGTAGTTGTCATTTTGGACAATGAACTAGTTCATACTATTAGTTATAATAGCTCTATTCGGTCTTTGCTCTCGGTGGTCAGCATCTGATGAATCTGATCTCATTCTTGCAGATTCGGTCGGTCGGGTTCGGTTAGCATCGTCATTTGTCGGCTATTCTCTCTCGTTCTCATTCACAGACATCTAACGTATCTGGCAAACAATCAGTGACTGTTTATCATTTCTCGTTCTCGTTCGCACAAACGATCGCGCGGTTTACAATGTCCGAGATCGATAAGACCTATTAGACCTAATAGACCGATTACGAGTCAGCGTTCGGAAACGTTTCTTTTAGTACAGTGCGAAGATACGTTTCCTATTCGTTCATCGTTCATGAACTACACAAGACTACAGTCTCACGTGGAGATAGCTTGCGATCGGATGTCCGTACGTATCACATGCCGCTATCGTATCGCGAACAATGTCGTATACCAATCAGAAATATTTGAAAATGTTTATTTTTATTAATTGTTTCTTGATAAACAGAAGGTCAGAAATCGGGGTCACTATGCGTCTATGCCTACAATAAAATATCAGCTGATACCTACCCGTAGGCAAAACGTAGGTTTCTTTAGTCCTGAGTTTGTTTGGCGGCATGCGACAAAGCACCGCCGCGCTCAGGCGGCTTCTTAGACACGAAACTGTAGGTGAACCCTGTCGAGCGACCAGTGTTGCCTTTGGTATGATTATTTTTAATTTTTTAAATTAATTATTTTCATTGGGGAAAAATAATTATCTCGTATCCATTAAATGATTACGTATTTGTGTACGCAGTACGATACCAAATAATACCCTTCAGGATCGGACAGGGTTTTCGTTACATGCTGTATTTTAATTATTGTGAATGTGAAGGCAGTGTGGATTTGTTTTTTTTTTTATATCTCAGTTTATTTTTATTTTTTAAAATTAGTTTTAATCATGGTCTGGCAGTTTGAGTAATTTATGCGGCCTACCCAAATGTCCTTTCTTTGGTAATGTTCGTCGAATCGTTCAGCTCCTTAAGTTTTGTGTTGAGCTGCATGATTACTGACAAATGCGTGCACTGACTGGACAGGTCCACTCATTCTGTGTGGTTCTTTCCTCAAAATACCATTTCAGACATAAATCTACATGGTCTTCACATGACCTGACCAAGATTATGTCTGGATTTTAAAAGAGACTGTGACCTCTGAGTTTGTTTCGGCCTTTCTTCTCAGAGTAGTCAGATAGGAAACGCCGATCTCATCTTGTTTTTAAAATATGTTTGACGTGTAAAAGTGTTTTTAAAACCTACCTACAGAAATAACATCATTTATCATTTATCAGGACTGTCAACGTAAAGATGTATCTTCATAGTAGACTGTTGGCGTATTTAAAATATTTAAAAGAATTTTTCAGAGTGATCAGATTTTAGCCAAATTTTTGAAAACCAACTTCTATATCGGACGTCGCAATCGGATGTTATTGGTAGTCCAATACGCGTATCCGATTGCGACGATAGTATAGTTAAAAAAGGACAGAATATATTCTTGCACAACACGAGTGCGCGTCGCGTTACTTTTATGGACATTAAAATTTTGTTTAAATTCAAATGAATGACATACGAACGATTAAGACAAACACGAGTGAGCGGCTAAGCAGACTAGTAACCGCAACAACCAATAGCTATCTCCCTTCGTCGCGCCGATACTCCGATTTAAGCAGCTCGCCTCGTTGCCGTGCGCCGCATAGGCACAGTGAGACTAGGTGGATCGAGTATTTCAAAAGTTGAGATAGGCAGACTAGTCTTGTGAAATACAGGGTATCGGGTATTTGTTTTCGCGCCATATTCGAAACGGGGCGACGAAAGGGAGTGGAGAGGGGTTCGTGGCGTCCGCCATTTTGTGGAGTTTTAGTCACGATGGAATACTCGGGGACGCATCGCGCATTTTGCGTACGAGCATATTATCGAAACGGTGATTCAATAGTGACTGCTCAACGTCTGTATCGTGTGGAATAACGTTCACGCCCCGCGCCCAGTGACGAAAGCAATAGGAAATGGATCAGGATGTTCGAGAATACAGGTGCGACGATTAAAATTCAAAACTCAGGTCGCCCTCGTTCAGTTCGCGATGAAGAAACAATTGAAGAAGTTGAGGCGTCGGTTCGTCAAAATCCGTCTTAATCTATCCGAAAGCGAAGCCAAGCGTTGAACATCAAAAAATCGTCCTTACATTCGATTTTAAAGAAAGATTTGCATCTTTTTAGCCAAGGGCCAAGAATTGAAGAATACGGACTATGCTAATCGACAGAATTTTGCGAACGAAATGCTGCAGCGATTTAAAAACTTTAAAAACATACTGTTCAGCGACGAAGCAAATTTTCACCTGAATGGTCATTTATCGGTACTGGGCAGTGGAGAAAATCCGAGACGAAAGCATGAACGACCCCTGCACAGCCCAAAGGTCGTTGTTTGGGCCGCTATGTCTGCTTAAGGAATAATTGGTCCTTATTTTCATAAAGATCAACGAGGCCGAGCAATCAATGTGAATAGTGACCGTTATTGTGATATGTTGCGATTTTTTTTGGTCCCAGAGTCGCAGGAGTTTGCAGGTTTCAACTCAAGAACGTGGTTCCAGCAAGATGGGGCCACTTGCCATACCTCAAATGAGCAATGGAAGTTGTTAACGAATTATTCCCCAATAAAGTAATTTCGCGAAGGGGTAACATCAACTGGCCTCCCAGAAGCCCTGACCTTAGCCCGCTTGACTATTTTGCATGGGTATACCTTAAAAGTAAGGTTTATTAAAATAACCCGACCAACCGAGCCCAATTGAAGCAAAACATCAGGTCAGAAATGGCAGTAATATCGAGAGCTCTATGTCAACGTGTTTATCTCCAATTTTCGTTCCCGGTTAGAAGAGTGCCAGCAACGTAACTAACGGTCATCATTTGGATAACATAATCTTTTCCAAATAATTTTCCAATTCATATGCTAACAATAAACATTTTTTTTTTATTGCTTGCAGAGAATTTTTGTTTTATTGAACTTACAAATACCCGATACCCTTTCTGGACACCCTGTACTTAATCATTTAATATTATGGTTAAGTTATGTTACGATATTTGAGAGTAAAGTGCGTTACTTTGAATATTATTTTCCAAACACATGGACGTACATATCACGCCCATAATGGAGGTCAGATGAACGATCAGAATATCCGTTATGTATATTTAAGACCTGTCATATAAACCTATGTTCCCAAATAAAGATTGATTGAAAACCATGAAAACTACACCCGAAAAAAAAATATGCAGCCGCCATCTTGGATTTACATTTTGACTTCAATAACGGCTTCAGCATCCTTGGAACCGTAAGAAAACGTCATCCATGACAAAAAAAAGTCGCGGACGCCATGTGTGAACGCTTTTTCGCGTGACGATTTCTAGCAGTTAGCTCCTGCCGCAAGCCGAGATAAAGAACTTCGTTAGTTCGTTCCAAAAAAACACATTTTAATTTTACAAACATTATGAGTGGGTTTTTGGGTGGGAAATCATCAAATGACTTCTCCCGCTCTAGGTGGAGCCTGAGGGCGTGTAAGACTTTTTCTGACTAAAACCCATCCGTGTTCCTTCAGTTTCCTGTGCCAGGGCCACGATTATCTCTTTCGAATTACCCGCGACCCTGAGGCGTCGGCCCTATCGAACCCCGTCGTTTTTCGCGAACTCTTTAAGGCGCGCGAGGAACACGACGCGCCGTCGACCCGGGCCTGGTCCTTACTGGACGGTGAGCTACCCATTGGTCGCCGTCCGCAAGCCCGCGCCTGCGGTGGCCGGGAATCTGCAGGCGACTCCCGACGCTCAGGGCGTCTCCTGCGGCGACTAGTGGGGGGCGTGAGGGCGCAAGGCTCTCTCCCTCACGCACGCGCTCCGCCTCATTCGCAAGCAATACTGCTTCGCACAACGACGGCTTTCAATTCTCTCTCGCTCCGTACCATGGCCTGGACCTGGGCCAGACGCGAAAGATCGCCGCCGCCGATCGCCTCTGTGAGGACACTGCGGTGCTCCGCCCAAGCTGGGCAGACCTCCACCGTATGCTCCATCGTGTCCTCTGGGCGATCCACATAATGGTGACACCCGGGCGTTTCCTCCCGCCTTATGCGAAACAGAAACCTCTCGAAACAACCGTGTCCGGTGAGGACCTGTGTCGGGCGGAAGGTGAGGACGCCGTGGCGCCTCTTCAACCACTCCTCAAAGAGGGGACATACCGCCGCTATTGTGGCGTGCCCAGCACTGGGTTGCGACAATCGCACCCTCCATGTCGCCATCAGATCCCGCCGGAGCTCTGTCCGCTGTACCGTGATTTCTAGCGGCAGCGGATTTACACCCCGGGATTTTGCCTGCTCGCGCCACTCCCATACGTGCGCGAGGGCTTTTGCCTCCGGATCCCGTGGCGGCAATCCGCCTCGCAAGAGACCGTGCGGTATGCCCGGACCAGCCGGACGGCCATGACCCTTTGGGGCGCGTTCAACCGGCGGGCTGGTCGGCGCCTCAAAGAACGCGCCCACACCGGTGCCCCGTATAGACAACCCTAACGCTCCAATGGAGCGTAGGTAATAATTTTGACAAATAGGCCCAGTTTCCGTACTGTCCATATTTATACTGTGACCTAGTCGAGATCTACACAGCTTTTAGTGAAAAGCTAACATGATCATAAATACGCAAGCCGTTGTGCCTGACGAGATTTCCAATCAGGAAAATGACGATCTTCCTTGCAGACTTTCATCCCTTATTTAACCCCTTAATTTTCAAAAATCCTTCGTTAGTGCTCACTTTGTTGGATAAGAAACTTTTGTGCGTTGTCTTTCAGTGAATGAATTCAAGATTTTAATTAAGTAGATTTTCATACCTTGCTTTGCAATACGGTGCGCAGTGTAGCAATCTCGTCTTCGACGCGCGCAAGCTCCCGGCTCCACTCTGCACGCAGCTGCTCCGCCTGCTCGGGGGTGAGCCCCGCCAGCTCGTCGGGTGTGTTCACGTCTCCAGCCGCGCCGGCACCGGCCATCGCTTCTTCAGCTGAAGGTAAAAGTTACACAATTTAGAGACAGTTTCTGGTACTCACTACCACCGAGATGATAATACAGATGAATGGAAGAAGACTGCGCCGACCCCAAAAACGCCAGTATTTTAAGTTAGGTTAGGTTAGGGTCGTGACTTGGTTTGGATCCAACTTGTTGACACTATTTACGTGAACCTATTTCCAGGATGCCAGGACGCCTAATCACTGACGTCACAAATAAATAAACAACCTTCTTTGGACGCCTTTCGGCTGTTTCTACACAAAGTTCCTATAACGTGATAGCAAGATCAACATTAATCTATGAATTATAATTATGTATAAAAGAATCAATAATCGTATAACTAAGTAGCTTTCGGAACCACAAATTATTTTATATCAAGCCCTTTATAGACAACTAATTGAATAAGTTGACCGAGGCGAGGAACGCTTCGTTACGGAATGTTTTGAAATAACACGAAACAAACACAAAAGATGACTAGTGTACCGTAGACTCGAGAAATATGACCTCTATACGAGACGCGGACTAGACACACACACATTGGCAGTTAAGAAGAACGGTTGAGAAACCTAAGATAGTAGTTTGTACCTAAGTACCTACAGTCCAAAAGTGTATTTTTGCGAGGAATCGATAGATGTGTGTTATCTGAGAAACAACGTTAACGTGTACGATTTGTTTATATTTGGTAAGAGAAATAAATGGGTTCAAGATGACAATCACGCATATTATATAGGTAATAGCTGCGCCCCGGTTTCACCTGCACAAGTCTCGATCCCGTAAGAATTACTTTTATTCTCAGATTGGCAAGAAACTTGTGTGTAACAATACACACATGTATGAGATACTAGCTACGTCCTGAAATGAAATGGTCTACCCATGTGCCAAATTTCATCCAAACCCGTTTAGCCGATTTAGCGTGACAAACATAACCAAACAAATACATTTCTTAAAACACTTTTTGAAAATTTTAATTTCGGAAATTAGTTCGGTCTTTGGTTTTGTATTTTTGTTTTGTGCCTACCCCACATCAATTCGTATAAGTACCACTACTTGCTATGTACTTAAATAACAGTGACAGGGAGTTAATATAACATCATCAATAGACACTAAGTGGAAAAATACGTACTATTGAAGCTAACTGAAAAACTACCCAAGCAAAATTAATAAAATTTATATGAGACCCATCCATCCATTGAAAAAAGAATTATCGAAATCGATCCACAATTGCTGGAGACATCGCGTAACAAACATACAAATAAAAGTTTGGAAGTTGGTAACAAAACATTTTTTTTTATAAGTAAAAAAAAAAACTTACATAATAGAGCCCCAAAAAACTTAAATAATTTAAGAGCAAAGCTGACAAAAAAAAAACAACTGAAACCTACTAAATAATAAATTTATCTGACCGAATTTATCATTCTTGAGAACAACAAATAAAACTCAAACTGCAATGCAACATTTACATTTATAGTGTGGTCCGTCTGAGCTGAGTTGGTAACGATTGGTAGCCTGTCGGGGGAAAGCAAACTTATGTAATACAATAAAAGAATAATTATATTGCTTCATTCAGCTCATAGCACATACATTTTAAATTGCACGATTACCAACATCAAGCCTTAGTGACTGCATTCTAATTTTGCGAAACTGTTAACTATTTCCTAGAATGTTTTTTTTAACATAACCGCACAGCGATTCCGTATTGGGCAAACAGCTGTTGTAAAAAATTAAAAAATTTCACAACAGCTTTTCCACTTTACATAGATGTTAGTAGGTATTTGGATTATTGATGTTTGGCATTGAGGGTAAATCCCACATTACGTCCTGTCGTGATATTACATAGCGCGCTATGCAGATAAAAACTCGGTATAAAACATGTCGCCCAAAGTCTAGCAAGTATTTAAAACCATCACTTCAATCAAGGTAGACACTTGCCTAAGAGACGAGGTTTACGTATTTTAAGGTTAACGAAAATAGACACATTAATATTTGAAACATTCTTTGAGCAACCCCATCGCAAGTGTACGGTATTGTGCGATGGGCGGTATTGTCTCACTTCGTCGAATTTGGGCCTTAGAACTAAGTAGACCTCCTTCTTAGTTCAATTACTTACTCATTCATTAAACCATAACATAAACACGCAAAAGCCTTACTTTATGACCAACCAATACGTCAGTACAGACAGTACATAAATGAAACGGATATTTTTAATTCTGTTTAGTTCTCCGACGTACATCTATGAATAATTTTATGACTAAAAATTACCGTTAGTTTTTTAACACACGCATGAATTTTGCTGGATAAGCTTAGAAACGGATTGTAGTACAGTGGAATCTCTATAACTCGAACCTCGTTAAGTCGAAATCCTCAGTAAGTCGAAAAAAATTGCCATTGCCTTCCGCTGAACACCTAAATACGCGGTATCTCGAATTATTTAGACTTTGTAACTCGAACAAAATGTTATTTCCCTACGAAGTATTGATGATACACATTTATACTCTATAACTCGAATTTCAAAAAGGAGACTCCGTAAGTCGTAGTTAGTAAAATATAATGACGTCTTACTTGGAATTCCCCGAAATAATAGCAATAACAGTAATAACTTAGAAATAGCGCCTCTGTAAGTCGAAATTTCACAGTTAGTCATATGTATCTCGAAATTCTTGTTAAGTCGAAAACTCGTTAACTCGATTTTTTTTGCATTTCCCTTGGCATTCGAGTTATAGAGATTCCACTGTACTTAGTTAAATGTTGGTAAATTTCAATGGGGAAGGTCGGGCAAAGCTAATTGTAGATAGCGTGACCATAGCTAGGTCCCTACGGCCTACAATTTTTTTGACATTTCGTTCATTCATTTCATTTTATGTTCATTCATGAGTTTGATTTTATTTCACTATTTCGTTATTTTCGGTGATTTCAGTATTTTAAATCAAGTACTTGACATGGAACGTGTCAGAATTTTAAACCTTGAATATTTCCTCGTAATCACTTTCTTCAAAATGTTCACGACATAAATTCGAACTCAAAAAAATCTGTACGAATAGCTTTAAAGCACAATCTTCTAATTTTAGGGGCTTACGAGAAATTCGTACTCCAATTTCGGAGTATCTAGGAACACAACAACGAGTCAACTTTCGCTAAAATAAAATAAAACCACATCAAGCCTTGTATTTTTAGCTTGTGTTGGGAACTAGCTACGACAGCGCCATTTTGACAGTTGCCTTCCCCATTGGTTTAATTTTAAAGATCTAGTGTAACAATACTTACCTCTAAACCCAAACAAGGATACAAATGAGTTATTAATTATAAACATTAGAAACAATAAATAAGATACTACCTTAATCGAACCTCTTGAACTTGATCGACTGGTCTGGGATCTTGGTCAAACAAAGATCTTGTGTTGCTTTTATGATACCTACTAGGTGGATATAGATCGGACCCACTACAATAAGCAGGCGTAGAGGACCAAACTTCACTTCCAACCATTTTCTTTTAACCTATGCAGAATTAACCGTCTCAAGTTCCCCTACTCACTTGAACCGCGCTCGAGTTATATTTATACATAATAAATTGAAAGCTTTTCTATGTTCTTTGCCCCTTTTCAACTAACCTCCAACTGAGATCCCTAAGAACTTCTTGTAGTTTGTATGACTGGACATCTTGGCAAGATAAGGCTTTGATAAATCTTGAAATGTAACTCGTACTTCTCGCATTTTTTTTCTAAATATTCTAAGACGGCGACGTCGATTGTCCACGTAGAATTCAGTTTCAATGCAGAGAGCGGCATCGGCGAGGTCAGGCAGCATACGCCAGTCAGCATCAGGGTCGTTTTGTGGCCAGCTCGGTAATTCCTCTAGTTCATCCAGTTCATCCACAGCTACATCGAAACTCGGTGTAGAGTCATCATCCGGTGGCACAAAGTAAGGATCCTCCATGTATTCCAAGCTCGTCGGCTCCACGCCGATGCTCGAAGTTCCATCACTTGCCATTCTATCTGCCTCGTCTTCCGCGGCAATTAAGCATATTTTGTATCTATATGATCATATAATTCAAGCTAATTGTTCATATGTAACACGCAGGCAAATCATGCACCTCGGCAGAAAATTGAAATCACTTATACGTAACTCTACATTTTAAATAAGTAAATAGTTACTGTCACTTTACAAACATTTTGTATTTCGCAATATTCACGATCGACTCGAGAAACATGAATGCGTGCACCGGCGGCGCGCAATGATGTCAGTTTCTTCCGCCACGTCGAACCCCTCCAAGCGAGCCAGCTTGCGTTCGTTTCGCGCCGCTGCCTGATTGCTCGTGTTCGCCACTTTCACCAATAACGCGAGCTCCAATCTCGGCGGTGTACAATGTTGACCTCCAAAATATTTGCAAATTTTAAAAAGTACAAACTTCAATTTGTTACATTAAATCAATCTCAATTGGAATATAACGTGGTATCAGTGAATCAGACAGGGGCTGTTACTCTGTGACTAAGCAACAAGTTTTAAAGAGCTAACAAAACAACAAAACCATAGATTCAGCTCACCTTGTGCCGCTAAAGTTTATTGACAGTGCCGCAGGCGAGCGAGCGGTCGGCGCGGGAGCTGGGCCACGGTAGTGTTGCGTCATTTGTTACTTGACGAACGCTAAAAAAGTCTGCAGTTTGCACGACAAATGACGCACAGTCCTAGATAATAAGTTTTTATCGCGATTATAGCAGTTTTTTTTTTTCACTAACTCTCAACAATCTATATACTTTTAATCGTGACAGTGACATTTGTGGATTTAAAAGGACCATATTTAATTAGATTACTATGATGTTTCCTTCAAACTCAAGCAGAACATAAACTAGTAGTATTGCGTCATTGAGTCATTGTATAGGTACTTTCTGCGTGAAAAGATCAAGTGAGCTGAAAGAAAGAAAAATTTAACACATAACATGGTCCTCACCCCAAGGGATGGAGAGCTTGGTGAATATTAACTGCGGCAAGGAAGCCTTTCAGAGGAACATAAACTTAGAACCTCTTAAGATTACGCGCCGTATTCAGAGTTATTTTAGTAAATATTTTCAGGCATCTGTACAGTACGTAAACCCTTTGTTTCACATCGATCACTGACCCGTTTTCTATAATTTAGATTGTGTTTTATTACATAATTAGTTTTTCAGTCTTAACAAGGGGTATCGTGTTACCTAGTAACTGGGTTGCTGAGGTCAGAGGCAGTCGCTTCATGTTAAATACTGGTGTTCAGCTGCATCCGGTTAGACTGGATGCCGACCCCAACATAGTTGGGACAAGGCTAGGCAGATTGATTGCATTTTGCAGTCTTAATCTCTCTCTCTGTAGTAGCCTTATCCCATCTCTCCTCGTCACTCTTCGCCAGACTTGCGTTAGTTGGTACCAGTACCTAATTAGCAACACAACAAAACGTCACTACCACATTCGCAAAGTCCATTATTTCAATAAATTATTTATAATTATTGTCTACTACTATAGGTACCTGTGCCTTCCTTAGTGATGTGATATGGATTGTTGTGACGGGACTACACCGTCACCAAAAGCTGAAATTTCGCCGGTGGGATCTTGGGAACAAGTCGAAGTTGTTACGATACAGGTACTTCAACCCCTAGGCCCGAAGGCAACCCGGATATCGTACAAGACTATTACAACGCCTTGGAAACTAAAAGGATATTTGGACATTAAATAGGCTTTTGATAAGGGTAGGATGGACCCCTTTTAAAAATAAAAGCACTCTCCGGAGTTTTAAAATGACGAACAATCATCAGAGCCGATGTGATTACCTTTCATAGATAGGCCAATTTGAAATAAGCTATTTTGACATTCATATTTTACAGCTTAAACCTTGGCATGCCGCAGGGATTTTCTATAGGACCTCTTTTGTATGACCAATATTTTAGATACCCTGATACTATCTGACTTGACAGAACTATATGCACTTAAAACAGTGCCATACATGCTTGTCATAAACACAGTTACTATGGCAAGACTGCAGGGCCAACTCTGCAACTACCGAAGTAGCCGCATCCTGGTTGAAGTTTATTATAAATATATTATTGGAATCATCAATATGATGAAGTAGATGGCAAAGTAACAACAGGCATTCAAACACAGGTTAACAAGTGGACCCAGACATGGTAAATAAAAGTCAGCCTATCAAAAAACCTTTCCTCATAACAAAAGATGAATACTTACCCAAGTTGGGGATACCAGTATTTCTACATGGCAAAAGCAAAATATTAATCCAAACTAGAGACACACTCATCATTCAGAGTACTTTAACTACACAGATTCTCATACTTGATCAAAAAGTAGATTATTCACAGAGAACAATATAGATACCCTTTTATTGTATTATTAAATCTGCCTTCATAATCAAAATGACACAACTGTGGTGTAGTGTGCGTGAGTCAAATCTCTCCATACAAGTTCACCATACAACAAATGCATACAAACACCATGGAGTAGAGGACTGGTGCAACGAACACCAGCTAACCGCCAACCCCACAAAGACCGAACTGATCCTCTTTACGAAAAAGAGGAAACTGACGACACTACAACTACCACGATTCTTCGGAACTACCCTAAGCCTATCAACCGAAACCAAGTACCTAGGCATCTATTTGGATAAACAGCTGAATTGGGCAAAACACACCAACTACATCACTACAAAAGCCAGCATATCTCTGTGGCAGTGCAAGCGAATGCTTGGCAGAAACTGGGGGATTAACCCCAAGGTAACCTACTGGCTATACACTACTGTCATTAGACCAATTATCACGTACGGCTCGTTAGTCTGGTGGCCTAGGACAGACCTGAGCACAGCCCAAAAAGATCTCGAAAAACTGCAGCGGTTTGCTTGTGTAGCAATCACTAGCTGCATGAGAACCACACCCACTGCTGCCCTACAGGCAATGCTTGGGCTGCCACCCCTACACCTCATCGTGCGGGAGGAGGCGACCCTGGCTGCCTTTAGGCTTCATATATCGGGAACCCTAAGCAAAGATTCTAGGGTCAGGCACACACGCATAAAGGAGGATGCAGTCAAACGACAGCCGATGTTAGCATCACCCTGCGACAAAACCCCGAAGCAACACTACTTCCAAAAGCACTACAACATCGTTCTCTCGGAAGAACAGTGTGATTACTCACGCCCGAATGAGATGAGAGTATACACCGACGGCTCGAAGACCGGATCCGGGACCGGAGTTGGAGTCTTTTCACACGACCTCAACATAAACATATCGAACCCGCTGGGAATGTTCAACACTGTCTATCAGGCGGAGTGTGTGGGCATTATACAAGCGGTATACGCCATAGAAACCAGGAAAGTTACGTACACACATATACGTATACTCTCCGACAGCACCTCAGTCCTCCAATCATTGAGGAAAAAATATATTACCTCAAGTATAGTACTAGAATGTCACAAGGCTCTAGAACGAGTAACGGTATTAAACCGCAACACAGTGACACTGCAATGGATAAAAGGACACAGCGGATCGCTGGGCAATGACGCAGCTGACGAATTAGCCAGGAGAGCATCCAGCACGTCGGCATGCGGGCCTGAACCCATCATACCCATCCCCTTCAACCAGATACGCAGGTGGCTGCAGGAGTCCACCCATGCACAAGCCGAGAGGTGGTGGACCTCGACACCAGGCTGCAGGCAGTCTAAGGAAGCCTTGCCATCCTTAGACGACAGGCTAACCAGACGTTTATTACGTCTGAATAGAAATGGCCTGCGCCTGATGACGGGGACCATCACAGGACACTGCTCGCTGAATAAGCACTTCTACACAATAGGTATAACGGACAGCCCTCTGTGCAGAGCTTGCATGGAGTCGGACGAGACCGTTGCGCACGTGCTCTTTGAGTGCACAGGCGTTACCCAGATTAGAACAGAAACACTCGGGACACTCGGATCTTACACAGAGGTTCTCAACAGACCAGAAGCTTTGATCGGCTTCTGGAGGGAGGTGGGCTGGTTGGAATAAAAACCACCGACGGCCGCTATGGCCCACGTACAATGGTCCACATGTAGGACTAAGTGCGGAAACCATACCCTCTAACATAGAACACCATGGAGTATCATCAAATGCATATTGGTTAACAATTCACACAAGTACATATGTTCAATTAAAAAACAAAGAAACAGCTACATTAACCAACAACATACCTACATATTATGAATACAGTAAGTGAAAAATCCAATAAGCTTGTAACTATTGATTACCTTATATTGTGCACATAGAAGCGCTGCCCTGGGCTGCCATTGTATAATGATACATTTTAATGTGCTCTAAGGAGACATAATATATGCCATGTTTAACTGAATAGCAAGCTGGCATTATTACATGACTAAAATTACTAGCTTTTGCACCTTGTCCTCCCCTTGATTTAGGTAGCAATTCGGAATCAAACCAGTTAAACAAACTTGCTATTTCAAACTTCACTGGTTTAGACTGTACATAGTGTGAATTGTTTGCTAGTCAGTCAATCAGTTATGGAACTGCTATATATGTTTTATAGATAACCAGTTAATGCATATTATGATAAAAAATCAAATAAGGTATGTAAAAGATTTAGGTTGAGATTACACAAGTATTGAATGACAGATAGATAGCTAAGATAGTGTTAACATAGTAAAATAAAGTGTAAAACATCAACATTTTATTTTCATACCTGAAGCATGGTCATAGGTATGAGTCATAAAACAATAAGATTTTTTGAAAATGAATCAGCACTGCAAGCAAAGGAACTGAGGAACCAAATATGTTATACATGTTATGGAACGGAAAGGGCAGTAAATGTATGTAAGTAATACAGGTGATGGCACCTGGGGCACTACGCATATTTTTACTGCATATTATATTAATATGATTATTTTAACTATTACCAATAAAATTGTACTGTCTAACCAATGACTAATCTTGGAATATAATAATTTCTCAAAAACTCTCGAATCTTCCACCCAGAAACAGTGGCTAAGTAATTCATTCACTATATGGTGGTTTTAGACATTTAAGTTTTTTTGTGGGTTTCAGTAGGATCGAGGAACAATTACGTATCGCCATAATAACAAAAACAACACCTAAAGACAAACTAACATACCTGTTTGAACACCACTCATGTTTATTGAAGAAATAACCGCAAAGCGATCCACAAAATATACGGTGTTTCAGTTTAATCTTATAAATAGTAAACTTAATTACTTGCGTTTACAAGTCGACAAAGGAACTAATCTAATTACTGAACTTGATATCTTCTTCGCTATAATCTCTGAGTACCTCTTCCTAGAGAAACACCCGATAAATAAGTACAAACACGTCACGTAGGTTTTTTTTTAGTACCTAGTCGATTTCGATCAACGTGAGTCAACCTCCGTCCGTCAAGAAATATAATCGACACCATGCAATTTTTGTGTTTTTGTTACTCGATTATTTCGTTTCAAATAAAATTTATTCTTAAGGATGAGTCGGCAAAAATTATTCTCCCCAAATTATTTTATTTGGGGATAAACATTAAAAACTGCCACTTGCTCCCTTCAGATGTCTAATCGTCTAAGAGTTTGACAGCTAGCTGTCATAATCTGTACAATGTTTGTTTTCAGAGGACTTCTTTTACGCATAATTAGTTAATAATTTATATGCCTCTTTGCGCAGCTGTTGTTGCAAAAATACTTAAAACCATTTACCTGCCAAAGATGTTAAAAGACGTAAACTGTGGAAGGAAACTACGAAAAACTAAAAAAAATACTAAAATTGAGACATATACTATGTGCTATCTTTTTAAACTTAAAGACTTGGTTTTTAAACTTAAAAACCAATGGGAATCGACGGTACGTGAAAGGATAAAATTATAACTAAAAGTGGCATTGATTTTTATATATAGATAAATATATATAAATCCTGTATTATACTTTTTTTCAGCATCCTACCGCCCTCGCCGCCGAGGCCCGCCGCGACGCCCAAATCGACGCCCCTCCCGACCCTTGCTCGAGCCAGCCCGCGCCGCTGAGCCTGTAGCTTTAAATTCGTCCCTAATTAATACCAATCCTGATCCAGCTAGTCATTTGCTGCCCTCTTCCAGCGACGCCCTAAGCCGAGGTTCGTACCCCACAGGGGGTGCCCTTAGCGTTGTCGCTTAGTTTTAGTTAGTATATAAGTTTAAGTCCTGGCTGGAGGCCTTAATTTATTAGGGAATCCACAGGCAAGTCCGCTTAAGCAGACGACAACCGCATAGGTTGACCTGCGAGATGCCAAACATACAAACAAAATTTTTTTCAGCACTCGACGCTCGACTCTCGCCGCGGACGGACGTGTTTGTGCGCTCTCCCGCTCCAGTGTTGTGTTTCGTGAATCTACTCGTCGCTACCACGTGACGTCATCGTAGTCGACTACTCCGATATAAAATCACTATCAAGAAATTTATTTTGATTTTAATCAATTAAAAAGTGCCTTTTTCAAGGCAAATCTTATTTCTTCATCAGACTTTCGTGTGTAGCTTCACTAGGCCCCTTCTGGGTAAAACCACAGTTTCGTGGTCCTCGGTGGAAACCTTACCGTGCCAACGAAGCCGAGTGGGGTGTTGACCCAATTCACACCCGCCGAACCCCTTCAGGGCGAGGCAGTTAGTTGGACGGGTCCCAGATAACCGGCCTTGGGGGATCTCCTAGTCGGCTCTGGTGACAGTTTTGCTTTCCAGCTACTCACCTAGTGTCTCTAGGGTGTGTCTACACCCTTCGCGCTAGACTGGTCAGGGCCCCGTTCGCACAATAAGACTGGCGACGGGTATACAAGCTTAGGGCTCACCAATAGGTACACACCTCCCTGTCTGCACCCGACAGGGAGGGAACTCATCCCCGGGCCAATCCACCCGGGGAGTTAGGTATAGGGTTAATAGGCTGTAAGTGGAAACTTAATTTCCACCATTCCCTCCCTTAAGCTTTCCCCCCACTCCGACCATGGAGGACGCCCTGATAGTGGCGTTCTTCAAGGAGGTCCTATTTAAGGACCCCGACTTCCTCGCCAAGTATGGCGCCAAATTCGCTGCACTGCAGCAGTCCGCCCCCGGTCCCTCTGACCAAGTAGGCACCGTCAGCTCGGACATCGCTACATTTAGCGATGCCCTCGAGCCCTCACCATCGCAACTTTCAGGTTGCTCGCCGCCGGCTGTCCACATGGACACCAGCGAGCCTTCCCCTCGCCCGACCTCGCCTTACTTAGACGAGAGCGAATCTCAAAGCTCCTCCCCCTCTTCCGACGAGGGTGTATTCAAAACGGTCGGCTCCAAAAAGAGGAGCCTTAAAGCGAGTCCTGACACAAGGACCAAGAAACCGGCTATCGTAGCCACCTCCGCTCCCGTGGCTCCATCCGCCACCGCCCCCTCTCAGGCCGCCTCGGCCTCAACCTCTTCCCTCAGCCACAGTGCTGCCAAGCCCGCTGCCCAGCCTTCTGCGGCAAAGAAAATCGCCCCCCCTCCCCCTGTGTACATCCAGGACAAGGGGAAGTGGACAGATGTGTCCAAATGGTGCACCGACCTGCGTATCGGCTACACCAGCGCGAAATCTACCCAACAGGGTATTAAGGTACTTGTCCCGACGTCAAACGATTACAGAGAGCTCACGAAGACTCTCCGTCTTAGAGGTGTGTCCTTCCACACCTACGCCTTCCCTGAAGACCGTCAAATCCGAGTCGTGATCCGTAGGATCCCGAAGGAGATACCCGCGGAGGATATAAAAGCCGACCTTCTGTCGCAAAACGTCCCCGTTGCGGAAGTCCACCGAATGCACCGCGCCCGAGGCAGGGTGCCTTTCGATATGGTCCTCGTTGTCTGCCCTCCCACTGAGGGTCACCATCCCATATTCAACGTCCGTTCCATCTGCAACCTCACCGGCTTGCAGATCGAAAAACCATTTAAGACCGGTGTCATAGGGCAGTGTCACCGCTGCCAGCTTTACGGGCATTCGCAGATGTACTGCCACGCGAAACCCAGGTGCGTCAAGTGCCTGGGCGATCACGGCACTGCTGAATGCTCACGCCCAAAAGACCGCACCTTGTGCACAGAGCCGCCTAGCTGTGTGCTATGCGGCGACTAAGGCCACCCGGCCAATTATCGTGGGTGCCCCAAGGCCCCCAAAACATCATCTCCCAAACTGACGAAGCGTGCAGACGCCCGTCAGCAAAGGGAAAGCCCCCGCTACGCCCACGCGTGGCCTACCACACATCACCAGGAGCGACTCAGTCCTCAGAGGCCCTCGCCCTGGAACTACCTCCACCATCAGCAGGCTTTTCCAGCCTTAGCTCCCAGACCCGTTCCTGCGGCCATCCCTCCACTCATGGACCCCCGCATCCGCGTCAACGCGCCCCCAGGCATTCCTATTCCCATGAACAAAGCCGCTCCCGCCGCTTCAGCTCCACCCGCAGCCACCCGTGTTATCGGCCAGAACCCGATGGACGCGTTTAATGTCATCTCAAGTACATTCACGGCCTTCCTTACCCCTCGCGCAAGGAAAATGGCCAGTGAAATTGTTGCCGCCCACGCACAATGGTCCACATGAAGGACTAAGTGCGGAAACCAAACCCTCTAACATAGAACATAACATAGAACATTGTTGCCGCCAGAAATGCCGGCAACATTTATATGATTCAGAATATTTACAATGCGTACCCGGACATTACGCAAGCCCTGATGTCCTTTAACAATCAACCCAACCCTAATCATGGATAAAGTAATCCTCGCGCGAACCAAACCCCGATCCCTAAAGTTAGGTTATTTCAATGCCAATGGCATCCTGCGACAACGCGCTGAAATCAGCGAGTTCCTCCGCGACCACCACATCGACATCCTCCTTGTTCAGGAAACGTTCCTTAAACCGAGTTACCGAAATCCGTCAATTGCAAACTATCGTACAGTTCGCAATGACAGGACGCGTTGCCATAACGGCGGTACCCTTTTCTACTATAAAAAAGAGCTTTACTGCATTCCCATCGACCCTCCCACACTTTCACGATTAGAAGTGTCTTGCTGTCGGCTTGGCATGACAGGTCATCAGCCGATCACCATAGTATCGGCCTACCTCCCCCCCATTAATACTTCGGAGAATTTCCAACTCGTCACTGAAGATCTTTCTGTCCTATTTAGCCTGAGTGACTCCGTTATCATAGCGGGTGATTTCAACGCAAAACATCCCTCCTGGAATAGCACCAGGACCTCTTCCAGAGGGAGACACTTGTTCAACCTCTCCTCCTCGCAGAATTTCGATGTCATTGCGCCGATGAATCCCACTCATTTTCCTCCCGATCCCAATCACACCGCCGATGTGCTCGACGTGGCGCTCCTACAGAACGTCAACCTACGGTTGGACTCTATAGAAGTGGTACAAGAGCTCGCTTCTGATCACCGTCCAGTAGTCATGAAACTGGTCCCCCGCATAGGTCTGCCCGACTCCACCCAACTCCCTCCCACCAAAGTGGTAACAGACTGGAGGAAAGTAAGCGATCGCTTAAATTCCACCACGTCCCCCCACTTGGACCCAATCCCCGATCACTTCGACTCTATCGCTGACACGACGGCCGCGATCGACTCATTCACAGCTCACGTACAATCAGTCCTGAACGATTGTTCAAGGGAAATTCCAGCGACGGAGGACCGTCGCTGGAAGTTGCCGGACGATGTACGCGAACTGTTGAATGAGAAGAACGCGGCTGTCCGTGCCTACAGCAACTTCCCCTGCGACGCGAACAAAGCCCATATGCGTTACTTACAGCGTACTGTGAGAACACGCATAGAGGAGCTGCGTACCGCCGGCTGGGACAAGATGCTGAGCGAACTAGAGCCCACTCACCTAGCCTTCTGGCAACTCCAGAGGAAACTCAGATCCGGAGAAATAGTCTCCATGCCCCCACTGATCCGCCCCGACAAGACCATCGCCTTTGATGATGTCGACAAGGCTGAGCTTCTAGCCGACAGTCTAGAAGCCCAATGCTCGCCTAGCGCTCAACCAGTAGACCAAGCTCACCTCTCTGAGGTCGACGCTGAAATCGAACATAGAGCCTCCCTCCCTCCCGTCGAAGACCCAGAATATCCACTGCCCCCCGTCACGCCAGACGAAGTGCACGACCTCATCAAAGGTCTTAAGGCTCGTAAAGCCACCGGCTCAGATGGAATCACCAATAGGGTATTCCAACTATTCCCTGCCCACCTGATAATGCTACTGACCACCATCTTCAATGGTGCTCTGAGCAATAACATCTTCCCACAGGCATTCAAAGAAGCCACCGTCATCGGTATCCCGAAGCTCGGCAAGCCAAAGTCGGAGCCTACTAGTTACCGCCCCATCAGTCTGCTCAATGTCCTCGGCAAGATCTATGAGAGGCTTATTTTTAAGCGTCTCAGAGACTACGCCGAGACAAAGGGCCTCATCCCCAACGAACAGTTTGGTTTTAGAACCCAACACTCGTGCGCACAACAGGTCCACCGTATAGTCGAACACATCAACTTCGGTTTCCAACGAGGTTTGATGACCGGTGCTGTCTTCTTCGACATAGCGAAAGCGTTCGACAAAGTCTGGCACAACGGCTTATTATATAAGCTGTACCAACTCGGTGTGCCAGATCGTCTCGTGCTCATCTTACGGGACTTTTTGTCAAATCGCACCTTCCGTTATCGCATCGAAGGAGCGCTATCCTCCCCCCACCCTATTCGCGCAGGAGTCCCTCAGGGCTCTGTGATCTCTCCTCTAGCTTTCACACTATTCACCAGCGATATGCCCAAGTGCAGCAAGGCGCAGTTGGCCCTGTTCGCAGACGACACGGCCATCTACTACACCGGCCGTGATGAAAGTTCGATAGCTCGCATTCTCCAAACCCAAGTGAACAAGCTTGGCGCTTGGTTTAGGAAATGGCGAGTCGAAGTCAATCCCGACAAAAGTCAAGCGGTTCTTTTCTCAAAGCCGCGTCGCAACCCCTGCCCCCCTCGACCGATCACCATGTTCGGCAAGCCGATCCCTTGGGAGAAGCGAGCCAAATACCTGGGTGTCGTACTAGACGAACACCTCTCTTTTTCAGAGCACATTAAGGCGGCTCGTTCGCGCGCCGCCTTCGCTCTAGGTAGACTTCACTTTGTCCTCAATGCACGTAGCAAATTGTCACTAAAGTGCAAAATGCGTATCTACACAGCGTGCATCCGCCCGATCATGACATATGCCAGTGCAGTCTTTGCACACGCCAAGCCCCATCGCTTCAATAGAATGCAGACCCTCCAGAACAAGTTCCTACGTACGATTACAGGCTCCCCCTGGTACGTTCGCAACGAGATCCTTCACGTTGACCTCAAGATTCCCACTATCCGCCAGTTCATGAAACGCATTTCAAAGCGTTTCTTCGAGACCGCCGCGAATCACCGCAACCCTCTGGTTGTCAAGGCCGCTAGCTACATTCCCTCCTCCATTAGTCATGTCCGCCGTCCCAAGCATGTCCTCACCGATCTCGATGACCACATAACTCTCATTCAGGAGAGCAGTAGGGCCACCAGTACAGTGCACAAACACAGACCGACATTCAGACCTCGCCGCCGAGGTTCCTCGCGAAGATCCCGACGTAATTGTCCCCCCCGACCCTTGCTCGACGAAGTGCCAGCCCGCACCGTAGCTGAGCCTGTAGCTTTAAATTCCCCGAATAATAATAATCAACAAAACTTGATCCAGCCTGTCCCATCTTGCTGTCCTCCCGTCAGCGACGCCCTAAGCCGAGGTACCCGTACCCCACAGGGGGTGCCCTTAGCGAGCGTTCGCTTAGTAATGTAAGTAGTTTTACGCCCCTGGCTGGAGGCTTTGAGTCCGCTTAAGGCAGCCACAGGATAGTCCGGTTAAATAGTCACGACCTCTCAAGGTCAACTACGAGATGCCATACACAAAAAAAAAAAAAAATATATACGAGGCGATACGAAATATTGCATTTCTATATAGATTTTTTTTCTAACTTTGTTGGCCTTGTTTTACAAATATGTACTCCTAAAAAGGGAATCATTTGTATTAAAAATAGTTTCGACTAATCAAATGGCTTACGCCTAGTTTTAAGTAATGCTTTAGTTTTGAACTATTATTCATCATCACAGTTTTCAACCTTAATTAAATTTATTTTTGTTTGCTTTGTTTTTTTTCATTTATTGGGGTTAAAAATTGAAAACTTGTCATAGGTGGCAGCACTATTCAACGTCTACATGACGCCATGGTTTTATTTATACTTTCTTTTGTATCGATCACAAACTAACGCAAACTAGTTCAATATGTCTGTGTCTTGGAGTGTAGCACTATTAAAACTCAAGAACTCACCTATCCAAACCTTTTTTTCCACTCGACGCTCGACTCTCGCCGCGGACGGACGTGTTTGTGCGCTCTCCCGCTCCAGTGTTGTGTTTCCTGTTACCACTCGTCGCAACCACGTGACGTCATCATAGTCGCCCCGACTACTCCGATTAAAATAAAATCAAGCAATTGATTTTATTTTTAATCAATTAAAAAGTGCCTTTTTCAAGGCAAATCTCGTTTCTCTATCAGACGTTTTGTGAGTAGCTTCACTAGGCCCCTTCTGGGTAAAACCACAGTTTCGTGGTCCTCGGTTGAAACCTTACGGTGTCAACGAAGCCGAGTGGGGTGTTGACCCAATTCGCACCCGCCGAACCCCTTCAGGGCGAGGCAGTTAGTTGGACGGGTCCCAGATAACCGGCCTTGGGGGATCTCCTAGTCGGCTCTGGTGACAGTTTTGCTTTTCAGCTACTCACCTAGTGTCTCTAGGGTGTGTCTACACCCTTCGCGCTAGACTGGTCAGGGCCCCGTTCGCACAATAAGACTGGCGACGGGTATACAAGCTTAGGGCTCACCATTAGGTACACACCTCCCTGTCTGCACCCGACAGGGAGGGAACTCATCCCCGGGCCAATCCACCCGGGGAGTTAGGTATAGGGTTAATAGGCTCTAAGTGGAAACTTAATTTCCACCATTCCCTCCCTTAGGCCTTCCCCCCACTCCGACCATGGAGGACGCCCTTATAGTGGCGTTCTTCAAGGAGGTCCTATTTAAGGACCCCGACTTCCTCGCCAAGTATGGCGCTAAATTCGCTGCACTGCAGCAGTCCGTCCCCGGTCCCTCTGACCTAGTAGGCACCGACGACAGCTCTGATATCGCTACGTTTAGCGATGCCCTCGAGCCCTCTCAGTCGCAACTTCTAAGTTGCTCGCCGCCGGCTGTCCACATGGACACCAGCGAGCCTTCCCCTCGCCCGACCTCGCCGTACGTAATCTCGAGCGACGACCAGAGCTCCTCCCCCTCTTCCGACGAAGGCGTCTTTAAGACGGTCGGCTCCAAAAAAAGGAGCCTAAAACCGAGTCCTGACACAAGGAAGAAACCGAATATCGAAGCCACTTCCGCTCCCGTGGCTCCATCCGCCACCGCCCCCTCTCAGGCCGCCTCGGCCTCAACCTCTTCACTCAGCCACAGTGCTGCCAAGCCCGCTGCCCAGCCTTCTGCGGCAAAGAAAATCGCCCCCCCTCCCCCTGTGTACATCCAGGACAAGGGGAAGTGGACAGACGTGTCCAAATGGTGCACCGACCTGCGTATAGGCTACACCAGCGCGAAATCTACCCAACAGGGTATTAAGGTAACCGTCCCGACATCTAACGATTATAGAGAGCTCACAAAGACTCTCCGCCTTAGAGGTGTGTCCTTCCACACCTACGCCCTCCCCGAAGACCGTCAAGTCCGCGTCGTGATCCGTAGGATCCCGAAGGAGATACCCGCGGAAGAGATAAAAGCCGACCTTCTGTCGCAAAACGTCCCCGTTGCGGAAGTCCACCGCATGCACCGCGCCCGAGGCAGGGTACCATTCGATATGGTCCTCGTCGTCTGCCCTCCTACTGAGGGTCACCACCCTATCTTTAACGTCCGTTCCGTCTGCAACCTCACCGGCTTGCAGATCGAGAAGCCTTTTAAGACCGGTGTCATAGGGCAGTGTCACCGCTGCCAACTCTACGGGCATTCGCAGATGCACTGCCACGCGAAACCCAGGTGCGTCAAGTGCCTGGGCGATCACGGCACTGCTGACTGCAGTCGTCCAAAGGACCGCACCTTATGCACAGAGCCGCCTAGCTGTGTGCTATGCGGCGACTCTGGCCACCCGGCCAATTATCGTGGGTGCCCCAAGGCCCCTAAGACATCATCTCCCAAGCTGACGAAGCGTGCAGACGCCCGCCAGCAAAGGGAAAGCCCCCGTTACGCCCACGCGTGGCCTACCACTCAACATCAGGAGCGACTCAGTCCTCAGAGGCCCTCGCCCTGGAACTACCTCCACCATCAGCAGGCTTTTCCAGCCTTAGCACCTAGACCCGTTCCTGCGGCCATCCCTCCACTTATGGACCCCCGCATCCGCGTCAACGCGCCCCCAGGCATTCCTGTGCCTCTAAATAAAGCCGCTCCCGCCGCTTCAGCTCCACCCGCAGCCACCCGTATGGTCGGCCAGAATCCAATGGACGCCTTCAACGTGATCTCGAGCACGTTCACGGCCTTCCTTACCCCTCGCGCCAGGAAAATGGCCAGCGAAATTGTTGCCGCCAGAAATGCCGGCGACATTTATATGATCCAAAATATATACAATGCGTACCCGGACATTACGCAAGCCCTGATGTCCTTCAACAACCAACCCAACCCTAATCATGGATAAAGGAATCCTCGCGCGAACCAAACCCCGATCCCTAAAGTTAGGTTATTTCAATGCCAATGGCATCCTGCGACAACGCGCTGAAATCAGCGAGTTCCTCCGCGACCATCACATCGACATCCTCCTTGTTCAGGAAACGTTCCTAAAACCGAGTTACCGAAATCCGTCAATTGCAAACTATCGTACAGTTCGCAATGACAGGACGCGTTGCCATAAGGGCGGTACCCTTTTCTACTACAAAAAGGAGCTATACTGCATTCCCATAGACCCTCCCACACTCTCACGATTAGAAGTGTCTTGCTGCCGGCTTGGCATGACAGGTCATCAACCGATCACCATAGTTTCGGCCTACCTCCCCCCCATTAATACTTCGGAGAACTTCCAACTCCTTACTGAAGATCTTTCTGTCCTTTTTAGCCTGAGTGACTCCGTTATCATAGCGGGTGATCTCAACGCCAAACATCCCTCCTGGAATAGCACCAGGACCTCTTCCAGAGGGAGACACTTGTTCAACCTCTCCTCCTCTCAGAATTTCGATGTCATCGCGCCGATGACTCCCACTCATTTTCCCCCCGATCCCAATCACACCGCCGATGTACTCGACGTGGCGCTCCTACAGAACGTCAACCTACGGTTGGACTCTATAGAAGTGGTACAAGAGCTCGCTTCCGATCACCGTCCAGTAGTCATGAAACTGGTCCCCCGCATAGGTCTGCCCGATTCCACCCAACCCCTTCCCAACAAAGTGGTAACGGACTGGAGGAGAGTAAGCGATCGCTTAAAATCCACCACGTCCCCCCACTTGGACCCAATCCCCGATCATTTTGAGTCTATCGCTGACACGACGGCCGCGATCGACTCATTCACAGCTCACGTACAATCAGTCCTGAACGATTGTTCAAGGGAAATTCCAGCGACGGATGACCGTCGCTGGAAGTTGCCGGACGATGTACGCGAACTGTTGAATGAGAAGAACGCGGCTGTCCGTGCCTACAGCAACTTCCCCTGCGACGCGAACAAAGCCCATATGCGTTACTTACAGCGTACTGTAAGAACACGCATAGAGGAGCTGCGTACCGCCGGCTGGGATAAGATGTTGAGCGAACTAGAGCCCACCCACCTAGCCTTCTGGCAACTCCAGAGGAAGCTCAGATCCGGAGAAATAGTCTCCATGCCCCCCCTGATCCGTCCCGACAAGACCATCGCCTTCGATGATGTCGACAAGGCTGAGCTTCTAGCCGACACTCTAGAAGTCCAATGCTCGCCTAGCTCTCAACCAGTAGACCAAGCTCACCTCACTGAGGTCGACGCTGAAGTCGAACATAGAGCCTCCCTCCCTCCCGTCGAAGACCCAGAGTATCCACTGCCCCCAGTCACGCCCGACGAAGTGCACGACCTCATCAAAGGTCTTAAGGCTCGTAAAGCCCCCGGCTCAGATGGAATCACCAATAGGGTATTCCAACTTTTCCCTGCCCACCTGATAATGCTACTGACCACCATCTTCAATGGTGCTCTGAGCAACAACATCTTCCCGCAGGCATTCAAAGAAGCCACCGTCATCGGTATCCCGAAGCTCGGCAAGCCAAAGTCAGAGCCTAGTAGTTACCGCCCCATCAGTCTGCTCAATGTCCTCGGCAAAATCTATGAGAGGCTTATTTATAAGCGCCTCAGAGACTACGCCGAGACAAAGGGCCTCATCCCCAACGAACAGTTTGGTTTTAGAACCCAACACTCGTGCGTACAACAGGTCCACCGTATAGTCGAACACATCAACTTCGGTTTCCAACGAGGTTTGATGACCGGTGCTGTTTTCTTCGACATAGCGAAAGCGTTCGACAAAGTCTGGCACAACGGCTTATTATATAAGCTGTACCAACTCGGTGTGCCAGATCGTCTCGTGCTCATCTTACGGGACTTTTTGTCGAACCGCACCTTCCGTTATCGCATCGAAGGAGCGCTATCCTCCTCCCACCCTATTCGCGCAGGAGTCCCTCAGGGCTCTGTGATCTCTCCTCTAGCTTTCACGCTATTCACCAGCGACATGCCAAAGTGCAGCAAGGCGCAGTTGGCCCTGTTCGCAGACGACACGGCCATCTACTACACCGGCCGCGATCCAGACTCGATATCTCGCATTCTCCAAACCCAAGTCAACAAGCTTGGCGCCTGGTTTAGGAAATGGAGAATTGAAGTAAATCCCGACAAAAGTCAAGCGGTTCTATTCTCGAAGCCGCGTCATACCCCCTGCCCCCCTCGACCGATCACCATGTTCGGCAAGCCGATCCCTTGGGAGAAGCGAGCCAAATACCTGGGTGTAGTTCTAGATGAACACCTTTCGTTTTCAGAGCACATTAAGGCGGCTCGTTCGCGCGCCGCCTTCGCTCTAGGTAGACTTCACTTTGTCCTCAATGCTCGTAGCAAATTGTCACTTAAGTGCAAAATGCGTATCTACACAGCGTGCATCCGCCCGATCATGACATATGCCAGTGCAGTCTTTGCACACGCCAAGCCCGTTCGCTTCAATAGAATGCAGACCCTCCAGAACAAGTTCCTCCGTAGGATAACAGGCTCCCCCTGGTACGTTCGCAACGAGATCCTTCACGTTGACCTAAAGATTCCCACTATCCGCCAGTTCATGAAACGTATTTCAAAGCGTTTCTTCGAGACCGCCGCGAATCACCGCAACCCTCTGGTTGTGAAAGCCGCTAGTTATATACCCTCCTCCATTAGTCAGGTCCGCCGTCCCAAGCATGTCCTCACCGATCCCGATGACCACATAACTCTCATTCAGGAGAGCAGTAGGGCCACCAGTACAGTGCACAAACACAGACCGACATTCCGACCTCGCCGCCGAGGTTCCTCGCGAAGATCCCGACGTAATTGTCCCCCCCGACCCTTGCTCGACGAAGTGCCAGCCCGCGCCGTAGCTGAGCCTGTAGCTTTAAATTCCCCGATTAATAATAATCAACTAAACTTGATCCAGCCTGTCCCATCTTGCTGTCCTCCCGTCAGCGACGCCCTAAGCCGAGGTCCGTACCCCACAGGGGGTGCCCTTAGCGAGCGTTCGCTTAATAATATAAGTAGTTTTACGCCCCTGGCTGGAGGCTTTGAGTCCGCTTAAGGCAGCCACAGGATAGTCCGGTTAAGTAGTCACGACCTCTCAAGGTCAACTACGAGATGCCATACACAAAAAAAAAAAAAAAAAAATATCCAAACCAAATGTTTAGTTTAGGCTTGGTTCGGACTATTAAGTAGATGTTTTATGTGAAGTTTGCACAAAATCGGTGGAGAGGTTCTTCATTTATCACATTTTTATAACAAATGAATTCAATAAATGGCGGATAATTTTGTAAATGGGGATTGTGCTGCCAAATTGAAACTTTTTACATTTTTTAAATAAAAAAAATGTTGTTATAACATTCATGCAGTCATTTCATTCTGGACGTGCTTCGAAAATTGTCAGAGATTATTATTCCTTTGTTTTTATATTTTTAAAAATATTGTTGAGTGCATGCATTCATACAAAAGGTGATTCTTGTGTACTATGTATTTGTGTGCGTGTACTTTTCTAAGTTTTTTTTTGCGAGCCGTCGCGGCGTCGGTGTTTCTTTACAAGCTTTATTTGAATTAAATTGTCAAACGCATTTACACAAAAGGTAGGTTTTGAACTGTTGAAGTGAATTACATGTATGTATGTGTGTTTCTTTATTTGACAAAACATTCTGTGCATACGGGTGTTTTTTTATTTTGTAACAGATGGAAGCAAGGAGATTTAAAAATGAATTATTTAATGACCTTTTTATATACATTGAAGTAGGCAGTCATAATATATATTTCCATTCACACATATACGCACATGTATTTAATAAATACTGATACACCACTCTTTTTTATATGAGGGAAAAATGCCACGAGCCAGACGAGCAAATATAGGTCGGCGAACGCGTAATGCAAATAATGTGGCATTACTAAGACGATCACATAGGTACTGCAGATGAACGCGCACAAGCTAATGCATCGCAGCATGGACGTAATGCACGAAATAGATCTGTTGACCCTGTACCTGTACTGAATCTTGCACGGCGATCAAGAATACGTCATGCTTTTTTGGTTGAATTGATGCGTGCTTCTTTTAATTACAACAGTCAGATTGATTATAGTATGTACGGTTATATAAGAATAGAATGATGGACGCAACATGTCCACATTGTGATGCGGCTAACTTTCCAGGTGAAACGCCCGGCATGTGTTGTGCTAATGGCAAAGTGAGATTGCCAGCATTAGAAACTCCACCCATTGCATTCATTTATTTTTGGGACATCTCAAACGCCGAAGCACATTTTGAGTCATATTCAACAATACAATTCGTCATTTCAAATGACTTCTTTTGGTGCTACTAAAATGATTAGAGATAATTTTATGCCGACGTTTAAGGTAAATACTTCAACAGGATTGTCCCATGTTTATATCAATCTGAATCTTAAAGTATTCGATAGTTTAAAAAAATCATGATCCAACATCTACCTAAAATTGCATACATGTTACAGATTCAGGGCCAGATTTATCATCAAGCTGGTTCGTTATTGCCATACACCGACGCTGATCATCAATTTTTACAAATTTATTTTATTGGTGATGAAAATCGTGAATTGGATCAACGTTGTGCAATTGTTTCGAATACAAGACGAGAAATTATTCGTGAGCTACAAAGGTTTTTCCATCAGCATATCGCATTAGTTCAATTGTTCAAAATTGCTCTCGATCATATGCCATCTGATAATTACAAAATCGTAATAAGGGCTGATAGAACACCTTTTGGAGAGCATGCAAGGCGATTCAATGCACCGACAATTGATGAGGTTGCAATTGTAATTCTTGGTGATCATATTGTACTTCATCGCAGAAATGAGCAATTGCAACGTGTTTCGGAACTTCATCGTAGTTACGATTCATTACAATACCCAATATTGCATTGGAAAGATGATGATTACTGATCCACGAACAGGTGAATAATTGACCTATTTTCAGTGTGTTGACATTTCATTTGTATAATTTTCTAAAGTCACATTTTGCACATATTTTCATGTCTACATGTACAGAAAAATAGCTAGCAATTAATACAATAGTTTTTTTGTTTAATTAAATGAATTTGATGTCTCAATTTTTATATTTTATCATATCACTTTATACGTAGCGAAGCACGTACCGGGCCGCTAGTATTCTTATAAATATTTGCAACTGAATAGTTTGTTAGCCTATAATTTGTTTGAATGCATAGAGGGTATAAAAAATCCCACGTACAAAGATACAGAGATACGCATGAAAAACATAAACCACCCTGTCTTTTTGATTCGCGGTCACATGAAATTCAAATGAATAAACAAATGCTTTATTTCATCTTATACTGCCACATTATATTACAAAGACTTAGAGCACTTTAAGGCTTTACTAGGTCGTAGGGATTACTAGGTCCCAATAAATCAAGGAGAAGTAAAATAATCGTTTAGTCAAATCGAACAAATTATTGACACTGCAAAGTAAGGTTTTGTTTTTTAGCAACACCGTCATGGTCCGTTCACAGTTATTTTACCTCTGACAGCAACAACCCCACATCAACCATAAACCAACGACTAATGGAGATGGAGATCACTGTGATGTTGACAGTAATGCAAAATCCGAGGTAAAATACCTGTGAACGAACTGAACCCAGCGTCCATATATACCGCCCGGTCAGTCGCCAATGAGGGTTTTCGAAACTTTTTCTGCCACAAGGCGGCGCTTCGTAGGCGTCAGGTCCAAACAGCTGTCAAATAGCACAGAGTCGTAGGTACTGAACATAAATTATTACAATTCTATTGTATTTGGAAGTGTTATTGATTTTATTATGGATTATTTTTCGTTGGAGTAAATTTATCTCTGCGAATGGCTACAAGCCACTGTTTTAATCGGGTTTTATCTCTCGTAGGGAACTTATGTCCTCCTGTTTTATTTGCACACATAGGCACTGCACAACACTGTGGCATTTTAAACAACGATATTCCGAAAGGAATGATTTTAAGAATAAATAAACCAAAAAATATAGAAAATTACAATTCGCGTATGTATTTTGACAGTCCATTGGACCTGCCGCTACAATCCTGCCATCTATCGGAGATCATTTCAGAAAACCCTCATTGTCCAATAGCATGCCGTGATTGCAGAAAGTTACCACTTTATTTGATGGAACTACTTTTCAGTAGGTTCTAAGAATTTTGTTTTCTTTTTCAACAGAATCGGCTGTCTGGTTCGTCGAAGCTTTCATTTTATTTTTAAATTGAATATTATTATTATATTTAACTACCTACCTACCTACTCACTGTATCCAGCGACAGCGACCCAAACTACCTTTCTTTTCTTTCGTGAGCTCTCTGATGACCAAATTATTACTGAAATTTAATTATCTCACGGGTTCCCATCCCGTGGGGCCTGCCCTTTTTGGGGGTCGTAGAGTGACGTATGAGGGGACGCGCGACGTCTCCAAAAACGCACAATGGTGCCGATTCTCTTGTATACCGAACTAAACTATCACTAAAATTCCTTACTTTTGGCTATGAGAGTCATAAATCTATTCTACAAAAAATATTCTCTATATTAAAAATAATTTTTCTGCTTTAATTTTTCTGCAAAGGTCGACAAAATAAGCTGTGATATTTCTAAATGAATGGTGAAAAGATAAAATGCACGCAATTTGAATTTGTGAATTTGGACACATAATTGTTTTTTCGTGTTATGTTTATAACTATGTTAGCAATAGAAGGATTTTAATGTAAATACATGTACCTAATACGAGTAAATAAAACCCCGAAATAATTGGTCACCTCAACCACCCAACATTAGCATCCATTGGCACAAAGGCCTCGTAGCCATGCCATAAACAATAATAAAGAAAAACATTAGCATCCATTTTCTCGGCATCTATGTCATCCGTAATTCCTTATTCCGTACTGAGAAAAGTGAAAAAACCACAGTCATTCGTCAAATTCACATTGTTTGTTTTTTGTCTTAGATTTCAATAGTAACCTGTGTGGATTTCAATTAAGGTGTAATAGCAATCAAAGAGTTCTTACAAGGTACGTATTTTACTGTAGCTAATTGTGCTTAATTTTAAAATTATGATTCGAATTTGCTTCATTTTGTTTTGAAATCACTGGTGGAGCATCAATCATCTCAGGATGGAAACACTTGATTGATAGCTCTATGTTTCTTTTCGATAAACTTATACCTATCTTTATTTCAGCATCATGTCGGCAACTGCATTATTCGGTAATACTTCTGGTTTAGGCGGTAGTTCTGGAGGCAACAAGCATTTGGTAGAATTTCGTGCCGGAAGAATGACTCTAAAAGGTCGTATGGTTCATCCTGATAAGAGGAAGGGTCTTTTGTATGTGTACCAAGGAGAAGACTCATTGATGCATTTTTGTTGGAAAGACCGTACTACTGGTGAGGTTGAGGATGACTTGCTAATATTCCCTGATGACTGTGAATTTGTGCGGGTGAACGAATGCACAACTGGCAGAGTTTATGTCCTAAAATTCAAGTCTTTTTCTAAGAAGTATTTTTTCTGGATGCAGGTAAGAAATGCAGCTAGTTTTAAATCTGGTCTTATTAATGTAATTAATTATTGTAAAAATAGTGTGTTTATACAAGCAAGGTAATGAAATGACTGCCCTAATGGACCCCGTCAATTAGTGCTGACATCTCTTTGAGGTGCACGTGGAACACGACGTGCCGTCGACCCGAGCCTGGTCCTTACCGCCCAAGCAAGCCCACGCCTACGGTGGCCGGGAATTTGTTTGCTATTCCCGACACCCAGGGCGTCTCCTGTGGCGACTAGGGGCGTGAGGGCGCCCGAGTCTCCCTCACGCGCTCTGTCTTATTCTTCACGAGCATTATTGCTTTGCAGAAGGAGATGACGGTTTCCCATTCGCTCTTGCTCCGTACCATGGCCTGGAACAGGGCCGCATGCGAGAGATCGACGCACACTAGACAGCTCAACTATAACATAATATGAAATGCTCACAACTCATAGTGCCGTTTAAACAATGATTATTTGCATCATTTTGTTGCATCTGTTACTGAATAAAAACATAATTGTTGGGAATTGACTCTGCCCTTATTCCATGGGACTTAAACATAACTGCCAAAATGTAGGTTTACTATAGGTACATGTCTGCCTAACCCTTGGGGGTTTACAGGTGAGATGTTACGTGTTTTGTAATTGTTTTGTAGGAACCCAAGACAGATAAAGATGATGATTTATGTCGCCGCATCAATGAGGCTTTGAACAATCCTCCAACTTCTGGGGGACGTGGTGGTGGTGGCAGTGGTGGACAGGATGGAGAGCTACAAAATATACTGAACAACATGTCTCAGCAACAACTCATGCAACTTCTTGGAGGAGTTGGCCAAATTGGAGGACTATCCTCTCTTCTGGGCACTATGGGGTAGCTATAAATACCAGACATAATTTAACATACTGTTCAACATTTATCATCCTAAATGTAATCAGGGAGCACTCTAAGGTTATCAGTATCGCTCTGCACTTGAGAGTTGCATTACTCAATAAATGCTAATATACTAAAAGTAAATAATAAAAATTGAGATATTAAATTAATATTTACAACAATTTTTTAATCAGTTAAGTATGTTAAATTATACTATTTTTGTTACCAAATTAAAGTAGCTTAATGTTTCGGATTTCAGGATCATCATTTAAATTAATTAAAAATATGTTTTTACTTGGAACAATGCATAACTTATTGGTCTCAAGTAATTCAAATAACTGTGGGTTTGATGTTTAAGTCAACTCCTGATCACCCTACACTGCTCTGTTCATGTATGTTTATTGAAATTACACAATGAATTGAAATTCCTCAAACAAACATTGCTGGATGTTAAAACCGTCAAGTAGCCCATACCCTATTGTGCTTTTTTCTTTTGTGTATGGAGGTTAACTGATGTATGACTGATTAAAGTCGCCTATCGGAGCTATAACACATTTTTCTTTAATTAAATAGCATTAACTATGAGAATGTTTTGCCAGTAACAACAGTGGTAGCAACAGCGGCAACACAAGCGCTCGTCCTTCGGCAGGCAGTGGCAGCAGCAGCCGCGGTGGGAGTGCCCCGCGCACGAGCGAGGCACGCACCGACTCGCGCGCCAGCGAGCCGCGCGCGAGCGAGCCCGGCGCCACGCGCACGCCGGCGCGCGCTCGCGACGTGCCCGCGCCTACCGCTACTCCGCCCAACACAGCTACCGCTGCGCAGCCACGTGGTACGTCATAATCTTATACCATTATGTCTTTTCACTATTCTTTCAAATTGGATTTTCTAAGCCAATTCAAACTTTTTTTTAGTCATAACATAACTATAATTTGTGTGTATTGTGTAAAAGTGTATTTTGCTTTCAATACCAATCTACCAGTTCGATAGTTTCAACCTTAGTAAAGTTTCAATATACTTGGGGGATTGTTGTCAAAAGTGGTTAAGCAATTAACGGGTTGACTATACAATGCTATATTTATTTCCTAAAAACCCCAAGGGCAAGAAAAGACAAAACTAAAATGGTCACACCATAGCAGACAGCCCCTGACCCTCTCACTTTATCAACAGTTCTTTGTAACTGGTGGCTTAGTGTTTGAGTTGCGGGCACAGCCACAGCTCGTTAATGCTACGTTTGAAACAGATGGTGCAGGCGGGCAGATCTACTTGTCAGACTTGCAGCGCTACTTCTCAGGGCTCGGCAACGCGCCGCCGGAGGGTTCGGCGGGCGCGGCGGGCTCGGCGGGCGCGGCGGGCTCGGCGGGCGCGCGCGTGGAGCTGGCGGCGGCGCTGGCGTCGCCCGGCGTGGTGTCGGCGGCCAGCGCGCCCGGCACAGCGCCGCGCCTGGCGCCGCACCTGCCTCCCGCGCCGCCCGGTGCCGCCCAGGACGATGTAAGGACCACCCTGCTCTCACCGCAGTTCGCTCAGGTGAACCTTCACGTATAGCGTTCCAGTCCTCGGCTGCGGCACGTCGCCACAGGGACTCGTCTCGCGTCTGGCTTCTCATTTTATCGAGCGGTATGCGTCTCGCATATTTTTCTAACGCTTCCTGGTTCGTCTGTTTGTGCGAGGTGCATGGGATTCCTTGAATTCGGCTTTGTTATGCCCCATATTTTTGCAAAATGTTATCTCTTCAACTGGGATTGGCCAGTTTTCCAACAAGAAACCATTTGGCAGTAGAATAGGTTTAATAATCAGAATTGGTGAGAAAATACCATGTCCTTTATTTCACCATAAATGACGTCATCAAAGGCATTGCAATGAAGAAGGCATTCTTCTATATTTAAGACTTGACAGTAAAAAAACCTATTGTCTGTCAGTGTTTTAGTACAGACAAACAGACCTCAATACCAAGCAAATATAGAACATTTTGATTACTCTCTTTTTATGCTAGTTGGAATTTATGAATATACAATTTCCTTTTTTCTAACAGCCAAAATGTTTTGGCAGAAGTTAAATTTGATGTACGATGGACTGTGGCAACTCACACATATCGTAACTTTTAAAGGTAAGTAATAATTTGACCAATCAAAATATGAGGTGAGAATAAATATAAATAAAATAATGAGTCATTCAAGGCGACAATATTTGCGACACCATTTTTACAAGAATGACCGACTACACAGAATAATATTACATTTGCATGCCAATGACGACGTCACTTTCATAATTTTAAAAAATCAAGGCATTCTTCAATCCAAATTATTCTAAACATGCCTATTGCTGATTATTGCATGTTATTATTAAGAAACTTATCATTTTATAATTAATTGTTTTAACTTACTGAATAACAGTGCATTAATGTGTGCTGAGTAAATCTTGTGAAGATCTCTATTATTAACAAAAATAAGATTACTTCTAATATAGACCTATATAAACTAAAAACATCCCACCACATCCCGGAAATGGGTAGAAGATATTCATAATCACCATCAGTGTATTGCACAGATGTTGCATCAACTTACTCCCAATTTTTATTAGTGTTTTATTGCAACCATCGTCAGCAATCGTTTCCCCATGTAATAATTTCCGTGACTAGTCCTTGATAACCCAAAAAATCTGGAGCTGTTGTGGACCATTCTGTTCAATGAAGTTATAACATGCAGCCTATAAAGTCTGACTGTTACATAGTTTAAGTCTTGTGCAAATATGCACACTATAAATTACTGGTTTATAATATTGGATATCTACAATTTGATACAAAAGTACCTAAATACTTAATTTACAATCTTTGGTCCATCATAGAGTTGCATATTGAACACACCTATTAACACTTGCTATTATATTCCAGGCTGCGAACCAATTCTCTTCGGCGTTGACTTCTGGACAAATGGGTCCAGTGATATCGCAATTTGGTTTGCCTTCGGAAGTCACAGCGGCTGCGAACACAGGCGATATGCAAGCTTTCTTTAAAGCGCTTGAAAACACTTCCAATGCTTCCGATAAGCCGAAGGAGGATGACAAAAAGAAAGAAGAGAAACCCAAAGATGACAAAGGGGACAAAAAAGATGACGACGCCGAGATGTCACTCGATTGATTTGGGACATAGGTCGCATCTTAGTTGTTTTTAAAAGCATCAAAGCCATGTATGCAATTTTTGTTTTATATTCGTTAGCGATTTCGTATTACATTGGAAATATAGATTTACTTTTCAATGTTTTATTTTATTTTATCACATAGCTTCCTAACAAATCATACGGCGTAACTATTTTCTTAAGCTTAAGCGGAGTGGACTTGAGAAAGGTGGAATCGAGTTGAGGCGCCGCCCGGTAAACGCACGCTTTACATTTCATCCACACATGGAATTCCCTTGATAATATTAAATGATGATGAGCAAATACGCACATCGAAAATATCTAGCGATCAAGCATTTTTTTAGCGATAAACGGTTCTTTTAAAGATATTTTTTGGACTCGCTATTGATTATTAATGGTGGCTACACATTTAAAACCTGACATTTAAATGAATTACAATACCTTTTAAGTAACTTTACATCAATTAGGACGTGCCACGCGCACCAGCGCATTTACTGCGAACCTGCCCTGAAATACGTAGTAAATAGTAAACACAGCAGACTTAATAAAGAACGAATGACAACACGATTTGACAGTTTTATTTATTTATTTATCAACTTACATCTACCGTTACAGGATACTCCCAATGCGATACATGTGCAACTTATTTAATTATTATCATCTATAACTAATTATATACAATGCATTCCTTGTGAATTCACTCCGAGAACAACAAAATAAGTCCGTATCCCTCGCTATGAGGTTGAGCGTGCGAAGCGCACGCGTCAGCGGCGCCTCCCTTAGCAGGTTGGTCCTAGCGCGCGGTTCCACTAGCAGTGGCGGCTGCCGTCGTCGCCACACGTACCTGTCCGGAACACACAGACTCACCTGCCCTAAAATAACTGCATTATGCACCTTCCCCCTCAGTAACTTAAATATATAAGAGGTGAGTGCAAGATCCCTCCTTACCCTTTGCTCATTGTATCCTACCATACCTAAAATTAATAAGGTCGGATACATTAACGGGTAGAAGGGATACACTCCATAATTGCGCATATATAAGTTGTTCTGGCTCCCGATGTGTTTAGCCCGTCCGAAATAGTTTATTAATTATTGGGAGTAGGATTAATTCCGAAGTATCGAACTACTTTATGTCGGGCCCGTATCTTCATTGACCGACTAACGGCCGAACCCAACAATGTATCTATCACAAATTTTGGCGTACAGGAACAGATAGAATTGTACTGTATATCATCAGCTATCTGGCTTAGGTTTTTGATTTTGGCCGTTATTGGGTTCGGGCGTTATGGGCCCCCTGTTTTCGCTGGTGTACCACGAACAATTTTATAACTCAAAACGTATTGTTAGAAATTTCTGTTAATAATTAAATATCTTCTGTCAGTTGAATTCCTATAAAATCCTAGTCTTTGAGACAAAATCAGTATCATGTCACATTTCTGAGTTGAATAAATATACAAACGGACTCTCTTGAGACGACGTCACCCGAGCCAAGACGAAATGCTTAGAGCCGTAGGAGTAGAAGCTGGTTCTCGGCAACTTAGTCTGGCCATCACTCTGGGCACTACTACCTCTCGGCAACGTAGTCTGGCCATCACTCTGGGCACTGCAAGCTCTCGGCAACGTAGTCTGGCCATCACTCTGGGCACTACTAGCTCTCGGCAACGTAGTCTGGACATCACTCTGGGCACTAGTAGCTCTCGGCAACGTAGTCTGGCCATCACTCTGGGCACTACTAGCTGTCGGCAACGTAGTCTGGCCATCACTCTGGGCACTACTAGCTCTCGGCAACGTAGTCTGGCCATCACTCTGGGCACTATGCAAATTGTATTAGTCGCCTCACGCTACCGCGTCAGTGGCAACCTGGCTGAGCTCCATGGAAGAAGAACTTGCATCACCACATGCAGTTAAGATCGTCGCATCCAAACCCCTGCTTAATCGCTCTTCAGGGTTGTTAATATGCAATCAAAACATTAGAAATCAAATTGCACCAAGTCAGTCTTCGTTTCCATATCTACATAACATCACGCCTGTAATCCCGGAAGGGTTAGGAAGAGGTGTACCTATAATACACCCACCTTTCGCCAGTTATGTTTAAGTCCCATGCGATAGGGGGCGAGCCTATCGTCATGAACCGGGCACAAATCCAGACTCCGGGCTTCCATATCTAGCTACAAGTATCTACCACCTATTGGAGCCCCGCAATCGTAGGTTCTGAGGGGTAATACGGATGGTCGGTCAAAGTTGATTGTGGATGGGGTGACATTCATTCCATTTATTGTTCAAGCATAAGTTTTAAAAAAATCTCCACGAAAGGTTTATTAAGCCACAATCTCCTAAGTTTAGGGTCTTTCGGAAAATGTACACTCCAATTTCCGAGTATTAATTATGAACAGAACAAGGAAACATTTTCGACAAAAAAAAAAAACACCTCACATCTTGTAATAAAAGCTTGTGTTGGGAAACTAGCTACGACAGCGCCTTTTTGACAGTTGCATTTCAGCACCCAAAAGCTAAACCGTAATCATTTCGAGATAAATGTGATAATGATTAGAAAAATTTGCCTATTATAGATAAAGTCCCACGTTAGTTCAAAAAGGATATAGCCAGCTGCCATGTGCTTCTCCAAGATAAATGTTGCGAAAATAGTCTGTTGGATACACTGATGTCATATCTGCCATCTATTAACAACAAAGAGAACTAAAGTTTTGTTGTAACTCGCGAGATGGCGTAGTGAGTTAATGACAAACGATTTCAAGACTGGTGCTGCAAGAATTTGTTACAAACATAAATAAAATTATATAAAGTTATAATTCCAATAGTAGATTAGTGAATTATGCATTTACGGTTAAATTAAAATACGTACATAAAAAAATAATAACTATTATAGGTACTGTGATAAACTCGTGAAAGTTTAAAAATATATTCATGAAACATCGAAGTGAGGACGAGAACTGCACAAAATAAAAATTAGAATGTATTTCTTAAAAAGTGCTGCACAAAATAACAGGCTTAATTTTCAACGAATGGTCACTGATTATGCGAGAGCCGTTCTATGCCTTATAAGTTTGGGTAGATACGTGGAATAGCGTAGTACAGTTGTACCAATATGCTTGCTGTCAAAATAATGTGTTAAAACCTTTACCACCGTGCTCTAAGAGTCAATATGTCTGAGTCACGCTACGCTGACATTGTATATTATCTATAAAAACATCTGTCCGGCTAGCTTCATATTTTGTATGTAATACCTACTTTCAATTCGGTAGTAATATTCATTCTCTGTCGGAGTTCAGCGCGGTGCGCGCGTTTACATGTGCGAAAGCACAGTACATTGGTACAAATACGTTTAGATGATTCTCTACTTTTATATAATTTGAATTAACTAACACAAGTGCAAATAGTGAGAATAGTGTTGTGCTCTTAACTATGTGCAGCGTTGGCATTTTAAATTGGTGTAATGGAGCGAAGACAGGTTTTGCAAGATGTATGAGTAACCAATGACCGCAGGGCATCCCTGCGCGGGGGCGGACAGGGTGGGGGGAAGGGAAGACCAGATTGCCAACTACACTTCGGTGGGTTCTCGGTTCATCTCGAACAGGACCAAAAGAATTTAACTAGTGAGTCCCTATAATATTAGAAATACTTACCTTTTTTATTAATTTATTTTCTTGACTTACAATATTCATTAATGTAAATAACGAGGTTGACTCACACTATACACAAGGTGTTGTTATCATGACATGATAACAATTTGCGAATACAAGAATGTACCTAAGCGATTATTTTAAGGATATATCGAAACTCACTAAAATAGCTCTGGAAAAAAGGAACAAAAAAGTTTTGAAATTAAGAATGATCCTTGTTGCAAAAAGCTCAGACTTGACCGCATATTTTAGCGGCGATCACTATTCGCTGTGAGCTCTGATAAAACAACTCTTAAAAACAGTTGATTTTGTGGATAAGCGGTAGATTAGTTATTTGCGACAGCAAAGCAAAGACACGAGCGCACGGCGACCTCGAGCGATGGCGCGGGGAGTGGGGGGCGCTGGGGAATCCTTCTGGCGCCAGACCGGCATCGGCGTCTACCCGCGCCCCGCTCTCCTCCGCCTGTGCCCACACCCGCACAGTCCAACTCGAAATAGATGCACGGTGATTTACGCCTCGGGCGTATGAGTAAATATGTTGCTTGCCTGCCTGCCTTGGCACGTCCGCCCGCCCCCGCCACATGCCGATCTCCGTCCCATCTCAAAACTAACATTCACAAACTCGTCAGGTCCTTCTGTCTGTAATCAAAGAGCAAAATTTTGCTATTGTTTTATCGTTAATCCACTTTTTTTTATCAGTAGGTACCTACAGATAACTGTCATAATTGATAAGACCTAGAATGAATGAATCGCACTTATTTACTCGTTAAATTTTTGATAAAAATTCTTAGTAGTTAGAGGTATATTCACTGTCCATTCCAAGGTTGCCTGGAAGAGATCGCAGAAAGCGCTATGGCCGCCCATTGTATATTTTGTAGTGTTTTTTTTTTGTTATGTATTGTTGTGGTGTACAATAAAGTATATATAAATAAATAAATTTAATCTGACTAACTATAATCACTTTTATCTCCTTTCTCGAAGTGTGAAATCGGATGATAAACATATTGCTATTTTGGGTTGGTAGTCAACAAAAACCAGTAAGTAGCAGACCTAGGTATATTTTACAATTCGAGACTCGTAATAGAGTACGGAATGCGGACCTTTTGCAGAATACACAATGACATGTTTAGACGTTCATAATCTTCTCTTGCACTCCTAAATAAGTACGGACCTACTTTGTAAATAAAAATATTTTGAGAAAATAGTAGTAAAACAATAATGAAGGATACCGACAGCCGTACCTATCTTGGGGCTATGCGACGCTAAGCTAAGGTATCAAACCTGTCCAGAGAAAGCGTTTAGCTCTAGACAAAATGTTCCTCTTTTGGTTATTAAGAACACTACGCGTCAGACTTTGTTTATACAATCAGACGCGATTGTGATAGATTATCAATTCTCCCCATTAATGAGATTTTTATCATTCATGAGAAGATCGTTTATTTGGACGTGTAGATACCGACAATGGTCGGGCTGGTCAACAACAAAAAGTGGACATGGTAAGACCGGTCCCGCAGGTTTCCGCCAACCATAGCACTGGCAGACTTTCGTTCATGTCTACCGCCATTTTTCATTCATCTATGTATAAGCTCATACTTTTTATTATATTATTTATGTATCCTCTAATTCGTTATCAGCAGATAATAAAGACTTATGTAACCTAACAACGCGGAAAAGAAAGAATGCAATTCCTGAAAGTAGCTTTTTCAGAATCGACTTGGTAGTTGGTAAGTACTGAATATTGACTGATTTCAGACATTTAAATATTATTTAAATAATGTTTCAATAAAAATATTATGATAGTTATAACGAGTTTAAACATGATTTCACGGCTCAGATTATACTTATTTTATTTTCATTATAAAAGCCTCATTTGGAGCTTCGGTATAGTTACAAATTGCACTTAACCAACAGAAAATAATTTGTTCCATAAAAAAAAACAATGGGTTTCACAACGTTTAATTAAAATCAAAATCAAAAGTCATTTATTCAAACTAGGCTGAGAGTCAGCACTTTTCGAACGTCAAAATTACATAAGACAGTCCCCCAGAACGCCCGCTCTTCAACATTTCCTAGTGCTTTAGCTGGGAAGAAGAAGTGGCGCAACAAACTCCCCATTAAAAATATTCTATCCCTCAAACTTGTAGTCTAAGTAGTCTTGAGCTTATTTTGTCAAACGATCAAGTACATGTTACAAAAAAAATATGTAGGGAAGTATCTATAGCTAATTGTTATCAAAAAAAAAAATTATTACTTGAATTTAAAATGACGGGACAGCTGCGGTTTCACAAAATGTTTAAGTGCCTAGGGAGGTACGTCAATAATTGTAGTTCCTTAATTTGCAAAAAATTGCGTTTAATTAACATTTCGTTCATGTACATTCACACAGTTAAATTCAAATACCTACTAAGCGCAAAAAAAAAAAACTATTATATTATATCTTTGCAATGTGACACTGTAGGATACCATATTCCTGAACATGTTTTGTTTATATTTCAGATATTTTTTATCCCCTTTGACTGCTAGAAATGGTTTATTCCGTTGTCTACTAGTGTAATTAATTTTTTATGCTAGCGGACGTACCTACATAGGTATGCGATTTCCATAAATAATTCTAGCGTTAAATTAACAATATGCCAATATGTTAAGGCATAACTTGTGTATCAAAGTCAACACTCGCCAGGTGCATTTCATTAAATACGTCCACGTTACAGGTTTAGTAACTTTCTGGGCTGTCCTTCACGATATAATTCTGCTTCGTGAATATAAAACTAACGAACATAACAAAGTAAATAACTGTATTATTTACGAAGTACGTATTTACATTAGTTAATTAATTATGTAAGTGTCATAGGGGTCATTGGGAACAACGCCGGGTAGTCATTAGTGAATTTTAAGCAGTTCTGTTCTCACGTAGCTAACATATCATCATCATCATTTCATTTTGTATGGCGCTAAAAGGATTGCTTAGTTGTGGTCATAATTTACTGTGCACCCTAATTGCGTAACACACTATCAATCACAATCTGAATCATTTTGACGGATATTGCTAATCCATTGCTTCATATGCTCGAAAAATTTGTCGGCTAAACAACGTAAATAACGCAATGAATGTTGTTGAACTGTCAAAATGAAAGCAATTAGATACTATTAATATTGTGTTACGCAATTATCCCGCCGGTCGACATCAATAAGTTGTGTGTGCTACCATAATATGAAATTACATCTATTTCAATTAATCAAATTTATATATTTATTTAAGATATTTAACTCCCAAGAAATAGATCTTAATTTACCGAAAAGTCTGAAACACCCACCACTGATCTAATATTATCTACAGCATGTGTGTGTGTCTTATAATCTTATTGGCTACAGCCTTCACATGTGTACAAAGTACCTGAATTCAAACTTCATTAGCGTACTGTCACAAAGACCTTGTTGTTTTATGACGTGCAAGTGGCATTCAACCTTAGTATCGTAATAAAGCAATGGGGATGATGACAATCTTTTTATTTTTATGTCAAAAACTGTTTATTTCCAAATAGTGCAAATACATAGTATGACAAAAAGTGTAAAACCTTTTTTTGTATTTTTTTTTTGTATGGCATCTCGCAGGTCAACCTATGAGGTTGTCGTCTGCTTAAACGGACTTGCCTGTGGTTGCCCTAATAAATTAAGGCCTCCAGGACTTAAACTTAAATACTAAGTGTAAAAGCTTAAAAAACTGCCAAGTTATAAACGTTTTAAAGTAAGTTTTAGACTAGGACAGCACTACTGTAGAAGTGACGTCACGACTACGTAACTTCATACTAGCACCGTACATTGTCCGTACCGCGCGACAAGGACAGGAATAATCCCCTCCAAAAACTTTTAAAGCATGTATCTTCTTCATATTTACATCGATTTAACAGATTTATTCGATTATCAGATTTTTACTATGCCTTCTTTGAAATGACATTATTTTTACGAACATTTTTAATAGTAGTCATCATCCCAATTATGAGTTCGACTATACAGCAACAGACAAAAAAAACATCTCGTGTGATGGTGGTGGGCTGTATTTTCGTTCAAAAAATCGGTCTTAATTCCTGGCTAAACACGACCTTAAAAACGACTTTAAAAATAAACTCTTTTCTCCAAAATCGAGTCCATCAGGTTGCTTTCTCATCATAATTTGAACAAGTTACTCGACTTGGATAGCTAGCAAATTCCGAAATAACTGTTACTGCTGTACGTGTTAAAGGCAATGTCTAAAAATGTTACAAATAATTTAAATTATTTAACTTTGACTTTGCATTAGCAAAATAAAAAACCCTTCAGTACTGAATATAGATTTTTAAACAACGAACGATCTACACTACGAACAATAAGCAGAAATAACAATTGGCACCACATGGTATTTTTTTCTAGTTAGTTCTTTTCAGTTATACAATTAATACGATATTTTCACTAGAAACTCTAATCAACGGCAATAAGCCGGTGGTGAGGAACTTGTTAGCCGCCATTTATTTTCTGAAAAACATTCGATTTGCTTTTTTGAATCAGATACTGAGAAATGAAACAGCAGCAATGCCCCTATTTATTAAAAATAACTCCTCACTATAATTGAGGGAATCGAAGAAGATTCTAGGAACTATAGGAATCGTAAACGTGAAAAGGTTACGTAGGTAGGTAGTATGAGTGTTTATTATAGTATACATATATGTATTATGTATAGGTATGTATGCTCGTGCGTCTCACCGGCGCGATTGGCGAGCGAGCAGCGCAGCGCGTGCTCGGGGGTATTCCGAGAATTGCATACCGACTGAACAACACTTAACAGTTATAATGAGGGTGTTTTTAGCCTTTCTTTTGAGAAAAAACTTGCAAAAAGCAAAACAAAAAAGCAGTAATAACAGCCGCAAGAGTCGATCGAAGGTTGCCGAGGTCGGTCCGTGGATGGGTGACCATCAATAAGTACATACTGAGTCTCTGTGCCTTGGAAAACACGTTAAGCATTGTCTTTGACAGTCGTAACGGGCCCGAAAGTCTGACAACCAGACTTACCAAGGGGTACCTACCGCGTTACTCATTAACTGGGTTGTGGAGGTCAGAAGGCAGTCAAGGGTTGGTTTAGTGTTTTGATTCCCGAAACATACAATAGAAAAAGGTTCTATAGTTATATGCCACTGCCTAACATACATTAGAAAAAGTAGTATGGTTGTTAATATGGATTTTGTTCGATTTCGTCACCCTCATTAGACTGACTTGTGGCACAAAGCCCGGTGGCCTTCTTTTTCATCTAACATTGAAACGTTCCGGACCTTTTGCTAATGGCCATGTCAATAAGGGATAGGTAGCTCGATAGAAACTTATGAAATAAATGAAGTGATAAAAGTTATTCAAATACTTTTGCAATTTTTCCGAAAAGGAATGTAGGTTGGAACTTGGAACTATATCCAAAAACGAAGTAGGTACCTACATATTAATAGGTACTATTTCTGTATATATATTTGAGATTGAAAGACATTGAATTTAAACTGCCGATAAATAAGTGACCAGTGAAATAAATAAAATAACCTACAGGCAATGAGAACAAGTGAACAACATTTGGCTGAATATTTTTCGCTACTTGTTTACTATTTGTATGTTTAACAGCTACAATTATAGTTCTATTGTCATTGATGAAGTAACCAACGCATAAATGTTCCACAATAACAACAGTGGCAACAGATGAATAATCAAATCAAAGTTATTTCATTTGTCGAGACTTAAGACATACCAAAGTACTTTGGATATGTTTTATGCTCTGGCTCATGGCTTAATAATAATAGTCGCTCGCGTCGATCGAAGGTGAAGCATCTCTTGCCGAGGTCGGCCTGTGGATGGGTGACCATCCATTTCATACCAAGACCCTTCCGTGCCACAGAAAGCACGTTAAGCCGTTGCCGACGTAGACGTTTCGGCAGCCATTCGTATACATATATCTTTGACAGCCGTGATGGGTAGAAGCTCGAAAGTCTGTAAACCAGTCTTAGCAAGGGGGTCCAACCAGTCTTATCCTGGGTTCAGCTGCATGCTGCTGGGTGAAATCAGTTTTGAGTTTAGACAAGGTGATCTTTCAGATAAGACTTTCTGCTGAGCATGAGGTCCTGGGTTCTCGATTACCAGGTCGGGCAACGTGTTATTGCGTTTTTCTATCTGGAATTTCTCAGTAGCAGCACGGAGTCTGGATTTGTGCCTGGCTGATGGCAATAGGCTCACCCCCTATTTGACATGGTACATATTTAAAAACATAACTGGAGAAATGTGGGTGTGCTATTTATAGGTACAACCCTGCCCAACCCATCGGAGAAACAAGGCGTGATGTTATGTTATACTGCATTTTTTGTATGGATGTTCGTTATTTTACACAGACTTCCAAAAAGGAGAATATATATTTGAGGAAAATATATATTTTCGGCAGCATGTAGGTACGTTTTTTTTTTTTTTAGTTTTTATGTATGTACACCGATTTCTCCGTCAATTGTGAACAGATTGGTGGCTTCACCATCAGCTCCAGTTATTCTGGTTCTTATCAGAAGAACTCCCCAACAACTAACGTCCCTGCATCGGGAAAAGCAATATTTTGTAAAAGGGAATGAGCAGTTGACATGCTATTGTAACTTTAAAAACTGACCCACTTAAAACTGAAAAATAATTTTTATTTTGGAAGGCAGTAGCACAAATCCAAAGAAACCGACTACACTTCTGTTTATAAGTGAAAGTTGTAAGTGAGTGTTGTGTCATTTTTGTAAACTCATCCTCTGAAGGGGTTAAATAGGGGACGAAAGTTCGTAATTTTTGTAACTTAACGTGGATATCGGCGACTACGCTTCTCTTTATGAGTAAAAGTAAGTTATTTTAAAAGTCGTATTTCATGTTAAAATATAATAAATATCTATTCCTTAGTACTTAATTTCATTATATATATTTATATTTTTTTTCGTTTATTCCTAAAAGTAGTTTCTACAAATTGGTAATATGTATGTATATCATACACACATCTAACATGTCTAAGCTAGTTTTTTTTAAATTTTATTAAAGACTAGGTTTATGTAGTGACTAGTAGTGCAGTGGTAAACGGCTTCGAAATATTCTTAAAACCTAGTGAAAATGCATGTATATAATTACTGTAGAATTCGTGGGTAAACTCATGTGACTGTACCATGGTTTTAAATGATTGAAAGTTTTATTTCAGAAATCGATTCATAGTTCTCCGATTTGATGTGACTGAATATACTTCTCCAATCATAAAATACTAGAAGTGTGACATAGAGCACTGTCTCATGTTGTTATCACCATCTTATACCTATTATTTATCAGTGACTGATTTGAATATGAAGTTGAATATCAATACTTTTTAGCAAGTTTATCGGAAATATTTGCGTCAGTGAAATAAGATTAGGTTGGTTTGGTATACATGTTGTTTTTTATCGCTACTGTCTGAGTACGAGAACCGTAAAAACGATTGATTATGGTGTGCACTAAATTACCTAAACATCATATGTTGTAAATTATACGAGTCAATTTAACTTATACATATTTTTTTTGTGATCGATTAATAGTGGTGGATTCTGTGAAACTAGTCCTTAGTTTCACAGAATCCACCACTATTAATCGATCACAAAAAAATCTATTAAATTATCAGTCGGAAAAGTTCCCAAATGTGGAGCGGGAGAGAGTATGATTCGCGCCTTAATTCAGTTAGTTAGTAGGTAGTTAATTGTACTTACTATGTGGAACGTCGAACCTACTGCTGGCCAGCTGGCAACAGTGCTTTTCACAGGATGATGTGCTGCGGTCATGTTTTTAATATTGGGTAGGCAATAAATAGGTGAAAGTCTAGTCACAATAAGTGACAGATGAGAGTGTGGTTGTATTCTGTAAGCCGAGAATAGCCAACCTGTAGATGTTAAGTTTATTAGGTACTACTAGCTGAATTGAACTTCGTCCCGCCTTAGAATATCTTCTCTTTTTTTCTAATGCAAATCAAAGATCATAAAAATCGGTCCAACCGTTCTTGAGTTACAAATGGTGTAGCTAACCCGACTTTGTTTTATTTATATTTGTATAATCTCATCTCACATAATTATCAATATCGCTTTTACTCGAAATAATATCGCAGCTGTATCATTTAGTTTTTTACCAAACAGTACGAAACAAAAAATGAGTGTAGGCGTTGAGAATGCACCTCGATAGCGGGAATACCTCTCTGGCGAATATCCAAAAGACGATCCCGAGTTTCCGACCGACGCACTCCTATCCCCAACACAACACTTGGCCGAGAAAACATCTATTCTTTTATTTATTTACAACGTCAATGTTTAGTTCTTATTTTATAGAACTTACTTATTTAATTTTAACGTAGACACAAACAAAAGGTTTGGTAGATGCCCTTTCATTAGATGGTTTCACTTAAATATTTAATTCTTACCAGGGTTTATTACTGTAGGTACATCAGTAATCAACTTTTTTTTAAAATAAATGATTTAGGTACCTAAATAAACTTTACCAATATCACAGAGATTAACGTCATTGATCAAAAGACTTGTGAATAGCGAATAGTTATTTATTTGGTCAAGTGCTACCCGTCTCGGTGTGACTCATGAATATTATTGTCACATTCATACATATGGCGTATTTTGGTCGTTGATACGTGAACGCCGAAATTCACGAAGAATGACGCCATTCTCTTAAGGCCAGTTTTAATAATTAGGTACAAATGTGAATGTATATATGTAATATTGCGTTAGTGTCACAGATTGTGGCTCTGAATACCGGACTCTGTATCTTCCTTTTAAAGAATAAAAATTTGTAGATATTGAGATTTCGCAATTTAATGTTTATTGTCCATTTAAGCAGGAGAAAGGAATTGAGTTATACTTTTAGGTAATATACCTAATTACCTAAAAGGATAACTCAATTCCTTTTAAATAAATTAAGTTATCGGTAACAACTTAGATTGCTTTCAAAGATGCAAGTAAAATTGGGTGACTTAAATTCTAGCGTTGTGACATTTAATTTAAAAGAAGAACCATTATCTGCCTTAGTCTTTTCCCAACTATTTTGAGAGTTAGAGTCACCTTCCAGTGTAACCAAAACAGCTAAAAACCATTATTTTAAACGGGGCGACTACCATCTGAACCCACAATCCTGTTACTGGGTAACACGATAGCCTTCCTTGGTAAGTTTGGTTCGCACTTTCGCGCTTCTGACTACTCGTAACGACTGGCAAAGATGTTCCAATGACAGCTGGGACCCGTTGGTCCCATGCCTCCATGGAGGGGTTTCAACAACAACCTTCTATCGACTCGTGCGATTGTTATGTCATAGCCACGGGAACGTTAAAGGCTCCCGCAAAACGGCGTGACGCCACAGCGCGACATAAAGGCACCGCTCGTCGCGCGTCACGAGGTGCCTTTGTGACGCGCTGTGGCTTCGCGCCAGTGTGCACGAGACTTGCATAATTAATGCATAATCAGCCTATTATGTCCTCACTGCTGGGACACAGGCCTCCTCTCTGTGAGAAGGAGTGGGCCGTGATCCACCACGCGGGCCCAGTGCGGGTTGGTAAATGTCACATGTCTTCGAATTTTTGGTTCTAAGACATGCCGGTTTCCTCACCATTTTTTCCTTCAACGTTTTGAGAGCAGAGACTTAAAAGAAAATTATTAAGCAATAATTATTAGTGGTTTATTTATAACGTATGGATATACATTTTATATATTACAGTGTTCGACAGAAACACAATTTTCAGCCGAAACCGAAACCGTAACCGATCCTTCCAATTCTAATTTCGGCCGAAACCGAAACGTATTAAGTTAAGAAAAAATAGTTAAGGCGCGATTAGAAGCAAAACAAATAAGGTTCCTTTATTATAATTACATAAACTATGATAGTGTAAAAACGCTCAGAACTTTGAGAATTATGCAACGAAAAAAATAAGAGTTTTACGATTGTTTTGTCATGATACTATTTTATTTTTACGAAATATTTTTGAGTAAGTCTTATCTGTGACCATTCCACAATACACGATTTTTTTCTGGCTTGTCATAAACTTACTAATACGCCTAACTGTGCCACAAAAAACTAAGCGTTTTCGGTGTCCTATGTTTGTAAAGCACCTTAATTTAATGATATTCTTTTCTGAGAACCTTAGTTTGTCGTAGATTTGTTACAAATCATTTGATTAAGGGCTGGTTTAGCAATCATCAGACTTCTTTTATTAAAGTAAAAACGTGAAAACAGAACCCTATTACTAATTCTGTGCTGTTTAGCTGTTTAGTCGTTCGTATTATATCAAAACCAACAGGTCACGAACGCCATACGCCAGTTTCAGCCGGACACAGCTATTTTTAGTAACTTATCTACCTACATAAGTTACCCTTATACAGGGTGGGCAAATAACAGGTATACACTTTATTTTTCAAATTATATTCTATGTATAAATGACAATTTTTTTTTAAATACTGTATTTGGGGCCGGCAAATTAGGAAAATAATGTCACACTAATGTCTACCTCTAGCAGCATGGCAGAAGTGAACACTTTTCATTGCGTTTTTCATGACATTCTCACACATTTCTTGCGTTGCTCAGTGACTGTGTCTCGGATTATTTGTTTAAATTGTTCAAGTTAAAGGTCCATTAGCCTGTTTGCATAGTCACGTCCCTTTAGATAGCCCCATAGAAAAAGTAAGGAGCTGTTAAATCCGAGGATCTTGGTCATATATCTAAATATGTTATTTTGTTATTGCCCATGTCAATTTAAAATTATTAATGCTTATATTGTCCATGTGCCTAACATAATAAGGGCGCCAATTGGCAAAGAAATTATCAAGAATCGCTATGCTATATCTTGAAGTATTTGTATACATGTGGCATCGATCCTCAATTTAGGATTTGAGTGGGTAGTCACATTCTTCTAACAAAGAGTTAATATTCCGCCAACTTCAGATATTCCCAATAAATACGTAAAAATAACTATGACATTTAATTGAAAAGCACTATTATGTACTAATTATATTAATCATCCGGTTTCTAAAGTTAAAAAGGACATATTACAGGAAAAATTATATTGAGTTAGATGCTATTTCGTAAGAAAGTTTGCAAGAGAAGTTCACAAACATCAGAGATTGGATAGGGTGTGGCGTGTGGCGGCCACGAGTCGGTCGGTGGCGTAGCGGTCGGGCAAGTTAACGATGACCTGGTTCCGAGGGAAGCCCGAGCAAGGTGGGGAGACGACGCGCTCGGTTCTGCATTCGCACTAGTCGCAAACTTGTTTAGTACAATGAAGCAGTCCACGTTCAAAACCTGAACATAGTTCATACAGACATGTCAAGACTTCCAACGTTAAAAATAACTGGCAGGTCTAGGTAGTCTGACAGCATATTGTAGGCACATAATATACATGTAGCTACAGTATGCTTTCAGAATACCTGCATCGTCTACAATGAAAATTACTCACATTGACGTCAGTTATTATAAATGGTAATAAGTAGTGTATGAAACAAAACAACGTAAATGGTACTTAATACATAACACTTATTTTCTAATTAAATTCTAGGTGGAGATGAAATAGTGCACGATTCATGCTTGCACTAACTAATTCTGTTTATTATTTCTTAGTAAATTCCAGCAAACTCAGCCTGTTACAGTTGCCACTAAGACTGGTTTCATGGTTTCCCGCCCACGCGACTTCATGGCGCCCGGGTGGACTCACAAATTTATTCAACAGCTGCGTTGCCAAATGACTGTTTGTTAGGCTTAGATTATAGTTTTACCTTTATCCAGACTGATTTTAGATTTATAGAAGCAACTCTGACTAATTATATACCTTTATTATGTGTACTTACCTACTTCATTTTAATTTGATCCGTTATACAATATTGTTGATGACGTAGAAAGTTACGTGTACATAAGATTGAATTTCGGGAAACTGGTTTTTGTTTGTCAAATGGTTCATGGACGAGGTGATGGAAAATGTTATACATCGTTGCAATTTGAAATATCATTTACGCCTATTTCGTTAATCATAAGCAATGTCAGATGCAGGAGACACACAGAAAAAGACACTCCCCGTGGCGTGTAGCTCAAGGTCGTGAAGTGACGTCGACAGTCGGCAACAGGCGGTACCTACGCCAACTAAACAACGCAACAAGTGCCCCGCGCCCCCGCATTTCACATACCATTCGCGAAACAGCAGCCGTCATAGAATAACGCCAACCAATTTTTGTGGTACAGTACCGAAGAAACGCATTGAACTTTGAATCGAGATGTTTTGGCCAAACCTGATTTTGTGGCTAGTTACCTAATTATTTAGTACCTAATTAATTATTTTTAAATAAAATATACCTAAATTTTAAGGTGTTCACAGTAAAGGGCAACGTTGCAAAATTACTGCTTTTATTTTATGTAGTATTTGAAAAATACGTTGTAAGTAAGAAGAATTAAGGATGTTCTAGAGAGTAAAATTAAAAGCTAGGCACATACCTGCCTATGCAGTGTTTATAATTGGAACAGCAGAACACGTTAACTTACAGGTTTTTTTTCGTAGTGTCGTCGGGAGTATCACTCGCTTCCTGACCAACTTTAGTTCACAAACGACTGCGTGCTATCCTCGAAACGTGTGCGTCATCGCCTCCACAATACTGATAAGCGCCTACCAATTATCATTGCAAATAACGTGTTTATATTATACATTCGTATCTAGCCCGAGTGCCATGAAGTTTCTTCACTGAAAATAAATTATCATCACTACGTAACTCGGCGACCATATAGATTAACACTCGTATTATGCCAGGCTTATTTGTGTAGGTAAACTAGGTATGAATGTATAGAATTTTGATAAAGAGGTCTTGCCGATAATAAGTTCACGAGATAAGTTAAATATAGGAAAATGCCAACAGTAAATTATTAATTGTATATATTATAAACTAGGTACTGATTCTACATATTACTTATGCTTGTTCTTACCAACTGAGATACTGAAGACTTTAGTTCATAATAATTAATATGGTAAGGACTTCCTATCGATGTCGCTAAATAGTTTTCTGCAATAGAGAATGTAGTTGACGGTGGCAAATACAACCGATACCCGTTCTAGGCGAGCGCAGCCGTTACGAAATCAGCGCTGCATGAAAATTACTTAAATTACATTGCTTGCCATGCCGATATAAGTGATAGGTATCAAAAAAATTATGGTATTATCGTATTTATTACCTGCTTAACAAGCGCTTTCTTGGTTAGTACTTAGTAGCTACCTATCATTACTACATCACATACAAAGATTAACACGTGTTAATAATAAACTTTGAATTCTATGTTTATAATTTTTCTTAGGGGTTTGCCCTATTAAATTTTTAAATCCTGATCCGGTGAGAACATGGGGATAAAAAGTATCCTATGTGTTAATTCAGGTTCTATATAATAGATCTATGTGCCAAATTCCATCCAAATTCGTTCAGAAGTTTTTGCGTGAAAGGTTAATCCACCCATCCTCACAAACTTTCGCGTTTAAATATTATTAGGTTATGTGGATGCATAGCTAACTTTGACGTTGACTTTGAGCCTTTCGTAGATCATCACAATAATTAAGTACTTTCCGAACTAAGATTTGAATTATAGTTAAAGCGCAGGTTAAAGTCCGTGCATATTATGTAGATACATATAAATAGATTACGAAGAACAACCGATCCGGTTGCGGTGAAGGAGGGAGATAGATAAAACGCGACATGAATCACTACTTACAGCAGGCGCAGAGTGCGGCGCGCGGGTAGGAACGCGGGGGGCGCGGGGAGCCGAACGGAACGAAACGAACAAACCAACGACATTAAAAACAGTTGAACACTCATCCGCGGTGCGGGTACGTACGCTGTTCCTTCTTCGAGTGTACGATAAACGAGACATATTTTCCAGCATATAGCCAAAACAAATAAATACTCGTATGTTAATAATTGTTATAGTTTGCTAAAAAGAAAGTGGCGTCGCAATACCGGAGTGCTAGTGAGACTTGTGTGACGACAACACAGGTGTTGTTTCTGCGTGTGTGTGTGTGTGCCGTGTGGCGTCGATCGTCGCGCAATTATTAACGATGATTCACTTGTGCGCGGGTGAAATGCAGCCTATCGGTCTTGTTGACATTTGTTCTGGAGGCGTCAACAAATGATATCAAGACAGCAATGATATAATGGTGGACTGATCAATTTTACCGCGGTAAGAATTCTAGATAATATGTGATAGGATGTCTTACATTTTATTCTCATTCAAAGTCGAATATTAAACATGTTTAATATATCACATTATAATTTTATGAAATACCTACTTAAATATTACCAAGCGTAGGTGCTCAACCTATCGCTCGTCAGGTCAAGGATTTTTATCAATATTTCTTTAAAAATATATTAAATACATTGCAATGTTTTACCATTATTACCTAGATTTGAAATCCAGAAACCCATATAGGTGTCCCGTAGGACATCTTTGCCAAAGTTTAACATTTGATACGGAAAAGCCTAAAAACCTCGAAGTAAACAAAGAAGCAAAAATGAACCCTACATCGAAAAAGTACCTACTTACTTCTAGCAAACTAGGAAGCTCAATCATCTTTAGTAATTCATTAATTGTTTTGAAGCTGTAGATAGATACCTTGGGCACTTATTGGTAATAATAAAAAAACAATACTACTTAAAGTCGAATGCGTTTATACTACATTTATAAGTATAGCACTTGATTTTTAGGATTAGTCCAATATGCATATCATTGTTTATTATAAATATGCTAGGTTTTAATTTTCGGCCTGCAACTTAATAACAACGCACCAATTGCAATACGCATATAAAATATTATTTATACTAAAATTAGCATTGTATTGCAATTGCAACAGACTCCATCAAACATGATATGATAAACGTTAGCCAATATTATAATAGTTGTGTTATGTGAAGTGATAGGTCTCTGCGATGGAAGCTGGCGGCGTGCAGGCGGCCGACGGCGGCGTCGCCAGGGCCGCCTGGCGCGGCGCCAGGCCGGCGGGCGGCGGCCGGCCGCCGGGATTCCTTTGTCTCATTACAACACTAGCTGATAGTCCCATTTGCCTTCGGGATCACTTTCCTGATTTTATATTTAAATGTTGAAAACATCCATCAGAACACGCATCTTACTCTTAACTTAAGTTTTAAGAGCGCCATTGGGATGTTATATGGATTTAAATAATAAACCCTATTCTGACAAACACTTCTAGCTTGCTCTTAGTATAAAGTCTCTTAGTTTCTGATCTCGTAAGTTTCTATTCGATCTATAGGTATCCCTACCTATGTCAATCATACGTTTGCCAGTCGTTATTTAAATAGGTAGCTCTCGCACACAGAGCTATCTGAACGCCGATACACAAAGACGAGGCTTGTGTTGTGTGCGTAAGCGGCAAGTGCGTACTGAGCTTATTTGCTTGCCTGTTCTTAAACGAACGAAGCGGCTTGGTTGTCTCCAGTTCTCAGAAATTGTAACGCCTTCTCGGAACGTACCAACGACGCAGCCGTCCACAAACGACTCAAGTGAGCGCAAGCGAGGTCGTCCGCCATCGTACTACTACACGTATTCGGATTGTGTAGATAACACTCACACTTACAAAACTGTATTTCTCACATCTTGTTTCGTGATACGACTAAGCCTTCAGCTATTTCATATTACTTATGTATAAGTAAATATGTGTATCTACATAATGAAGTTAATAGTTCTTAATGAGTTTAAACATTTTGTGAAATGAGTTTCATAAACAGTTTTATATAGAAATACATGGTTACCTATCCTAAAATCTCCGCTGTAGAGAAACAATTATTTCTGAGAACGGACATAAACATGCAGTAAAATGAGTACTTAGCTAAATAATGAAAGCTATTTCGTCAATAGCAAAAAAAAAAAACGACAGAATGCAACGCCGACTGGGGATATCCTCGTCTATTAGCGTGACGTCACGGTGATGTCACACTCACGCTACACACCAATAGAAATAGCGCGGCACATGCGCGTTGAGTTGCGTCAACACGATCACCGCATCGCTGTTCGCTGTTTTGTGTCGAGTGCTTTTCAATGATTTGACATAGGAAAAATGATCTTGAATGGATTACATATACAACAATTACGTATAAATCTCCCACTTTTCTGGTAAGTATATTGCTAGTGTGCGACTTTTTTCTACAAATAAGTACAAAAGTAAGTAAACCTAAAACAAACATTGTAAGTACCTGCTAAAATATTCACTGAAAATAACTAGTGTGTAAAACAATTATAGTTGTATTCACAAAAAACAAGTGTATACAGTGACAGTGTGGTAACTAATTGGTAACGTTGCGTCGCGCTGCATAGCATCTTGTTTATTATTTTAAAGTTTGTATAGCAAGCACAAGTTTTCCATGTTCCAAATTGTATTGCCATTTAGGAGAATCTTATGTTCTCAGGAATTTTGAGCGTTACTGGTGTTTATCTGTGTCTAGTACCTACAGCAGCAATTTTGAAATAGATCAATATCAAAAACCGTTTCACACAAAAAACAGAAATAAACCTATTGTTAACGTTTGTTTCCTTCTACTAAAACGAATTTTACTTATCAGTGAATGTGTGCCCACCACACATATTCATAAGAATTGGAGGTTCGAAGCATTTAGCCTAGGAACTAAAATCCAAGTAAAGGCCCTCACATTGTTAGGTGGAATAGCTTCTCTTCGTGGAATCTTGCAAAACCTTCAACATTAATCAAACTGAGACAAAATTAAAACTTTAGACGGAAGGACTGAAATAGTCACACTTCGGAAGAGAAGTCAGCGTATAATATGTAAGTACGTAAGTAATAATTTGCTGTAAAAGCTGTTCATATTCATGGGAACTTTCATTCGTTTCGAAGGATGCCGATGGAATTAGCCAACCGTTACGATAACTTTCGAGAATGTTATGAAATGTAGCTTTATTTTATTTAATCGTATTTGCCATACAAAATTCGTACGCAACTGGAGACCATTATCAGGAACTGATCACGCGGCGGGGTCGCGAACTGAACTCTAGGATCGGGCAACCCCGATAAGATTCACGTATGTGAAGCCATCTTCTAAAAACAATTTTTATGTTTCAGTTTTTATGTTTCAGACTTAGCCCCGCTTGCACCAAAATCAATAATTATGTACAGCGCTTAACGAATCTAATTTAAAACACCGCTCCGTTTCTGTCAGAAGTTTGATCATAACGGAGAAATACTGATGTTTTAGCGCTAGACGCATTTAGTAATTTGTGGTGTAAGCAAGGCTTACTTAATATCATAAATCACACCAACAATTTCTTAAATATTGGTACTTGACAACGGCCTAATATATCTAGTAAGTAGAAATAGCTTACATCAATAAAAATAAAGCATGTGAATTATTTGACGAAAATCAAAACATTACATAAGTACTCTGGGTTCTGAACTAAATTGTAAATAGGTAAGGTTATGAACATAAAGATATAAGATACTATAGAAAAAAATCATAGATTAACTGTGATCCCCATGTCTCACTGAGGCCATCAAGCGTAACTTAGCAAAATTACATAATTGTAAGCTTGACACTTTACACTATCTGACAGTTGGTAGTAAACCAACTTCAGTAGTATGTCTAGTTGTTTTATCAATACGTGATTTGCAAAACTAACCCATAACATATAATATTAGAACTTCGAAAGTAGCTCTTTCTGTCTGTATGTTACCTTTTTACGCCTTAACCACTGAACGGATTCCGACAAAATTTGGCGAGGAGATAGATGGCATCCTGGGAAAGGACATAGGCTACTTTTTTTTCTTAAAATATAATACTTATAGAAGTTGATATGCGGTATGAAAGTTGGAATGGGCCATCCAGCATTTCTTAAATACAAATTTATGTTTTGGTGAGTAATAAGGAATTACGTCTAACAGCGTTTTTGTAAAATCATTCCCCAACGGGCAAAATTAAGGGATGATGAACATTGTCTTTTTTATGAGTTAGTCCGTAAATTATGCTAACATTAAGTCTTTATTTAATTAAAATCGGTTTATTTGGTCAAACGTTATTGCAATTTGAACTACATAGTCACAAATATAATTTGCCTAACATGTAGAGTGTGTACGACAAGAGCGTAACCAGCACCCTAATTGCGTAACACATTTTCGTAAACGATTACGACTAATCTGTTTGATTTTGACGGTTCAAGAACATTCATTGCGTTCTTTATATCGTTGAGCAGAATTTTTATCGAACCTAAGAAGCAATGGATTAGCAATCTGTTTCAAAACGATTCAGATTCCGATTGATTGTGTATTACGCAATTAGGGTGCAGCATCATTTTAATTTTCGACACCTTTTACGCCTTGACTAATGTATGGTATCTTAGGGAAGGACATACTACTATGTCAAGAAAGTACCGGGAAGAGATCAATAATACACAAAATGTTAGTTAATCATCCAAATTTATTTTATCGCCTTCAAAGAATGCTCCGTCAGAAACGATACACTTACGCCAACAAATAATCCAATCATTTAAACAGTTTTTAAACGCTTTTTCCGAAACTAAGTTCAGTTCCCGCCGCGAATTGTCCTTTATGTCTTCTACCGAATGAAAACAGGTGCCACGAAGTGGTAATTTGAGTTTAGATAAGATAATGAAGTCGGCTGGAGAAAGACCTAGTGAACAAGGTGTTGCTCGATGGTATTTGTTGAGTTTTTGGTCAAAAATTCGTTCACAAAATGGCCTTGTGCGGCCTGCATTATCGTGATGCAAAATTCAAGAATTTTCTTTCCACAAATCTGGCCTTTTTCGTCGATATTGCTCTCTTAAACGCTCAAATAATATTCTTCATTTACCGTTTGACCTTTCGGCAAGAATGAAGAGTGCACAACACCGCGATAGTCAAAGAAAACAGTCAACATGACTTGGACTTTTGATCGAATTTGGCGTGGTTTTTTCGGTTTCGGTTCAGTTGGAAGGCGCCACTCCGAAGCTTGTTGACTAGTTTGCATGTCAAACTCGTAAACCCACGTTTCAAACTCAAATTCTTTATTGCGAACTAAGTGTAAATTTTATGTTAACAATAGTTAGGTTCTTAGAACTTAGTTGCCTGGTAGAGCACAGCAATTTATGGTTTTAAATGTTAAACTATAAACTCAAACATTCTTCATACTCAAATTTACAGTTGTAGTTATCGTTAAATATACAATTTTTTTTTTCGTCACCAGTAACAATGCGTTTCATGAACGGTGGTTCGGAATTGACTCGTTCTAGCATGTCCGCAGCGATTCTTATGCGACTGAGTTTTTGAAGAAAATTCAAATAGAACACAAAGATGAACTTTTCTTTTTGACATATAACTACACTGAGCGATAAGTGACTTGTTGGCTATGGGACGTGGGACAGAAAGATTTGCGAAAAAAAAAAAAAATGTTCTATAGGTATTTTTTTTTAAGAAATCTGTTATAAGTACTCTCCAGTAGCTTCTATACAAAGTTTCATGCGTCTGAACCAGATTTCGAAACACTTTTTCCAGTCCGCCGTAGGTGCATCTTCCGGCGACGAAAATTGTAGTCCTTGAGCTGATTTTTTATTTTCGGAAATAAAAAGAAGTCACACGGTGCAACTTTGGGGCTGTAAGGGTGGTGATCCAGGAGTTTGACCGGCGTGCTGTCTAGGAAGTTCCTTGTTTTGAGCGCGGTGTGCGAAGGTGCGATGTCGTGGTGGAGCAGTAGTCCGCAGAGCCCTGTGTTTGGGCGCACAACAGAAAAAAAAATCTCCATTTGGTAGTATACCATTCAGCGTTGATGCTCCTTTGGTCCCGTAAAGAAATTGACACCAAGTAGCCAAACAAATTGGAAAAGCTCGTGACGACCAAAATTCTCCCCCCCCCCACCGCTTCTAGATTGCTTCACTTTGGTAGGCGTTTATTCGTTTTGAAACACCCAAACCGTAAACACGCCGAGACGAGCCTGCTTCAAATTTGTTTATCATATCACGACACTATCATTCCACCCGGGACTGCTTCTGCATCGGTGAGGTTGTGCCGTACTCAGCGTGAAAGAATCCTCCTCACGCGAAGATGCACGTGTAGAATTTCGCCAAGGTTTCTCGATCCAACCTGCGTATGTGTTGAATCTCTTGATACGTAACTCGCCTATTGTCTTGGATTAAAATTTTCACTGCTTTCACGTTTTCTTCCGTAACAGCCGTCAAAGGGCCACCACTTCATTCTTCATACCCTAAAGTTAGTCGACCGCGCTTGAATTCGTTATACTAATACACGGTTTCCTTAGAAGGGCCTTCATCCATAAATGCCATTTGAAGTCTATCGACGATTCGTCCGGTTTCAGACGACACTTGAAATCCTAAAAACTCATGATGAAAATGATCCCGGCGCTGATCCATTTTTAATGAGACACGATAATTTAAATTTGCTCACAATGTGGAGGGAAATTTTGAAATTGAGCCGTTCCTGTTTTTACTTACATATTAATCATATTTTCAAAATAGACTATAACTGGCCAGTCTGAGAAACTGGCCTGTTATAGTCATAAAAACTATTTTTCGCAATACTTTCTGAGTCACCTGGTATATTGAAAATATGTATTTGGCTATTAAAAACTCATGTCTTATTTTTCTATTTCAGGTATAAACGTCGCGGGTACGATGCCACTTACACAAGAAAAACGTTTAGATAGTAATTTCTCCAATAACAATGATCACAGCTATCTCCATAAGAAATTCAAAAAAATGGCATCTTCGATGTCTGTGTTTCCCGGAAATCTACCAAAAACGGGGGAAACCAGACATAAGGAAACGATTATATCGTCGACTGCTTGCAGTCTTTCAATATCGAATGGTAGTATCGCAGCAGCCCATCCAGAAATAGAGAAAATAAAAACAAAAGCAAATGAACAGCATTTAGAAGTTCAGGATGTGGAGAAAAATGTACAAATTAATTATAACGATGAAAATAGTAGATTAAGTAATGTAAATAATTTTGTTCAAGTAGCTGGTCAGACCAGTGTTACTGATGAATTTTCTAATAAGACTGAGAATCTTGAAAATGATTTAATCAAAGAAGCCTATAACGGTGGAGTGGGTGGACGTTATATATGTCCCTACTGTAAATTATCTTGTGCCAAGCCTTCAGTTCTTCAAAAACATATCAGAGCTCATACGAATGAGAGACCATACCCTTGTGTACCTTGTGGATTTGCTTTTAAAACGAAATCCAATTTATACAAACATCAAAGATCAAGAACACATGCCTTACGAATGCAAGGAGCTGACGTATCAGTAACATTAAACGAAGACGATTTATCAGGAGGTTCAGAAAGTGATACGTCTATTCCGACCACATCTGTGTCAGAAACTGGTTCTGATGCTTCCATAATACGTGCCGAGAATGTGGAGTCAAATGATTCTTCAGAATTAATTATCGATACAAGCATGCCTTCAACCAGCACGAGTTTTTCCTTAATAGACAACAATAGAACAAAAGCGATATATAAACCAAAATTTAGAGCAGCATTATATAAAGAAAGCGATGAAAAAGATAAAGTTAAAAAATCTAGTTCCCCGAATGCCGATTTCTTTACGGAACATATCTCGAAGATTATATCAGATAATGAAGCTATCGTTGACGTTATAGAAACACCATTACAAAAGAAGTATGGCAAAATTAAACAAATAGCGGAAAGTAAACAATTTATGACTGAATTAGCTGAAATTAAATCAGAACCATCACCACTAAACTTGACAAAATCCAATCATGAAACTGAAAACTCATTTAGAAAAAGATCTCATTCTGAAAGTTTCTCACAAAGTGATCATCATAAACATCCCTTAAATCCAGAAGGCTCCATAATAAAAGATCTCCTTCTTAAAACTAAAATGAACGGGTTAACGTCGGCGACGGGCGAATTAATCGACGGACCCTTATTTATTTGTCCTTTATGTCAGATAATATATCGAAGTGCTGATAATTTAGAAACACACAGAGTGTATTATTGCAAAGGAAGTGTTAACACTAATACTATCTCCCAGAAAGATATGAAATATATAAGGCCTGAAAACCTATTTGTTAGAAGCAATTCAATTAACGTTAGATTACCAGAATCACCATCATATTATTCACGATCTACGAATTCGACGAAGTCGTCACCATCAAGAATGAAACCTGATAATCTTACTATTTTAAAACCAGAGTCCAATGATGTGGTGGCTCCCTTACCATCACCAGGACCATTACTGGGAAATACAAGACTTGTAGATACTAGAGTACCATCAGATTATGTGAGAAAAAATGAAAGTCTTAAAGTGAAGCCATTACCGAGTCCAAAAAGAAGAATTGACGGTCGGGCTGACACTTATAGTCCAAGGTTAATAGAAAATATTTCACCGAGATCAAATGATTTGTATCCACAACCCAAGATAAGGTGTATCGATGCCAACTCTACAACTTTACGAACAATGGATGAAATGTCACAGCATATGAGACATAATTCAACCTCTCTTCAAATGTTTGGAGGTGAAGTAAAAATTTTAGACCATTCTGGTAGTACAACAACGCTTCGAATTGAGCCCAGCAAAAATCAGCTCTCACCCATATTAATACAACAAAACCTTTCGCCCTCAAAACTTGGTAATGATGTGGAAGCCAGCAGTGTTGTGGTGAGGTCCGGCATACATTCCGGTGGAACGATAATGCACAACCCTCCAACACCAAAAGAAGTCATAGGCACTCCACAACCGCAGACACCCAGAATTTCAATATCGACCGCGCCTTCAATATCGAGCTCTAACTTGCCCAACATTCATGATATTACACATTTTCAATTTCCACCTTTAAGTGCTATTACAGCGTTTAATCCATTAACTTTGCCTCCACTCAGTCCTTCATCTCCAAATGGTGCAACGACTATTTTTCATGGTGGTAAATTAATACCTCACGTGCCGGGTATACCTGGACCAAACACACCTGGAGCATTCGTTGGAAATCCGAATTCTCACTCAAAGAATGTAATAAAAAGTGATTCTAACAAAACTTCTGTGCAATGCACTCGTGAGGACTATCATGGAAATTCCATAGTAAATATTCAATCTTCAAAAGGAACAATAATAAAATACGACACACAGAACTTACGAAACAGTAAAAGTCCAAATTCAAGACCATCAAAACTAGAGGTCGAAGAACCACCTCAAGATCACTACCATATTGGTATGCAACATTACATTTCAACAGTTCCTATAATTAAAATAAAGAATGTAGATGATTCAAGTTTGGTTTCTAAATCTTTTTCATCAAATTTAGTCAAACCTATTCTCAGACAAGACGGAGCCATCAAGAGGAGTTCCGATGGTCTTCCTAGAACGCCAGTTTTGAAAGAAAATATTAATTTTCCATCACACAAACAAAAGAATAGAGATAAATTTAGTAGCAATACACTGTTCAAGAACATTGAATCTAAATCAGAAAAAGAGTTGCGCAATTTTAATTTTGAAAATCTTATAACCAAAGCTGAAATTTACAACAATCAAATTCCAAGTTCATCGGAGGTTCAAAAGAATACTAACGCTCAAGAAACGCCAGTGGTTTCAGTTTATAATGAAAGGTCTGAAACCGCTTACTTCCAGAAGAATATCATAACGAAACCTTCTGCAGAAGAAAGAAAACCAAAGTTTTTGCGGCCATCTACTTTACCTTTAAAACCTGGCACATTCACGCCTAAAAGACATCACGGGATTACGCCAAATGCGAATACAATGCCTCTTGTATCCCCAGAAACCCCTCGCCCCGCTAAAGCCTATGGCCAACTATACTTAAACGGAAATGCCTATACATATCTAGGGTTAAAATGTTCGACAAAAGTTTTCTACTGCACGATAAATCGGCCTCAACCAACATATGTTCCCAATCAGCATTTTCTGTCAATGTACAGTAACTGGCAGGTAATTGTTACCATTTATTTTAATGAGTTTTTATTTGGCGTTTTACGAGCACTTACGATGTTGGTGATTGTATTGTAAATAAATGAATTTGTTTACAGTTATTATCTGAGCTGACGCCAGACCCGCTGGGATTGTCAGCATCGTCTGCTATGTCTCTTTATGACTCACGTCATCGACCGCAAGCTGTAGCTGTCGCTGTGATTAAACAGGATCTTGTACTGACTCATTCATCACAGTGGAGGAGAATTATAAAAGATAACAAACAGGTATGTTTATGTACTTTTTATCTTAGAGACATGATCTAATGAAAGTACTTCACTAAATCAAAATGAAATAATGAAGAACCTGTATTATAATTAATATTATTTGGGTTTTCAGACAATTCATTTGGGAGATATGAAGAAAACAGACGAAAACAAATTTTCAGTTTGTGATAGTTTGACAACCCCAAAAAAAGAGGTGACTGGTGGGTTTGAAAGTAATGAGGAATATACGTACGTTCGCGGCCGCGGAAGAGGACGTTATGTTTGCTCAGAATGTGGAATTCGTTGCAAGAAGCCTTCAATGCTAAAGAAACATATCCGCACTCACACCGACGTACGTCCTTATACATGCGTGCATTGCGCTTTTAGGTAAATATTTGGTATAAATCAAATACCTTATTGTTATTGTCGTAATTGATTTAAAATTATGATTTCAATGTTCATCATAGTAGGTAGTATTTCTTAATGATTAACATGTTACTCTATTATGTTTCAGTTTTAAGACTAAAGGCAACTTAACTAAGCATATGAAAAGTAAAGCACACTATAAGAAGTGCTGTGAATTAGGAATAAATCCAAATGAAGATAACGATGCCGAGGGTGGAGAGATGGCGCAGTGCTCAGGTGAAACTGACGATGACACAGAATCGGACGGTGATGAAGGAAATGAAGGTGAAACGGAATCAAGCGGTAAGAATTATCTTTATAGTAGGTATATAACTAGGTTTAGAGCAAATCGTGAATTTTGTGCTTTTCATTAAATAAATAATAATTTATACTATTAAACGTTAAAAAACATACTACTACTATTGAAACACCTCTGCCTAACCCTTCGGGGATTACAGAACGGGGTAATTGAGTATTAAACTATCAGCAGTAATCGCTTTCATTTTGACAGTTCAACAATATTCATTTCGTTATTTACGTTGATGAGCAGATTTTTTTTCTCGAACATATGAAGCAATGAATTATGATTAATTGTGTGTTAAGCAATTGAGAGTGCAGATGTTGTTATGTGCTAAAAATAACATCATGCCTATAATAGGCTGGAATTTTTATTAAGAAAGCAAGGTATGCTCAAAAAGAGCTCCACCTGAAGCGAGGTGGTAAGATCAAAGTTAACGCTTAACGTGTGCTTAATTATTAGATACTGTACTGATCCTAGAGTACTGAAAATTAATATTTTAAATTGTTTATGACCTTTCAGATACAGAAGCTTACAAATCACGGTTACCGGAACATGAAGCTGCGCACTGTTTATTATCACTAGGAGGATCTAGACCGACCACTTCTGCCACTCCCGGTTTAATAACTAGCGCGAGACCTTCAACGTATCCGTATACACCAACGGGATTGGAAAATGTTAGTACAGAAAGTAATCCAGAAAGGCCAAGTACCGCACAAAGTTCTCCAATCGACTCGAGACCGAGTACTGATAATGAACCAATGGATCTCAGCAAAACTGATATGAAAACAACGCAACATAACATTCCCGAAATACAAACCGCCAGAGAATCTAGTGTTTTAGCATCCTTAGCTTCAAACACTGCTAAACTTCCTAATCGCCAGACTCAGTGGACAAATGGAGAGCCAATGCTGCATACATATTTGACCGAAAGAGCGTTACAAGATTCTAAGATTAAACAAAGTCAACTAACCAGCAGTTTAAGTAAAGTAAGGAAAGTTGATGTTGAAAAGTCAACATTTACGGATAGTTACTGCTCCATGGATAGCAACAATAAAATTGTGACGTCCATTAAAAGTTCCTTTATGACGACAGTGTCTTCTTCTCGATTAATCTATAGCGAAGCCAAAATGTCCGATAATGAAAGTGATCATGTGTTAAAATCTCCAGCTGTATTAAGAGATGAGATCCCAGTAATTAGAGAATCCCCAGTTTCAACTTGTTTAGTTAATGAGAGTAAAGTAAGTCACATACAAACTCAAAGCAATGCAGAAAATGCAAAACATGTGGTCTCCGAATATTTAAAACATGCAAGAATAAATCATATTCAAACACACGAAGACTGTGTACAAAATCAAAATGACGATTCTAACGACGATAATATTTTGGTTATACGTGAAGACAACACAAAATCAGATGAGCAATTTTCAGAATCGGAGTCTGCAAAACTACCCTCATTGGACCATGAGCCTGTAGCGAGAAAAGTCGTTATAGGTGTAGGAGGCGTAGCTTTTAAAGTTTCAAAAGGAAAAGATTTTGAAAATAGTTCTTATTCACCTGGCAGGTTAATGGAAGATGGTCGCAGGGTGTGTGATTTTTGCAACAAAACATTCACAAAACCTTCACAGTTGAGGTTGCATCTGAATATACATTACATGGAAAGGCCTTTTAGATGCAGCGTGTGTGCAGTAAGTTTCAGAACAAGAGGACATCTTCAAAAACATGAACGCTCTGGTTCACACCATAACAAAGTGTCAATGACATCTACATTTGGGGCTGCTACGTCTTTTAACCCTAGACCATTTAGGTGTTCAGATTGTAACATAGCGTTCAGAATACATGGACACCTAGCCAAACATCTAAGAAGTAAAATGCATGTAATGCGGCTTGAATGTTTATTTAAATTGCCTTTTGGAACATTTACGGAAATAGAACGGGCGGGTGTAAGTTTAACAGACATTGATACGACAGATTGTGCAAGTTCCCTTGCCAGTTTACAATCGCTTGCAAGAAAGCTCCATGAGAAGGATCCAACAAAGCTCGAGTATCGAGAACCTAATGGTGCGACACTAACAGGTCCAACCGCTGGTCGGGACTCATCCGATGACGAAGATTCCGCTGCTTGCGAAAACATGAGTGAAAGTGAAAAAGATATTGAAGGAAAGACAATCGAAACTAATGAAGGTCAAGATAAAGACATGAGAGTTAATTATAGTGCCACAGATATTTAGTGCCAAAATTATTTTAAGTAGGATATTTTAATGTGCAATTTTGTTTTGTTATTAATTTAAGGTATAACTATTCATGCTGGGGTTTGACTCAGACACGTGTGAAAACAAAACTATGCGCTTTAATTATATTATTATACATTGCTGTATCTTATTTTGATGTAACTATGTAACTATCTATCTTGTAAATATCTCAAATTTAAATAATTTTTATTGTTGTTAAATTTGCTTCCATGTTAGGGCTTACATACATATTGTATTTGTTATAAGTAACTCTTAAATAGGATTAGTAAAAAAAATGTTAATTGTAATTCAGATGAAAATTAGAAGCTGAATGCAAAACTTCCCATTTTAACGTATCCAAAACATTCTTACATAAATATTTTGATGGTCCATATTTTAGGTAAAGTATGTTTCAATATCAATGACACATATTGAAAATTCTTAATGTAGCAACTTTTATCATGATAAGTACCATTATTACTTTTGTATGTATTTTTTTATAAAATATATACTTAAGATGTATTTACACTGTGTAACATCTACTTCCAAATCTTTTATCTAAAAATAATTGGCATATCAAATTCCATAAACTAAATTTAGATATACAAAAATCGTTAAAGTCTTCCATATCAAAAATAGTACTTGTTCTAGATATTTGGCTTTATTACATTCATTCAGGATGGACCTACTCCAACCAACAGACATACTTCCAGGCAAAATTCCGCAGTAAATAATTTGTTGTATACCGTATTTTTATTTCGTTAACTTTAAAACTGTCAACGGTAAACTGTCCGTAGATCCAACAAATATAGGTAGCTTAGCACACACATCGTGCAAATTTATATATATGTATAACCAATTTGGTTTAATCCCCGAAACAATTTGTCTATCATAAGAGGTCCCATATTTTAAAAGGAGTTTCTAAACTTCCAACCGATTACTTGTAAGAGAGAGGCCACGATGTTTAACAGTTATTTAGGGTATAATTATGGCTCGTCACGTTTTTTTTATATACATAGAATATAAGGTTATAAAAAAATTATAGAACTGTTATTTATGTAATAAGACCGGTGTTTAAAAACATTTGTATTTTTCTTTACTTTTTACTATACTTAGATCTTTTTACAATAGTCACTTAATCATATATTTATAGTTGATATTGCGTGCAGCATGCAACGACAAAAGAAAATGCGAATATTATGAACATTTGGGCTATAAGTTCGCCTGGATGAACTGAGGCATGTTAGGCATATCAAAGTTAACGAAAAAAAAAAAGTCACGGCTATACATAATTGAGAATGAAGCGGAAATTTGAACAGAAATGAGTTGTTTATGTAAATAATAAGTATTACTTATCCATATAGATAACCATATCATGAACCCTATTAAATAGAAAAAAATACAACTTTTTACTGTATAAATTTTAAAGTACCTATTAATCCAATGTAAATGGCCTATCTAAGTATAATGATCGACTACATAAGATTCTTCTTTCCAATTTAAAACGTAAGGGCCATTTAGAATTTGTAATGTTCCCAGTAAGTGTTGCCAGCTTGGCACAATGCTACCGTAACTCACAGCTTTGATTATTTTTATACCGTACCTATGCGTTTTGTTGTAAGTACATAATTATGTATGAACATGACTGATATCTATTTAAGGTACAATACTATTATTCTGTCTGGTATGCATATAAATCGATGTTAAGTACAAAAAGTAAATTGTTGTGTGTGATGAAATTTAAAATTTAATTTATTAAATACAATCCACAGTGGAGGATTTACGTAGGTACCGAGTGAGTTCGCTGGTATTGTGCCAAAATATACTCTAATATAGCTATTTAATTAACATTATTGGAACGGTATGTTTGGAGGAAATGGTGTACTCGTGATTAGACTCGTGGTAGAATTATAAATATAATTTTTTTTGATGTATATTATATCGAAAAGGGATTCATTTTTACTAAATTGTTGCAAGAAATTTGTAATAAAGGAGTTACATAATTATAATACATTGAGTTATTTAATGCGCAAATTTTATTATTGATCCCATTCCACACAGTTTTATTAAGGGTAAGGCCCAAACACCGGCTTACAAGGCCCCGCACACCGCCGCAAACATTACTATGGGAAACCGCTATAGCTTGTATTGATGTTTGATCATGACTGTACTGTGTACTTACGATCTACTTGGATGGCGTAGTGTTAAGCGAGCTCACCGGTAGATGGCGTCTTGCTTCATTCTCTCCCTCTGGTACTCTATAGTCGTACTGAGTACCAGCATCAGGTTGTTCCCGTGGCGTTCCTCTACGACGTATTGGATATCATGTTATCTCTCTGTTCAAACTTCGTGATTGCGGTAGTATGATACTTTCCAATTGACTTGTCTGGAGTATCTGAGTGTGCTATTTCATAAGCAGAGGTACCATGTTTCTTCAATACAACATACGGTCCATCTCGCCGCTGAGCAATTTCGCAGTAAACTGTTTGTCGATGTTGTGAACCGGATGGGATTCTATCAAGACTTAAATCTCCAACTTTGTAGTATGGGTCTGGTCTTCGTTTACTATGTATTTGCTTTTAGCGTGTAGCGTGTGTCTATATTTTCCTTTGTTCTGGATGATATACGGGTGTGAAAATGTGTTGAATCTCTAGGCAATATGCTTGTTTTTGCATTATCACAGATATAAATTGCACTCCGTAATCGCCCCTAATCTTACTTGGCCACCAGTTGCTTAATTTAGTGGAAATATTTAATTCCATCTTTAAGCAGTATCTCCAATTATCTGAATGAAACTTTATAACATCTTTTCTTAGCCCCGTCCAATAAAAATAGTTTGTTATGCGTTGTACTGTCCGCTCTACTACCCCTATGACCTGGCAGTGGGAAAGTCATGGTAAGCGTTCAATATGTTTTCTTTTTATTTTCGGTTTCTTGGTCGGGCATGTAAAGGTACCTATATGAAGTAGGTACAATTTCTTTATGTATTCTATACAAAGCGTTTTTTTTATATCCTATATCTCAAGGATATGAATGAGACCATATCGAAGAATCAACTGGCGTATAAATTATATTTTTTTTGTTTTCATTTTTCGTACAAATAATTCGACAAAGTCACGATTATTAATATAAAACACCATTACGTGAAATGTGACAAAGTCGCATTTTCTTAGCTTTAAATATGAATGATTGGTTCGAATGATAATGAATTACTCGTATTTACCAATGAAACTTAGATGCCTAAACACATATTATGATAGATGATATCTTCGTAACTATGCGTTTTGGACCACATATTCTGGGACTTTTTGTAATATTTTTACATTAAGAACATAACCCTTGCGTTATGGGATATCAAAGAAAACACGTTGTATAACTTCTGTATAAAAGATGTAAGTATGTTGCCTAGATACAAGACATCAACAACATTTTTTTTTCCTGACAATTTTCCAAAAACATATTTCTTCCTACTTTACTCTGATTATTTCTGTACTAGCTGTTGCTCGCGACTTCGTCTGCAATCCAGGATGAAAAGTAGCCTATGACCTTACCCAGGTCATGTTCTATCTGTATGCCAAATTTTATCTAAATCCGTTCAGCCGATTTTGGTGTGAAAGCGTAACAAACAAACAAACTTACTTTCGCATTTATAATATTAGTCAGTGTTTTATCTAAATTCGTTGTGTAAAGTCAAAAATATATACCCAAGACCAAAATTCGACAAGTCAAAGCGAAATCTCATCAAATACTATGCATTATCCTCGTTTTGAAAATACAACGCCATTTGCGCACCCGCCCATACTGAGGAGAATCGACCTCCAGCAATTACCCAGAAAGAACATGGTTTTACCGACTTTCGCTCTGAATTTTGGTCGTTGTCATCATCTGATGACGACCACGATCTAGCAATTCAGAAAATGCGTTTACGTCGGAACGCCTCGGTCTCCATACACAAAATCGATGTTTCTGCTCTTTTTTCCTTTTCGAGACTGAGAAAGCAAGCCTTGCTTTCTCAGTTACCAGTTTGGGGAGTCAGGCGGAAGGTGTTCACTGAGCGTCCCCTGTTTCGTTAGTGTCTTGTCGGTGAGGTAGGGTGACGAGTTGAGGAGTAAAAGTCTAACTTGTGGTTAATATTATATTGTTAAACACGGGTTCACGTTGGAAATGAACACATAAATGTACCTAAAGGTATAAAACACAAGGAAATAATAAAGTAGAAAGTACACTAGTCTACAAATCTACCCTTAAACTAGGTGTGTCCCTCGCAACGGGCGACAAGCCATAGAGCCGCGAATAATCTGTGCGGCCCCTCGAACTTAGTTGACTGTCGCCAGTTAATTACGAGTGCACACATGCACGTAAATTTATGTTGCGCGGCGCCACGTATTTAAGGCATATACATTTACACTACGTGACGCCACACCAGTATGACTGACTGCGGGGCTATCGTCCTCTGTGCCGTCTAGGTAGCGAGTCAGTTCCTGCATGGTTGTCTATTTATATAAGCAGCCAGCCCAAGGCTTTCTTTATGCTTTCATATTTATTGCAATCTGCTTAGTTTTGTGAGGCGCTATTTCTAAACACAGCTCGCCGATCGACGCCACGATGTTTGCCATCCCGAGCTCGGCAAGCTGGATGGTCTCTTCGAAGGTATCCCCGCCGGCCAAAACCAGTGTGTCAGACACCTCCCACACCTATTATTATTTTACCAGATTGGTCGATTGGCAGTCGCTTACTTGGTTTTAGTTAGTTCAGGAAAGGAAGGTTACGAGGATTGCCACGACGCAAACAAAAATGCTTATTTTAGAGCTTTAAGCTCTTAGATAAGCAGCAAGACGTAGGTAAATAGAACGTAAGATTTTTGATAGTCAATTGTTGGCAGTTGACCAAAACTTTTTAGTAAAAATGTGTTGATGTTATGTTACATAGGGTCCTAAATTTCAAATGCGAAATTAGTACAATGTTTTCTGCAATTACAGTTACGTTTTGGAACTAAGAAAACAAAACAATTTTATTTATCAAATAAAGCTCTTTATTTTATGTCGTATTTTATAACAATAATGCTTATACTTATGGTGAATCAATTCTTCATTCTTCATCAACGAGCATCAAAGACGACCACTGTAAATGGTAGGTAGTTAAGGATAATAATGAACTATTGCCATGTATCAACGGTGATACCAATTCATGGATTCTACCTCTATCTTTAATTTCATAGTGCTTATAGGTTTTAGTCACTGCTATCATTATGTCGCAGTAAGAGATTTGGTAAATTGACAATGATATCAATGTTAGATAAACTTGCTTGACAATTTTATGGGAATTATTACCACATTATATTAGTAAGAAGCATCCAACTCTACTGAAGCTGATTATTGAAAAACGATGAAGTTATATAAATCCATGTTTAATATAGGGATACAACAGCAGTCTTAGGTATTAATACACATAATGCATAATAATTGCATGCAATAAATAAGCAGGCTGCTTGGTAGCAGCTGGATGAGAGCATCCAAGGATTGAGTTAAATGGCGTGCTTGGAGAGACTATGTCCAACTGTGGACATGGTCGCTGATGATGTTAAATATGTAGCCATGCAGTTTAAAGAACAAAAAATGCAATATGTTAAGTGTTGGATTAAAAAATAAAAATAAAATAATCTAGTATTCGTAGTTTTTAGCGTCGTCGTTGTTTGTAGCGTCCTATTTAAAAGCGATTGTCGGGCGAATACGCGTTCTTCGCGTGCATATGTCACTTTTTATTCACAAATCGGAAAGCGCTCTCTTTCGGCGCCACTACACGTGCATGTTCACCGAACAAAAAATTACATAATATGTGTACGTGGCGACAGAAATAGGACGTGGGGTAAACGCATGACACAGGCTTCTTGCCTAATTTAGAAGCCAATCAACGTTGGACTTTTAACTGTATCACTATTGTACAACTGAAGCCTGTGGCAAAAAAAATACTGTTTGTTTTTCATGTATAAAATAATAATACTACTTGACCACATCTTAATGTAATGCGTAGGTAGTAAGAGTAAGGTGCAAGCAACATATTATAATAATATGTTGCACCTATCTTAAGCAACTGCTTAAATGTTGTAAGATGTAGTTGAATTAACTTACTTTAAAAGTGTCTCAGTTAAGCTCTGACTTAAGGTGGAAGCGCACCTAGACGCGCCGCAGAGCAGCAGTACGCGCCATATACGATAGTGAAACGAATGTAAGAAATTTTACTATGAAAATTACTGTATCAAGCTCTCTGCCGCCTGATTCCGGCCTTATAGTCCGCGTGTGAGTAGTCTTTACTGCCATAATACTCAGAGCAAAAGCTACATTTACTGCTAAGATATTGGTGCGCCAAACGTGCACCTTCTGATTAGGTAATGTATTTTTTTACAGAATCGAGCTATCTGCCTCCTGAATCTGGTCCTGTTTCAAGTTGTGGTCTTTACTATTATAAAACACACGCCAAGAGCTGCACTTGGTGCTAATACACATGTCCCAAACAAGCACCTTCTGATATATAGCGTGATTTATTCTAGACCTAGGTTAGAAATACTTCTATCGACGGTTATAAAAAAAAATGGACGAATCACCTGGCTTGAGTCTCAACTGCATGTCGATTCTGTAAAAACCTTACCGTGAAGGCTTGCGTGGAGTGAGCTGTCAATGTCATCCCGTCTTGTTTAATTTCTAGCATCTGTGACACAGACAGCTCACTCCACGCTCACTTCACCTATGTTACCACGGTGAGATGGTTACAGAATAGCACTACAGATCGCAAATCGAATTTTGATTTCATCGTCATCTTCGTCATCATTATTCGATTCAGATTCAGAATCTATATTATTTTGCTAAATCATTGACATATACGAGCTTCTTTATTGATCAGACGAAAATAAAATATTGTGTGTAATATCTTCATTACATGACATACTGCTGCTTTTTCGAGAATGCCCCACAAAAATCGAAAATCTTTGTTTCTAGTCTCATATGCCTCTTCAGATAGAAATCCAATGGGTATTAATAATTAACAAATTATTAACTATGTCTGGCCCTTGCATTTGAAGTTCATTAATAGAAAAAGGCATGTAATACCATGGCTACAAATCTACGTAAAGTTTAGCAGTATCAAAGCAGATATCTCTGATCACACGGGTTTCTCGAAATAGCTCAGCGCCTATTCCCGTAAGTTCAGCAGATTTGGCGTAGTTTAAAAAATTCTCCTCATCGAGTTGCCATTGTAGGTAGAGGACCACTACCTTGTTTCACAACATCGAGAAGTAAGCCGAGCCGTTCTATTCTTACAGCCTCTTGGATCGTTATTTTCCTCTCATCGACGTCTCTTTTTGCCACATCGTCCTTCGCTTGCCACGACTTTTTCTCATTTATAGGAAACTAGCTTCTGCCCGCGGCTTCACCCGCGTGGATGTCAGAAATTACCCAACGAACGTGCTACCGGAACGAAAACTAGCCTATGTCCGTGTAAATTTTATCGAAATCCGTTCAGTGGTTTAGGCGTGAAAAGGTAACATACAGACAGAGCTACTTTCGAATTTATAATATTAAGTATTGATGTGTAGAAAAAAATCCATTGACCGAATCCAAGCGTGAAGAGACCTTACTTAAGCCGTTTTAGAGATATGAGGAACAGGGTTCAGGGTGATATGAGGAACAAGTTCACTCATACTCTTTAGAAAAGGGAGGATCCTCCGACCAGATGGATGTCGTATCTGGTGGGCAACTGCCCGATGATTGTTGTCGGGAAGTTGTATATATGCTATCTGCGCGGTAAACTCTGCTTGCGCGATGCAGGATTGATGCGTTTGTTCGCATGTGGCGGTGTTGATGCCGCCACATCACTCCCCTCCGAAGACCGGAGGTCGATAGTGGGCTAAGTCTTGTATCTTGCGATGCTTGTCAATGCCAGTTGGGTTCCAGTGGGTTGGAACCGGGTGTCGCATAGTTCGCAGTAAGTCGGAACTGTCTGCGAAAATGCCCCAGTGAGTCGGGGTGGCTGACTGCTGATGTCGACCAGGAGAGGGATTAAGCACTCTGCTTGTGGACCGGCCGAATGTGCAGTGTGCTGTGCCAAGGTTGCTGATGAGGCTGAAGGTGATGACCAGGTATGCGCTTGCGCTGCATGCTGATGGTCAGGACAACTGTTCAAGCCGTGGTTGCTGGCTGGCTGTGTGACTTGCGGGAGTGATGATGATGACGTCACGCTGAAGTAGTAGCACGAAGGCTGCGCTGACGTTCATACTCGGGGTCACCAGTTTTAGAGATATGAGGAACAGGGTGTAAAGTTCACTCATACTCTTTAGAAAAGGGAGGATCCTCCGACCAGATGGATGTCGTATCTGGTGGGCAACTGCCCGATGATTGTTGTCGGGAAGTTGTATATATGCTATCTGCGCGGTAAACTCTGCTTGCGCGATGCAGGATTGATGCGTTTGTTCGCATGTGGCGGTGTTGATGCCGCCACACCGTATTTGTACATGTCCCCGTTTACTACTTTCCCTTTTTCCAACTTCAAATTATTCATTTCTTTTCGACTAGCCTTGCATATGTCAAACAGTGAAACTGCTGTATCGGATATAATAGAATGAATTTTACCATCACTCATTTTCAACAGCAGCTGGTGCCTTAATCTCAGATTCAATTGCTGCCAGCTCCACCTGTACATTTTCTAGAGTTTTTTTCATAAATTTAAACATTATGAGGCGGCAAAATGACGTTGAGGATGGTCGGTCGTTTTCCCAAATTATAACATCGTTTGAAGCGCGCCGCAGAGGCACAAGATTTACATGAAGTTATTAGCCAAATTACTTAGCTTTAGTCTTTTGATGATAAACTTTTGGCTGGATGATCCGTCAAATCCCCATTTACTGGTCAAAACGAGCTGTTGATTGGAATCTACTGAAGTTTTTAAAGAACTTAAAAGTCTTCTAGCGGTCACATCCATCAGAGCTTGTAATTTTATTATTGCAGAGTTTCTGTAACTGTCAGATCTTAGACTGTCAGATTGTAGTTACTGCGGTATTTTAAAACATCTTGATTGTTAAAATCTCGAAGTATTTTGATGCGCCATTTTGATAAATTAATCTAGACATACATGGCTCTGTATATCTCGATGCTTTCAAAGGTGTAATTCCCCTAACCGGAATTGTATTCCCATAAAAAGGCATTAATTTTGGTGGCCTTTTCTGGATTTTCCATTATGGTTTTCATTACATCAGCTGTGTCGATTTCTCCTGCTTTTGTAAGCGCCCTTTCAGCCGAAACACGATCTACCTAGTTGCTGCTAGCACTGCATCCAAAATCATCTTGTTTTTTGGCGGTTACTAAGATCCTCAAAGCATTTACGAGGACTAGGCTTGTACAGGTCGAGGCACCTGATTTAGCTGGGGAAATCATGTGCTCGATATCTTCCCTTACATTTATTCTGTAGAAGGGTCTACATTTTCGTTCTGTTTTGTTGGAAATTCTGGCCAATGAATTGCATCTTGCAGCCACTCTTCGTATTTCTTAAGGGCTTACCCGTGCTTTTTCCAGAATGTATCCATTTTGCAAAAATGAATCGAGCTGCCTGCCTTAATCTTGTGGTATCTGGTGTGACTGTTGTCATCGATTTTGCTACTGAAAATCGATGACAACAGTCACACCAGATACCACAAGATTAAGGCAGGCAGCTCGATTCAGTAAAAAATACAACATCCTATATTTCAGGATGTGCACATTTGGCACACCATGTGTCTTAGCAGTAAATGTAGCTTTTGCTATGCGTAATACGATAGAAAAGCCCATAACTTGAAATGAGGCCTGAATCAGGAGGCAGAGAGCTTGATAGTCATTTTCGTAGTAAATTTAACATTTTCTCAATTAAATCCCGATTTATGAGAGATAGACATAAATTTCTCACCACAAGTTTTGAATGCATTTGGTAACTAAATACGATGGCATGGTTCAGCGCACCTAACCGCATCGTACGCGCCCAATCGTATCTATGATTTTAACAATATTTCTGTTGTATGACGTCATCCGCGCCGGACTCGCCGCACGCGCCGAGTTCGATGACGTCATCCGGTGCGTGCTGGTGGAATCCGTATACGTACAGCATTTATAAAATGCAATGACTGCGGCACATAGGTATGGCTCCTGCGGTCTGGTGCGCGTCCACCTAAGATACCTCTTCTCGTGTCACAAATGCCTCTAAACTAGTCTAAAAATCACAAAAATTTGGTTTAATCCTGTCAAACGACGATTTCTCATTCTGAAATTGACTAAAGTGACACAACTTAATTAAATTTTAGTTTGACAGCACTAAGATGGCACTGAGTTGCCCGTCAAATTCAGAATGGTAAAATTTCCATTTTCACTTAACTAATGTTTAGTGAAAATGGCAATTTTACCATTCTGAATTTCACGTTTTTCACCAAAAAAATAATTGTTTAACTAAATCTAAACATGAATCTGACTATTTTGAACCGCGAATAAAAAGGTGTGGAAAGAAATTAGTTGTCGTGAACTAAAATTCACACCAACACCTCAAATTCAGACGTGCAAAAACAGTAGGTACTGTATCTTTTTTTTATCTCGAAAATGGTGTGTCCTATAGCAATAATAATGAAAACTTCGACTATTACTAAACATGTAGGTTTTTTTTAAAATATTTTCCATTCAAAAAGTAAAAACCTCCTTAAAAAACACGTCGAGGCTGCCCCAGGCTCTTCCAAAATTCACGGGGTAGGACAAACACGTTGCGTAAGCAAAAAAAAAACGTGATTGTCAAATTCGATTATACATAGGTAGTTCATAGATAGTTTAGTTCGGTGTTCAAGAAAATCGGCACCATTAGCTTACCAAAACTGTTAGAAAGATAATCAATACTCAATTTGTTAAGGTGTTTAATTTTTTCACACTTGTCAACTAATGAAACAGTTATGACTTGCAGTATTTCTGGTAGGTTTGGAATATTGAATGTCAGAAGCAAGCAGTTTATCACGAATAGTATGAGAAAAAGGTACTTACCAAATAACAGATTAAGAACAAAAATAACAGCCACTATGAAACGCATTCAATAGTTTGATGGATTAATAATGAACCAGCAAACTGTACACACACCAAGCAAACACATTCATTATACACAAATTGTTTTTATAACCAAACCATTTTTATAGTTTATGCAAATCACAAACTCATGCCACTTATCAGAACATTGGCTTAGGGTATAAATTACCATATTGTGTAATTAGTTTATGCATATGAAATGCAACAAAAAATATTTAAACTGAAAATATGAGGAATAGGTATAATGTGAATTATGAACGAAGAAGTTTAAAACCAACCCATTCATGCACAAAAAGTAAGCACAAGCATAATTAGAATGTCAAATATTTAAAAAAGGATACATCTTTTTGTTCTTTTCTTGTACATTATCCTGTAACCACATTCTCTGCATCTTATGGGGTCTCTTGGTTTGATTTCATTCTCCCGATGGCATTCTGAAAACAAAATACAAAATGGGAATTATATCCACTCTTTAGATGAAAACGAAAATGTACAATATCGGAATTAGCTAATTTCACAGGAAAACATTTTTAAATTTCAGTAACTAGGTATGTTATAAAACTGTTATCAATGAACTTATACTTAGTTGTTTCCTAAATTTGAATTTTTTGGTTATTGGTCGATTTTAATTTATTTTATTGCTAAATAGTGTATGCCATGGTGGGTAGTTTTTTGAGTTACCTTATCCTAACTATAAGACCTACTGTATCACCAAATATCACACTAATAAATACTTTGACTTTGCATTGTTGAATCCCTTATCTTTAAAAATAACATTAAAAACTTATTTAGAAAGTGTAAATTTTTATTTTTTTGAACAAGATGTCTTGACATTTGTTTTTCAACTGCTCAATGTCCCGTTAATGTTATTTTGTTTTTTATACATAACCAAATATACATATATACGATTTATTCAAATATACAATTTATTAGACATAGAAAGCATTTAAAAGACAAACACCAAATCAAAAATATTAAGATCTAAACTAGGTGTCCTGCGGCTTTGCTGACTTGATTGAGTATTCTATTGGCATTATAAGTTAATCGAAAAAATTATAGTTTAAACAAAATGGGCTGTCTACTTGGTTGACAATGTGACTAAAATAGCTGTTCTTATACATTTTGAGATAGGCTGCATAGCTCGTTGTAGATACTATAGCTTGATGATATTAATTTTAGAGGTTGTCTTATTCAAGCTCCCAGTAGACTGTGGAGGATTGCACATGGCAATATTGCTAATCCTCTATAGCAAATAGCTTGATGAAATAAAGCCTATTCAATGATGGGACCTTCAACACTGCATGAGACACAATAGTAGTTTTATGGTTTTTCATGGTTACATCTGGGGCGTTTACTGCCCCTCAAAGTGTTAAGGAATATTTATGCAAAGAACAGAATCCATTCAGTAGTTAATGCGCCAATCCGGAGCATATGTCTAGACACAGACAATAATTCTAAAAACTATATTTTTGGCATCATAATAGTTTCCACACCTCCTAGCAATTACTTTTTTCTAATAATATTTAATGTACAGTTTTAACTTCATGTCATTTTATTACTTATATAGATTTTGAAATTACACAATATTTAAGACATATAAATTCAAATACTTTGACTAATATGAGATTATTATCGGGGTGTGGCCCTTTGGCAACTTGACCACAACTAATTATAGTTTGGTCGCAAAAGAGATGCACAATTTCACCACTGTTAAAAGTAACTCTCCTAGTGGCGATTTGGTATTATTTTTGTTACTATTGGTGAGAAAATTGATGTAATTCTTAACGTTTCTGTATACAAAATACTGACCTCCACAACCTAGCTACTGGGTAACACCATACCCCTTGGTATGACTACTTATCCGACTCTTGGGCTTGTTACTACCAGTAACGACAGACTCGATTTTGCATTTTTTTTAGTAGTTCATTTTTTGTGAGAAGCTAATGATGGGAAGAGGGACATAAAAATAATGTGAACATGCTATCATCAACGAAACCTACATGCCAGAAATATATAAACTGCTGTAAAACGAGCCAAATAAATTTGAAGTCAAAAACAGTCGTTAGTAACCAAAGCAAACATAACATAACAAATTGTGTTAGGTACCTCCACAAACGTAGATCATAGGGACTTTAGTCACTGAAGATTCTTTATTGCTGGTATCAGCCATTGTGTTCCGAAAATCTCAGCCAGTACAACGATGTCAATAGGAATTGATTTATGTTATGACTTTTGTGGTATAGTGAGATAACCAACAAACTAAAACAAGTACGAGTCTGTGAATAGCAATACACACTCCAGCGAACAATAAAACAACTCAAAAAGGACTTTGGTTGACCATGGATCGCGCTCACCACACTTTGTCTCAACAAAAATACTTCAATGTCAAATGATGACGCCCATCATGAGCCATCGTTGGCCATGATTGGCCATCATGGTACAAAGACAATTCAAGAGTTTTGAATAAAAGACCTAATTCTATGCAACGGCACTTTTGAAAATAGAGTTTGACTTTAATTTTAAAAAAATGCTAAGGTTATATTAGTTAAAATTAATGGTGCCACAAGCAAAAAAATAATAATAATAATAATGGCTGACCTGTCAAAATGAAAGGCATTGCCATCATAATTATAGTACTCTTTGATTGCCATCGATTGCCATTTTACACACCAGCCCAACGAACGCAATTGAAGGATAATTATTCAGCGTTGGCTAATGCACTTTCGTTGGCCTTCGAAGGTATGTTAAAATTCATTATGGGCGAATTTCACAAATTAAACTGAACGGGATCAGCCCATAAACTAAGTTTAAGAGCTGTTAGTGTCATTATTTTCAGTGAAATATTGACACTGACAGCTCTTGAACTGGGTTTAAAATAGCTGATCGCGTTCAGTAGAGGTCGAGCTCACAGAGTACATTTAATAAAGGGAGAGTCGAGCTAACGCTCGATTGCTTCATTCTCTTTGATGTTACCGCACTTACCGCCACGCCACGCCGGACAGCCGGCACACGGCACTGAACGATTGTTAGCGTTTGAAAAACCTTCCAAACAGGACCCCATGGAACTAATAAGTAGGTACATCAGCTGCTCATTTAAATAGGTACGACTGACCGACTCCTTGACAATTCAAAAATGCCTGTAAATGGTTTAAATGAAATAAATGCTTTGAGTTTGAGTTATAACGAGGAAAGCGCTATGGTCACCCGTGGAATTCAAAGCTTACGATTTTTGCAATTTGCAGGTTAGTGTCAGATTAGTTGGTCAAAAGGCGGCTACAAGGATCTTTTGGCACTCGAATGATGTTGACAGGTAGCGATGTTGATAAGATTTGTCGTTGGACGGTGCGTAGTGGTGAAGACTTAGATAGATGATAAGTCTCGCTGCGTCAAGCGCCGCGACACCTATTATTTATCTATGGGTGAAGGCTAATATTACATGCGTTTGTTGATCGTAATGATCGTATGCGATAAGATCTTTTTCGATTTTAGTGAATTTTACATGTGTGAACTTCAATCGAGACTATTCTTTGTGTTTTAGCGTAAGGTATGTTTTAACATTAACTAGAACTTTAAAGATTTTACCCAGAATCCACTATGGATACCAAAAAGCCCGGTGTTAACAGAATCTCTCCCCGACAATAACGTACATACGGCTATTTATCAAGCTATACATTTCTAGTATAAGCTGACCTCTCATTGTACAGAAATCCTGTACAATGCGAGATCAGCTTAAACTGGAATTGTATAGCATGCAAAGAGTACTATAATTATACGTGTAATAGCTTATGAAGCAGTGTGTACAATCAGATATTATGGACTCCGAATATGCAAGCAGGAAACGATCGGCCGATTAATCTCCGGCTACTTTAATCAACCCTCTTAAGCATGCTAAAACACAATCAGAAGAGAGATTTAAAAGATTTATACGATGAGAGATTATTACCCGCACCTTTAAAAGAAGGTCAGACCCCGCAGCACAGTGTTTTCTTCAAAACAACCTCGCTAGACAAAAGTCACTACTGAATTTCCTGGACAACCCTCTGGTTGTGAAAGCCGCTAGCTATATTCCCTCCTCCATTAGTCATGTCCGCCGTCCCAAGCATGTCCTCACCGATCCCGATGACCACATAACTCTCATTCAGGAGAGCAGTAGGGCCACCAGTACAGTGCACAAACACAGACCGACATTCCGACCTCGCCGCCGAGGTTCCTCGCGAAGATCCCGACGTAATTGTCCCCCCCGACCCTTGCTCGACGAAGTGCCAGCCCGCGCCGTAGCTGAGCCTGTAGCTTTAAATTCCCCGAATAATAATAATATAATCCAGATCCAGCCTGTCCCATCTTGCTGTCCTCCCGTCAGCGACGCCCTAAGCCGAGGTCCGTACCCCACAGGGGGTGCCCTTAGCGAGCGTTCGCTTAGTAATGTAAGTAGTTTTACGCCCCTGGCTGGAGGCTTTGAGTCCGCTTAAGGCAGCCACAGGATAGTCCGGTTAAGTAGTCACGACCTCTCAAGGTCCACTACGAGATGCCATACACACAAAAATTAAAAAAAATTACATAAAAATCGCGCCCCGACCGGAACAGTTTGGGTTTCGGGCGGAGCAAAGAACGACGCTCCAGCTGTCGAGGGTACTGCACCACCTCGCAGCCGCGATTAACAAGAAGGAATACTCGGTGGCAATATTCCTCGACATGGAGAAGGCCTTCGACCGTGTATGGCACGACGGCCTAAAGTATAAGCTGGCCACATCAGACGCGGGGCGCGTCTGATGTGGTCGCGTTGTAAAGGTGGTCTCTGACTTTCTCTCTAACAGGACTTTCAGGGTGGCGCTGTATGCAGATGACGCCGCGTACATTACTACATCGCTTAATGAGAAGTACGCGGCGGTCAAAATGCAGCGCGCCCTCGAAATGACGCCGGGTAAGCTGTAATTCAGGTTACACGCAGTTTACCTGTGACACTTTGACTCCACTCACATAACACACATCTGTTGCGTAACGTGTTCTAGGTTAATATAGGCGCGTTACGTAAACAAACACAGACATCCGCCACTATACAGGCACCTAAACTCACACGTGGAGGCGCGGCGCGATCCGCGTAGACACTGGGCGGTGTGACACACTACAATACCGCTCACACACTTATGACGGTCCCTTAGCCCGGACAGTGAACGGCTAGCTCTGTGATCTGGACGGGCGGGGACCACTCACCTACTCTTAGGCGCGTCGAGTCGGCATCTTCGTCGCTGGTCGTTGTCGCCAGGCCTACCGTAGGTAACTAGGAGTCTCACCTGACTGAAACAAAAGAGCAATCACTCACATGGGCGCGCGTTGCCCGCGCCCCCAATCATCTTACCGGCCACTGTAGCCCACAAAATGAGGGGCCCAATGAATTCATTTTTACAAAAAATGTGATAAATGAAGAACCGCTCGACCGATTTTGTGCAAACTTCACATAAACCATCTACTAAATAGTCCGAACAAAGCCTAAACATTTGGTTTGGATAGGTGAGCCCGTTCTTGAGTTATAAAATTACAACGAAAAGTGGCATTGATTGTTATATATATGTATAGATAAGACTATTCCTGACAAACTCCTCCTTTGTTAAAGTACCAGCTGAACTCAGCGGATTGGGACATTTACTCAAAAATCTTAAGACTAACATGTCTCATCTCTTTCATCCATGAATCCTGAGTCTGCTCAGGAATGCTTTTCCTCATTTTCCAACACAATATCCTCTACAGCAGATGATTGCTTTCCTCCAAATAACCGCCATCGGTCAAAACTCCATCATTAGTTAATAATGGTATCTATTGAAAGTAGGTTTAATGACCTTTAATTAACAATAGTTACATTTCTTAAAGAAAACAAACCTACAGAGCCCGACACGTCTACAAAAAAAATACGTTAAAATACTCATTTTTGTTGTGCCACCCTAAAAGGGTATAAAACGGGCGAATCCGGTCAAATGTGGGTTCAACTGGGTTCCGACACTCGACGCTCGACCATAGAGTATGGTAACTAAAATGAAACGCTCGACTCTCGCCGCGGACCCGCGGACGGACCTGTCTGTGCGCTCTCCCGCTCCCGGCCCAGTGTTGTGTTTCCGTGTTATTTTCGTCGCTATCACGTGACGTCATCGTAGTCGCCCCGACTACTCCGATTTAAAATCAAATTAAGAAATTGATTTGATTTTAATCAATCAAAAAGTGCCTTTTTCAAGGCAAATCTCTTTTCTTTAACAGACGTTCGTGAGTAGCTTCACTAGGCCCCTTCTGGGTAAAACAACAGTTTCGTGGTCCTCGGTTGAAAACTTACGGTGCCAACGAAGCCGAGTGGAATGTTGTCCCAATCACACCCGCCGAACCCCTTCAGGGAGAGGCGTTCAATTGGACGGGTCCCAGATAACCGGGCTTTTTTTTTTTTTTTGTTCCCGTGGTGGAAAATCCTCATGGATGTCCTCCGCCCTGGGGCAGGCGGAGGGGTCTGTCAGACTCTTACTGACTAAAAACCACCCCGGTGTTCCATCTCACACCTACGCCGGGGTCGTGGGAACACATAATTCTTCCACAACCCCGGCTAGTGCTGGCCCGCTTGCGCGGGCCCCGTCTCGGGCGGGGGGAGTGAGGTGTACTCCCCCCGCAACGTCTGTGAGCGGCGCACGCGGAACACTACGCGCGCCGCCTTCTCGGGTCCTGATGTTGGGGGGCGACGGATGTCCCCGAATCCGTCGCCCCTGGACCCATTTAGGGGGGCCGGAAGAGGGCGTTGTCCGTCCTCCTCCGACGCCCGGTGCGTGTGCTGCGGGCCGGGTCGAGAGTCGAAATCTCTCTCTCCCTTTCCGCAGCCTCCTTCTGCGAGATGACCGTTTCGCAAAAGGAGACCACTGCGTCCCAGGACTCTGCGCCGCCGACATTCGCGTTCACGACGGCCGGCAGCGACAGGTCGTTGCCTACTTCGGTGATGAGGGCACGGCGCGGCTCCTCCCAAGCGGCACACTCTGCCAGCGTGTGCCACGCCGAGTCCTTCCGGCAGTCGACGCAGTGGTGACACCGGGCGTCCGGCTCCCTGTTTATGCGACACAGGTACTTCCCGAAGCAACCATGCCCCGAGAGCACCTGCGTCGCCCGAAATGTCAGGGAGCCGTGCCTTCTCCCGAGCCAGCGGTCGAGCACTGGCCGGATCGCCTCGATGGTGCTGAGGCCGGCGGTAGGGCGTGAAAGCCTCACCCGCCATTCCGCCACCAGGACCTCGCGGAGCTGCAACCGACGCTGCTCGATATGTTGCTGCATCGGTCGCTTGCCCCGCTCCCGCGCTGCCTCGCGCCACCGGTACAGTGACGCGAGCACCTTCCCCTCCAGGTCCCATGGCGGTGATCCGGCAAGTGCACAACCCGCCTCGAAGGAGATCGTGCGATTCCCCCGAATGACTCTGACGGCCATCGCCCGCTGCGGCTTGCGCAGGACAGCTATGCTGCCGGCCGTCAGGTCAGACGCCCAGATCGGCGCTCCGTAGAGCGCCATGGATCGCACGATCCCCATATAGAGCCGCCTATAGGCGGCGCTCGGGCCCCCCAGATTGGGAAGCAGCGTTGCCAGCGCCCCGGCCGCGCCCAACAACTTGGGCGCCAGCCGCCGGAAAGTGGGGTCCGAAGTCCCACCGGCTGTCGAGCACCAATCCCAGATATTTCATGGTGGGCTCGACAGCGATCCGGACCCCCCCGACCACAATGTGTGATCCGGCCGGCGGCGCCCGCCGGGGGCCATGAAACACCATGGCCTCCGACTTGCTGAGGGCCACCTCCAGGCCGAGGCGCCGCAGATAACCGGCCTTCGCTAACTTCTAACTTCAGTGACGCGCTTGAAAGCCCGCTTTCGCCACTTGTTGCCGAACAAGGCATTTAATTCCGGCAAACAATGCTCCGGCCGCTAATTCGGCCCCCATTGTCCCGGCAATAAATACCTCGGCCCCTGTTATCCCGCCCGCTATTGTCTCGGCTGCCATTGTTCCGGCCGCTATTGTTCCGGTCGCCATTGTCTCGGAGACATTAAACTCGACGCAGCTGCGCACCGCAGCAACCAACTCGACTCGCCCGGAGAGCATGGACACGTCAGTCCCTCTCTCCGTGGGAGAAGCCCTTTCCTCCTCCTCCAACGAAGACGACTTCCAAGTCGTCGGAAAGGGAGGCAAGAAGAGGAAGGTAAAATCCTCCTCCCCCGCTGGCCCGGCCACAAAGGCCACCCGGACCGGCCTGGTCCTCCGGGTTGAGGACCTCCCTAAGTTTGGTGGCCAGGATGTCCGCCTTTTCCCCGCTAGAGGCAACCGACACCTCGAGCAGCCGCGCCCCCGTAATCGCCGGCCTCAATCTGAAGCCGGACGGTGTGTCAAGGTCGGGGAACGCGACTTTGGCTTTCGCCTGCGCTAGGACCGCCTTGTAGGTAATGCCCCGTTCGACGGCTCCGGGCTGTAGTGTAATAACTACAGCTGCGGAGCGTGGGGCTCTGACCTTAGGCGGTTCCTGGGCCTTCTTTGGAGCCAATGCTGGTGCCGGTGCTCCAGCGGGTGCTGGTACCGCCGTCTTCTTTCCGCGACGCCGGCCTTTCTTGACGACCGTTGCCCAGGTCTCTGTGGGAGGCGCGGGCGAGGCCTCCGGTGGTGCAGTCGCCCGAGAAGTGGGCACGGACGTACCCTCCATGGGTTTTTTGGTCCCCCTCCCGGACTGGCTCGACACAGCCGCCGCGGTTATTGGCCCCCGGTTAGTTGGCCCCTCCTTCCGCTTGTCCGCAGCGAGCGGTGGGCGGAGATTCACCGCCGGAAAGAGCCTCTCCTCTATGGCCTCCATGCGGGCACCCACCATCTGTCCACACTGCATCATGCAGATGCCCACGATCTTCTCGATCTCCGCATCCGCAAGAGCAGGTGTCGACGACGGGACCGGTGATGGAGCCGACGACGGAGCCGCAACCGAAGTGGAGCCTGCGGGTATTGCCCGATTAAGGTGGACCTCAACCGCCTCCTTAATGCCCGCAGCCGCCTCCTTCAGAGCACGCGTGAATAAGCCCTTCAGGTTGCCAGATTTCGTGGCCACCTTCAGGACGACATCCACGCCGCGACTGAGCGCCACCCCCGTTACGCTCCCCCCGGCTGCCATCCGATCAGAGCGCCTCTCTCGAGCCTGTCGGGCCAGCTCGCTGACCTCGTCAGCCGCGACAGTCTTCTGCTGCGCCCGCTTTGCAGCACTCGCCTCCGCCCTGTTGGTTCCCAACAGGGACGTAGTGGAGCCTCCGCTAACCTCCATTACGGGCTCGGGGTCCATCTCCTCGCTCTCAACGCGCTCACCAGGGACCGGCGTGTCGGGGCGCTTGAGGACGGGACGCTCCCTTAGAGTCACGCGACGCCGAAGAAGCTGACGCGTTCTTGGCGCGATCTTGTGCCCGCTGGCCCCATTGGGGCCGATAGGTTCTCCTCGCTAGAGGAGAAACCTGTCATCCGAAATTTGGCGGGACCACCATCCACCTCTTCTTCGGCCACTTGGCTCTTGCGCTTTGAGCTTACGCTTGAAACGCTCACCACACTCATTCTGTCAGAGACAGTGTCAGAATCTGACACTGCCTGTCCCATCTGCTCGACCAACACGATCGGCAATTTTGTTCATCAAGTTCCTTTTGTTCGTCCCCTGAGGGACAGGAGCCTCCTCGGCTCTTGTTGCCATTAGCAATCGGGATACAGTTGATGCCCCCCCCAGAATACGTGGGGCATGACGCTACCGAAGGTAGCGTGGCGGATTCTCCAGCTGCTGAGCAGCTGGTACCGTCCTGGGGTAAATTTTTTTCACCTGTGTTGTCCATTTTTAATTGTTTTGTCCGCTTTTTAAGGGTGCGGTCCCTGGAGCGCTAGCGACTGGTCCCCCACCAGCCACTCATCCTCTCGCCACGCTCAAAGCTTAGGATTAGGTGTCTTTTTTCTTAGAGGTGTCCTTCCTCTCCGACGGCGGGATCAAATTAAGGTGTTAGATCCCGCAACGTCTAGGAGGGGCGCGCGTGGAACACTACGCGCCGCCACCTCGGGTCCTGATGTATGGGGGGCGGCGGACATCCCCGAGTCCGTCGCCCCTGGACCCATTTAGGGGGGCTGAAAGAGGGCGTTATCCGCCCTCTTTCAGCCCCCCTGTGTATGCTGCGGATCGGGAGAGTGGACGAGATCTCTATTTACCTTTCCGCAGCCTCCTTCTGCGAGATTACTGTTTCGCAGAAGGAAACTACCGCGTCCCAGGACTCCTCGCTGCCGACCATCGAACTCACTACGGTCGGCAGCGACAGGTCACTGCCTACTTCTGTGATGAGGACGTGGCTCCTCCCAAGCGGCACACTGTGCCAGCGTATGCCACGCCATGTCCTCCTGGCAGTCGACTCAGTGGTGACACCGGGCGTCCGGCTCCCTGTTTATGCGACACAGGTACTTTCCGAAGCAAACATGCTCCGAGAGCACCTGCGCCGCTCGAAACGACAGGGAGCCGTGCCTTCTCCCGAGCCATTCGTCGAGCACTGGTCGGATCGCCTCGAGGGAAGCGAGGCCGGCGGAAGGGCGCAGAAGCCTGTTCCGCCACTCCGCCACAAGGACCGTGCGAAGCTGCGACAGACACAGCTCGATCTCTCGCTGCATCGGTCCACCGCCCCGCGCCCGCACCTCCTCGCGCCACCGGTAAAGTGACGAGACGGCTCTCGCCTCTAGGTCCCATGACGGAGATCCGGCCAGTGCACAAGCAGCCTCGTAGGAGATTGTGCGATACCCCCTGATAGCCATCGCCATCTGCGGCTTTCGCAACATCGCGATGCTGCCGGCCGTCAGGTCAGAGGCCCACACTGGGGCCCCGTACAGGGGCATAGATCGCACGACCCCCAGATACAATCTCTTACAGGCGGTGCTCGGGGCCCCAGGTTACGACTGGGTGCTGAGGGGTGAACTCCAACCGGGAGTGGACCTGTTACGCAGATATTCGCTTTTTTTTTTTTTTGGGAATGGATTCTCGCAGGTCAACCTATGAGGTTGTCGTCTGCTTAAACGGACTTGCCTGTAGTTGCCCTAATAAATTAAGGCCTCCAGCCAGGACTTAAAACTTAAATACTAACTAAAAACTAAGCGACTACACGCTAAGGGCACCCCCTGTGGGGTACGAACCTCGGCTTAGTGCGTCGCTGGAAGAGGTCAGCAAGGGACTAGCTGGATCAGGATTTGAGTGATTTAGGGACGAATTTAAAGCTACAGGCTCAGCGTCGCGGGCTGGCTCGAGCAAGGGTCGGGAGGGGCGTGGATTTGGGCGTCGCGGCGGGCCTCGGCGGCGAGGACGATAGAACGGCGATCGGGTTTTGCGCTTGTGTAAAGTGCTGGTGGCCTTACTGCTCTCCTGGATGAGGGTAGTGGCGTCGTCGGGGGCGATTAGGGTATGCCTTGTTCGGCGAATACTGCTTATGCGGGAGGGAGTATAGCGGGCGGCCGCTGAAATCAGGGGATTTGGGTGTTTTATGCCACAGTCAAAGAAACGCTTCGATAAGCGTTTCATGAACTGGTTTATGGTAGGCATTTTAAGGTCGACGTGGAGATTTATATTACGGACATAGAAGGGGGCACCCGTGACCTTTCTGAGGAAACGGTTCTGGAGGGTCTGCATCTTATGGAGATGGCGTGGGTGAGCGTGCGCAAATACAACGCAGGCATAGGTCATGATGGGACGGATGACTGCGGTATAGATGCGCAGCTTGCATTTAAGTGACAGTTTACTACGGGCTGTCAGTACACAGTGGAGCCTGCTAAGAGTGAAGGAGGCGCGCGCGCGAACCGCCTTAGTATGAGCCTTAAAGGTAAGGTTTTGATCGAGGATCACGCCTAGGCATTTGGCTTGCTTCTCCCAAGGGATCGGCTTACCGTACATAGTGATCGGACTGGACGCAGATATTCGATCGATTTATTGTCTCGACCACGCTCCGAAACCAGCAAATATTTAAATATTTATTTTCAGGACATTTGGTATCAATTGCATGGACTAGCCCGCGAGAAGCCCCGAGCTGAATCCAATTGAACACGCTTGGGTCGAGCTTGGGATGTGTGTTGGAAATCGAAACCCCAACCCAGTTAGACACTTCGAGACCATGCGTTAGTGGAAGAATGGACCAATTTCCCCCAACATCGCATAAGAAACTTAATAAACAGTATGCCTAATCGCCTGGCAGCTGAGAAGAAAGTTGCATGTGAGGTACCAAACATTATTTTTTCGACGTAAATTATTGATAATTTGACAAATAAAATATTAGTGATTACAACATTTGGTGATGATTTATCAACTGGTAAATTATCTACAACATAAAGTTTAAGTAATTATAGTTTTCGTACGGTTTTCTTTGTTCAAGAGTGCTTTTCAGGTTGTTTGAATTTTATGTAGGTATTTTGAAATTCTTCGCAAAATAATAATTATACCAGAGAAATGTCATGTCAAAGAAAAAAACTGTAAACCGACTAAGAAAAAATAAAGGTGATCTAAAAGTATGAAAGAATTTTTGTAGCCTGTCATTACCTCAATTAAGAGGTAATGACAGGTTTGACCACATGCTTACGTGTTAAGTCCACCATATTAAATTTAAGGGAAATTTGTATAACCTATGTCATCCGGACTATTATTACGAATGTTTTGATACCTCATCAGGGGCGTAGCTGCCGCCGTATCAGTTAAACGGGGCCCCCGACATGAACGCCTGTCAGACCTGACACTATTGTCCATACAGGCAGAAACTTTAGAAAAACCGAGCTCGCTTCGCTAGCTCTTGCAGCCTAGGTTCTGCTTAGGTCAACCAAGTACCTTACTAGTATTTCTGAATTAAGAGTCAATTGAAAATATAACCTATCCAAGGCAGGATGCAAAAATTTCGAGCTTTTCTGCAGATGTCGACAATGTAACTCCTATTCTTGTACGAATGTACAGAAGAAAATGTAACCTATCTGAAGTACAAAAACTTTCAGGCTCGCTTCGCTGGCTCTTGCATCTATAAATTTTGTTAAACTGCCGTTAAATCATTGAGATTTCGATAACCATCACGTCGGTGGGGTTTCGCTTGCTAATTTAATATAATGCGTTTTATCCGGTAAAAATCATTAACAAAATCAGAGAAACTTGTGAAAAGTTAACCGAGTTAAACAAGGAGGTTCTCAATACGTCAGCTTTTTATTACATTTGCAGCGATATTTATTTCTTTACGACGCACAGTATTTCGCCTAGAACATGCTAGGTGGACAAAATTCAAGTTTTCATTTCCAGGAAATCTTAATTGCATAACACAAACAACACCCCCAAACTCCAAATTCCGAGAAAAAGTTGTTTTTCAAATGCTTAACTGATGAGTCATAGAGTTCAGAAGTCAGGTAATGAGTTTAATGCAAGCGTTCCGGTCAATCAGTTGCAATTTAGCGACACTTTTGTGCACATCTCATAGTGGTTTATAGTGATATTGTGAAAGTTTTTTGTGATGGATATTAATACTGAGGGTATGTACTATTATTTAATATATTATTTTTATCAGAATCTATTAAAACGAATTTTTAGCATTTTTTTAACTTAATGCATAAGTTTTTGCGTAATTTTTTGCATAAACAAAACTTTGAACGTTCAGGAAATACATTGATTCGCCTTTATTCGAGCTAGTTTTTAGATATATTGTAGGTATAACTGTGTAGTTTGTAAAAATACACATATTGTTCAGCACACTTCAGTACAACATATTTTTTTTCAGAACACGTTTACTCTATTTCAAGGGTAGCATTTTTTGAAGAGTGGTTGAAACACACGAAGAATGATAAAAGATCGCGTATTTATGACTATCTTTCTTCAAAATTTCGCTTTGGTGACATTACTGAAAGCAGCCAAAGAGAAATAAAGTTGAAAATATCCAACTTTTCTATTAAGATTGAAGCCAAATGGTTGGCTTCGGGAAAATCGAAGGAGGGTTTTTTAATTAGAAATAAGACTTGGTTGGATGAAGGAGACATACAGTTTACTGTGAGTTCTTTAGCCCCACAACCTTCAACATCGAGTGAGGTTGTGACATCTGCAGGAAGACCTCGCAAAGATTTCGAGGAATCGTCGTTTAAGACGAAGAAACGTCGAGTCGTGGATCTCGTAGAATCTCGAAGTGCCAGTGAATTAGTGACTGCTGCCGAAATTGCTATGCGTTCAGCAGGGCAAAGAAAAGTTGCCCATGTGATTAGAGACATTAGTGAAAGGCCAGATAATTAAGTCAAAAGAAAATACCAGTTCCGTTAATCCTAGGCAGTTAAGTAGTGACGAAGCCTTAGCATACTATATAGATTCTAAGTCAACAACACATGCTTACAAACAAACTAGGAAGTGGTCCATAATGGCAGGACATAATGTGTTTCCGTCATATTTTAGTGTAGTACAATCTAAAAAGGCCTGTTACCCTGCAGAGTATCACATTTCTATAACAGAAACTCGTGCTGAAATAAATTTGCAAGCCTTTTTAAATAAAACAGCGGAACGTCTAGTAATAGCACAGAATGAAGTTATCAGTAGTGTCCTCCCAACAAGTCCAACGTTTACACTTGTTAGTAAATGGGGATGTGATGGAAGTTCTGGGCACAGCACATACAAACAGAAATTTGAGAACACTGAAGATACGGACGAATTTCTTTTCGTATTTTCTTTCGTTCCCCTTAAGTTATATGATGGGTCTAAAATTATTTGGCAAAATCCTCGGCCTTCATCAACTATGTATTGTCGCCCCATCAAATTTATATTTGCTAAGGAAACGAGTGACTTCACGTTAGCGGAGACAAATAGATTGTTGGAAGAAATTAATGCTCTTCTTCCAACACTTATCAACTTTGGTGATTCTCAAATCTCTGTGAAACACGAACTTCTTCAGACAATGATAGACGGAAAGGTATGTAACGCCTTAACGGAAACTCGTTCATCTCAAAAGTGTTTCATCTGTGGTGCCACCCCCAAGACGATGAACGATGACCCCGCGAAGTTTAACAGCAATCAGGAACATTTTGGCTTTGGTTTATCTACACTTCATACTTGGATTCGTTGCTTTGAATGCCTTTTACATATCAGCTATAAGTTGAATATTAAGAAATGGCAGGCTAGAAGCGACGAAGACAAAGTTGATATCAAGATTCGTTCCGAAGAAATCAAGTTGATAATCAAGAACGAGATGGGACTCATTGTAGATAAACCAAAGCCAGGATTTGGTTCTTCCAATGATGGAAACACAGCCCGTCGCTTTTTTAAGAATGCTGAGATGAGCGCTCAAATCACAGGATTTGATGTTACTATTATCAAACAATTCGATGTTATTTTGAGGACATTGTCTTCTGGGTTCGAGATAAACTTAGTTGAATTTAATAAATTTTGTCTTGAAACTAGAAGACATTACCTTAGTCTCTATTCGTGGTACTATATGCCTGCTACTGTACATAAAATATTAGTACACAGTACTGAGGTCATCAAAGCGGCATTGCTTCCAATTGGGCAACTTTCCGAAGAGGCTCAAGAAGCACGTAACAAAGATTGCCGCAGTTTTAGGGAGTACAACACCCGCAAGTGCTCACGTGTTGCCACGAATAGAGACTTGCTGTCCATGTTAATAATAACATCTGACCCTTTGATCAATGGCCTTCGTGAGATTCCCCGGAAAAGCCGGAAAAAATATGTGCAGAAGTATTAAAGTTAATCGTAAGCCCGACCATAGTAGCATCAAGACCGGAAACGTCATCATATTGTCGCACATTACCACAAAATGATGACGATTCACCAGAAGATTTTGATGATGATTAGGTTTAGGTTAAGTTAGTTTGTACAGTAGGTATTTATTTATTTAATGCATTTTTGTTGTTTGTTTATTATTTTTAAATATTTTTTTCTGTTTTTACATATATTTTTTTTATTTTTATTACAAAATCATACCAAAAACTATTAATAATGCTTCAACATGACTACTTATATATAAAAGCATCGTTAAATATCATAAACTAATATTGTCCACCTGGCATGTTCTACGCGGTACACTGTGCGACGTGGCGTCGACCGATTTCGGCGATCTTATTATTGGAATGAGGTTGGTTCTGCTCAGGCGCGGTCACAGCCCAAGTTTGGGGTCACAATGGGTGCCGAGGAATATTTTTAGGAAAGCGAAAAATAAAAACATAACATACCTATTGTAATTAATTTTAAGTCGGCGTCTCAAAATAAGTTACATTAATTTAAGAGCATTTCAGGTTCCTTCTTCGTCACTTTTCTTAAGTTTTTTTATTCGGGAAAATAAAAACTACCTTATAGAAATATTACTACGGACAGCTCGGCAGTAATACCTGATTAATGAAATCGAGAATAAAAGGAAGCACATCTTTTTGAAGCTGATGCAGCATCCTATATTTTATTTTGGCGTCGCTTGTCTCGTCAGATAGTTTTGGTGTTCGTTCGATGGCAATATACGAGTATTTGTGCTGCCGCGCCGCCGCCGCTTGTACCAGGCCACTCAGAAAGTATTACGAAAAAAAGTTTTTATGTATGAGAGACTGGCCTGTTAGAGTCTATTTTGCAAATGTGATTATTTGTTAGTAAAAAAGGTACGTTCTAATTTCAATATTTACCTCCACATTGATTGCGAGCTAATTTAAATTATCGTGTCTCATTATATGAATGGATCTGGGGGTCTACTTTCTTAGCCCGAAGTCCGTGGTTTCGGCCTTCGTTACGGACGTTTCCTACTCTGTATCACCCAGGGGGGGGACAGTCCCATATATTTGACTTGGATGAAAAGATGGTGGCTCCATCTGCATGTTGTTCCTAAACGTTGGTTTTTTTTATGTTTATGGCATGGCTACGAGGCCATTAGCACCGCGACTCACTTAACAATATTTATTTTACATTTCAATAATAAAATTGAGCTTATTTCAGTATTTTTACAAATTGAAATACAAATGTATTTTTTTTTGTACTAGCCTTTTTTTTAAACTGGTAACTGACAAAACAAAGTTTAGCAATTTGTTTGAAATTCAAATTTCAAAATGGTAGCTACTCTCTGTGTCAGCGTATGTTAGTAGTTTTTTCCATTTTTCGTTTGTGTTTCGGCTGTGAAATCTTCCAGAAAGTGCGTCGATTTGAGCTTTAAGTTTCTCCGCCTTTCTGTGGTGACTTCGGCCCGTAATACTTGTCGAATTGATTTCAACAATTTCGCGAAAGGACGCTATTAATTTTATTGTGTTGTGCTAAATCAACATTTCTATTGAAAATGCCTAGGTTATGTGCATTTGGCTGTGCTCCCAGTGGTAAGTTTAATCTTATAACATTTTAACATCACCGGCAATGTTCTATAGATGCTTCATAACAGGACATTGTTAGTACTTCATTTCTGAAACTCTCAATATTCAGTGAACCAAATTTAAATTCATGACTACCCGTCAAGCACCGATAAATGAGCCACAATTACATTAATATATATTTATTATACGCGTGACTAAAAATGAATTTGAATGGATCAAGACTAATTTTTGGCATAGATAACAATAGTTTTTGACTGGTATGGTACATATTCCTTTCGTAACATCAGTCTTTATTGGGTTAGCTTCCTGCAGTGTAAAGACGCAGATTTAATAATTTAATATGATTAAAAAATTTGTACTTGTTGTGAAGCATCTTTTTAACCACTACAAGTCCAAGTGGTCCAATAGCAGATAAGTTAGCTAAACATTTTAGATGTACACGGCTGATACATTCCACGCTTGGAGTGTCCATTTTATTAGCCAGGTGTTAACAATGATACATATATCCCAGGTTGCATACCTTACAAGGAACGCACATCAATAAATGTTAAAAGACTATTCAAATAGCCTACAGCTCTTTTATCTTTCCAATTGCAGGTGTCCCAATGCATCGTTTTCCAAATGCTGATAAGTTCCCTGATCGTCTTAAGGCTTGGGTCAATCTTGTTGGTGGAAAACTACAAACAGCAGTTGATTATGCATATTACCGAACAAAGTTGGTTTGCGATATACATTTTACTATGAGAGATCGAAACCGTAATAGCCAGTTAAATGCATTAGCAGTTCCATCACTTCATTTACATGGTTAGTATGACAATTTTTTAAAACTTAGAATCTGAATACTGAAACTGCTAATTGGTACCTACTTATTTTATAAATATATTGTAGTCTATGTCATAGTAAATCGTATCAAAAATACATACACAGTACCTAAGTGTATGTATTTTTTTTTTGAAGTTAAAGTAAGTTTGTAGCCTACATAAATCGCCCTTACTACGAAGTAAAGAGTCTTTGCAAGTTGAATTGTAACCATAGACATGTTGTAGTTGACTCTTGAGCCCTTAGCCTTATTACGACACCCGAGGAGATAATTATCATACAAGACATAACATACGCGCCTGTAATCCCAGAAGGGTTAGGCAGAGGGGTACCTATGGTACACCCACATTTCGCCAGTTATGTTAAAGTCCCTTAAAATAGGTGGCGAGCCTATAGCCATCAACCTGACACAAATCCAGACTCTGGGCTGCTACTGAGAACTTCTAGATAGAAAACCCAATAAATATGATAATATCTGGGCAGTATATATGTGTCATAAAATATTCATGCTTTGTAAATTGATATATATTTGAAGATTTATGAAATCAAATATGATTAACAATTTTTTTAATTTTTTTATTGTGATTTCAGGAACATCGGCCAGGGAACCTGAAATTAGTCTTGTCAGTCTACCTGCTGATTTACAAGCTACAAATACAGGTAAAGACCTTTAGTCAGTTAAAGCTGTAATCTTTCCAAATAGAAATACATTTTACCTATATACTATTTGAAACAAAGTTATTAATTCTCAATTCTAGAGAAATGATAAATATATAACAATTACAATTAATTCCAGGATCGACAGGCAGTTTCATATCAGAGCCAAGTTTAGTTGATGTTGAAATGAACAATAGCCAACCTTCCACTTCCGATCATGCAAATCCAGGTAAATTCTTTAAGTACCTAATAATAAACTTAACCTATTGCAGTCAACCACTGTACATTATGCCTTAAAATATAAATGGATAAGTTGAATAAGAAAAACTTTATGCCTAAATTACTTGCGAATAAAGATATTTTGGTCCAGTCTTTTATTCTGGTCCAGATGAAGTCAGCATCAAAAATTTGATAATTACTCAGTTTAAATATAAATGTAATTTCTTTAAAGAAAAGTATTACCATAAAACAAGTATATCTACTTATCACTTTAGTAGGTAGGTAGGTACCTAGATATCTATACATCTGTACAAATAAATTAAATTGAAGTGTCTGTTTATTATGTCAAAATAACAGCTTTGCACTAAATGCATATTATGAAAGTATACACGGTACTTATAACAAGAAATCAATGTTCATGTTTTTGCCTGTCTGTTTGTTCCGGGTAATCACCGAAACGGCTAACAAAGGCTCCTTTTTGTCTCGGTAGAAATTGACTTCCTTAAATTCCTCCTTTAATTTCCGACACCCACGCAGGCGAAGCCGCGGGCACAGCTAGTAGGTTATAAATTCATCCAAGAAAAATAACTAATTAGATTCATTACTATGTTTCAGCCACAATTCATGGCACGGCCACTGCATCTGTAGTAATGATGGAACACAGCTACAGCAAGGCTAGCGAATCTTCAAGTAAAACATTTAGAATGGGTAAATGTTACTTTCTTATAGCAAGTTCAAATATAATATTATAGTACCTACCTACCTAATATGAAATAATATACTTATCTTTTTTCAGGTTGTACTAAGAGTTCACTTACATATAGTTGTGTACAAGTGAAAGCCCTTTCTTCAAAAATCAAACAACTTCGGTCCGAGATATGTCGTCTGCGAAAGAGGGGGCTATCTTACAAGTCAAGACTGGCAAATGCTGCTAAATTATCCCAAGATACTGCATTCCAGCAAGTTGTCAAAAATTTGAAAACACCGGCCCAGCTGTTTGTCCATATGCAACTGCAATCGGCAAAAAAATCCAAAGGTAGGCGGTTTACTATGGATGAAAAAATACTTGCATTGTCTATGTATAAGAAAAGTCCAAAAGCCTATTCTTTACTTTATAAATACTTTACATTACCTTCAACAAAGGCAATGAAACGTTTGCTAAGTCAAATTAAACTCCATCCTGGCATTAATCCTATTGTATTCAATAAAATAAAGAAAACAGTACTTGAAAAAGATGCTGCTGATCGTTTGTGCAGTCTAATGTTTGACGAAATGTCTGTAACACCTCAAATATTTTATAATAAACAGAAAGATGCATTTGAGGGTTTTGCCACAACCAAAGACAATAAATTTGCCGACCACGCTCTCGTTTTCATGGTGAAAGGTTTAAAACACAATTTTAAACAGCTAGTAGCATATTATTTTACCAATGCCTTACAGAAAATACAGCTGAAAACACTCATAAAATGTGTAGCATCAGAGGTGCAAAAATCTGGTTTAATTATTATAAACACTGTATGTGATCAGAGTTCTGTAAATGTAGGGGCAATAACGGATTTAATTAATGACACGAAGGCGAGTTATTTGCGGCTAGGCAAAGAGTGGCGCCATGATCTTTTCAGGGTAAATGGTCAGAAGATAATACCGTTGTTCGATGCTCCCCATTTAATCAAAGGAATAAGAAATAACTTACTCACTAAGAATATGGCGTACACCTCTGATAATAAAGTTAATATTGTTAAATGGGACTATTATCAGCAGGTATACGCTGCAGATAAATCCAAAGGGGAGCTTCGAATACTAAATAAAATAACAGAAGAGCACATTGTCCCTGAAAAAATTCCACCAAAAGACCATTTAATAGCTAGAGGAGATTTGCCCAAAGAGTGTAAACAATTAATAGAAATAACATTATTACTAGACAATTTGTTTGATACATTAAATGTTAGTAGTTTTTCAATACCCAATGGTAAAATGTATAAAGGGCCGATTAGGAGGCACTCACCTCACCACCAATTATGGCTAAAATCGAAAGAAATATTGAAAACTGTGAAATTTGTTCAGAAAAAGGTTACTGGTAATAAAGTACGATTAGTGGAAATATACCATCTGTAAAGAATTTAATTAAAACTATCGAAGGCATGGAAGCAATTTGCAAGGTGTTGTTTGATAAATATGGTTACGATGCAATATTATCACGGAATTTTTTGTAGAAAACTTTTTTGGGAATATCAGAAGCTATGGAGCCAGAAATATTGCCCCAAATACAATATCATTTGAAGGGGCATATAAAGCACTGCTATTAAATAATTATTGTACTCCTCATTCAAAAAGGGCAAATTGCGAAGAGGACACTAACAAGTGCCTACAAACTCTTAGTTTTTACGTCAGAAAAATGTGATGCGACTGATGTTCCCAAGGAAGACAACATTAATTTTGCTACTAATGTATTAATTGATTACTGCAAAGAGTCTGATGCTGGTCAAAGAAATTATGTATGTGGTTGGGTCCTGACTAAATGTTTGAAAAATGTTGCGAAATCATGTAAACATTGCAGAAAAGACCTTTTAGATACGAATAATGAAAACATTAATAATAATAGTTTCATAAACGCAACAGAATATGGTAATAAGAAATGGTTAAGTTATCCAAATGAACTCTTGCAAAATTATTTCCATGACCTGCAAAATATGACAGAATCTTTTTTAATAAAAAGTGTTCCGAAACAAAATGTACTTAAAACAATTAATTCGTTTGCAGATGTTTTAGTGGATACCCCTTTTAGCTGTAGTATGCACAAAGAAAAATTAAAAGATTATTTCTTTAATTTAACAGTTAGTGTCTTACTACATAGTTGGTGTCGATCCGTTAATCGTATTTTAACAGGAAAAATAACTTAAAATGGAGATGACGAAACAAAAGTTTTTGCAAAATTGTATTATGATAAGCATAAACATAATAAAAAAAAAAAATGACATAAACATTTGACTTGTTTCATTTCACATCATTTCTCTTAGAGACAAGCCGACATGATATATCAACGGCATATCAATGGTAACAAAACTAGTAAAAGTAGATCCTGTCTTCTGTAAAACCTATGATACAAAGCCAGTTCTGCTTAAAATGGTTTTGTTACCTTTGATAAACTGTTGCACCGTACCTACAACTACAAAAACCTGGATAAAAAAAAAAACCTGTATTAGTTCGGGCACAAATTGTAGACGGCGCCACTGCGCTTATTGGCATAAAAATGACCTAAGATGGCACTCTTTACCCGTCTAATTATAGTACTCTTTGGTATCACCTACGGACTTACGATTAGTCCCGAACTCGAACTAAGAATGAATGACAACACGATTTGACAGTTGTCCCTACTCCCAATGCGTTTTTGCCCGTCCGAAAAGTTGGATTTGACACTTGTTTTAACGGAACGTTATGTCATTTGATACGACATCAAAATAGTTATCGTGCTGCTGACGAAAGTTAATTAATTGAAAATATGGCTGCTTTTTTAATGCTCGAAGACGCTATACAGGTAGAACGGAGGCGTCGCCGATTGCCTCTAAACATGTCAATAAATAGGGTGGTTGTATTTATAGCATTGATTAGGTTATATAATTTGCAAACTTGATATTTTGCTTACAGGACATAATGGGTGTTAGGACAGGCGGAAGATACTGTTAAAAAACAAATTTTACGCAATAAAAGTATTGTTTTTTTGGTAATAAATTTTTATTTAGCATCAATCAACACAACTTGGCTTCTTGCTGAATCAGCAGGTAGGTGTCGCCGAACTCGAGGACGTGCACGACGAGAATGTAATGCTGTAAACAAATGAAAAAAAAATGGTCAGTATTAGCTTAGTATTTTATAAACATGACTTATGTCATCTATTTACTAGTGATCAATTATACTTACTTCGCTGATTACGAATTAGCAGTTCCTTTTACCAGTGCCTCAGTGATCACTGCAGGTTGCTTCTGGGAAACTGGGTTGGCAGGTGTAGCAGTAGATATTTGTGTGGGTGTGTTGACTGCTTATTCTTGTCTTACAGGTGGACCCTGTACAACAAAAACTGAATATCATTGACAGATACAAGAAATATATAATTATGTATCTGTTAAGTATAGTTATTTAATTTAAAAGTCACGGGTAAGACGCCATGCAAAATAATTATAAGTACATGAATGCTGTTGTTTCTTGTTTTTTTTACCATCAGAACAAATTATACAATATATATACTATCTATGTTCAATTATATTTTAATTATTACCGATGGAAAAGCTGGCACTCTTGCCTCAGTTTGCGGCTCTCTAAAACCCTCTCCCATAATTTTATTGACAGTATCCTCAATTCGTATCGATGGGTCTCCACCTGTAGCACATGCTGAACGTCTGGCAGATCCAGCAGCTTTTTCGGCCCAAATGTTTTTTTTAAATCATTGTATGCACTTTAATAATGGCAAGACCTTAAAATCATAATAATACGAGTAATGTATTAAACTTACCCTTTGCCAATCCTCCACGGACTTTGTGCAACTCCCCATTGAATTAAGGGAGTTGCACAGGCTTTCCCACAGCCGTTTTGATCAGATTCTCCCGTTGGCACCCCTCAATAGTCCGCGAGCCAACTCATTATGCTCACTCATAAAATCGAGGAAGGCCTCAATTTTTGCATGAATTGCTGCTGGAGCAGTTGGGGCCATTTTACTAAACTAGCGAAAACATCCCGCGTCGTATAAATAATATTATGAAAGTACACTTAAATAATGTAAATAACTATTTTGAAAAAAACTGACATTTCATTTGAAAGTTGCCGTCAGAAAGAAAAAGGGCAAAGGTATTAACAGGATAAGGCCACGATACGGATTAAAATGGCAAAAATAGTTCAATTCTTTAACTAAAGACATAACAAAAACTATATTGTTCGAAATGTGGTCTTTTTCTTAGAAAACCAATATTATTTTTTATTTAATAAGCTAGAAAACTTCAAAGTAAGTAAACCGGTAATCGACCGGTAAAATAGCGCGGCTCTATCGTCATGCGTCATTCGTTCACAAATATTGTCTATGATTCCGTTAGAAACTCATGAATCCGAAATCAACCGGGAGTAGGGTTTAGTGCAAAGAGTACTATAATTAGACGGGTAAAGAGTGCCATCTTAGGTCATTTTATGCCAATAAGCGCAGTGGCGCCGTCTACAATTTGTGCCCGAACTAATACAGGTTTTTTTTTTAATCCAGGTTTTTGTAGTTGTAGGTACGGTGCAACAGTTTATCAAAGATACCAAAACCATTTTAAGCAGAACTGGCTTTGTATCATAGGTTTTACAGAAGACAGGATCTACTTTTACTAGTTTTGTTACCATTGATATGCCGTTGATATATCATGTAGGCTTGTCTCTAAGAGAAATGATGTGAAATGAAACAAGTAAAATGTTTATGTCATTTTTTATTTTTATTATGTTTATGCTTATCATAATACAATTTTGCAAAAACTTTTGTTTCGTCATCTCCATTATATGTTATTTTTCCTGTTAAAATACGATTAACGGATCGACACCAACTATGTAGTAAGACACTAACTGTTAAATTAAAGAAATAATCTTTTAATTTTTCTTTGTGCATACTACAGCTAAAAGGGGTATCCACTAAAACATCTGCAAACGAATTAATTGTTTTAAGTACATTTTGTTTCGGAACACTTTATTAAAAAAGATTCTGTCATATTTTGCAGGTCATGGAAATAATTTTGCAAGAGTTCATTTGGATAACTTAACCATTTTTTATTACCATATTCTTTTGCGTTTATGAAACTATTATTATTAATGTTTTCATTATTCTTATCTAAAAGGTCTTTTCTGCAATGTTTACATGATTTCGCAACATTTTTCAAACATTTAGTCAGGACCCAACCACATACATAATTTCTTTGACCAGCATCAGACTCTTTGCAGTAATCAATTAATACATTAGTAGTAAAATTAATGTTGTCTTCCTTGGGAACATCAGTCGCATCACATTTTTCTGTGACGTAAAAACTAAGAGTTTGTAGGCACTTGTTGGTGTCCTCTCCGCAATTTGCCCTTTTTGAATGAGGAGTACAATAATTATTTAATAGCAGTGCTTTATATGCCCCTTCAAATGATATTGTATTTGGGGCAATATTTCTGGCTCCATAGCTTCTGATATTCCCAAAAAAGTTTTCTACAGGGTCCTGATTAAAATTCCGTGATAATATTGCATCGTAACCATATTTATCAAACAACACCTTGCAAATTGCTTCCATGCCTTCGATAGTTTTAATTAAATTCTTTACAGATGGTATAGTCGTTTCCACTAATCGTACTTTATTACCAGTAACCTTTTTCTGAACAAATTTCACAGTTTTCAATATTTCTTTCGATTTTAGCCATAATTGGTGGTGCGGTGAGTGCCTCCTAATCGGCCCTTTATACATTTTACCATTGGGTATTGAAAAACTACTAACATTTAATGTATCAAACAAATTGTCTAGTAATAATGTTATTTCTATTAATTGTTTACACTCTTTGGGCAAATCTCCTCTAGCTATTAAATGGTCTGTTACCACAGCGACACTGTGGCTGAAAATTTGGGTCGCGGATTTTACCCTCATTTTATTAATTTTTTCAGGGACAATGTGCTCTTCTGTTATTTTATTTAGTAGTCGAAGCTCCCCTTTGGATTTATCTGCAGCATATACCTGCTGATAATAGTCCCATTTAACAATATTAACTTTATTATCAGAGGTGTACGCCATATCCTTAGTGAGTAAGTTATTTCTTATTCCTTTGATTAAATGGGGAGCATCGAACAACGGTATTATCTTCTGACCATTTACCCTGAAAAGATCATGGCGCCACTCTTTGCCTAGCCGCAAATAACTCGCCTTCGTGTCATTAATTAAATCCGTTATTGCCCCTACATTTACAGAACTCTGATCACATACAGTGTTTATAATAATTAAACCAGATTTTTGCACCTCTGATGCTACACATTTTATGAGTGTTTTCAGCTCTATTTTTTGTAAGGCATTGGTAAAATAATATGCTACTGGCTGTTTAAAATTGTGTTTTAAACCTTTCACCATGAAAACGAGAGCGTGGTCGGCAAATTTATTGTCTTTGGTTGTGGCAAAACCCTCAAATGCATCTTTCTGTTTATTATAAAATATTTGAGGTGTTACAGACATTTCGTCAAACATTAGACTGCACAAACGATCAGCAGCATCTTTTTCAAGTACTGTTTTCTTAATTTTATTGAATACAATAGGATTAATGCCAGGATGGAGTTTAATTTGACTTAGCAAACGTTTCATTGCCTTTGTTGAAGGTAGTGTAAAGTATTTATAAAGTAAAGAATAGGCTTTTGGACTTTTCTTATACATAGACAATGCAAGTATTTTTTCATCCATAGTAAACCGCCTACCTTTGGATTTTTTTGCCGATTGCAGTTGCATATGGACAAACAGCTGGGCCGGTGTTTTCAAATTTTTGACAACTTGCTGGAATGCAGTATCTTGGGATAATTTAGCAGCATTTGCCAGTCTTGACTTGTAAGATAGCCCCCTCTTTCGCAGACGACATATCTCGGACCGAAGTTGTTTGATTTTTGAAGAAAGGGCTTTCACTTGTACACAACTATATGTAAGTGAACTCTTAGTACAACCTGAAAAAAAAATAAGTATATTATTTCATATTAGGTAGGTAGGTACTATAATATTATATTTGAACTTGCTATAAGAAAGTAACATTTACCCATTCTAAATGTTTTACTTGAAGATTCGCTAGCCTTGCTGTAGCTGTGTTCCATCATTACTACAGATGCAGTGGCCATGCCATGAATTGTGGCTGAAACATAGTAATGAATGTAATTAGTTATTTTTCTTAGATGAATTTATAACCTACTAGCTGTGCCCGCGGCTTCGCCTGCGTGGGTGTCGGAAATTAAAGGAGGAATTTAAGGAAGTCAATTTCTACCGAGACAAAAAGGAGCCTTTGTAAGCCGTTTCGGTGATTATACGGAACGCAAACAGACAGGCAAAAACATGAACATTGATTTCTTGTTATAAGTACCGTGTATACTTTCATAATATGCATTTAGTGCAAAGCTGTTATTTTGACATAATAAACAGACACTTCAATTTAATTTATTTGTACAGATGTATAGATATCTAGGTACCTACCTACTAAAGTGATAAGTAGATATACTTGTTTTATGGTAATACTTTTCTCTAAAGAAATTACGTTTATATTTAAACTGAGTAATTATCAAATTTTTGATGCAGACTTCACCTGGACCAGAATAAAAGACTGGACCAAAATATCTTTATTCGCAAGTAATTTAGGCATAAAGTTTTTCTTATTTAACTTATCCATTTAAATTTTAAGGCATAATGTACAGTGGTTGACTGCAATAGGTTAAGTTCATTATTAGGTACTTAAAGAATTTACCTGGATTTGCATGATCGGAAGTGGAAGGTTGGCTATTGTTCATTTCAACATCAACTAAACTTGGCTCTGATATGAAACTGCCTGTCGATCCTGGAATTAAAAAAACACTTGATCATACATTCATTTTTTTTAATCATTCAAACATGACGCTTAAAAAATATTGAACAGATTTCATGATCAAGTTCCCTACTGTTAAACTTTTAAAATAAGAGTTGCTAAATAATCCCACTTTACAAATAAAATTTGGTTTATCTACTGTAGGTACTTATTTAAATATTTATCAACATGTGTAGGAAGCGAGCAGGGCTTCTACAATGTTGTAGTGTAAACATTGTAATTGTTATATATTTATCATTTCTCTAGAATTGAGAATTAATAACTTTGTTTCAAATAGTATATAGGTAAAATGTATTTCTATTTGGAAAGATTACAGCTTTAACTGACTAAAGGTCTTTACCTGTATTTGTTGCTTGTAAATCAGCAGGTAGACTGACAAGACTAATTTCAGGTTCCCTGGCCGATGTTCCTGAAATCACAATAAAAAAAATTAAAAAATTGTTAATCACATTTGATTTCATAAATCTTCAAATATATATCAATTTACAAAGCATGATATTTTATGACACATATATACTGCCCAGATATTACCATATTTATTGGGTTTTCTATCTAGAAGTTCTCAGTAGCAGCCCAGAGTCTGGATTTGTGTCAGGTTGATGGCAATAGGCGGACTTTAACATAACTGGCGAAATGTGAGTGTACCATAGGTACCCCTCTGCCTAACCCTTCTGGGATTACAGGCGTGATGTTATGTTATGTCTTGTATGATAATTATCTCCTCGGGTGTCGTAATAAGGCTAAGGGCTCAAGAGTCAACTACAACATGTCTATGGTTACAATTCAACTTGCAAAGACTCTTTACTTCGTAGTAAGGGCGATTTATGTAGGCTACAAACTTACTTTAACTTCTAAAAAAAAATACATACACTTAGGTACTCTATGACATAGACTACAATATATTTATAAAATAAGTAGGTACCAATTAGCAGTTTCAGTATTCAGATTCTAAGTTTTAAAAAATTGTCATACTAACCATGTAAATGAAGTGATGGAACTGCTAATGCATTTAACCGGCTATTACGGTTTCGATCTCTCGTAGTAAAATGTATATCGCAAACCAACTTTGTTCGGTAATATGCATAATCAACTGCTGTTTGTAGTTTTCCACCAACAAGATTGACCCAAGCCTTAAGACGATCAGGGAACTTATCAGCATTTGGAAAACGATGCATTGGGACACCTGCAATTGCAAAGATAAAAGAGCTGTAGGCTATTTGAATAGTCTTTTAACATTTATTGATGTGCCTTCCTTTTAAGGTATGCAACCTGGGATATATGTATCATTGTTAACACCTGGCTAATAAAAGGGACACTCCAAGCGTGGAATGTATCAGCTGTGTACATCTAAAATGTTTAGCTAACTTATCTGCTATTGGACCACTTGGACTTGTAGTGGTCAAAAAGATGCTTCCCAACAAGTACATTTTTTTTTAATCATATTAAATTATTAAATCTGCGTCTTTACACTGCAGGAAGCTAACCCAATAAATACTGATGTTACGAAAGGAATATGTACCATACCAGTCAAAAACTATTGTTATCTATGCCAAAAACTAGTCTTGATCCATTCAAATTCATTTTTAGTCACGCGTATAATAAATATATATTAATTTAATTGTGGCTCATTTATCGGTGCTTGACGGGTAGTCATGAATTTATATTTGGTTCACTGAATATTGAGAGTTTCAGAAATGAAGTACTAACAATGTCCTGTTATGAAGCATCTATAGAACATTACCGGTGATGTTACAATGTTATAAAATTAAACTTACCACTGGGAGCACAGCCAAATGCACATAACCTAGGCATTTTCAATAGAAATGTTGATTTAGCACAACACAATAAAATTAATAGCGTCCTTTCGCGAAATTGTTGAAATCAATTCGACAAGAATTACGGGCCGAAGTCACCACAGAAAGGCGGAGAAACTTAAAGCTCAAATCGACGCACTTTCTGGAAGATTTCACAGCCGAAACACAAACGAAAAATGGAAAAAACTACTAACATACGCTGACACAGAGAGTAGCTACCATTTTGAAATTTGAATTTCAAACAAATTGCTAAACTTTGTTTTGTCAGTTACCAGTTTAAAAAAAAGGCTAGTACATAAAAAATTACATTTGTATTTCAATTTGTAAATATACTGAAATAAGCTCAATTTTATTATTGAAATGTAAAATAAATATTGTTAAGGTACATTATATTTTAAATTTATAAAACTTTTTTTTTGTTGAGTCGCGGTGCTAAAGGCCTCGTAGCCATGCCATAAACATAAAACAAAACCAACGTTTAGGAACAACATGCAGATGGAGCCACCATCTTTTCATCCAAGTCAAATATATGGGACTGTCCCCCCCCTGGTTTAGTGCTTAGTTTCGAACTACCTTCGAACGGACCCGTATCGTCGTTGACGGAGTAAGAGTGTAGACCCCCTGCACCGGGAACATTTTCGCACGTTTTTTTACGATTTCAAGTGTCGCCTGAAACCGGACGAATCGTACGATAGACTTCAAATGGCATTCATGGATAAAGGCCCTTCTAAGGCAAGCGTATATCGTTTGTAAAACGAATTCAAGCGCGGTCGATTTTTTTTTTTCGAATAAAGAAGAGGTCGCCATTTGACGGAAAACGTGCTAGCAGTGTAAAAATTTATTCAAGACAATAGGCGAGTTACGTATCAGGAGATTCAGCACATACTGCAGGTTGGATCGGGAAGCTGTCATGAAATTATACAAGTGCATCTTCGCGTGAGGAGGATGGTTTCACGCTGGGTGCCACATAACCTCACCGATGCTCAGACGCAGAACCGGGTGCAATGGTGCCGTGATATGATAAACAAAGAAGCAGGCTCGTCTCGGCGTGTTTACGACATCATTACAGGTGATGAGTCTTGGATAACTCAATCCGATCCAGAAACGAAGCGCCAGGCGACGGTTTGGGTGTTTCAAAACCCCTACCAAAGTGAAGCGATCTATAAGCGGGGCGAAGATTTTGTTTGAGCGAGCTTTTTCAATTTGACTCAAAAGCATCAAAGCTGAATGGTATACTTAGAAATGCTTGGCATAAGTTTTCTCTGTTGTGAGCAACAAGCGAAGGGCTCCGCGGGCTACTGCTCCACCACCACGCACCTTCGCATACCGCGCTCAAAACGAGGAACTTCCTGGACAGCACGCCGGCCAAACTCCTGGGTCACCCTCCTTACAGCCCTGACCTAGCACCGTGTGACTTCTTTTTATTCCCGAAAATAAAAAATCTGCTCAAAGGGATACAATTTTCGTCGCCGGAAGATGCGCTGTCAGCGTTCGAGCAGGCTGTAAACGTGGTGTCTACGGCAGACTGGAAAAAGTATTTCAAAAACAGGTTCAGACTTATGAAACTTTGTATAGAGGCTAGTGGAGAGTATTTTGATACATTTATTTAAAAAAATATTTACCTAAAGAACATTGTCTCACGTATAATATGCCTTCCACAAATGATCACATATATTTATGAATAATAGAATCCCGAGCTGTCCATAGTAATACATTTATGGTTGTGATTGTTCTTTCCTTCGTTAAGTGTTTTTTAACATACTACACATACCTACATGATACATACCAAACACAGATTATTTGCTTTCACAAAGCTGCCGGAGAAATAATGAAAATGAAGTCAAATACAAACTTTTAGCCAATGTAATAATAAATTAACTACAGTACTTATATACATTTTATTTATTCTTGTAGTCATTTTTTATAACAAAATCATTCCCTTCAATTTCAATTTTATCATACATCCATTTTCTGTTCACTCTGAAAAAAAAAACGTAATAGTTAGAACACCTTTTATTAAAGACTAGACTAGATTCAGCCCGCGACTTCGCTCGCGTGAACCTTCCTGTTCCCCCGACCCACCCCGTCGCGTCGCATCACCTGCCCGCGCTATCACTTCGTTTTCACTTTTCGTTATTTCTGACTATTTGCTCGGCTCCTAAGGTTCAAAAGTTGGGCTATCAAATGCAAAAAGATTTTTTCAAATCCGACCGGTAATTTCATAGATTACCTTACAAACAATCCAATTTTACCTATTAATAACATTATAACTAATTAAACGCCCGCCCTTCACCACTTCCCAGCTAAAGCACTAGGAAGTGGTGAAGGGCGGGCGTTTTGGGGGACTGTCTTATGTAATTTTGACGTTCGAAAAGTGCTGACTCTCAGCCTAGTTTGAATAAATGACTTTTGATTTTGATTTTGATTGATTTTATATACATATTCTTCTTATTCGTGTCAATGGCACGACACTTTTTTAATTATTGTTGGCCCAAAACTTTGCCACTTCCACGGCGTTATCGGTGGCAGCTCAGAGGTCACAGAGGGCAGGATAGGACGTTTATAATAATTTATATATTTATAATATTAGTATAAATGAAAGCATAACTACATCTATCCAGTCTGTTATTTTAAACTACCTCAAGCGAAGATCATTCTAAGTGCCGATTTCACCAACAGAACGCGATCAGCTCTTTAGAACCCAGTTCAAGAGCTGTCATCGTCAATATTTTCATAATAATTTTGTCACTGACAACTCATGACATGTCTTTACTAGCGGTGGGTAATCTTTATTCCGGCAAGTGAATTGATTCACTTATTCCGACTCCGGGTCCGGTACCGGTTCACCTTATTTATTCCTTTGGCACCGTTTGGCACCGGCACTCACTCGCTCATTTTGGTTCCCCGGTTTCGCAGAACATTTTATTCATTTGGTTCACTGGATCATTTGGCACATTTTGAATTGAACAGTTGGTTAGTTAGAGCGATACGACGTGTTCCGAGTACTTCCGAGTGACTTGAGCGAGTGAACGAGAGTGAACAGTGAACGCGCGCTCCGGAATCATTTGGTACCGCGGTGCCGGTAAGGATTGTGAGGAATAAATAAGGTTTACGTATCCGCGTTCGGTACCGGCTCCTTTGGATCAGTACCTCCGGAGTTACCCACCGCTAGTCTTTACCCTAGAAAGATAATCTACGTCTGTGGGATGCAAGCGTCGGTGAATTTTGTACTATATTTCTTGGCCAGTTAACTACAAGCAGCGCATTTTCACTTTAAAATAACCCAGGACTAATTTCAACAATGAAACGGAACGCCATCAGCCCTTAAACTACGTTCAAGATCTGTAAAAATTGTTATGGAATATTGAGTGCCGATTTCACCATGTTACTGAACGCGTACAGTTTCGTTGGTGAAATCCTCCTTGAAACTGGCAGCTCATGAACGCGGTTTAGGTGCTTGCTGATCGCGTTCAGTTCCAATGGTGAAATCCGCACTAGGGTACCACCAGACTTCGTATCATTGAAGTAAGGATCTCTGATACCTAATTACAGCAATGGCATATGTCCGGGAGACGTATAACTATGTTTTGTGAAACTTTTATGAGGCTAAATTCAATGATGAGCGCGCGTCAAAATTCATTCCGACTACGGAACCCTTCGCTGTGCGTGGCCACACTTGGTAGCAATTTTCGCTTTGCTCTAATAAGTTGTATTTCTATGTATAATTGCACTGTGACAACTATTTACATTTATTTTAGGTATTTATTACTGATTTTTTAAAACATTTGTTAATTTTTTTTGTTGTACGCCATTTCGATTCGATCGATATTTTGCGTTGACAGCTCAATTTTTGAGGAAGGTTATTGGCTATTTAACATTATACTATGCGAAAACGAGGTAAGAGCACTAGCAGGCGATGCGTCGAAATATTTATGATAATTAAATTTCATTTTATAGGATGGGTACAACGCGAACAAGTTGCGGGGGATGTGCTAGTATTACTATACAATTAACAGCAATAAAAGATCGAAAACCCATAATGTATCCGATAGTCAGCAATATTGAATTTTGGCAGCAAGAGTGAACTGAAAAACCACCTTATTGAAGATGGCGTACACAGTGAATAAGCGGTGTCTACTTGTATTTCCTCTGGACCCCTTTTATTATTTCAAGATATGAAGAATGGCATGTGTTCAGTGCAATTATCTGCTACCCAATGAACCAAAAATAAATCTGTCACAAATATATATCTAATCAAACTGAATATTTTGTCTCAGCTTTGTAAAATAATTATGAAAGACTTACATTCACATTACACAGTAAGTTAAGTACACTTGGTGCAGACCGGACACTCTATATCAACTTGGAAGTCGATTGAGAGTGTCCGGTCTGCACCAAGAGCAAAGGGCAACTGATAGAAATCCAATGACTGATAAAACAAGAAGTTTGCCGAAGGACATTAAGAAAATAGTTGTACTGTACATAATATATATGCGTGAAGAGATATAGATACAGGGTTAGGTTAGGGTACAGGTTTATTAATTAGAGAGCAGTGGTGGCACAGTGCTAACGGCCGCAACTTACGAGTCATAGTTTGTGGGTTCGAACCCCACAGGCATTTTACTTTGTGTAAATTATTTCATCACCAGTGCTCTCAAAACAATAAAGAAAAACATTGTGAGGAAACCGGCATGTCCTAGAACCAAAAATTCGAAGACAACCCAACTAGGCCCATGTGGTGGAATATGGCCCACTCCAAGAGAGAAGGCCTGTGTCCCAGTAAAGGCTGTATACCAACAATAGGCTGATTATGCTATAGGGTTAATGTAATAACACCTATGTTATTTAAATTAAAAATATGTAATAAAACAAAGTAGATGGAACAAGTTAAAAAAAAATTACCTGCACTCATGTCCACACTTGCCAGAATTACACTTTGTGCAGGCAAAGTGACATCCTGGGCACGTTTCATCTAAACAGTCACACAAATCTTTGCCAGTGGCTGCTAATTGGCCACGTTCATTGTATATATTTTTGGTTTTGCGACTGAAAATGGAAGTAAATCCTTAATTTAACTCTAATACAAAATAATGAATTGCTAATTCTAAGGATATACTGAAAAAACACTTACTTCATAAAATAACTTTTGCGATTAAGCTTACGCCTTTCCCGAGCTGATGTTTCCGGGTCAAAGTTATCTAAGAAATTCATTTTTCCACTGTTCTAAACAAACAAATTATGTGTCAGTCGTGGCTTGCTTAGTAGGTATGGTAAATAAGTTTTACAACAAGCTTATGTTTCTAATACAATTGTGATTATGAAGAAAAACATTCACCTTATTCAAAGGATAAATTGCAGATTTTTTATGTTTTGTCTCTAGAAAACTAATGATTAAAGAAATAACTTCAATAGCTTATAAGGATGAGACACAACAATTTTGATGATATCACGAAGGTACTATGCCAGACACTGGAGATGGATGAGGAGATATCACATATATACCCTAAAGGGAGATATTGAGATGGATCAGTGAATGTCTTACGGGATATTTATAGTAAATACGTAAACAAACAAAAAAAATATTTATTATTGTGAGTGTGATACCAGTGACACCAATAGTGACAGGACAGACTGACAGACACAGATGACAGACAGGACAGAACAATGTTGAGACCATAGAGTAAAAACTTTAAGACTCTCGCCGCCGCGCCGTTTCACAACCACGGCAGCACGGCACGGATCCAACGGATCACAGAAAAAAAAAATTGGGAAAAAAAGTATTTTTTTTGGGGAAATTTGGGGGTTGTCTGTTAGACCACGTTCATGATCGAAAAGCTATTTCCAAATTCACTTTGGCGTAGGACGAACTCAACATGGGCGCCGCTAAACACTAGGCGAGGAAACGCTATTTCCCCAGCAGTATTTTAAATGATAGCACATCCGCCTACAATTCATCAGCCGATTCTGGTTTAAACCACGGTTGAAGGGAGAGTATTCTTCACTTTAATTATATATCTACTTATATGTAAAATTCTCGTGTTTGTGATACGCTGTTTGTTACCAAACTCCTCCGAAACGGCTGGACCGATTCTTATGAAACTTTGTGTGTATATTCAGTAGGTATGAGAATCGGCCAACATCTATTTATCAAAAAAAAAAAAACAACGTTTGTCGGGTCAGCTAGTACTAGATAGATATTTCAACAAAGAAACCGACTGTTTACCAAAATAAGGGTGAGATATGGACTAGCAGCCCATGGCGGATGTTCACAGTTTGAGCTGACTGCTAAAATGATAAACCGGTTCAATTCCAAAAATATCAGGCTTCTCTGTGGGAAACGAAGAATGAATTTGTTTGGTCTGGTTTTGGAATTTGTTTGCACTGGAACTTTTGTGCCATTTCATAAAAAATACCAATTTGCATTTATTGTGAATTTCTTTCTGCCAAATCAAGTTTATGGGTTTATTCTGAAAAGCGTATGGTGTGGGAAAAATAATTTTGAATCTGGGGAAATTGGAGAAATCACCACAGAGTCCAAAGCTCTAGACTAGACCTAGAACCAGCCAGCCAAGTGCCAGATGTGAATAAAATTAACATCTGGCAACCCTGGTTTCAACCGTTTGTTTTTGTGGATTGAGCAGAATAAAATTAAATAAAATGCTTTGCTACTAAAATTTTATTAATTATTCATGTTATGTTCCTTTTTCTGTTGTATTCGAGTTCCGCAAATTTATTGGGACTGTGATACGGTCTGTTTAGTGAAATATTTGGGTTATACGAAAATAATTTTATACAGAAAAATGGTAAAGAATGATGGTTGCAAATTTATTAAGATCATGATGTTTATTTTGTACCTGTTACCTGGTACAAGACTTGCAATTCTTTGCAATTCATAGCCAATTAATCAAGTTTTCATATTTTGTTTAGGAGGGGGCCTACAGAGACAAATACTCGTTTATTGGAGAATGGTATGACAATCAAGCCAGCCTTATTCGCCGGTATAATGTGTTTTATTATCCTACTGATGAGACACTTGAGATGTTCGATTTAAGAACTCGGAAAACTTTTGTGAGGAGAGTCAAAATAAATGGCATCACTTTAAAAAGTTTTTATATTGGGTGCACCCTTTACATTTTGGGTCGCCTCATAAAAATTGTGGATTTTGCCTGTGAAGACACAAGAAAGAAATTGCACAAAGATATGCAGATGTAAGTAAATTATGTACTTATGTCTAAATACAGAATATTTTTATTATCTCTTGAATTAAACTAGTAACTCTACTGTGAACCAATTTGTGCATTGATTTACTCTTTAGGATTCATTGGTTCCTGTGGCATTACAGCAGTTAGAAGCTTTTTGTGTTTTGTTTTTCAGAACATTTGCATTAATCAAACCAGTGCCTACTAAGATTGCTGGTAAAATCCTGACTCACTTCCAGGATCATGGACTCCGTGTTTCTAAGATGAAGAAAGCCTGTCTGACACCTCATGATATTGATAATATATATCGGGCACAAGCAACAGACCCAACTTATCCGTAAGTTGTCAATCTGCAATTAGCATGATTTTATGGAAACATTCATAATTTTAATTGTGATATTGTTGTTGATAAGTGTTGCAGTTGGTTTGACCAATGTATTGAATCAATCTAGTGGAACACAAAAACCTGTCATTCCAAAGGCATATTCCTGAACTATAATTTTAATGTATATTACATGGGGTGTCCCAGAAGTTGACGTCAAGCCGGAATCTGTTGATAATAGTTAAAAACTTTTTTCAACTCTTTTAAAATTGTCTCTAAAAAAAATTTAAAATTTTTAGCAACAGGAGTTGAAAGACCGTTGCAGGCATCAGATTTTCTTGATTACAAATATTCTTGAATACATGCATGCTATGTATTTTCAAAAATACATGCAAACATGTTTTTAATAAATTTTTGTTTGTTTGTTTAGTTGATCTCTTTTTTGTTTTATATGCGTCTTCAGAATTTTCCGTTGAACAGACTGGCCAGGAATGTAACTGCTTTTTGGGAGCTCCTGAAGAACTCTAGGCGTGATTAAATCAAACCCAGGTGCTTTCTTTGGATTCAACTATCGGGGTGATGTTGGCCTAATAGGCAAACACAATTGAAAATCCTGATTAAGTATACTTCACCTCATTGGGATTCAAGACACTTGCCAAATGTAAGCCAAATGTCACAGCCTATTCTTTATCTGTTCTGGACAAAAATGTGCGTAATCTTATGGGCGGATTGTTATTTTGTGATCCATCCAGATTTTTAACGGCCTTCCACAAGGAATGTTCGCCTTCATCCGAAGCAGACAATATTGTAATATTTGGGGTTAATGATAAATGATTTTATTTCTGTAAGTAGGTTTTTACAAACACTTTTACACGTCAATACTATTTTAAAAGTAGATGAGAAGAGAAAGAGATGAGAAAAAGATGAGGTATCCATTAGTGTGACTTTTAGTTCCTTTGTGGCATGGTTAAATTCAGCCTTGTCCGACGGATGATGAGAAAGGTGCCAAGCTCTTCTGAGGTGACGTTTTTCTTCGATTTTTGTGTGTTCGAAGTTTGCATGACATTTTTACCTATAATAGCAGTTACATTCCTGGCCAGTCTGTTCAACGGAATATTCAGAACAGGCTAAGAAGTTTCCAAATTACGGAAAATATTCTTAATCATTATGCTTCATAAATCTGGTAAACCAGCACACGAGTCACATCATATCGACCTATTAACCTCACACCAGTGTTCTCTAAACTCTGGGAAAGAATTCTCTTGTCTAGACTCGAAAGTATTCATGGATGAGTGTGACCTTATCCCTTGTTCGGATTTTGAAAGTCACATTCAACTATCGAACAGTGCCACCGAGTCTACCACGCAATACGCCAGGGTTTCGAGAATACTGAATACACCTCTGCGGCATTTTTAGATGTGCAACAGTCCTTTGATCGTGTCTGGCTCAAGGTGTCCAGCTAGCTCACGGTCGCCCTGCGTCCGTCGCCGAATCTCTGGATGTATTTTTATAATGGATGATTCAGGATTAAGAATGATGGAAATAAAACACGTCCTTTCCTCTCGGGTCGCTTTTCCTGAAGTCTTGTCAAACCCCGTTTATTTTAAAAAGTCAACTTGACATCTGACGTTTCGTTCACAAAACTCAACATCCTCCGAACACAGAAAAGAATATTAAATAAAGCAAAACGAACATTTCAAATTATTAATACAAAGAACTCTTTTGAAAACAGTTGTTGAGGCAGACATTACAAATAATTAAATTCAAATAATAATAAAATAGAATCACATAAATCAGTCTCACTTCTGTGCCACAATCTTATAATCTATCTAATGATTACGAATATTTGTAACACTATTACAAATTTTAGTCAAGTCTTAAATACAATAAATACTAAATAATAATAATAACTCAAAATTGAGTGTGTCCCTCCTAAACACAGAAAAGAGAAAAAATGCATTATGAATACATGAATTACATGTATTTAAATGTGATAAAAAATTGGTGGCAGTCCACATCTTTACTAAACTAATCTTAGAATAAAATTTGCATTCACATATACCAAATAATTATCATTATTATAATTTATACTTACTAGGTATCACTACTCTCCTGCCATGTCGTGTGACTTTTCCAGGCTCACTGGGAACATGAGAGGTACAACCATCCTTCGCCTGGACTGGATTTTGCGCAGTGCTAGATGAAGGGGTACATGCTACTTTACCTTTTTTGTCTTTTACTTGGAAATGTTTTGGGATAGGCAGATCTGTCACCTCACTTGATGCGATTTCTAGAGAGTATAAACGTTGTATGGGTCTCACCTTATAGCCCAGAGCTGTTTTAATTGATGCTGTCCTATTAATACCATCTTTTCCAGTATATATTTTGGTTACAACACCTAGGGGCCATTTTATTCTTTTCTCCTCCGTTTCTATTAATACTACCTGTCCTTCTCTAAGTTCATCATACTTACCTCTCTCTCTACCTCTCTGTACTAGTTCAGTCAAATACTCTGTCCTAAACCTATGCCGAAAATCTTCGCGCAACTTTTGCAGGTATTTTAGTTGGATATTCAAGCTTTTTGAGTCAAGGTAATCTAGGTCAATTGTGTCTGAACCAGGTAAAGGTTGCAGGAAGCAAGCTGGAGCTAGGGGCTCCAAGGAATTGGCACTATCATCCTGAACATAAGTGAGTGGTCTATTATTCATTATTGACTCACATTCACAAAGTAACGTATAAAGCTCTTCATAAGTTACACTAGCTCTACCTAGAACTTTCCGTAACAGATTTTTCATTATTCTTATAAGCCGTTCGAAAAAACCTCCCCACCAAGCACCAGTAGGTGCATTAAGTTTCCATTTGATTTTCTCAGAACATGTTTCCTGTTGAATTTTGTCCCAATCTATACTATCCAATAGGTTCTTAGTACCAGCCAGGTTAGTACCATTATCTGAATATATTACCTTTATTCGGCCTCGCCTAGCAATGAACCTTCTTAGTGTCATAAGGAATGCAGCACATGATAGAGATAGAGTTAGTTCTAAATGTACTGCACGGTAAACAGCACAGGTATATAAGACAATCCAACACTTTTCACCATTTTCCAATAAAAGAGGCCCTGCTAGATCTACACCAGACACTTCAAATGGTAAGGAGCTCTGCATTCGATCCACAGGCAGGGGCGCAACAGGTGCTTGCATCTGTTTTACTCTGTATCTCTTACATACCATGCAATTAGCTAATACTGACCTAACTACTCCACGAATACCAAAAATCCAATATGATTTCCTGATGTCAGTAATTAAAGTGTTTGAACCTGCATGTTGTAAGTGGATGTGCTTCTGTTCTATTAACCTGCGTACTATCACATTCTTAGCTGGTAATAAAATAGGATGTTTAGTGTTTTCAGGCATGTCGGATAGTAATAATAATCTAGTTTTAATTCTTAACAACTGCTCCTGATCTTGAAATGTATGTATGTTCTTACATTTTGACTCTAGGATCTCATTATTTTCGCGTTGTATTAGTAGGAATATTTTTATCTCAGCCTTCTCATATTCCTTACTTGTAATGTCATTATTATTTAATGTCTTAACTTTCCTTTTCAGGCATTTATCAGCAAATCTCATTATCCAGGCAACTACACGTACAATCATACTATACTTACTGAAATATAGGAGTCTATCTGAGAAGTTCTCATCTGCTGAGACATTAATGATACAGTTCAACTTAGCTGTCTTTTTCAGTTCTTTTTTAGCCTCTGCCTCATCTGCTGTCACCGGGGAACTCTGCCATTTTGCAGGACTGTGTAACAAGAATTCTGGACCTTCAACCCATCGGCTCTCTAGTAATTGCTTTGCATCGCAGCTTCGCGATGGCAGATCAGCCCAGTTAAGAGATCCTGGAATATGAGACCATTTTCCTGTTTTAGTACACTCTCTTATTTCTTTAACGCGATTGCCTACAAATACATTCCATGATAAATTATTGCATATCCAATATAAAATGACGCTAGAATCTGTCCAATAATATTCTTCACAGGTCAGATTTAAGCCTTTCTTAATTTCTATAAGTAGTCTTACACCAATCACTGCAGCCATAAGCTCAAGTCTAGGAATAGAAATAATTTTTGGTGGTGTTAGCCTAGACTTTGCTGCGACTAACTGAACAGTGACTTCATTGCCCTTTTCTGCCCGTAAGAATATACAACATGCTATTGCGTCTTTACTAGCATCACAAAACATATGTAAGCTAAGTTTGCAATCAGTCAATTTGTTACCTGCCAATCTCCTAGGTATTCTACACTGTTCTATATATTTCAAATTATTATACCATCTTACGAATTTATGTGCTAAGTCCTGAGGTAAAGGTTCATCCCAGGTCAAATCCCGGATCCACATTTCTCTCAACAGCAGCCGTGGGGCCAAGGTGACAGGGCAAGTAAATCCTATGGGGTCAAATACCTTCTGGGTCAATGAAAGTACCACTCTTTTAGTTACCTTACCTAACATCTCTGGCAGAGGCAGACCACCAATGTTACATGAAAGTTCATCACAGACTGTGTTCCAGTTCAGGCCAAGTACTGATATAATATCCTTACCAGCTTCGTTGATCTGAAGTGGTGACGTTGTCCACATTCTCAGGTGAACTGTGCTGCTTTCATGACTTCTTTTGCTTCTTCTATAAACCTGCGTGCCTCTTCTTCAGATTCTAAGCTTGTAATACAATTATCTACATATAATGAGTTCTTAAGAAGCTGAGCAGTCTGTTCATACTTATCTGATACGCTATCTAAATGGTGCATTATTGTAGCTGAGAGTAAAAATGGACTACCGTAAAACGGGGTGAATAGGGATGCAGGGGTGAATCGAAACGAAACTTTAAAAGGGATTTTAGCATTGAAATAAATATAATTGTTGCCAAAAATTTATCTTATGTATTGAATGTATTATAATTAACGATTAACTGCCCCTGTTGGCAACAAACTATATTATTTAAATGTTAAAATCCTTTTTAAAGTTTCGTTTCGATTCACCCCTGCATCCCTATTCACCCCGTTTTACCCGGTACATGTTAATCCAAACACCACTCTACAGTGTCTGTATTCCACTACATTTTCCAGGAACTCATCTTCCCACCAAAGGAACTTTAAATATTCCCTATCCTCAGGCTTTACACTAATTTGAAGGAAGGCTTTAGCAATATCCGATGTTATACCAATAGTGCCTTTCCTAAATCCAATTATTAGTTTAGGTATATGTTCAATATAATTAATACCTTTCTCTAAGCACATATTCAGACTCAGCCTATTTTTATCCAGGCAGGAGGCATCAAAGACTGGCCTTATTTTACTTGTTAGACTAGATTGTTTAAATACAGCTTTATGTGGTAAATAATGACCAGATTTATGACCATGATGGATATAAGAAGGCTCAATAATTTTTAATCTTAGCCACTCCTGCACTATTGCATGATAATCTTGGTACCTACCACTTGAAATCAGCTTTTTTGTATTTAAATCCAACCTTTTCTTTGCAATATCATAATTAGGTAGTAAATCATCAAAACCTACCTTGAATGGAAGTTCCACTTCATATCTGCCATCCGATAGTGTGGTCACTGTCTCCCTAAAGCAGCTCACTGCCTCGGCGTCACCTTGCGCTCTAGACTTCATCTCTGCTGGATCATTTATGCCAAGAGTTTCAAGATTCCAAAAATCTGTCAAATTATTGTTAGTAGACACTGACATACAAAACATAGAAGAAGCAGTATTATCAGATGAAGTGCCAATTTGCCTGCCCTGAATTGTCCAACCTAATTTAGTTTTAATCGCCACCAAACCATTTTCCATCACAATAACACTACTTGTCAACATAAACCCTGCAAAATCAGCTCCTATTAAAATACCTATTTCTGTTATATCAGATTTCGTATCAGGTAAGGAGATCTGATGCCTATTTAAAATTTTACGTCTCATTATTTAAATTTAATTTCGGAATATTTCCACAAATTGAAGTTTGACTAAGGGCCTCAATGTTCATTGTAAAATTTGAATTAAGATTTTCTACCGTTACATTATAAACATTGTGAGGTTCTATTTTAGTTTTTATGTTACCAAACAAGCAATGATTCAACTTTTCCTGTCGTGTGGGAATCAACTCCAGCTGCTTTGCAACATTCTCTTGAATATAGCTCCTTTGGGAACCACTGTCAAATAGAGCACGAACAGGTAGGACTCGTTCTCCATTGCGCACGTTGATTACCACTGTTTGAAGTAAGGTTTCAATGTTGTAGTTCTGTGTAGATAGGTTTGTTGTAGTGGTATCAGGTTTCTGTGGACATTTAATCTCCTTTTTCTCAGTGCAAAGTGCTGTAGAGTGCCTCTTCTGGCATATAAAACATTTCACGTATGCTCTGCATGCTTTTGGATGATGTCCAAGCTTCAGACATATTGGACATGCCTTTTTCTTCCTTACAATTTCTAGTCTTCCTTCCACAGTGAGGTTGTGCAGCTTAAAACAATCAGTGCTTGAGTGATTACTTTTATCGCACCATAGACAGTTGTTCTTGAGTTGCATTTCCTTTTTTGGATAACTATTATTCTGAGCTATAAGGCAGCTAGCAGTGGCCTCTTGGCCATAAGAATCGGTTTGTGCCAGACTTCTTGTTATTTCAACTCTTTGTAAGCTCTCAATCTCCGCTTTTAAAAAACTCATTAGGCTGACAAGTACTTCCTCTGGGTTTTTAGTTTTTAAATGACCCTTCTGTCGCTCCCAAATCTTTAAAATATCAATTGGCAGGGCTGACTCTATAAGAGGTAGGATAAATGCTTGATATTTACTGATGCCGAGACTTTCCAAGGCTCTTAAATTCGCATTCAGTTTATCGTATAGCTCCACAAGGTTGAGTTTCCCTTTTAAAATTAATGCAAGTAATTCTCGAACATAAACCTCTATTAGCAATTCTTCTCGCGCATACCTCTGTTTAAGTTCCTCTATACATTTTTGGTATGTATTCCCTGATGGAGGGTAGCTCATTACTAATGAGTAGACATCTGTTCCAATTTCAATACTCTGTCTTAAATAGTACATTTTATCATCTTCATCCAACCCCGAGTCCTTGTCTATTTTTGAAAATTGACCCCAGAAACTTAACCAATTACGAATATCACCATCGAATTTTTGAAACTTTATTTCGGGCAGCTTGAAATACCTATTTTTTGTGTATTCTCCGCTCGTGTTCATCTTAGTAGATTTATTTAAAGTTATCTCGTACATAGTTTTTATAGTGATAAATCTGTTACTATATTCTTCCGCCGTCAATATCTCTTTTTCTATTTGCGCATCTGTACTTTCAATATCTAATATTTCGTTTTTAATTTGAGAATCTAAATGTGAAATTCGTTTATTTAAGTCACATAATTTGTTAAACTCACATTTTAAAGCGGTCATCTCTGCTTCACCGGTTTTGAAGATTTCTTCGATGGTATTGGCCGCGATCGTGAAAAGCCTTCGTAGAATGCTTCTTTCTTTGTTGTATTTTTGAAATTCTCTTGTTTGCAAAGATGTTGAGGGGCGTTTCTCAGCGGCGTCCATTTTGTGCCAGTTTGGAGTATTACCTGTAGATTCCCGGTTTATAAAATATCAAATTGTCACGGTCGCCAGATGTCCAGCAAGCTCACGGTCGCCCTGCGTCCGTCGCCGAATCTCTGGATGTATTTTTATAATGGATGATTCAGGATTAAGAATGATGGAAATAAAACACGTCCTTTCCTCTCGGGTCGCTTTTCCTGAAGTCTTGTCAAACCCCGTTTATTTTAAAAAGTCAACTTGACATCTGACGTTTCGTTCACAAAACTCAACACAAGGGTTTACTGTGCAAAGTAAAAGGAAAAGCTTGCCCACTCCGTATTTCCCATCATAGCTTCGTATTTAGATGGCAGACAATTCCAAGTAAAACAAGGTGACGAAAGATCAAGCCTGTATAATATCGAAGGTGGAGTTCCACAAGGATCAGTTCATCTGATCTTTCAACTACAGAAGATGTAACGGTAGCGACATTTGCAGATGACGTTGCTTACCTGGCGAGCTCCGAAGAACCGGATTTCGCCAGTGACAAATTACAAATAGTACTGGATAAAAAGAATACCTGGCTGCAAAAGTGGTCTGCGCCAGTGCTCAAAAATCAAGTCACCTTCACCCTGATAAGAGGCGGCTGTCACACAGTAACATTGGGGGATACAACTCTACCACACACAAATTGTGTTAAGTAACTCAGTTTTCACCTTGACAAAAGGCTCACCTGGAAGACGCATATAAAACAAAAAAGAGATCAACTAAACGAACGAACGAAAACCAAATATAAAAACTTGTTTGGTTGATGGGTCGTAAACTCAGTCCTCTCTTTGGACAACAAACTCCTGCTGTACGTACATCTCTCTATTAAAACCTGTAATGATCATACGCCATCCAATGGGAAGTGGCCAGCAAAAGTCACATATTGTGCCTCCAAAGAGCACAAAAATCAATTTTGAGGAATTTTGTCATTGCACCATGGTTTACACGGCATAATGAAATATATGATTATCTCAACACTCCTACCCTTCTTGAGGAAATAAACAAACATTAAAAGCGTTTATGCTGGTCATCTAGCCATCAACCAAAATCCTCTGACTGTTAAAATGCTGGACAGCACCGAATCTCTCAATCGACTTAAGAGAGGTCAAGTAATCTAAAGAGGCTAGCTGAGGGAGGTAGCTGTGTGTGAGGTAAATGTGCCTGTACCTGAAACGCCAACTATATTCATGAAACCAAACTGATAATAGTCCGGAAAGGACTGTTGGCAGTTATTGGAGTAAAGAAACGTTCGAGTGTAAAATAAATGTATAATAAATTGTGTAACATCTAATGAGACATAATATAATGACTTTAGACATAACACGCACTATTACACATAAAAAGATATTTGATCATCGGATAAGATTTTAGTTGAGTAACAGCTTATTAAGAGCAGGGCGACGTCTGAATTGTCCATACAAACGTAATACCTAAACCATTTGCAATTGCATATTTCCACCTTAAGTTGCTTTTATTAAGACAGTGTTTATCTAGGTTCCTACATATTTTTTTTTCCCAAAATACGTACGTAAAATGAAGTTTAATCTAATTTTGCATTTCGCACTTTTTTACAGCGTAAATGACATGTTTTCTTATTGTTTTTTCTCTACTATAAACAACAATATCTGTAATGTTGCTGTATTAGAAACATAGCTAGCTAGCTATCTAGTTGCAATAATCGAAAAAAAAAGAAAAAAGATTAAGTTTTCATTCATTATTTTTGGTATTACGGAACACATAAAAAATTATTACAATTTTTGAATAGCTAGTAGTGCTATCGCGTCAAGCAAATGTCAATGTGTGCGTGGTCGTACTGCTCAGGGTGTGTATGGCTCGGACAAGTACACATATTACCGTAACGTTTTGACCGCCGGGGTGTTTCGTGTTTGTCAGTGTTAGACGATTACTTTATTGTCCTGGGCGTGCGTATTTATTAGCTTTCTAAATTGTATTGTAATATTTCTGACACTATTGACATAAAGATGCTGTGAACTTGGATTTAGATTTGCCTTATAGTTGGTATCGAGTAACCTAACCATTCTAACGAACTTTAGCTTTGCTTGCGGACTTATTCTAAGTCCGTAAGACTTATTATTTACGATATCTTTTTTTATTTGGTTTGGTTGCCGATATGGACTCCGAACGTTGGGATGTATTTAACAGTTAGTGTTACCCAATGACATATTATAAGTTACCTACCTTCTACCTTCTTAGTTACTACGTGTTTTGCATAGACACCCCCAAGCAATAAGTCGGTAATCTTTTTTTTTTCGAATATATATCTTTTCAAGGAGTCGAAGTATTGCGTTCATTGAAACATAAACTGAAACCATTTTCTTTGTGTAATACAATTTCGATGTCAACATTAATTTCTGTGTGAGAAATACTTTGCAATTTAAGAAAATAAATATTACTATTAAAAAAAAATACACATAATGCAGTAAATTTGATAAAAATGTTGATACGTAACATTAAAATACGAACTTTTCTGACGTTATTTCTTACTAGCATCCGCCCGCGGCTTCGCCCATGTGGAGTGTTGATGAAAAGTAGTCTATAAGTACATAGGCTACTTTCACCAGGCTTCAAACACAGTTCAGCGGATTAGCCGTGAAACACAGCCCCGCTCTGCGCGCGGTGTCCGCCGTTCGGATAGTGGTAACTTTTGAAAAATCCGTCCAAATTAATAAGTGTAAAAGACAAAAAGCAATTCATTTATGGCTCACTATTTTGGCTATAATAGTTTCCACATAAAATGTAGATGTATGCTGTCGCGGACTTTTATTTAGAATTGTTTATGACAAACAATCCCACGATACATTATCATCGTGTATTACGTCTACATGAACACGATACTCCTTAGGCAGCGAACGACAAGATAGCTCTCAGAGGGCTAGATTTTTGCCGACTTACTTTATACTTATCATTATATTATGTACAAATCACACAATCTTTATAAATTATAGTCTGTGTTATACTGATGTATAAGCTATATTACTGTAAAGTTTCTTGGTTTGAGTTTCACACTACTAGGTACCTAAGTATATTTTGTATAAATTAGTATTTACCGACCTATCTACCTACCTATGAAGCTTTGTTTGTTGCGTTTCCTTAGACCATGTTCGCACGGAAGAATTATCTCGAGGCGGGATTTTATCGCGTACTGCATTTTCAACTCTCGGTGTTGAACCGAGCATTGATAATTCCAACAGAGTGCTGCACACTGCTGGATTTTCAACTCTCGGCGCTAAGCAGTGCGTTGAAGATCCAGTGCTCGAAATAATTATCTGAAGGACACCGACTTTATTGCGTTTCGTTTTTTTTTTGTGAATAGATGAATCAATAATAACAATGGTAAGCAATGGTATTTATGAAGAACATAACAAAATAAATATTTATTCAAAATTCTTTATTTTAATTGTTCTTAGCTCAAGACGGTGTTATTGATGTATTCATATCGCGTAAATAGGTATAAGTTATTGGAATATTTTTTATTTGACTTGTATTCATTATTTATACATTTGGTAACCATTTTTGAGTTTAGTAAAAGTAATCCTACTAATATAGACGCGAAAGTTTGTGAGTATGGATGGATGTTTGTTACTCTTTCACGCAAAAACTACTGAACGGATTTGGATGAAATTTGGCACACAGATAGTTTCTAACCTGGATTAACACATAAAGTACTTTTTATCCCGATACCCCTATAATTTGTATTTACTCGACGCACAACGTCGCCGCGTCGCCCGGTTCCCCCTAAGACCGCGCGCGATGTCGATTTATAAGTACCATAAGTAGTACCTTATATAATTTATTCAAGAACACCAACAGCATATAGGTACTTTGACAGTACAGCTAATAATAGCTATCTACCTACTCACACAGACACACAAACACGGCTTTTGTCATTCGGGTTGGAATAAATCGCAAAAGGTGCTCCCTTTTGCGATTTATTCCAACCCGAATGACGAATTCGACATAACAATGAAAAGTCCAATTTCACTGACTTATTGCTTTAGGGCATCGACTCAGCCCAAGAAAATAAAGACATTGTTTTCTTGGTCTGAGTAACACACTAGTAGGTACCTAAGTATATTTTGCATAAATTAGTATTTACCTACCTATGAAGCGTCGTTATTTCCGTTTGTTTAGACCATGTTCGCACGGACGAAATTATCTCGCTCCGGGATTTTATCGCGCACTGCATTTTCAACTCTTTGTGTTGAACCGAGCATTGAGAATCTAACAGAGTGCTACCCAGCGCGTCGACTAAACACTGTTGGATTTTCAACTCTCGGTGCTAAGCTGTGCGTTGAAGATCCAGTGCGCGAAACAATCCCGCCATTTTTTACGGCGTAGGTAATTATCTCAAGGACACTGAGGACCTAGACAAAGTAACATTCGTAACATTCGATTAGTGATGACGCTAGTAGAAAAGCCAAAAAATGAATGGGGTTGACATAAGTCAATATCATACGTAAATGTTGAACGTTTTTTGCAAGTTTGTTTACGCATAACATGACTTTGAGAGTGAGGGTATAGGCCCTATAGGGAGTGAACCTGTGTCTGCGCACACACTTGTGCGCATTACTATATTGTGACCGAAATCGGTAAGGACCAGGAAGACATTATTATTATTATATTTTTGCTGGGCGTAACCAGGTTTCATATAATACCCTTGAAATGATGAATATTGATGCCTCAATAATCAGTTTGTCTAAATTGAGTACATATTACTTAAATTATAATGGCTGAATAGTATAAATGATATTCATATTCATTAAATTAGCTGTAGCACATACATAACCATTCTGTATCGAGCTCAGTACTAAAACATTTCGGATTGTGTCGCATTAATTTGCTTGCAAGGATTTTTAATGTTATTTTACTTGTACAATAAAACTTCTTGCCGCTAGAATACGGTTGATTATTATCTTATGCACGCTACTACAGATAAAAAGCCAAATCATATAAATCAGAGTGTTTAGTGTGGATCTTTGACACTCCTACTACCATAATTGTATTATTAGTTTAGTCGATATTGTATGGTCACCTGTATCAAGTTTCGATTAACATTTATATAGACAAATCAATAATAACAATGATATTTATGAATCAAGAACACATCAATATAAATGTTTATAAATGATAAATGATGATAAATGATTTTTATTTCTGTAAGTGGGTTTGTACAAACACTTTTACACGTCAAACTTTTTTTTTAAAACTAGATGAGGTCGGCGTTTCCTATCTGACTACTCTGAGAAGAAAAGCCGAAACAAACTCAGAGGTCACAGTCTCTTTTAATCTTGGTCAGGTCATGTTAAGACCATGTGGATTGATGTCTGAAATGTTCTTTTGAGGAAAGAACCACACAGATTGAGTGGGCCTGTCCAGTCAGTGCACGCATTTGTCAGTAATCGTACAGCTCAACTCAAAACATAAGGAGCTCAACGATTCGACGAACAATACCAAAGAAAGGACATTTGGGTAGGCCGCTTTGAGTACTCAAACTGCCAGATATAAAAATTAAAGGAATAACTGAGATAGACAAAATATATAAAAATATTACCCACTAAGTCCTCACACGAAATTAAAATAATAAAATAATATGAGGTATACAAAGTTAATATTCATGTCATTGTGTGTTTAATAATCATGAAATGTCAAAGTGTATATAAAAACAAACAAATGTTAGGTACAAAACAACAAAAAAAAAACAGTATGCAAAAATTGGAGGAGGATTTGAATTTATTATGGCTTAGTTCTTGAACGTGGCTTGGAAGTTTATTATAAAAGCGTATACATTGACATCTGAACGAGCCACCTATTTTCTTGAGCCTTGTTGTAGGTACAACAAATTTGTGTTTGTTCCTAGTATTTATATTATGCATATCACTGTATTTTTAAAAAATTTTATGTTTTTGTGGGCATATAAAAGATTTTCATAAATATACTGAGAAGGCACAGTCATTACATTAATTTCCTTAAATTTATCTCTGAGAGAGTGTCTCGGACTTAATTTATAAATTGATCTAACAGCTCTTTTCTGCAAAACAAATATAGTCTGAATGTCGGCGGCATTTCCCCACAAAAGCACACCGTACGACATCACACTATGAAAATAACTAAAGTATACTAAACGGGCTGTCTCTAAATCAGTTAGATTTCGAATTTTTCTAACAGCGTATGCTGCGGAGCTTAGCTTTTTTGACAATTTATCATTATGTGGGCCCCACTGAAGCTTAGAATCCAAAGTTAAGCCCAAGAATACTGTGCTGTCTTCAAGTTTCAATTCTTCGCCCTTTATCAACACATTCGTTTTCACCTGCCTAACGTGAGGTAGCGTATACTTAATGCATTTAGTCTTCTTTTCATTAAGAAGTAAATTATTAACATTGAACCAGTGAACTATTTTTGAGACCGCGTTATTTACATCGTCAGTAACCAGCTGCTGACGTTTAAGTTTAAACAAAAGTGAAGTATCATCCGCAAACAACACTATATCATGATTATCCTTTATGAGGTAAGGCAAATCATTAATATAAATAAGAAACAAGAAAGGACCAAGAATTGAGCCCTGTAGAACTCCCATTGTTTAGATAGATCCGGGAGATCTTTCTCCATTAACGTCAACGCTCTGAATCCTTCTACTCAAGTATGAAGTAAGAAGATCCAGAGCGGTGTTTCGGATCCCGTAGTGACGGAGTTTCCTGATTAACGTTTCATGAAGAACGCAATCGAATGCCTTGGACAAATCACAAAAGATGCCCAAAGCATAGCATTTATCTTCCCAAGCATTATAAATATGTCCTAAAAGTTCAACACCGGTAGTTGAACGACCCCTTGTAAAACCGTATAAACCGTATACAAAATCCTTATTATTTATTTTTATTATTTTTAGCACAGAATGCTATTATTTATATGTACCTAGAATATTTGTCTTTTATTTTGCATAACACTTTATTATTTGTCCTGTATTCATTATTGCTTAGAGAGTGGTGTCCCAGTGGTAACGGCCGCGACTTACGAGTTGTAGGTCGTAGGTTCGAACCCAGACAGGCGCTTTACTTTGTGTAATTTATTTCATCACCACTGCTCCCAAAACGGTAAAGGAAAACATCAGAGAGACATAAGAAGCCTTAGTTTTTTAAAGTGAGGACCATGGGAATAAATAACCTTATACCGGCTTAAAATTAATAAACACAATAATAATAAAAATCCATATAATTTATATTTACACGTCGTCGGCCGGTTCCCCTCAAAGACCGCGCGCGATGACGATGTATAGGTGCCATAAGTAATTTATTCAAGAACACCGACAGCTTATAGGTACATTTAGGAAAGGTATGTATGACATATCTGCTAGATTTTCACTACAAGGCCTAGATCTCGAAATATTCTTACATGTTGAGATACCGGCATTGTAAAGAAATTTCCAAAAACGCATTACTAGTCTGTAGATTTACAAATGATTCTCCAAAGTAGTCAACAAAAATAAAGCAAATCATGAACATAACCAATTACTAATAGATATAAATATCTTCAGAGTCGTTATGAATGAATTGAAGGTACAGTTAGTATAGTACAGCTCATAATAGCTATCTCTCTACTCACACAGTCACACACACACACGGCTGCGCACCGCGTCCCTCGCTCCCTTCTTTTGTCAAACAGAGATAACAATATTCCGAATTTAGCCTCGAATTCCTATTACGTGCGTTGTTCGCCGGCCCCTTAATTATATACCAAATTTTTGAGTTAATCAAACAATGCAGAGTAAGCAAGCTTCAGCGGCAGTAGGCTGGCCATGTTTGTCGAAAGACCGTTGGCCGGTGAAGCAGACGAGTCCTGGAGTAGAGACCGCGTCACGGCAAGCGTAGAGCTAAATGGACTGTCGACCTTAAAAAGGCGGCTGGGACAGACTGGATGCGGAAGGCGGAGGACGGTGTTTTGGCGCAGCTTGGTAGATGCCTGTGTCCTATAGTGGACTGTGATAGGCTGAGTTGATTGATTGAAGTAATGCAGTGAAATCACTTACTGAAGCAAATCAGTAACACATTCAGCTGTATTACTACTTTTCCTACAAATATTGTTTGAATTAATATGATTAAATTGTAACTGAAAAATCGTCAACGTAAGCTGAAGTTATAAAATGAACCTCAATTGTCAAATGAAAAACATTTTTTAAGGTGAATTTAAATTAGAAGTTCGAGTTTGAGTATTCAATACATCAAATCAAAGCAGTCAATTTGTAAGTCACTACAAATTGGCAAAAAAGGTAACTTACCTGTGGAATTGGATGTCAATTTGTTAACATTTTATTTTATCATAGTTTCGTATTTAGTCACATAATGCTATTATATTTCTTAGTTTTAATACAAAACCTAATTTTCATAATTTTATTTTGTGTTTCTATCAGGGCAAGTTTTTCCCATAAAGGTCTTAAAATTCCTACTCTAGTTATATAATGCAAAAAGACATTTACATTATGCATAATTATAGCAGTACCTAGTGGTAATTTACTGAGTGAATTCCAGATTTGTACTAGACCACCTTACTAATCAACTGGTCTATGGAATGGAGCTTGTTGGAAAAGAGGCTGTTTCTGTGTGCTTAGAAACTCTTGGTAACTCAGATCCTCACAAAGCTGCACCGGGAACTATAAGGGCGTTATATGGAGTTGATTCTGTGAGAAACTGTGTGCATGCTTCAGCAACTGTAGAGGATGCAGTGTTTGTAAGTAATAAATTTAATTATGGCACTACATTACTACAAAATATAGCATAAATCCTGTAGTGCGCCTGTAATAAATTGGAGACTAATATTATAAAGACTTAAGATTTGTTTGTTTGTTTATAAGTTTGTATGTACGGGGTAATCTTTGGAACTGCCGGTCGGATTTGAAAAATGTTTTTGCGTTTGATAGACCAATTCTTGAGGAAGGCTATAAGCTATTTAACATCACGCTATAACCATTAGGTACCAAGCGAAAATAACAGAAATAATGCTTAGCGAAAACGCAGTGATAGCGCGGGAAGGTGATGCGATGCGACGGGGTGGGGAACAAGAAATTTCACGCAGACAAAGTCGCGGGCAGAAGCTAGTAGATTATGTCCTGGGACACAGGTATCTCCTCTGTGTGCGAGAAGTTTCTGACCACTATTGAAAAACTATTCTCATAACTGATGAGTATCTCTTCAATTCTATTATCAACAGGATATAGATTACTTCTTTCCTCCTCCACCGATGCGATCAACTCGTCTCAGGTTGACAGCCACCCTGTCTAACTGTACCCTTTGCATAATTAAACCACACGCAATCCGGGAGGGTAAACTTGGAGCAGCTTTAGAAGCTATCGATGACGGAGGTTTTGATGTCACCGCTCTTAATATGGTCATTGTCGAGAACATTAACGCCGCTGAGTTTTATGAAGTATATAAGGGAATCGTACCAGAATATAAGGTGAGTGATGACATGAGTCCAGCACTTTTTGTGTATTATGTATAAAATATGTAGCTCGTGTTTTTCGTTTGTCAGATATTAGTTATGTGAATATCTGGGCACTGTGTATGGAAGTACTAGCTGCTCCCCGCGGTTTCACTCGCATAAATCTTGATACCGTGGAAGTTCGGCATAAAAAGTACTCTATGTGTTAATCCAATCTGTGTGCCAAATTTTTTCCAAATCCATTCCGTAGTTTTTGCGTGAAAATCGACAAACTTTCGCGTTATAATATTAGTAGGATTATGTTATGTTGGGAACAAACAACTGGTGTGTACAAAACTAATACTGAGATTTTATCATTTCCAGGGTATGGTGGAAGAGCTTTCGAATGGGCCTTGTGTGGCGATGGAAATAGTATCGAAGGATAAAACTTTAAATACCGCTGTTGAATTCAGAAAGCTGGTTGGCCCTACTGATCCAGTAAGATATCTTAAGGAATATTCTGAATGATCCACATTTACTTTACTGCACAAATTAAACATTTCATTTATTTTTTCAGGAAGTTGCAAGATTGCTGCGTCCTCACACAATCAGAGCAAAACTTGGTAACACCAAAGTCCAGAATGCTATTCACTGTAGTGATTTACCTGAAGATGGACTACTAGAAGTTGAATATTTCTTCAAGATATTAGATTTATAAATAAGGCTGTTTAAAAAAAAAAAGTACTGTTACTTAACGCCAAATCATAGCGTGTTTGAGTGAAACGTAACTTATGCATTTACAAGCGTGAAGGTGATTCCTAATAGTAATAACTTGTACTTTGCAGCTTCAGGACTGTGACAACTGAGTGTATAAAGTTTGCATAATTGACTCGAAAATACAAAGGTTTTGGTATATTTATAGCAAACCCATAATGTACGAAAATGCCTAATACAATAACAACACAGGATGTTGCTGATTTTGTCTGCACATAGTTCACCTCCTTTTCAAAAGTTCCCTCACACTCGTAGAAGTCCGAAGTCTGAGCACACGGCAACATTTAGCAATAAGTACGAAAGGGAAAGAACTCTTAGGGGCGATTTTCACTCCCTCACGTAAAATATAATAAATGTATTTATGTTATGTTTTTTTCCTTTTAACAATGGACCTAGATGGCCAAACCGCAGCAACTACGCTTTGTTTATGTGGTCGCCCGCATGCTCTGCGAGCTTTTAATGTGGTGAGTTGCAAACTTATACCTGCTCAACTTATGAACTTAGCTTTGGTTTCCTAGAAAAGCGTTTCCATCATATCATTGCGGGATTATTGCGGGATTGCGACCGTCATGAAAATCTGTCACTTACTTATTTCATGTATTTGTCCGCGCACGTTTTTTTTGTCAATTTCTTATCTAATTGTGAGAAAGCTTGAAATAATTGAAATATTATTTATGTCTGCGTGACTGTAAAAGTTTTGTGGCACTAAACCAATCATGTTAATCACACCATCTGTTTTTAGTTTAATCTCTTTTGCGCTCTTGAAAATATATTTCATTTGCTTTTGTTTTTGAAGATAATGTATTGTCATAAAATAAAGATTAAATAAAATTAAATTAAAAAAAAAAAAATAAGAAAAAAAAAATCTGCTCTTTGTATCGAAATTTAAAAAAGTGGTTTTGTCTCGTGCAAGTAGACTATTTAATAATGTTGATGATCTTTTTATGTTCAAAATCAAAAGTAGTCTAGGGTAAAAAAAACAAACGACAGTCTTCGTGTTTTTTTTTTTTTTTTTACGAATATTTAATTTATTTGAAAACTTCCAATCACCCACATGCAAAACAAAGTACTCTACTTTTCAAAACCACAAATAACTGTTTAAATTCTGATTCCCCTCGCAAAAAATATCAAAATGATCAAAATCAGTAGATTTTGTGCACGGTACCTTAAGTCAAACCAGCGTGGTTTATGATAATGTAGATTTTGATAATTTTGAGATCTTTTTGCGAGGGTAATCAGAATTTATTAAACAAAGTAATTTGTGGTTTGAATTGCTAGAGCTCACACATGATTAAATAGCGTTTCCATGACTTGAGGTTTAAATCTTTGTCGCTGTCATCATTTTCATGACAGCCACCGCCAAAGATTACTATAAATATACTGGGCTACCGCTACCGCCACCGCTCTTCTAGGAAACTAGCTTTAGCATCATCTCCGTGCAACATTCCCTCGCACCGGCGACCTCGATTGTTTCAAACACTATCACATCGGCCACGGGAAAGTCTCGCACCGTGAGTTCGCCCTCTCCCACTGTGTTAACATTGAATAAGATATGGATAGTTATTGCACAACTATTTGTTATAATTAGTCTTGTCAATACTCATTAAGGTCGGCTTATGTACATACCTAATCATTGCACTTCATAAGGTCGATAGTAGGTATACTTTTATTATGTTTATTGTTTTATCTAAATTATAATTATTGTTGCCGTGTGTGTCCTCAGGCCTGGCTAGATACGAACTATTCTGACAAACAAGACTGATAACATTAAGCGGTTTTATGGTTAATGGTGCCAACATGATATTACTCACTGTGAAATCTCAATAAAAGTTTTTAAAAATGTATCTGTTTTAAATTATTTGATGCCGTGCACAAAGTTGGTCAATTACTGGACAACAAAAGTCCAAACTCAAGATTTGCTATCGGGTAACGGAGCGCAGTATAACAGGGGTTAAGCTTGAAGATCGAGTTAGAAACACCACTCTGCGCGCCATAACTCAAGCTGCGGATGTTTAAGAAAAACCGTCTGGCTGAAGTGAGAGGTAGGCAAAGATCGTCACTAACTGGACGCCTGAGGGAGGACTTCGCCGTCGAGGTCGAGAACGCTGCGAAGGTCTGATAACGTTTGCAGGGCCCATGGCCAACATGGCCAGAGATCGCAGTAGACAGGAAAGTTTGGAAGGGAAAATGGGTGGCCTTCGCCCAGCACAGCCTATATTGTGTCCTCCACAATGTAGGCTATGTGAGCCTACATTGTGGGAGACACAATATAGGCAAACACTAAAGGAAAAACTACCCGACTAGGCTACCTAAAATGCAGTGTCGGTCCTGCCACTGGCCAGAAACATCCAATGGCTGCGATAAATCATAGGAATGCAGATCTAACGTCGCTCTACATCCCTTTACTAAGACTGCACCCTCTGCTCCGCTTGTTTAGACTACACATAGATAGAGCAGCTAGAACTAGAACATGTTCTTCACTGTCATGATTTAAGTGAAAATTTGCACGAGCAATTGGGATGATGACTACTATTCAAAATGTTCGTAAAAATAATGATAATTCAAAATAGGCATAGTAAAAATGAGATAAGCGAAAAATTCTGTCAAATCGATGTAAAAATGAAGAAGATACTCGCTTCAAAAGTTTTTGGAGGGGATTATTCCTGTCCTTGTCGCGCAGTACGGACAATGTACGGTGCTAGTATGAATTATATTTTTTAAGCTTTTAGACTTTATGTAATACTATTTGCACTATTTGGAAATAAACATTTTATTGAAAAAAAAAAAAAAACTTGTCATCATCCCCATTACCATGCTCGACTGGTTTAGCCAGAAATCGAATCGATGACCCCTAACATCTACTATACCATAGGAACCGCAGGTGCAGTTGCACCGCAGTTGTTCCGGAGACATCTGAATAAGTCTGATTGAAAGAAAGAGAGAAAGAAAAATGCGTATATTGGCTTATCAGTTAAAAATTTATTAAAACTATTAAAAACAGCTCAGCATAATGTTAGATGACAACACAATGTGTAATATCTGACGCTGATTTTCAGCTGCAACCCACGAGTGCCATATTTCCATTTCCTTTAAACTCAGCATCGCTGCTTGGCTCAGAATTAAATAATCTGAAATTGGAAAAACTGATTAACGATAAATAATTTTATTTCTGTAATTATGTTTGTACAAACGTCAATCATATTTTAAAAACTAGATGAGATCGGCGTTTCCTATCTGACTACTTTGAGAAGAAAGGCCGAAACAAACTCAGAGGTCTCTTTTAAAGTCCAGACATAATCTTGGTCAGGTCATGTGAAGACCATGTAGATTGGTGTCTGAAATGGTCTTTTGAGGAAAGAAACACACAGAATGAGTGGACTTGTCCAGTCAGTGCACGCATTTGTCAGTAATCATGCAGCTTAACACAGAACATAAGTACCCGTCTAATTATAGTACTCTTTGACATAAGGAGCTCAACGATTCGACGAAAATTACCAAAGAAAGGACATTTGGGTAGGCCGCATAAATTACTCAAACTGCCAGACCATGATAAAAACAAAAAAAAAAAAAACTGAAACCTCACCATTGATACTCATGATTATGAACAACTTTTACTATTTGACCAAAACCAATTTGTTGCTATTTATGTTCGCATAACTCTACAAAATGGGAAACAGTAGCAGCCAGCAGTAGGCAACAGCATATTTCTTTTTCGCCATTTCAGTTTTGGTCCCTTAATACCTTATGAAAGAGATGTTTTCAGTTGTTTCAATAACACCTTGGTTACAGAGGTGGTACCTACTTCCACGGGCGACCTCCTTCACCTTCTCAAAGAGCTCTACTTAAACACACCATACCTACGTATCATCACGCGGTCATGTATGTAGATAGGTATTTCTCGAAGGAGCAGCGTAGACCATAGAGGACAGTAGGTGCAGGTATAGGTAGGTAGTTACTGATAGGCAGCCACGGATTTACACCAATGCCCACAAGGTCACGGCCTCTCGGTAGAGAGTAGTTATATTCTTTGGTCACGGCCTAGGGGCCCCAAAGCTACCCCGACCGGGTTGCTCATGCCTGACGGCAGGCGGCCAGGACTGGATAGCAAATGCTACAGGCCCCGTTCTCATATCATGGTACCTTTAGAACCATATGAAAGAAAAAGAAGTCTGACCTCTACGAGGCGTGATGCTAAATTTTTTCGAGCTTATAATAGTCAAAAGAAATGTAACCTTTCCGAGATACTAAAATTTTCGAGCTCGATTCGCTCGCTCTTACATCCAAAGTTCTCTCACTACCGACACCAGCTTCCTATGTGATTAATGAATAATGTAGGTTTTTACAAAAGTACTACAAATAAGTTGGTTGAGGATAGCATTATTTGGTTCAAGAAAAGAGCGATTTTGATTGGAAACGTCGATTTATGACGACCGTTGAAGTAAATATGGTGACCTAAGAATATATCTACTCTCTAATGGTGACATACATAGCATAGACCTTACTTTAACTAAAATATATTTTCTGTACTAGTTGAATTTGTTTGTCAAAATGGGATGGGGGGGGGGGTGCTTAAATGTCGTAGGTCCGAGCCAGCAGATAGGTATACCTACAATTTCTGTACTGGACAACTACCTACAACTTACTTCGGTAACTAAACGAAAAACGAAACTAGTAGACACAACATGTAGAATAGAGACCCATATGTTTTATACCTTGACATAAACGCGGGGTGAGGAATCGCCCTGGGAATCGTACCCAGGACCCGACGCTTAGTCACACTTGCGAGTTCGGACCACTAGACCACATTTAGTCTAGTGGTCGTAAATCACAAGTGCGGCTGGGTGTCGCAATCACCATCTACTTTTTAAAAGAGTAAAATTACAGTTTAGTTTAGTCGAGCTCATAGCTTGTGACCTTGAGCCACCTTTTCTAACTGGTCACAGGTGCATGCACATACTATTATATAATAGCTGATGTTCAGTTCTATTCTATTATGTACCTACACGGCTCTGGTCAGGCAACGTAACGGGAAAGTTGAAATCAAAATCAAGTCATTTATTCAAACTAGGCTGAGAATCAGCACTTTTTGAACGTCAAAATTACATAAGACAGTCCCATAAAACGCCCGCCCTTCACCACATGATAGTGCTTTAGCTGGGAAGAAGAAGTGGCGGAACAAACTCCCCAGAAGCACAGGCAGCTGTCGTACATAGATTGGTATTGCATGCAGTTGAAGCATGTGTGAAGAGGATCCCTTTTCGCCGAGAACATAATATGTTGCGATTTAATATCACGTTCTTTATCACTGAACATAGGTATATGAGGCAAACAAATAGTTCGTGTAGTTTACCAACAAGAAATAATTATTAATTAATACAAAAGAATAATACCGGTGTCATCAGCAACAACAGCTATCTTCATGCTTTTCTTCTGTGAAGGTCAGTGCTCTTTTAACAATAACAGTGTCAGCATCATCTGTAGCATGAAACACAGTGTGACCATTAGCTTCTTAGTACATAAAACATACATAAACTCACGCCTTCTTCCCATGGGGGTAGGCAGAAACCACAGAACGCCACCTGCTACGTTCCTTACATACTCCTTTTGCCTCGTTTACGTTCATACATCTGGTCATACACGAGCGCCGGTTGAGAGTACTTCGCACCTGACCTTTCTGAAGAACATCACCAATAAGGTCACTATATGTCTTCCTAGAGCGTCCCCTCCCGGCGTTTCCACTCACATCTGCCTTGTAAATACCTTTTGTTAGTCTCCTTTCATTCATCCGCTCAATATGACCAAACCATCTAAGCATACTCTTTTCAATTTTTGTCACTACATCTTCTTTTAAACCACATCGTTGCCTTATCACATCATTCCTCAGCCTATCATTCAAAGTCACACTACACATGCTCCGCAAGGAACACATTTCCACAGCATTTATTCTGCTTTCATGCTTCTTTTGCCACACCCAACATTCACTTCCATACATAAGCGTAGGCACCAGCACACTATTGTGAACAGCCAGTCGTGCCTTCTTGGGCATCAACTGGTTGGTCACAACTGCATGTGTAGCACCATTCACTTTATTTCCCGCATTCACTCTCCTTTCGACATCTCCATCAATCTTTCCATCCCTTGTAAACAGACTCCCCAAATATACGAACTCACTTACTTGCTCCACACTCTTACCATTTATTTTCACATCACACACCGATACATCCTCTTCTCTTTCAAACACCATGACTTTCGTTTTATTCACATTTATATTCATTCCTTTCCTCTTATATGCTTCATCCATCACAGTCACCATGTCTTGCAACTGTTCTGCTGACGATGCAAGTAGCACTTGATCGTCTGCATAGAGCAGGCACTTAACAGGCAACTCATTCATCGTCAATCCACATTCACCCTCTTTCAAATCCTTCAGACAGTTATCCATGTACAGGTTGAACAGCCACGGTGACGCTACACAACCCTGTCTAACACCCCTCGAGATGGAGATCCAGTTCGTGTATGCCCCATTTATCCTAACACAAGCACTGGAATCCTTGTATAAGGATTTCAGTGCACGTACCAAGCGCCAGTCCACCCCGTACAAGGATAGTGTCGACCACAGTTCTTCCCTCCACACACTGTCATAGGCCTTCTCCAAGTCCACGAAAGCACAGTAGACTTTCTTATGCTTTGCCAGATGTTTTTCGGCTATGCATCTTAAGGAGAAGATTTGGTCCATACAGCCCATTCCCTCTCTAAATCCTGCCTGCGCATCCCATATTTTCTCATCTATCACTCTTATCACTCTATTTATCAAAACCTTCGCATACAGTTTGCCGACAACGCTCAAAAGACTAATGCCACGGTAGTTTTTACACTCCTGCTGAGAGCCTTTTCCCTTATATAGTGGTACGATTACAGCCTTACACCAATCATCCGGTACACGGCCATATCTCCAACACATATTAAAGATTAGGTACAGCAGGCTTGCCACCACCCCGTCACCGCCCTTAAGCATTTCAGCAGACACTCTGTCGTACCCTGCAGCTTTGCCGACTTTCATCACTTTCAGCGCTCTTACAATCTCATCTATTTCTATATGGAGCTTGGGTCTTCAAAACTGGCGTCTGCCCAGTTACCCACTCCTTGCACACTATCCTGACAACTAAACAAACTTTCAAAGTATCCCTTCCAGCGTTCCAAGACCTTACTTTCTTCGCTCAGTATACATCCATCTTCTGCTCTTATAACATTCATACTCGATATTCCTGTCACTCCACGAGCCAATCTTACCTGTTTCCAGAACAGCTTAACATTGGCTCTGAAGTTATCAGAGAACTTCCTGTTATACTTTTCTTCTTTTTCATCCTTTTTCATTTTTACCATCTCTTTCACTTTCGTTTTCATTTCGGAGTATTTCTTCTTCACTCTTTCCAAATCATCGGTCACATTTGTTGCCTGATTCATCCTATTTTGGGCCTTACAGGCTAACACATTAAGCCAGGCCTCTTTCTTCTTCCTCACAACCTCTTTTACTTCACCATCTACCCAAGAATCATTCGTTCTACTACCACACTTCCTCTGCGACAGACCACATACTTTTGTGGCTACTTGCACCATACTATCTTTTGCTATCTCCCATACTTCTTCTAGACTGTAATCATTCGTATCATCAAATATCTTATCCGTCTTCACTTTTAATTCCCTCTTATATTCCTCATTTACTTTCAAATCTTGCAGTGCTTCTACTTTTATTCTGTCTAGAGCAGTTACAGGAACTCGAACTCGGTGACGCCAATGCCTGAACAGACCATCCACCCGACACATAACCAGATAATGATCAGTCCCTACATTAACACCCCGATATGCTCTAGTATCTGTGACTTTACTCTTCAATCTTTCATCCACAATCACAAAGTCGATCATGCTTCTACTGTCTTGCCTTTCCCACGTGTACCTGTGAACCTTTCTATGATTAAACATAGTGTTCATAACTGACAAATTCTTCTCTACACATATCTCTAGTAAATTCATCCCGTTCTCATTCACTCTATCATCCCCAAATGCACCTAATACTTTTTCGTACCCATTCCTCTTCACACCAACCCAACCATTAAAGTCTCCAAGCATAACAATCTTCTCGTTTGACCTACATTCATTGACTAAATCCCTTATACTGCCCCAAAATTCGTCCCTCTCCGAAGGTGGGCTTCCCAAATCGGGTGCATAAACGCATAAAATAAAGATCGGGCTTAGACCCACCTTTGTTCTTACCCATAGAATCCTGGGACTCACACAAACAATCTTTCACACATTTCATCATCCGCTCGGAGAGGACAACCCCCACACCCTGACAGGCTCTATGTGTCTCTTGAACACCGGACCAGATAGCGGTCAGAGAACCGTGTTTGGATATGTCCACTCCCTTTCTTTTCGTCTCATTCACACATAGCACATCTATCCTTTTATCATTGACCATCTCACACACCTCATCCAACTTATCTTTTATACCTCCCTGTACATTCAGCGTGGCTAAGCGACATTCCGCCGCTCGCTTTTCGCCCCGCGGAAACAACTGACGTGGTGTGTGGCGAGCATCACCGCCGATAGCTTCTTAGTGTTGAAATAAAACGCTGTTTGTTTCATTATTAGACAGAAAGGGTCCTTTGCCAATAAGAAGTGGAGAGCTCAGTAAAATTCAATCTAATTATGATTGTTTTGTGCGTATCTGATGCTATGAATCTGTTGAAGGTACTACTACATGGAGATATCGTAGCCATCCAGCTTTTTACATGGCGGCAGAGAATTTATTCGCATATTACATAACATAACATAATATCACGTCTGTTATCCCAGTAGGGTTATGCAGAGGTGTACCTATACACACCCACATTTCGCCAGTTATGCTTAAGTATGTAATAGGGGGCGAGCCTATTGCCAACAACCGGGCACAAATCCAGACTCCGGGCTGCTACTGAGAAATTCTAGATAGAAAAACCCAATAACACTTTGTCCGACCTGGGAATCGAACCCAAGACCTCATGCTCAGCAGTAGCTCTTGCGACCACTAGACCAACGAGGCAGTTATTCGCACATTATGGCTTAATATTATATGAATATAAAAATACATAATATTAGTGAAATAAATATGCATTTGAATAAAATAAATAAACACATTTGGAATAATAAAAATGTGAGTTGCAACGCTGCAAAAGCTTTCTTTTTTGGGCTACCATTTTGTTTTTTTAAACCGATTCTTATTAAATTATTTCTTTTTTTCAGCATGAAATTTCCTATAATTTAATACCATACATGTTTATTTTTTTCAAGCTGGCGGCTATAAATACCTACGCTTATTGCACACTCAGACTTTTCTAGACTTTTAGGTTTAGTTTAGACAAACTTATGCCCGTCTTCACCATCGTTCCCTCAAACACTTCCTTATCATGGGTCACTTAACCAAAGAGGCTCCTTAAATCAGCCCCTCACCATAGTTTGTTTTCACCGTGTTAGGGACACCTACGTAAGGGCCACTTACTTAAAAGTGACAGTTTTTCGATAGTTCTTTTTCTATGAAATTACGGATTTTGTATTCCACTGATAAATCATGTTAGGTCGTATAAGTTTTAATGAATATTGTCAATAAATGTTAGTCTATTGATGTGTCAGGAAGTCATGCGTCATGCACTCATAAAATTATTAGTTATAAATGTTTATAACGACTTTTTCATTAATTTGTAAATATAATCTTGTAATACGAATTTATTAGGAATTGATTACTTTGTCAAAGTATTTTAGTTTATTTATTTATTTTTGTTGATCACCAATTTGATTAATGCTTCTCGCAATATGAGTAGTGGGTAAATTGACAGTAGAATGGTTGGCTACTCCGCCATCTAATTATAGTACTCTTTGTACTCCGCCATTATGGGCAACCGTTGAGGAACACATAGACTAATTTATTAATTTAACATGGTGGAATACTCGGCGAAAACGCTAATGTAATTCGTAATAAAAGTCATAAGTTTGTTACGTTACGTATTTTATTCCTGGCCAAAAATCATGACGATTAAAGTAAAATAATACTACAAAATACAAAGAAAACATACAGTAAGCATGATTTCATTTTAGACATTAAATGAACATCCAATATTCATACTAAATTGCTGATTAATACGGAATGCTGTTGACATAGTGACAACGTGACAGAAAAGGGGGCAATATATATGTAAGAGCGGGTGGGCTCGGGGGTTTTAAATGATAACGATCAAACATCTTTACAACACTTTTATCACTCACAACAAACAATGATTCACACAACTTCATTTTACAAGGAGATGCACACAGTTCTTATTACAATTTAATACTTCGCGCTCTGCGACTAGAGCGAGCCTATTTATGCGTTTAAAAACAACTGTCAACGTCACACAGCAACGACTTCCGTTGACATTTGTTTTACAATAAGATTTACATTGAATTTAGTAAAAATAATACAACAACAATAATAACACTATTTCATTTCTAATTAATAACACTTTTTGAATACTTTTAATTTGTAAACGTGGTTAGGTAACAATCATTTTATTTAAATGAACTAGCAGTGTTCCAATGCACTTTGTAGATGTCTGAGTAGATGTTTAAATAAAAACAAACCTTAAAATTAACAATATTTGCTTTAATACGATGTTATAATGTAATGCAAAATGACTTATTTATATTTTTACTGTACTTATTTGTATTTCCGTTACGTCGTCAGCCGCTATGACGTTTGTTTTAGTCTGTGGTACTGTTTTTATTTGTCAGCGCTATCTTATATTCTTATAATATTACTGACTTATTCCTGCTAATATAAAAATGGTTTTGCGTGTCATAATATGTAGGTACTAACAGATAGTATTCTTTGAAGTTTTCAGATAACTACTACTTATTGGTACCTATAAGTACCTAATCACCAGTGTATTATGTAGGTACCTGTGTTTAAAACCCAAATATGTAAAACAAGTAGAAGTAAACAAGGTACCCTACATAATTTATAATATATATAATAGTTTTAAAAATCATACCTGCTCTCTGTATATTCTAAATATTGTTCTATTCTTTCTAATAGTCCTTGGCTATGTAAACTAAATCTTTTGAAGAAGACCAGATTGTCATATTTCGTGAATAAATCCTGTCTTTCACGATAAATATGTGGCAGTCTGAATAAACTTTAATTCGTAACTAAATCCACAGTTTCAATAGCTTCTAAACTGTTTATAAAGTCGTCTATTTCGCAGCAAATATGCAAGCTCAACAACAAAATAAAGTGTCACTTTGCGCTAAGGGATCCCTTAGGTCCATAGACCTATGGTTTTATGGGGCCTTAGCGCAAAGTTAGCGCACTTAAGGGACACTGCTGGTGAAAACGAAACTAGCACTTAAAACTTCTTAGTTGCCTCCCTAAATTTAGGGGACGATGGTGAAAACAGGCATTAAAGTCTAGAAGGGAACTAAAAAAAATCAAAGCCCGTCTTCTTTTGGAAATTAGCTCCACCCGAAAACCTGTATTTACTCTATTAAAAGAGATGCTCTACCTGCACTCAACTGTCAAACCACACAGCTAACATCCGCGATGGATGTCGTTCTAATAAATATTGATCATTGTCGTAATCTAAAAGATGGACTTGCCGTTTATTTTAGCTTCAAGGCAGAAATTAAATCTAGCAAATACTCGTATAAATTTTGTCTACAAAATAGTTATTGTAATATACACCTAACTCCGAACGGACAACGACAACAGTGTCTAGCGGCATTGTATGGTTGTTCGAAGCTTCACTCGCCTTTCACTGCGTAAGTAACGATATGGAGATCCTAGTTGATACCTTGGTACACTAGAACGTAACGCCGTATGAATGGCGTATGAGAGGGGGCACGTATAGGGCTGCGCCAGTGCAGCGTAATCTTTTCGACTCGCGGCCGCGTATGCGCATCAAGTCAAGTCGCGTGCGCAACGGATACGACTTCCGTTAAAAAATAAACTTGGTCGTGAAAGGATCAAAATGTTTTGTACGGAAAAAGAAAAATTCATTAAAAACATAAGTGCGTAGTGACAGTTTATTCGAGGACTTGAGAGTAACATTTTGCTCATGTGGGTTTTCAACATTTCCTGATAAGATTTTTTAATTTACAACTACGCCTGCGGTGAGCGAGTGTTTTATTACTGAAATCTTTAATTATTTTTTTCATTGTGCTTCCCATAGTTACTGTAAGGCGATATGAATCCTAGCAGGATCCAGAAAATATTATTTTAGCGGAAAGACCTAGGTGCCAAAAAGGATAGAGATAAGTAGATTCTTTGTACTTTAAGTTTGGGCTGATTTTTCTTAAGTATTGTTCAATTTTTTTATTGATTCTTCTCACAGGTACTGTTAGGCGATAGGAATCCTATAGCAGGATCCAGAAAATATTATTTTAGCGTAAATACATAGGTTCCAAAAGGGAGGTAGATTCTTTGTACAAAGAAACTGAAATACTTTCAGTTTGGGCTGATGTTTCATGAGTCAGAAGTCAAATTATCAGAAGAATAATTTAAAATTGTTTGACAAAATTATTTAATATGCAAAAGCTGTCAAGCCACAATATTTATTTCTCAGATTAAAGCTATCTGGTTATGGAAAAACAGCCTATAAGTGGTAAGTCTATTAAATTAAATTGGTTCGTTATAAAAACACCGAGGCGTCCTGAAATTACCTACTCTTAATAAAATTGTTAGGTACAGGTTATTGTTTGAAAATATTTTGCAGGAAGTTTATAAACTCGCGTAACTAACACTATGTGGGTAAGAATGGGTGAGTAGATTAGGTACTACTTACCTAAGCAGGTAGTACTTAATCTACACACCCATTCTTTAACATAATTACCAATTCACTCCAAATCTATTACAAACGATAGTTTACATAAATTGCTATGAAATGATTAGTCATTGAAACATAATTTGTTAACGTTTGTAATAGATTTGGAGTAAATTAGATATTGGAAGAGTTTTTGAGCAAGCATATGCAGGGCGGAAAGTTGGTAGCTGAGTAGGTGCGGCAGCCTGTAGGTGTCGCTAATAAAGATCAAATTCGTTAACTCCCTTCTTTTTTTTGGGTAGGAAATCGTAATAAACTTAAATCACAAAAATCATTCACATACATTCTGTCAAAAAAGTATCGGGAATGGATGATTTGTTCATGGTCCCAAATTCTTTTTTTAGTTTTTTTTTGGTAGTTGGGCACAGATATTTTTCATTTCGGTGCGGAGTTTGAGTTGCATCTGTTATTTAGATTAAAAACAGTGCTGTTTTTAGTTAGATCATATCTAGTGTGTATTGCAAATTTTATAATGGACCAAAAGAGTTTGTCTTAATTTTTGCATCCCCAATGCAATTTCGTGTTCGGAGTCACTGAAAATATTACAGAAGGCTTGCGGTGAATCGACTTTATCAAAAACACGTACTTATGAGTCGTACAAGCGTTCAAAAGCGGTCGAGATATGATGGAAGATTTGCCTCGCTCTGGTAGGCCATCAACGTCTTCAACTGAAGTTAACATCGCAAAGGTGAAGGAAATAGTGACTGAAAATCCTCTATCTGCTGGTAGTGATAGCTGCTGAACTTTTTTTGTCTCTTTAGTCGATCCGTACCATTTTAAATAATCAATTGGGTATGAATGTTGCCGCTCGTCAAGTCCCAAAAGACCTGAATTTTCGCCAAAATCTCAATCGCATAAGCGTTGTTGAGGACATGCTAGAACGAGTCAATTGTGCTCCAACATTCATGAAACGCTTTGTTACTGGTGACGACAGGTGGGTTTACGAGTTTGACATGCAAACTAGTCAACAAGCTTCGGAGTGGCGCCTTCCAACTGAACCGAAACCGAAAAAAATCACGCCATGTTTGCCGGCAGTGAGTTGCGCTTGCCGGCAGCGGCAGGTCAAACGGTAAATTAAGAATATTATTTGAGCGTTATGAGGCGTTTAAGAGAGCAAATTCGACGAAAAAGGCCAGATTTGTGGATAGAAAATTCTGGGATTTTGCGTCACGATAATGCGTTTTCGCACAAGGCCATTATTGAGAACGATTTTTAGACTCAACAAATACCATTTAGCAAGTACCTAACTCACCAGATATGTCTCCAGCCGACTTCTTTCTTTTTCCTAAACTCAAATTACCACTTCGTGGCACCAGTTTTCATTCGGTAGAAGACATTAAGGAGAATTTGCAGCGAGAACCAAAGTCGAATCCGGTTAAAGCGTTCACAAAATGTTTTGATGATTGGATTAGTCGATAACATTTTGAGTATTATTGATCTTTTCCCGGTACTTTCTTGACAGAGTAGTACGAGTATATATCTAACATTTACATACTATCATTTACAAAAAAACAGATTTATTTATTTATTTTTATTTTGATTCTATCACAATTGCAGGAAGTTTACACATGAAATGTTTAATCTATAGATGATGTTATTCACTACGTAATGAATGATAGATAGATAGATCGACAATATTTCACTCGTATAGTCTACAACTTAATATACGCAACCTTCTGTCCGAACAGTGTCTCTTATGATACAGGCCTCATAGTTACAGACATAGGGTTTATATTTGCTTGTATTGATTTTTGTAGCCCTGTATCTTTTGTACAAACAATTATACATCATTTAAGTGTATCTACCACTGTGCTCAACCTGTCTATGTATTTTTTTAAAATAAATAAATATTATTTATTATTATTAGAAATTGAACAGTTGAGGTTTAACAATGTGTTAAAAATATAAATTATTATATGAAAAACATCCGCATCTTATGGGCTAGACAACGAGCTTTTAATATTAATTTAAAAAATCAGAGGTGCCCCTCAATTATTTGAGGGGCACCTCTGGTTTGCTTAGTGACATTGTAAAATTTTGAAATAATCAACTCTGTGGTGTACTCTGATGATGTTCTAATTTTGCTACTTAACTTTTATTAATTACTTTCAAGTACTTATTTCATGATTTCTTTAGTGAAGATCTGTCTGAATACCGAAAAATCTTTACAAAGCTTCAAATTCAAATAGCAATCAATGCTATTTGATTTGTTTATTTAGAGATTAATGCAAAATTATGACTACTTTTTGGGACTTTCTTAAATCAATAAAATTTCGTTATATTTGCCAAAACGCTCTATCAATCCTTTAGATATTTATTTATTCACTATCAGAATAGGTTACATTATTGCACAGAATAACTTTCTAAAAATATCAGTTTTCAAAGTGGTCAGATTTAGGAAGCCCATTACATTTGCCCATGTCAAAATGGGTTAGGCAGTACGCGATCATACCTTCTTCGGTCTTATCTTCGGTCCATTTTCGAAATCTGAAAGTGGACTCGTGACCACACAGGGCTCTTATCTGAAACTTTTCAAATATATTTTCGGTGTACTCTCATCATGCCGCACCTACTCAGCTACCAACTTTCCGCCCTGCATATGCTTGCTCAAAAACCTTCTTTCAATATCTAATTTACTCCAAATCTATTGCAAACGATAACTAATTATGGAAAAATTATTAGTCATTTGACTAATAATTTTTACATAATTAGGTATCGTTTATAGTAGATTTGGAGTGAATTGGTAATTATGTAAAAGAATGGGTGTGTAGATTAGGTAATAGATTAGATAGAATCTAATAGATTAAATAATACCTAGTAGATTAGGTACTACCTACTCAGATGGGTAACAAAACGATAACAAATTATGTAAAAATGATTATTCAATCAGCAGAATCATCTTTCTGTGCTTCAAAAAAGTCAACAGTAAAAGCATTTATTTCAAATAGGCACATAAAAAGGCAATTATGAACGTCAAATTTTACATTAAAAATAGGATTGATTCTAGGCGCCCCTTCCAAAAGGTAGTTTCGTATGGAGAAGAAGGGGCAAGCAACTCCACCGTTACTCTTTTAAAATGTTTTACAATATTTTTACACATCAATTATATTTCTGTATGTGAAGACGCACCAAGAATAAAAATACTATACCACAACTGGTAAAAAAATCGAATAAAGCAAAGACAATTAATCACGTCATAGAGTACATGGTGCTCACATATTTACAAACAGTAAAAAAGTATGTGATTTTAATAAAATATTAACTAGGAATAAGTCAGTGTGTGAGTTGAGTAAAACAACAAATTATCAAACAGAACGATTTTGTCCAGACTGGATTGTCATTCCTATCTTGGATATAATCCTCCAATTTATAATATGCTTGTTTACAGAGTGTACTTTTTTATATGAATTTTAAATTTTCTTTCATTTAATTGCAATATATCACAAGGTATTTTGTTATAACATTTAACACAGTGTCCCAAAAATGATGTATACTTAATAAACTACGTAACTACGTCTCTTTCGTAATCTATTTTATCTTTATTTCTAGTACCTATTAAAATTATGTCTATCACTTATTTTATTTAAAAGATGTAGATTTTTCCTTAACTATTTAGATAATACTTTCATAAATGAATTGGCAAGGTACTGTCATAATAATAATCCCTTTAAATAGTTCCCTGAGAGATTCACGACGAGGAAGATTGTACATGGCTCTGACAGCTCTCTTTTGCAAAATAAAATGCATTCAATGTCAGCAGCCCGATCCCACAGTAAAATGCCATACGACATAATGCTGTGGAAGTAGCTAAAATAGACCAAACGCGCGGTTTCTATATCTGTTAAATGTCTTATCTTTGTAACAGCATAAGCGGCCGAGCTAAGCCGCCCCAAGAGATGTTATATTATGTGGTCCCCATTGTAATTTCTCGTTCAGCCAATAAATTCCAGTTTGTCTCCATTCAATATGATGCCACATTCACTTCTTCTAACATTAGGTAATTTAAATCTAATGCATTTTTTTTCATTTAGTACCAAATTATTTACCGAAAACAATCATGGACTTGAAGAATCGAGTTATTCACGTCGCGTCGTACAGATTTTGTGACCGTCGGTCTATTTTATAGATCAGTGATGTGTCATCTGCAAATAACACCATCTTCGGTTGATTCTAAGTGCTTACTAAGTGTTTACCTACTTACATATACGAACGAAGAAATATTTAATTAGGCTCTTGTTGGTGGATGCAAGAGACTAAGCCTGATACACATATTATTTTCTCTAGCGCGTGTGGTTGCTGGTGGCAAACTAAGTACCTTTACAAAACAAGTTGCAAGAGCGAGGGATGGATTCCTCGTAAACCTGAGGTTGCCCACTAAAATAACTCGAACAGAAATTTGCTTCTTCCCTCTCTTTCTGCTTGAACTCATAAATAGTTTCATTTTACACACAGGATGAAAAGTCAGAAAGTCAGATACCCATGGGAAAATCTGGATTTAGAATTCGTGGTAAGGTAAAAACCGACTACTAACCAATAGTTGCCGGTTTTTAACGGGTAAAACCTAACCCATAACCCACGAGTAATAAATTAATAAAAAATATGAACAATTTTGTAAAACTAGTGACCCTCCCCGGCTTCGTATGGGTGTACAGTGTATGTGACGGAGGTCGTATAACTATGGATAGGATGTCTTATCATTAGACATCCTATCCAGATTAGTTTAGAGCTGTTTTATCATTAGACAGCACTAACAGATTTTGGTTAGATGAGACACGCGAAAGAGCTACATACATGTTGTCCAAGTGAAAAACACTCAACGCTTAAATCTAAACCTGCAATAAAATTGAATGTTTGTCCCTGTGATTTATTAATGGTCATTGAAAATATAGTTTTAATGGAAATATTTAAAAAAAAAATTGAAATGGTAAATCCGTGGGCATTAAGGGAGTTCAGGGCATTAAAATAACTACTCCAGTTCCACGTCCTGTCAGTATTGTGCACTCTATTAAAAAGGTTTTTAAAGATTTTGCTTTTAATCGTGTGCCTTTGCACAATTTGGGTGGATTAAGGTTCCGTAATAAAATAATAGAACACCTAATACTTTCAGCACCAATTTATGTGGTAGTCCAGGGCGCTGCAAGGAATTAAGAAAATCTGTAAGAAAATGAACAGCTTCTTCAAGATCGATCAGTGTTTACACTAGAGTATTTTGTTCTTCCTCATAAGGTTTAGCCAGCGATAGCAATGTAAATGCCCCAAAACACTTTTTAACGACATCTGCATCATTGCAAATCTTTAAAATTCTTGGTTTTTCTCTTATACCAGGCCACTCAGAAAGTATTGCGAAATAAGTTTTTATGTTTCAGAGTCTGGCCAGTTATTGTCTATTTTGAAAATATGATTGTTGGTAAGTAAAAATAGCTATGTTCAAATTTCAAAATTTTCTTCCACATTTTATGCGAGCCAGTTTAAATTATCGTGTCTCATAAAAAGTGGATCTGCGCCGGTAACATTTTCGCGCTTTGTATTTTTACGATTTCGAGTGTCGCCTGAAACCGGACGAATCGTACGATAGATTTCAAATGGCAACCGTGTATCGTTGGCATAACTAATTCAAGCGCGGTCGACTGACTTTGGGGGATGAAGAAAGAAGTGGTCGCTCTTTGACGGCTGTAACGGAAGAAAACGTGCTAGCAGTGAAAAATTTAATCCAGTCTTGGATTAAATTTTTCACTCGCCTATTGTCTAATAGGCGAGTTACATTTCAAGAGATTCAGCCCATACTGCAGGTCGGAAATTCTACACGTGCATCTTCGCGTGAGGATTATAGTTTCACGCTGGGTGCCACACAACCTCACCGATGCTCAGAAGCAGGCCCGGGTGGGATTGTGCTTGAAAAAAAAACACTAGTCTCAGCGTGTTTACGACATCATTACAGGTGATGAGTCTTGGATTTATCAATACAATCCAGAAACAATGCGCCAGTCGACCGTTTGGGTGTTTCAAAACGAATCAAACCCTACGAAAGTGAAGCGATCTAGAAGCGGGGGGAAGATTTTTATCGCGAGCTTTTTCAATCTGACGGGCTACTTGGTGTCAATTGGTTTACGGAACCAAAAAAGTATCAGCGCTGAATGGTAAACTACCAAATTCTTGGTAGAAGTTTTCTCTGTTGTGAGCAATGAACGACCAAACACGGCTCCGCGGGCTACTGCTCCACCACGTCCACGCGTCTTCGCACATCGCGCTCAAAACGAGGGACTTCCTGGACAGCACGCCAGTCAAACTCCTGGGTCACTTTCAAAACAAAAAATCTGCTCAAAGTGATACAATTTTCGGAAGATGCGCTGTCAGCGTTCGAGCAGGCTGTAAACGAGGTGTCTACGGCGGACTGGAAAAAGTGGTTCGAGAACTGGTTCAGACGCATGAAACTTTGTATAGAGGCTAGTGGATTTTGAAAAGATAAAAAAAAAACATATAGAACATTTATTTTTATTTTTGCAAAACTTTCTGAGTGTCCCACGTATAATATGCATGTATTATACATATAAACCTCTCGTAAGAAATTCTCTAAATATTTGTTTCAATTTTTTTTTTTTTGTTTTGTTTGTTCTCTATATTTAGAAATCGGACTAAATCCGTTGCTTGGTTTTGTTGGTTTGGTTTCTCTGTTTTTCCGCTTACTTCTCGTAAGCGGAAAAACAGAGGGATGAAAACACTGTCTTTGATTTATAATAATAGGGGCTGATTTTCCCAAAGTCCGTGGAGTAAAATTGACGTCTCACAGTTCAGTATGGAAAAACGGTCAAAAATTCTAAATTTATTCTCAGGATAAGACAGGTAATCTAAGTATAAAAGTTTGGTTAAATTCGTCCTTAGGGCTGATTTTTCAATAGTCTATTATCTGAAGAATAAATATGACAGTTTGACATGTTTTCTGTTCAAAAGCTGTCAAACGGCAATATTTACGAGATATCTGACTATTGAACAATCAGTCCTTAGAGAAGAAAATATGTAGGCAATGTAGTCGATAACAGCGCGTAGTGTAGTGAATGCAACATTATTGGTTCAAACACTTCGAACCTATGTCGTTAAAGTTCTAAGTTATTGTTATTAAAAAGTAGACTTTTATGTTATGGGAACTAGAGAACGCATCTGTATGTTCAATTGTTTCGGTCTAGCTTGGTATATCGCCATTCAGTCGCGACCGAGAAATTTTTGAAGATTTCGTAAATAATTAAGCAAATTTTAGTAGATAAACTAAGTACTTAGATACCTACACCGGGAGCCGATTCAGTCAAAACTTGAATTATTTTCACAATTATCCAACTATGTAGTGCCTACTACACTGCCAACCATGGAATAAAATCTTATATAGTTTTTCAATCTCATTACTCATGAAAAGTTTTGCAATTAATATTACTTACTAGCGTTGCAATGTCTTTTTCTTTCTGTTTTGCTGTTGTCCGTCTGTCTGTCAGACTGACAAGGTCTTTTTTCAGGTATGCGTGCAGGTATCAAGTTAAAATTAATATCAAATACGTAGGTCTACGGTCCCTTACAGCTCATAGCATAGCATAGCATAATCAGCCTATAACGTTCCCACTGCTGGGACACAGGCCTCCTCTCTGTGAGAGATAGTGAGCCGTAATCCACCACGCGGGCTCAGTGCGGGTTGGTAGATGTCACATGTCTTCGAATTTTTGGTTCTAGGACATGCCGGTTTCCTCACGATGTTTTCCTTCACCGTTTTGAGAGCAGTGGCGATTAAATTATTTACACAAAGTAAAGCCTGCTTGGGTTCGAACTCACGACCTACAACTCGTAAGTCGGGACCGTTACCACAGGGCCACCACTGCTCCATCCCTTACAGTCCCTTACATCCCTTACATCTCAAAAAATAAAAATTTCTAATTCAAGGCATAAAACATTCGGCCATTTAAGCGATATGTTTTGCTACTCGCAAATAAATCACCTAGAATCATGAAATAGTCCGAAAATCGTTAGTTTGTTGTTTAATTTTATTAAAAAAGGAGAATTGAGCTTGACGTATATCGAAGTGTCGGAGAACATGTTTTTCAACATTAGATAATGTCAAGTTTGTTTTCGGAATAAATTCATAACACCTACGGAACCCTTCATTGTGCGTGGCCAGCACGCACTTGGCCGGTTTTTAATATAGTCGATGAGACTGAATAGCGTCTGGCAAAATTTATTGAATATGTTTTGCACCTAAATTTTTATACAAAAGCTAAATCATTGGTTATGCAAGCTACAAACTAAGCAATGATTAAAGTAATTTTATTCAGGGGCTTAAACAGAGATAATTTTTTACCAGTCGATTTAGTGCCGATTTCACCAATGTTACTGAACACGTTCAGTACTTTTAGACCCAGTTCAAGAGCTCAGCCAGTGTCGATAATCCATTATAATTTTGACACTGACAGGTCTTGAACGCGTTTTAGATGTTCGATTGAAACGAATTGTTCGGTGTTTGATTGATTAGATTGATGTTGAAAAAAGAGTAACCATGGAGTTTCTTGCCGGCTCTTCTCCATAGGAAACGACCAATTGGAACCGTGCACCTAGAATCTGACGTTTCATGTAGGTTTATGTAAAATAAAATATATTGATTTTGATTTTTGATTTTGAAAGTTTTCATTTTTATCAGCGAATCAGTGTTGACACTAAGGTATTGTGAGTAGGTACACGGAGAAAACGTATTTACACAGTAAGGGTGGTCGTGGTAGATACCTATATATTTTCTAAACCCCTTAAATTCACTCGATTATGAAATGTTCAATAGGTGTGTTTGCAACTTCTGCTTTCATATTTAGTGAACTACTTACCTATTATATTGCCAATGCTACGCACTATGCAGAAATCAGAAATTCGTTTTTGGTCAAAGTCGAAAGTCAAAATATTTTTTGTCATCACATTTCGACAGGAAAGGATTACCGAAACGTCAGTCAGTTATTGAACAGCTTTTGAAGGTCCTCCAGTACCTAGTTAAACTTTTCTGGTTTGTTTTACTTTTGACCTTCAGCTTAAAATACATAGAAGTTTTGCCCATAATCAATTTCCAAAGTTAAAAAAAAGAAGCAGTTGTATGAAAGAAAATATTTGAATAATCTTACGGAAATATGAAAGTTTGTATGGAAGTTTGTCATTTTTGCCGATGGGAATTTCTATTGGCCGCATAGCTTGTAGATATATAAAATACAGAAAATTCTTTGGAGCACTCATAACTTCCTATCTTTTTATATAATAAATGCGAAAGTTTGTTGTTACGCACTCTAAAACGACTGAACTGGTCTGCTGATCTGGCTGATCATGACCTGGAGAATTCAATAGGCTACTTTTCATCTTGATCGCAGACGTAGTCGCGGGCAAAATCTAGTCATTTATAAAGTAATCTTAAGATCAAAGTGGTATTCGCTTCTCGTTAGTTTCGTGCCGTGTGATCTGCGGTGACGACACTGGTCGTGACTAACGAGTCTTCTCCAAGCGTAGACGCACCATTCTAATTGTTATGAAACTCATCCGAGGACGGCGCGGCGGTGACGCGGGCGGTCCCAGTATACCCGGACCTACTCACTACAAGAACCATTACCTAACGGTACCTTCACCAATGTTTATAGGCTTGAATGGCCAAGGGGTCCTAGCCCCAGGCAATGCTTTGGTTGGACATAATAATACGTACAGAGATATACACATGGAAATAGACACAGTGACATGTATGGAGAGAGAAAGCACAAGAGAAGAATATTATAGAGTAGAATATTGGTGTTGGTCTAGTGGTCGCAATCGCTACTGCTGAGCATGAGGTCCTGGGTTCGATTCCTAGGTCGGGCAACGTGTTATTGGGTTTTTCTATCTGGAATTTCTCAGTAGCAGCCCGAAGTCTGGATTTGTGCCCGGTAGATGGCAATAGGCTGCCCCCTATTACATGGGACTTACATGACTGGCGAAATGTGGGTGTAATATAGGTACACCTCTGCCCAACTCTTCGGGGAAACAAGGCGTGATGTTATGTTGCTTAAAAACATGGTACATTAAGGTCTTACAAATATTATTATGATTTTACATGTTTCGCCGTGGACTGGCATACAAATATTAAAAATATTAAAAAAGGATAGACGAATTTAGAGCTTAAAAAAATGGGAAAATGTGAGATAATAACTAGATTATAATTTATATAATTTATATAGGTACATCGTGAAAACTGAAAACGCATGCGTACTTAGGTACTTGCCATCGGTTATTTGATTACATGTATGTATACCTATCTGCCTACTATAATAATAACTACTATAACAATTCACTTTTCACTGATTGTAGCCTGTGAAGCTAGTTTAAAATGTAACTTTTGACTTTCACGATGTAAATACTGTCGTATACACATTGGCAGTATTATTATGCTATCGAGGTACCGCTAGAGTTAATTCTATAATTTCAATGTGTCTATTTGCAAAACCAACGTTTCTAAAGCTTTAATTTAATCTTCAGTAAAGCCTACAAGACATGAACCAAATTGCTCGCAAAGAGCCAATTTCTGACATCACGTAGCCGGAGCGAATGCCGTCTTGATGGGCCGACAGTTTAGTAAGTAGGTAGTCTAATCTTCAAAATGCATATTTAACGTAAGGTCCTAACATCTCTTTCGAAATAAATGAAAGCCTATTGTTCTTGTCTTTAATATTTAATAGGTTACATTTGGTAAATAAGTCACTAGTCCATTGCACCAATTGGGTGTATCATGTCGCATCACGCATATTGACACTGTGGAAGACGGTTCCCGTCTCTGACAAAATTTTTGCTTGCTTTCTAGTGTTATAGTGATTGATAGTAGATTTCTAGTGTTATAGTGATTGATAGTAGATTGATGAATAAAAGTCGGAACAATAGCAAATATGTAGTCATTGATGTGTCTAGTAATGAGGTCGGAGAGTGATGACAGCAGACTCAAGCATGCGGTAGGTTGTCATTGGTTTGATATCCCGAAGGAACGATTTACTAGTGTTATTTTTGTAATCATCTCTTAGAAATTAGAAATTGACGAGTTTTAGAAGTTGCTTCAACGTGGAGCTTTTACTAGTTTAGGTATCCCTGATGGCCGTACCTATCCCGAGGAAACGGAAGACATATTGCGGTAGTTCAGTATACATATAAATTGGTCCATCATTGTGGTGAATAGTTTTCTTCGAATTTAATTTTACGACTGATAACATAGTAAGTACTGCAATTGTAGGTACTTCCTCCAATATAGTTAACCACACGTTTTATTACCTACAATTTCTAAAATTTATATTGTTTATTTTTCACGTATTTACAGCTTACTATTCAACAAAAGAACGAACTGCATGAGAATGTACAAGTTAACATCTCGTATGGAAATGTAATAAAATGATAGTACCTATATTGAACACTCTAGTCGTATGAGTACATTCGTCGTCGCTCGTCCGCCTGTTTCGTTTATGGTTACCCATTGCTTATATTTTGTTACGAATGAGCCATTGTACTCAACCATTGTTTGCCAACCGGGCCAACTGAAGTAACTGTGCCTATAACCTACACCACTTCATGGTATTCATATTAGGTGTGATGTTTAATATCTAATTTTATGTTATCAGTTCAGAGAGTTTAATGTTTTCATAATTAGTAAAACCTGACCCAAAAATGAAACATTTGTGGGTTTAAGTACTCATGTACAAGCGAGAATAATAGACTAAAAAGGGTTCGAATTCGATACTTGGTGGCGATCTTATTGTGATTCAAACTCACCGAGTTGAACTGAGTTGAATGAAGCGAAACGTGTTGGCAGCCGAAGTTCTTCATCGACGAAATAAAATCGCTACCTCACATGTTAGACAATGTGTTTGTATTTTAAGTGGAGCATTATAAACCTGGTTTGCAATATGATCCATTCTATTTAAAACTAAGTACTTACCGGTCTCGAAAGTTTTATCCTAAAAATTAAAAACGATGGTGAAAATACTAAGTAGTGCATCGGGCATGTTCGCACTTTTTATCACTGATGGCTTTCATGCAATCATTCGCAAAAGAACAGTGTCCCTGATCTCTAGAATGCGTGGCACCCACAACGAAATCTTGAATACTGTGGCCGATAGGTACGATCTCATCCCCGCTTTGGAGGTCCTTAATGAAATAAGTTATTTTGCTATAAGCTATGTAAGGTTATTAATGTCATGACGATGCCGTGTGAGATCTATGAAAACTTACATGTATTTAGTAAAAGAGGTGAAAGACATAATTATAGTAAAAAAAAATAGGGACCTATTAGTACAACTTTTTTAAACTGGTAAAGATGAATCTAATCTTTCATGGGGTACCTACTGTTTAAAATATTACAATAAAATACCTCCCCACATACTTCAACTGATTGTACCGAAATTGAAATCTTGTTTCAAATAAAATAAAACAAAAATTGTGTTTTATTGCTGGCAAAATACCCATACACAAAAAAATTACAGTAGGATTAAAAAAACATCAAAATTAAAACATAGAGGGATGTTCAAAAACTATATCACAGACACAACCAATTTATTCATAGGGTTATTTTTTATGAATGGATAAATAATCTTTCGGAAGATGAAACACAGGAGCCGGTTAAGGAAAAGGTATTTAACCAGCTCCGCACCGTAAGGAAGTGGTCAACTAATCATGGATTGCGAAGAAACATTATTGTCACGGATATCCTTAATAACGAACCTATTGTGGCGACGCGCTGGTGCCGAAAATCAGGAAACTAAATCCAAAATGGCAGCCATTACCAGAGGTGGATCTAAATAAATGGGTAGCTCTTCACACGGGCAACTGAACTGTACGTAGGAGTTCTTTCGAGGGGCAAGCAGGTGTTAGAGGTTCTAACATCGTTTATACAGAAGCATTTTCTTAATTTAAATAAGTTATTGAGATTTTATTTATGTATTTGGGATTTCCAGCAAAGGATAAACAGGTACAATACAAATCACAATAATAAGTATTATACTTATAATTTCATAAGTAGTTCTTTTGCCTGTTTTTGATTAAAACTTTTCAACTGCAGTCTTAAAGCGTGATGCTTCTTCACCGTGATAACGCTTCAGCACAAAAATCAAAGTGACACTTCGTCGCATTGACATTATAAACCCCGAAGACGCAGTGACTGCATTCGATTCCCACCAGACAAGATCGGAAGACTCCTTCTTTTCAATGGAGGAGTTATACCTACACCTTCTCTAAGCAATACATTATTATTTTCCGACATGCACGCGAACGAAGTCGCGGGTACAGCTAGTCATAAATTATTTCGTCATCTTTTGTTCCCGCTTAGATGAACAGAGTTCCAGTGCACAAATATGGGCCTTGCTAGGTTGCAACAGGCAACCCTCAAAATGCATTTTACAACGTTCCCACATATACAGCATGTAACGAAACCCCTGTCCGATCCTGAAGGGTATTATTTGGTATCGTACTGCGTACACAAATACGTAATCATTTAATGGATACGAGATAATTATTTTTCCCCAATGAAAATAATAAATTTAAAAAATTAAAAATAATTATACCAAAGGCAACACTGATCGCTCGACAGGGTTCACCTACAGTTTCGTGTCAAAAAAGCCCCCTGAGCGCGGCGGTGCTTTGTCGCCTGCCGCCAAACAAACTTAGGACTAAAGAAACCTACGTTTAGCCTACGTGTAGGTATCAGCTGATATTTTATTGTAGGCTTGGATGCATAGTGACCCCGATTTTTGACCTTCTGTTTATCAAGAAACAATTATTATTGAGTTAATGTGATGTGCTTTTGGCAATGTACCGACTGTAGGTATCAGTTTATTAAAACATTTACTTGTAGCATACCTCTGAGATTGTGTTACATAATGTCCATCTCGAAAATTAGTACACATTCGACACCTTTTTATTAAGTTTGCACGTACTCTTCGCAGCGTACTTGTGTATGATTTGAGTGAGTCGAAAGCTTCCACAATCCGAGCTCTTACTTCGATTTCCGAATCACACTCACTCAAAAATAAAAATTAACATATTCAAATATTCCTGATTGGTATACGACATTGTTCGCGATACGATAGCGGCACGTGATACGTACGGACATCCGATCGCAAGCTCCACGTGAGTCTGGCGAAGTGGCCAAACAAGTAGCGTGCTAGTAGGCAACCAGTCGGCTACATCAAAGGGTCGAGGACTCGTTATGAGTACGTACAGTGCGGCTAGTGCAGGGCGGTGTCCTTTGAAATAAAAATAGGCAAAAAATAAAAGATTTCGCCGGCCGGTGGAGTGTTGTCAACTTATGAAAATTTACCATATTTAGTGTTACATTTCGCATGGTAACTAAAAAAAAAAATCAACAACGTTTGTTTTTATGAGTTAGATTTTTTTACAATTTTTTCTAGTACGTATGTTAAACCAGGAATACGCCTTTTTTTGGATCGGACAGGGTTTTTGTTACATATTGTATTTACAAATTGGTCAAAAAAAATCAACAGGGGTTCAGAATCATTTCATGGTAACAGGTTGTGCGTCAATGTCCCTACCACCCTGTATAGATTACTCTAGAGATAGTAATGAAGCACTGCACTGCACTATTATGATTATTAAGAAAATGTTTTTTTTTAAATGTTTAGTCCTTGAATTTCAGTTACACCACAGTGATATTTTTCTGATAACACGTCGTTAGCAATTTCGAACTTATGTGAACGCTTGTAAATCCATTTAGTTTACTTTGAAAATATCGATTAATCGTGATTACTCTGTTTATATATCGTGGGTTTTGTTTTGTTACAGGTAATAATAGGAGCGAGCACCCATCTTCCATGCCTCAAGAACAAAGGCAGATTAGCATACATGAGGGAGGCTGGGTGACAAGGAACTTCCCCACCTAGGACTACTGTGACAGAAGAGACCTCGTGTGGAAACACTCATACCTATTAATGTTTCATTAATATAGTTTCAAGCTACCAAAATGCAGTTTGTACGTTCCTTTTTCAAGCGGATAACCGATGATCTCAAACAGAAGAAATTAATTCCACTTAAGATATTGTTTTTCGTACATGCTTCGAGTAAGTATTTAGTTCCTATTTATATTCACTTTGTTATCTTTGCACCTGCTTCGTCCTATATACTTCGATCTCAATCTTTGGCTATTGAACAACTAAACTTAGCCCTGGCGTCGATCTAGCATCACGCTATTCCTACGCCTATGCAGCGTAGACGATGCGTTACATATACTGTGAACCCTTAGTTTCGATTTACTGAAAAGAAAATTATAACGAAGACGAAAAAGGGAAAAAAAACGTCATAGGCAGTTTTCGATTGACTGCAATCACTGAATTATTCACCAAGTGGACGATTGTTTTCCGGAACTTTATTATTAATATTTCGTAACCAAATACTTATAGTGTATGTTATGTACATACTAGGTAGCATATTACATCCACGAAATTCGATATCATGTAACTTAAAGTAAGAATATTGTCCACTGCCTCCCCGGCTGTTACGCACCAATAGTTATCAAGCATGACAGACACGACTCGTGTAACGTAACTAGATTTCATCGCATTACTGTACCTAATTTCTTGAAAATTTCATCTCTGCATCGGTAAAATATTGTGCTACTTATCAAGGCTGTGCACTTTTCTGCATTCCTTTGCAATTTAAATATGAAAGCCATAACGAATGTTGAAATAAAACAGAGGTGAATATGTAGACGTACGTGAAGATGGACCAATTGAATGTTTATCTACTTAATACATCATGCATTCACTCACAGACAAGGCACAGCCTACCCTACACCGCTCGGTCTAGATGCATGACATTTAGAAAAACTAGTAGGATTTTCACTACCGGTGTAAATCCTACTAGTTTTTCTAGGTTCCTCCGCTACTAAAGGTGTTTAATAGCGGAGGAAGTTGGTATGGAAGGTCGTTATTTTTTGTCGATGGAAAATCCCATCGGTCACAAGGCTTGTCTATACTAATATTATAAAGAAATTGTTTGTTAGTATGTATGTAAGGGGTTATCTTTGGAATACCAGATGGATTTCAAATAGATTTTAAAAAATATTATGCATTTGAATGCCCAATTCTTGAGGCCGAACAAAAAGAAAAATAGTGTGAAAGAACGCTATAGGTATATCGCGTATAGCGCGAGCAGGCGATGCGACGCGATGGGGTGGATGGAAACAAAAATTTCACGGGGACGAAGTCGCGGGCAGAAACTAGTAATTAATAAATTTGTACGTTTAACTAAAATACACCAGGTAATACGTTGATAACTTGCAGCTCTGTTCGTGCTGTACCCGTACCTGACGATCCATATGCGAGAGCTGGGCATCAATGTGGAGGAGACGGCCATCATGTCCGCGGTGACGCCAGTCGTGTCCATCGTCATGCCGCCGCTAGCTGGCATGCTGGCTGATAAGATCGGCAACTTTAGAGTAAGTAGAAACGGGGCGTTGATCCTCTAATTAATTCGTATCTATGAAGCTATGATTTTCCAGAATTTTTACAATTTACCTCAAAAACTATCTTTGAAAACAAGCTAAGCCTAGTTTCATGTAGTAAGTCGAAGAAGTTGTCTGGTCTAGTTTGGGAAAATAGGACGGATGAGCTAATTAACGTATACGTAGTTCAATGTCAAGGCATACATTGGTACAATACAGGCATACATTGGTAGAATATCGTAGTTTAGACCATCATAGTGCACCCTACTATACTTCTATGATCTATTAACTAAACACGGCCGTCATCAAGTCGTTGTGAAGCGTGGCTGGCGACTATAGCAATATCCGCTTTGCAGTCAACGAGCACCGCCTCTGACGTGGCGATGATAACTACATTAAAATTGTGATGACATTTCAATGTCGTTGGAATGGATCGGGTCAACAGTTTTGTTAATAAGTAAACTGAATTGAATATTGTACTTTATTTTTAGCGAGAAAACCTATTGATCTACGGATCAGAATGCCCACTGTTGACAATTTTGGTGTGTGGCTCTTTCGTAATCGTAGCCTAGGATAGCAAGTTAAGCTGTTGGTCCCGTCTTTCATTCATAGATCTTTCACACGTCGTTACGGGTAGGTAGAAGCCCAGAAGCCTGTCAACCAGTCTTACCTAGAGATACCGTGTTACCCAGTAACTGGGTTGTTCACCAGGATTTTACAGGGAGGAGGACATATAGTTATCTTATTGGTGATGCTCTTCAGAAAGGTTAGGTGCGTAGCACTCGCAACCGGCGTGCGTGTATGATCAGATGTATGAACGTAAACGAGGCAGAAGGAATATGTAAGGATCGTAGCAGGTGGCGTTATGTGAAGAGAAGACTTGTTTTTATGTATGTGTATGTATGTTTACCAAATAATTGCTAAGGCGATGATTTCGTCGTACCATGCTAATCTACTATTGAACCTATAAACTACAGAAAAGCACAATAACACGTAAATAATATCGTTGGCAATAACTAGTCAACTCATTTCCTTAATTAAGTTGTCACTTTTATCCGGTCAGCAATTTTGTGTAATTTTGTTACGTGTTCCTATTTAGAGGCCCTAATCTGTTACATTATTTATTATGACCAATCTTTGTTGTGTGGACCGTTTCGCTGCTATATAATCAAGTTAATCCAGAACGTCCGTATCGCAAATGAAACCACTTCTGCCAACAATAACCTCTACCTTGCTTTGTGGAGGCATTGTGGACAATCAGCGGAGGACGTACTGTATATCTATGGAGTCCCGCGTGCGTCAGTGCACCGACTCGACGTTCAACGGAAGCCACTGTGACACCCGTACTTTATAATATTGACGATAGTACCTACACTATCATACGACAAGGATCGTTCTGAGACTGCAGTTAGGCTTCCTATGTCCGCTGCTAAAGAAACATGAAAGATTAGTGTTTTCGATCTCAGCTTCGATTACAGTTTACCATCAGTACATAAGTCTTAAAACAATATGTTAATCGTTGCTTAAAAAAATGTAACTAATGAAAAATCCGGCATTTATGTGGTTCGAAGGGAATGAGGAGGGAAAACGAGGTTTAAGGAAAGCCCCAGATCCTTCTTGTTCGGTTATTTTAATAGCACAATGAGAAATATGACCTCATCTAAACCTTTACATAAATTGCATGGTCATCTCTCGTAAAGCTGTTACACTGAATATTATGTGCCTATGATAAAATGATTAATTTCGGCTGAAAACGGTACAGTTTTTTTGTTTAAATCGGCTGTTACAGTAAGAGCAATGTTTTAAACTAGCTCATGCCTGCGGCTACCGCGAAAATAATACTGTTAAAGTAGATTGTAAACACACGGGATTTCTAATTAACAGTTACCATATATATTTATTTTTATGATTTTACTCAAAGATGACAAAATAGGCCTTACCAGTACGTTCTACGAACTATCAAATACCAGGCCGGCCACTCAGAAAATATTGCGAAAAAAAGTTTTTATATCCGAGAGACCGGCCAGCTATAGTCTATTTTGAAAATATGAAACCTGTAAGTAAAAATAGGTACGTTCCAATTTAATAATATATTTTCTATTCAAATACGAGCTGTTAGATCGTTTTTTTGAGAGTTAAAAAAAAAGATATTGATATTCTCACGTTGGCATCACAATTCATCTTCGCTGACATGTTTATCAGGCTAAATATACACAACACTAAAAACAGTGATATTCATAACATTAGGACGGTCTATACCTATGAAGTTGCCGTTTTACAATACCAGCCATTTGAAACGTAATTTATGTATGGCTGGCAATAAATTCTAAATTCAAATGAATTTTATAAAAAAATATGGAATATTTTTTTCAAATTCAGTCATTTGTTTATTGATTAGTGTTTTGTTTGAACTAAATTTGTATCTTTTTCATCAATATGGACGCAATAAAAATAAAAGTAATTATAGAATACGAGTTCCGTTGCGTTAGCAATGCCGCACAAACGGCTCGCAACATTAATTACGTGTGCGGAGTGAACACCACAAACGAACGCACGACTCGTTATTGGTTAATCGCTTGTACCCGCTGCTCCTACACGACAACGCTCGACTTCATACGGCACAAAAAGTATCTCACAAGAGCTAGAGTGGTATGTTTTGCGTTATCCACCATATTCAAAAGACCTTGCGCTCACAGACAGACAGAAAAAAAGTTCAATACCCTAGATGTAGTACAAGTCAAGTGTACTCGAGCCAACAAACTCGCCTTTAAGAGTTTGTTGGCTCCCGTACACCTGACTTCTTCAAGAAGGGAATTGAAAAATTACCACTGCGCTGGCAGAGATAACCGCAATATTCACATGTAGATAAACTTTAAAAGCAAGTAACTTATTTGTTATGTCACGACAAGACAGGTTTGCTTACAAAGGTTCGATAGAACTACGCCAATTGAACAATGCCAAATGTTTTCCTGACCAAAAACGAACCGGTGTTATTAGATGACTTCGTCACTGCATAATTAATCATGTCATTAATTTTCTGCGACACGTATACCTTTGTCTTCCATCGCAAAACATTCTCTTCATCGTGGGAACTTAATTGTACATTAACGTTGTCATATAGCTGTGCATACAATGATAACTGGGTGCGTGCCTATGTTCCGCTTGCGAGCGTGCCCTCGAACGTCTCCATTCACGGATGACATTTGAATTGCGGACTACAATTGCATCTAAAATCGTCAATTTAAAGTAGTTCTGCTGATCATGGCTAATAAGTACCGCATCCTGTTTATCAGCCAGAATAACCACTGATTGTCATTTGCGTTTTTAGATTACCGCGTTTATTAACAAAGGCTAACTCTTATGAAACGATAGCGTTAAATAGTCTGTTGTCAATGAATGATCTAGGTCTTGGAAACCTAGGAATATTTATAATTAGTCTTTTTCTCCCAGACTTAACACATGTGCAGGTATTTTTTTAACATTACAGGTAGGTGATATTGTTATAAGAGGTGATCTTGTCAAATGAACCTGTGTAGAAATTCTTCAGTTAGTTTTAATAGACATCAGGCCAGCTAAAATAATTGACTCGATTTGCAAAATGTTCAGGCATTTCTGTGTAATCTACACAAATAAATGTTAAATTGCATCGGCGTTGGCCTTCGTTGGAGCGGGGCCGCGACTCTAGATTCAGGATCTCATCGGTGGGCGTAGCAGTCAGAGGCTGTGGCTCACACTTTTGACGTTCGTGGGTTATATAGTGAAGAAAGATTGAGCAAGGCGGATGCAAAAGTAAGTCGTACATTGTGTGCTGCGCCTTAAGCGGTTGTTTGGGGCTCAACGGGTACGGGAACTTAACGGGACTTCATCCGATGCTTAGGGTTTCTGCACAATGGCATACTGTACATATAGGGAAGCAGCAGGGAAGTTGAATGGAGAAAGCGATGGCAAGGAGCATTCTTCTGTCATTCTTGACTTTTTCACTAAATGCGTCCTTCTCGAGTGCACTTCCTAGTTGGATGCAGCTGGTACAGTTGAAGCACTAAAGGAGGCTGTCTTTCTTTTCGTACATTGACCATTCATAAATGGACGTTGGACCAAGTGTTGCCCAGAATGGACACATAGTGCATTATGTACCTTAGGCTAACACTAGTCTATAAACGAAAGCTCATCAATATCTAGCCGAGGAGTTTTGAGAAAAACGAAAACATTTTTCATGATTTTTTATTCATGCGAAATGACATTCAATGCGCACATTTTAGTAATTAATGAAAGTAGTTACTTTTAAATTATGAGTTACATTTTTTTTTGACGAATTGTGAAGTTATACAGTGAATTTCATTATCAAAATATCACAGTCGAATTGTTAATTATGAATCATTGACATTATAACATTGTTGATTTACATCTTGAACTTATATTGTATGTTATCCGTCATTGTTTTTCTATATTATATTATTATTAGTTTTCAAAGACTTGTTAGGGATTGAAATGAAAACAACAATTTGGTGCTGTGAAAAGATCAAGCCAGGTGTTTTCTTCTAAATGTTCCTGGTGCACACGTGCATGTGCTGGAATATATTAATTAATAATATGTGTTATTAATAATTATTGTGTAGGTATGAGCAATCGCACTTTTAAACTTTTGGGTACTCGAAGAAGAGTATTGTTTGTACAATTGTATACCATACAAGCTTTTGATGTGGTCGGGGCTCGGCATCGGCAGTCATCCAGTCCACAAAACGGTTACAAAGTAAACATAGTCTGTGGCGTGGTTGATATATTGTTCAGAATAAAGCAGTAAGACAAGACACTCAACACTAAATGTAGTACTGAGTAGCACTACGACAATCCAAATGAAAAGCCAAGTGTGCAAGTGTCAAAGCCTGTTTGTGTCAACAGGTGATGCAGATAAAAAAAGTCCAGGTGACGTCCAGGAGTGACTTTAGGCTGTTGTGCGAAATCAGCGGGGCACATACCGCCGAGACATGAAGTATACGAGAGACAGACATATGCATAATCTAAATTTGCGCAAGCGAGACAATAATTTTCCCACCACCTTGGTTGCGGTTTTTTTATTTTAATTGCGAAATGGGCCAGCATGACTTTTATCTCGCCTGGTGCAAAGTGATGGATGCCCAGAAGATGCTTATTCACTCTTACTTTGAAGGCTGACGGGTTTTTCACTAAAGGAAACACAGACGCTGGAAGAGAATTCCACGCTTTGTCCGTGCACTTAATAAATTTGGAGGAGAACACTAATCGGTATATCGACAAAGTGCGGATGGTACCCTGCAGTACGTTTGGTAGTTCGGTAGTGAAAGGGTGGGAGTTCCTGGGCACACTCTCCGAAGTACAGTCTGTAGAAGGCAGACAGGCAAGCAACATTACGCCGATGAGCCAGGCGGGAAAGCCTAGCCCCCAGCATCTCGTCGCCATTGAGCATTTTTGCTCTGCGTTCCACCAAGTCAAGTGCAGCAAGCTGGTATTTTGCAGAGCAATCCCATAAGTGGCTGCAATACTCCATACAGGAACGGACCTGAGCTGTGATTGAATACAATTTCGGGCCGAGCGAGATCCCATAATGTGGGAATCTGACATGGAGTACACAGATTATTTTTTGTACATAAACATTTAAATAAAAATAATAGTAAAACCAACAAAACTTTTTGACCCTGGGATACCGATATTTAAAAAAAAAAACTTTTTAATAATAAAATAATGCAACGAATCATTTGGAAGTACTCCCATGTCTGGCTGCATTTGGTCCAGACCTGGTCAATGTCCTCAATGTCCCTTAAAATAAATGAACCAATCAATCTGCCTGGCCTATTCCCTTCTGTATTGGGGTTTGCTTCCAGTTTTACAGGATGCAGCTGAATAGGTACCAGTATTTTTCATGGAGCGACTTATTCATTTACGATCAGTCGACAGTCATTTACGATGACTGACATTTAAAATATTATAGGAATTACTATTTTTTTTTACTTATAACCGTTTCATGAATAATTTTTTAGCTACCTTAATGTAAAAATCTTAGTAACTAGACAGTTCGCTTTATTACGTAGTAAGTAAAATCATATAGGAAAGAACTGTGAGGATAATATCAATTAGCGATAAACATAACATCACGCCTTGTTTCCCCGAAGGGTTGGACAGAGGCGCACCCACAGTTCACCCACATTTTGCCTATTGCCTTCAACCAGAGAAATTCCAGATAGAAAAACCCAATAACACGTTGCTCGACCTGGGCACAAGAACCGACCGACCCACCAACCGTTGCCGATACTACAATTTATCGCAATGTTGAAGTCTATGGATGGATGTGAACACGTTAATGACGTAGGTAGGAAGACTGGGTAGTGCAGGTACACATTACTAGCATAATACTGCATTTGTTAGGAGAACAACTTACTAATTTACAGTTATTAAATGTATTGAACACAACAATGATTCTCAGATACTGGCATGGCAAATAGTGTAGACATGAACAATGACTAATGCAGATCTCGACTTGTGCTTATATAAGTAAATTGAGATGTTTCAAATGACATTTTACGTCATACAATTAACTTGATTATTTAATTAGACAAAGAAAGCATATTTTTTCTGTCTCCATTGTACCTACTGTATCTGTGTGCAACTGAATACAACAACTTCAGTTAGACTTGAAATTAATTAAGCATGGGCCAGGCAGTGAAATCACTTAAAACCTCTTTTTATTTTTTGTGGTTTCCTTATACAGATCTGGGTATAATTTATCAAGAAATAGGAATGTGTAGTGTACTGCTTATGAGCGTGACCAAAAACACTCGTTTAACTCATCTTGAGGCAAACTTATAGCTTGATTGTACATATATTTGTATTTTTTTTTGTAGCTACTGTTGGCGCTGTCTTCGACCCTTGGTGGTGCCTCAGCGCTGCTGTTGCTAGCCGTCCCGGTGGGCCGCATCACCGTCACCTTCCCCCCCGCTGTGGAGCTACTCGCGACCTGCGAGGACTCCGCCATGCGGATAGGGCTCATGAAAGATTACCCTTGCTTACCACTCCACCCTTATTCATACGATATCAACCTAACGTAAGTTTACTATACCGAATAGTTACTATTCATAGCTAGGGAAAAAAAAACTAACCTGACATTTTGTTTTTTTGTTTCAGAGTCCTTTCATGTGGTTTCGTTTGCAATTTACCAGAAGATTTATCAACAGATGACACAAATGCGTTAATTCACACTAATTCCTACGATATACACTTGCAGTCAACTATTGACTCGCAACGCCTTGTTTATCGTCACACAGTGATGGCGCAGCTTGCGCAAACTATGGTTCCGAAGAAAGATCAGAGCACATCGCGCATCTTGACAAACGATCCGTTCTTTAATACGACAATATCAGTTTCCGGCGATACAATATTCTTCCCAGCACCAAAGTTGTATCAAATAGAATGTAGTCGCGATGCGATCAATGAAACTTGCTTATTTGGAAAAGATGATATTTTCAATCAAACAGAGGACCTTCTTGATGAAGCTTTATTCCGCATGAGGATATCTCACGACGTACAAACCGCACCTCTTAACATAAGAAACTATTGGGTGAAAGCTGTCTCTACAGAACACAATTTTACAAAAGATGAAGACTATGACGGCATTGACAGTGTTACGTGCAGTGACAATTTCGTGAGTAAAATATTCCAGCTTGATTAAGTTACACTGTTTTATTTACATACATATATAAAATCACGGCTTCTTGTGTACGTTCATACATCCTGGTAATACACGCGCGCCGGTTGCGAGTACCGAGCTAAATAATCGAAGAGCCGACGAATTTATGTAACTATCTTCTTTAAATATGTGATTATTCTGTAATACTTGTATGCCGTAGCATTCTAGTATATACTATCAGTGTTGCCAACCTTACTGTTGTAACAGTAGATATACTGGTTATTCAAAGGCATCTCTGTTTTACTTTAGTCCATAATTCTACTGTTTTTTGTACTTTAGGCATCTGAGGCAAAAAAAAAACACGTTTCTTGCTTGCCTGGTTCTTCTTGTTTTCTTTATTTACAAACAATGTCTACCGTCGAATATAGTAGTAGATATATAGAGGTAAACCTCAACATTTATAAGAAGTAACTGCTGAAGGTATGCATTTTAATTCTGTATCTATGTAAGATGGTAGAATTACTGTTCTGGAATTACTATTTACTGTTTTTTATTGTTGATTTGCACATTTTTTTGTTTGGTAGGGTTGGCAACACTGGAACAGTACTATACTACCAACAGTATAGTAATAATATGCTAATATCCAACGTTGTCGTCGTGACGTTAGATTGGAGCGTTCAGATTATTCAATTAAATGGATTCTTCGACATTTATTTAAGTATTGTGGTCATGATAATATCACGGTACTGTCACGATTATTAGAAGTGATGGATAGAATATGTTACAACCAATAAAACAGCCAATTGTTTATCAGGGTCAAAACGGAGGAGTTCGAGTGCAGGCAGGGTCACGAAAATTATCCGGATGTCGGGCGGCGTGCGCTGCGTCCACGCCGCGCAAGAGTCTCTGCGAGAACACTCAGCAGCAAATTGAACTGGACCCAGCGTTCACCTTCTGGGCCTATCTCGCTGTAAGTTACTATGACCCGACGCTGATCTAAGAATAGTTTGCCAAAATGTAAATGTCTACATTGTTTAAGCAGAATTGGAGGATGAAGTAATAAACACTAATGAAGCTGAAGGTGGATCACAATGATCCAACTCCTGTACACACATACGTAACGAATGGAATTTGTAGTGAGCACGTGGAGCACTAACGTAAACTCATGCAGATTGAGCGGATCCTCATGATGGAAAGATTGTAGTCTAATCGTCGCCAACTGGGTAATGGCGAACTTGATACGGTGAGTGGCGAGCCGACCCATTGCTCGCGTTCCCATTCCATCTGCCAGGCTGCCGGCTGCGCCCAACGCCCCACTGCCACTGGACAGTCCAAGTTTTTACCTCCGTTATCTATGAAGGTGAAAGAAAAATGCAATAACATAATTTTTGCTGATTAACGGTCGCCAATCGAGCATAGAAATCTAGTCTTACTTGTAAACGAGAAGGACTGAATGGGTGACGAATGGAATAGACGATAATAATATGGAATTTCTCGATGACGGCTGCTGACTGACCGTTTTCAGCAGTCTTGGTCGAAGATAAAAAATTACGATGGAAAATACGGTCCATACTTCCGACATAAGATGAAAGATGAACAAGAGCCTTCCTTTATAAAGAAAATTAAACTTAGAAAAGCTTAAAAATATCGCATATTGTTTATTTTTGAAATTTGGCATAGAGGTAGGTACGTCAATAATTAATTTCGATCCTAGGTTTGCGCTCTCTCTCATCTTTATGATGGTAATTTATGTTCAGCATTGAACATTTTTCGGTTACAAGTACAATCAAGACATGGAAGAACAATAATTACAAAGATTTTGTCATCAAAAACAACGTGAACGTCCGAATACTTATAACGTGATGTATTCGGTATAGACTGTATTCGTAGCGTTTAAATTTTTGCTATATTTCAACAAAATTAGGTTCGACATGTTTTCTTTTTACTGAATATTATGTAAATCTTAAAATATTGCTAATAGTTAAAAAAACAGTGGATTGAGATTAACGTGTGGTTTGACGATCCATGTCTTAAATTTAAACGCGGGTAGGTATCACCAATATTTAGTAGTAAAGTGAGTTTACATTCTGAGAGAATCGTAAATATTTAAATATATCCTACATTTGTTCGTATAAAATAACAGAGGTAGCAGTTAATTGACGCTTTAAAGATTTCCGAGCTTAGGCATAGTCAGCCACACTTAATCATTGTTTCACAATGGCATCGGCAAGACTTGCAGCCTTGTCCTCAATGCGTGAGTGCGTGAGAGCTTACTTTGTTACCCACACCACGTACTACGCGCACACATGAACATGTGGTGGTTATTGTTCTAATGCTTAAATAGGCTAATGCCTATAGGGTCAAAGGTAGTAAAACCTTTTGCCTTTGACCGCATTATAGACAACGATAAAATGTTTGTTGTATGTCGATAGCTTCATGTTGCGGTGAGATTTGCTATCCGGATCTTGTGGTTATATATTAAGTTACAAAACCAATAATAGGCAATAGGTATTCATGGATAAGCCAAAACAATTACGTACCTACTTACTTGTAAGAACTTATCATAGTGGACTTTGTGTGTGTTAAATAGCAGTAATCGTTGTAACTTGCTTGTTGACTTTAGTAAATCGCAAAACTTATTAGATATTTGTAATGACTTTATTGGTATGTGCTAGAGGGATCAAGAACCTTTCTTTGATTCTTCTTGGAAATACTATCAGATAAGATGTTTTGTTTACTCGAATACGGTTCAAATTAACCGAAAGTTAATAGTGATATAAAACCAATGTGTTTTCTACTCATTGTAGGAAGTATAAGTAACATTAGGAAGAAAGTACAGTTTTTATCCCGAAACAGTTAAAATATTAAATTTAAATTAAATTAAATTTATTTACAAGAATATCGTAGGTTCGCTGCCTCATTTTCGTTATGCGGATAATTGTGATATATAAGTCTAACGCAAGCAATTAATTTAAGTCGTCTACAAGCGATAAAACAAAGCATACGATAATTCTTTTGTATGCTAACTCCTTTGTTTATTTTAACTTGTTTTTCTTGTGTAAAGAAAAAGGTGCTTACCCTCAGGTGCGAGTGTTCATCGGTATCATTGGAGGGACTGCGTTCGCGATGTTCGAAGGGGCTGTGATATCCATCGTGAGGGAACAGAAGGCGGACTACGGGATGCAGCGGGTATACGGCAGCATCGGGGGCATGATCTCCTCACCACTCTCCGGTCTGCTCATAGACTACGCTAGCCGAGGGAAAGGGTACACCGACTTCAGGTAATACCGCCTTATATTGATTGCGTAACCTCTTGTTATAAGCTTATCTCGCGTAAGGTCAAGATAGAGAATGTACTTTATTTTATTTTGTTAGGTGTTATGCAGTAAAGGTTTTAATGAGAAACTGCGCAATGCAATGTGTTCATTTATGGAAATAATATTGAAAGTCTGAAAGTGTTAAATAATATGAAATACACCAGACAGCTGACGATGAATGAGATATCCGACGAGAGTCATTCCTTAATTTTTATGTTGTTCGTTGTTAAATATTGGAGAGGCACTGTGGAGGTACCAGCATGCCTCTCCAATACACAGAGTTATGTAAGCAGGTAAGTACACACAGCTGTGTACCTACAAAAAATAACCAGTTAGTTTTTCTATGAATATTAAGCAGCTCTTCCCCGCGATATTTGCCCGCAGTCACACCAAATCTCTGTTGATTTGTTTGATTGCAAAATGTTGGGGGGGTCATTGGGTAGACTAGCGATCAGACGGGCCGTGTCCGCCGAACGTGATATAAGTATGACGGTAAACAACTGATATAACTACAGTCACAATGTGTTCGATGCAGACATCAGTAGCAGTATTAATGTCTTTTTGGATATCAGATTGGAGTAAGAAACCTTTTTGGTGACAAATGTAACACTTTTTGTCTGTTCCAAAAGCATCTAAAGAAAATGGAAACAAACGGATCTGAAAACGTAACCGTGGGTGCCAATTTGTAGTGTTAGGTATAAATTAGTTATAATCTAAATTCTCTTCGAAGATTGTTCAAGGAATAATTATTGGAAAAGTGACGAAGGTATTCCTAAAGTTGAAAATCAAATACAGATGAATTTATTACTAATTTCCTTTAGTACCTACTTGATTGCGTAAGAATTTAACCTGAACAGGGTTTGTTTACACTTTCATCCGATACTTTTCAAACCCTACGTTCGCACAGACGAGACGTACAAGTATCGAGTCGGTTCTTCAACGCACTGCTTAGCGCCAGGTACCCTGTTGGATTCTCAATGCTCGGTTGAACACCGAGAGTGGAAAATCCAGTGTGCGGTAAAATCCTGCCGCGATATTTTTACGTCCCTGCGTACGTCGTCTCAGTAGAAAGTTAAGCCTTCAGTTTAAAACCTACGCAATTGCCGATGCTTAAATAACAACAATAACATTACTTATGCAACAATAGGCTTTAGATAAAATCTACCGTCTGCTGAAACTAGGAACTACATTCGCTAATATGTTTCTCAACTTAAAACTTTTATATTGTTATCGAAAATAAGATATCTCGTAAAATGTATATTTAATCATCATTTCAGCGTCGAAAGACGTCCAATGCTGGACATATGCCTCCCCCAAGCATCGCCACTTCGAACGGTTCTGCGCTTCCCACATCCAGCGGATTCCTGCGGTCTTTCGGCCCCATCGGCCATCTGTTCTGCGAGCAATGTGCCCTGCCGACTGCCACTTTGAAATTTCAAGTTTGGAAAATTTTCGGGCTATGTCGGTTACTTTGGTTCTCCTGCGGAAATCTTCGTTTCTGATACGATCACGTAGGGAAACTCCAAGCTTAGCCCTCTCCATTTCCCTTTGGGTGACTTTAAGCTTTCTAATAAGAACCATTATGAGCAACCACGTTTCAGTGCCATAGGTCATCACTGGCAACACGCACTGGTCAAAGACTTTCGTCTTGAGACACTGCGGTATATGGGACGAGAAGATATGATGAGATATGCGTAGCTTCCCGAACGCTGCCCAGCCGAGTCGAATTTGACGGTTGACCTCTTTCTCGAAGTTGGACCTACCTAACTGGACAATTTGTCTTAGGTAAACATATTCATCCACGACTTCGAGTGTAGTGTCTCCGATCTTCGTGAGAGTGGGTGTTACATGGGCATTTGACAAGACCTTTGTTTTGTCCATGTTCATTTTAAGACCCACTCTTTCGGAAGCTCTACTGAGGTCATCGAGCATTGCACTGAGGTCTAAGCCAGACTCTTGAAAACAGCTTGTAGAAATGGCGATAATTCTTAAGAAGGGCATTGTCGCCCTTTTTTAAGGAAAGTATCAATACGCCTCTGTTCCATGCCTGCGACGTTTTGCCCTCGAGTATGACGGAATTAAACAGCTTCTGGAGGGCCTTAAGAGCAGGTTTTCCGCCGGCCTTATGAGTTCGGCCGTAATTCCGTCATCACGCGGCGCCTTATTGTTTTTGAGCTGCTTCAGAGCCATCCTAATCTCGTAGAAGCTAACATCCGGGATGTTTTCGGTAGTGTCGGGTCAATCCTTTTGGGTCGTTTACCAGATTCGTAAAGGGGTTCCTTGTTGACGTGTATGACTGACCATAACTGTCCATAGAACCTCTCGATCTCACCCAACAGCTCAGGTTTACCGGATACGCCATCATCGGTCTTCAGTTTCGCAAGCTGCAAAGTAGAAACAGAGAGCCTCTTGTTTCTATTTGTACGAAGGGTCTTCACGTCACACGGTCAAGATCTTAGACCCGTCCGTATGGATAGTTTCCACGAAGCCATCTTTAAGATCGTCCACGGAGCGCCCTTTTGAAGTTCGTGCTGAAAGTTCTCGGGGTTTTGGACTTGGATCGTTGCTGGGTGGAGCGCATCAGTCGAGACCTTTCCAGCTTGATGTTTCAGTTAAATGTGCCTCTTACCATGAGGTGATCACTTCCAGTTTTCAGCGCATTGATCACAGAGACATCATTGAACACTTGCTTCTTCGTCGACTAATGAAGTCAATCTCAGTTTTTGTTATACCTACCATCAGGGCTCTGCCAAGCCGGGCACTAGTGGCCATTTTTTCTTTATGCTTGTCATTTTGGGGGGGGGGGGGGGAGGAGTTTGCCATAATCTCCACGCTTGGCAGGCTGGTTGCCAACCCGCCTGCCAAGCGTGGCCTCGTGCCCTCGATGAAAATCAGCCGAAGGAGCAAGCTGGATATAGGAGCAAGTTCTCTACCATACACACGTCCTACGACAGATACTCCAGAAACACAGAGAACACAATAAAGTTTACTATCTTGGTTTCGTTGACTTCAACAAAGTGGAAGAACGCAGGGAAAGTACATACGCCTACTAAAGAACATTTACGGGAAAAGCACAGCACAAATAAAACTGACTGAGGCGACGAGTTCCCAATTGAAAGAGGCGTCCGTCAAGGTCACCGTATTTCACCGAAGATATTTTCAGCTGTGTTGGAGATTATCTTTATAAGACTGGGTTGGGATAATTTCGGACTTAACGTGAACGGAGAGAAATTAAGTTATTAGCAATTCGCTGACGATTTAATACTTTACTCTGAATGCCCGAAGATCATGTTTTTTTTTAAATTATCAACGAACGACGAAAGTGAAAAAACAGCTCAGTGAATATAACAAACACAAAAATAATAAGCAATTCTCCACAAAAAGAGGCCAGAAGAATTAATAATCAGGAATTAGAACATAATATTAGTATATTTATTTAGGGAAATAAGTATCACCAACAGAGAGCATGCATGAAGAAATCGAAAGAAGAGTACCTAACACGTGGAAGAGATTTTAGTCATTAAACGAAGAAATGAAAAAGTTAAGAGATGCCAATGTCGGAGAAACGAACAGTTTTCAATGCTTGTATCCGGCCATGTCTAACATACGGATGCCAAACTTGGGCCTAAACCGAACAACAACAAAATAAAATCAACATTTGATCGAATGTGAGAAGCGTATTGGGCGTTGGGAGAAAAGATAGAATACAGTTAAAAAGGATGAAAGGAAAGACTAAGTTTGAAAAAGTTCAAATTTTATGTAGAAAATTAAAACGGCGTTGGAATAAGGGTAGAGGTAAGAGAAATGGACAAAGTAGCCTAGAGGAAGACGTGATGGGAAGATGATTTTAAGAAAGTAGCAGGCCCAGACTGGTTACGTACAGCAAAGCACAGAAACAAGTGTAAAGCCTTAAGAGGAGGCCTTTGTCGGAAGACAAGCTGTGAAGAAGGGAGACCAACCGAATGCATAGAATTGGATTTAGTTTATGTTAATTAGTTAGCTCACCTCTATTTTCAACTTTTAAATAATGTTTTGTCAAATATGTTAAAAACTAACAGGAATAAAGTCTTATTTAATTTATTTGTTTATATATTTAAACTGAAAGTCAAATAATTTATTTCAAATAGGCACATAAATGGCACTTTTGAACGGCCACATTTACAACAAAAAAAATAGAACTGATTCTAGTAACCCCTTCCAAAAGGTAGTTTCTTTTGGAGAAGAATGGGCAAGCAACTCGGCCGTTACTCTTTTAAAATGTTTAACAAGATTTTGTACTTAAACATTAATTAATTAATTTTAAGTGAAGACGATGCACCTAGAATAAAATTACTATACCAAAATAGGTAAAAATAATTAAATAGAAAACAATGCTTGGTAAATTAATTATGTGATAGATACATGGTGTTCACATATTTACAAATATTGTAAGAGTAGATGAATACAATTTAATAATTTTGTGTGTGTTAAAGTAATTAGAGAATTAATGTCTTAAAAATAAAAATAAAATACAATTCAATAAGCAACCAGTTTGATTTGGTCTAGCCTCTAGATCGTCATGGGACTTAAACACAACTGGTGAAATGTGGGTGTACTATAGGTACACCTCTGCCCAACCCTTCTGGGATTACAGGCGTGATGTGATGTTATGTTAAATGCTTGTTTACGTAGTTTACTTATAACATGAGTTTTAAATTTTCTTTCATTTAATTACAAGGTATTTTGTTGAAACATTTATCACATTTATTGTGGTGAAGGGTAGGTACTAAGTACTTGCACCTTATCATCCGTGCCGAGCGATCGGTCTTCGAAGTTAAGCAGCGCTTTTCGCGATCAGTCTGTCTGTGAGTGGAAAACCAATTTCCACAATTCAAGACCCTTGGAGTATACTCATCTGTGGGTGGGCCTGGCCTTAACTGTATTCGGTAAACTTATGTTTTAAATTATATTGCGGAGGTTAGATGGAAGTAGCTCCGTGTATCTAGGTGCTTACTACTTATCGCCCCATAATGACGGGCCATCATAGTAGCAACAAGGCTATGTAGATGAAATTTGGCATTGTAGTGACAGCATGAAGTGCGTCCTTCTTGATACTTATCTATAGTAGTGAGACTTTCTCGGCGGTAATAGATATGCAAGCGGTGGTCGCGGTTATTATTTTAGTTACAGAGAAGTATACTGGCAATTGTTACGTAACGATTACGAGGTTTCAAGTCGGGGCGATCGATGTATTAAATAATTGACATCAATCAATCATGTTGATACGTTATTTAATTTTACAGAGATTTTCTCCTATTTTTTGGGTGTAGGGCTTTCTGTAAACATCTACACGTATAAGGTTTTTAATGAAAAATAATATCATTCATAACTTTAGCTTTAGTTCATTAATAATAGTGTCCATACAATCATTGCAGTCGAAATAAAAGTCCAGTTAACATGACATTATTATTTATATTTTCAGGCCAGCGTTTTACCTGTATGCAGTCCTGAAAGTGGCTTCAGGAGCGCTCATGTTGAGCATAGACCTGGAGTTCAAGCAGCCGGCACAGAATCTGCTGGAAGATGTCATCACTGTGTTCAAGAACGTGGAAATAGTTGCGCTTTTCATTGCGTGCTTCATTATGGGTAAGATTTAATGAAAGTACATTTTATTTTAAATAAAAGCATTTTTATTTATTTATTAATAACCAACATAGGTTAACAGTTAGCACCACACATACAAATAAAACTGTTATAAATACAGAACAAGAAGCAACAGACTTAGTAACGCTAAGCCACCGGTATAGTAAGAAAAGCAGAAAAAAGCGTTCTTGTAGTTCGTTGTAACTTTGATCGATGTATAAATAATAGTGTAGATATTTTTTGAGTTTTCGTTTCTAAGTATGAGGAACCCCCAAGGACGGACAGACAGACAGACATGACGAATCTATAAGGGTTCTGTTTTTTGCCATTTGCCAGGAGACATATAACCATTTAAATTGCATAGTGACAGACGTGGTAGACGTGATAGAACATTCTTACAAATGTAAGGATGTTAATAAAAATTATGTAAGAAGAACTCAATTAAAACATTATACGCAATTCGTCTCATTTAATCAGCTTGAACTCTTAAAAATTAGGTTTCATGTATTTCAAGTGATCTTAATGAATAGGTATAATGTCCCAAAATTGGTGGATGTATTGTGAGAGCTCTTGCGTAAATAAAGCGTACTTAATAAAGTATTGAAGTCACGTTTATGGTTATGATGCACTTACAAGTGAGTGAGGTAGACTCTATGCAGTCTAGCTCAATTGTTTGGGTATTATCTTAGCCACATTTAAGAAGTAAGCCTTAATAAATTTAACATAACATAACATCACGCCTTGTTTCCCCGAAGGGTTGGGAGTTGGGGTTGGGAGGTTAAATCTTTTATAAAGCTGAAACTATGCCAGAGAGCCTACTATACTGTCCAAGACTATATTGAGGACAAGAAGGCTTGGGATTGAGCTGCTCCTATGAATTATACAGATAATGTTGACGTTTCATATTATTTTGATTAATATAATACTTTTATTATTTTTATGTCTGTAACTGTACCTTTTGACTTAATCAATGCCATGAATATTGACTGTATAAAGTAATTTTTTTTTTTTTTTGTGAATGTGAGGACAATTTGGTTTTTGTTTTAGTTTTTTATGTATACGTCTTTATTTCACAGTTAGTTTTAATCATGGTCTGGCAGTTTAAGTAATTTATGCGGCCTAGCCAAATGTATCTTTCTTTGTTAATGTTCGTCGAATCGTTGAGCTTCTTAGTTCTGAGTTGAACTGCATAATTACTGACAAATGCGTGCACTGACTGGACAAGTCCACTCGATCTGTGTGGTTCTTTCCTCAAAAGACCATTTCAGACACCAACCTACATGGTCTTCACATGATCTGACCAAGATTATGTCTGTGACCTCTATGTGACCTCTGAGTTTATTTCGGCCTTTCTTCTCAGAGTAGTCAGCTATCTTTTAAAATAAGATTGACGTGTAAAAGTGTTTGTACAAACGTACTTATAAAAATAAAATTATTTATCATTTATCCTATTTTACTAACTTGAAAATTTTGTGTTTTTCTTAGGAACTGCTTGGGGTTACATCGAGAGCTTCTTGTTCTGGCTGCTACAAGACCTGGGCGCGTCGCGTTCCCTCATGGGTATTACTATAACCGTGGGGGGTATCGCAGGTCTGCCGCTCCTCGTGCTATCAGGCCCCATCATCAGGAGGCTGGGACACGCCAACGTGCTCTTTATTGGATTCATATTCTATGCAATTAGATTACTCGGTAAGTGATGTCGTAATGAACAATGTACGTAGCTCGGTAGTATTCCTATTTGAGCACCTATTTTTGCATGCTCAATGCATGGGTGCCCCAAAAATAGGTGCTCAAACAGGGAATACTTCGTAGCTCGAAGATAAGAACACATAATTCCGTAGGATAATTTTCCTAACGGTAGAGTACATGCTACCGATATCACCACACGACAATTACTTGAGCTAGGAGATTGTTGCGCTTCTTCATCTTAGATGTGCAACAGGCATTTGACAGTGTACATGTGATAATCTGCTCTTCAAAATTAAAACAAACCTACCTCACAGTTGCTATAGAGTTCTCGAGTCCTACCTTACAGATCGCCTGTTCCCAGTAAAAGAAGAGGATACTCTGAGCTTCACGAAATAAAAACAGGAGTTCCAAAAGGCTTCTCACTTTATTTACAGCAGATATACACACGTTCCAAATGTTACAATTGCTACTTTAGCCGATGACTCAGTCAATCGTTCGATGACTTTTTTGAACCAGCAACAAAGATCCAATAAAAACCTCGAGAAAGCTGTGAAAGGCACTTACAGCTTAGCAAACTTAATAGGTGGCTGGCTTGAGAAGTGAAGAATTGCTGCAAGCGTATCAAAATCCACGCAAGTGACATTCACACTCAGGAGAGGTGACGACTAACTTGGAAAACCCTCATCAAAGCCCAAAGAGATCAAAGCTAATTTCACTTTTAGGAATCTGTACCGGTTGCTTAGAAGAAAGTCTAAACTCTCACCCGTGAACAAGTTACTGGTTTACAAAGCCGTGATGGACCTACGGAATACTGATATGAGGTAGTGCCTCGGATTCAAACATCATCATAGTGCAACGATTTATAACTGCATTTTGAAGTCAATATAAAGAAGCCGATAACACCGTACCGTAGGCACAGACTGCTTTGTCACACACAAAGCAGTCTGTGCCTACGGTACGGTGTTCCCCAGAGAAGCACAATAGCCTCAACACTTTTACTGGGGTACCTACATTACTCAACTTCGTGACCTTCCAATCCAGCAAGTCGAAATAACATTTTATGCTGATGACACAGTGCTCCTGTTCCACATCCTGTCTTGAGAGAGTTTGGCACAAGTGAACGAGGCCTTTCAAGAGTTACTGCCAGGCTTGAAGACAACCTCCAGACTTTAATATGCCCATCCACACGTCCCCTTGTAATGGAGGGTGGGTGGGTCAGCAGCAGAAAATAACTCGGTGTTACAATCGATGACAATTTGAAGTGGAGCCAACATTTTATCTCAGTCACAGCAAAAAAAGAAACACGTTAACTTATATATATAATATATTCAAAACACTGAGATCGGTCGCCAATCATAGGTAACTTATACAAACGTATTAAGCCTTGTGTCACTGCATTTTGGCCTATGGTATCTCTGCAATGGGGTGGTGCTGTATTTATACTTCACTGATGTAACGTGTACTGAAGATTTGGAAATAATTTACGATTACAATTTAAAAAAAAAAACAACACCTTATGGTTCATCACCAATGCAGAAATCCCCGAGCAATTGAAAGTAAACACAGTAAAGGAGAATTCACTGATGGCTGAAAATGTACACAAGGACAGACTTAAAAGCCATCCAAATCAGTTGGCCGTAGACCTGCTTCAACCAAATATCACCAAGCGCCTCAAAAGGACCACATGCTCGGGCTGAATAAATAATTACCATATTATGTGCGGTGCTCACTGGAGCCCTGCATAACCACGCCATGAACCAAACAGCACATTTGCATATACCCGAAATGCTTAAAAATAATATATTTAAAAAAAATACGGCAGAGTACCTTCCACCATAATATGGTTTATAATGTACTTTTGTATCAGCGTAAACATATTTTTAACTATCCTTGGATTATCCCTATGTTTTTATATTAGCGATGCCACTTTGATTAAAATGTTCTTCCTTTACTAAAAAAGTTTTTACCATGGGTAATGCTAAGAACTTTTTAAATCCATAAATGTTGATTGCCCTATAACATTTGCGTAGTTAACTATTATTAAGATCAGTTAGTAAGTAATTGAACCCAAGGTTAGCACCAGTAGATCAAGCGACTCGTTCAGTGACTTTGTAAGCCGCGGCTCTACTTTCACCGTTTAGATTCCTTTCCCATTTGCTGATTTCCCTTTTGTTTCTACAACATTTCCTTAATGCAAGTCATTCGGATGCTTGTCTCTAAACTATGTATATTTTATGATACGCAAGGTTTTTTTACAAAATATGTACAGACGCAAACTTAACTTTGGCCCTGTCATTGAGAAACCTTGCTCTGGTTGTTTAGGATGTCAACGAAAGCTAAGTTTAAAAGCAAAAATCGGGCAGATCCAATTCATGGTGTTATAACAAAAATTGATAGTCTGAGACAGCCGAAGACGAAAGACAAAACGACAGCCGAAGAAAGAACCTTAGGAACCACAAGATTAGGAAATTACGACCCAAAACGAATACAATTAGTTTCAGAAAATATCTTCAGGATCTATGCCATAACATAACCCCTATTTCGTTTCTACAGGTTACTCATTGATCTACAACCCATGGCTGTGTTTGGTGTTCGAGGCGCTGGAGTCGGTGACGTCATCGCTGTCGTTCACAGCCGCCGTGACGTATGCGGCGCGTCTGTCCTCCACCACCACTGACACCTCCGTGCAAGGACTTCTCGGAGGAATTTACTATGGAGTTGGTACGTCATCAATTGTGTTGAACAATCTTTCCTTATGCGAAGGAATATCTGCATCAGGGTTTGCCTCTTAAAATATGTGTCTGGAATATTATGCATCAGGTCATGCATATCGTAGGTATTACCTATGAAGGATATAATATGCTAATGTACCTTATACTGATTATTAATGTAAACAATAGGACTCCTGTGTCCTTATTGCGAAAATAAATCATAAACAAATTGACGTTAATCGATGTTCTTTCCCCGTTTCTATAACGTTATTATCTTTTGCTTTACAGGCAAAGGTGCTGGAAGTCTTATCGGCGGTTACCTGATGAAGTTCTTCGGTACCAGACCAACTTACCAGATATTCTCCTGTGCGACATTCATCACTGGCTGCATATATTATTTATTCAATACATTTTATTTACGGAAGCGGGCAGTGGTTTATGAAGACGACTTTTGTAAAAAGAAGCAAACGCCTGCAGATGTTGAGGGCAATGAAACTAACAAGGAGGGTGATAAAACTGTCCCAGCGATAGATGTCGCTAGTAAAATTGAAGCAAAAGTAGACAACTCCGTCGTGGAGAAAGTCAAAGAACCAAATTCGAACCGCACAAAGTTAGTGCCCGACAATGCAGATGGCGGTAGTGACTCTGGTGTTGATAACCCGGCTTACAACGAGACCGACGCGGCCGAAGCCAAGAAAGAAGAAAGCAAAATGCCCACTGTGTGATGTGCATTACATACACATTAGTTAAGTTTAAACATAATGTAGATATTATATATTCTGAGTTGTGTTGCGGCCAATGTAGGCAATAATAATAATTTTAAGCCGAATTTAGTAGTATATATGTTTGACTTGTTCAGAAACTAATAATTTTCTTTTTAATGAAGTTCAATAATAATTTTGATAGATGGTTTCCTATGACTTGACCGATTTTGGGGTCTAAAATAGTTGAAGATTAAACAAAAGATCTTAAACTTTAGTACCTAATCTATAACTGGATATGTTTAAGCAGAAAGTATTTTCTATCGATTGTCGATATGTTATTTGTAACGTCGTTGTTTTATCGATATCATACTTCCTGTCAAGTAGCAATCGCACAAGTTAATTAATTATTTAAGTACCAGAGCAGTGATTAATTGATGAATAAATTACAATAGATGAATAAAAGTTACTAATAAATATTGTTATAGTAACAGACTATTTATTCCCACGAACTTAAGATCATCATGTTATTTATTAATGATACGTATATCTGATCCCTCCGAACTTCCTTTCAGGAGAAGACGTAAAAATCATTCATCACTACATACATCCATAAACTCACGCCTTCTTCCCATGGCATAGACTATAGGAGGCCACCTGCTACGATCCTTACATACTCCTGTTGCCTCGTTTACGCACACCGGTTGCGAGTATTTAAATAATTAGTAATACTAATTTGTTCTCAATAATGAACACAATAAAGAAAATCATTGAAAAATTTGGCAGCAATGGAAGAAGCAGGAACATAATACGGCTTTAACTTTAAGTTCACTTAAAGAAACTTTGTAACGACCTTCATAAACGTTAACCAGGATTCTTTTGGTGTATCATTCACAGTGTTATTCGGTTAAGGATCGACACTTGGTGGCAAACCAAAATACTTACGAATCATATTTGTTATGTAACTAGTCCATGCCAGGTAAGCCATATTTTTATACTAATGTTATAAATTCGAAATATGTAGATAGTTGACAAGTTGTCGAATAAAAGCAAACATAATTTATTTTAATAGAAGTGATTCTCCGTTGATATTGAAATAGTGAAAGACTTGACTTAAAAATAAGCAATTAGGATAAAAATATAATATAACTTTTTGTTGTTTGGCAATAAGGAAAACAACAAAAAGTAAATGTAATAATAAAAGCAGTTGAATGCCTTCTTTTTTCAGTTTACACATAGGAACTACTAGAACAACAGAGATACCTATTTCTTATTACATGATCGAATAAACTGTAGACAACTTTCCACTTAAGGTGCTCTAAATAATTTGTACAAATATGTGACACTTTCTACAAAGGCTTGCTCGGGAACCATATTGATTATCGTGCTAATAGTGTGAATTGTAACTTGGGCTTGGGTCATCTGAATCGTGCCTCTAGCGTTCTACATAAAGAGTACCGCTAAAAATTATCGTAGTTTTACACCCAATGCATATGTCGACAGCACGTGTGTATTTGAAAATATTTAGCCATATCCATCATTTTCTAGTCAGTTGTCGTGTAGAACACCCGCGTAACTCGATATTAACAAATGTGCTTCACATACGTTTAAAATGAATCGAATAGTACTACTCGCTGTTTTGTTAAATTGTTTTCATATTCATCATGTTTATACTGCAAACCTCCCTGGACCACTAGTGTTCGTTGTAACACCATCTCCGCGAACGCCGCAAACTGATACGGGGAGATCAGCGCCGTTTTACTACCACAAGTGGATGAGCAGGATGGACACGTCGCGGAACGCCACACCTACCACCACGACAACAGTGAGGACAAAAACGCCTGACTTGATATTTGCGGAATTTGAATCAAATAACAACAATCTGAAATCAATTCGAAAACTTTTGGACAAAGAGAGAATCCAATCGACTACGACAACTACTACAACTTCTACACCTAGACCTATTTATGTTCCTGACGAAGAAACGAATGATGAATCAAATTATGGTTTACCAGCGCCGTCTACAGACAAGCCAGTGAAAACTGATATGACTGATTATTTTGCTTTGTATAATAATTTGTACAACTCTGGCCCCGTGTACGTACCTTCAGCTGCATCCTCTAGTGCGCCGCCACCTTCAACAACTACCACAATAACGACAACGACGACGCAAGCTCCCATGGACAATGTACAAAATATTTGGCATATCATTGACAATGAGAAACATGATCAATTTACTGGTACATGGCAAGAAGAGCCCGTTAGTTCCGAACAAATGATTAAAGATGTTCAAAACAAAGATATTTCACAAAGTGCTGATATTCAATCAAATGAAGACAAGACTGAAGAAGATGCAGGAATTGATGACAACTTTGCCTTACCGGGGTGAGTGTTCAATTCAATTGAAAGCTGTATTAATACTCAGGCTTAAATATAATATATTTAAGTATCGCAGTGCTGTAGAGTTTTAAACAAATGTAATATAAGTTTTTATTATTGTTCACAGATTTGGCACTAATCCTGGCAATGGAGCTGAAAACGAATCACGAGCAATACGCACAGAGCCTAATATTCGTTTTCCATACATTGACCTAAAACCGTTCCAAATGAAAAATATAAAGAAATCTCAATTCAATTCCATTTCTAACGGTAAAAAAGGCAACAATATGTTTAACTTGGACAGCTTTAGTGAGATCAAAAATCCTGTTAGAGGCGAAGTTCAAGATCCTGCAGTTCCCATGCGTCAACCTATAGATCGCTATAATCCTGCGCAGCCATACTTGCCTCAACCACCAACCTACGGTGAAAAATCGAAACAGTCTGCTTCAGGCCCTCCCCCACAACCTTCAGCACCTTCTAGTGCCCCTCCACGTCCCGTGAATACCGTCGCCAGCCTTGTACCTCCCCCACCTCCACCCGCTCCTAAACTTACAGCGGACGATTTTCCAACACCCACCACCTATGAGTCCTTTCCACCGTACGCACCTGCTCCAGCACCGCGCCCTATTTCATCGTACCAACCACCTATCGACCCGGGACCAGACTCACCTCCTAGTGGGGGCGATGATGATGGACCCCCATCCATAGGCTACAGATACAAGCAGCCTTCTGCTCCTGCTCCGCCATCACAACCTTTTGTCCCCACGATTTCTCCGCCCAGTAAGCCATTTATGGGTTATTCTTATAACAAGCCACCGATGACTCAAGATGACAATGATAGCCCGCCTATGTTGGATATGGGTAGCAAACCTGACTTCCATGGCTACCATTACAGTAAACCAGCTCCACCCCCTTCGCCACCGCAGGACCACGTACCTAGCTACGGTCATCATGACGGTCCACCACCTTCATACCAGCCTGAATCTGACTATCCTGATCTCATCTTTAATAACCCTCACGGTCACATGGGGGATGGTAAAGGTGGAGACGCTATGGAAGGGAATGACATGGGAATGGTGCCACCGCCTCCTCTTTCTGACGACATGAAACCAGACGCACATGGAGCTCCAATGGAGGATCACGGATTTCCTAATGATTTTCCCGAAGATTTCAAGTACCACCATGACTTTGATGATCATGATCACGACCACGACCACTACCATTATCACCACACAACCACGACTACGACTACAGAGATGCCTCGTGTCAACAGATACAGTTATTATTACCTAGGAAAGAAGCTGTACTATTTGCCTCTGTACTTTAGTGTATATTTCATCGTTTACGTAGGAGCTCTCATCATCAAAGCCGTACTACGTCATAAGATTACGTATCCCAACAGCTGGAGACCAAACACCACAACATCAGGTTTCTTCTCAAAGAGGTCCATCGAATCGCATCTTTCGAACGAGAATCTTCACGAGATCACTGGGAGGGTAACGCGGGCTATCGCTATAGCAGCTGAAAAATATGTTGTTGCAAAGAGCAAACAACAATAAGAAACTTCAAGATCTTATTGTTGATACTTCTTGAGAACTGATTTAGATGATTCTTCTATCCGTAGCCATGAAAATAGGTGTAAAAGTTTTATCTAATACGTTATTAGTTTAAGTTTGTTGTGAACTGGACACGTTTAATCGTAACCCAATTTTCCTTCTTGTTTGAATGTAGTTCATTGTCACAACACTAATGTTAACAGTTAATTAATTTAAGTCAAAAATATAAAAATACTCAAAATAATGTCATTTTATTGAACTCCTGTTATACTCGTAAATAACAATAGTAAAAATAATTTACGTTTATACTGAAAAATTCAAATAAGACAAGAGTTATTGCTATTCTTACGGTGTCATTCTTTTCTTATTCCATACAAATAATGATATTCTTTTTTCGAGAGACTTACAACTGATCTAGCAAGGAACGTGACGTTATGAAAATAAAGATCAAATCCCTTCACGAAAGCTCAATAAAGTGCTACTGAAACCGACAGCAAGTCGGGGAGCTTTCGCTACATAAGAAAGTAGGATATGCACACACACATCACAGACATCACACTTTCCGAGCCATATACTTCATTCATAAAACGATTATGATTTATGTTAAATGGATCTAGTGTTAACAAGATTAAGATGGATTAAGGATCTTGTAGATAGAGAATCTTTTATTAGAATTTGAAACACGATCAAATCTTAATTTACACAATGGAGTGTCTCTTTAAGCCTAGCCAAAAAACTAAAAGTTTTTCAATATCATGGTTATTTCAAACAATTATATGTCAGGACTTTGATCTATATATTTCACTATGAGATATGAATACCAAAATTTAATTATATTCCAAATCCTATTGGACCATAAAGCCATTGTTTACTTTACGTATTTGTATTCATTCATATCTAGGCTCATTGGGGATATGCTAAACAGGAACTCAAAACTTTATTGGCTTATCTAAGTGCCAACATAGGCCACAGTTTTTTTGTTGTTAAAAACGGCGTGCGTAATTGCATAAAAACGTGTGCATCAACAAGCTTCCATAGTGATCCATTCAACACTGACGACCGTGCCTACACACGGCTTATGAATCGTAGTTTTTCACGCCAAGAAAACCGAGTGTGTACAAAGGGCCTTGCTATCAGTGTGCTACTCAAAGAACAATTCTTATATATGAACAAATAAACAGGAAAAACAAAATAAAAGCTTTTAGAAATACATAGATAATGCACACAACATAAAACTGCAATCTGTCCATGCAGCAAACCTATTTATTGTGGGTAAAAGTGACATTTAACGGTGTAGCGTTTGTGTGCAAATTTGGCTAAACAGGACTTCCGCGAACGTCTTTGGTTTTTAAATTTGTGAGAACACACTTCACTTGTGGGCCAAAATAGTTTATTTTTATTTTTATGTAAGGCATCTCGTAGTTGACCTTGAGAGGTCGTGACTACTTAACCGGACTAGACCATAATAGAAGTTCATCTGGATACGAGTATCTCGTATTTTCTAGTAAGTATCTAGAATCCGGATGAGAGATGAGTGTAAATCAAATTCTCAGCTAAAAAGGCAAATTCAAAACTATGTAGGTACTCGTATGTACATAATGTATTCTTATTCAAATAATATTGATAATACAAAAACAACTGTGGGCCAGTCATGTTAAATATTACTAATCTGGTAATATTGACAAAATTGAGTGTCTTGAAATGAATAGGTAGTAATAATTTCAAAATCAATTTTAACAAATGTTTCCATAACTTTAAATAAGATTACTAAACACAGGAGAAACATAGTTATTTTAGCACTCGAATTACGAAAACTTGAATGTAAATTGTCAATTGATAAGATATCAAATAGAAAAGTGGAATTGCTACCTTTGTGTTAACATTAAGATTTACTTTAGTAATTTTACTTTGAATTTTCCTCATACCATATTTAGGCTTTTTAATTAAGATATAATAGATCCCAGAAAGCCATACTGGATTTGTAATTTCTCTTCTCAACTTGGGGTTCTGGGTCTATACGTCTATATGTAGTTCAGCGCTCCCTTAGTAACAGCAGGCCACTGTACGGGCCAGTAGGTCAGTTGTCTGCGGAGTTGGGTTTCTGGAAAACTAAATAGAACATGAGTCACAAACGCAAATAGCAATTACACACACTTAGCCATCAATTTTGATGATGCCCCGATGTAGTATTTGATTCCTCATTTTTTACCTACAATTCGAGTTACATTTTGTTTGCGTCAAGCCCGGGTTTTTTAAGCACTGTCCTCAGGCTTTATGTTGATCGGATATTCATTATAAAAACTTTTCGACATCGTTAAAACTTTTTTCTATATTAACACGAAGTTCTAATCCGAGTTCCGACGATGACGCATTTAATAAATTAATGTCGACAGAACTCAGCAATGAGGCTTCTTCTGTGACTGTTGTAGTGCTCAGACAACTTGAGAGTTCCTGATAAATTAGGTTCCAATATCGCCCAGGTAAATAGTGCATTGCAGCTTTGCATTATTACCTTATCGAATAGTTTTTCTTGGCTATAAATATTAAATGAAAGTCTACCGATATTGCGCCCGCGCTCTCACCATTTTTTTATTTATTTTCTTAGAATAACCACCAAACGCTTCTTTGTTGTCTTTAATCCCTTTGACCTTGATTTCCAGGTACTTTAGAGTTGTCGAGACACATGAATCCATAAAAGGACCTAATCGATAATTAAACGTAACTAAAATTATATCTAGTTTGACTAAATAGCGTGGCCGATAGAAATATCTAGATGAGGATCCAATTAAAAATTCACCACCATGAATCCAAACTACGACCGGAAGTCTGTTAATAGAATTAGCTGAATTGGGCACATACATGTTTAGACGAAGACAGTCCAATGTTCCTTCGACGGTTTCATTCAATTCCTCAATTTGTGGACATATTGCTGAATCATCGTAAGCTTCAGAAACTTCATGAAATTTGAGATGGAGTGAAAGGGGCTTAAAACACTTAAGTTTAGTATTTCTACCTATAACAAAAACTAAAACAAAGCTATACGTTTTCAGCATAAGCCGATCTTGCATCGTATATGATTTCCGTACAATCAGAGGTCAGCTTATGCTGGAAATGTATAGCTTGATATGTAGCCGTATGTACCTGTTTCGATGAATAATATTTCGTAGGGTACCTGTAAGTAACTTACCCTAATCATCATGCGTCATTTCTGTAGGCTGTGCTTTTTCTCTATACTCGTAAAATATTGTTTTTGCATGATGTGTCTATCGCCTAATATTGTGCACTTGGCTTGTATGTTGGCTTTTGTTAATTCGGTTGAACAGTGTAACGATTGTAGATATACCAATTGTATATAAATAAAAAAACTAAAAGGTCTACTTTTATCTACAGTTGCATAAGGCAAACCCATGAACTTGGAATAATCGTCATCAGCAGCTCTTAAACCACCAATCAACCCTCGATATTGCAATTGCCATTCTGGATCAGACCAAATAAAAATTGTGAAATGAGTTTGAATTTGCAATCCCTCATCATTTTTTGACGCTTTGCTCGAAAGTGGTAGAGTAGGTATCACTGACTGTAATAATTGAAGGTGATTATGAGATAAGGAAGTGATTATAAGGGAGCAGTGGTGGCCAAGTGGTAGGCCGCGACTTTCGAACCCAGACAGGCGCTATACTTTGTGTACATTATTTTATCACCACTGCTCTCAAAACGGTGAAGGAAAACATCGTAAGAAAACCGGCATGTCTTAGATCCTAAAATTCGAAGACATGTGAACATCTAACAACTCGCACTGGGCCCGCGTGGTGGATTACGGCCCTCTCCCTCTCACTGAGAGGAGGCCTGTGTCCCAGCAGTGGGAACATTATAGGCTGATTACGCGCTATGAGATAAGGGGCCTTGCTGTTCTGTCTAGTGTGCCTTCAAATCTTGCTGAATCTATAGATAACATTGAATTTTGATAAATCATTGCGAAACTACTAGGCAAGCGATAGTTCGGACTTGTTAAGATTATGTTTTTTTCAATAGTCAGATAACTTTTATCTGAAGAATAAATGTTGTGGTTTGACAGCTTTTGTGTCGAAAATACGTCAAACTGTCAGATTTATTCTTAAGATAAAAGTTATCTGACTATTGAAAAATCAGCCCTTAATCAGCGAAATGTCTGACAAACAATTTTTTTTTTACTAGGATCATTTTCAACCAGATTTATTTAAGATCAATTTTCGATTTGAATATGCACTAACATCTTGATAACTTGTTTAGTTCAATGAAAGATTTCGGCCACTAATACTAAATTGTGTTCAAGCAATGTGTGTTATGTCGCGCGTCCTTTTTCCGTTACTTGAGCTAACACCTGAAACATGAGTTGTTTTATTGTAGGTTTTTGGGCATGTGAATGGAATGTTGTTGAAATCAAGAATTTTCGGTTCATTGCGATATTTTTCGAGAACCAACTGTAAACTCTTATTGCGTCAACAGCGTGCGTTGGAGATACTTAAGTTGATCATGATATAGCTATCTTCAAATCTATCTCTGATTATAATATCGGTTGTGCAGTACTCGTTGTACTGCACAACCGATAGTAGTTAAATAAAAGACTACATGGTAAAGTGATACGAAACGAATGTGGAATCTGCTAAATGTGGTCTGTTTTTGGCTGTAAATTCTGTTGAAACGTGTGACTATGTTTCAGTTGGGCAGTATGTCTTAGGAAATGTGGCATTGATTTAAAAAATAGGTATAAGAAGGTTGTTTTAGCAACAGATTAATTTGGGATTCTAAGAATTAATTAACAGAAAATAGGCGTGTTAGATCCAGGCTCCGAAGAGCCTGTGCGGCCCGCGGCGATGGTGATGGATGCTCAAGATCTCATTCTTGGTTTAGGATAATAATACGCTGGATTTTAATACGGTCAAATATTATCTAATGTTCTCTACCTATATGCAGAAACAATGGTCAGTTACATCACAACTCACCTACAATGTTCTCTTCAGTAGTAAGAGGCATATAATGACACATCTTACCTATATTTTATATTATTTGTTGCGAAATTAGTAACTTTATCTTAAATCTAATCTCAAAATAAATAAGATTTGACACACCAGAGATGGAATTAGAGAAATATATTTTGTATGTATGGATCAGTGACAGTGAGAATTAATAACAGGTAGCCTTTACCACAGATAAACAATACTACGCCCATAGCCATTATTACGAACAAGTAATCTTATTTAATGAATTACAGTATCTTAGTTATTTACTTAGAACTCTTGTTATATACTATTTGGGCATCTTCATTGATTTTATAAAATAGATCCCAGAAAGCCATCCTGGACTTGTAATTTCTCTTTTCAACTTGAAGTTCTGTGTCGATATGCAGGTAGTTCAACGCTCCTGTAGTAACAGCAGGCCACTGTATGGGCAACAGGTCAGTTGTCTGCGGAGTTGGGTTTCTGGAAAAGTAAATAGAATATGAGCTGAGCCACCAGTCAATTAAACTAATAGGCCAGGGAAGTATTGCCAAGTGAGGTTTTGTGAACTCCCGCATATGTCAACTGAATTTATATGTTTAATGATGAAGATGATGCAGAACAAATTGTGAATTACCTGTAACTTTAGAATATTTTGTACCTACCCGAATTTGACAAAGTTGGCCCATAGCATGGTTACGCGGTCGATGATTAGTTGATCTTCAGGCGTGGGGTTTTCCATGTAAGAGATATCGAAGAAATATCCTAATTCATCTGCATGTGACGCGCCAGGTGCTGTAATATTCTGTCTGTGTTTAGCAAAATTTCTGCCGCCATCATAGGCAAACAAGTAGTGATATATATTTCTGGCTCCAATATCAAGGTAGCGTTCTATGGTTCGTACTGCTGGATAGTTGAAGAGAAAATCGGAACTGAACTTTGTTATTCCTTCTTTCACATCTTCACTTATTTTCTCGTCCCCAATATAGAAATTTCTCACCACTTCTTCCATTTCAACAAGGTCATTGAGGTTAAAATATCTGACTAAACTCTCATAAAACAAGTTTAGAGTTGCAAATTCTGCGGATGACATGGTTTCAAACGTTGCGAGGGATTCGTCACTGTTGTATCCTATAATGATGGGCACGTTTCTAAGATTTGGCTTTATGTTAAGCGGATGGTCGTAAATGAACCTTTCAACATCGGTAAAGTCTTTTTCCACACATGGAACAAACTCTAATCCAAGTTCTGAAGTCGATGCAATTATTAAATGAGTGTCGACGGTGGTTAGAAATGTTAAGGCGTCTTCTATATCTGTGGTAGCAAAACCAAGGTGTTCGGACAACTTTAGAGGTGCTTGTGTATCAGGTTCTATTAACGCCCAGGGACCTATTGCATTGCCGCTTTGCATTATTACTTTATCAAATAGTTTTTCTTGGCTGTATAATAATTGGAAGTCTACCGATGCTCCGCCAGCGCTCTCACCAAAAATTGTTATCTTATCGGAATCCCCGCCAAACGCTTCTATATTGTCTTTAATCCATTTGAGGGCTATCTGTTGATCTTTAAGACCTTGATTTCCAGGTACGTTTGGAGTTTCGAGACACATGAATCCATAAGGACCTAATCGGTAATTTAAGGTTACTAAAATGATATCTTGTTTGACGAAATAGCGCGGTCCATATAGGAATCTGCCTGAGAATCCAATTGAAAAACCACCACCATAAATCCAGACCAACACCGGCAGTCTGTTTCTAGAATTAGCTGAGTTTGGCGCATAAATGTTTAGATGAAGACAGTCCATTGTTCCTACTACAGTTTTATTAAATTCTTCAATTTGTGGACATATTGATGAATCATTATAGGCTTCAAAAACTTCATCAAAACTGGGATAGGGTGTTGAAGGCTAAAAAAAGGTTTTTTTAATAACATTTTACACTTAATTCAGTAAAAACTATGTACAATTAGGTTACTTACACCGAAAGGATTTTCTTTGTCTACAGCTGCATATGGTATACCCATGAACATGGAATAATCGCCATCAGCAGCTCTCAAACCACGAATTAAGCCAACTTTCGAGTCCACTAATGGGTCAATTCTCGATAATGCACAGCCATTCTGGATCAGACCAACTAATAATGGTAAGATTACTTTGAACTTGCAATCCCACATGATGTTCGCGGTTCACTTGCGAGAGGTATAGTAAAACTGGCACTTTTAACAATTGAAGGTAATCAAGAGATTAGAGGCTGTGTGGTTATGTCAAGTGTTCAGTAGAGATAGATACACAGATGTTGCTGACAACATGGACCGAAAGATTAACGACATTGAATTTTGATAAATCATTGCGAGATCGCAAGGCAAGTGGTAGTTTAGACTCTTATAGAACTATGTATTACCAACGAGATTCATTTATTTTGAGGTTCAAGAAAGCAACTTTGAATGCATTCAGTGTTGATGACTGGTCGCTTCAGTGAGTAATTTCGGCGACGGATATTAAATTATTTCCGAAGGCTTAATCTTGATTGATCAAGATAACACCGAACAATTGCTTAATTCGTTTGTAGAATTGTGGATCAAAAAGAGTTTTCTTGATTTCGGAATCCAGGTACACATGTCAGTCAGCTTACGAGTTATTGTTATATTTTCTAGGCTTTACTTTAGGCTTTACCCTGATGCAGCGGTGAGCCATAGCCGTGTGGTGACTCTAAAAAGGTATTTTCTCTTATCATGGTGACAAGTGTGCGTTGGAGATACGTGAGTTGATCATGACATGGTCACATGGCTATCTTCAAATCTGTATCAGATAGTGTAAGAAAGAGTCCTCGAAACATAAAATGAATATGGAATTTGCCACAAATTTAGTTGCATATTCCGTGGAAACATGTGTCTAAGTTTCAGTTCGGTAGTGTCCTGTAGAATTAGGCGTTATTTAACAAGAAATATAGGTTATTTTCGCGCAAAACATTAGTCTACTTGATTCAGGCGCTGAGTATATGGCGCGGTTTTGATGACGACGAAGCATGTTGAAGATCAGTTTTTGTTTTAATATAATAATTAATTCACCTTATTAGAACCACATATATCTCATATTATCTATTACCCAGATACAAATAATGTTACCGCACACATCAAACATGAATGTTCTATAAGGGTAAAATAAAAAACCAATTATATTTATTGTTTTTAATGAGCATGACAGATGCGTCACTGTAGACTGATGAGGCTAATGATAAAGATCAAAACACAATAGTACCCAAAAAATAAGCAATCAGGTTATAAAAATAACTTAATAAATAGCTACTTTTACTTGGTATTTTCCACATACAGTTTTTGGGCTTTTTCATTGAGTTTATAAAATAGATCCCAGAAAGCCATTCTGGATTTGTAATTTCTCTTTTGAACTTTGAGTTCTGAGTCGATACGCAGGTAGTTCAGCGCTCCCTTAGTAACAGCAGGCCACTGTACGGGCAGCAGGTCAGTTGTGTGTGGAGTTGGGTTTCTGGAAAAGTAAATAGAACATGATCTGAGTCACCAGTCGAAAAAATATTAGGTCAGGGAAGTATTCCGAAGCGATTTTTTTAAGCTAATTTTATACACATTTTGCAATAAATAAGTATACAAAGTGGAAGGGACATCGACGCACAACCGCTTGCCTGGTTGTGCGTCGTTGTCCCTTCCACCCTGTATTACTTATTACTGTATATATGTCGTTAGTACCTGCCTGTAGTATACTTTGTACCTACCCGAGTTTGACAAAGTTAGCCCACAGCGTGGTTACGCGGTCGATTATAAGTTGATCTTCAGGCGTGGGATCCTTCATATAGGAGATATCGAAGAAATATCCTATTTCATCTGCATGCGAAGCTCCTGGAGCTGTTACGTTTTCTCTGTTTTTTACAAAATTTCTGTTACCATCATAAGCAAATAAGTAGTGATATATATTTCTGGCGCCATAATCCAGGTATTTTTGAATAGTTCGCACTGCAGGATAGTTAAAGAAGAAATCGGAATCAAATCTGATAATTCCAGGTTTCACTTCTTCACTTATTTTCTCGTCTCCGATATAGTAATGTTTCACGAATTGTTCCATTTCAACAAGTTCTTCATCACCAAAGTTAAAATATTTGACTAAACTCTCATAAAACAAGTTTAGAGTTGCAAATTCTGCGGATGACATGGTTTCAAACGTTGCGAGGGATTCGTCACTGTTGTATCCTACAATGACGGGCACGTTTCTAAGATTCGGCTTTACATTGAGTGGATGGTCGTAAATAAACTTTTCAGTATTTTCTATATCTGTTTCCACACAAGGACGAAATAATAATCCGAGTTCTGACGTCGATGCAATCAATAAATTCGTGTCCACCGTAGTCAAAAACGTTAAGGCTTCTCCTGTGTCTGTTGTTATAAAACCGAGGTGTGCGGACAACTTTAGAGGTGCTGTTGTATCTGGTTCTACTACTGACTTGGGAGCTAATGTATTGCCGCTTTGTATTATAACTTTATCAAATAGTTTTTCTTGACTGTATCTTAAATGGAAGTCGACCGACACTCCACCAGCGCTTTCGCCAAAAATGGTTATTTTGTCAGAATCCCCGCCAAATGCCTTTATGTTGTCTTTAATCCATTTGAGGGCTAACTGTTGATCTTTTAGACCTTGATTTCCAGGTACTTTAGGAGTGTCGAGACACATGAATCCATAAGGACCTAATCGGTAATTGAGGGTTACTAAAATTATATCTTGTTTGACGAAATAGCGCGGTCCATATAGGAATCTGCCTGAGAATCCAATTGAAAAACCACCACCATAAATCCAGACCAACACCGGCAGTCTGTTTCTAGAATTAGCTGAGTTTGGCGCATAAATGTTTAGATGAAGACAGTCCAATGTTCCTACTACAGTTTTATTAAATTCTTCAATTTGTGGACATATTGCTGAATCATTATAGGCTTCAAAAACTTCATCAAAACTGGGATAGGGTGTTGAAGGCTAAAAAAAAGGTTTTTAAATAACATTTTACACTTAATTCAGTAAAAACTATGTACAATTAGGTTACTTACACCGAAAGGATTTTCTTTATCTACAGCTGCATATGGTATACCCATGAACATGGAATAATCACCATCAGCAGCTCTCAAACCACGAATTAAGCCAACTTTCGAGTCTACTAATGGGTCAATTCTCGATAATGCACAGCCATTCTGGATCAGACCAACTAATAATGGTAAAATGACCTTGAATTTGAAATTCCACATGATGTAATACGGTTCGCTCGCGAGAGCGAGAGTAACACTGACAGTTTTAACAATTGAAGGGGATCATGAGATAAGGATCCTTGTACATATTTTGTCAAGTGTTCTGTGGAGATATAGATTCTGCTGACAACATTAAACGTTAGATTATACCGTATTTGATAAAACATTGCGAAACCGCAAGGCTAACAAGGCGTGGAGAGAATATACTACTCTGTCAAGAAAGTACCGGGAATAGAGCAATAATACACAAAATGTTAGTTATTCATATAAATTTATTTAATTATTTTCAAGGTATGCTCCTTCAGAAACGATACACTTACGCCAACGAATAATCCAACCATCAAACCATTTTTGAACACTTTTTCCGGAATTGAGTTCAGTTCTCGCCGCGAATTCTCCTGTATGTCTTCTACCGAATGAAAACGGGTGCCACGAAGTGCTAATTTGAGTTAAGGAAAAAGAAAGAAATCTGCTGAAGACATATCTGATAAATAAGATGCTTGCTAGATGGTATTTGTTAAGTTTTTTGACAAAAAACGTTCACAATGATGGCCTAGTGCGAAGGCGCATTATCGTGATGCAAAATCCCAGAATTTTCTTTCCAAAAATCTAGCCTTTTCCGTCGAATTTGCTCTCTTAAACGCCGCATAACGCTAAAATAATATTCTTAATTTACCGTTTGACCTTCCGGCAGGAATTAAGAGTCCACAACACCGCGATAGTCAAAGAAAATATTCAATATGAATTTGACTTTTGATCGACTTTCGAATATCTTTATCGGTTTCGATTCAGGTGGAATGCGCCACTCGGAAGCTTGTTGAGTTTGCATGTCAAACTCGTAATCTCACTTCTGTTACAGTACGTTTCATGAATGTTGAGTCGGAATGGACTAGTTCTAGCATGTCCTCAACGACTCTTATGCGTTTGAGTTTTTTGAGAAAATTCAGGTTTTTTGGGATTAGCCGAGCGGTAACATGTTTCATACCCAAGTGATTATTTAAAATGGTACGCATCGACTCGTGTGACACAGAAAGTTCAGCGGCTATCATGAACTTGGCTAACTTGAATGAGGGTTTTCAGTCTCTATTTCCTTCACTTTTGCGGCTTTTTTTACCAGAGCGAGGCAAATCTCCATCACATCTTGAACGCTTTGTACCACTCATAAGTACGTATTTTTGATAAAGTCGATTCACCGCAAGCCATATGTAACATTTTCAGTGACTTACACGAAATTCCATTGGCGTTGCAATACGAAAAACTCTTTTTCGATGTTTTTGTCCATGAAACTAGCAATACACACTAGAAATGATCTTGCTATAATTTACCCGTCTAATTATAGTACTCTTTGCTATAATTTATCTAAATGACAGATGCAACTCGAACTCCACGCTCAGGTTGAAAACAGTAGTGCCAATCTAACAACAAAAGATAAAACCAAAAATGAATTTGGAACCATAAACAAATTATACATTCCCGATACTTTTTTGACCGAATGTATGTATTTCTAAAAAGTAAGGGGTGTGTCTAGTTACCTGCGTATGTAAAAAGTTGTCATATTTCAAGTACCTTTCCAATTGTATGACTCTAACAGACTTGCCACTATAATTGTATTTCAGATCCACTTGTAATCTTATAACTCGTAGTGGTATTAACGGCTAACTCGGGGTTAGTCAAATAATTTATCTTGCTTCACCTATAGGCAAAGGTAACGTAACGTTTAGCCGGCTGACTAAACGTGGTCACAAGTTTTAATGAAATAATTTTTAAATATAAAATACAAAAATAAGTAGAAAAAGATATTAAGAATTCGAAGTAGCTCGCGTTTGCCGCTCCTCCGGCCCGAAGCCGGTAAAGTGGAGCTCGCGACAGCTGCTCCACCAGCCTTCAGCCCGTTACGAAGTAGCTCGCGCAGGCCGCTCCACCGGCCTGTAGTCCGTCGCAAGGGAGCTCGCGTCGGTTCTGGTTCGTCACGGAGGAACCCGCGAGATGCTCGATCTTAGAAATTAAATGAAAGTATGTATATAAGTGAGGACGTCAGGACCTCTCGTCCCTGTGTACTAGCGGCGGCATAACACGCCACGTTATTTGACGTCGGGATTTCTAGTCCCAGTGTACTAGCGGCGGCGTCACACGCCACGATATTTGATTTCTATTGGATTTCTCAAAGACGTCTCGAACTGGCAGACTCAAGTGGGAGGGTCGGAGGTGATCGGGAGAGCTCGAACACCTTCACGCACACAAGATAAAATTAAATTCACTGAGTTTAGCTAATATTTCTTTTAATTCACCGAAACTATAAATCAATCAGAACTCAGAAATAAAATTATTTATATATAAGCAGCAAAGAATGGTCAGAGTAAAACGATAGGAGGAAAACTAACGGTTGCCTTTTATAGCCCCTCGCCGAGCGTTCTAGAAGTGACTTTTTAGTTTTAAATCAAATACTTCTTAATTGGTTATTGGCCAGGAACAATAAAGATGGCTTACAGTGAGAACCTGGCTTAACACTAGTTTTACGATACCTTTACAATAAAATAGACGACCTCTTAGCTCTATACCATAGAATAAAGAAAAACTGACAGATGACAATGTTAGATACAAAATGTCACAACATTCAATAAAAGGAAAATAATAAGAGATCACATGAAATGAGATAAATGAATGTGGAAAATAGACAAAGGTTTGCTTTTCAGCAGTACAACAATTATCAGATAAACAAATGTAAGTAAAATGAGTGTTATACAATTTTCATAAAGACTTTAGTACTTATTGAATCATATAAAGAATTGCTGTGCACAACAGCTCCTCAGGTGTTAAATAGATAAATAGATAATAAGATGTGATTTTGGTGTAACAAATGACCACATTTCCCCAACAACCCCGGAAAATTTTCAACTCATTGAAAATTTGGTTTTTTAAAATAATTCCTTGACCTAACATACAATCTCTTTCATTCTTTCAGCAAACTCTCTCATTCAATCACACGGAGGGGATATAGTTCACATTCGATGACGCATACTCCACAAGGAAATATTTAATTAAATTACGAAGGCTTCTTTTTTTAAATTAGGTGTCGTAACCCGCACCTGTTTGAAAACCCATATAAAAATTATTTACAATAAATGCAAATCATAAGAGGCTTAATAAAGCCTCTTATGATTTGCCTGTTTAGAGATTAAGAAAACCAAGTTTGGGATAAAACTCGGTTTTAAGAGTTTAAGAGAAACCCAAGTTCAAGTTTAAGAGGAATCCAAGTTCAAGTTTAAGACAAACCCAAGTTTATGATAACTCAGGTTTTAGAAAAAGCAAGTTTAAGAAGAATGTTAAAACTACATGGCATTAGGGGCTTTTTATAGAGTTGCCAACCGCTCGAAAGAGTATGGCTAAAGAACCTATATACAATTATAAGAATAAAATTAATAATAATGGTATTACAAAGTTAGCCTAATAGGTTGTATACGTCTTAAAACTAACTTAGAGTAATGAAATATAAAAATTAAATATTAAGTTTTAAAATCTTTAACATGCCATTTCCCTCTAGAACCATTAGGGTCTTGTAAAATAAATACAAGAGGTGACAATTTCTCTGTAATAGTGCATTTAAATAAAACTAGGTGCTAGTTTTGCACTGAAATAAGTGGCTGTGTTACTTTGTACGTAGTTCTTACGCCAAACAGTATCACCTTCGTTAAATTCCTTAAAAGTGTGTCTTAAATTGTAATTTGCAGTATTTCGTGTATGGGCAATATGTAAAGCAGTCTGAACCTTATCAAAAAAAAGCAGATAATAAACCCATATTAGTGGCGTATATATCTATGGGAAGAAATGTTATTTCGTCCATATTAATACACTGAGTATAGAGTGAACCACAAGGTATGGTTTCACGACCAAAAACAAGGAAGGATGGAGAAAAACCTGTAGTGATGTTTACTGAACTGTTCATGGTGTATTGAATTTTCTGTAAGTATGAATCCCATGATCTGTGATCTTCCCCAACTAGTTGTGCTAGTGCTGTGATTATTGTTCTATTATATCGTTCTGTAGGGTTAACTTGATGGGCAATATTTAGGTGAATAGGCTACAAACGGGACTTTATATTTTTCAAGAAATGCTTTGAATTCATTTGCTTGAAATTGGGATCCATTATCCATTATAATACATTGGGGAACACCATGCGACAAGAATACCGAATTCTCCACGTGTTGTATAATATTAGCGGTTGAAGCGCGGTTTATTGGGAAGTTTAAACAATATTTAGTAAAGCAGCAGGTAACCACAATAATGTATTGGTTACGCTGTCTTGTTATTGGGAGAGGACCCATTAAATCTAATGAAATTGTCTGAAAAGGTCTAGAGCATATTTTAGGTTTACCCATAGGACCATAAGGGGAGTGGTTCGAGTGTTTGATAGCGAGACAAGTGTCACATAAAGAGCAAAACTTTGATACATCTTTAAACATGCCAGACCAATAATAACTAAGAGACAGTTTCTTATAGGTTTTGAAAATTCGTAAGTGAGGATTATCTGTAACCCCATGGCAAGATTTTATTAAGTCCTGTCTCCTAGATGGAGAAGGGACTTCTTTCCAAATGAAATCCTCATTAAGATAATCAGAAGAGTTAGTGTAACGATATAATTTACAATTGAGAATTCTATAATTTGGATAGTCATCTAGATTATCATTGCAATTGGTAAAAAGTCTGTTATAAAGTTCCAACTGTGACTCGTTATTCGTAGTGATAGGTTCTGACATGCCTGTTACAGCAATATCTGGAGTTTTATTACCTGAGAGTAAGTCTGGGACAACATTGTCTTTACCCTTCTTATGTTTCAGGATAAGATTAAAACAAGATAATCGTAAAGTCCATCTTGCAAGTCTCCCCGAAGGGTTTGAAAGATTTCGAAACCACTTCAAAGCTGCATGATCAGTGTAAACTGTGAATTGGTTACCATTATCAAGATAACAACGCCAGTGTTCAAGAGCAGAAATGACTGCCAAAGTTACGCGCCCAGTAGTAGAATAATTTTGTTCGTGTTTATTAAGGGATTTACTCATATAAGCAATCACTACTTCTTTAACGTTCTGATCCTGAGTAAGCATGGCACCAATGCCAAAATTTGAGGCATCGCAGTGAACCGAAAAAGGAAGGTTATAGTCAGGACACGCCAGAATTGGAGTTAAAATTAAACATTCTTTTAATTTAGCGAAAGCGGATTCAGCATCTTTATTCCATAAGAATTTTGGACAATTTTTCCCCATAGAGGTTAATTTACTGAGAGGGGAAGCAATAGAGCTAAAATTTGGTATAAAGCGACGGAAACAACTGCAAGTACCTAAGAATTTCCTAACTTCTTGAAGTTCGAGTGGGATATTCTAATATAGCTTGTATTTTATTAGGATCAGTTCGTAAGCCTTGCTCATCAACTATGTAAGCGAGGTATTTAAGTTCTTTGCGAAAGAATTGACATTTTTCAAAGTTTATAGTAAGAGCCGCGTAAGGCAATTTTTGAAGGACTTTAAGGAGCAGTGAGATATGTTCATCAAAAGTTTCACTAATTTAGCGATGTCATCTAAGTAACAAAATACTTTTTTATCGAAGTCTGGGGTAAATAAGGTATCCATCAACTTTTGCTGAGTTGCCGGTGCATTAGTAAGACCAAAAGGCATAACCTTGAAAAACATTCCTCTGCCTGGGACATAAAATTCTGTCTTATCTCTGTCATCAGGATTTAAAGGAATGTCCCAAAAGGCTTTAGCAATATCAATGCTTGATAAATATTTAGCATTTTTAAGATTGTCTAAAATTTCGGATACAAAAGGAAGACTATAAGCGTCTTTTCGGGTAACTGCGTTAAGCTTTCTACTATCTACACAGAAACGCCATTCACCGTTCGTTTTAGGGGATATGAGTACAGGTGATAACCAAGGACTTTCGCATTTCTCTATTACGTCTAGCTTTAACATATTGTCGACTTCATCAATAAGAGCTTTTTGTTTTATTGGGGACAGTCTAAAGCAACGTTGTTTTATAGGAAGAGAATCGCCAGTATCGATTCGGTGACTTACTAAATTAGTACGACCAAGTACACCCCTGTCCTCAAAATAAATTTTCTTAAAACGTTGAATTAAATCTTGTGCAATATTTTTTTGGTTTACGGAAAAATGTTCGAATGATTGAACTTTATTTTCCACGGCACAGATTGCGTGATCGTTGGAATCGAGTTTTAGCTCAAGAGCGAGTATTTTAGGGCATATTTTAAACAATTTCCAAAAATCCCACCCAAGTATTAGTGAAGGAATTATTTCAGGGAAGACATGAGCCTTGGCAATATGAGTTCGGTTATTGAATCTCATTGGTAAATGAAAGTAACCAGAAGATATTGACTTCTGTTTATTAGCGACCATAAATTGATTAGAAGACTTGAATAACTTAAACCCTAGCTTTTGGAAGAGTTGGTGTGAATTGTTTCCTAGGATAGTAATACAACTACCACTGTCTAATTATCCAGAAAGATTTAAGTTGTTTACTGATATCTTAAAAAAGGTCGGTTGTAATCTCTCTCTTCGTCATATAACACGGAAATGAAATAGTTAACAACTAGAAGTTGTTAACTATTACAAGAAAAATTTGTAATAGTTAACAACCATTTCTTCCAATCGCTTAAGTCAAAATAGTATTTTTTGTTTTATATAGGGTTATTCAAGTCGTAGTTAGTTTTTTTCAAAATCAAAATCAAAATCAAAAGTCATTTATTCAAACTAGGCTGAGAGTCAGCACTTTTCGAACGTCAAAATTACATAAGACAGTCCCCCAAAACGCCCGCCCTTCACCACTTCCTAGTGCTTTACCTGGGAAGAAGAAGTGGCGCAACAAACTCCCCGGCAGCACAGCTGTCTGTTTAGTTAGAAAACCATTGAATTATATAATTATAAGGTAATCAAAGAATAAAAACCTAAACACAAAAAAAACATATTAAATTATCTGCCATATTTAAGCTAGCCACGCCAATATACCCAAAACAGAAACCAATAAAAAAATCAATGAAAAAAAAACAACATAACTTAATACACAAATAAAAGCCTCCAGGCATAAGGGGCGTGACATCTTACATATGCATTATTGGATTATTTTTTAAGTAAACACAAATGATAAACTAGGACCATCGAAGTACATAACGCAAAGATCAGCCATTGCCCCCCTCGCCATATTTGAGGGAAGGAGGCAACCCGATCCCCGACGCTACCGCAAGCAGTGACATCTACGGGAGCATGACGAACTCGCTGCCGGTTGCTCAGGCAAGAATAATTTAAGATCAATTGTCGAGGTCGCTAGCTAACCACTTATTGCAATACAACTCATTGAAAAACATTGTAATGAGCGGATCATGTCAATAATAAATGAAGGTAACTAAAACTAATTGACTTATACAGTCAAATAAAATTAAAATAAATATACGAACTCGTATACCCTGTCAGTAGGTAAGCTGATTCTGGAGAAAGAACACAAACATTGTCTTGAGTTAATTACAGCGACCAGCTATTCTTATCGTTTAAGTAGTCGTTAATTGAATAATATGCCTTTGAACAAAGGTTGGATTTTACTTGAGCTTTAAACGCATTAAAAGGCAAATCTAGCAAAGAAGAGGGTAGCTTGTTATAAAAGGTTATGCCTAGCCCAACAAATGAGTTATGAACCTTATGAAGCCGGTGAAAGGGGGCACGTAGTTTGTTCTTATTTCTAGTATTAACATTGTGAAAATCACTGTTTTTAGTGTATAAGTGTATATTTTGCCTAATGTATAAGATGTTGGCGAAGATGAATTGTGATGCTACCGTAAGAATACCAATATCATTAAAAAAATCTCTAAGAGAAACTCTGGCTCCTAGTTGATAAATTTCTCGGTCAGCTCGTTTTTGAAGGACGAATATATTTTGAATATCAGCAGCTTTGCCCCACAGCAGAATACCGTAGGACATAACGCTGTGAAAATAACTAAAATAGACTAACCGTGCTGTATCAACGTCAGTGTCTTACTTTCCTGACAGCGTACGCGGCTGAACTGAGCCTCCCCGCTAGGCTTGATATATGTGGGCCCCACTGAAGTTTGGCATCTACTGTTATGCCCGGAAAAACTGCCGAGTCTACTGTTTCAAGCAGCTCTTTATCTAAGACGATGTTGGGTCCTAGATTTCTAACATTCGGTAAGACGAACTTTACACATTTAGTTTTCTTAGCATTGAGAACTAGGTTATTTGACGTAAACCAATCCGTAACCATTGAGAGTGCACTGTTTACGTCGTCAAACTCTTGCCTATTCCTGTCTACTTTAAAAATAAGAGAGGTATCATCTGCAAACAGTACAACGTCATAGATATCATTTAAATATAATGGTAAGTCATTGATATACACTAAGAACCAGAATGGACCTAGTATTGAGCCTTGAGGAACACCTAACTGAACTGGAAGCCCGGATGATTTCACACCATCGACATCTACACATTGGAACCTATTGTGTAAATAAGAATTTATTACATTTAGAGCTTCGTTTTGGACACCGTAATGACGTAGTTTACGCAAAAGCGTGTCATGGTGCACGCAATCAAAGGCTTTAGAGGGATCACAGAAAACTCCAATAGCATTTTGCGATTTCTCCCATGCATTAAATATGTGTTTCAGCAGAGCAACACCCGCATCTGTAGTTGAACGTCCTTTTGTAAAGCCATATTGTTCATTATGAAGGAGGCTATTTAAATTAAAATGTCTTAGCAACTGCTTAAGTATTAACTTTTCAAATATTTTGCTAAATGCTGGTAAGATAGAAATAGGCCTGAAATTGCCAATGTTATTTTTATTGCCAGATTTAAATAATGGTATGACTTTACTACTCTTCATGAGGTCAGGAAAAGTTCCTATATCAACACATTTATTAAAAGTAACAGCTAGATAGGGGGCTTCGATGTCTATTATATTACTTAAAAGTTTAATTGAGATGCCCCAGTAATCCACCAGTGTTTTTAGATTTAAGTGTGTTAAAGACGTTAATTACATCATTAGGCGTTACATGTTCGAAGCTAAATATGCGAGTACATTTTGGCACACTACTATTCAAAAGATTCTCAGCTTTAGACGGGGACGAATTTAAGGAGCAAGTCGTAGTTATAGGTATATTGGCAAAAAACTCATTAAAAGCCTCAGCTACGTCAGCTGCCTTATTAACTAATTTGTTATCCACCATAATTTCAAGTTGATTTTCTTGTTTAACCGACTTACCCGTTTCATTGTTAATAATTTTCCAAGTGGTGGTTTTGATGGTCAGATGGAGAACATTTAGGACAGTTAGTAATTTTTACACCTTTCTGACCACATCACTAGTTCGACTCATTAGTTCGATCGTCGAACTAGTGAGAATTTTTTTCTCAACTTTTCGACCGTCACGTGATCTATTCAAATATATTTACCGCAATTAAAAAAGTACTAACACCAACTTTTCCGCATGTTAATTGTATTTGAGCATCAATATCGGCTGGTAAGTTTATTTTCTGAATGTTAATAAAAAACATTAAATAATATAATAAATAAAAAATCTTATCAAAGTAAATTAATTTTAAATAAACAAAACAAAAAGATTTCACAAATCATCGTCATATCACCCGGAAGTCATCCACTGTACATTTCCTTTTATGCATCCTACCCATAGCACCTAGGTATATACATCGTATATTAAACATTTCACTGAAGGCCCCACCACAAGGAGTGAGGTAATAAATAGTTTTTTCTCTCTTAATTTGAGGGTACATGTTTTTTGGGTAGTTGTTTCGCAAAATGGATGTATTACGCTGTCCATTGCAGTAGCAATGTTTTAATTCGTGATTAGAATAATTGATTATTAGATAAAAATAAATGAATATCTTATTCAATAAGTCTAAATGTTTCATGGAATGAACTATGAACATAATATATTCATAGTTCTTATTTAAGTAGAACTTAATAATACATGTACTTTATAATAATATAATACGTAGAAGTGCGTAGCTGCTAGCTCCCACTACCCAACTTTACGTTGCGTTGCGTTTTAACTACTTAGGTCATTTTTAATTAATAGGTTAGAGCAAAAAATGTGTTTAATATTTTTTTTATAATCTGACTGACTGACTAAATGTATATATTTTTTTACGCAGAAAACATCCCTGATAGATATTTGGTCAAGGATGTGGAACATACTACAGATGTGCATAATTATTTAAGTGTAGATGAACATAAACCTTTTATTAAACGAAACAAGCGTTTTTTTTTTTTTTTTTAAATCTCAGTAGTTCGACGGTCGAACAAATGAGAAAAAAATTCTCACTAGTTCGACGATCGAACTAATGAGTCGAACTAGTGGGAACAAACGTTTAAAACAAATCAAGTATCTAGGTTTAGTGCAGGATATTAAAGTATGACCCGTAATGCGACATCTAAAGCAAAAATTATCTTTGTTTAAAAAACTCGATTGTTTGTCAGTGGATATTGCATTTAAGTTTTGAGTATTTTTCGAGGTTGAGGGTATAAAAGCAAATTCATTAGCATAGGAATTAGTTTCACGTTGAGGTTCATGAAAGTCTCGGTCTTTTTCAGAAAAAGGTTCATAAGTTTGACATGTTGTTATTAAATCGTCTATCGTTTTTACATCTTTAAGGGCAATAAAAACTGAGTAGCAAGGTCATTATGAATTAATGTTTCGATTTGTTCATTTTCGTTGAGTTTCTTAGATAGAAGGGCAAACATTCCGAACATGATTGAGACATAAACAATTATTGTTTCTGTCGCACATTGATTTCTATTTCTTATAGCCTCATGTAGTCTATAGTCGTAGTTATAAGTTCCAAAGTCTTTGATAAGTAAGTCATGAATGTTTTTCCAAGTTAAGTAAGGATTTTTTTTATACTGGAATCGGAACCAATGAAGAGCATCTCCAGAGACTATCTCGAAATATTTTAGAAGAATCTAAAATATTTCGAGATAGTCGGAATTCTTCTATTTTTTATAAGAATGATCTAGGACAGGTATTGCCATTAAATGAGAATGTTTTTTAACTAGATTGTAGGGAGGTAATTGGAGAGTCTTGAGATATAGGCATCGTTTGAGGAATAGAAAGAGGTTGTTGAATCGTATTAACAAAAGTCTGAGTATTCGACAGCCATGACCTAGCACCTTGTGACTTCTTTTTATTCCCGAAAATAAATAATCTGCTCAAAGAGATACAATTTTCGTCGCCGGAAGATGCGCTGTCAGTGTTCGAGTAGGCTGTAAACGAGGCGGGGGGGAGGTGTGTCTACGGCGGACTGGAAAAAGATTTTTGAAACTTGGTTCAGACGCATGAAACCTTGTATAGATACTAGTGGAGAGTACTTTGAAAAGATATAATAAAAAAGTATTAACGTACAGAACATATTTTTTTTCGCAAAACTTTCTGAGTCCCACGTATCTCGAAAACTGTGTGTTCTATCGCAAAAATAATGAAAATTTCGAACCGCTTTATTAAAACCCCTAAAACTCAACGTAGGTTATATATTTTTTCAAAACAAAAAGTGAAAATTTTCATATAAAACTGTTAACTTTAAGCAACGTTTAAAGCCCATCATGTTTATAATTCTCACTTTATTTTATTAGTTTTTTATAAGTAAAAAACTAAGGAGTAAGCTCCGGAAGGATTGCTTTCATTAACAGTTGCGCACGGTATATTGAGCGACCCAAGTAAATTGAGGAATCGCCATCAGTAGCTCTCAAACCACGAATCAAACCAGCTTTGGAATCTACTAGAGGACCAATCTCTGACAATCCTATGACATTATTGATGAAACCAAATAATGAAAGCAAATTATTGTTTAGTTTCCAGTTCCACATGACGAAGTATTTTAACACTTGTCTTTCAGGGCCTAAGTAGTCGCTCTACAGCACCTGTTTGTAAAACATAGGTATTTTAATTGTTGTGTTGGATGTGAAGAGCCATACAGTAGATAGCAAATACCTATTAAATAAACAAAATCAAAAGTCATTTATTCAAACTATGCTGATTCAGCACTTTTCGAACGTCAAAATTACATAAGACAGTCCCCCAAAACGCCCGCCCTTCACCACTTCCTAGATCTTCGATATGCGGCTCACCCGTTGTCGCACCTAATATTTTAAACTACAAGGCGTATCAAAAGTAGTATTAGTACCAGTACTAACTGTAATTGATGGTACACTACATGTACCCTTGTCGCTGTGTAAATTGTATGCTAAAAGATTAGCAATTTGTCTCCTACATCTAGGTGGCAAATACATTGTATAATTTGTCAGTTTGTAATCAGTAATAAATTGATTACAATCAAAATATAAAATAGTGTCACTATAACGGCAAGTCCTATTATAAATTAACATATTTAAATGATAAATGTGCCTATTTTGCTCATCAGACAAATACTGAGAATAAGACAAGGCACAGAAAATAAATTTACAATTATTTGTCTCATTGAGATGTAACATCAAATGGACACATTCAGTTATGTCCTTTTTTCTTACAGATAAGCTATCCCCATATAATAATATAACAGCCGGTTCAACTGTTTATTTTTGTTAATCTAATATTACAAATTAATTGGCTAATACTGGCACCGGGTAAACAATTATTAATAACATAATGTTGTGAACACTGATTAAATTTACTACCAAAAACCATGAGATTCTCTCGTTAAGTCTCGGTAAAACTCCCGTTACTGAAGTAAGCTTAAGTCCCTTTTAACACGTTCAGCCTGCTGAGCAACCGGTGCCAGAATGTGTGAAAAGGGGCTTACTTTTCAGTTCTATTTAGCTTGGTATTTACATCTATGCAGTTTTCGAAAAGGACAGCTTTATCTTTAGATATAGCTACATCTCCTCGACAGAAGAAAGCTGGCCAGGGTCCAACACCGGTCTACAATATGTTTAGTATCTATTTGTCTAGTACCTATACTGATACTAGACAAACAGATACTAATGGGTGGTTATTTGTTATAAAAAAAGTAGTTTTAATTTACAAAACTATTAGTAGTTTAAAGAACCATGTGGGGTTTTGTATGAAGCCCTTCTCTACAACAGTTATGGGATACGTGTCAAATTGTTCATTGGGACCCAAAAAAGCCTTCTAACACAGGTAGTTTGTTGCAAAAACCATTGTGTTTATTTATAATAAGAAAAATACTTTTCGGCAAAAATTAATTAATTTTTTAACAATATTTTTTTTATTTTTCACAAACAAAAAACCATATTTCACGCAAACAAATGACGATTCTAGATAAAAAGGTACTTGATTCTCAATTTGAAAATCATAGAATTTATTTTCAGTGTTAAAGTTAATTTTTATACTGACCAAGTTTGCGCTAAAAGTAAATCTTACAAATTTGTCTAACGAGGATGCAGAAAACATTTTATAGATACCACATGGAAACCTCTCTCAATGCCGACGCAATTACTGAGTCACCATAACTTGAAATAATAATCAGAGATTTGAGGAATTTTGGCTCCTGAGACACCAGTATCTCTTAACTTAGTTCGGGACCCCGCTGTTCAAGTTGTTTTTGACCTCCAATTGTACAATATTTTTTGTGTATGTAACTTTAAGTATGTGTTTTTTCTTTTGTACAATAAAATAACATTACATAACATCACGCCTGTAATCCCAGAAGGGTTAGGCAGAGGTGCACCTATAGAACACCCGCATTACGCCGGTTATGTTTAGGTCCCATGTAATAGGGGGCGAGCCTATTGCCATCAACCGGGCACAAATCCAAACTCCAGGCTGCTACTGAGAAATTCTATATAGATAAACCCAATAATACTTTGCCCGACCTGGGAATCGAACCCAGGACCTCATGCGCAGCGGTAGCTCTTGCGAACACTAGACCAACGAGTAAATGTGTTAGAAATAAAGAATAAAATTTATTTATAAAACAGTATATTATAAAACCTAAGAACCCCACGTTTTTGAAGGACGTCGCCATAGTAAAAAAAATATCTATCCTATTAGACGCTTAAAATGACAACTATTTCAAATCTGTTGGGTGGCGGGGACGTTTCTTCTCATCATCCTTTGAATCCTTAAACCAAGTAATCACATTGGGCAGGTTTTAACCAAACACTCAACATATTGTTACAGTACAATGCCAAAGTGCTGACTACACTTTTGTTTTGGCTAGATAAACCTATCAACAGCCGCAATGCGGATTTCAGGCGTCTCAAGATGAAATATAGATAGATAGAATACTCTTTGTTACGTACACCTTATGTTAGCGCAATATGTTTTTTTTTTGTTTCTTCAAAATCATGTTACAGTTTATCTCAAATATAGACAATGAGAACATAAAATAAGTAGATCGCGGAGTGAGCACCTGTGATAATGACATGGTCACAAGCTGCCCGTTGTACGGTCTACAGTACGTCCATGGCAACTGTTTGTAATTGCCAACGCCTTTATTTGAAATTTTATCTAAGTGAACATGCACATAATTGCAGATAAGATAAACCCAAGGCGTGTTACAGTGCAATTTTATTAAAAACCAAATGTGTCACACACGAAAAAAAGATGCCTCAAAAGATCATTTCAGACACCAATCCATGTAGATTCTTCACATGATCTGACCAGGATTATGTCTGGACTTTTAAAGAGACCTCTGCGTTTGTTTTGGCCTTTCTTCTCAGAGTACTCAGAGAGGAAACGCCGAAACTATTTTACATTACTTGTTTTATTATTATAATTAATATTTTGTATTGTTATAATTAATTGTTGTTTAAAATTACAAATTTGTGTACATTAAACACGATTTGCATGCCCATGACGGTAGAACATGTAGCACTATTAAAAAAAGAAAACATCTGTGTACTAATTACCCATGTTTCATCATCATCATCATCATCAGCCTATATTAGTCCACTGCTGGACATAGGCCCTCCCCAAATGAGCGCCATAGCGCCCTGTCTTCAGCTTGACGCATCACAATGTAAGACAAGTGTTATGTGTTATAAAGTAACAAATTCACGCAACGTGCAGACTTGGTCTCGTCTCCCCCATGTTTGCAAACGAATAAATGATTTGATTTTGACCTCATCTAGTTTAAAAATATGATTGAATATGTATTAGTGTTTGTACAAATCTTCAGAAATAAAATCATTTATCATTTACTCACAGAATGCAAAAATAAATGTACCTACCTATAACTACACAACAAAAATAAGAACACAAGTACATAACAAAGAACGCAATCAGACGCCGTCGTACTACTATGGTTTTCTTCGTTCAAAGTGTAGTTGAGCGTGGACACGAGTATGTCAAGTCGTATTAGTCTTTAGAGTATGTTCAGACATAAAGAGAGCAAGCAACAATAAATTATTACAGTTAGGAGACCGGTGATAACTGGGTACTTCCTTCATGACTCTTTTCACAACGGGAAAATTGTATTAATCGGAGACGAGACGAGACTGCACGTTACGTGAATTTGTTACTTTGTAATACATAACACGTGTACATTTGTCTTATATTGTGAGATTGAAGTCTGTGAATAATCTGAGATTATTTATTTTCACAAGGTTCCAAATTTTCCTTACCTCAAATTCCTCTTTCTCATTCTCCTCACAGTAATAATGAATCTCGATTGAAAACTGACACCACTTTCTTGTTTTTAACGGCATGTAGGTAAATGATTTATTAATATAATTTTCGTGGATTTCATTATTTACGCACTAACTTGAAATCGTTAAGTAACCTAAGGAAACTTTTAATTAATTGAGGTAAACTTTTTACTAGTTATTTTTCACTAGGTTTCTTTAATTACATTTATTTATCACTTCCCTAACATTAACGGCAAAAACAGATAATGAGATAAAACTGTAACACGCGTTAATTACCTGATAAAGTTGATACGAAACAGATCCAGCAGCTCGTCTCAAGCTTTCACTAGTGTGTCAACTGTACAAATTAAATTTACACTCCACTTAAGAGCACCACGCTCGCTCTGTTTACAGTATTCATATTTCAGTTCTCCCTTTGCACTGTTAACTGGGGCGCGGCATTACAAATCTGTCAGTAGCTTGCCCACCGGCGAACCATGAACAAGCGCTACAATTTTTCCCAAAAATAAGTATTTATAATTTTGAAAAGTGAAACCAAAGGACTAAAAGAGACCACTTTTTTGATAGGTCTATTTTAATACTGTCTGGCACTTGCCATGGTGTCAAAAGGGTTGTTGTTGACATGTCATGGGGTGGTGTGGTTGGGCGCGTTGGCGCTGGCGCTGTGGGCGGGCGGCGCGCGCGCTGCCTTGCGGTACGATACCGCTACGCCGCACAGTCCGCCCTACAGCAAGTATAAATATATTCCCATACAGTGAGTACTTCTATGTTTTTCTTATTTTTCTAAATTGTGTAACCAATCCTAAATGTTGAATTGTTTTGTAATATAAATAGGTTTCCTGCTCTTTTCAAGAAAGTGCGGAGTAAACGTAACATAGATTCAAACTATTTTAAAATTGAAAAAACATGTTTCGCACATAATATTGACTTAGTCTTAAGACTTTATTCATATTCTATGGTAGTTGTGATTGCAAAGAAAAAAAAATGCTATAGCTAGTTATATTTTTATTCAAAATCCTTTAGAAATTTAAGTATACGTCGCGCGTTCGTTCCCGTCTCTGATTGTTTAAAATCCAAGCCAATGCCTTTCAGCGGACGGCTAGTACATAATTTTCATTGAGCTCAGCTTTTTAATCTTATTAACATGGCTTATTATTGATTCTATAAATACTTATTTAGATTCTATAAATAATTCATTTTGTACAAGCATCTTCAAAAAAAAAACACATAGTTACAGAGGTTTCAAAAACCTGTTTCATAATTCTGAACTTTAGTGTTGGCGAGATCCCGGAGGCGTCTTTGTCGTCCCCTATGGAAGAGGAGTCGCACAGTAGGATGCCGATCTCTGAGTTCATCCTGACGGCCCTACGAACAGCTCTGGACGTCGTCAGGAATGTCAATAAGCGACGTGCCATCACTGCATCTACCGCCGCTAATACCACTGCTGTTGCGGTATGTATTTAAACTTTTAGTACCCAAGATCATCATATAATACTCATGACTGGACACATTTGTAAAACGAGCAAGAAATAAAGAGAACATCAAATGTAAATGTGGTGCGTGGCAAAACTAAAAACTGTAGTCGTTCATCCCGCCTTTTTTAAGTTGGGAAATGTTGAGCAATCTGAGGATACTTACACTAAAACTTTGACAAGAACTTGACTTGTGGTTGCAACCTAAATTCCAATTCCACCAACGAGGATACAGAAATTTCTTAAGGAAAGTTCTTATTGCTCTTTTTTGAAATTAATTAGCCAAGTGTTTAACACATTGCGTTTAATTAAAAAGAAATACTCCGTTAAAAACCGTCACATCCAAAATGTATTCATGAATAATTCGTTAGTTATCTCGATAGACATTGGAGCATACAAATGAATAAATTGTTAAAAAATCTCAAAACATTCCGATTTGCATGTGTTAGTAAACGATGTTCCAACATCGTTTACTAACACATGCAAATCCCAATTAAGTCATTCATAAAAATTAAACAAATCGACCGTAAAAATACTGCACATCTGAAATAGTCTGAACATTCTATTGGCATGTGGCCGGAAGTAAATAAAAGAAGGTCACAGTACGGTACCCACTGAACTGGGCAAAGTAGGTGAAGTGGGTGACCGACTCCATGGCGCTAACTGGATGATTTAGACATCCAGCCGGCCGGCATGCGTGCCACGGTTGACATGCGCATGTAAATCGAACTATGAAGCCTACTTAGCTTATTTCTTATAATTCAGTCTACATTCATGTGATAGTTTCCGATTTGGGGTCGCTATAATTAGCACATTTTTGTAAATGATTTGTCACGGAAACTTTTATTTTAGTTTTTTGGACTATTTGTGGGCAGCTACTTGCACGCATAGGCGCTTAGAGCTGATTATAAATGGAGTTAAATACCATACGAAATTTTTTAATTTAATAAAAGTTTTAAGGATTAGCATTAGGTTAACTTAGGAATATAAATAGGGAATTGAGATTACAATAGAGGAATAATCTTAGAAGGTCTTCGGAATCTTGTTGACTCGAAGTAGCCAAACGTAAGGTTTAATCACATGGAGTTAAACTACTTTGAAACTAGAATAGCAACTTGTCACACGTTACGCACAGATTGCTTTAACAAGAGAGAAGTAATAGGGATACTTAGGTCGTGAAGTTATTAAAAGAACTTATTATTTAATTTTAAACCAAACAAAATAAATATTCTGTAGTTTTATTTTAAAATAAGCTGTGTTAGTTTTATCTTCATTTCTTTGTACGTTTATTGACACAGTTTCGGTGTCAATTTTAGTATATAATAAAATACAGACTGTTGGCCTATTTTACTGTAATGAAACTTTTAAATTACAATCTGTTGACCACGGTTTCACTTGATTCCAGCGAAACTACTGCCTGTACTAGGAAAATTCTCCTAACAATTTCGTTTGCTAGTAACACATGACTTTTCCAAAAATTTCTGTTCATGTGTTTTCTATTCTTGATTTAATTGGCAAAATAAATAATGTTTTTGCTTCACTTGTGTAATGAGAATTATCCAAACATTTTCTACATATTCATTGAGTAGCATTCAATACAATTTTCAGACGAAACCTTTACAAAGACGAAATAGAAGGAAGCCGAAAAATGAGACTGTTGGTAGCGGTCGAGGCTTTGAAGATTACTACGACGATGACCACCACCACCACGAGGAAACCACCACTGCGAAGCCTATGAAGCAGAAGGCACGGTACACCGACCCCTGGGCTGGTTACTACGACTGGGTCATCAACGAGGGATCCTTCAAATTCTGGAGTGTATTCCAAGTGAGTATTTTATTCGCTACATACCATATTTAATAGTGGACGGGTTCATTTTCATTGAAGAATTTGGCACGAATGAAAAAATCTAATGAGCGGCGTTTAATTATATGAAAAATTTTGCTGTATTGTAATTTCGTGACCAATGAAATATTTAATTACGGCTACTGAGTGCCTCTACTTGTTTTTGACACACAGACGCCGTCGTCATCTCCTGAATGCGCATAAATAGACTTGACCTCAAGCGCAGCGTAGCGCATCGTAGCGCGAAAATTATTGTTGGTTATAATTTCGTAACAAAAAGTGCTATTACGAGTACGTTGTCATTTGACGATCAGCAGGTAGTTGGAAGACATAACATTGACATAGTTATGAGCTAGCCATGTGATGACCGTCGCCATAGGGCGATGTAGCCAGCGAGACCTTGCGAATGTCGTTACGGACAACCATTTCCTAGATCGAGGTTTCGACAAAAATACGCGTGTGTATTTAGATAAACATAGACCTCGTTTACATTAACTTATTTCTCACCATTAATACTGTCTATATCTACTAAATACGAGCAATTATTGACAACGCTTCGGCTGGTTGTCGAAACGTGATATTATTTTCACGGCCGCAGCTTAAGTGCTTCTTCTTTTAAATGTTTCCTGATTTTTTCTAACTTTAATGATAACGTATGCGTTCGTAGTAAAGGGAAGATATATCAAAAAAACTTCCTCTATTACAGTTCGGTGGTAATTATTAAAAACAACGCCTAAAACAGTCTTTGTCTAATCAAAGGAGCATTCAATCAAATTCTTTAGTTAATTAATACAATATTTGGAAGACAGCCGAGTCAATTGAATGTTTTGCTTGTGGAACTATTATTTAAAAGAAATTCACGTAACAGTTTGAGCAGTATTTTGTAAAGTCGACGTAACGTTTCAAAATGGTGGTCACGATCTCCTGGCAGGGTGGAGGAGGAGGGAGGATGTGAGCAGTTCCGGCGCAGCGGAGCGGCTCGTGCGGGTCGCGGTAATGACCCAGCGCTTATTGTGCCTGATCCAAACCTTACCTTACCTCGTAAAAGCTTATCTTTGTAAACAGATACATTATTAGTCACTGACGGATGTTTCAATACTTTAATTCAGTGAAACGTTGTGGCTTTGTTTGGCAAATAAAAGCTTCCAAGCCAAAGAGCTATTTAAACTTTAAATCAAAGACAGTGAAAAAATAACTAGAATAATTGAAAAAAAAAAACACAATTCAACACGGGTTAAAGTCATACGGGTTCATAAATTGCTGAAATACCAGAATATAATTAAAACTGCCGACAAGTGACGTTTCACTTGTGGTAGAGGTTAACGATTAAATCAATAACCTAAGATAGATCGCTTTTGGTGATAGACAGTATTATTCTATCTGTCTCTAACAAACAAATAGCGGTCACCATGTTATTGGAACCCTTACTTTGGTTATATTGGGACGTTAAAACCAGATATTGATAGGTTTTTCTATCTCCAGTACGCCAAAATTGGTGATAGATACGTTATTGGGTGCGGCTGTCAATCACTACCTACTCCAGACAGGGGCACTGATCATTGATTGCCACAAGTGTGAATTACACCCAAAATCCAGTTTTCTCAAACCTCTGTCGATATATCTGAATTTAGTTCTGCTGCTAAAGTGCCACTTTCATGTAATTCCAGCTGTTCACTGCAGCCTTGCTTCTCTACGCGTGCCTGTCAGCCATCTACTACGCCAAGTTCAACCCGATCCTGCCCGACTACGACAGGGAGTATGATGACTATTTCCTGGAGCGTAGCGTAGGAAGAAACGCCAGGAGTCTAGAGCAATACGAAATGCCTTCAGGGCACAGTTGGATCAACCCGAGAACCTTCCAGTTTATATTAGATGCCATATCCAAACATTACGAGGAAAAACTCTGATAGTTATGTAGGTACTGTATAGTGAACGTATTTTAATACTGGGTAACGACGACTAAAGTTAGATTTAATTGATTAGAAGGAAAGCTAAAAACAAAATGAAATGAAAAGGCTATAAGAATGGAAAACGGGAAGAGGAAACATTTCAATCTTCTTTAAGACGATGTTTTCATTGGCTTGTTCAAAGGCTGCCTGGTTCCTTTTTACCACACCTCTGCACCTTAGCCCTAAAAAGGAGAAATTTAGGTTTTAGAATTTTAGCTTTATTTTGCTTCTGGATTACTGTTAAGTAATTTAAACGACTATCTTTGTTACCCTGAATTAAAATAGCATTCAAAATTTGACTGAAAATATGCTCAAATAAGGTCTTTTGTCAGACATGCGGTCTCGTAAGACTAATCTAAATTACTTAGAGTAAAAGTATGTAGCCCCGATTTGACTGGAACTTAATTGTAAGTTCTTATTGAGTCGGGTCTGAACTTCTGTTATTATTTTACTATTATATATAGTTCATAAGATACATTATCCTCAACTTTAGTTCCTAGAAACATCAAAATAAACCTGCAATGTAACAAAGGAAGTTTTATTGGGATTTATTCAGCGTGAGCTAAGTTTTAAGGGTGTTTTATGGGCAAAGTACGCGCGGGAGGCGTAAAATTGTGTTATATGGGGTCCCGAGAAGCCTCTAGCCGCCGGCCATCTTTATGTGATGTAAAGCCCGCATCGTGCGGGAATAAACGTTCGGCGGCGAGACCACTACGACTAAGGACCGACGTACATTGCCGACGAAAGAGGCATAAAAGGAACTTAATTGATAAACTATGTGTTCGTGCCCGGCTAGCCCGGGGTCTATTTCGTCCAAAATAGCATCACAATTTCCGTCGCTCTCGTTGGATTTTCCAAAAACAAATCTTTTATACAATGGTTTGTATATTATAGATACATTTCCTGACAATTACAAAAACACGACAAAAATATAATAATACAAATAGATGCAGCCGCTTTGAAGTGAAGCGCGGACAAACATTTTTGGCAGTTATTTTAATTTTTATAGATAACATTTAGCATTACAAAATAAGGCATGCCTTTTTAAGACTAAAGAACATCAATTGATTTTTATATAAATAAGTATAAGAAGAAGAAGAAAAAGATAACGGAACCATGTAACGCTTATTCTTGGCAGAATGTTAGACATCTTTATAGTGAGATGCAGGGTATTGTTATGACTCTTGTCAGTTTTATTTCTTAACTATGTAATTGTTTCGCAAGCGGCTGTACAGATAATCAACGCTGTCACGCGACTGACAAGGAAAGTGGGAAAAGTTCGTCTTTTGCAATAAACCTTTAGAGCTGTGAAGGGTTTAGTAGGACAGTTTTTTTTTTAACTTACGATACATTTTAGTTTCGTATTAAGTAACTTGTTTTTAAAACTATGTTACTTTATTGTTTCACTTATCAAAAATCATGGGAGATTATAAATTATAGGGCCAGATAGTCAGATAGTAATGTATATTTTTATTGGTATTTTTAATGTCGTGATCTCGCCGTGCCTGTGTGCGTGGCTGTTTACGCGGCGCGGCTGTGCGGGCAGCGTCCCGAGTTCGACGCCCGGCCGCGACCACTGGCTGCCTAGGACATGCACAGGATGTCGCTATTATACTGCCTTTACTACCACGACTTTCCTTGCTTATTGCTACTTAAAATATCCTGTTTTATTGCGTCAATCTTTAGATGGTATAACTGTTAGTATCCATTTTAATATCACGCTGTCTAAGCTTGTTTTCACATGTTTAACAAAAAAAAAAGTAACTACAAAAATGAATACCTCGATGTCTTCACAACAAGCTAACCCAATAACTTGTTTGAAATGTACGAGTTGTATGGATGTTCTCTGGATATTATTAATAAGGCTTTTTATAGCACCCTAACTATAGCACAAGTTAAGATGACTAAGCGCGGTACTCCGTAAATAATTAACTATTAAGTACTATGCGTTCACCATCGTTCAAGTATCTTTATTGTCTACGAAGCTAATTTAACATAACAAGGATTATGCATGTGTTTTTATGTGTTACTATGTACTGCGGCCTTGTATGTTTATTGCTATGCTTTAATTTGTTGATAACAGGTGCTCACTGCTATTGTTACAACAAACAGATTTTAATTATTCGGTATTTATAACGATTATCATAAAGTAATTGTTGTGTTATTTAAATATTTGAGATTCTAACTTGAATCTTGATTTTAAGTCTTGTGAGATGTTTTGGTTCGTTTGAACTTTTATTTTTTGACGTCTGTTTCTACAGTAGCTTCGTAGTCGGGGACCGCACACTGGGGGAAACATTTGTTATTTGTTTGTATTCCGAGGACACCGACAGTTGACTGTCAGCAAATTGTATTTGAATACGACGGCTGAAAAGCGTTGGCATCTTTGCAAAGCTGACTCACTCATCGATTTGCGGTTGGTTACGGCCATTATCTATGTAGAACGTTACAATTATTACGAATCTATTAGAAACAGCTACGTCCGATAGATAGCGTTACAGTAGATAGATAGCGATCTTTGGGCGATCAATTAAGCTGTGTAGCCGTCGGCGGCTCACCACAACACGGTTTCCGAAATGTTCCTGCGGTTTACTGTCCATTGCCCGTGTTCATATTTTGCGCTACAATTACTTTGGAGCGACGTACGTGTTTGTGCGACCCGGTGGAGTTGTGTTGGTCGCTGGTCGCTCGGCTGCTTGCGCCCGCGCTGGTCTCCCGGCCGCGGTCGGGTAGCCGCGCCAGTTCAACGTTCAAGTGCAGCGCGGGCGCACATCCCAACAGACCGTATAGCCGCGCGCGCGCTGATGCCTCATGCCGCTCGACATCCGAGATCCGAACGAATTTTTCAATACAACCTATTAAGTACGGTGTTGTTTTAACTACAGCATTATACCTAGACTTTATCTAAGTGTTCAAGTGTTTGTTGACACGTTTCGTTTGAAACTGTTCGTCCTGAACGTGCTGTGCTCTTTTTGGGGTCGAATAAGAAGGTAAATATCTTTTTACAGTTACTCTAGATACAGTTAAGATAACTACGACATCAGGTAAGGATAATATCTTTACGAGCTCAGGACAACACATTTAGGTCAAAAGAGTTGTTTAATGTAATGGAGCGTAAAGTATGAAACGACTAGAAGTCAGCCTGTGTTCTGAAATATTATCTTTTATCTATAACTCGTTAATTTAAGCTTGTTATATGAGACTTCCTTCATATTGAGTTAATCACGTAACATTTAACTTAAACGTACCTATTAATAAAAAATTAAAATATGCTTAAAAAAAAGAAAAAAAAAACATTGAATGTTCCATTTTTATAAAATAAATCATTCTAACACCATATACAAATTGTCAGTGCCAACTAATGCAAAAATTTGTCAAAACATAATTTAAGGACAAAATTGTGTTTTTTCATTCGTAGCATCGATCGTAGCGCATGCGTCGTTCCTTATAAAGACATCAACGATGCAGATTCGTGCATTGTATCTTTACTTTTCTTTTTTATTGTGTTGTCAATTAAGTGCCTGTAATAAATTATTATACATAATAAATCATTTTAATATTTTCAAATAACCAATATCTTAAATTACTATATATTGTATTAAATCAATAAAACATTAATGCAGAAGGATGGGCAGAGACGTTAAGGTGTTGAGAACTATTTTATTTTTTCGTTTACCCGCACTGAGATACTTTAAGTAATATAAGATATTATTCCCATGTAGGTGATAATTATCATTAGGAATAAAGATCTTCAAACCTAGTAGAGATTTAGGCAAAACATAATTTAACAGTAATACCGTCTTTTACCTATAAGGTTATTAACTCCTCACATACCGATAATTCAATAAATCTGCACGTGACGAGACATGAAATTAACGGTTATATACGTATGTGTCAATCGTCGGCAGTAATTGACGCAAATGTATCATTAGTAAAATTATGTTTACGGTTACCTACTTAATAAACGCAGCAGTCGGGAACCGGTTAGCGTTGATTAATTACGATTGTAGCACTTCGATATTAATTACTGTGCAACTACACTACAATTTGCGCAAAATTAATTGTTTTAATAATTAAGAGTGATGTAGTTTTAAATGATGTAAATATAAGCATGGTTTGCAGTTACATTTTGTTTTGAAGAGCAAATCTATACTTCAGAGACCTTTCTTTTAGTTAGTTTAGTACTAGATAGTTCTACTTCAAACCAGATTCTTACTTAGGGCCAAACCCAATAACCTAAGTCAGATCGCTACTGATGATAGACAGTATAATTCTATCTGTCCCTGTCAAACAAATACCTGTCAAAACGTTATAGGCTCGCATACTTTGGCTTTATTGGAACGTTCAAACCAGAGATGGATAACAATTGTATTAACTCTAATACGTCAAAATTGGAGATAGAAACGTGATTGGGTTCGGACGTTAGTTAGTTATGAAAGCAGCCAAACTCTGATTTTAAATTTGCTAGACCGAAAATTTGGCTATTACCACCGCTTAGCTGTCATGTTGACAAAAAAGGTTGATCGCAGCTATAATTTTAGTCTAGCAAATTAAAATCAGAGTTTAAGCATCAACATTCTTCCTCTGCATCTATGTCAATCACTTGCTCAAAAAGCACTTAACTTTTGCCACGTTATTTCCGAAAAGTTCTAAAAATTCTTGTGTTATCGTTTCGACGACGAGTATCTTAGCTATTGTTTGGTCAGCTCACAACAATGAGCACACAAGTAGATTCCCTCGCACTTCCAAAGGTTATTTAACGGGATATTTCGGTTGCTATTCAAGCAATACACTTCATTCATTTCGGATAACTCGGTTCAATACCTTCTCGTATTGTTATACGAGTATTATAGAATCTCAGATGAACTTATTTATAATCTCGTGAGCAACCACAAAAATACGAGATAAATTCTGTCGTAAATAACGAAATTTGTTTATTTTTAGTCGAATGTCGATTTTATTCGTATGCAAAAAAATAAGATACGGTTCCAGTTTTTGCATAAGAAAATAATATAGTGTAATAATCTATCCGTGGGACTTTGGACTATAAAAAATTAAATGATAGGCTTTAGTGGGTTGTAAGAACGACAGTTTTGAACTGAACTGACGAGTCGTCACTGACAGGGTTTATGTTTTTAGATTAACATCTAGATTATGACGGGTAAAATAAACTATCACGTATTTCTGAGGGACAATTCTCGTATTTTTAAGAACGTTCGCATTCAATCTCAGTCTCAATCTGTCAAAAATACCTCAATATTCGTACATTTTTGACAAGTTTTTGACTTTTTACTGTAGCCGAGGTGAGACTGCGACTAGATTTTGAACCTTTTTAATTACGAGAATTGGCCTTCTGATAGTTTCTGTGACGAGGAGTTGGGAGACAAAGCCATGAAAAATTTAAGCAAAAACTTTTGGACCACATGCTGAACTTTTATTAACCTTAGAGTTTCTTGTCAGTTATCATCTATAAATAAATCATTATTATAGATTTTCAAATAGTGACTTTCGTAAGTGCATTCAGGTTTTTTTCGACTTTAGCCAAAGCTGATTAGGTATAAGATGTACTACATGAAAGCCGTTAATCGTCATAAATATTTTTAAGTGACACACACACATAACATAACGCGTGTATTCCTTGAAGGGTTAAGCAAAAGTGTGCCTATTCACCGACAAACCAACATTTTATCAGTTAAGTTTTTTAAGTCCCAAGTGTCCCAGATATACTTGATATTTATTAACAAGCTTTCATATTAAGTGATTTCCTTATATTCCTTATTATGATTATTCAATTGCTGTGAAGGCATATTATTATTAATGCGTTGTCCTAATAAAATCCAAGCCGTCAAGTACTTGCAAACATGTCAATCAATAAATTACTTTGCCTTACAAGGAAAAATATTGTATATGATTATAATACTCGTCACCTCAGGTATAAAGTGTAGGTACTGACGGTACATATTTCATACAGCATGGAAATAACTATGATTACATACGTATGTAAAGACCTAGTTCATAAACTCCGCATCTGACTGAAAGTATGGTATTTTACAGTAAAATATCTAATAAACGTATTTATATCTATATCGATCTGAGCATAAACTAAGTATAAGAGCTGTCAGTGTCACTATCTTCTTTGGAATATTCACACTGACAGCTCTCGAACGTAGTGTAGATGTGCTCATCGCGTTCAGTTTCATTGGTGAAATTGGCACTTAAAAGTAATTAAAATGATGTGCAAAAATTCCTCGCTTTTCTTTTGTAATTTTCGCAGGCTTCGTAGCAGATGGGTAGGTAAACAGCAGCATTCAAATCAAACAGATTTTTATAACACTTTTAACTTGCCTAAATATTTGCCTGAATGCGATGTGACGTTGTAATCATGACGAGTCCTAATCGATCAATCGGTGTTTTTTGGCAAAACCAAAACACTTCTGTTATACGTCATGTTAAGGCAAACGCATATTGGGGCGGGCGACGCATTACAAAAATCCTCCTTCATCACTTTCGTACATTTTCGAAGAAACAGCGCACACTACAAGCGGCCGCACCGCATGTTTTTGTATGAAAATGAATGCATTTTCATGCAAGTGCGCTGCGGCACGTTGCGGCTGTAATGGGCGCTTGACTTTAAACTAAATATTTTTTTAAAATATTTTAAAAAAAACGACTTCGTTACATAATTATGATAATGAGGAAGAGGGCGGCGTTAATAACGGGTAGGTAGCGCGGAGGCTCCAACAGCATTCTAAAAACATTGTTCAACAAGGTGGACAGCCCCTTTATTAGGCACTGGGTGCAGAAGCACGTGCCAACCCCTCCCGACCCTTGCTCGAGCCAGCCCGCGCCGCTGAGCCTGTAGCTTTAAATTCGTCCCAAAATCAAATAAATCCTGATCCAGCTAGTCCCTTGCTGCCCTCTTCCAGCGACGCCCTAAGCCGAGGTCCGTACCCCACAGGGGGCGCCCTTAGCGTTTTCGCTTAGTTTTAGTTAGTATTTAAGTTTAAGTCCTGGCTGGAGGCCTTAATTTATTAGGGCACCACAGGCAAGTCCGCTTAAGCAGACCTTACAGGTTGACCTGCGAGAGGCCATACCAAAAAAAAAAAGGCACGTGCCAACGTTTGTTGAGCCGCGTAGGTATTAGTTGTTGTTAGGTTAGTTTGTAAGCTTTACAAACATAATTTTAAAGTCGTTGTTACTTATAATACATGGATAGTGTGTACTTTTATGTGCGATCAGCAATAAACGTAATATAATAATACAGGGTGGGACAACCTGTATATAATGTCCGTAATTTAAAAAAAACATAGCAAAGATTTTATCTGTTATTTTTCTGTTAACTATTATGCCCCGTCCCACAGTACTGCGACGCCATACAAACGATCGCTCGAAATTCAAAAAAGGTAAACAAATCGATTAACGATTTCTGGAATCATAATCTAGACACATTAAGACACAGACAATCTATTAGAGGGTAGTTTGTAAGAGGGTAGAAGTCATTTAAATAAACACCTTCACAATGAATTTGCAACCATTTGCATTTTTACGCTTACGGTTTTCACTTCGTAAATTATTTTTTATTCGGCGTGTGCTCATAAAAATTATGGAATTTTCTAGCAAAGGTGTGTTGATTAAATATTAATAAGTAGAATGATTTCGGTAGCTTTCGTTTTCTCAATAAACCGTTTTAACTTAAAGAGTTTTTGTTTTGCTATTTTTTATAGTTAATGTTAATTTTGATAGCTTAGAAAAAAATGGTAGTTGCAAACTCAATCGTATTTTGTTTGTACCGTAGCTAAAACCTTTGGGTTTCTTATGTAGTTAATTCTATGTACCCTAAATATTTTGGGTTCGGAACATCCAATTTTTTTTTTCTAGATGCACCTCGAAGCATTTTGAATTCTGACTGCTTTTACGCATGGCGAGACAGCCCAAAGGGGTGTAAGATAAGCGGAGTTCAGGAGAAAATTGGAAGAATTTATAACTTGAAAAACTGTTCCGAAGATACTCAAGCATTGGTGTTAGAAAAATAAAATATTTTGTATGGTAATGGCCAAAAAGGGGACCAAATCAGGTCAAAACATGGAAACTTTAAAAAAATATAATCCCCCATGGCTTACTGAAAGTTTGGAGTTACCGAACTCTCTTCGCTCTCTAAAAGACAAAGAGATCAGCTCAGAACATGGTTGTTCTCGCGGGAGAAAGCCAAAGAGTTTTGAAGAGTGCGCGCCCTCCACAAAACGGAAAAAAGTGAAGCATTTGGCTGAAAACTACTCTTCGAGTGAATTGTCTTTGCCACATACAATCCTTCACTACGTAAACTCATCCTTTCTTTTCTTCACTTTTATCAACGTTTGCGAGAAACGATGCGAAATACAACTTGCTTCGAACTGCTATCAACAACCTACACCCGGGTACTTTTCCAAATATTTACAGTATAAGGAAACAGAAAAAACTGTGTTTTCCATCAGATGAAAGTATTGAAATAACAGAAACCTGCGCTGAAGTCCAACTCCAACCTCTTTTGGATCACACATCGATCATCGCATCTCGAGTTGTTGAGTCTCAGAAGGAAATATTACAGCAGATATCTCCAATTCATGATCTCACCATCCGTAAACACCATACCCGAAAGAGTTCTCGCGTTCATACGAACAGGGACCTACAAAATTTGCTTCTTCTGACATCTGAACCGAAATTGTCGTCAACTCTCCGAAATTTTTACCAATCCCTCGATCAACTCTTCACTCATTGTGTAACCTCAGCTGAGGTTACACAATGAGTGTAAAATGTGATAATCCAAACATGTAAATGTATTTTACATCATTTAAGATTTTATTATGTCTTGTAAGTTTAGTAATTAGTAGGTATTATATAACTTTTACATTTAGTTTTACATAGTTACATTATAAATATGTTTTTTTTTTTACTGTGAAATTATTTGTTAAAAATGTGTAAGTATTTTCATTTAAAAGAAAATTACAATAAAGCTCAAAAAATAATTTTGCATATTAGAAACTAAATAGAAACGACCTCGACCTATTCATAAACATTTTAAATCAATTTGAGAACATTTTGAATTTTGAGCTATTCTTTGTATGGCGTCGCAATACTGTGCGTCCTATCACCCGACACCCGTTTGACGTCGACTTACGCGACACCCTGTATATTAAACACAGTGTCATTTCTTCCATCGTATCCAACTATCTAAGCATAGAACGACAGTGACACGCAAAAATAAAGTTTTATACCCAGGTGTGATGACACCAGTTATGTAGGTGTCACGCAAGGGAGTGACATCGCACCTTAGCGGTAAGTCACTGTTATGCGCGTGCGCACACTACGAGCTTGCGATCGTTTCATGCAAAACATCGCATGCCATCCGTGTAAAGTAGTTTGTTTTAGATGGTAACTGTCCCCATGGTACCTGTACACGAGTGCAGTATCTGTAGTGCTATTCTGTAACCATCTCACCGCGAAAACTTAGGCGAAGTGAGCGTGGAGTAAGCTGTCAGTGCCACTGATGCTAGGGATTGACCAAGACGGGATAACACTGACAGCTCACTCGACGCAAGTCTTCACGGTGAGATTTTAACAGAAGCGACATGCAGATATATTTTTGATGGGTATGTTTTTTTTCGTCTTATTATTGATTCCCTCTACCCTATCGCATCATTCAAGCCGATATTACCTACCTTTACCAACAACTGGCGAAGTTATTGGAATTTGTAAACTGAATCGAATAAGCAAATAAGGTTCAACATTATTCTTTTACGTAGATCTGAGTAATGGAGTCTCAAGTTCTAAAAATTCTACAGGTAAAACTCAGTCGTAGATAGATCCAGTCTGATAGCAATCAATAAAAGCTTGTTTTGACTGCTTTTAATGGTCTTTACCTACTCACAAATAGCACTTAACAAGTAAATGATTTTCCCAAGAGCTTTAAGGAAGTCGGCTAGCTTTAGTGGAACTATTAAGTCTAAGGATTCTCACGTGTGCTTGCTAATAAGCTCACGATCAAGCAAAACAGGCATAATGACTATCAGTACGTTGGAGGAATAAGAAGATCGAACAACGCTTTATGTATAGTCAGAGAGCTAGCTTGTCCAAAGGGTGGTTTTGTTTACTTGTATCATGTAGGGCTGATTTCTCTCAAATCAGATAGTTTTATCTCAGAAATAAATAATGCAGAACAGCAGTTTTGTGTAGAAAATATTTCAAACTGACATATTTATCATTCAGTAGATAGTAGAAGTTATCCGACTATTGAAAAACTAGGCCTTAGTTAACAAAAATAACGTGCTAAAACTGTATGACAATTTAATAAGTTTTTCTTGTAATTCGTATTTTTTCTCACAAAGACTACCTACTTATCGACATAAGGGAGAGAATGATTGATGCGAGAACTCGTAATTTTCGAATCGTGTTTGCTTACCAAATAAGGTAGAAATAAATACACTATGGGTTGGATAATACATCTTTATGCACTATTCAGTCGTTGCTCTAATACAATTAGCTGTAACCACTTGCACTTGCTGCAACAAACTGTGTAAATACTCCATTGTTTATTTTATCGCGCTATTATTAGTAACTAAGTTGTCGAGCTTCGCAAGCCGCAGGCTGATACTTTAACTTACATCACTTACGTACGTAACTTTGCTTTACATTGTATTTAACACTATCGAGATTTGTGATATTAAAATTAATAATTTATAAAAGGCTTTAATGTTTCTTATCTGGTCCTTAAGTTATCTCAAGTCAGTATTATTTGAAGTTTCATAGAAACATTTTTTATATTTAGACATTAGATATAAGTACGAGTAGAGTATGGATTTAAATACAGAAGGCATGTGAGGGTGCTTATGTCATTGACAATGCACAATCGTATAGGCGATAGTAAAACCTTAAATTTATATATTATCTTAGCTGTACAATGTACATAGTCATGAATGGAATGCTAAACAACAGTTTCTTGCGCATTGTGATAAGAAGTAACGACAGGTTACGCAGTTAAATGTGGTTGTTTAACTGAAAACCTACATTTTGTTTGTTTAGTGTCACAACTAGCTTTGCCTCCACCTCAGCTTCAAATGAAAAACTACAAATACTGTTGTAACAAATCATATCTATTGTTGTTAAAGATTTTACTTATCTAAAGGCAGATTTTTCATTAATCAGATTACTTTTACCTGAAGAATAAATCTGACTGTTTGATATATTTTCAATAGAAAAGCTTGGTAACATAACATAACATCACGTCTTGTTTCCCCGAAGGGTTGGGCAGAGGTGTACCTTTAGTACACCCACATTTCGCCAGTTATGTTAAAGTCCCATGTAATAGGGGGCGAGCCTATTGCCTTCTACCGGGCACAAATCCAGACTTCGGGCTGCTACTGAGAAATTCGAGATAGAACATCCCAATAACACGTTGCCCGACCTGGGAATCGAACTCAGGACCTCATGCTCAGCAGTAGCGATTGCGACCACTAGACCAACGAGGCAGTCAAGCTTGAAAAAGCTTGTTTATCGGGAATAATCAATTATTTACTAAGTATCAGTACAGTAGGACCTAAAATTATACGTTTTTGTCTTACTCCTGGGACAAAACCAGAATAATAATTTGTCAGATAAAAGTAATCTGATGAACAGACATGCAACATCACGTTGCAAGAAGGGTGATGCAACCTCATAAGTACCTAATTCCGAAGACAATAACAGCAGGCCGCAATGACAGACTGACGTTTCATATGATGACGTCAAGTGGTCGCACACTCGCACCATGTTACGCTTAGGGCACGAGCTCGAGTGGTACGAGTTCTAGATCAGTTTACTGTTACAGCGGTTACGCGTCACGCATATCTTGCAACAGTGTCAGATACGCTACAAGTGCGTGTTACTGTTGACAGGCAGACAGTGTTCAATAGTTAAAGATATAATTTGTTGTTAATTGAATTGTGTTATTGATTTTAAAAGAAGTAGGCTGCGGATGGGATCTTCATTCACGAACTGTAGAGTATGAATGTAACAAAGAATAAGTACTACGTGAACAAAGAAAATAAAAAAGTTGTGAGTTGTCATGGGACAACAGATTGGAACGAAGTTCCTTTCGCTGTTTATTATTTATTATAACAGAGCAATATAATTTGGTCTCAAGTTTCAAGTGTCAATATAGTTTTTGTTTTTAGATTACTATAATAAAATAAAATAAAAATGTACATGGACGGGCATAAAACCTTTTTCGTTTTCAATTTTATAAAACTTTACTCCTACCGCAAGCTCCGATATAGCTATATAGAACTTCGTTGAAAAATCGTACAGAAATGTCGCTTTGACATGGAAAAACAAGGAAAGTCCATAGGATGCATTAGAATTCAGACTGCTGTCATATTATAAAAATCATATTGAGTAGGTAACCATACCTGTTCAATATGGATCATGACCAAAATTCTGTGTACTCAGTTTTCTTGTAGCGTTCAGCTACTAACTATCAATAACAACAAATGTTTGTGCCAAATAATCAATAAATCAGCAAGTTTGTGAGTAACAAACATGTAGGAGGTACGCAAAAACGCCAAGCAATAAATCATAAAAAAATAAGCATAGTTTTTAAAACTGCGATGAATCGTAGCTGATGCATGTTTAGTCAGTCAACCAGACCGCGTTACCGTTACACCATCAATCGTTTTCAGATATGTATCTATTGGCCGTGTCGTTAAGCTCTTCACAAGCGGTCTACATGACTTTGATGTGTCTTTATCGCGGTGATTGGTTATTTTAATATGATATTTCTATAGTATGCGGACAATTAAGAGATGTCTTGTACTCTTTATTTTATTGTTCATTAAAACGCAAAGTAGAAAATGTGCAGACCACAACTCTATTATAATCTATGAAATCTAATCACAAAACATAAATCCGAGGTGGTGGCCAGGAACCAAAAGCAATTAACATTATACTTGCTCGAGAATCTGCATGTCGCTGGATTATACATAGTATCACAATCACTGTTTCATCGTGTGCATCAACACACAACTATTTATTTAATATATTTTATTCATCAATAAAAGCGAAAATCTGGGACCATTATTCAGTGAATACAATACGTCAAATTTTGGTGAATCAGCAAAAAAAACATGTTCTTTTTTTAATGAAATATGTGATTTAAGCGACATTTTATCTAGCGAAATTAAGAACAAAAGGCATTTAATACCGAAAAAGTGACAATGTCGTAGTTGTATACCGGATGACTATTATAGCGTCTGTAAAAAATAGGGTATAATGGAAGAGCGGAGAAAAAGTCTTTGACGAAGAAATTTTGAATTGATCTTTTCATCAATGTAAGATTTTTACATATCAAGCGATTTATCAATAAAACTCCTAATTTAAGTTTCATGACAAAATATAAAAATCAGACGAAAAATATTGAAGTTCTAATGATTTGATCTATTCGGTGGCCGGAAATTATTTGTATCGTCAATAGCACCAAAACTAAAATTTCACACTACCGCATCACTAAACCATAGACAGTTTCGAGCGGCTATTGTTTATAACTTTGGCAAATTTGAAAAAAAAACTTATTATGTAATAAGCTTACAAAAGGAGAAACTACATTTGAAAATTGATAGGCGTAAAGACACCACATAATCAAAAAAATTCGCAATATCCTACACTAGTTATGATCTAACTAAAAACAGCACTGTATCTAATCTAAATAACAGATGCAACTCAAACTCCGCGCCAAAATGGAAAACAGTTGCAATCTAACAACAAAAAAATTGGAACCATAAAAAAATCACCCATTCCCAATATTTTTTTGACGAAATGTATGTTCGAGACTACTAAAGAAAAGATAGAATTTGAGATCTAATCATAACATTTTGTAACAATAGTATGATTTAAAAGAGTGTCCGTGGAGTTTCATGCCCGTTCTCCATAGGAACTTACTAGGCTTTAGAATGGTCAACTAGCTTCATCTTTCTGACTGACCGAACCATAGATAATTAGAAAGTGCCTGTAAAGTTGGTACATATGAAATTAATGTTTTGTGTTAGTCAAACGTAACACACACACTTGCGTAATTTTAGGTTTTTTAGATCAAGATTTTATTTATTTGTAAAAATAAGTTTATAATTCTCATTCATATAGGTATTACTTATTATGTAGGTATGTATGACTATTAATATTGTAATCGATTATACACTTCTAACAAAACCGCATCATCACTATTTTTTCTAACAAACATTTTTTTAGATGATTGTATATACATTAGAGTGATGAATAGTTAGTAGGTATTAATTGTTTCGGTCGTGCCCAGATATTAGATAACATAACACAACTGCATGGAGAACACGTAATTGGGGGTGACGTCATCGAGGCCAGTGCCGGAGTCACGGATGCTCCTGACCTGAGGACGACTGGTGCTCATCACGACTATAAAAGCTCTGCCAATCATCAGCAGCAGGAAACGATATACCTGCTTCTGATTACGATAATAGGTGTGAGATACTGAATTAAAGTTGAGGTTTTTTAGAAAAAAAACTATAAAGGTGTTTTAGGAAAACAATATTTAGGCAAATGTTAAATTCGTTTTAGGCACGAATTTGCACATGCGATAACTTTGTTGTATTTATTACCTACCTTATGATACGTGGGGCGCACAAAAAATTTCGGAACAGAATTCCAGAAAACTACTATGAACGGCAAAAAAATAATTTATTGTTTCTCAAAATATTCTCGGATATCGTAAATGCACTGTTTCAAACAATTATACTGATGCAAAGCATCAGTCAAATTGTATGCTATGCGATCCACCGCGAGAACAGCTTTTTCAGACCCAAATGTTTGTGTAGATTGATTGAACTTGACTCATGCCTGTGTCAGAAATAATAAGATGCCCGAATCTTATGGTAGATCACAAGCCTGTCTGTATCGACAATACGGCACACAGCATCGATGTTTTTTTTTGTTCACAGCGGTGGACGTGCGACCAAATTCGTCACTGTCAATTGACACGACCGCGCTTGAATTCTGCTATCTTTTATCTGTCACTCAGCTGCTAATACAGTAGTCGTCTTGCATGGTACTTCATCAACAAAAGCAATTCGAAGCCGAGCAAGGCTTTGGTGAGCTTTCAAATTACACTTTAAATCGTAGAAAATTATAGGTACTATAATTCACGCGTAAAAAATTCAAGGCCTTGAAGACATGCACTTTTTAAATTGACGATGCAAAACAATTGATGAAAATGATGAAACAAATAAAGACAGCTAAAGAATTCCATTTTCAAATGTCGTATTTACCTTTTTAAAGTGGCCAATTCCGGAACCCTGCGATTAAGTGTCATTTTTGCCTTAAACGTATTGTACTCTATCTAATCTTCGTTTGTCCAGTAAATAATAACAATACTTCTACCTAAGTAATCAGTGATTCAAACTCACAACACATAAATGTTAATTTGAAGTTTTTCAAAGAGTTGAACAAACTATCGCGCACGTTCTTAAACCTAAAAAGCGCTATTAGGAATATAACGCAATTCCAAATAGAAAATAAATTTGGTGAATTATAGCAATCATCATTATTTTCATTACGAAAGTTTGTGTTGCATTTTATAAAGTTTTTTTGGCAATATTTTTCGGGTTTCAGATGATTAGTTTTAAATGTTGGCATTCGTTCCAGAAACAAAACGTTTAAAACCAAAAGTTTCCTAGAAATTGGGACCAGCTTCGTCAATTATTGTACAAAAGTTCCATTGTAACATAAATTTATCATCAAGGTAAATGTCCTTGGATATCGTTTTGTTATTATATTGGCACCCGTTAAGTAGAAAAATACTTTGATCATTCCAACTAAATAGTAACGGCGATCTCCGAAATTGGAAAGAACGTCTCTACGTAATACAAAAGTCATGCCACATAACTTTATCTGGCTTATTTCTTTCCTGAAAGATTAATCGACACAGTCTTCATAATTAGTGATACCTACCTACCTGAATCCAAACTGCGTATGTGTCATAAAAGTAAAGAGGGTATCCTAATACATAGTAACGCATCAAATATTTCTGCTTGCCAGATGACCTTGTGTTCATAATTATAGATATCAACAACAATCGGTGTTTCGCAGCCTATTATATAATCTAGTATAATACTAAACCAGTATGCATATGAAGCCTTAGTACACGTCAGATCGTCAACTGTAGGCACAATAAGCCGACGATTAAACTGTCCGATTCACGCTGTTGTGGTCGCAGTGCTCTTTGTTGTCACTATGACATAGGATGACACTGTCTGCTCTTTGTCGCCTCTTTGTCTCTCTTCTAGCCTGGTAATAATTGTGCTAACGGAGTAATTCTATGAAGTGGCCGGACTAGTCTAATTATAGGGACACAAACATGTTATGAAAGGAATTACTCGACTATCTTCCATTATTGTGTGGCAGACATAAGTCCAGAGTTTCTTTTGACAATCACCTCTCTGCCAACTTGCCAACTTAATAAATATAAAATAAAGACGGTTTAGAAAATTATCAATAATGAAACGAACAGGAACAAAAAGCACAATTCTGATTACAAACCGGAGACGTCATGTGATGGTCTCTTTTGCGATAACAAAGAAGTTGCTAAAGAGTTTGTAAACTTGTTTACCAGTGTCCCACTAAAAACCACTGAAACCTTAAATTCTTTGCCGTCGCTCGCTTTTGATTTAATAATGGCGAATGTTTCAGCCTGTCCAATTGAATTTAGCTTTAAGCATAAACCCCATAACAGTAATAAAAGCTTTTAAGCAAATCAAGATCAAATTGACCGAATATCTTTGGGAAATGTCTATTAAAGTCCCACCCAGTCCCACAGCACCTCCATAATTGAAACTACAGTGCCTTACTTAGCCTAAGATTTTAATTTGTGTGTGGATCTAATGAAATACAGTAAAGTAATAACACTTTTCAAATCCGGGGGCAGTAAAGATACCAATAGTTATAGACCCGTGTCCGTGTTGCCGCGTTTCAGCAAGGTGTTTGAAAATATAATGCTTAATCGAATGCTCAATCGTTCCGACAGTATTAAAATCCTTCACGATCAACAGTATGGTTTCACCAAAGGGCGTTTTATACTGGTGTTACAAGACGCCATAGGAATCTTTTGTGACCTCTCCAAGGTATTTGAACGGAACTTTGCTCTTGAAACTTGAGCATTACGGACTTGGAAAACTTGCGCTCAGTTTAGTAAAATCTTATTTAAATGATAGACAACAGCAAGTAGAAATAGATTGTGTCAATTTACTTGGTTTACAAGTAAAAATGGGTGCTCCGCAAGGCTCGATGTTGGGTCCTTTCCTCTTTTAGTGTATATTAATGACCTATTCCGTTTATTAATAAACCAACCACAAATGGTGTTATTTGCTGACGATACTTCCATAATTTTTAAGGTAGATAGTGCTCTACTGCTGGTCCAAAATTGGTTCACTGCTAATGTTTTTGTATTAAATTGAAATAAAACTAAGTTCATAAGATTTTCTTTGCCAAATGTAGTGATTGTGAGAAAGTATGGAATCAAGAGAAACTAGAATTCCTTGATAAAACCGTATTCCTGAGGATCACGCTCGACTCAAAGTTACAATGTGGTCCTCTGGCAGGACAACTGTTCATCAGCTTACGCCGTCAGAAAAATCTGTCAATTTACTGATGTAGATACCGCTAGGCTGGTCTATTTTAGTTACTTTCATAGTATCGTCTAACGGTATTTTACTTTGGGGACGGTCTGCAGACATCGAGTCTATTTTTATTCTGCAGAAATGAGCCATCAGAGCCATATATAATCTCCGCAGGAGCGATTCTCTAAGGGAAATGTACCTTGTCAATATATCTATGAAAACATCATGTACGTAAGAAATTTTTTACTTCTTTACAGTAAAAGAGGTGAATGACATAATTATAGTACTAGGAATCGGGACCTATTAGTTCAACCAGGTTTTAGACTGGCCAAAGTAGACTCATCTTTCTTTTTTAAATGTTACAAAAATACCTCCCCACATACTTCAATTGAATGAGGCGAAATTCCAAAGACATTTAATTATTACTTTTATGAAATGCACAATATGCAGGCAGGCATAATATTACCCGTCTAATTATAGTACTCTTTGCATAATATACGGGCGCCGTCGGTTGGGGCTGGTCATCTCTTAGCTGCCACGGCTTATTTTAATAATTAAATTTTGTAAAATATACGAATTCCGTTGTTTGCTTACCCTGAAGCTTGAATACCTTCCAAGTAGTACTAAAGTATGTCCCTATTCTAAAACCAGTGATTAGCGTTGTATAATGTATCAGCACGAGTGTCGTGTTATCCGTAGCTTGCGCGCGCTAGTACCGTTTTCGTCCGAATTCCACTGCAATTTGCGTTACCTCACCCACATTTTATGCGACTATTTAAATTATCTTGACATATATTCAAAAAGAAAGCAGTACAATCTGCAAAATTATAATTCTTGAACATTAATGATTCGAAACCAGTATCTAAACCTCTTGGAATGCTAAACCGGTTGCGAACGGGTTAAATCCAGCTGTGTTTATAAGTGTGTGATGAGGATGTTTGTAATGGGAAAAAATATCTTAAAATGACTCACACAAGTATTCCACCAATTTTCAAAATGCTTAATTTTTGGAAATACCTTTAAAATAACCTGAATAATTGATAACTTTTAAAGGATCAACTTCTAAATCCCAGTTTACGATAAGCATCGGGTATTTCCTGTTCCAAGGCTGAGTCGCATCGGTCCACGTCCGAGCGGCGACGCGACGAGCGATGGCGGCGCGAGCGCAACGATGTCGGTGTCGACTCAATGGAAAGGTGACATTGACATTGGAGCGCGGCGAGGCCGCTCTGCACCTGGGAAACATTGAACTTGCATTTTGTTTACCAACACCACGCGGACTTAAACTCTGTTTATTTAAATAATTCAAGCTTTGTACTCAAGTTTCGGGAATAATTTTAAGAGCTTACAATCTCAATACTACGGTAGTTAAGATTTATTCAGATTTTTTACGTGTGTTATTCTCATCATCAGAACTTTTGCTTGAGGCATACTTCGTATCTAAAATCAATTGAACAGGAACACAATAGTATCCTAGAAAATATATCTTAAGAGCCCTTCAACAAAGCACCCAGTTGGATAACTTCAATAGACTACAAACCAGATCATAATTACTTGGCCTACGATTCGCACAAGACCGCACTGATAAGCAGTTCCCACGGTGGCCATGCTTGCTATGAGTCAGCATCATGCAGGACAAGGCCTGGCTGGCTTGAGCAATATATACGTGTTAACGACGTACAAGTGTAGTAGCGGCGCGGCGACGTGCTGCGGAAAATTTAAGGGCATAGTTAGTACGATGTAGTGTGAGATAAATGTAACGCAAGTTTGATGTGGAGCAAGTGGTGGTATCGTTTTGGTACTTATATGTGAATGAGTAATATAATAAGTATTATTGCTTAACTTCTTAGTGCCAATTTCACCAATGAAACTGAATGCGATCAGCTCATCTAGTGTCAATATTCCACAGAAAATAATGACACTGACAGCCCTTATACCTAGTCTATGTGCTGATCGCGTCCAGTTTCATTGGTTCAATCCACCCTAAGTATACCTTAGTAGGCTTTTGGGTTCTAAATAGGCTCCTTACGTTTCTGGAAAACATATCTAAACCAAACATAGTGAAGACCATAAATATCGCAACGCTCACGTTGAGGGCCAATATTTAAAATATAGTATAAGTAATATATAAGAATATTGACGTAATTTATTTTAAACACCTGCTCGGTATCACAATCAGTTGCCACATAAAAACACCGTATCACCGTGCCATTGTTTTTTGTACATCCATCTTGATTGAGATAAGCCGAAGAACACACGTGGAGCCGATGACCAAGACTTCCTGATATAAATCAACAATTAATTTTAACATCGCAACCAGTTTTTGTTCAATGAGCTTACTGAATACAGCCATGAGTTATTATGATATTACGTTCAGGTAAGAACAATATTGTATAATATTCATTGATCCGTGGTGTCGATTATGGAACAATTGAGCAGTGCAACGGCTGGCCCTGAGCTGAGGCCGAATACTACTCAATCAATGAGATAAAAACTTGAACAAAAACAAATATTCGGCACCGTTTCGTTTTACGCGTGAGAACTGTCACAACTTTGTCAATTACTGGTCAATTTTTTGACAAGATAAATCTATTTGTTTGGAACTGGCTTTCAGGAAACGTAGAACAATAACGAATAAATATTAATATATTTCTTCGAGTGGGGGATATTTTGTGGATTGGGACAGATTTCTTAAAGATTAAAATATTTATGAGGAAAAGTTTTATTTTCCTTTTAGAGGATTTGTATAAGTTCTTTTTGAGGAAACAATTTTGCCCAAAAGAAAAGGTCGTTTCGGCGTTGTCATTAACTGACTCAGTGTGTTTTTTCTTTTACCAATACTAAATTAATTAGGTATTAGTTATCAACAATTAACGGTAAACTATTTTTATTTTTACGACTACAAAATTTATTTAGCGGATCATTAAGAACCGAATAAATAACTATGAAGATAAAATTCAAATGCCAATAATATAATAATTTATGGAGCATTCGAATGCCACTGTCAGTCTGTCGAGGTCGGGTCGTTACGTTTTAATTGAAGAATGTCGTCGTCACGATTTTACAGTAATGTCACGTCACTAGTCGTAGTTCCAGTGGCAGGTATTTGACCGATTTAAAATCGTTTCCAAAACAAACGGCGATGGAGCGAGCTCTCGAGTGTCTCCGTGAGACACTCGAGAGCTCCATCGCCGTTTGTTCAGAGCTCGCTGAGCAGAGCGAAGCAGCTGGTCCCGTTAATATATTTGAATTACTCCAAAATAAATTGGTAACGTGGGACTCGTAAACCCGAGATAGAGTTATCAAATGAGAAACTTTAATGTTAATTGCAGTAACACAGTGGTAGACATTACACACGACGTAGTGATCTCTCAAAATATGCTTATGAAATTTATAAAATGCTAGAGAGCCTCAACTACATCATTAATGCGTGCTGCATCGTCATCCCATGTTTTCGATGCAAGGCATGCGCCCGTGTCACCTCGCGGCCCATCCCGCCATTCACTTGACAAAGTAATCTCGTACTGAGAACCATATAATACTGAAATCAATCAAATTGTTGTTACAGAGGAGCAAGCGATATGTGACGCTTAATGTCTGATCTGCCCAGCACCGGACGACCGATTGGGAACTGACTCGTGGTTGTGACCCGAGTAGCGACTAGTGTTGTGAACAAGATGCACACAATGGACACAATGGGCTACGGCCATAAGAAATACCGGCCGCCGCTTTCGCCCACCAGCTTCTACCAACAAGACTATTACTCAAGACATACGACACTTCGCCCGCAGGTATGCGCCACCTATATTTTGTTAGACTACTGTGACCCGCCCCGCTCGGGTGGAATATTATAAACGAGTTCCACTAAAACTCTTTTCAAGAAATACTCTAAATTATCCTAGCCTAACCTGCATCAAAATCCGCCAAGATGTTTAGCTCTAAGGGCTGATTTCACCAATGAAACTGAACGCGATCAGCATAAACTACGTTTAAGAGCTGTCAGTGTCATTATTTTCTGCATCCTATTGACATTGACAGCTCTTGAACACGTTTTATATGTGTTGAGTTGCGTTCCGTTTTATTGGTCAAATTGACTAAAGGCTTTGTATCAGATATTATGTGAAGTCTATTCTAATTGAGGCTGGTCTCTACGCAAAGCACCATTATGGAATCAAATCCAAACATAGAATGTATTATTGCATCATACAGAGATCGTGCCCGAACATAAATCAATTCATGCTTCTAATTCCCAAATCAATATTCTAAAGCCAATTACCAGCTTGAAGCTTCCCGAGTTAGAGTTTAACATGGTTGCCCCTTAAAATGTGAGAAGATCGGAATAATCGGAGCGTTATTCAATGCTTAGGGCCTTGGGTCCCGTTACGTTGTGGCCGGACAACGGTACACGACAATGATATTAAGGTGGAATAAAGCCGACCAGCCATGGATTTCGGTACGGTAACAAAAAACATAAAAAAACTCCCAGCTTCGATTAGTTTTTATAGTTTTTGATATCAGGAGAGACGTTTTTTTTTATATCAGCAGTTTTCAAAGTGTAGTCCTTTTGTATGACAAAGATACTTTTCCTAAACTTATCCAATGTTATTTATGCTCGGTTTCTATAAACAAAAACGAATCGTTTTGCTTTCCAATGGCAGTATTTTTTTCTGCCAAACTAAGCATTTAAAGACATTCGTAAGCTTATTTTATAGCTGTGATAGCTTCCATATGAGAGGGTATACTATGCGAAGCTATGAGTTTTTCGCTTCATTATTGGTAAAGATACAATATGAGTTAAATTTAACCAATAATTATATGAATCGGCCATTACAGGTACCATTTGAAAATGTAGTTTCAGTGTCTAAGTAAAACAAGGCAGTAAGCTATATATTTATATTATGTAACACATTATTTCCTCTGTTGCGGAAGGTCGCTAAGATCAAAGTACCCACATGTAATTTGTCTTAATTACAGTCGTACTTAAATGTAGTATCATAATGACACGCTACTCGTCAAGTACAGGCAGTATACTCACTCAAATTGTCATGTTATATTATGTTCTAATCTCGCCCCTATGACCTCGATTACAGAGATCATAATAGCATGTATGATTTATTGTTATAGCAGCATTAATTAGTAACCGCCTTTGTGCGTAAAGACAAGAGCCAGAGAATCGTGTGACGTATATAAAATTGTCGGAAGCTTGTTCCTGAGATATATTGTAGAGCAAATATTAAATTCAAGTTCACGATCTGTTTTTGTTGTGAATAAACGCTAGTTAAATTAGTGAAGCACGATACTTAAATGACAGTCAAACAATTCGTTATTTATGGTATATTCCCTAACATCCGTATTCTTTCCGTTGTTTTGTACTTACCTATACAGGGTAGCACAGACATCGGGGTGCAAACTTTTATTTTTATTTAATTTAATCAGCATAGATTATCGTAAAATTGTACGTATAACATCTGCCAAACTGCAAAGCAATTTGTCGGCGGCAACTGTAACCATGGACTCAGTACATGATTCTGAAAACCCTGCTCTGAAATTTATCCCAAAAAAATAAACTGCTGTTTCATAGAAAAGTGCACCTACGCGGTCAAAATTTATGAACCAGCATTTTAGTCGATGTCTCTGCCATCTTGTTTATATGACTGTCAAATACATTTTTTTGAAAAAAAAAACTGACAGTTTTATCAGAAATAGGTATGTCATAATGACCCAATTTTGAACATTTCTTGGTACTCATGTCTAAATAATTCGTGAACGTATACTCATATTGAGGAACATATTCTTCCCATGAGAAGTAGGCAGAAACTACAGTACATCACCTGCTACGATCCATACATAGGTACTGTTATACAATTACCAAAATAGTTGTTTAATTAGCTAAACCGGCTAATACATTCTCATACAGGTTCCTAACGCTACAGTATTTAACGGTGCATCATTTTTGACACGACCTATGAGATCGGTCGATAAGTTCGATAACAAGCTAATAATTGTTGATTTATCGGGAGGCTGCGTGGGCGCTGATCGCACGGTGTCGTTCACCGTCGATGCACTACCGTTACCTTCGGATCTATTGATCTCGTACGTACCTATCAAATTTGTTGTACTTCCGGGTTTCAAGGTTCTTGGGGATATCAATGGGGATAAAAATTGATTGTTCATTCACGTTGGCAGCTGCACCGTTTGATACTCGTTTACCTGTAATTTTCAGTGTGGGTGGAGATTATTGCACATGATGGCAGCCTTGTTAGTATACTGAGTGTGGTCTCAGGTTTGATAAATACGTTTTCATTGATCATGAGAGTCATTGTGTTTTCTATGAAATTCTCAATAGTGTCTCCAAGAGTGTGGATTTGTGCCTGGTTGATGGCATTATACTCCTATTTCATGGTATAAGATACATAACCTAGGCCAATGTAGTTAGATATATTTTGGACCGAAATAATGTTGTTTCCCATTCGATTGGAATACTTTATTCCACCAACCGTTTCCACGTGTCTATTAGGGTGACCCTCGTTCAAGTAACTAAACCAATTGTAACGGCGCTGTCATGGTTCGCCGCGCCGGGCCTACTACTAGGGCTAGCTTTGTCTTTGAAATGAGATGGACTATTTTCGTCGTGTTAAACACAGTACAAATGAGGGGTGTTATGTTTTTGGCAATAACATCGCACACCTAGGAACATAGTTGAAAACGAACATGCATAAAAATATCTACTTTTCTGTACGGATTGATAAAATAACAAAAGCTGATGATCGATATCCATGTACCTATCCTTTATAGCAGGCATTCGATCGATCGTTTTTAATCGACTAATTGAGACAAGCAATCCCGAGAAAGAAATTAGGCTTGATAAAAAGGGTATTATCATTAATAATTTATAAGAAAGCAATTATCTCGATCTACCTTAATATAATTTAGTCACGAACTCCACTTACGATTGAACTTAATCCTCACTTGCTGTTCGAAACAAGTATTTCTCAGGCGTGATATTTTTTTTTTTTTGTTAACTTCAAATTTGATAAAAATTTGTTAAAAACCGCAATCGATTCTAATCGATTATGACTAAAAAAAGTTATAAAAAAACATAATCTATCTCATGCTCTACTGAGCTACATCGTATGGCAGCGCGGTGGTTCGCGTGGTACACTGGTGTTGACTGCGAACAAGTGCGACCACGGTAACGTCACCACTAACGGTGCGAACAAAGTACCAAACATTAATGACGCTCTTACTGAAGTTAACGAGGCAACTTAGACACGAACATATCCTGCACCCGAAACATTGTGTACCGTTTTGTAATGAAAAGAGTTCACAAATAAACTGTTTCCTATTGTGTGAACGTGAACTCAATCCACCTTGATGAGCCTAAAAGGCATAAGTCAGAGACCGGATAAATCCGCCATATTGATGATGACTACGATGGTTGATGCTAAAAATATTTGCAGGCATACGGATAAAATTTTATTGTTGGCCCTTTTTTGCCAATATCATGTTTTTGTATTTTTTTAGTCATGTAGATTATTTCGTAATAAATAATTGCGATTCCATACTATATTAGTTGTATTGCCTGTTTATGTGATAAAAAATTAGTTTCCTTATTAGGTTTTAAGCATGATTAGATAATAATTATTACTTAAGCAGCTATCGTGCTTTATAATGTGGTAGATTTTGCACCATTTTGTACGTCATTACTCATAAAACCTTAATTAAACTGAATTAAACTTTTTAGAAAACTGTAAAGCCATGGTTTTTAAAGCTTAATATATTTATCTACTTTCTATATAAGGTTAGCAGGAGCATCACCTTTGAACATACTTCTCTGTTCATTTCTTCTTGTCTGTTTATAAATAAATAAATACTGTTGTGTTTAAGTTTTAAACAAAAAAGGAAATAGAAAGACTGTCTAACCAAGAACATAGCCGACAGTAGGAACATTGCCGGCAGTAGGAGCGTGTTTGACTAACGATTTTCTTACAAGCTGAGACCATAATATCAATTAACACATTTCTTAAATTTTTTGTTTACCGTTAGGAACTGGATAAGACTCATTAACCGAATCGAACGCTATTCCATGAATTGTTTACATAATTATGGTGTTATGATGTAAGAGGCGTGTGCGCACGAGCGGCGCGGGCCAGCAAGCGAGACCGCGCATCTGCGCTGCTCCCGCGCAGAAAAACCCAGGAAGCGAGCCCCGATCTTTCAGCCGATGTTGTTAATGAATAATGATGTGTGGGCTTCCGCGTGTTCGCTTAATTGCATTTAACGCCTTCGACGATACCCATAAAGGTACCCTAATAACCATTTATTTACTATTGTGTAGCCACGCGCCGCCGCACAGTGGGTCGAAACTATGATTTTGGTGACTTAGGGCTCAACTTTGCTTTTTCACTTTTTTTTTTATGCGGATGGGTAGAGCTCATTAACCTCAATAATAATTGTTCTGATGTATTATTTCCTAAACTTTATACTTTGGGTAGAAAAATGTGTTTTGTTATTTTTTTGTATGGAGCGGCTCAAATAAACTTAAATTCCTGCTAAGTAGCGTGTGATCCCGCGTTGAAACTTTATTTTTCATATACCTTGTCTGGTCTATTATCATTTGATGCTATAAACAAATGCATAAAGTTGCAACTCTGCCAAATAAATGGATCGAAAAAAATGAAAAAATACATAGAATAAAAAGCTTCATTTTTTACTTTCGTAAGTTATTTTAAGTTAAATTTGATATGGAATAGTAAGTAAAAGCACGTAATAATACACATAATTACTTAGCAACTAACAACAATACATTTAAAAGGTCCCTAATTAGCTTAAATTTACTAATATATGTAGTATTAGTAAATTTAAAGCTAATCACACTAATCATAATACATTTAAAAGGTCCCTAATTAGCTTAAATTTACTAATATATGTAGTAGTAGTAAATTTAAGCTAATTAGGGATCTATGAATTTCAATTTCTTTGTTTTAATGACAAAGAAGGGTATAAATCAGACCTATTTTCACTTGCTGCTTCTCTTAGGCTTATATACTGCCACTTACTTAATTTAAGTGAAACTAATAAAGACAGTGCCTTATCGGGTGAATATGTACTACTTTTCGGTTTACTTGTACTTAAACACTCTTTAACTTTTTCTAGATCTTCGGGGTGATTTAGTAAATGGTTCATAATTTTTCCTACATCCTCATTTCCGGTGTTTCTTAAACTAGCAATTGTAGTAGCTTTAAGTTCATCCGGGGATAACGAAAGCGATTGGTTAATTTGATCAACGCGTCGTCGTTTTTGCCTGGAGCCCAATTCCTCGAAAGGTTTTCGAGGTGTAAATGTAGATGTCGAAGCTTCTGTAGTAGATGGTGGTAGATTTTCGACATCTTCAGTATTACAAATCTCGAGCCTTTCCTGTTCAGTGTTCACAGCTTCAGGTATCATTCCTTCGGGCCAGTTTATTGCACGTTCCAACCAATCACCATTTTTTCTTACAAACTGTGCTAACGTGCGACTACTTCGTTCCCATCTTGCACTTATATTTGAACAAAAGCGCGTACAGAATTTTTGGAGCTCAACACTGTTCTCTTCGGTCACGTTTATTTTATGTTGTAGGAATTGAAAGAATTTTTGACTATCCGACAGTGACTTGACCTGCTCTCTTAAAATCATAAATAAATCTAAATTGTTAACTAAATTATCCATTATAACGAAAAAGGGACGATCAGAATCACGAGATGTTAGTAGTAGTACGAATAAACGAACACTAGTTAGTATATAATAAATTATGGTCATTTTATACTTCCAGAATCCAGTGACAAACAATGTTTACTAATTTTTCTACTACCCTCATTAACTAATTATCCTAATTAATATTACAGTAATGACTAAAAGTGAAAAACATTGTTATTTTATAAGGTAAAAGGTTAAGCTAATTACAGTAATTAAACACACAAATAGAAATTAATTGATTTCATATCCACATTTTTAAATAAAGGTCCCTAATTAGCTTAAATTTACTAATATATGTAGTATTAGTAAATTTAAGCTAATTAGGGACCTTTTAAATGTATTGTTGTTAGTTGCTAAGTAATTATGTGTATTATTACGTGCTTTTACTTACTATTCCATATCAAATTTAACTTAAAATAACTTACGAAAGTAAAAAATGAAGCTTTTTATTCTATGTATTTTTTCATTTTTTTCGATCCATTTATTTGGCAGAGTTGCAACTTTATGCATTTGTTTATAGCATCAAATGATAATAGACCAGACAAGGTATATGAAAAATAAAGTTTCAACGCGGGATCACACGCTACTTAGCAGGAATTTAAGTTTATTTGAGCCGCTCCATACAAAAAAATAACAAAACACATTTTTCTACCCAAAGTATAAAGTTTAGGAAATAATACATCAGAACAATTATTATTGAGGTTAATGAGCTCTACCCATCCGCATAAAAAAAAAAGTGAAAAAGCAAAGTTGAGCCCTAAGTCACTAAAATCATAGTTTCGCCGCCGCCGCCTCAGCGCAGCACGCGCCACGACGTGCAACTGTTTCTGTTATTATACTACAACTTCGCAACCATGAACATTGATTATTTAGTTGTTTTATTTGGTTGCATCGTTTGTATGGATTTAAGATCGCGTCCGGTGCTGCGGTCATCGTTATCATAAGCATTTTGATTTCATCTATGAAAGATAGTTAAGGATTGATAAATTTAAAAACTTATAGCGAACTAATTAATAATAGGTATCTAATAATTGATGCCTGTTATTGTCCCAGTGCAGGAAAAACTATAGAGACTTCATAAAGTCAAGACGAGTTTAGAATTACTTATTTTGAAGAAAATAATACAACCATATTCCAAGAAGAACGGCATGCAAAGCTTCATTAACAAAACTACAGGGCAATTTTAAATTTGTTTAAATAAAGCCTGTTCTTCTGAACCGTTAGTGAGATAAAAATGTGTAGGTGCCATAAGTCATGGGCTAGCCTGGGAAACTCACACATTGTCCGAATGTCGGCTGATCGTTGAACCAGAGGTCGGGTCAGCACGGGTCATCACGGGTGTCGCACAACGGTGCCTTCCCAAACAACAACATATTTGTGTGTCAACCAACTCAGTTTTCAACTTTAAATTCTCGCAGACAAGAACCTGCTACCCGACACAAAAATCGGACAAAAAAAACTTGTTTCCAATAAACATTTTGTCATTAACGGTCTTCACGACTTTCTCCATTATTTGAATTGATCTTAATTAGATACGATTTTAAAACCTTAGCCAGTACACCAATAAATAATATGTACTTAGAGTCGATAAGATGGAAGTCCTAACAACGATAGATTGATCTATTTGAACTCAGAGGCAGAAAATATGGAAAATCTGCCCCAATTGGTCGGTTTTGCATTTGGTTTGTTTGTATAGTAAAAAACATGGAATAATTTAGCAAATAACTTTAGTGTATAGTAATGTGTTCCATTGAAGGGCGCGCGTGCGTGACGTCATGCCGCTAAGCATGCTAATCGCCCGCTATCCAGTTATACCACAATCGCTATTTGTTCTGTTAACTTGAATTATGATTTGATCTTTGTAATTATTTAATAATTCAGTAGTGTTAGGATAATTGTATGGGTAATTTGGAGCAAGATACTGTTAAATTGATAATATCATGTTACTGGAAAATCTTTAAGTACCTACCGTAGAATTGTGAAGAACTTTGATGTGCTTTTCAGAAAAACTTGAAAGTAGATTTCCTTTGAAGCGACTTTTAAAGGATCAACTGAAAGATGCTTAAAACATGACTGATCGCCGCTCGTATTTCTTCTTTTTTTATATTGCCTTTTACATCGGCTCAATACAGCTACCGTTTTTCAGTTCATACTGGTGAACTTCTAATTTATTTGATGGGGCTGTTTCATAAAATTTTATGCAGGACGTATTAAGTACGTGCGCGATCCTGCGTCGAGACATCATAACGAAGAAAGTGGCGTCCCCAGCGGATTCATTACGAATTGAATTGGCGCAGCATACAATCACGAACACCAACTACCTATTAGACGTGGAATAGTGCATAAATAAGATAGATTGCTGCGCGTTATCCATAAGCGTCAAGAGTACTTGAGTGCATTTCATCGTGTGATGGATTTTCATTAGATACTTGCGTGGGTATTTCAATTTTCATTCGTATTTCACATTGAATGCAGCCCCGACTAGCGAAGCAAAAAGCAGGGTTATGATGTAGACCGGTATGTACGAGTGGTATGGTTGTATGTTTGTATTAATGTATGTATGTTCATCGGTTCCCTCATAACGTCTAAACTACTTATCATAATATAACAAATAAGGTATTGTTGGAAGCGTCTTGATCGTCCGCTGGTTATAGGTTATGACGTCACATTAAATTGAATATGGCGCCCTCTAGAGGACGTAAATTGAAAACTGAAAAAAAATTAGTAAAGCCGTGCTCGCATGCCTGCATACCATGGCTATACCCTGACTATTTTTGTACCTATGTCTTGATTTCCATCTGAAATATTTTCTGACCTTAGTTACACCACGTACCTAAACCGGCTGACCTAGAAGAGTTCTTGTAGTTTTATTAAGTTAACCGAAGAACATTAATTTGTCTGCCAATTCCATCTATGTATGGGAGAATCGTCGTTAGTCAGACATTCTATGAATTCTTAGATACGAATCTCGATTAACTACTTGGTTGATTCAGCGGAAATCATGCTTTTCTTGTCTTGATTAGTTTAACGTTGTTTGCGTCAAAAGATAATAGAGCAATTAAAATGATCAAAATGTTTTTCGTCTGCGTGAATTATGTATAGAGTGCGATCGGGTTAGTGACCGCGAAGTAAAACTTTTTGCTGACAAAATTAATTGATCGTAACCTACAATTAAGTTTTTTTTTCTTAAAATAATGGATTGAAAGTAGGGCCCGCTTGCAACACAAATGACTAAATGGTACGTTCAGCGTTAGACGTATTTAAAACATAATTCTGTCACCGTCAACTTTTAGCAACTGAATGCAATAGTACGGTTCAAATACGTTTAGTCTTAACAGGTTGCCCGCTAAATTCTATTTTTTTTACGTTTTTTGCAGTTTGCAGGTCAGTGGCTGGTTTTACCTACATAAAACATAAGATCACGCCTGTAATCCCAGAAAGGTTAGGCAGAGGTGTACGTTAAGTACACCCACATTTCGCCAGTTATTCTTAAGTCCCAAGTAATAAGGGGCGAGCCTATTGCCATCAACCGGGCACAAATCTAGACTCCGGGCTGCTACTGAGAAAATCTAGATAGAAAACCCAATACCACACTGCCCGACCTGGGAATCGAACCTAGGACATCATGCTCAGCAGTAGCTCTACCTATACCGTGCCGTACCGTGGTTGTGTACCTATGTTGAACAAAAGATTCGCGACCTCAAAAAGTATGTATTTACAGAATTATAATCATAAAATACAACCCTCTAAGTGCATACAATCCTATTGATTGATATTTAATGAAATTGTCCTTCAATAGGAGGATTTGTGGTGTAAGCGGGCTTTACTCTGCCTTACAGATTATATTTTTATTATTTTCCATCGATTTCCAGTAAGAAGGTAATCTTCCACATTGTATGAATATCTTATTGGTTACCAGGTAAAGACATTATGCGCGCATCTATAAATAATACAGCAAAAATGTTCGTTTAAAAATATAACGTTTAAAAAAGGAACTTCTAGGTACTACGAGCGCACTATCGGAACATCTCCGAAGCGTGCACCCGCCGCGCATCCTGCACTGCAGTTATTGCCGCCATCTTCTTTTTACGTATTCACTAAACTTTATTCGGAGTCGCGTAATTGCATCCGACGACGTGACTTACTTTTATGTAATTTTTGTTGGCTGCCTCTTCGTAAAATATTGATGCAACAAGGTATTTTCGATAAAGGTGTTTTCGAAAAAATCTTTAAAACTTGTTTCATCGAAATTGAATCTTATTTTATGAAAGCTATCTACGTACCTTTCTCTTGATTTTTAAACTAGAATATTTAAATTAAAGTTGGAATTGAATAGTCAAGTCATCTTGCCAACAAATGGTAATAAACAATACAAGAAACGCGAGCAAAACAAGTGTGTGTCGGACGCGCGTGTTGGTATTTTGATGTCGTTATGCTGTGTTACGTGTAGTGGAGAGGTTTGCCTTGCACTTGGCTGGCGGCCGCGGCGGCGGCGCCCGCGCAGCCACGTCTTCAGTGCAACACCCGCCCAGCCCGTTCACACTGCCTCGAATCGGGTCACCAGATAAAATGTCGACTTGGGCCGGTTTTATAACTAGTTGCTGTTCATACACAGCCGATTCCATAACAATTTATTTAAAACGTCTGAACCATTGGACAAAAATACCGTATCTAAACGGAATACACTGTTAGCCGATAACCTGGCGGATGTTCTGGCATGTTTGATCAAAGATATTTATGAATTAGGTGTATCTGATCAGAATAAATAATTGATTTTGCGTGACCTTAATTGACACCGAAGAGTTATTGTTTTGTGTTTTAAAGATTTATTGCTGATTTCATTTGTGAATATATTATTTTGTTTTGGTCTAAAGGCTTAAGATATAATAGACACTAAAGCGCAAAGATCCTTTTAACTCTTGCTTGAAAAGCCATAAACTATCATAATAGGGTTCCCATTGCGCTCAGAAACACTAATCTGATGTGCGATAATGTGAAGCTACTCGCCTTTTTTTTTTACTATCCGTAGAAACTCGTTAAGAGTTTATATTTAGAGCTGGTGTTACCTGCCTACCATTCGCGCATCCAGACTTGTTTACACCAACCCTCTTCGTGTTCTACTCCAAGGTTTCATTAAAATCATACTGGGAGCGTACAAAAGGTGCATCCATCTGCTGCTCGTAATTCAGTCACAAATGCGCATTCGCATCAATTCTATCGCTTGTTTATTAATATTTTAGTATTGATGTATAAATGAGGAGGCAAAGTGTATTAGATCAACTTCCCACTCGAGGCGTATGAATGGGACGTCAAACTGTTTAGTTCGGCGTCGGCTTCAAAAGTTAATTATAACTTTCTAGAAATCCATTAATAGTTATCATGAATCTATTGTTTTCCTCAATACTAAAGAAGCAAGTCGTATTTATCCCTCGATATCATCAATCATGCCTTGAAGCTCAATTTAGTTTAACGCTTGGTAAGCTTCACAAGTTTGCACATACTCGTATACACGCGTTGTCAGTTGTGTGGTATACAAAATGATTATTATAAATAGCAGTGAGGCAGAAAGTTGTCGTCATCAGTGGGTCAGTGGGTCCAGGCGTCCACCTTTCTCCTTCAAGTACAAAAAAAATATATTTCCAGCTGATTCGTGATACTGTTTCGTTCATCTGAGAAACACTAAAAGAAAGTTTTAACGCAATACATTGTTTGCTTGTTTTTTACGGCGGTAAAAGTGAGGAAGTAATAAAGTCTGCGACAGATATACTCCACATAGCATTTGTCATCGTTTGTAGAAATTTCTAGGCAGGTAATTACTTTTTCACCACACTACCTATTATTTGCAATTTTTACACATCGATTTCCGAGGGTAAAGGCCTATTTTGTTATTTAGAGTGTAAAAGTGTTTTAAAATTCGAAGGATTCCGATTCAACATTTACTCGAAGTTTTAAATAAAACCAAAGAGTTAGAAACAAAAACGTTTTTTGTTAACGTAACTTTGAACGTTAGGAACGTTCAAAACCTGTCAACCGAAAATACCTGGTTATTCAGAAACGAAAATATCCGCTTTTTAATTTATTATAATAAACAGATTCTATACGTATTTTACAGGTTTTCTTTCTTTTTTGCAAGTTCCTCGTAGTGCGGTGAAAATTGTTGTGTTTCACTTATGGGTAAAAGTTTTTAGCGTTTCGTGATTTGAAACCTTCGCGACGCTCAGGGTTCTTCTTGCACTCACGGCAAAAAACACTTTTACCCATATGTAAAACAAATAACTATTGTGAATTCTAAATGTAGTTCTCGCTTCTGAAGTTATTTGAAAATTACTTACGTGTATTGTATGAAGAAAATTAGTGTATTTTCGAAAGTGAACACGAGTGTATACCCACCCAATATTGCCCTTTTAACCAACTTTATCTCTTACTTGACAAAGCACTACCTCGTTGGTCTAGTGGTCGCAAGAGGTACTGCTGAGCATGAGGTCCTGGGTTCGATTCCCAGGTCGGACAGTGTGTTCTTGGGTTTTTCTATCTAGAATTTCTCAGTAGCAGCCCGGAGTCCGGATTTGTGCCCGGTTGATGGCAATAGGCTCGCCCCCTATTTCATGGGACTTAAGCATAACTGGCAAAATGGGGGTGTACTATAGGTACACCTCTGCCTAACCCTTCTGGGATTACAGGCGTGATGTTATATGATGTTTATGATTGACAATGCATAATTTTTTTCATAAAAATGACTAAAATGAGCCCCCGGTGAACTCAACAATACAACGTCGCTCTCATACATATACAATAATATTTGTTATTGTTATATTTAGACTTACAGATTGCGGTTATTGCTCTAGGATTGGTTGTACTTAGGTAGTGGGTTTCAGGCGTGTGCAAATGGTCACTCCTAGCGATATTTTCAGAAAGATATAGAAAGCCTTCTTATCATCGGTAAGTTAAATTAGCTAAAGTATCAAAATACAATAGGTACGTACGTGATTTTAGAAACTAGTTTGCACCATTGTGGGGAGTGTGTATCAAGTTAAGCGAATCGAGGCTTCTCGGCCGCGAATGTAAATGGTAGTCAGAGCCAAAGCAACCTCGCCAAGCACGCAGGCATTACGCGCAGTGTCGCATTATAATCATAGTGTATCGGGGAGTACTTGGAAATAAACCAACCAATATTGCAAATACAATAGGGAAAATATAGCCAACACTACAAATTATCACGATGGGATAGAAATAAACATCCTTCACACAACATATGCAACCCCATTTTGCAATAAATAAATTAAACACATTTATTAATTGTAAAAAAAATGTGGTTGAAAGGTTTTCAAAATTATGCTAATTGTTTCTCAGATTTAGCGAGATAGAAAGATTATGTAATGAATGATATTATGAATGGGGTAGAAAATAAAAAAGAACAACATTGTTTTAAATATTTAGCAGACGAATCTCTGGAAGATGATTAGGTACGAGTTTAACAAACGTTTGAAGATCCGACGGTTAAGCAAGACCTCATCCGAATTCATAGCCTAACTATTGAAGGAGGTAAACATAAAATTGCAACCTTTTAGCGACACAGCAATTCATCGGAAGATAGATACCTAAATAGAACAATCTACAAAATATAAAAAAGAAGTTTGTGGTAACTGACCTCTGAAATTAAGAGAAGCCACTTTTGTAAATAGACGGTAACAAAGAATAACATTCAGAACTACAGATGTTCGTCTTGTCTTGTAAAACGGGACTTTATCTCTAATTTAAGACACAAAAAAAACATAATGCTGATTGTATGACTTTTAAATTTAGACGTAGTACTTCAGATGTTTTTTTATTAAGAAACTTTTAGGATGCAAACACTGGCATTACGTTCGTTTTGAATAATTGGATTGAAGACTTTAAAAAGTTAATTTCCAGAAGATAGGTCTCGTATCTAGAAATTTACTTTTTGAAGGTGATGAGAGAAAAATGCTGCATTTCTTGTACACAGCCTGAATCATTCTGATCGGCTAGCAAATAAGAAAGGGGGTTAACGTATAAACAGATGATTTATTTTACATTTTATTCAATCCAAACTGCTTCGATTTAACGCAAACAAAACATAACTTAGTTACCGATGCCTTTGTGTATCCGTAACGGCTTTCAGGCGAGAGATATTCAATGGATATAATAGTCAGTCAAGTCTGGGTAGGCGGATAATCTTCACAAGTAACGTAGGGGCTCAGAAAATTGTATTACCAATAAATATACACCTAACCGACGGTTGGCACTGCAAGGCTTTGACCTGAGCGAGTTCAACGATCGCTGCGACGTGGCTAGACCGGCCTGGGGCCTTACTAATTACCTTTTATTTCGAATAATTACTTCATATAATTCAATTACCTAATCCTTTATTGTACAAATTCGTATCGTTTAACTCCCTAAAGACCAGTAGGACCACCAGTCGTGTCGAATAATATCGGAGTCACGTCTGGGTCAAATAAATAACTGAACCAGCTTACCCATATCTTACATCACTCAAGGATCGTTTACGTGCTCGTGGGTGTCATTACAAACCAGCTGCTTACTGTAGGATACGGGAATCAAACACGCAACTCTTAGTAAGACCTTAATTAAACTTGCTTTAGAAGATAACGCTACTATTTCGCTCGTGATTTTTATTTTTCCAATTCTTACAAATAGAAAAACACAAACGCTGTGGTAGCTTCGTTTAGATATGAAACAACATACACTTAGAAAAGAAATGTTAATAAAATAAGTCGCCTCGCGGTCACACGGCATTTGTATCAAATCATTGAATTCCTTGTCATCGCAGGAACATGCATACCTATGCCAAGTTAGAGCTGATCTCAAAGTCCCTGGGATAGGTTAATTACAGACGATCACTTGATCAGGAATGTATGCACACCGGCCGGTCTAAGTGCCAACCGGTTATTTATTCATCGAAAAGTAGATTTCATTCTATTTATGTTTTTAATTAGTAAACAGCATACCAAACTGTGGAATACAGTTACTAGTTAAATTCAATGTTTGACATTAAATCGTACAAATGTATTTACTGGAATAAAGATGACATTCTGTGTAACCTTAGGTGACCGATCCCATAAATCGACTCATGGCTGGCATCACAATCTTGTTAAGAGGAATTCAGAATTCTACCCTTGTCAAATTACAACGTACCTATATAAGCATGCCGATTCTTTTAAAAACTCACCGTGAAGACTTGCGTGGAGTGAGCTGTCAGTGTCATCCCGTCTTGGTCAATCCCTAGAATCAGTGGCACTGACAGCTCACTCCACGTTCACTTCACCTAAGTTTTCACGGTGAAATGGTTACAGAATAATGGTTAAGAAAGCCTATTGAGAGCTTATTGACCAGTACAGTGGTACCAATAAGCTGTCAATAGGCTGGTTTAGACAATCCCCCTAACAAATCACGTTAATATGCTGGTCTTCGTTCTAGTATTTCTATGTAAAATCAAGCTCTAAAAGTAGTGCAATACATTACTCTGGTCTTTTTATTTTACAAAAACGAACAAGAATTACTGGTCCTTCAATTGGCTGGACTTTATATGGACACTGGGGATGCAGGTGCATTTTATATAACGAACAGAATGCGATGAACAATGACATGACTCTAATAGATTTAACCCTCTTCATGCTCATACCTTAATGCCTTGTTTTCTGGCGATGTATGTACATAATTACATTTACTTTAATTACGTTGGCATATTGAACAAAAAACAACATTCTTCCATAACCTAACCAAGATTTTCCATGATATTACAAATTTTCACAAAGGATTAAGTAGGTCAGTCGGCTAAATTAAAGACAAAACCTTTGCATATTCGATCTGACGAGCAACGTATGTATTCTATGTATTAATATATAGCTAAGTATTTAAAATTTACCACAGATAGTTGATCAGTGTCTACCATAGGATAATTTATTTAAAACACGATTGTTTTATAAAATTTTACTTTGTTAATAAAGTAAGTCAACTTAAACTTTTTATTAAAACGACGCATAACTTCACCATAAAGAACTACGTAACACATCATATTAATTATAGATTAAATATTTAAAAAAAAAAATATTGTAGGTTTCAATTTTAAATAAAGGTTATATGGATATTTGTGTCCGAAATAAAGTTATTCTATTCTATTCTATTAAAATAGAAGCGTATTTATTGTAATGTAACTTTTAGTAACCACTAAACAATGAAGAAAATTAGTCAGAAATTACGTTATTCTCATGAAATAATATTCTTTTATTATCAAATAAAGTACCTCCAAATGGATTTGTGCCATTTCAGACAGTTAATTATGAGTAAATGAATGGAATATTTAATTACAAGAAGGGATACGATTTTATAAGGATGTATAAGTTATCATAACAGTTTTTGATGAAGTTGGAAGGGATCCAATTTCGCTGATCCATTATAAGCAAGTCACCCTGAACGCGCCAATTTTAATACACCCATTTATCACTCCGTAATAATGAGCCACTAAATATGATGGATTGCAAAACTAATCACGACGTTTCTGTTCTTCACCGAAACATTTGTTAAAAATTCTCATAATAAATGAAAATCTGTCAATGCACCTCATGACTCCTCTCAACATTTTTAATTATGTTTTTTCTGTCCTTACATAATAACCACAAAATTGTAAATTATCAAGGCTTTGGTTAAGGAAGCTGTGTTTGTGATCACGCTGCATATTTATTCAAATATTCATGTTCGTGATTTACAAAGTAAAGTTGGGAATTTATACGTAATTATGTTAGTTTATTTCGCATGTGTGTGAGTATAATTCACCAGAAGCTGAACATAGTTTATACCGGAAAACTCAGAGTTAATTGGTTTAAAACGAGCAGCCACAAAATATTTATTATTAAAATATAACAATAAAATCGTGAAGCTCGAACTTTTGGAGCTGGATTTTTTTATCTACCTATAAATGAGAAAATAATATTATTTTTGCCCGATGGTGGCAATAGGCTCGCCCCCTATTATATGGGACTTTAACATAACTGACGAAATGTAGCCGAACTATGGGTACACCTCTGTCTAACTTTTCAACTCTTCTTGTTCTTCTCTTCTTATTCTTCTTGTTTAAGAAACAAGGCGTGATGTTATGTTTAAAAATCACGGTTTGTGTAAATGAGATGGAAAGTAGTTAATTGTCTCGTAGATAGTCCAGACGTTCCTAAATGTGGAATTTCCTTAAACAAAGCGACCGTTTAGGACGCGGTCAGTGTGTCATGCTGACGATATCAACGACCGAGTTTGTCAAATGCAGGTATGCCTACAGAGCTATGAGGCATTAATCGACCTAGAACTGGTACCCATTAATTTTAAAAATTTAAATCGCTCATCTGAACAATCTCGTCAGTGTTACCTATACTTACAATTGTTTTGCCACGTCCATTCAATTTATAAAGATTGGGTCGGCCTCAAATAATTTTATTTAGAAATGAAAAAAAAAACGTTTTTTTTTCATTTACTTCTACGTAAAACGTATTTTTATGCTATCCACCAAATAAAAGGAACCAGGTACCAAAATAATAGAAATTCATGTACCTAATAAATTTTGTTACAACTCATATTTTTTATACATATTTCCCACGAACGCGACCGACATACATCTATAAAGATATTCAAGCGTCTTTTTAAGTGCTACCCGTGGGAGGACTCGTGGGTGAGTGACCGAGTCCTTGACCCACACAGCCTCACGGTCTAGTCCTCCGCCCCCCAACTATGTTCATTCATTAGAGCAAAGACCACGGAGAATGTTTTACACTAATGACTTTCTTTAATAATAGATCTCCAGAACCGCATAACATGCGTGAAGTGATTTATTTCTGAGAAGAGTTCTATGAATACTAATTTTAAGATTAACGTTTATAAAGGTTTTGTAGTTAAGCTATCTTTTACGATCAATCGCATGTTGTGAATAATGTATACATGGCTCTCGAAGACAAGCTTTTCTCGTAGGCTTTGACGATGAATTTACCACAGCTGTTTCTATTAGAATTATGTTTTAGTATCAAACGGATAACATACAAATGGAATTTGTAACTAACATTTTTGATAAAGCTTTTAATGGGATTCAAATACAATGTACCTAAGTAGTATACTTACTTGATATGAATGTAGCTAAAGCATTTACATTGCCTCTATTTTCAGTCCTTTTAAATTTTCATTGGTCTTTATTCATTTGCATTATGACCGATCAAAAGACCCATGAATGAGACACTCTAACTTTAATACTTAAACATCAAAAGAAAAACACTAATACTCAAATTAATTAAATCAAATCAAATCATTTCATTTCAGGAATATACCCATATAGAACAAAATACAAATTACACATTAAAATCTTTTTTTTTGCAAAACAAAATGCTAAATATTGTTGACATACCAGAGCATTGGGAAGTTATGAGTTAATTACATAAGTGCGTACGTCATACCTAGTTTTTGTAACCATGTGCGCGACACAATGTAGTGATGATGCACTATACACACACACGTAATTACCAACCACTTGTTCACTGTATCTCAGCTATTAGTTCCGCACCTCTCATTATGATTCACTTTGAAACGGTAAAGTTCTTCCAACAATCATTTGCTCTCCGATATTCGTAATTATAAGGTTCTTGATTGATCAATTCATGAATTTTAAACCTTTTTTTACAATTTCAATGTCTTTTTTGTATCTGAAGAGACCTTAATAACAGCTTTTTAAAATCATGTATCTAAATAAAACATATCGCAAAAAATCTAGTTTCTAGTCTTTCAAGTTTAAGTTTTAGGTAGGTCTAATTTACCGACCTAAAAAGCCTTTAAAAAGTCTTTAAAAGCCCCAGTGGAATATTGAGTTTCTGAGACGCAATAGTAACAAAAATCTGTAGCTCTAAGAAACTTTCATGGTCTTTAAAACTGGGAAATATGCTTAGTACCACACATATGGAAAACCAGTAACTCAACGTTTTAGTAGTTTATTGTGTTCCCCATGGAGAAGAAAAATAATTGCTGGTTCTTGGAAGTGGACTTGGTACGACACTGTATTGTTAGATGTTACTAGGCTTCTTTTGCAAACAATGTAATTAATTCAAAAGTGAGGAATAAAAGAACGCCACGGCGTCCTCACCTTCCGCCTGACACAGGTCCTCACCGGACACGGTTGTTTCGGGAGGTTCCTGTTTCGCATAAGGCGGGAGGAAACGCCCGGGTATCACCATTGTGTGGATCGCCCGTGGAGCATAAGGTGGAGGTATGCCCAGCTTGGGCGGAGCACCGCAGTGTCCTCGCGGAGGCGATTGGCGGCGGCGATCTCTCGCGTCGGGCCCTGGTCCAGGCCATGGTACGGAGCGAGAGGGAATGGCAAGCCGTCACCTTTCTGCGAAGCAGTAATGCTCGCAAAGGAGGAGGCGGAGCGGGTGAGGGAGAGAGCCTTGCGCCCTCACGCCCCCACTAGCCGCCGCAGGAGACGCCCTGGGCGTCGGAAGTCGCCTGCAGATTCCCGGCCACCGTAGGCGCGGGCTTGCGGACGGCGAGCAATGGGTAGCTTGCCGTCCGGTAAGGACCAGGCCCGGGTCGACGGCGCGTTGTGTTCCACGCGCGCCTCAAAGAGATGTCAGCACAAAGTGACGGGGTCCGATAGGGCCGACGCCTCAGGGTCGCGGGTTATTCCACAGAGAAAACCGTGGCACAGGCAACTGAAGGAACACGGGTGGGTTTTAGTCAGTAAAAGTCTGACACGCCCTCCCGCTCCACTCAGAGCGGGAGAAGTCATTTGATGATTTCCCACCCCAAAAAAAAAAAAAAAAGGCTGATTATGCTATTCTTTCAATTGATACTACCAAAAAAAAACTCTTGCAGACGCCGCGCGCCGTAGAAACCTCTTTGGTCCATGTCTAGCTTTCTGATTAATACGTAATTAATTTCTTTACAGAAGAAAAAGATAACTATTGTATCTAGATCAAGAAGAAAATTGAACATTAGTAGCCACGTTATCCATGTAAACCAGAGGTTCGCAGTAGGTATATCTGAATATCGTTTGAATTAATGGAGTCTCTGAAAAGATGCCAGTACAAAAGAAGTCTGGTACCATTGCCTTAACAGAACACTTAACAGTCAATTTATCTGCAAATGTTATGTACCCACTAGGTACCAATTCTCCTACTTGAGCTTACAGGTTTGATTATTTAAAAATCAACAATAGAATCAAGTGTTTGGGAAAGTGTTCCAATAAGTGGTTGAAAGTACCAGGTATACATGGAATATGTTAAACATTATCAAATACTTAAAAAGCTTTTGCACTGCAGTAGGTAAGTGTTTTCGTGATCACTCAAGTTGCGTTCATCAACCTCAAGCAGTTTTAGTATTTTTATAGTCAGTGTTGTATTATAAAAACTGTCCTCTTTTTGATCTCGACAGAAGATTTAATAGTAAAAAACCAATGAAATCGAATTCAAAACTATGATTGTGTTGAAAAAACCACAAATATTGTCTGCAAAAGTAGTAAGTAGGGACTCATAACCCAACAATGCGTAAGTAAGAATGTTCTACGAAAAGAATGAGATAACGTCGCCCGGTGTCGTACAGCACTGCGCAGGCGACGGCGACGCGACGCCCGCGCCGTCTCAACGTGACGCAGGCGGTCCCGTTAGCCGACACACTACGCGCTACTCAGCTGCGTTCCTATCCTGCTTTCTATTTTAAATCCTTGCGGCCATGATTAACTTGTTGTTATTTGTTTATGTGGGTATCTCCAGAATGTTGTTGCATGGTAGAGATTGTAGCTACAGATTTGCTTGAGTCCATCAGAACATCTGAAAAAAATCCCATATAAAAAGTTCCTTTGCAAATTAAGTAAATATTACTTATTGCATTTTACCAAAACCAATTTTATTCAAATTCAAACCGATTTAATTATAAGGTAATTTATTATTATTATACAAAAATAAAAAACTAACAAACTAAGTATTAAAATGTAATAAAGTTACCCTAACTAAAACTATTAATGAACTAAAAAATGGCGTCGAAAAATTCCTCCGCATCGCTGTCGACTGGTAATATACTCGTAAGTACCCAAGAGACTGTCGGCATTGCCACTATGGCCAAGATAAAAACCAGCCCTTGGGTCGCAGGAAGTGTCAACCAAAAAATAAACAAAAAATATATTAATTTAATTAAATAAATTCAAAATCTTTCGGTAACCAAACTGATTTCCCTCGTGACTTCTTAAGTTTGACAAGGGACTGAAGCTTTTCTACTTTTGCTCCTTTTAATTTTTTTCTGTATTATTAGATTACTAAGCATAATAAGTATCTTTAATGATATTACAATAGGAAGGTCTGCTCAACTAAAATCTCAACAGTATGATTTTCTGTCAGACCCATACGGTACCTACCTCAATCTATCTAGTGTGCAGTATCATGGTCAACAACAAGAACAATTAGAACAACAACAAGTAAGAAATAATTCTCAACATCTGCCGTAAACTTATGTAATCGTAAATGTATCTATTTCTGTATTTGGACCACTAGTATCTACACAGGTTGGTAAGTAAGTATTTGTTGAATGTTTATCCAACATGAAACATATTATGTTTGAATAATGTAGTCAACATAATTTTGTAAGAAGATATTTACATAACGTACCTATACGTAATACGATGCCTAGGTGTCATTCAAACTTAAAATGATTAGTTAGGTACATTTGACCTTTATGGCGAGAATTTTCGGTTCTTTTTGCTGTTGTATATTCGCAAGTTTTACAGTGGCTACGCGCTTGTATTTACAATATTGAGTTTGTTCAGGCTCGGCCTTCGAACACAACCAATGTTAAATTTTCCGATGTTAGAGGTCACTCCTGAATATAAAATATGCGAATAATTTTACTTCAGGCGCGCAATCCAATCTAGAGGCATCATGCTGAAAATATTAATGCAAGCACATCATGTTACAAACACGCCAGTAGAGACCTACCTACTGAAGCTTTTACACCGAAATACTGATATGTTTTCGTCTAGATTTATAATAAATAAAATAAAATAAAAACTTTTTAATTCAGACTACGAAGTCCATAGAATGTTAGTACATTAAAACAACTTATGAAAAAACTAGTGTTAGTACTTAGGTAAATAGTATAATAAAATAAACATTTGACATTATAACCACCTACCTAATGTCTAATGTGGGTATTAACCCAGTGCTGGACGTAACGCGTGTCCAGCCTATCCGCTATAACCGCCAGGATACTGTTGGTGCTTCCGCGCAACCTGCCGAGCGCCGCGGCGCATCGCTTGCGGAGCACGGCATGGAAACCGTCAACGTGTGCGTCCGCGAACATGCCCGACGCACTGCACGGCTCATCGCTCAAAATCAGGCAATAACTGTTCTCTTCACATCAATCCTCAATGAGCCCGTAAAATTCCTGCGAGTATGACACATGTACAAGAAAAGCTCTACTAACCGCTAGACGACATTCTTTTACATGATTACACGCAACAAGTCGGATGGTACAAAATCGATCAAGGTGATGACAAACACAAGATTTATATAGTTACGTCTTGATGTCCATAAAAGTGGAATAATACGATGTGGACGAGTGCGGACGGCAGCGGAATGCCGCGAGCGATCTGGAGCCAACTCGTCATTACTTAAATCGAGTGTTATCGTAGCCAAAGAGAGCGATCTGCGACGGTTCGCTCTGCATTCCGCACTTTATGGGCACGTTCCTTTATCATTACATCCATCGATGTAAAGAATGCGTGTAACAAACTATCTAACTGTAGTAGTCAAAGAAACATCAACAAACTCTAGAATTATTTACCTAACTCGGTATTATCTAATACTGCTATATATTGCCTACTTCCCTTGGCTAGGCTTCGCAGAAGTCAACACTTAAACTGGCCATAAACGAGCAATAAGATTGCGGCGAGGAAAGTTAATGTTCCGAACCACATGAATTACTACAACATAACTAGTGACTTCCTCCTATCTTAGCACATTTTCCAGATCAAAGTTATGATCAAGAATATAAATGTAAGTAAGCATATTTGACAGATAGCAGATAGTGATATTGAAATGGGGATTCATAAATCAGAATAAAATGGTTTTAGACGATTTTAGGATACCATTTGAATGTTTCTTACCATTAAACAGATCGAAACACTGAAACTGAAAATACTGCCTTGGAGCTAAAAGTTGGAATTGAATATGAAGAAAGTAGCTATTTTCAATATGCAGTTAACGAGATTGCTTTTCAAGACAGCGTAAAACAAAATTGCTCCCGACAACAATGACGCTTTCATTATTTGTCAATAGTCGGCCTCCGGGCGCCAACATTGCTAAGAAGCCGTCGTTTTAAACAGCACTGCTGGCCTCTAATGAGCGCGGCTTTCAAACCCATAGACAGTTAATAAGGACACAATGGAAACATCACAACGAGAAGCGAAAGAAGCAAAGTCATTTGAGATAGAGAAATTCTGAACAGTGTAGCCTAGTCTTGAGACGCAGGCAATTTCCTCTTCATTATTAATAGCAATAAAAAGCACAAGCGTGTAATAACTTAGAACACATTTGAAAATGTTTTCGAGGCTCTCACGCAAGATATTCGCAACATATTACAGCTACACTTTAACCTTGATACAGTTCAAAGCCCGTCAGATATGTTCATGATTTTTTTCCTAAGTTATTAGTAGCGTTTATATGTTCGCATGTAAAGGTGTTTTTCTTAGCTTCATTAGTCCTACCTTGCCTCCAAGACCGCCATGCTAATTGCTTACCACGCGTCCGTTGAGACAAACTGGCCGGTGATTTATTTTCTTCCCATAGACACGTTGGCAGTCGTGATTTGTTTTTGTATAGCAACTATTAAAATTTAACCAAACGTTTTCATGTTTACCACGCTTACGATTTTCTCTGTTATACGTTAACCAATTCTTAGCTCTACCCTTTTTGGATTAAGCGATGAAATATTCAAGAATTCTGCTTATTCAAGTTAGACATATGGGTGTCTGTGTCTATCCGTCTTACAAAGAGAACTTCGGATTTCATACTGTGATTTTAGGAACATGTTTTTCTAACAAAAAGGAACGCTAAGAGCTAATAAGCTTATTACGCTACAAGTACGCAAACACGAAGGTTTTTAAACAAAAAATCTTCCTGAATCAAATACAATAAGCAGTTATAAATACTTAATAAGCGTTATTACGTGTAATCTTCTAAGGAAGGTTGACAATGACTTCGTGTCAGGACTCTTCAAGCTTGAAGACATTAAAATAAGGAAAATTAAATAAATTAAAAACATCAACTAGGACAATCTAACGTGACTCGTCGTGTCAGTGATTAAAGTTATTATTGCGACTAACAATGTGTTGTAACTTTTCTGCCTGGATTCCTCCGACGTTTCGTCTCGCTATGCTTTTTATATTTTTATTCATATGTTCTCAATTTACATCAAGTTTGTTTAATATATTTTTATATAAAGACGTATTTCCTCGTTCATTTACAATACTCGTAATTACCAAATTACTCATTAAGTAAGCCATTCATAATACTACTGTACACAATAACTGGTAGCTGATTATGAGCAGCTATTATTAATTATTCGACGATTATGTCATTGCTTGCAGCGTATTACTTGAAACTGAACACGAAAACTGCTCGTTTTAGCCGTGACGGACAATTTGTTCCCGCGTTTATGCTATTATTGCTCACCCATGACCTACAGCACGTACAAGGGAGCCTTGCACACCAATTATTACAAGCAAACATAACAAACATATTAATAGACGAAAAATCTCTGTAAGTGAATGTTTGTGTTAGTCACGCTTTTCCGAGGTATGCAAGCAAAGCTAACATTGAATTCAACGTGCCTCATGCCATTGAAACAGCTGCTGTGATGAGAAAACACATTCAATATGATATAATACATTTTTATAATATACCGAAAGGGTGAACTTACAATCTTCGCAAAAAATATGTTAGCAACCGCTAGAAGCCTGAAGAAATGCTGAACAATTGACCCAAATAACGACATCGGCGTCATTCACCTACAGTTCTATTTACATATTTCTCCACAAAGGGATCAGTGGTCAATGAACAACAAATACAGTCCAATTAGCGTGTGCAGGAGCAACTATGTAGAACTGGGATGAGGCCGAGTTGCAAGGTCGACTACTACGATACCTGTTATGTACAAGGGTATAGTGTTATGCGCATCTTCACAAACGTTAATTATTATCCGATCTCAAGTTACAAGTAGGCTTCGCAGGCGACTACAACGCCACAATTTCATGGATTATTCATGGTATTTACAATGACCAAAGTTTTATTTTCCATGGCTCAGAATGTATGTGTTTCGGCAATATACGATGATTTCTAAGCTAGTTGAATTCTAAGAACAAAATACGAGAAAACCGAGTCAAGCAAAACTGGCTTTTTAGCAAAAAAAAATACCCCTAGGGACGACGCCAAGAGGAATATTTATTTTAAGCTCTTAGCAAAAAGATGAGACGGGTCATATTGTATCTTTTATCAGTGTTTTAAGATGAAGTGCAGAAACAAGTACCTACCTAAGTGGTTGCAGAGGCAAAAACTATCGATATTCCTACCTTATCTTATCACGTCTTGCATTTTTGTCTATCTAGTGTGTTTGTAGTTAGTAGATGCAAATTAAGCCTTTGAGAGCACGCCATTAATCCAAGTATCACTTTAGAATCGTGAACAGTAACGTCGATAACTCGTCGGCAGCTTGATTTAATCTGCCGAGTTACCAGTATGACCGTATTTATGATGAGCTTCACAAAGCCGATTGACGAATTAGATTATTATAAAACGTGACAAAACGGTAATCAGAAGGATGCGTACAGGTTTTTTTAAATATTAAAGTCAGTAACGTATGCCTTAAAATGAATAGTATTGGAAATGGAATGGACAGATGGACAGATGGTAGATTGTGATAAATAGTAAATACCTATACATTTCATGCATAGTAATTCCTATATTATGATTGAGAATTTATATTGTAACCAGAGCAGGTAAGCTGCACTGGTTATTAAAAGCAATTAAATATTATGGTAAAAGCTTATTTCCATTTAGTCACCCAAAGCTTACGCGTAGGCGCGGTTATTTTAACCGAATACACATGGATACATGGTTCAGTGGAGATTCATTAATTTTAATTGATGTTATATTCATTTATAGGTCACAACATCGTTCTGTAGGTACCTGGTAACGTATACCTTCATGTATAGGAAGAGGTAGGTACCTATGTATAGCATGAAATCGCCCAATTTTAAAAAGTATTTTTTCGCTATTAGGTACATCCCTGTAGCAATTATCAATGTTCACACTCCGGTCTCTTAAACTGCCGATGCCTTAGGTAGGTGTTTATTTTTTTACAAAGTAAGCAATTACTATTTCTAGGAACATACATATTAAGATTATTTTCATTACCTACACTCTCTCAAAAATATATGGGCACGGGTCTCTGACATTCCTATAAATACCCCACTCTAGGCGATTGAATCTCAATTAAAGTTGTCATCCATGAACCTTAGTAGGCTGGATAGAGTAGTCTGTGCCGAATACAGCAGTGCATCCCCTTTGATGGCCGATCTACCGCATGCATTACCAAACGGTTGCAAGTACTCAACTGCATTCGTCGGAATTGAGACCGATCGATAAAACTTTTGGGCGAGCAGCACCGCAGACTAAAAAAATTAGGCGCAGGCCAAACCGAGGTGTTTTCTAAATACTCGTATAATGTGGTAGGTGGCGCGGTGTTCTGTGGTTTCAGCCTAACCTCATGGGATGTATGTACTCGAATAATGCATAACCTTGAAAAATAGATCATTATAATAAAAAAGGGTCGCTGTAAAAGAAAGGAATTTAGATAAGTAGTAAGTAGGAAGATATAAATAACCCTTCTCAGTAAGCTGTGTAGGTACGAGTACGATCGAAGTTAGTTAAGTTGCTGCATATTATGATAAATACTTCTCTTGAATTCAAATCATGATTATACCTTTTTTTTTGGGTTAGTTGTTTAAAAAGGTATGAAAAATTCTTCAATAATGCTATTATAAATAATAGTAATATTAATATTACTAGCGTAATTGAGTTAAAATACAACGTAAAGTAATACTGCTGTTGATGTTAGCTGGAAAAAACGCTAGGTCGCATGTTCTAAATGAATCCGCCAGTGCATCATTGTCATTATCTACGCATTAGGAGATTGAGACCACGGTCAGCGTGTCATCGTGAAGTGCATTCAGTACACAATGGTCTGCACTTATTAGCATTGGTTAGACTTTACAGCCAATAGATATTAGCGTTATGGAACGCAATTTTATCATCTTAAGATTGCTAGATGATTAATTGAGTTGTAGTAATTATTTATCTAATTAATTTCATAGGACCTATTTTAAGAAGGATAGATAATTAGGTAATTAATAAATTCAAATGAAAAATAGTCAACGTTTCAGAAATGCTACAGGTATCTCCGAACGATGAATATACACACGAAGAATAAGTATTTTTGTATGAATCTTAACTTAAACCATCGATTTTCGTACTTTGAAAGCTCTACATTTTCGAGACTGCTCCAGTAATTCGTGATATTCTCTCAGAGGTCCCATGGTGTAATGGTTAGCACTCTGGACTCTGAATCCAGCGATCCGAGTTCAAATCTCGGTGGGACCTAAGTTTTTGCGCCTGACCCCGTTTAATTTTCCCTAAAAAACATATTTCTGTCTAATATTTCGATGAACAAACTACTTGAACTTAACAGAAATGGTTATCTTTTCAATGAGTGTCATTATATACAATTAAAATAAAAGAAATACCTTGGTACGTGGTGAAAGTAGTATAATATGTATTATAATCATATAGTCAAAAAAGCAAATAATACTGACAACCGACAGATCATTTATCGAACGCGCCATACCGCAAAAAACGTCAAACAAAATTGCTTTCCACTTAAAATAACTAACTGTAAATTAATCAATGTACCAAAAAGTATATGTACATTTAATTACTGGTGGGTAGTTCACTGAGGGACGTAATAATGCTGTTTGGTAAGGTTCAAAGCTCTCATTACGTTCGTTTAAGACGAGCCACACAATATGGCGGATGTCAGCAGTCCGCTAAATTAAATAACTTACAGGTAGGTACAAAGCTCTGTGGTAAAGTTAGTCAAACTACATGTAATGTTATCTTGTGAGCTAGTGAAGTAGGTAAGAATGTATTACTACAAAAAGGTTTTGATTACAGTTTACTCGTATGTAGTCTGTATTGTAGTGGGTTTTTGAAGTTACTTTTCATGTAATGTTACCATATGCTCTATAATAAGGTATATACCTATACATGTTATAAAGTGTTTAGAGAAACGTCGCATAGTCCTTTACAAATGCACCTACCTACTTAATGTTTTTCTCTGTAAAATTTCAAAGAAACGAAAGACTTTCATCGTTCTTGGGTTTTTAAATATGTCGAACGTTTTATAATGGCAGTCGCTTCCACAGCATAATTATCCGGTTAAAAACGGTCGCTCAACATTTTTGGTTCATTGTAATTCTTGGGCGGCTCTTGAAATGATGAGGTACCTACATAGTCGGAAAATTCTTCTTGAACATAATGATACCATAAATGTACAATACCCAGAAGTACTCGGCAAGTCGGCACCCTAACTCTAAACACATTGGAAATTTTGAAGAATGAGTGTCGCGGTCCCATGGTGTAATGGTTAGCACTTTGGACTTTGAATCCAACGATCCGAGTTCAAATCTCGGTGGGACCTGAAGGGTGCTTCTTTTTGTATCCTGGCTCTAGTTTTGTAAATCAATATATTGTGTTGGCAGGGACGCGATAACTGTAACCAGAAATTCAGCACATGACTCTAGTCCCCTAGCATAGAAATTGTTCGTCGGTTATCAAAACCAAATCTGCCGTTTCATAGAAAAGCGCAATACCTACGCAGTGAAAATGTATGACACAGTAATTGTTTTTTAATGATCGACGTGAAATTTCAACGCTAGGAGGGCACTGTTCAGAATTATTTGTTGAACAGAATCCATCGTTACCTTCACGTTGCGTGTCGATAACCCTGGCACCCTGTATTGACATAGAAGGCATGCTACAGGGAATTAAAAGTTAATTCGGGTGTCTCGGCCACGAAATTAGTTTCATGTACCCGAAACAACATTCCCAAGCGTTTCGACGTGGTTTTGTAGAAGGATGATTAACGGCGCGAAGTGACAGGTGAAGCAAAAGGCGGGGTGCAGATGGATGGCCCACCGCAGGCGGTTCTCATGCACTGACCACGTTCCCAACGTTCATCATCTCTGTAATGATCGCGAATTCTCAACATCAAAAATTACTTCTCTCTGAATTTTAGTGGACATTTTACTTACGATGATACAATACTTAAGTAGTAGATATGTAACTTCAAATAATACAATAAAAATTATAGTTTTCGTTAAATGCATTAGTATATGGATATGATTAATGTTTTTTCCTAACTAACAAAGTGCTGTGAAGCTTAAAATGTATGAGTAACTTTTGTTTTTACAACACAACAAATACACGACATAAAATAGTTGATGATATCAGTTTTTTTAACCAACTATACCACGACAAGAAATGAGCTGTCAACGAAAAAATATATATCACGCCTTGGTTGATACAAAAACAGTTCGGGAGGTCGGATGGCCCCCGTGTATACAGCCATGATTACCATACCTTAGTGATAACTATGGTCGGTGTGATGATATTATGCAAATTGTTTAAAGGGAAAAAAACATTGGCAATGTGTTCTTCATACCTGCTTGTTACCGTATAGAGTAGGCGTAACGGAGGAAACAAATTGGCATGGGCGGATTGATGAGACCGCTGAATATCCCTTGTATTGCTTTAAGATACATGCTTCAATATAACTGGATAGTTATAACAATAACCACTTGTGTTGCTGTACAAGATCTTATTAGAGAAAACTCAGTTACTACATTTTCCCTTTAAAGTGTTTTTTTTTTACACAAAACACAAAAGGAACACGTTTAACTTTGCGTACGACGTTTTTACATGTGTATTAGTTTCGGGCTCTGCACGTACGGGTAATTTATTATCATACCCTCAACTCAGTACCCTAGTGTGGAAAATTTGTTGGGAATTTATAGCGTTTATAGGTGACATATAATAAATAGGAATATTCTAGGTCTAGTGGTCCAAACACCTTTGAACCTCGGGTGACGTCCGGTTCTAGATTCTGAGGCCTGAGAAAGTGTTAAATTCACCGTAGCTCACTTGAGCCAGGGCTTGACAATACTCGATAAATGGCCATCCACTCTGTACCTACTAAAATGATGGTTTATTGGAGTAAACCCTAATGGTCTTGGTACTGTGTGAGAATAGTGCAATATTTCTCAGTTTTACGTTTCGAATTAAATATTTATTTGTTGATTTTCTTTCTTTCTCCAGAGCGAGTATCGCTTTGCGGGCGGAGGGTATCCCCGCGCGGGCGTGGGCAGCAGTAGCACCCGCAGCGGCGGGCTGTGCTCTGCAGCACTGGTTGGCGGGGCTTTGTTGGCAGCGGTCGCTGTGCTAGCAGTCGCGGCGCTAGCTTTCTACATGGGAGCCCTGAGGCCTGACAATGGGGAACGTAAGTAATCACCTCATGGATGTTTCAAGGGTTTTTGAAACAATAAAAAAACAGAAGCTCTATTTCATCATTAAGCAAGCTTTAAACAAACACCGAATCTGATTCATCTAAATCTAATTTACCCTTGAGATGCCATGAAAAATATTACACATCAAATGCTTTTTGTAACTCTCTAACAATGCAAATGATTCTCTGTCTATTACACGATACTTCACTAATCGACACCGATGAAAGATGAAAGTATCAAAAAGTTAAAATGAGGATAAATTAAGAATCCTTGAGATTTTTCATTTATCCCCATAAATACTCATTACACATGCCTTCCTACGTATGTGTAATGTGTACCTACCTATAAGTGCCGATTTCACCAATGAAACTGAACGCGATCAGCACATGTAAAACGCGTTTATGAGCTGTCAGTGTCAATATTCCATAGAAAATGTTGATACTGACAGCCCTTAAACCTAGTTTATGTGCTGATCGCGTTCAGTTTCATTGGTGAAATCCACCCTAAATCATTCAAAAACTCAATTAAACGTGATTAAAAAAAGTTGATTTGGGCTTCACATTCATCACTCATGCATGTAGTCATGTAGTATCTATATCTACGAAAAAAATATTGTTTCTCGGCAATACCTACAGTTCTACCGAGACAGTCGCATGTGTTTTGTCCAATACTATACAATCTCCGTTGATCTACTCGTAAGTTATAAAATATTCAACATTAACATCACTTACAGTACATACTTATTTATGTATAAGGAACATTAGCCATCTTTACATCAAGTACTTAGTGAAGTGCAACAAGGAACAAGCCCGCTCAACTGGAAAAGAAAAGTAGAAAAACTTACGTGTAAATTGTGGGAGGCGATTGAGGGAAGTGGGTTACTATGTTCTTACATTATTATTGTGTAATGGGGTATTTCATGCTAATGTCTCTGGGCTCAATTTGCCCTTTGTAGAGGAAATTCGTGAGAAACATGCGCAAGTTATGTGAACAATTTGTCCTCAAATTTTTAGCCTACCTTTTTCCTGTATACATTATAGTAACCCTTAGAGCATGGTGGAGGGCCGCTTGAGAATACTTTAACAAAATACACTCGCGGACAAAGAATACGGATCGGTACGAAAAACTAAAATTACTCATAAAATAATAAAGCTAGTGACATTAATGAAACTCCATGTTGTAGAATAATTGTGCGTGTTCGCGGGCGTGGCGATGTTAGCGACATGATAGTAATTCAATAATGGTGGTGAAAGACGATAATGACCGCCTTTTATCATTTTGATGGAGATTGAAAACAAAAGTGAGAAAACAAGCAAAAGTTTTTAAAACAACTGTGAATTGAAAATATTTCCAAATTCGAGGTTCAAAAAAAAAAATTACGGTGTTAATCATTTAAGGTTTTCTTTCTTACGATATTAAAATTATCTGTAATAGATAAGTTAGTTTCATGCATGTTACAGATACTTGATTTTAGTTATCGACCCGTATTATTTGATCGCGAGGTTATAATTAAGTACTCCGAGGTTTTGGACCAAATGTCCTAATCCTCCTTACCTACTCCTAATGCTCCTAATCTACTTTTCAGCAATAATGTCGTTCGAGGGCACGTTCCGGGTGACGCGAGGAGATGTGTACGGTGGCGTGCCGGGCAGCCCCTCGTACAGGGAGCGGGCGCGGCGCTATAGCGTGGCTCTTCGACAAGTGTTCGCCGCGCCCTCGACACTACGACAGGCCTTCACAGGCGCACTCGTCACCGGCTTCGGGGACCGCAGACTAGACGTACACTTTAGATTATACCTTGATAGGAGAAAAATTCCGAGGTAATTCTCTAAACAATTGTCAATGAAACAATACTACATTTATTTGCTAAGCAGCCGGCATTACATCATAAAATTTGTTTTCAGTTCTGTTTCAAACATCGAAGAAACTCTTAAGAATATTTTAATTCAAGATTTAAATTCTAAACATCCAGCTATTGGACAGAGTATAAAAGTAGACACATCTAGTATAATAATAAAAAGAGATCTAGAACACACCTATCATTCAGAATCGTACGTGAAAGAAGCTATGAACGAAAGTATGGCAATGAGCAATCCAAAAGGGTCACCCCCACCAACTGGAATTGATAAAAATCTCCAGACAAGGGTCGGTGTCGTCCGTAAAACTACAGTAAAACCTAATCAAAAGAAAGATCCAGATGAACCTGATATCGACACAGAAAATATTCCAGTAGTACAAGGATCGTTTCAAATTACTAAGACTGAAGCAGATATAACAGAAAATAAAAAGTTAAGTTCTAGTCCAACGCGTCATGACGATAAGGGAAGTCACAAACCAACAGCTGTTAAAACTACAACAACGACTAAAGCGCCTCTTACTAGAGTCACTACAAGAACCACAACTACGAAGAGAGTTCCTACAAGCACACCAAAGACCCGACCGTTTACTATAGCATCTACTCTCAATGTTAAGACGAGGACGGAACCGACTCCAAAAAAAGGCACCGAGAAGACAACACGAGCTCCAGTCACTACCACTAGCACCACAACTTCAACGACGGTAACGCCTTCAACTTCAGCTCAAGCTAGCACCACCACCAGTAATGTATCCCAAATTCTACTCGATCTACTAACAAATGAAAATCATTATAAAGATTTACCAAAAATCGATACATTATTTACCGTCCCACATGTTATAGACAACGAACCGTGGCGACCTATAACACAACCCTATTATGAACGAACAAGTGAACCCTCCCCGGTTCCCCCGGCTTCTATAGAAATAACCAGTGATCTGAATGCTGAAGACAGAATGGGAGTAGCAGAAGTCGTCGATGATGTTTCAATATTAGAAAGTTTACTTACCCCAACACCACCATTAAAACACAGAGATAGAACGACAATCCGACCCATAGGTCTGCACAACGTAGATCCAGATTTAGCAGCTGACGTTTACGTACCAAGTCCAATATACACAAGTTTTACATTACCAACGTATGCACCGCCTTTGCAGAATATGGAAACTTTAGGATCTAATTATCCAAAACCGCATCCTATTCCTGTAGATAAAATAAGTGGAGTCGTTGAAGTAGTAGATGACATGGATTTTACTAATGAAGACGATGGCAAACCAGTGGAACGTCCTCCCAAAGACAAACAAACAAGCGTCAGCATAAATGTGCTTCAAGCTGATAGCACAGATGATGAAACTGAACAACTTTCTATTGAAGGTGCGTCAATATTGAAGAAGCACAACACTTCTACAAGTACAAGCACCACTACTACTACTACTACCACTACCAGCAGCAGCCCCACCACCACCACGACTTCTACTACTACTACCACTAGTGCTAGTACCCCAACAAACGCTACCACTAAACTACCAGCAAGTAGCACCGTCTCCACAACTCCAAAGTTAAAAGTAGTTAACACAACATATAAAACAACTGAACAGGCACAAAATGAAACAACGAAAGAAAATTCAACAAGGCGACCCAATAATAAAGTTTCTATTATACCAAGTACAGGTGCACCGCATCTTACTTGGGAATTGGTTAATACTTCGACCAACGAAAATGATACCTTTAGCAAAAATTCTCCGGAAAAATATTATAATGACACATTACAAGCCATTATAACGAAGAATGACGATGTTTTTCCAATTACAACTCCTAAGTTTTCTGGAAAGGTTTCAATATTTCGTAATTTAACAAATATTATAAAAAAATATACTCAACAAAATACGCCTACAAGGTCTGAAGACACTATAAATGACATGGAAGTTGAAGAACGGCATAATCATGACAAAATGACTGGATCTGTCGAGGTAGTGCTCGATGATGAGTTAGAGATAACGACAGCTGGTGTAATCACACTGTTACCCGCAAAGTCTAATCTAGGTATGAATCGACCACTTAGACCTCGACCTAAAATTAAAGTTCAAGAGTCCCAACCTATAAAAGAGAACCTACGCAGTTTTTTTCATAACGACCCTGAAACACAAAAAATAATAGATGATCTCAGTACCGAAAATTATTATCAAAGTCAAGTAATTAACCATAGCGATACGGAGAGTGCAGAAGTCATACCTGAAATAGAACAACAAGATCGGCTTAAGTTAACAACAGTGCCTGAAATCATACAAGTAAATGCACCCGGTAATTTTCCAACAAGTAGTAGATTTCCAAAATCAAGTGATGCCTTAAATTTTTCAAATGAAAATAACGAGGCATTTAAAGGTATGGAAGTATCAAATACTACTACCGTCCCTGAGGGAACATACAGAGTATCATATCATGTGACTGGAAGTGTGAGCAGTAAACGAGCAAATAAAACTCAAACCCTTCCTGCGTATGAATTGGCTTTAGAACCGGATGTTGTTTTAGAAATACCTATAAATCAAACGAATACACTGACTATTGACAAGTTGAAACAACTCGCAAGTCTCGCGACAATATCAGATTCGAATAACAACACTTTATCTCGAGCACCTGGCGGTGTAATTTCAACAAAAGCAATACCTTCTAGCTACACATTGAACCAAGCGGGGTTTAAAATCTTAACAAAAACATACAATAAGAATCCTCCATCTAAACACGAAGGAAACAGTTTTGATATACCAGAAAAGTCCTACAATAAGCCTCATGGAACTAAACCAAACAAGGAAAAGGAAAATGTCAGCAACCTGATTAAAGAAACTATCAAAGAAGGTAAGCTATGACAACGAAAAAATAAGGACACACAATGAAATGTATGAATATGTTCATAATAAATGCGTCTTTGTTTTAGAGGAGTGCAACAACTCTACATCCTTCAATTGTCCTAGCGGTTTGTGCCTCCCGCTAACGTCTCGCTGTAACCGCTTGCTTGACTGTCCCGGTGGTGAAGACGAACGTTCATGCTCTTGCGCAGACTACCTAATAGCAGATTTCTCACAATCGAAGATCTGTGATGGCGTCGTTGACTGCTGGGACTATTCTGATGAGAACAAATGTGGTATGAGACTTTATATTTTTATTCGAATGCTCGCTTCTTATCTGCAAAATCTTTGAGCCGATTGAGTCTACTAATGTTTTGCATTGTCAACCGAACATTAGTGAAAACACTAGCTCTTCGAAAATCACCCTTTGACCTACGACATAAAGGCGATACCAATGTCGAATTGTACGAGTACCACTGATGTACGGTTGACTGTACGCGACGTCACTAATCCCTATTTTATTGCATCCCATTTTCCCTAGCTTGGAAAGGGAGAAATATGTCAGGAGCAAATAAATACTCACCTATTGAATTATTTTCAGAGTGGTGTAAAGAAGGTCAGTACGTGTGCGCCAATGCCCGGCAGTGCCTGGACATGGCTAAGGTGTGTGACGGCACGCCCGATTGTCCGCTTGGTGACGACGAGAAGAGCTGTGTGGCGCTCGCTGAACAACTAGAGGATAACGAAGTTATTCCATATAATGAAGAAGGTATGCCTTAAATCAATTCTTTAGGGGAGCTAAATATGACGACTATCGTGTTAGGTTTTAACAATGGTCAAACACACGAAGTATGAAACACACGAAGGCTCATGTACAATTTTTAGGGTTCAATAACTGAAAAGGTAAAAACTGAACCCATAGAAGATCACTTCGTTGTCCGTCCGTCCGTCTGTCTATCTGTCAACCCTTTTTCTCAGGAACGCGTGGAGGTATCTTGTTCGCAGTTGAAATTAATATGAAATTTAAATGTATTAAATTTGTGAACATAGGGTAAAACTATACACATTTTAAATATAGTATTTATAAATATGGGTCCATTCTATGTTCCGCCAAAAGGCATACAAAATAGCTTAGGTAATCGACTGTCAATTAAAAAAATAGAAACAAAAAAAATAGTCATTAGATGCCACAGTTTCATGCCAAACACTAATATTTATTTATATGTCAATAAATTAAGATGACACATAAACCAATGGGTATTTAATAAGTCACAATTTTCTTACATTATTATATGCAATAAAGATATCAATAAAGAATATCATCGTCATAAGGGAGCAACATATTTCATCTATTAACAGATATAAAATTATATAAATGTTATTTTTATTTGCCATTAGGATATCCATTAGATGTTTAATAAAGTAGCCAATTAAATAACTAAGAACAAAAATGAAGATATTTTACACAAGTCAGAATACTTTAACAATCATAAATGAAAAGGCTCTTTAACCTTCTTAATTTATTTTTTCTTTGATATATTCCCTCCAATATATTGGCAACGTATTCTAAAGAATTGGCGCCATACAGAATATAGGCGCCAGAATCATTTTCTGGGGCAACTCCACGGACATTGCTTTTAAAGCTCAGAAGAAATGCTTGCGATCATTTACCAAATTGCAATCCATTGATAGTTGTAAAGCATTATTTAAGGAACTTAGTTTGCTCACTCTACCGTCTATGTACATATATGAAATGGGAGTGTTTGTTCGCTGTAACCTGCACTTATATGAAAAACTGCGCTCTAGCCGTTATCAGAATACCATTCATGGAACCTCTCATAAAACCGCATTTTTCAGCAAAAGTGTGAAAAGTTGGCTAGGTATGACCCCAACAATATATAATAGTTTATCAGCTGCTATTCGAAATAAAGAGTGTTTGGGATACTTTAAGAGGTCTTTGTTTAAATTGCTTTTGGAAAAATGTTACTACTCCATCACTGAGTTTACTACTGATAAACGGAGATAAGAGGATTCCGACTTGCTAATTAAACACTTATGATTTTAGTTTATTGATTAAGTTTAAATGTGTTTCAAACTCAAACTCAAAGCATTTATTTCAAATAAACCACCTTTGAATTGTCAAGGGGTCGCGACCCCTTGACAATTCAAAAGTGCTGCTGTAGCGGTCAGTCAGAAATATGAAGCTAGTTGCCCAAAGCGAAGTAGGTCCCTATGGAGAAGAACGGGCAAGAAACTCCATGGACACTCTTTTAAATAATATGGTTACAGAAAATCTGTTTATTTCTAGATACTTGTAATGACCAGTTTACCAAATTGACATATTTTTAATTGTTTTTCTTTTTTATGTAATCTATTGACATGCCTTGCACCTTAATTGTATTTGCCTGTTAGTTTTGTACGCCAAACATTGGCAAAACGTCGTGCACGCAATATATAAATAGTTTAACAAAATAAGTGATTGGTTGATATATTTTTACGCAGTAGAGCTGTCCTGGATCTAGGAATGCAACGTTTGCTATTATTGCGTCTATTTCGAATTGCTTTATCTGACAATAGGGGAAAAGGCGTGGATTCGATTTGACAAACATAGTGGTCTCTAAAATGTACATAGATGGAAGGGTTAAGACTTAATATTTTTTTTAAATTTGGTTTGCAGCTCTTAGTAACATGAAGTCCAAACACAGTTCCAAGGCTCCTTTTTTGGGTTTTAAAAATGACACTCTTATGTGTTGAATTTCCCCAAAAAAATTTAATGTAGCAGCGCATCAACATTTCAAATCGGGGCAAATATTTTGTACAGAGCGTGTGTGTTTTTTTTTTTCCTAAGGGCTCTTTAATTTTTGCTTTCCGTATGTACTTTCCAATCTAATATACTGTCTATAGTTGCTCTAAGATTGTGGTTGTGTTAACTTTGTCTATGTTATCATCACTATAGTGATACATTTGTTTACATTTGGAATTGTAAATCTTTGAGCAAAATGCATAATATTAGTTTTTTCAAGATTTATCTTAACATTGTTGTTTTCAAACTGTTACCATTGATTCTATAGAATTGTTTTAACAACTTGTTTTGTATTTTTGTATAGTATACAAAAATAGTGGCCCTACGACAGTACCTTGTGGTACGCCGAATTTAACTACTTTTGATTAATGAATGACTTCATGTTTATTGCTTGTATTCACTGCCGAAATGTCAGTAAATTGTCTTCTGTTGTTTAAATAGGATTGAACAAGGCTTGAGACATTCCCTCTAATGCCATATGCTTTTAAATTCTCAATCAGTATGTCGTGACGGACATTGTCGAATATCTGTGTCATGTCGCAGAAAATCGTGCATCCAGGTAAATACGCATCTACTTTTTGCAAAACATATTTTTAAAAATCATATATTGCCAAGTTTATTGATTTACCATTTCTGAACCCTTTTTGTTCATTTGCGAGTATATTTTCTTTTTCGAGATGTACACGAAAAAGAAAATATACTGTTGTCGAACTGAAAATAAGACTGTTTATATGAATACTTTTCAAATATTTTATACATAACACTAATTAGGGATATTGGCCTATAGAATTGCAATAGCTGTTTTTAAATTGAGGTATAGCGGTAGATATTTTGAGTGCATCAGGAAAAAAACAGTCTCTATGCAAAGATTAACTATATGGCTCATATGCACTGATATTTCTTGTGCTAAGATTTTATAACTTTTGTTGATAGACCATCGTAACCTCACTATTTGTATCTATTTATAATGTTTTTATTTTTATTTTAAACACCTCGGCATACATGGCCCAGGAAAAAATAAGATTTCCTTTTTTGTATCAATGACGTAATTTTCTAGGGTTCCAGACGTCCTAATGAAAAACGTAACCCTTATGGGATCACTCGTGTGTCCATCTGTCCGTTTCTCACAGCCAATTTGCTCCGAATCTACTGGACTGATTAAGTTGAAATGTGGTACTTAAATGAATTTCTGTGACCCAAACACATTCGTTTACTGTAAATAAACGAATTTTAAATATGGGGGTCACTTTTGGGGGGAAAACTAGAAAATTAAAAACAAAAGTTTTGCAAACTGTACCGTGTGACATTTCAAATGAAAGGGTTTGTTGTGAGGGTCTCAAACATATTTCTTGTATAATTTTAACCTACTTGTAATTGTCGTATCGAAATGAAACTTTGTATGTATATGTAGTTCAGGTATAAAATATTTATTATTTCATTTGGTATCATGGAACTGATCTGATATTGGAGCCAGGAGGTGAATTGTAGAACTCTTCAGTGGCTACTAATAATGACTTCGACTTATGGGTCACACGATTTGTTTTGATGAGTCTACTATAGTGCTCTTGGTGTTGAGAGTCTGATGATGGAGCCAGGAGGTTGGACTCTTTAGTAGCTGCTAGTAAACCTGTCGAGTTCAGGATGTTTAGTTTTTACGAGTTGAATGTATTGGGGAGGATCTGATGATGGAGCCAGGAGGTGGATAGTGAAACTCTTCAGTGGCTACCTGATGACGTGCAAGAAATACCTTTTTTACCCGACTATGCTAGGAGTAATGGTTATGATTTTAACATGTCAGTGTAATATCAGTACAATATCGTCGCTAAAATAAAAAGAAATAGAGCAGTCTACAAAAACAAGTGAAATCCTACCAAAAACATTTCATGTAAAGTAGGTCGCCAAGACTTCTCACTGTTCAAAAGTTACCAGGTTTAATGTACAGCAAAGCCCCTAACTCTACAAGGCCTAACTCTAACAACCTTACATCTAGGTCAAAATGTATGGCTTGACCGTTCCATTTAACTATTGCATGATAAAACATGAGAGACCAGTGACTTAATTTCTTATACAATAAGCCCATAGGAAGGTCTGTGCGACGGAAGCGAAACGGCCAAGCCAGTACATTTTGACCAAGATGTAAGGTTTGTAGAGTTAAACCTTGTAGAATTGGGGGCTTGGCTATTCATTAGATCCGATAACTTTTTAATAATGAAAGCGTAATAAGTAAGTTTTATTTTAATTAACTGATTTGGATCAAATACGTAGGTCTACGGTCCCTAGGAGCTCTAAAAAAAACAAGCTACTAAACCAACGCAATGAAAAAACACGGCCATTTATGTGACATAACATTATGTAGGGGAAAAAGTTTTTTCGTATTTTTGGTATAACATTAAACAACATCACGCCTGTATTTACTACAGTAAAAAGTTAAAGTAAAATCTCTTTCAAAAAATGAGTGAACCCAACGAAGAAATTCCATACATTCTAGGTTTTATTACAAAAAACGGAAAAATGTGACACGAGCCGCGAAAAAAAAGTGACGTTTATGGACTTACGATAATGTCAATAAGAGTAGCACAAAATTAGTTCAAGCGTTTTCAGACCGGAAATTTTGATGTCAATGATGCTGCTCGTTCAGCATGTCGATTCTGTAAAAATCTCACCGTGAAGACTTGTGTGGAGTGAGCTGTCAGTGTCATCCCGTCTTGGTCAATCCCTAGCATCAGTGGCACTGACAGTTCACTCCAAGCTCACTTCACACAAGCTTTCACGGTGAGATGGTTACAGAAAAGTACTGCTGATCGACCTGTTACAGATAAAGTCGATGCAATTTTGAAAAAGTAGAGCAAAACCATCATATTAGTAGTCTTGACATAGCTGAAGAGTTAGGGGTCGACGAAAATAGTTTTGACCCATTAGAAAAGTCTGAGCATACAAAAAAGCTCGATATTTGGGTGCCACACGTGCTCACTGAAAGAAACCTAGTGAATCGTGTTCTCATTTGCGATTCTCTACTGGAACGTAATGAAACCAAACCATTTTTGAAAAGATTGGTGATGAAAAGTGGATCATCCAGAACGTGCTAAAAATATTATGGTCAAAGGCAGTCAAACTCCACAGACTTCAGAGAAAACCCGGATTAACTCGCAATAAGGTGATGCTGTGTGGGATTGAAAGCAAATATGAGCTTTGACCACCGGGCAAAACCATCGATTGGAATCTCTACTGCCAAAAGCTGATGAGATTTAAGCAAGAAATTGAGAAAAAAACGGCCGTCTTTTATCAACAGAAAAGGTGTGGTCTTTCATCATGATAACGCCAGACCACACACATCTTTAGCCACTCAGCAAACATTTTAAGAGCTTGATCGGAAAGTGTTCATGCATCCACCTTTTAGCCCTGACCTTGCACCCTCTAATTTTTACCTGTTTCGTTCTCTTCAAAATTCTTTTGGTACCTAGTGATTTAACATCAAGAGAGGACTGTCAAAACTACTTGTCGCAGTTTTTAGTACCAAAATTACTACAACAATGGGATTATGTCACACCTACAAAATGGCACATATATATTTTAATCAGATGTAAATAAACTATGAAAAACATGTATTGAATTTGTATATAAGTCTCATAGCACAGGCAAAAAGAAAAAGGCCGAAAATTGTTAATTTCTAGTTTTTTCACATAAAAATAGTTTGCGAGTACTTACATTTTCAGTTGGAGAATTGACCGTGACGTATTTCGATGTAAATGTAGGAGAACATTTTTTCAACTACTAAGTTAAGTTTGTTCTTGTTGTTATCATTTTCTTGCCTTTATCCCAATTTATTTGCGGTCACCGCAACATGTATTTTTCTTTATTATTATTTCTCTATCAGTCGTTATGTCGTTAGTCACCTTATTTATCTCAATCATGGCGAGTTCAGCTGTCTAGGTTACCTACTGAGGTGGCCATGTGCTAGAATGAGACAAATATACATAGGATAGATTATGTAATTCAGATAATAGTAAATAACAGTTTCAACGAATAATTTCAGGTTATGTAATGGTGCGCAAACGTGGTGTTTGGGGCCGACTTTGCGTGGAAAGCTTTGCCGACGTGGTGGAGCAGGCGCAAAGCTCTCTGAAACTACCCGACCTCGGCAGAGCAGTGTGCAGAGCTATGACCTTCCAGTAATGAAGACTACATTTTTCTTTTAAACAATACATCATAAAAACATAACAGGTCCCGCCCCCGGGTCCTGCCTTAGGGAGTAGAAGTATATTTAAAATCAGCGCCATGAAGTTTGGGTCGGTCTGTCCCACGTTGGGCGCCAATTTACTACTTTTGTTCATTATGTCTACTAATATATAAAATTCTCGTGTCACAATGTTTATTACCAAAATCCTCCGAAACGGCTGGACCGATTTGTGTGCATATCGGGTAGGTCTGAGAATCGGCCAACATCTTATTTACAAAAAAAAAACAAAACAACGTTTGCTGGGTCAGCTAGTTTCTTTATAAAACTCTTTTTACATCCATCTTTTCATTTTTAATTTTTACCTTGTTTTACTAGAAGCAACTGGAAACCATTAATAACTTCAAAATTTCCGATGTTAATTGTACGGGTTAGGGTACATTTAAATGATAAAACTGATTTGAATTCAACTTGTGTATTGAACACTGATAAATGATCAACCCGCGGCGAATACTATGCAACTACTGACCGTTAATTGAAATATGTATAATAAATTCATTCGCGGCGCGCCGGTGTCAGCATAAAATCTATACAATGGATATGTACGGGTTTGCTCGTATATTAATGTTACTACCTACTTTGCTTTACTTGTCGTGTTGCAGCCATTTCATACAACTGCCAACAAAACACTCATTCGAATATACAGTCTAACTTGTCAGTCAATTTGCTTAACAATTATTTTTCCGTACTTTACCTATCTTACTATAATAATAATAGTTAAGAAGCTTTTAGAGAAAGATGACCACAGCGAAGTGAAAAGTCACTTTAAATTTTGGAAGTATTCTAAAGGTTCTATCTCTGAGGATAGGGTTCATAGCGACAGTAAATATGATAGTGTAGTTGTAGCGAGAATCTTCTCATTCACGTGGTGTTGTGTTCAGTGACGCGGGCTGGGCTCGAGAAGCTCGCGAGGGCCGCAAGTCCAGCGCGGCGGGCTACTGGGAAGTGTGGCACAACGCGGCGGCGCGTGCGCACGACACGCGCCTTTCCTTCCGACGCGCGTCTTGCGCTAAAAAGCGCGCGCTTCGCGTCAGATGCACCGGACTCGACTGTGGGATACGACCACATGCTGATGCTCAACAGCCCAGGTAAGAACAGACTCTTTAGAAAATTATGTATCGGCTCATAAAATAATAACGTATCTTTGTATTTAAAAATATTAATTCCTAAATGTTTTTTATAAATTGCACCTCCCACTGCTTGTCAATGCATCACCCAAAGGACTGGTAGAAAATGCATGTCCGCCTCTGTGCATTCGTGTGCGTGAAGTAAAAATTAATAAAATAACGGAATCGGCTATTTTGTAGACAAGATCGATCTCCTCAGTTAAGCCTAATGGTGAGTAGGAAAGCTTACATTATATCATTTACATTTAAACATTCATAAAAAGATTAGGACCAATATTGTTTTCTCAAAATGTGTTTGGTTATGAAAATGGCTTCATTGATCTTTAAATCTCCGTATCGATCCCCGATTGAAAAATCAAAGAAGTCAGTACCGTGCACCCTACATCGCCATTACAACAACACCGATCCTACGGTAGATCTGTCTTATGGCACGTCTATGGTAGGTACAAGGGTACACGGATCTTTTGGCGAGTGTTGTTTTGTTTTTACTTTTTACGAACAACGCCCCCCTGTCAATGACATTCGGGCGCCAAAAGACCCTTGTAGCAATGTACGTTTGTATGGTGGGTATGTGTGGCTAGGGACGATACTGACGCCCACGTTCGCCGCGGCAGGGTGGTGGGAGGCGACGGCGCGGCGGCGGGCGCGTGGCCGTGGCAGGCTGCGCTCTACCGCGACGGAGACTTCCAGTGCGGCGGGACCCTCGTGCACGCACAGTGGCTGCTTTCGGCCAGCCATTGTTTCTATCAGTGAGTATGAATACCAATCTCGTTTTCATATGTTACCTCCTAAACGGAGGCTAATAAGCCAAAAGTAGTAACGTGACGATACCTAGTCTCGCCAAGGTGCTGTTGAAACTTGGCGAGGAAAACAATCAGCATGGCTATATACTGACTTAAGCAGTACTGGAACCGATGTCTAGGTAGCTTGTTATCAGCCGTTATGGACGCTGAATATGAATGACTGGTCATAGTCAATGCCTGCCACCGATCTCTAACTAATCACTATCCCACTATCCTGAATAACAGAGCCACAGAAGCACACTGGGTGGCGCGACTAGGCGCACTACGTCGCGGCGCGTGGCCACGCGGTCCGTGGGAGCGAGTGTCGCGCGTGCGTCAAGTAGTGCTGCACCCCAAGTATGCGCCGCGCGGGTTCCGCAACGACATAGCCCTGTTGCGGGTAGACGCCGTGCCGCTGCACGCGCGGCTGCGGCCCGCCTGTCTGCCGCCGCCGCGCGCGCAGCCCCCGGCCGGCCAACACTGCACTGTGGTTGGATGGGGACAGCTGTATGAGCATGAACGTGTCTTCCGTGAGTTTTTGTTTTAAGGTGCATCCACACCGAAGTTACTTGTACTAGAGCAACATTTACATTTGTTACCTACATCCATAACATTAACAAACTCTCTATAACTTTTAGTAAGTTTAAGTACTAAAAACTAATACTTGCAAACATTGCTTCACAAAAAGTAACTTCGGAGTGAATGCAAGGTGGGTTACCGAAGTCACCCAGCGCTTTCTTCAGCCATACGTCACCGGGACGCCATGGCTGTGCAGCCTGCATGTCGATTCTTTAAAAATCTCGCCGTGAAGACTTGCGTGGAGTGAACTGTCAGTGTCATCCCGTCTTGGTCAAACCCTAGCTTCAGTGGCACTGAGACTGACAGCTCACTCCACGCTCACTTCACCTAAGTTTTCACGGTGAGATGGTTACAGAATAGCACTGCAGGTCGCGATTAGTTGGAAGTGCGACCTGGCGACGTCGCCATGGCGTCCCGGTGAGGTACGGTCCTTTCTATTAATTAGGCTGCCCTTTGTTACAATACAATACTACGCCAGCAAATTCTTATTAGAACCCGTTATCAATCACCAGAATATGTTTTTTTTTTTTTTAAACATTTTTTAAACATCATATTTCATGTCATTTACAGCGGATACACTGCAAGAGGTGGAGCTGCCAGTGATATCAACGTCAGAATGCCGTCGCCGCACACGCCTGCTGCCGCTGTACCGCGTCACCGACGACATGTTCTGCGCGGGCTACGAGCGCGGCGGACGAGACGCTTGTTTAGGAGACTCTGGGGGACCGCTCATGTGCCAGGTACTTATAGCGTTTCAAAATTACGTAACATATACTTTGACTTACATAATCAGCCTATTATGTTCCCACTGCTGGGACACATCCTGCTCTCTGTGAGAGGGAGTGGGCCGTCATCCACCACGAGGGCCCAGTGCGGATTGGTAGATGTCACATGTCTTCGAATTTTTGGTTCTAAGACATGCCGGTTTCCTCCAGATGTTTTCCTTCACCGTTTTGAGAGCAGTGGTGATGAAATAATCTACACAAAGTAAAGCGTCTGTCTGGGTTCGAACCTACGACCTAAAACTCGTAAGTCGCGGCCGTTACCACTGGGCCACCACTGCTCTCTATATCTCTACTTTGGCTTAAGAAAACCAATTATACTCTCTTTGATATCGATATTACGATGTCAAAATTAATAACTTTGTTTTTGTTACCGCTTATACTGTGCCGCCTATACTGTGCCTGTGCTAGTCAAACGGCTCCCCCAAATCCTTCCAGGAACTCTTTCCCCGCGTTACCTCGAAATAGCCCTCGTGATACGCGTTCAGGTCATCTCGCCATTTCTATCTGGGCCAGCCTCGGCGGCACCGTCCATCTTCAGGCATCTATTCATTTAAATGATAGAAAATCTTTTCTGCTTACTTACAGGAATCCGACAAATGGTACGTTTACGGTGTAACCAGCAACGGGTACGGCTGTGCACGAGCCAACCGTCCCGGCGTGTACACCAAAGTGTCCAACTACATCGACTGGATCGACAGCGTGCTAGCGACCTACACGCCGCTGCACAACGACTCTAGCTCGAAGGAACACGAGTCTAGCGAGGACTTCTACGAGGACCTCGAGGCGGCAGAGAACAGGCGAGCCAGCAGAGTGGACACGTGCAAGGGCTTTAGATGTCCGCTTGGAGAGTGCTTGCCTGCCACGAGCGTCTGCAACGGATTCCTAGAATGCTCCGACGGCAGCGACGAGTGGCAGTGCAGTAGAGTCTCACCAAATAACTCCAGCTTAGACCCCGATTAACAGCATTTAAACAGATTTAATTACTTATAAGCCAGTACTTAGAAAGTAGGGTAAATTTCGAAATTCGACTGATATTTTATAAGATAATTATCTGTAAGTAATGAAAATGAGAAAATATTTCAATAAATGCTATAATTTTAAAATTTCATTAATTTCACATAACGCTAGACGATTGCTACGCCATAATTATTACGTAATGTTATTTGGGATTATTTGTAAATATAGGTGTAATATTTGTGCCCAAATTGTTTTGTTTACCACTGCACAATTACTGCTAAATTTTATTTATTTATTGAAACACATGGATCGCCTTTTCCGTTTGAATTTGATTTTTAAATGGACGATGTGGGCCATGTTATAATGATCAGAATAAAAATGTAACTATATTTTACTTGTTTTATTTTTATTGTAGGTATATGTATATTCCTCTATAGATTAGTAAATCCTCATAGAAAAGGGAACTTTCGAAGCTACATACAATAAAAAATCAATGATCTTAAAAATAATTTTAATCTCTCGACAAATAATTTAACAAAATGCAAACTTTCAATACAGTATTATATTCTTCAAAATAAGTATGATATAATAAATAATAGCAATTCTTATATAATCAACGATGTCGACCAATTATTCATTATTTTAGTACAAATTACACTGATCGTCACATTTTAATTAAGAAACATTTATTTTAAATAATAATTACAAACACAAAATAAAATAGCATGTCCTAGGATAAAATGTCTAGGATATAAGAAAGACATCGATATAAAATAATGCAATTATTGATCACAAGAAAGCTATACAATTTAGAAAATTAGACCTCACGCGTGTCAAGCTTCGGGGTTCAATGATTGCACAATTATTAATAGAGATAGCGAAAGTCGAGAATGCAAACCTTTCTTACTTCACGCACCTTACAGCTAACTTAACTAACTCCCGTACCGAGCGGTACTCCAAAGCATGTTACCTTCTTCACAAAGTCAAATCTCAAATGTTAGTGTAAGGAACATCTTTACATTACACACAAAGGCCAGTAAATACTTGAGTTATAGTTATTTCTACGTCGTATTAGATTTATATTATAAATACTACAATCGAGCGCAATGAGCAAGAAATGAAGACAGTTCTTAAATAAGATTATCGATACAAGACTAAATAGACGCACATGTTACTCGAGAACGCCGGTCGCACGACTGAATGTACATAGATAGTTTGTGCTTGTTGGTGGCTGCTTCGAGGCGAATCATGGTACGTGAACTAATGTTGAACTAGACCGTGCAAAGTATTATAAAGACTCGCCTCGCCTCTAATGGGTCCTGAATGCTGGCTAGAGGACGAGGTTTGTTCCCGAGTGTGTGCGAGTGTCTAGCCCGTGCTCTCGACGGGCGTGGTGGTGATGCCGCTCTTCGCCTTGTTCAGCACTGTCTTGAACTGCTCCGGCACCGGGTGCTCCGACTGCACGACAAACCACCAGCTCATTAACATCATGGAAACCGGTGCAGTAACTGCCGCACTAGCTCAAATACTCTTACAATAAAATATGTAAAAAAATTAATGAAATAGCTTCCTTACTTTAAGTAAATAAAGACACTCTGTAGTTTATCTTACGACTAAACAAAGGTACCTTATGTAAACAAGTCAAAAGGAAAGTATTTTAGCTTAATGACTACTCCACAAATACTGGGTGTCACGCAACAGCATTAACGAGAACTTTCTTAGCAAAATGTCCAGTTTAGAATGTAATTTTGTAGTTGGCTTAATTGAGAAAAAGCTTGTCCAGGTTTACTCACGTAGTCTCCGTTGCCCTGAGGCACGAGCACGTTCATTTCGGAGGACTTAGAACTGACGATCTCGACGTCCAGCGACTCCGGAGACAGATAGATTTGACACCCGTCCGTTTTGTCGATCGACACCGTTGGCACTTTGCCCAGCACCTGATAAAACACAATTTAACAATACAGCACATCAATTATTATTCAAACTTTTAAATTATCCAGAAACCAAACCAACAATCAAAATTAGATTAGAAAGAAGTGTCATCAACTTTGTCAATGAGTTGTCAACACAGAACACTAATATTTTACTCATATGTTGTCAATCAATGTTTTCAAAATCTTTTTAATTATAAAAGAAGATAAACTTATTTGATGGAATCGAATTTAAATGCCAATGAATTCTGGTGGCATGACGAAGAAATGTCAATGTCAAGATTTTAATTTTCAAAATTATTTTTTCGTATTTTGTATATTTAATGCTTCCATGTGTACTAAATAAACTTTTGTATGAAATATTATACTTTTAGATGTTGTCTTTCATAGTAGTAGTGGTGGCGGTGATCTCGGTTCTTCATTTGAGAACCCTTATCATGAACGAAGAGGAGCACCGCGCGCAACTACAGACCGATCAGCTGGAGCAGAACGGAGACCATACATGGGGTGTCAGCAGTATTTGGAACTATCTCATAGAACAATTCGGCGTCCCGTTCGCGCACTACTTTGTTAGTGTAACATATTCCGTCTATGTACGGCTTACACTAAAAAATGTGGTATGTTTATGTGATTATGTGTACTCATAAGTAAAAATTACCCTATGGACATCTCCATCACATTTTAATTGCAAGTTGTTTTGCAGTTGATATTTGTTCTTAAGTATGTGCCGACGGTACTTTATTTGCACAAATTTATAAAAAACCTGTACGTGACTTCTCGGGAGAGAATAAAACGGAAACAAGCTGAGATAGAAGACATTCAACTGCAGGTTAGATGCTGCCTTGTATTCTGGTTTTTTCTCGTGTCAGGAAGAACGCCAGCGGTATTTAAAAGTTTTTTTTATTGTGAATAGATTCAGATAGTGAACACGAAACTCTGCGTGCGGGACGCGGAGTTCTCGCAGCGAGCGGAACAGTTGCGGCGCGGCGCGGATCGGATGCGTCGAGTGCGCACGCGCGTGCGTGACGTCATCGCCGCCGACAGCGAGCTGCGCCACGCGCTGGACAGCGCCGCCGCCTGGGACGCCGGCCACGACATGCAGGTCGGCTCCGAGCCGCACGAGGAAGGTCATTCTTCACATACATACGATGCGTGTAAATCTATCTCCAAATTCTATATGGTCCACTCTACGACTGCCCCTTTGCTCTTAGTATAAAATACTATTGGATTTCCTAGGCCGTGATGGCAATAGGCTCGTCCCCTATTACTTGGGACTTAAACATAACTGCCAAAATGTGGGTCTGCCCCTTCGGGGAAACAAGGCGTAATGTTATGTTTGTTTCTTAGGCCGTAGATAATTCTTAATTTCAGATTGCGAATTCATAGTGGAATTATTAAAGGAGTTGAAGTACGAGCCTATGACGATCCCCGAGAGAAGATCATCGGAGAACATGGAGTATGCAGAGCACTCGCGGACCGACCCCAACACGCTGGAAAACAGCGTGTACTCTTCAGTCAGCGAAGCAGACTTGAAACCGGATTGTCGAGTGAAGATTGTGAAAGTTACCAACGTTTATAAAGTAGCTTATCTTAAGCATTACATCAAACAGAAGAGACAACGAAGAGCCAATAAACAAGCGCTGTTAAAGAAAAAAGTACGTAGCTTGTATAGCATGAATATCTTTTTGTCCACTGCATAAATGGAATCTCGATTTAACGTGTATATAATTTTTCAGATGGAGAGTATAAAAAATCTGTTAGAAGATTGGCAGAAAACACTTAATATGGTGATAAACAGTAAATTGACCATACTGAACACAGACCCGCATCCAATGGATGTGTCATCGCAAGATGCTATGGGGGATTATTCCAAGCCTCACGAATCATCCGACTCGGACAGTGATTTCAGAAATAGTTGTACAGACATGCGGTATGACGAATACAGTTTGAGCTGGGCCCAAAATCCTTACAAGCCGTATTCATATAACTATGAGGTAAGTAAATTGTACTGCTAGATGCCAACCGAAACGAACAGCAAGTAGGAATAAAAACGAACAATGTTAAATTACGCGGGACTCGTGTAATCCTCACAAAATTGCGTAAAGGGAATAGAGTAATCAGCACGCACAGCATTAATAATCTCCCAATTTCGTGAACGTCTCGATAAGATTGTTTTTTTATCTTTAGCTGTTATTTCGTTCATTTAGGCTTTTTTTATCTAAAAAATTGTTTGCTTTTATTCATAGGATGTCCCTGAAGCAAGGGAGTACTTTGACACTCAAGACTTTGGCGACATGAGGTACCCCACTCAGCCGATGACCCCGTGCGAGCACGGGAAGGCTTCGAACATGGTGTCCATCGTCGAGGAGACCAACAGTCAGATTGCCATAGAAGAGATAAAGAGTGATTGCGGCGATGACTACGAGTGCCGCGACCTTGTCATACTATAATATTAACGTTTGCAACTATTAATAACGGCTCAGTGAAATTGTTGTTTTCATTTATTTTTTCATTGTTTCATTAATCACTCCGGCAACACCCCTCTATCCCTCGAGGTCGAACCCTTATAACGGCGTTGATCCCGATGTTGTAACAGTAAAAATTTGCTAATAAAACAACAGTAGTTAATTTTCAGCTTTGTTATTAGAAGTCACGTTAAATCGTAGTTTACAGTCTAACTTGTTATTAAAAAATCACGTTCAGTTGCAGCACCTTGCATCTTCGTAAAACCACTTATAAACATCTGGTTTCTCTCATAGCTCGTCTGCACCGCTCAAGAAATCCTTTCTTATGAACCTCGTAAGCCGATATAGATTGCCATTGTTCCGCTTTCAATAAAAAACCATTATGTGCAATCTTGGAGATCCTTCTTTTGTAGTAATGATATCTAGACATATAGCATAGCCGTTTAACCTGGAAGTTTTTTATTATTTTTTTATTATTAAAAAAAGTAATGCATTTTATATAGGATTTCATAGCAATTTTAATTAATGTCGTTCTCGTACAGCACGTCTGTACGAGAACGAGTTTATTGTTAATTTCCCCACATTTTTTTATGGCAGTTTTCTAGAACACGGCTTTCATTTAAGTCTATTCCAATCCACTAGGAAGAATTTCTGTGTAAAATAGCTTAGTAGCAAACGGTTCCAGTAGATTGTTAATCACCAGTGAACCATAAAAATCTTCCTTTTTTCCTTACCTTGGTAAAGCGTCTCGACTACGATAGAGCAATAGAGATAAATAACTTAAAGATTAATCTAACATAGTCAATTTACTGTTCTGCCGTAATGAATGTGGTCTTACTACTAGATACATACTTACTAGTAAATTCGTCTCATATGTGCCATTAACCGTATCGACCTACAGTTGCACTTACCTACCTCTCCTGCATGTGTTACATTAAGTGCAAAGCTTGCCACAGCTCCTGTTGTAAATCCTGCTAAAGGGTGATGCGCTAATGTAGCCCGCAATTTTTCTTTAGTTTTTTTGCAATCTGAGGTCAGTGTCACTTTCGCGACCTTATCAAATACGTATTTACAGAATCATAATCATTAAAATCATCATATCAACACATATTGGCGGATTGCTAATTCTAATGATAAAAATTTTAAGAATCACATTTTGATCAACATTTTGTTTAATAAATAACAACATATAAACGTTAGGAAATTTGAATTACTCTTAAAATAAAAGCTTCCAATAAAACTGACCTGCATCTGCACAGACTGGCAGTTGACAAACTCGATGCTAGACACGAGGTTGTCGAAGACCACAGCACACTTAGTGCAGGAGTCGAGGACCACGCCGTTGACCTTGCCGCGCACCGTCAGCGCAGAGTCGCGGCAACGGAACATGTACACCACGTTGTTCATGTCTGCGTTCTCGACAACTAGGTTGGAGTTGCCTTTTTGGTATTCCTGTGTGAGGGAATGTACTGGTTATATCTATTTAATTATTCTTTGTGCATTACAAAGGAACAAATGCGGACTTAGGCTTATCTACCGGTCAACCAAGGGTGGTGGGGACAATATGGCAGGTGCATGTTTGTGAGAAATCAGAATAAAAATGTATCAAGGTAAGGTATCTTCTATTCTTCTATAGAAATCCGTAAAGAAAAGTTGAGCAAAATTGTTACAGCAACATGTTACACACGAATACATGCCGCAAATCGCTGCGACAATGTTGGTTGATGACCATGAACACTGTAATTTTCGTTTCAATGTTGTTTAATAAATTAATGTTTGCAAATAATATGTCCATACGGAAAAAAGAGAATTGAAACATCGTTAGATCATCATTATTAGCCGAGTGAATCATAGTTTGACTCATCTAATAAACATTGTATCGACATTTTGTTCACAGCAGTTTTTTATGGATCACTCATTATTATTCAGTTGCTCAATTTTGTAATTTCGACCAATAACTATCTATCAAGATAAGCCGATAACAGGCTAATTTCGTGATACTGCAATACGTACGATGAGCCACTTCTTGCCGTCGCGCGCGAAGACCGGCGGCTTGTCGAGCGGGCCGGCGCCGGGCTGCGGCAGCTGCTTGCTGGGCGGCCCGCGCGTCGCCGGAGCCACCTTGAACGGCGCCGGTCCGGTCCGCAGCTGCGGGTTTTTGTGCGTCTGCATGTCCGGGGTCACCTTGCGCAGAGCTAAGATAATAATGACAAGAATGTCTTTTGTAACATTATCTCTTGCATTCAAAGTCAGTAGTAGGCAATAGGTCTGACAATCATAGGAGTACAGAAGGCCAATTCCCATAATTAAAAACGTACAAAATCTAGTGGTAATTTAGATGATGATCACCTCAGAGACAATAAATGTCGAAAACTTGTCAAAAATGTAGGAAAGAAAAATATTCAATGAAACAAAAAACCGGATATTAATGTTTTTTACTTTTCAGATAAGTGTTATTGCAGTCGGTTTTTTTTTTTGTAATTTTTAGTCTTTCTCGTTCCATATTTCATTTAAACATATAAGTTGTGTAAGCCTTTATTGTAATACCCCTACATAGGTTTAAAAAACACTTTGAAAAATTAATTTGGCGCCAAAAATTTACATTTTTTTATGATTTCAATGAGCCGTGTAATTTGATACCCATAATTGTAGTATTCAAAACATTTATTTTATTTTTGACCTCCAAACAATGGCATGTCACAGCCGCCATGTTTTTTTTTTGTAACGTCATTTTTAGAGGAATATAATAGTCAAGACGTATCTAACGATGTCTTACAGCCGCACTCAGAAAGGTTCAATAAATTAGTCCTAATTAGAAGTTAACTTATGAGCATTAAATCCGTTAATGAACGGTACATCCCAGAGACATAATTTAAGGGTTCATTAGCTAATGACAGTTTTAAGTATCCATAGGGCGAAGCATCATCAAATCATCATATCGATAAAGCCTTGGTGTAGCCACATTTGAAAAGTGTTAATACTAAATAACAAAAAAGGTTTATTTATACACGATGAAAACTATGATTCTAAAATGCAAAGCGAAACAGCTATTTTCATTTAAATAAGATACAGTGATGAAGCTACATTTTTTCTATGGCATCACTGTGAACTGTCAATGTCAAATCAGGGAATAATTTGATGTTTTTGTGATTCATTCACGGGGAGATATTTTTGTTGTGTTTTAATTTCATCGTTATTAATTTAAATAATGGTAAGTTTGGCAGTATATATATGTTCTTCCAGAGAAAATGTGATAACAATTAAACGACATACCTTGTGTTAAATTCCATTAATATTTCTGTTTCAATTTAGCGAAGTAGCGTATTGTTATTAGCGATATTATTTCCGATAATTTTTCTATTTGTTGGTTTCCTGACGTCGGATGCCAGCAACGGTAATATTACAATTTTTACAGATTCAGGTGTAAATCTATGTCGTGCATGAAATTCTTTAATTGAGTATTTGCTAAAGGGATCAGAAGCATCTCGTATATACCGCCTCGGTCCTACTTCTCTATATCTTCTGGCACAGTCCACAAATTCAATAAAGTCTACCAAATCAAATATTATTGCTGTTATTATTGCGAAAGCGAAATTACTTGTAAAAATATAACCCCAAACGTAAATTTAAAAATCAATAATTAAAGAGTTAAGTAAAGGTTTTGCTGTACTTAACTTTAATTGTCATTAAGGGTCGCTAATGAACTGTTAACTGACTCTGAAGGTGAACCTTTTTAAATTTTTACTAAGGATCCGTTTAAGTAACCGTTAGGCGACTCTGAGTGTGGCAGTTAGTTAAATAAATCCGTGCATTAGGTTGAAAGATATGATGTAAATAAAGAATATTACGTACATACATACAAGATACGCGCAAAAATATAACCCTTTCCTTGCAGTCGGGTAATAAGAGGTATTTTGAGAGATTGAGAATGAGACAATGCAAACGATCTTAAAAATATTCGAGAATTGTCCCTCTGGTACTGTGTCAGATTGATGATTTTAATGAGAAAAATACTACAATATCACAATGTTTTATTAGACTATAAACATGCATCATAAACACCAGCACGTACTGTTAGTGATGTTCTCGCCCTTGTTGATCTCAGCGAAGAGAGCGCTGCGGTCGTCCAACGACATGTTGGAGAAGTCCACCTCGGGCAGAAGCGGGGGCGGGGGCGGCATGCCGCCAGGGGGGGGCGGCGGGGGGGCGCCCGCGCCCTTGCCTGCATAAATACATTGTATCGATAAACAAAATGTTAACCTTATCATAAAGTTCGCATTGGTCTTATTCCAAGAGCAGTTACAAGTGCCGATTTCACCACTGAAACTGAACGCGTTCAGCACATCTAAAACACGTTCAAGAAGTGCCAGTGTCAATATTCCATAGAAAATAAAGATACTGACAGCTCTTAAAAGTTGTTTATGTTCTGTTCGCGTTCAGTTTCATTGGTGAAATCGGCACATAGGGTTGATTTCCGCCTGATGTCTCCTAAGGTAGAGCAGTACTGTAAACCCTACCAGCTACCAACATTATAAACACCCACAATTTTTCAATATTGGTCTGTCGTTTTACGAGATAAAAGAGAATCCGTACCATATGCAAAGTAGTTTAATATCGAAATCCGTTTCCGTAACGGAAGACGATAAAGTATTAATAATACAATGCTCCCGGTTTGAAACTTCATATCAACCCGTTGACTAAATTTAAAATCAGAGTTTAGACAACTCGCCAATGATAAAATTTAAAACAGAAAGGGTTATTGTCAAAATCTCATTACGGAATTAGAAACGAGGTTGTTTATATAGCTAGAAGACAAGGCTAACATGGCTATTTCAGATTTTATAAGCCCCGAAGGTAACTAAAAATAGTTTGAATGGTCTCGTAGATTCCCTATGTATTTTTTTTTCTTTGTTGATTGTTATTCCAAAATAAGTGCACCAGTCTTTTCATCATTTAAAAATAGGCCCACATTTAAACGGAATTGAGGGACGAGTAAATACAAATCACTGCGTATTTTCTAAAAAGGTTTGTTGAATTAAACTTCATCTTACGTTTAAGTAATTTCGGCGAAGCTGCGCCTAGTGTTAAGGCGAGATGAAAAGCTGGGTTAAAATGTCGCATCAAAATGTGCGAGAGTACCAAAAGGCTTTTAAGAGAGGTTCAAGAGAATTTATCTGGAATTCAAATACGACGCTTATCGTCAGGCAGATTTTCCTTTACCGAATAAGCAGACTTCAACCAAGAAGATGTCAAGGGCGTCTTTGTCGAGAGATATGACATTAAGGTTAAGGGCTATGTTAAAGATTAGGTTGTTTCATAAATAAGGTAAGATTCATGATTTTACAGGCCTACCGCTGCAAATCAGTCGAATAAACGTGCGCGGGTTAGCGAGGCATTTATATAGCATTGAAGTAGGTACTATAGACGTCTCGGAATTTTCTATACCCTCAGTCCGCATATTTGAGGCTTCTCCTCATTAAAATTTTGTTTTTATTTCATCGTGCAAAGTCATGGGTTCAAAATATTAATAATCTCTTTATATTTTTATCTTACAGGTCTTATTTGTAATGGATGATACAAAAACCTATAATATTTATTTAATTAAGCCTTGTCCGAGGAACCGTATTATTATTACTTACAGTGATTGGAGTAAAATTTAAATATAAGCCAGTTTGCAGATAAAATACACAACCATTTGCCAAATATTTGAAGTGTTACTTACGGAGCTGCTGTTTTATTATTCTTTAGCACTGTAGAATTAGTTATTATTTAGAATTATTGTAGAACCTACCTTCAAATTCCTAATCTGTCAAAATAAAGCAAATATAATTCTAAAATCGGATTTTTTATTTTCTAGACCAAAATGACAGCTGCGATCGACCTTTGCTTCTCATATATAGTTCGTGCATACAGTCGTACATTCTTCACTAAACATATTCTACACACTGGCAGTTTTTCCAACTTTGAACTCAAAACGTATCGCTTAAAGTTATTCGATCACAGCGCAGCTATCATTTTGGTCTAGCAAATTTAAAATCATTGTTTAGTCTAGTTGAAGATGGATTTTACGCATGAGGGAATAGACTAACAAAATACATCCTAAGCGTTTATTTTTAAAGATTTTCCCTCCCGAGATGCAGTGACTCTACTTACTCTACATACATCAGTAACTTACATTGATTAGTCATGTCAGTTTATAAAAAAGTGCGTTTTTTTTTCTTTTAAATAGTTAGTTTGAAATGAAATCAAAAAGTCGGACGAAGTAATGAAAGCCGAGACTTAAGGACGCAATCACATAATTAAGGAGAACCAGAGCTACTCCTATTTGTAGCCACGAGTTGGAGAGGTCTTTTTAGTCGTTTTTTTTTAGTTCATTTCCAATTGATAGTCCTAATCCATAGGAGTACTCTTAATCGAGCCACGAGAGGTAACCGACGAATATTTCTCTTAGTGAAGTGAAGAGTAATTAATTCATTATGTTCACATGATGACACAGTAAGCAATTGAAAAGTTAGGTCAACCGAGGTAAACTAATAGCTTGTATGATAAAATTTTCAGAGATATTTACGTGAATTTAAAAGTTGAGCACGACTTTGAACTTATTTTTTTTTTTGTTGTATTTTTAAGCTTAGATAAGCAAACACTTCGGTTTGTCGGGTGGTTTTAACGCGATTCAGTTCATTTATAATTCGTGATATTGCAGCGTTCAGGTGTGCGATATTACACGAGCGCGTTTCATAACGTCAGCTCAGAATATGCGGTGGGTGACATTGGGCGGTTCAACCGTGTATTAAATAATTCACGAGGAGAGCCGCACAGCCACACTCGTGTCAAGTTCAACCGGAGAACAACGCCGGGCTTAATGAGGGTTTTATTTATGTACTACTCTTTGAATAATAACTTAAATATTGTAAAATTATGGTACGTTGTCACAAAGCAAGGGATTGAATGGAACGGGATAAATGTAATGGAATTTAGAGTATTCATTAAGCTAATACTGTAATAAGTACTTGTAGGTTTATTTTAATTGTTTTGTCACTTTTAAGAATTTGTGTAAATGAGAGTTTGCTTCAGTTTTAGTTTCTTAGCCCTCATGATTCCGGACGCAAGTTATGTATTAAGTTTACTGAAGGAAATACTATAGGTCCCTCCGGGGTTTGTAAAAATATAAAAAGTGTAACAAAACTGTTAAGTGAGGAACCGGCACGATCGATGTTATTATTACAAATAGCTCGAAGCCACTTACTTTTGATAAAATATCTTTCTGCTAACTCGGTTTATCCCTCAGGGAACAAAATGAGGAAAAATGTTAAAAGAAAATTCTTGTGGAATATCTCACTTGTTAATTATATCTCGTAATTCGGACGACAGAATAATCTTTTCAAAATACATCATGCCGGTCACGTACTGATCGCCCATCGCAGTCATATTGAATATTGCTCTCATAGTGCGGGAAGAATAGAACATCTTATAAAGAAGTGAACTCACCAGACCAGACAAGTCCAGTAGTATGGTACTGTTTGACATAGGCCTGCAGGTCTGCTAGCAGCTGCACCCAGGCGCGGCACCACTCCACGTGCGTCTTGTTTTTCTCTTTCCACTCCTTCAGCACTCGGTTCGTGTAGAACTGGCCGGCGTCGTTCATCTCCTTGACGTAGGGCGCGGGGGTGGGGGCCACGGCCACCCAGCCGAGAGCCGGGACGCTCTCAGAAATGGCGGATAAGTGGTTAAAGAACGTCGAAGCGCGGTTCTTCTCACGAAACTGCTGGATGGCAGATATCTGCTCGCTGGTCGGCGCGAGGAGCTGCGTCTCTTCGGCCTGGGAAGGCTTGCTCCTTGTTGTGGCCAGTTGGATGTAACGGAGCTGCGCCCTGATGTACAAAATCAAGAATAAACAAAGATGAACTTGCTAGCTGTTTTGAAATACTCAACATGCACTGACTGTTCAGAAATAAGTAGTCAGCTAACGAGAACAGTATTGTAGGCCACTACTTCATATTTACGATCATGTATTTATTAAAAGCCGATTCTGTCTTCTTAGAATAAATCTATTTTATTTCAATCAAGCAGAACATTATAAACAAAATTGATACTTAAATTACATAAAATGAAAATCGTGTTACATTAGTAACGTTGACTCTAGTTCAGCGAACTTCATTAATTTTGTATGAATCTGCCGGTTTTTATTTTATTAAACAGCTCAAACAAGTTTTGATGGAGATATTAATTATTATTAGAGTCCTTCCTTACCCTCAGTACCACGGAGAGCAAGAAGTTCCAAGCCTTAATTGCATTACAAAACCGCAATGAGCGTAATCACGATATATTTAATTTTGACATCTAAACAATGTCCATTGCGCGACGATCTACAAGCCCTTTCGTCCAAGGGGAAGCCGATTTAACCAAGCTGATCCTTCCAAATTGATTTTTGATTGAGTAGATCTATCTACTTACAACAGTTTTTAATACTTGTTCATTTGATGCATTTTTAAACAAACGGAACAGCAACATTGTTGCACTGTCAAAATGTTTGCGGTTAACGTAACCAAATTAGGCTGCTTGTTATTTATATCTGCTTATAAATAGGTAGATATTGTGGTTGTCTGTTGGGGATAAGCATATGATTATTATGGAGTTTAAACAGCAGTCGTTTCGTGTAAAATACGGTAAGCCAGCCGACACTGGAATGTTACCCAAATAGAGTTGGGAGACCACAAAGCGTAGCTTATTTATTATGTAGAATTATTTCTTACTGGAAGGCGGCGTTGACCAGGTTGGCGTGCACGGCCACATCGCCGCCGATCTTCTGCGACAGCTGCAAGTACGCCTGCAAAGGGCCCTGCCAAACAAATACAAATCTAGTAAACAAAGGTTGGTGTTTGTTTAGTCTGTACAAAGATTCGGCTTGTTAAGTCTTTAAATCTTTCTTATTTATAAAAATCAATTGCTGTTCGTTAGTCTCTCTAAAACTCAAAAACGGCTTAACCTATTTGAGTTTTTTTTTTTCGCTCTTCTTATACAGGGGTGGTTTTAAAAAAGCGGCATTGCAATGCATGCGCCGGGCTTTACGTAGTTGGTAATAAACGTAGGGTCTAGACATGTCTCATCAAAAATTAAATATAGCAAATTTCAGTGCCGCTTACCCCGTATCGCTGTAACTTCAGTCCCTACGGTAAAACTACTCCACGTCTGGTAACTGTTTCGCCTTCAATTAGCTCCGTTTTATTGAATAAATAAGCGACTTGGATTATGAAAACGTATTGTGTTCTTAACGAAGTAACTTATAGCGGAATAATTTCAGAACAGGCGGAGCGTTAAATAAAAGACACAAAAAAATACTCAGATGTACATTTTTAAACTATTATGCTGAATTTGAAAGACGCTATCATTACATCAAAGAATAGTATCAACTTCCTTTGAACACTCGAGCCGACAATTGTTATGAAAATGGATTTTAGTTCTCTTTGCAGTAAGTATTATAAAGTTAATAATTTAGTTTTATATAGCATATTTAATATTGCTATTGACAATTAATTCTCAATAACTAGGACCTAAGTATATAACATTCCTTTTGCATCCACTTGGACCAAAATAAAAATGAGTCATTCCTGAGCTTTACAAAGGCTACTTTTTCTTCATAACTTACTCAAGGGAAAACGTTTTATTAAATTTTGTATTATCATCTCTAGTAATTTTCTTAATACCTACTTAATAAATTCAAAGAGACAAACAAGCACTAAAGTACTAGATGAGTGCCTAACTGACAGTGTTTATGTCAGCGCCTTTTATACTCAGAAAAACAAGCAAGATAATGCCTCCGTCCTGATTTAATTTGTATTGTTTATTTTTTACTGAGTTGCTTATACTGCATCCATTTTTCTGATTACTTTCATGTTGTTACTGAGTACTAAACAATTTCATTATTCTCTCAACACTTTCACTTCAAATCATAAAACCTTTTAGGCAAAAAGCATAAAAGCGTCGTTTTTAAATGAATCACGGTAAAACATTCGGCGTTGACAAACACTCGAACGGCTTGGTGTGACAGTTAGCCTCCAGAATAAATAAAACAGTGTTTGCCCGAGGGTTGGCTAGTTGATGGAACAGGGGAAATTGAGCGGTTACTCACATTTCCTGGGACCTTTGAGAGTGACGCTATTCACCGACCTTTATTAATTGATACCAACCCGCACACATCCAAGACCATACCCTAGCGGTCCCAAGAGGCCAAGAGCCCAAATTTATGTATATGGACGGCGAAGTGCCAATTACTCCTGACATTTTTCGAGAAATTCACTTTTATATCGTTTTGAATTTATAGGCGTTATTCGCATGTTTGAGTGAATTCTCCTTAGTGTATTTTTGTTACAACAGCATTTAACTAAAATGTGGAAATACCTCCCAACTTAACCAACGTGTCTATTTTATGACTAACTAAAATTACCGAATACCTACTAGACTATCATAAAATTTACGAATTCAGGATAATATATAAAGCGTTTACATTATTATTATTCTAAATTAATAAGTGTATGACCAGATGTATGAACGTAAACGAGGCATAAGGAGTATGTAAGGATCGTAGCAGGTGGCGTTCTGTGTTTTCTGCCCATGAGAAGAAAGCGTGAGTTTATGTATGGATGTATTAGTGTTTAAACGAATTTTTAACTTATCAAAAAATAAAAAAAATAAAAATTTCAGTTTGTGTATTTTTTTTACTTTGTCAGTTTGGTGTTATTGGCACTTCGCCGTCGATATCATTCTGTATAATATTAACGCTTATTTTCGTGAGCTTTTTTGACTCATTATCCGTTCTTATCATTTAACTCCTTTTCTCAGAACCACTGTGCGAAGATTGAGTCTGCGAAATCTATTCATCATTTTCTGAGAAAGGGTTAAGATTTTAAAAGCAGTTAGGCAAACGTTTTATACGGATCGTATGGCAGTTTTTAACTTGATATTTTGTCACACAGCCTTTAAACCTGTCCTCCAGTTAAAGCCGATATGACTAAAACATTAGAATGAATGATCGTTCTTTGATTACCACTTTATAGTAAAGCAGACGGTTTTGCAAAAAACAAACGGACTGTTGGAAACGGGTTTATCGTACAGTTCAATGTACTTATACAGCCATGTATGGATTAACTTATACCACAGTCCCCTTCTTTCTTTTTGCCGTGCTTATACCGTACTTACTGTTTTCTTAGTAATGAGTCTATGCAATGCGGTTTTTTGCTAGGTGAACCTAACACGAATGAAATCATTAAGTCTGAATAGGAATTTAAATGCACAGTTTGTGCACATTACGAGCTCCTAGGCCATGATGAATTTATTCTACACGAATCATGAGATTTTATGTCGATACAATTACAGCAATTAGTGACCTAACAATGTGCGTAACAGAACAGACGGTAAACACCCTGACAGGTGGATTTAGAATTTAGACCAAACGAACATAGAACCGAGAGCAGTGGTGGCCCATTGGTAACGGCCGCGACTTACGAGTTGTAGGTCGTGGGTTCGAACCCGCAGGCAGGCGCTTTACTTTGTGTAAATAATTTCATCACCACTGCTCTCAAAACGGTGAAGGAAACATCGCGAGGAAACCGGCATGTCCTAGAATAAAAAATCCGAAGACATGTACCATCTACCAACGCGCACTGGGCCCGCCTGGTATATTACAGCCCACTCCCTCTCGAAGAGAGGAGACCTGTGTCCCAGCAGTGGGAACATAAAGGGTGATTATGCTTATTATGAACATAGAACCAGAATATAAACAAAATTATTTTCATAATATTCTTGACATTTTCGTCTATGGAATACCAACAAAAATTCCCCATCCCTGATTTGACAAAAATAATTTGGTACAGTGCATTCGCTCGTTGTGTCTAAACCGAGTATCAGAAAGCAGTATGAGGAGCATACCTGTACTATATCTTGGTAACCGTTGACACTCATGTTGTCGGTTGGTTCAAAGACTGGTGGTTGATGTAGTGAGAGGTCGGGGGTGGGCGATGGTGGCGCCGGAGAGCCCGGCGGCGTGGTCGTGTGCGTGCGCAGCAGCGGCAAGCGCTCCAACCGCGACGTGACGCGCTCCAAGCGCTCGATCAGGCTCTCGAGCTCAGACGCTGGGCTCTGGGCAGCTGCTGCAGCGTCGGCTTCACTGCCTAGGAGAGAGAAAATAGAAATGAGTAATTATCTTTCTGGTTTCAATAGACACTTGACTCCAGAAAAAAAGAAAAGTTAAAAGCTTGGTGGCTTTAGCGAAGACGGTCACAGTCTACTTAATATCTCGGCAAAACGAGAGTTATATTAGTGGCTCAGAAACCTTACTAACCGGCTAATAGCTAGTATGAGCTATGTAGGTACGCCTATAATTTATCAATGAACCTACCTAATATTTCACTGTCTTTTCTAACACTTTTCAACAGAAACTTGCGAGTTTGTGTCACACTAGCATAGATACCGTTTATATAAATAGCGTCACATCATTTATGTGGTTTTAAAATAAATACTTTATTTTTCTTGTAAAATATAAACGACTGTTTAAAAGATCTTCGTCCGGTTGTCTAAGTAATAATAGAAATAGACGAACTGTTCCTAATCTACAACTTATTTTATCAATAAGACTGACTTAGTAACCAGTTTGTTTTATTTCAGTTTATTAACTGCACTGCTGAACTACTGGCAGTATGCTTATAACATTTATAATTTCCAAGCGGATAACGCAGCGAAAAGTAAGTTTGTTTGTTTGTTACGCTTGCACGCTAAAACGGCTAAACAGTTTTGGATGAAATTTGGCACACAGATAGACCATTACATAGACTACTTTTCAGGATCGCAGACGAAGTCCGCGGGTAACTGCTAGTTTTTCATAAAATGCAGAAGCTGCGTTGGTGTTCAAAATAATTGCCAACACATGAGACTACACCGCACCGCACACAGCACAACAGGGAGAAACGATGAGAACTACTTTTTTATAGTACTTTATAATGTGGAGGCAAAATCTTTCTGATTAGTTGTTCATCCAATCTCAAGTTTTAATGCTTTTTGTTGTTGTTATTTTGTTTTGAACCAAGCCCCTCAGAATACAAAGCACTCAGTCGACCTCGACGAATAACAAGCACATCATAAACTCAAAGAAATGGGCCTTCGTAATGGGATATTTACACCATTCGTGACCTATCCATTTAGGATATTCAAAGGCACGGTTACTAATTGATAATGACGATTTTTCCTTAATTTTCAGTGTCAAATAACGCAACTTAAGAACAAACATAATAAACAACACATAAATCTATTAAATTTACCCTTGCATGACTTTGGAGAAGTTTCAAGTAGGAAAATATTCCATATTGTACCTACAGGTAAATTACATAAACACGGGTTGTTTGCTGAATTACAGAGAAAGAAGACAGGGAGAACTGTCTTTGTCTTTTCTCCCGTCTGTTGGCCAAATTAAAATTAAACAAATGAATTATAGCGGCACCAAAATGGAGCGCCATTAAACATGCATTAAGAATGAACTTCTCGGTAAAGTAAGGCGAACCCTGAGGTAACAGGTGCTCTACGTCGAAATCCTTAGGTAATTTCAAGAATGATTCGTTAGCTATATCACTGTTGCAATAAATAAAACAGGACTAAATGCAAACAATATAAATAACAATACCTAGAGCTATATTGAAGGCTTCTTCAGTCATTTGCGACATTTCTCTAACATCCGCTGCATCTTCCCCTTCCTTATCAACACGCGCTTCAAACATCTTGATGAGATGTTTCATATTTTTCCTTGTATTCTCGTCCATTGTTGCAAAGAACGTCAAACGATTACCGAGAGCTAATCACTAAATAATTGAATTTCTAATAATTCCACACCTTGGTCACTTAAGTTCTGGTTGAACGCTCACTACCGACTGACTCACCATGATATGATAAAGTGATAACATGTTTTTAAAGAACCGTTATCGTGTAAATTACACCAAGATACAACAAATGCCTGATAACAGGCAGGTTAGCCATCATACAACTTTTGCTTTCGACAGGTGCAGTATTTGTTCTGTAGAGCCAAGGGCTACGTTCAAGGTTAAAATAATTACTCATACTGTTGACCTGGTTGATAAATTTCGACAAATGAATGTGTGTTAGGTAATGGGGCTAACAATATAACATACTAGCTTCTGCCGCGCGGATATCGAGAACAGGAATGATGACAACGTTTTTTATTTTTATCTAAAAAAATTATTGTTTCCAAATAGTGCAAACAATATTAAAAAAAAGTGTAAAAGCTAAAAAAAACTCAAGTTATAAACTTTTTAAAATAAGTGTTACACAAGGACAGCACTATCGTAGAAGTGACGTCACAACTATCTAACTTCATACTAGCGCCGTACATTGTCCGTACCGCGCGACAAGGACGGGAATAATCCCCTCCGGAAACTTTTAAAGCGTTTTTAATCTTCTTCATATTTAAATCGATTTAATAAATTTTTTTGATTATCTCATTTTTACTATGCCTTCTTTGAAATTACATTATTTTTACGAATTTTTCTTATATCAGTCATCACCCCTCGTGCCGGGACAAAAAGTAGCCTATGTCCATCCCCAAGATGCCATCTGTCTCCTTGCCAAATTTTATCGAAATCCGTTCAGTGGTTTAGGCGTGAAAGGTAACATACAGACAGAGTTACTTTCGAATTTATAATATTATTAAGTATGGATAACAATTTGAACATGAGTTTTTCGAGTTATCATTCAGTTTAAAAAACCGATATTAGGTACTATTACCAAAGAAGGTACTTCTCGTAGAACCCTTAGCAGCAAGTTTAAGGTTCCTCAAGTGGCATCGGGAGTGACAAGACTTGATATAGAGCCATCCCATAGCAAAAAATATTGGCTTCCTAAATCTTCATTCGACAAATATACTTACTCCGCTTATCCAAGGCTTGCAATTTGAATATGGACCTATTTCAGCACATAGAAAGTTCCCAAAAAAATTGCATTAAAAGAAACAGATTTTTCCCCACTTAAACCGCGTTCAATAAAGACATTGATGATTCGAAAAGAATTTTATAAAGATGTACATATTTACAAAACAAATTGAGCGTAATTTTATTCAAAGTTGTATCTTAGCTAACCGAAGCTTTAACCCACACAAAAAAAAAACTTTTGTAATGTAGGTATATAGAGAAGCTTATTTGGGGTCCAACAAGAACGCGTTCAAGTTTCTCTTAAAAATCATTTGAGTGTTTAATAGGTAACGTCAAAGTAAGTAGGAATACATTGATTGAATTATGGCAGGTAATGCTCGATAATTATTATTTCGAAATAAATTCAATCGATTGGAGCGCTAAATAGTTCCGACGAAAAACCAATCAATACTTATATATGACGTAAGTAAACAAAACCATAAATATGGCGTCATTTCAAAGCCCAAATAGTAAACAAGCCCATCCATTTTTCACTGACTAGACATATTAACTGCCTCAAAACTAACAAGTTCTCGGCAACTCGGAGCAGGGCTAACTGGTACTAATTAACAAGAATTTTAACACTACAGTTATGATAAATTATAACCGTAGCCAATTCTGAATTAGTAATACTGCCTTAAGTATTAATTTAACGATACAAGAAAATTCTTATAACCTATTTAATATACCTACTGCGCCAGGAGCACAGAGGTTGCATAAAACGCGAGCGTTGAAAGTAAATGGGTAGTACTTAATAAGTAAAATTGGGTCATGTTCTCTCAACTTGCGATCTGTCTAATATAATAGGTACTTACATTGTTATTTTTTATCTGGAAAATGAAAATAAACTTGTACAGACGACTTCAGTTGCATCTCCGCCGTACAAGCCTTACATTCTGCCTTACGGTTTATTTAATATAACTCTGAGCATAGCTTTCCGTAGAGACCCCGTAAAGCTATAAAAAGCCTTTTATCACACGAGGGTGTAGTACACAAACAGGAAGATATGCTTACTAGAGCTTCGTGTCATCCGTTAATGGGACTTTGTGGACCCCAGAACTTAATTACGATCCCACATCAAGAAAACGTACAGTACCTACCTACCCACATGTATGTAGTATGTAAGTACGTATGTCATGTTTACGAACTTTTAGCATCAAAAGAAAATTTAATATATGTAAAAACCCCATTTTGTTTAGGTACCCAAAAATTTAGCAAAAGATTTCGGACTTACCAAGCACCTAAAGCTATAAAATCTAAAAGTTTTAATGTACCTATAAATGAGTAGATACCCACCCTATGAAATCAAATAATGATAAAGGCTCGTGAAAAATAATATAGACACTTCACAAGCCTTTGAATAGATACCTACCTATTTGAGTAACTAACTACCGTATGCGAATTTTATATCAGGGATGCTTTACACTTTGTGTTATATATAGCTTTTCACCTTTTTTTCAGGTTTTGCTAAAATCAAAATATTTAGGAAATAATAAATAATGTCTATAACTAGACGGACGCTAAACGCGATACAACCGTTAACATAAACAACATTGTAAATTGATGTGCACCAAAGCAAAACAATCAACGCGAAGAAAATGTCTGAATAGATATTACTAAGACGTCACAGTAGACCCATCTATCTTCACAAATAGCTCGTCGTCCGCAACAAAGGCTCATTAACGTTAAATTAAAAAGAAATGGCGACGCTTGCTGAATTATAATTCGCATCGTTAGGCAAGAACGGTATGGTTCAAGAGCGAATAATTATTAGAGTGGTTTACACTTTAATTTGAGCTTTTATCAGCCTATCTGAATAGGCTGACAAAAGCTCAAATTGGATAAGCATCTGTAGCCTGAGCTACAGATGCTTAATCATCGTTTGACCCCATCTTATTTATCGATCTGTACCTCAACTATATGTTAAAGAATTCTAAGCATCGAAATTCGGGAATCTTTCTAATGAAATAAACTAATACATTATTATACACTGCTAAAAAGCATTTTCATTATAAAATTGTGGTATACGCATTGCGCATTGCCGCCGACTATTTATGTCGTGTGTTCGTTCGTACGAGTAATAAATCTAAATCTGCTTTGTTTTTATGTTCTGTAATCGAGTTATCTTATCTTTTTGTATGCACGTGTTTCTGTGACAAATAAATCTATTTTTCTTTCTTTCATTGGATTGTTTACGTTACCTACATGTAGACCTGCACCCTAATTGCGTAACACATTTTCGTAAACGATTACGACTAATCTGTTTGATTTTGACGGTTCAAGAACATTCATTGCGTTCTATATATTGTTGAGCAGAATTTTTATCGAACTCAAGAAGCAATGGATTAGCAATCTGTTTCAAAACGATTCAGATTCCGATTGATTGTGTATTACGCAATTAGGGTGCTGCTTAAGTGCAAGAACCGTTGTAATGGATATGTTTACGGAAACTACCTATATCCCTATACCTACGTAGTACATAGGTGGCACATAAAGAATGTTCACAGTTCCGAGACTGTCGGATCAGCGACAAGGCAAATAAATAAAGCGGGGACATTTTCAGGGCCACACTTTTGTAGCAGCTAAGTTCTTCAGTACATTTTACGTGTTTACAAGAATCTTTAAACTTCATTAAAGTAAGGACTTTAATGAAGTTTTAAGATTCTTAAGCTTCTTTGTTTTTATTAAGTGAAAGCTGCTGAAGCCTTTGATCAAACTTCAGACTACTTGCTTAACTCTGATTAATTACAATAATACGAAAACAAAATTCCTGCCAATTACAAAGCTTCAAGCTTCAGTGATCAACCGGTTTTCATTTTCACCTCTTTGACAAGAAACGGTAACATTATTAGTTTGAATTCATATCAGTTTCAGTATTTAATATCTCTAAGTACGGTAACTACGGTAACGTCTGTCGATTGCCCATGGCAATAAAGAATTTAATTAGGTACTAAAACAATATTTTACTAACTTTGTAAAGATCATCTAATACCCATATTCTAAGTCCTCATGATATCCTCAACTTGACTCGACCTCACATTTCTTTATATTCAAAGGTTTGATATTCGAAGTTGCAATGTTACTCCTCTTTTAAAACAGTTTCCTCAGTCGGGCTGAGTTTGTGTTGAGAAACCAAATGTCAAATATAAGGTACAGTCGGCATCTACCTTGAGGCTTCCTTGAGGTGGTCAACAAGGAAGTTTTAACCAAAACACGCGATTTTATCCGATTTTCTTAATGTCTTTTGAAGAGTTTATTGCATATTAACGTGACGTCTTACCTCACACTCATTCGATATGGACCTCATAATTTCCTTTATCTGACGTCAGATAAAGATACTGATTTTGTGTCTTTTCCGAGGCATGCTTTGAGGTCTCCTCGACAGAGTTGTGAGTGGAGTAGCATTCGAGGTTACGACTTAGAACGCGGGTAGCCTTTGAGGTACAGCTTTTGCCTACCACCTACGAGTCCTTAGTATATCATTAATGAGCATATTCTCAACGACCTTTACATCTCAAAATCCCTACACTCACACAGTACCTACCAATTTCACGGATATTTAAAATTTCTAATAAATATGTATCATAAATAATGCTGTCATAGTATTTCATGTGAGCACACTTGTTTTTTTCGTGCAAGTGCTTCTTGGCCAAGGCGTGAGTACGTAACCGATATTGACTTAATTTGATGATTTCTTATTTACTGTCGCAAAAGTAAAGCCGGGAAAAGACGCTTTCCACACTTTTTCCTCTTGATTGACGAGTAAGCATTCCAGAGGGCCTGATAATCGCGAGGAGGCAAAACGCCGCCGGGGTGTAACTCCGCTGCCGCGAGAAATCACGATACAGCGGACAGAGCTCCGGCGGGATCTCATGGCGACATGGAGGGTGCTATTGTCGCAACCCAGTGCTGGGCACGCCACAGTAGCGGCGGTAAGTCCCCTCTTTGAGGAGTGGTTGGAGAGGCGCCACGGCGTCCCCACCTTCACACACGTTTGTTTCGGGAGGTTCCTGTTTCGTATAAGACGCCCTGGGCGTCACGAGCCGCCTGCAGATTCCCGGCCACCGTAGGCGCGGGCTTGCGGACGGCGGCGAGCAATGGGTAGCTCGCCGTCCGGTAAGGACACGGCCCGGGTCGCTGGCGCGTCGTGTTCCACGCGCGTCTCAAAGAGATATGCACAAAATGACGGGGTCCTATAGGGCCGACGTCTCAGGGTCGCGGGAAATTCGAAAGAGAAATCGTGGCCCTGGCACAGGCAACTGAAGGAACACGGGTGAGTTTTAGTCAGTAGAAGTCTGACAAACCCTCCTGCTCCACCCAGAGCGGGAGAAGTCATTTGATGATTTCCAATCAAAAAAAACAAAAAACAAAAAGATGGGCTGATAATACTTATAGAGCTACGTATAATCATTCATATAGCAGCAATATAAGCTATATGTATAATTGTCCAGTACACCAACATTCTTTAAAGAAAAGCCTAAAACTTATCCGAACAAAGAAAATGAACTAAAGGAACCTACGTTATTGAAAAAGCCTGATACAGTAAAGTGCATATAATTATCATTATACTCAAATTAAAAGGTCTCATCGTACATGGCCCATGTTTATCAAAACAGTTACTGCTTCCGTCTTATAACTCGTTTTGTTTATGCCCCTAGCAATTCTGTTGAATAAGAGCCATCGATCCTTACCATAATCAGAATGACCAAGGACTGAATCACCAAATATTTAATGAGTTTTAAAGTTAAGCTCTCACCGGTAGCAACAAAGTAAGGCAAGGTTCTTTATTTATCACGGTGGCATTAAAAGTCATCTTTATAAACTTAAAAGCTAAATGCAGACACATAATTAACTTAGCTAAAGTTGAAGCTCGTTAATTAACGCATGAAGCTGGTGTAGTAATTCGCTAGTGGAGATGAAACGTTTAGTTAGTCAGCTTGTTATAAGGATATACATACATATATTCCAAGTTATTTATAGCCTAACACGCACGAATGCACGCGTGTAGCGAGATGAGACCGAGATAACAATAATTGCTATGCTATTCATGACGTAACTCATGTAACGAACAATCAGTATTCAGACCCGATCAGAAACCACAGAGTGCGACCAAAACAGCAGCCACAGTAAAATTTTGTTTGTTCTACAAATGCTGAATATTTGTATCCGCTATCTTTTCTTCAAATTCAATTGTTTGGCTTCCACAGTTTCCAACTTCTACGGAGAGAAAACGGTTTTCTTAGATTGTTGACTCGGCAACCATTATCGACTGTACATACGAGATGTACCACCTAGAGAAGATTTTTACGTCTAGGAAAGGGACCAGCATCAGAATTCAATAAATTTATTGCATGAATAATGGAAACATAACGTATCGCATTAATAAGCACATTAGCTTTATTTTGGATAATAACTCGTTTTCCTACCCTTTATGGCTGTAAAAGGAAGAACAGAAGAAAATACAATAATAAAAATATCGTGTTGGCACAGCTACGAAAATTAATATTATCATAATTATTTACTTATTTATTTCTATGATTCTAAATAAGGAACAAACCAAACCAAACCATGTCTGCATTTTATATGCGCCCAAGTTTTTTAAATTGCCGGGACCAATTCGATATCAAAGAAATTGTTTTGACACTTAAATGACCGTCATTATAAATCTATTATAACAATAATAATAAGGCGTAGACAACGGAGTTCCGAGAACTCCTACTTTTGAATGGTTTAAAAAGAATGACCATCGAGTCTAACCTGTCCGAGTCAAGGTGCCCCAAGTCCCAAGCTCATTTCGCTCGCTCTTGCATCCTTAGTTCTCATAGTAAAACGGCAATATTAAGGGAACGCAAGAGCGAGCGAAGCTAGCTCGGGACTTGGGGCACCCCGACCCGGACAGGTTAGGTTCGGGATGGCAGGGTCTAGTGTGCGAGCGAAGCGAGCGAATACCCCGAAGAAGACCCCGCCATACCCTTCGGGTTTTTTTTTTACCATTCCCAAGTAAAAGCCCCGCCAAGCTGGGTTTCGTCGACTACGCCTTATTATTATTGCTTGGAAGCAAATTTAGACCCACCCCACGTGGTCTTCTTCACCCTAAACACCCTACATTAATGATAAGACCAAACGTCGATGTACATATCATTCAACGTTGACGTTTCAACGATATGGCCAATTTTAGTAGGCTAGGCCATTTCATGAAACACAACCATTTCATGAAATTACCGAAAACTTATAAAATAATCAATTCTAAGATCTGGCCACGAAATAGACACCAACATAAATCCATCCACCATTCATCAAATATGGCTGCCGTTAATAGGATGCAAATCGCATTAAGAGCAATTAGGTAGTTCATTAAAAAGTCAAATTGAGTACCTATATGCTTGACTATAGAACTAAGCGTTGGTATTAATAATACAATCATAATACGAGACTCGAGTATTGTGAAAATTTAATTCGTGTGACGGAAAAATTATGATGATCCGTGATTTATGTCAAATGAGCCTACTTCTTGTACATTTTAATGAAACAATTTTTGTATATTCCTACTATTGCCTGTACCAAATAGGTTCAAAACAAATCTTAAGTATTGAGTCAGAATTATGTTAGAGGGCATTTGAGTACCATCTGGCGTACAACATACACTTTTGGTTAGCCATGTGTCAATCGTGTGGCACCACAATCCTTCGTATGTGTAGGACAGCTATCGTATGACCAATAAGAGCTTGCTTGTCCTACTTTGATTCTCTAGACTTGACAGCTTTGAATATGATATCACAGATATTAATCAAGGTAATGCCTAATGTAAACTCAAAAGATAATTCTGAGGCATTAAGTTTTCCTTTTGATTAAGAGGATCGTTAATGTAAGAGGAGCTTAAATATTCTTTACACATTGTGGCGAATTATGTCAATGTGACCATGTTATTTAGAATTCTCACTTAGGGCGAATTTCACCAATGAAACTGAACGCGTTCAGCATATTTAAAACGCGTTCAAGAGCTGTCAGTGTCAAAATTGTTATGGAATATTGACGCTGACAGCTCTTGAACTGAGTTTAAAAGAGCTGATCGCGTTCAGTTTCATTGGTAAAATCGGCAAAGGTTAAGCGAAGCTATAATATCTTCGTTCGCAAAAATGTTTTGCCTCGACTGAATCCTCATCAATGCATACTTACTAACATACCGCTAGCAGTAAGTCAACCTAGCTACTTGAAAGTTATAGCACGCACTGCTTAGCACTAGGACTCGATTTGCACTTGACTGATGTTTCAGACATTACTGGCACCTAGCTAACACCACCCACTGCCTTGGCGATGAGATAGATATCTTAGTACCTATGTATGAATTATTAAATTCATGACAACAAATCAACTGAACACAATATGGGATAAGGAATTTGTTCTCTCTCATCAATATATTATAAGAAGACTTCCAATAAGCAGTATCAATAGTATTAATAACTAATATCTAATAAACTATAGCTTTTTTTGTTGTCTCACAAGTCTGAACCTATCGAGAGTTTGTAACTAAAAGAGAAAGACCCATTTTAAAATCAAAATGGTGTGTTTTATAATCACATGTAAATGAATGGACATCAACTGAAACAATTATGAAAACTTATAGAACAGTCAGCCAAAGAGGCAAAGAAACATTTCGCAAATACTTTTCACAAAGAAAATGTAGTTAAAACTTTTCAGTATTAAATAAGTCGCAAATAAAACGGCGACTACCTACGTCAAAAGTGGAGTGTTGAGAACTACTAGAGCATCACTCCCGAAGCGTGTAGGTGGAGGTGAAGAGAGAAAGGAAAGTGGGCACCTCTTAACTTGATCTACATTCGTAACCACCACCTAAAGGATATCTACTCATATACATTTTTAATGAGCACATTTCTCTTAGGGACTTGAAGCTGGACCTGGTACCTATTTACTCGAATTATTTGACAAAACCCTATTTCTTACAGAGAGATACTTGAAATTACAATAATAATTTATTCAAGGGCAAGTTAGTATGGAATGGCAACGTGAAATGTTACGAACACTGATGTCATATTGCTTTCCAGCAATATCGTCCGTTCTATATTTACATTACGCTTGGGATAGGTGCCAGCTGGTCAAATCCGACCTTTTGATTCGGATCAGCAACACTGAAGATATTTACACTATCATGCAACAACGCGACTAACAAGCATATTTTTGAATTTCAGTTAACCTAAACAACAACACAAATTAAGTACAGTTTAGGAAAGATACGACTGGGTACTTGAGTCTCGTACTGTCTTCATTTATATTCAAATTATCCAATCTGATCAGTTGTCACGGAATTCAGTTTTTTACACGAACGACGCTAATAAAGGAACCTTTCAAAAACTATGCACCGTTGTTGTCGTACAAATTACACAACAGGATTGAAAAGGGCTGCCAAAGTTACATACGTTCGTTATCAACGTGCTTTTATTAAAAAAAACAAAAACCTTTGCCCCCGAATGGTGTGTTCCGTTCAGTAATTCACCGCTTTCAAGTGAAATGGGCATACCGGGGCGCCGGGCGGCCTTTTACAACTTTCTGACTAGACATTATTCTGCTATTTATTTAATATGTACCTTTAAATACCTAGTGGTTTTGATTTTATCACATGGATTTCATATATTACGCGTTCCTTTTCTATTAATTTACTTGAAACTGAATTGTTGTGTACATACTACACAGATTTTAAATCTATATAGCTTATTTCCATAGCAACACACAAAAAGGACACAGTTCACATACAGGCTGTCCAGTAAATAGCACACATACTGCAGGGGGTGGTAGCTTGGCTCAATACCTACCAAAACAACACTATACATGTTCAGCAAAATCTTACGGATTTACAGTTTTACAAAAAATACCGGTCGTGTATCGTTCTGTGAAAAATTCAAACAAAAATACTATATCTTGAAAACATTATTGTTTTTCACAGAAAAAAGACTTATCAAAGAGGACAGTAACAATTCACGAATAATTTGATGTAAAAAAAAAATGGAATTGATTATTACGAGATGCTTAAAAATCTGTTTCGAGGTAGAGATTTTTCGATTTTTTTTTGTAAAACTGTAAATCCGTAAGATTTTGCTGAACATATATTGTGTTGTTTTGGTAGGTATTGACCCAAGCTATCACCCCCTGCAGTATATCGTGCTATTTACTGGACACCCTATAAACGGCACTTTATCCTGTGCTGTGTTTGCTATGGTATTGCCGACCGCATTATGGAATTGAATAGCAGATACCCACTTTGAATTTTCCACATCAGCAGAGCGTTATATCGCAAACAATGGCGCCTGCAATCGATTGTCCAGGCATAGACTGGCATGAAGCAACTTCCTGGGCAAAATCGGAATCGAATTCTTCAACAAAAAATAAACAAATTCTGCTGATTATTACATGGATTGGGTAAGCAAACACTTAGGTACATTACCATGCCATAATTTAGGCTACGGTGACTACATTTGTTTTGATGACCATGAGTTAACTTACGAGCGGGTGCTTTTAAGTCTATCTTGGCTGTGATCTAAGTACTGCACAGGGCGGACACGTAAGAATACCATTTTGGTAATGGTATATATTGGGTAAGCAAACACTAATACCTCTGTAGGTAATATAAGTGAATGTACATAAAGATTTTCATGTATCTCTATGGAGGTGCATCGATAAAATTAATTAATACATAAGTACTCTATCATATCATAACCAAAATGTAGAGGACTATCCCAAAGTAATACTATACTATCTTTCATCATAAATAATGACGATAGCCAGTTACGTTGACTTTTATTAGTTTCAGAAGTGTATTTTAAATACGTGAACGAACTAAACATTTCCTTGGATAAGTATAAAAATAGGCTGCGCTAATACGTAACAAGTAAATATTTGCGAATATAAAGTTATGTAAATATACGAACACAATACCATAACCTAAACCTTATCCTAAAGGTTCTACCAGTAGAATACATGGTTCTCTATGTCTACACAGCCATAGCCACACCAAAACGATTAAGTTCATTGACATTACTTGTGTTGCCTGACGTCCGGCGACAGTCCCATACATTATTAACATTGATAAGCTCGTGCAATTTGCAGGAAAACATACACTATATTGTTGGAACGAACAGCTACATTAGCAATTTTATCGTGCAAGTAATTTGTATAATGCTAATGTTAGACACACTGAATAAACGTGTACAGAACAGCTTAACAGCTTCTTTAACTAATAACTAGGTTTCGTTGCTCATAATTTATACATAAATAACACCGGTTAATTTGATACAAAAAATTGACGCAGCTTACCAGTTTCTAGGGAAAACGATCCGTATAACAACCAATTGTAAGCACAGAAATAAACACTTTCAGAGCACTTAACCGTTGTTTTTCATGCACTGTTAGTAAAGGCACAATGCGTGTAAACATGCGCGTGCGTCGCTGTGTACTGACGGGCGGGAGGTGGGATCAACGCGGACGGATGTGTGACGATGATTCAGAAACTAAGCGGGTGTCCGCCAACCGTTCTCTCGAAACTTTACGACGATTGCCGAACTACATGCTCTTACGACCTTACGAGCGCTTCGACCGACACTGAACTATCGCTGTGACTAATTTATTGGGTGACGTAAGGCTCATGATGACAGCATACTATACAAGTAGCAGAAATTGACAACAACCGAGCCAATCACTAGTCACACCGATACCGTGCTCGATACTCGTGCATATTTCATTTCATGTTTGCCGAAGGTTGAACGAAGTGAATTCTTTATCGTTATTTATAACTGTATCTACGCATGCACTCCGCCCTTCGCAAGAATATAAACATTCTTTCTACAGTCACAGCCAAATTGTTTGTCAGCTCATTGCATGATAGAATCAGCTTTACAGACTCAGCATTAAATTGTATTGTGTGTCAATACCGCAGAATGAATATTCAGCCATCTTCTCTATAATTACGCCAGACCGAATTAAAAAAGTGACACTTGCAGACACAGAGAAAAAAAGTGCATTGTAACCTGGATAAGTGGAATGTCAAGGACCTAGGATTATTTATCACAAAGAGGTTTTTCATTTATCCAGTTTCCTAATTATTCAGGTTTAAAATTACAGTTGTTTTATTGACAGAGGCCTCGAGGTCGAAGTGTACCGTTTTTAATTTCTAAAGGTGAAAATGTACATTAAAAATGCACGTTTTATGTCGAGACCTATATTCAAAACGATTTTTTATTAGTTCTCTTACTTATGCAGGCTATTGATCTACAAAGTCTTAATTATAGGTTTAAATCTAAGAGATCTAACATAAACGCATTCTAAGATAAAGGTTTAATTATTCCCAGTAACAGAGGTATTTCAAAATGTTGGGACCTCATTGTAATTATCAGTAGTGGAGGTTTCTCACGTATCCAGAGCCCACTTAACCAAGTAACATTGTATTTCATAATAAGGCCAGGCTATTAAAAAAACGAGTGGGACCTCTAGGGACGAACGAAGTTCCTGACGGATTTTCGACAACTCCAGAAATTTGTTAATTTACGCAGCCACCATCTTAGATTTTCATTTTGACCTCACTATCGACTTCAGCACCCTCGAAAAGTACGAAAACGACACAACCATGTTTTTTTTTAATTTTCGCAGTTGCCACTTAAGATTTTCATTTTGACCTCACTATCGGCTTCACCACCCTCGAAAACCATAAAGACGACACCGATGAGGATAATGTTCGCAGCCGCTTTCTTGGATTTTCATGTTGATCTCTCTATCGGCTTTAGCAACCTCTAAAACCATCTTTCTATATACATATAAGTAATAAAAAGTCGCATGTAGGGGCATAACGCTTTTTCGTTACGTGAAGATATCCATTTTTTTTCTAAAATATTATTTCTACCGAAAGCTCCGTTAAAGAACTTCGTTCCAACAGGTTTTAGGTTAATGTCAAATCGAAATAGGTCAAATGTGTATGCTATTTTGATCTTCGCCATCACAATTTCTTGATCACTATTTTTTGATCTTTGCAAAATTAAAGTATATAGATTTCCATGCAATAGTCTGCCAGTGATTTTTTCATTATAAGGTTATGACAATTATGATGACGGTAAGTATGCAAAGTGCCGTAGCTTTGTGTCGTCAAGTCCTGACTGGATAAAGGAAACAATTTTGAAAACTGACATAGATAATAAAAGACTTGAGTGTAAATAAAAGCAAATAGGTACTCAATATACTTGCTGTTTAAAGGCTTCACAGCAAATTGCTTGTTAATAGGGAATAGAAGAAGATGACATGATGACATTTTTATTAGACACAAAATCTACAACATTGTATAGTACTCGGCTGATGTTTTATATGTGTGAAATAGAATACTTATAAGACCTTTCTTGTTTAGCTCCGTCAATATGATCTATTACATTCAAATAAAATAAAAGATTAACGATCACATTAGGTACGGCAATAAAGCCCGTGAAACTTAAATGAGTACATACACAAATTAAAATCTGCCTTCATTTACATAAACCAAAGAGTCTGTTGAAAGTCTGTTAACTGACACATTTATCGGAAATTAAGTAAGTAATTAAATAAAACTAGATGCCTATAAGCTTTTACTCTTTTAAATAAATCAACTCCGCAAAGTTCAAGTATAATTATTTGAGTAATTAATCTCTGAATAAAAAAATAAAAAAACTTGTATTCCCAGGCCAGTAATAATGAATGTGGATATTATTAAAATAAAAAATAAACTTTTAAGATAATTTTCTACCTCACGCGGCATCACCCGAGTAGGCGGAAATTATCCCATTGGAATGTAATACCGGGATAAAAACTGAAAATCAAATCCAGCTCATAAACTATCTGAGCGCCAAATGTCATCCAAATCCGTATTGCCGTTTTGCGTGAGCGTGATTGAGTTGTTACAAATTACAAACAACCAAAAATACAAACTTTCACATTCATAATATTAGTGGGTTAACGAGGGATTGGTAGTTGACATTACATGTCAAAATAAATTTAATCTACTCTTCGGAAAAGTTCGCATCGTTAAAGTTTTTTCATGTGATATTTACTAGTCTATGCTGCTTGCTCCCCAGGGGCAAAACACCAAATAGGCCATGTGGGTATATATTTCATTATTACTCAGACAACATGAAAGGTCAACTGCGACAAACATTTTCTCAAATAAACTAAAAGTCTTATTAAAGTCAACGAGAAAACTTTTGGTTAAGAGATCTCTAAACCCGAGAACTGAAATTCGAGGTAATCTTCCCGAAGAAATTCAAAATAATAGCTAGTAATTATTAAAGTGAACTAATAATCTTTCATTCGTAATAATCTTACTACGAATGAAATCATTTTCTCATCTGCCTAGACTTTTGCCAACTGTGCTGAGCATGAGGTCCTGGGTTCGATTCCCAGGTCGGGCAATGTGTTATTGGGTTTTTCTATCTGGAATTTCTCAGTAGCATCCCGAAGTCTGGATTTGTGCCCGGTAGATGGCAATAGGCTCGCCCCCTATTACATGGGACTTAAACATAACTGGCGAAATGTGGGTGTACTATACACCTCTGCCCAACCCTTCGGGGAAACAAGGCGTGATGTTATGATGTTATGTTGATGGTGTTGGCTTCTAGTAGAATACCAGTATGTTACATGGAGCGCCTGCCTATGTGACCTCCACAACCCAGTTACTGCAAACTGGATTGTTGGTATGTAAAGATGATCCCCTATCCTTGGACCCACCGCTGCCATCGTAGCTAAACCTGAACGATAGATCCGTGCGGCTGTTTTTACGAATGATATTTAGATAGAGGCGAGGCCTAAGCTGAGCTTTGTATTTGTGTGAGTGATAACCAATCGCACCAATGGAGGGACGCACACCGCCTCAGGCCGATTGTATAAACCGATTTTAACTAATCGCGCTCTAGGCCGACGTCACACCTACACTATCTATATGTACACAAATGCAAAGCTCAGCTTAGACCTCGCGGACTGTAGCTAGTAGGTAGACATTCCAATTTCATTGATCGGTTTATCAGAATTGCATGTGGTGGATTGTTTTATTGCCCGCAACGCTCATAACGTATGCAGCAACACTAAAACTTCATTAATTAATTATCATTAATTTTAGTTTTGTATTACCTTTTAATTATTTTATTGTGTATAAACTAATACTTTTTAAAGGGCTTAAAAAGTAGGTTAAACTAATTTTACTTTTCGCGGAATTCATTACGCCCTATGTAATCCGATAAGCCTATTTGTTCGGACGTAATTTTAGACTAAAATAGGTTTGTATTTTTTTAAATAAAAGTTTTTTTTGTTAAATGAAGCATTTAAGGGGACGATGAACATCGCACGTTATAGAAATTCGAGGCCGGATTCGGCATATTGCTATCTCTGTTTGACAAAAGAAGGGAGTGAGGGACGCGGTGCGCAGCCGTGTGTGTGTGACTGTGTGAATAGAAAGATAGCTATTATGAGCTGTACTTCACTAACTGTACCTTCTATTCAATAGTAATGACTCTGAAGATATTTCTATCTATTAGTAATTAGGTATGTTCATGATTTGCGTTGTTTTGTTTGTTGACGACTTTGGGGAATCGTTTGTAAATCTACAGACTAGTAATGCGTTTTTTGGAAATTTCTTTATAATGCCGGTATCTCAACATAATTATAAGAATCGACATCTAGGCCTTGTAGAGAAAATCAAGAAAAGTACCTATATGCTGTTGGTGTTCTTGAATAAATTATATAAGGTACTACTTATGGTACTTATACATCGTCATCGCGCGTGGTCTTAGGCACCGTCCTAATAGAAGGCGATTGCGCGATCATCGCGCGAGTAAGCGATGCGACAATCGCGTGTACGCGCGATGGCAAAAACTGGTGTCCTAATTGATCATCGCGCGAATTGACGACGCGACGAAATAAAATGGCGGCCGGCCGGCCGCACAGTGGTCTGAAAATCGAGCTCCATACTCATAGAAACTAAATGTCAGGGATAAAAAAAATGGGAATGTCTCTGGAATAACTCTATGGAGGGTATGCGCAGCTCCACGCGTGAGAATTTTTTTTTTGTGTTTTTTTGTATGGAACACTTAAAGTTGATTATTTGCGAACTGAAAGGAACTGAAGGGCTGGTACTCACATGAGTTATTGTACCTCATACAGTGATCAAGATGACATACAATTATTGCCCCTTTCGGTGCCGCTTCGCGCGTAGGAAATTTTTAAAATTTCGAGTAACCTAAACTAAAATTTTAAAAGTTTGACGATGTGATTTATTAAATCTTTTATTTACGTAATAAAATGAAATTGCCGATCGCTTTTCATATATTTTAATTAGTTAATAGCCTGCTAAGGACCTTTTTAATGACAATAATCGAAAACTATATTGATTACATACGTTTGTTTTTACAAATTGCATTTTAAGAACTCATTTGGTAATCACCGTCATTTTCGTTGAGATTTAATCAGATACCAATAACATGGCATACTCAGCGTTAATGAGGGTAGTTACACTATTGATTTTTCTAATCTTTAACGTAATTAAGTGATGTTACCGAACGCATTGAATGGGAACATACTAGTGAAACAATAGATATTCATAAAACAATTAAGATATACCTATATAGAAAAAAAAATCCTAAATTATTTTTATTAAAGATAATTAAAATAAGGTCCAATAAAATCAAGTTTTTTATACAAATAGTTTTAATCTTGAATGCTAATACCAAGACATTACAACAAAATAGGACGATGCCTTAGGGGGAACCGGCCGATGTTGTACGTCGAGTAAATACAAATTATAGGGATATATACAATAATTTATTCCCTTGGTAGAGACCAAGGGAATAAATTATATATATCCCTATCCCTATCTTTCCCTTGGTCTCATCTTTAAAGAAACTAAGACTTCTTCTGTCTTATTTATGTACTTATTACTTATACTAAACTAAAAATTGTTACTAAATAGTATAGTCAAATAATTAAAGTATCAAATAAAAATATTCCACTAATTTATACCTATTTACGTGATACAAGAACTTCAATGACACCGCACAGTATTTAGCCTAGAACATGCTAGGTGGACAAAATTCAAATTTTCATTTCCAGGAAATCTTAATTGCATAACACAAACAACACCCCCAAACTCCAAATTCCGAGAAAAAGTTGTTTTTCAAATGCTTAACTGATGAGTCATAGAGTTCAGAAGTCAGTTTAATGCAAGCGTTCCGGTCAATCAGTTGCAATTTAGCGACACTTTTGTGCACATCTCATAGTGGTTTATAGTGATACTGTGAAAGTTTTTTGTGATGGATATTAATACTGAGGGTATGTACTATTATTTAATATATTATTTTTATCAGAATCTATTAAAATGAGTTTTTAGCATTTTTTTAACTTAATGCATAAATTTTTGCGTAATTTTTTTCATAAACAAAACTTTGAACGTTCAGGAAATACATTGATTCGCCTCTATTCGGGCTAGTTTTTAGATATATTGTAGGTATAACTGTGTAGTTTGTAAAAATACACATATTGTTCAGCACACTTCAGTACAACATATTTTTTTATATTTTTTTTCAGAACACATTTACTCTATTTCAAGGGTAGCATTTTTTGAAGAGTGGTTGAAACACACGAAGAATGATAAAAGATCGCGTATTTATGACTATCTTTCTTCAAAATTTCACTTTGGTGACATTACTGAAAGCAGCCAAAGAGAAATAAAGTGGAAAATATCCAACTTTTCTACTAAGATTGAAGCCAAATGGTTGGCTTCGGGAAAATCGAAGGAGCGTTTTTTAATTAGAAATAAGACTTGGCTGGATGAAGGAGACATACAGTTTACTGTGAGTTCTTTAGCTCCACAACCTTCAACATCGAGTGAGGTTGTGACATCTGCAGGAAGACCTCGCAAAGATTTCGAGGAATCGTCGATTAAGACGAAGAAACGTCGAGTCGTGGATCTCGTAGAATCTCGAAGTGCCAGTGAATTAGTGACTGCTGCCGAAATTGCTATGCGTTCAAGAGGGCAAAGAAAAGTTGCCCATGTGATTAGAGACATTAGTGAAAGGCCAGATAATATTATTAAGTCAAAAGAAAATACCCGTTCCGTTAATCCTCGGCAGTTAAGTAGTGACGAAGCCTTAGCATACTATATAGATTCGAGATAGAATATTAGTACACAGTACTGAGGTCATCAAAGCGGCATTGCTTCCAATTGGGCAACTTTCCTAAGAGGCTCAAGAAGCACGTAACAAAGATTGCCGCAGATTTAGGGAGTACAACACCCGCAAGTGCTCACGTGTTGCCACGAATAGAGACTTGCTGTCCGTGTTAATAATAACATCTGACCCTTTGATCAATGGCCTTCGTGAGATTCCCCGAAAAAAGCGGGAAAAAATATGTGCAGAAGTATTAAAGTTAATCGTAAGCCCGACCATAGTAGCATCAAGACCGGAAACGTCATCATATTGTCGCACATTACCACAAAATGATGACGATTCACCAGAAGATTTTGATGATGATTCTGATGATTAGGTTTAGGTTAAGTTAGTTTGTACAGTAGGTATTTATTCATTTAATGCATTTTTGTTGTTTGTTTATTATTTTTAAATATTTTTTTCTGTTTTTACATATTTTTCACACACCACCACCTAGCATGTTCTGCGCGGTACACTGTGCACCGTCCTGAGCTAAGAACAATAAAAATAAAGGATTTTGAATAAATATTTATTTTGTTATGTGTGCACCCTTGCATTGTCTTGGTGGAAAAGAACTTTTTTCTTGGCCAAATGAGGTCGGTTTTTTTTCAAATCGTCATTGAATCGGTCCAATAAGTTGGCATAATATTCCCCATTGATTGTTCTTCCCTTTTGAACGTAGTCAATGTGGACTATCCCGCGTGCATCCCAAAAAACAGTCGCCATAACTTTATTGGCTGACAAACCCACCTTGGCCTTCTTTGGCGCCGATTCACCCTTAGAAACCCACTGTTTTGACTGTTGTTTGGTCTCTGGTGTGTTGTGATGGATCCATGTTTCGCCCACGGTTACAAAACGGCGCAAAAACTCCTCCATATTGCGATTAAACAACGCCAAACCTTCCTGTGAAGTTGTTACACGATTGCGTTTGTGGTCGACTGTGAGCAGACGCGGCACCCATCTTGCGGAAAGCTTTCTCATGCCCAAGTGATCATTCAAAATTGAAACCACTGAGCCATGCGAGATCCCTACGGCTTCCACAATCTCTTGCACTTTCAATCTTCGGTCGGCCAACACCATATCGTGAATTTTTTCGATTGTTTCGAGTGAAGAGACCTCAACTGGGCGTCCAGGACGTTCGGCATCTTCAGTGCTTGTACGGCCACAACGAAATTCAGTAAACCACTCTTTTACCATTGAAATCGATGGTGCCGAGTCCCCATAGTATTTATCAAGCTTAGCCTTGGTCTCGGTAATGGTTTTTTTTCGCAAAAAATAATGCTGGCATATTTTTTCGTAAAAAATAAAAGCACACGAAATTCACTTTTTAAAATTTTTTCCTCAAATTACTGGGTAGTCTGATAAAGATAGCTGTCAAACACAAACTAACTGACGCAGAGAGTTCAAATTTTGACAGGAGTCAACTGACAGATGCCTGTTGACAGGAGTAGTGTTGCTTTTTCAGTAAAGAGGTCAGAAGTTCAAAAAGTCACGGACTTATTGACCCGCCCTCGTACTATTTTCATCCGAATATAAGCATAATGTGGTGGAAATATGCTTAAATTGCAAATGGTTTCGGTATTACGTTTGTGTGGACAATTCAGACGTCGCCCTGCTCTTAACGTCAATTTATACAACAATGGAACTAATTATTGTTAGTGTTTCAGCTCATGTAAGTATATAGTACCTACGTGTTGATTAACATTAAAGTGTAATTTAGGACAACACTTAGTCACAAGTATCTTGCTGACTTATACGTTTTAACTGATGTCTTGGAAAACAACCGACTTCCAAAACGAGATAGTATCACTTTTTAATTATACCTACCCCGCACAAATTCATACCACTACTGGCTATGTAAAATTGTAAATAACAGTGAAAGGAAGTTATTATAGCATCATCAATATACACTAAGTGGAAAAACACGTTTTATTGAAGATAACTGAAAAAGTACCCCAGCAAAGTTAATAAAAATTTATATGGGACTACTCCTGAAGAACACAGAAACCATGAAAAAAAACGAAATCTATCAACAATTTTCGGAGATATCATGTAACAAACATACAAAAAATATATACAGCCTCCTTTTAAAGTCGGTTAAAAACAGAGAATACGGATTCTATTGTTACATAACATCTACCTAGAAGAACGTGAACCTCGCTTGCGAAAGGACTGGCAATTCTTAGTTAAACCACATAATAATATGATTGCTAACACAAATATGTCGATTCATCATTTAGTACCTACCCTCTACAATTTTTATGAAAACCATTTTAAAATCTGTGTTGAGAGTCGCGCATTCAAAACAACTCCAATATTAATATAATAACATCCGCTTTCCGGTTTTGTACTAAGTCCTTAGGTTACAAGTTTAAACAAAATGTGCTCTATAAAAACATAAACATCATTAGCAGAAGAAATTCAATTTACCGAAATTGAATTTCTTCTGCTAATGATGTTCCCCATAAACCGTTATGGGGAAGCCATTAAGTAGATAAGTAATACTAATACCAACGTTTAGTAAATGTCATTACCTCAATCATTTCCATATGTTGTTATGTCAGTATGTAGCGTAGCGAATGAAAGTGAAGTGTCAATTGATACCATTAACCCGAGTCACCGTCGGTATTGATATCATAAAAGAGTTAACTCATCCGTGGCTGTCACCGATAAATTGGTTTATACCGTAATTGAATGACTTTGCACGCCTACCAATATCCGCTTACAAGGCTGCTCGTAAATAAAACCGAGAAGACATTATTTTTTACATGATTAAAAAATTACGATAGTAGTCTGAACAAATCATCTGCGCACGACAGCTCATGACAAGCTGAAACAATAAAACGAAAGCCGAATATAAAATAGTCCTTTAAAAATAGCGTATCGTTGAATGAGTTTGTAAAAAAGGGATTTAATTACACAACAAATATTTTGCCTGTTGGTTTCATCTTAGTGCTGAGCCGTTTTTGTGATTGCAGGTGGCTTAGGTGGTTTGAAACCAGACGAATTAGCGGATTCACAATTTACTGATTTATTTATTTTTACTATCTACAGTTAAATTATCATACTTATTATTAATTAAGAAATACCAAGGAGTAATCACCTATCCAGAAACAATAAATATGTAAAACTAATCTCAAATATCTTGAATAACTTCCTACTGATTGTAAGAAGTTTGCAGGAAGTAAGATCAAGATACTTGGGTAGCGGCCAAACGAATCGATTTTCGCTCATCATTTGGTCCAAATATCGAAACGCCCAGCTTCGTTAACGGTATCATGGCAATCATTTATGTTTAGTGGTGTTGGAAACGTTTACGACGAATAATTTAATTTAATGATATGTGGGGATGCCTCGGACCTTTTATGATTACGTAAATTGTGTAAATATATTCGCTAATGCGAAGAGCATATTTTTACAGGGCATACTAGAACGTGTCGTGCCTGTAGTAAGAAAAAAACTTATGTGCAACTTATGTGGGTACATGTACCAACATTTCCCCCAATGTTTATTGCTTACCTTGATCGGCAACGACTGGTCCGAGTGGGTCAAAGCGGACACGATGCTCTACAGCAGCGCGTGCAGCACAAACAAGATCCGAAAAAAATCTATGCCGCCTTAACGCCAACTCGTCCCGACCCACCGGGGTAGCTGGAGGATCTCGCGACCCATAATTTTCATCATCATCATCACCAGATTTGGCAGCACTCGCCTCGAATACTTCATCATCTTCCGTATCTGACTCGTGTTTACTACTGGGCCGATTCTCTGATACCCCATTGCTGCTGTTCGTTGTGGATTTTAATATCCCAGTGGATTTACGACGGCCTCCTTGGCGAATATCTACATTTGTCCGGGCAAGCTCCTTCTCCAGTCGTGCCAATTCTTCTAGAGTAGCGGACCCGCGACGACAATCTACTGAAAATCGCTTAAAATCCAGACGAGTCCTCTTGTAATCCACAGAATACCTCTTTCTTGTCAAATCTTTTTTAGGAAGCACTAGATCTAAAGTGTCTACCTCACCAGCCTCACTGGCAAAATCATTGCGTTCCTCTTCACTATTTTCCATTTTAATCGGTTCGCCGGGGCTGACTGGTAAGGATATTTCCTGTTCTTCTTCGTTTCCCAACTTCACTTCTTGTTTTACAGACTCTTTGCTTACGTGTGTCAATTCGTCCCTTTCCTGATTGTTATCGTCGGAAGCCGGCAACTTTTCTTTTGTGTTCTCATTATTTGATTCTGAGGTTAAATCCATTTTTTCAGATTTAGATTTGCTTTTACTAATTTTTTTGCCCGGGCGCGCACAACAACTTTTGAACATAATTATTATATAGACTTTTAAAGTATAAATATCTCATTTGCAAATGTTAACAATAAACTATGAAGGCAATGTAACAAATGTAATGTCTCGTTTTATAATAGCATTTTATACCTAAACAATGTGATACAACAACACGTAGTAGTATTCTTAAGTCAAGATTTGCTCTTTGAAGAAATCGCAGGCCATATTAGTGTTAAGGCAGGGGTGGCGTACGTAGGGTCGGCAGCCGGCCGAGCGCGCGGCGGCGGGCGACTGACGGCACTGACGCAGGGCGGATGCGCCGCCCGCCCGGCGCATCCTGCCACCCGCGCCCACTCCCCACGCAGCTTTAGAGACTTTATAAGGACCAAAAACCGATGGCTGGTGTTAGGTCCCCACAGTTTGTATGTAGAGCACGACAAAAATTGCGTTTACAGAATTTCATTGCATTCAAAGTTTATCGCAGAAGCTTAGTCTGGATTAGAGTTTTAATTAAAGATTGACCTAAGTATCTTCTTTCGGACAAGGTAATTTTAACAACGTACACTTCAAAATAAGTTTTTCTTTTTATTTAGGATTTTTGTCAGTATTGAGCTTCGAATTGACGAGAAACAGAAAGAAAAATATGAATCGCTATGCTCAAAGGAACCTGATGGTAAAAATACCGAAAAGACATTAAAACTATATGCTACCTCCATTTCCAAGCAGTCATACCGTATCTGCACACGTAATTAATATAATTTAAATGAGCGTGTTTGTAAAGCCCAGTTGATATTGATTGATAACTTTGCATACATATCATTTGCAATTGTAAATATTTTCCAGTACCAATGCTCTAACGAATATACGACAGCCAGTATTTGAGTTTGTCTTGAAAAACGTATATTATCTTCAAGGTAATTCAAGAGAACGCTGCTCATCCAACGACTGACATCTGAGATATATTTGTCTCGGTGCTACGATAAAGATCTCAGCTCAGTAGCAGTACTTATACAGATGTAACGGTAAGAGCCTTGGGCACAAGACAACATTTAAACTGACAATACCGTCTCCCGACTGTAGTTAACGACTCTCGCTCGGTTGCCGGTGGCTGAGCACCAGCAGAACGCGCCTGCGTCGAATTACACAGCACAAAAACCCCTAGATTCTTTATTTTTCCATGACGACCAACATTAGAATAATCAGTGCATGCATGCATGCATGCAATAATAGAAAACATTTAAATAATGTGTTCTGGCTTCTAGATATCCGAGTTTAACCGTATAAGCTAGAAATATTGTTAAAGATGTTTTGAATGGTGGGCCGCACTGTGGGCTGGATTCCGGCTTTCATAGACTTATAATCTTAATGTTTCAAGTGTCGACTTTTATGCTTGAATGTGATTTGAAAGACCAACTACATGCCTAACTATATCATGATTATGGAATAATATAGGAAACAGCACTAATTTTTTTTTTTTTTGAAAAATATGTATGGAGTTGGTAAGAAAAATCATGATATCTCCGCTCTCGCACAATTGGCCGTTATTCTTTTTCAGGGGATTAATCCATATATTATTTGGAATTATTTCACATACGTCATGACAAGGCCAAAGGTGCGAGTTTTTTTTTTAAATTGACAAAGATTATTTTGATTTTCAAAACTAATTTTGTATTAATAATATAAACTTTACGTCCATAGGCATTGCCTTAATGACTTATCAGACCACATCTTTCAATTACCCCGTCAAGAAATGGTGGTTTTATGACTTCCTGGATTTTTTTAACAGCATCTGGGTTTTTCATCATAAATTCAATTACAGAAGCAACATCCTCACGACCTTCTTCCTTCAATTTGGAAATGGCTGTGTAAACAAGCTCACTGGATTCACAATACAAATGATCAGCACTTCTTAGTTTTTTTGCTTTACTTGTAATTCTTCAAAAGGTTTTCGAGTAAGCCTTCGTTTGGTCATAGTGCTAACAGATGATGTTGATGTAGATGGCAGTTCTTCAACATCAACAGACGTTGTCGAAGCTTCATGAAAATTTTCTTTGAGACAGCTAGGCCAGTCAACGTTTCCTTCAAGCCAGCTTCCGTACTCCTTTCGAAACATCTCCATATTCCGTCTTGCTAAACGCCAACGATTGTCATCTGCTCTAGTGAATTTTCAACAAAATTCTTTGACTAACTAATAATAGATAACTAATAGACGGAATAAACCAATAACATAACGAGGACAATATTATGAGAAAAAGGACCTTTACCTAATTAGTCTAATTAAATAGTGTATCAGAAATTACACACTAATTATTAATTACATACTTAACAATTATTTTATTTCTTACCAAAGAGGTCGTGATTATCAGTAATTGTAGTAATAGTTACGGAGTTATTAGAAAAGTTAGTGATTATTGTTTTATTTATAAGTAATATTTTTAAGTTAATTACCATTACTTGACGCGGTAATTGAAAGTTGTGGTCTGATAAATCATTTAGGCAATGCCTATAGACGTAAAGTTTATATTATTAATACAAAATTAATTTTGAAAATCAAAATACGCATTGTCAATTTAAAAAAAAAAAACTCGCACCTTTGGCCGTGTCATGGCGTATGTCAAAACACTCCAAATAATATATGGATTAATCCCCTGAAAAAGAATAAAGGCCAATTGTGCGAGAGCGGAGATATCATGATTTTTCTTACCAACTCCATTCAAATTTTTCAAAAAAAAAAAAACTATTTGTGCTGTTTCCTATATTATTCCATAATCATGATATATTTAGGCATGTAGTTGGTCTTTCAAATCATATTCAAGCATAAAAGTCGACACTTGAAACATTAAGGTTATAAGTCTATGAAAGCCGGAATCCAGCCCAGTGGGCCGCAGCGAGCGTTGGCGTTGGCTTTGCGACATACAAGGATACCGTACGGTACGATATCTTCTGCATTGCTATGCAAAACTACACATTTCGATAACCTGATTTGCTTTGTCGTCTTTGTCGAAAGAATAGCGTTCGTCTATTTGATTAAGGGCGAATTCTAGCAAATTTGTATACCTAGAATCAGTCTTATTCTGAGTTTTTTTTAAATAGTTTTTCCATACTTGAACTGTCAGACGTTAATTTTATTCAACGAATAAAAGATATCTAAGTATGCTAAAATCAGCCCATAGACTGAAAAAAACGGGTTTTGGATTTGTCAACAGAGCGTTTAGATCCTACGAATTGCGATAACATTGATTGATGTTCGATTCGGTTCGGAAGCGTATCGAATGGTTGTAAAGCTAGGTATATTCCAAAATCTGGAAAATCTGCGACACGTGATGTAGCCTTTTTTCGGATATTCTTCGGAGGATCCTGATGCCAGAGTTTCTACGTCACCATATCGAAAAGCACGGTATAAACTTTATTCCTATGGAGTTTAAACCGGCGAGTTACCTACTATTTTCGTATGAAACAATATTTTATTTATTTATAGAGCAGTGGTAGCCCAGTGGTAACGGCCGCGACTTACAAGTTGTAGGTCGTAAGTTCGAACCCAGACAAGCGCTTTAGCATAATCAGCCTAATATGTTCCCACTGCTGGGACACAGGGCTCCTCTCTGTGAGAGGGAGTGGGCCGTAATCCACCACGCAGGCCCAGTACGGGTTGGTAGATGTCACATATCTTCGAACTTTTGGTTCTAAGACATGCCGGTTTCCTCACGATGTTTTCCTTCACCGTTTTGAGAGCAGTGGTGATGAAATAATTTACACAAAGTAAAGCGCCTGTCTGGGTTCGAACCTACGACTTACAGCTCGTAAGTCGCGGCCGTTACCACTGAGCCACCACTACTCTACAAGCGCTTTACTTTGGGTAAATTATTTCATCATCACTGCTGTCAAAACGGTGAAGGAAAACAGCGTGAGAAAACCGGCCATGTCTTGGATCCAAAAATTCGAAGACATGTAAACATCTACCAACCCGCACTGGGACCGCGTTGTGGATTACGGCCCACTCCCTCTCACAGAGTCCTGAGGCCTGTGTCCCAGTAGTGGGAACATGATAGGCTGATTATGTATGTATAGTACGTTATGTAATATTTAGGATTGATTTTTTCGCCCGCTGTTCCGACCCTCCATGCTTCATCATATAGCAGGAAAATGTAAGTAAGTAGTCCAAAATTAGAAACAGTTTGCCAAAATTATGCTATAGAGTTGCTAACTGTGGTAACCTTGCGTTCAGAAATATCTCGCGATGTAGAGCTTCAAGCGAAAACTGTATTACACAATACAATAGCAAATACTTCCGAACTTTGTTTACGACTCTTGGCTCTGCTGTTGAATGTTCGGGAAACGTTGCTTGTAGTTAATTTAGTTATTGCTCAATTATTACTTACGATTGACGTTAGATGGAAGTAGTGTTAAATAACTTCTGGAAACCATGTACCATATTTCATAGGCATTTAAGATGTGGATGGTGAAGTTCTAGTCGTCCTTCAACGAAGCGCGGCGCTCCAAGAGCATTATGGAAATATGTATATATACTTCCTAATTAGCATTGAAAATGTATTGCAATGGGCAGTATAGGCATTCCATAGTATACAGGCTGATTATTTGGGATTTTGGTAATGATTTAGACAATGCGATTACTTTCGGAATAATCCTATCGCATTTTTTCTATAAAATATACTTTATTTTATTTAAAATGACAGATGATTCGTTGAGATTACAAATGAAATGGAATGAACAATGGCTCAGTTGACCAATCTGAAACTTTAAGAGGAAGGGAGGAGAAATTAGATTTAAGGAACCACGTTGTAAATAGGTATATGAATGACCTGCGTGATTAATAAATAACAACTAGTGGTGGCACGCGATAACGCGACTCGTGCATCGAACCCGGGTAATTATTTATGTACAATACAATTACCCGGGTTTATATTAAATTTAAAAAAAATCGATTTAAGAACGTCATTATTTTTGTATACTTAATCAGTGGTGCAACTTTTGGTTTTAAGCTATCAACAAATGGGATGCTTTTTTATTCTGTAAATTCCAGTTTCTAAAAACAAACATTACGTTCACTACAGTGTGGCACAAATGTCAAACTGCAAGTGCAAGATAGAGACGGTAACTTGTCTAACGCTGCGTACACACCGGCCCAACGAACGCCAACGAATGAGTTTCGCTAGCCTTCGTTGGTCTGGACGGTTTAGCAAACGCCAACAATCTTCATAGGCGTTTGCTTAACCGTGCAAGCTAAGTAACGTTAAAAAAGAGATCTCGGTCTAAGATTCAGTCATTTAGTAGATTCACATTGACTGACCCATCGAAATGAATCACACTGTTTATGAATCAAATCCTACAAAGAACAATCATTTTATGAGGCATCATATAGAACATGGCATGGAACAAGTTTAACTTTGAACTTTTTTATATTTAGATAAACACCGTTAAGTAGGCCCTAGCCATACCAAACATCTTGGGCTTCTAATATAATATAAACGGTTATTTATCTTTATAGCAATTAATCATAGGATTAACTTCTTTTAATGAGTGGATGCTAATACATTAAAGATTATGTGTTTTAGACATACAACTCAATATGCTAGTTGACAGTAGGTATGAATTTATATGAATGGTGGGGGGGATGAGGGTTAAAATATAAAAAAATCTACTTATTTAATCAATTTTATAGATATTGAGAAATAATTGCGTAAAAATAAAGCCATTGGGTCATATGACATTGAACGCGAATCAGAGCGCGACACGTGACCAATTTTCCAAACAACAGTTTATACTTGTTTTTGTCAGACAAAGATTATACGAAAATAAGTCATATTTTTAATAGTCACATCAGAAATGGAAATTGTTGTACCTATTTAACTGTCAAAGTAAACATTAACACAAATCATTATTATTTTTTATATATTCAAAAACATTTTAACTGAAGACTACCAAATATTATAATATGCCAACAGAAGTAATAAATAAAGTTTGTGTATGAGCAACACTGTTAAAATAACTCGCAGATTTAACAGAATTAAAGTATTGAAGTAACCTGAGTTGCCATGACAGAATTACCCATTTTGCCAATCAAAATTGAATTAAGTTATTATTAGTTATTACGTTTATTTTAAGGTGATTAAATAAGCCAAAAGGAACATTACCACTTGGTTTCTCAAAAACTCATCTAGCCTATTTCAAAGACTGAACTGTATTATCTAGTACAATGTTGTGTTCTTGTTACCCAAACCTTCTTCTAAATAAAACTGTTCTTGACTTCTAAGAAACCCTATCACATCAATAATGGTAAATAATATTCCAAGTAATTACAGTATTAGTTTATTTATCCCTGACAACTTGTAAACCAGTTAGGATAATAATATTACACCAATGAATCACCCAGACTCAGGCTCCAAGCTCAGTCCATACAGCTCGCGTTCAGCACATCTAAACCGCATTCAAGAGCTGACAGTATTCAATTGTTGTGGAATTTAGACTCTGACAGTTCTTGAATGCAGTTTAGAAGTGCTAATCTCGTCCAGTTTCATTGGTGAAACCGGCACCAAGAGCTTTTGGTTATGTAAATAATTAAAACAGTAATAATTTAACATACTTGATTATATTACACATTATGAAACACATAATTTAATTAGCATTACAGAGAGAGTCCATAGTCAAAGTAACAGATGTTCTATCTCAAGGTGGGTTGGTCCTAATTATGTGTCTGAAGCACATTCTATATTGTTTCTATGAGCTTACTTTTAAAGGAGAATAATAATAACTAGTTATTAAAAACTTATGACAGAAATGAGTTCAATTTTCTTAATCATTTCAAATAAATATTTTCTAAACCTATCAAAAGTCAAACATTATATAGAAACAAGTGATTAGTATCAAAAGAAAACATAGAACCTACTAATATTATAAACGCAAATTTTTGTGATTATGGATGGATGTTTGTTACTCTTTCACACAAAAACTACTGAACAGATTTGGATGAAATTTTGCACACAGATAATTTATAACCTGGATTAACACATAGAGATATATATATGAGATACTTTTGATCCCGATACTCCCACGGGATCAAGATTTATGCGGGTGAAACCGTGGGGAGCAGCTAGTTAAACATAACTGGTGAAATATGTGTGAAGGTACACCTTTGCATAACCCTCTGGGGAATACAGGCTTGATGTAATGTTAAGTATTTATTAAAATGAGATAAATGATTTTCTTGCTGTACTAGTTTGTACAACACTTTTACACATCAATAAGATGAGATGGGAATGTAACCAAGATTTTGTATGGAATTTTTTTATTTCCTTGTGATTGATTAAATTATCTGTTGCTTTGGTACATATACAGACATACATGATTACGTTCTACAGCAGCAGTAAAAAAGTACCTACTTCAGTCATAAAAAGATTTTTGCAGGACGAGACTTTAAAATATAGCTATGTATGTCTGTTATAGGATTACGTTTCATCTTATTTATCCTGTGACCAAGTTCCTACTGTCAGCCGCGATCAAATACGGTGTATTTTATCAAGTTTTAATTCAATACAAAGGGTACCTATTATTACAATCAGTCATTTACATTCACGAATATACTATAAAAGGATCCCCTTAAATATGAACTTAATAGCTATCAGTTTTGGATATTTATAAAATACTGTTGTATTGTAAATATGCAATCATTATTAATGACTTGGAGAAGCTTCTACAGTAGGCGTGTAACAAATTAGTAAGGTACACAAAGCAACACAAATATCTAGAACTGTTTTTGTACTCACAATCGTTATCTCGTTCAGTTGACTCACTGCTGATAAGGTTGTTTGAATTGTAATTCACTTAGTGTTTACGTATAAAACAATATAAAATTCAGTCTTTTTAGGTTATTTGTCAGTAAATGGCTACAACAAAGTCGGCATAAAACCGCTATCACACACACGAATAAAATATAGGTGTCTTCCACAGATAATATAACTTTGCCATAGGTGAAGTGTGATTCCAGCTCAATCCTTCCGGTACTCTGAAAAAATAAATATAAAACGTTTGAAACACACATTTTTAGGGCCCCATTAGTTTTGTACTTTAACACAATTCTTTTAATTTTGGAGTCGGCGTCAGCGTTGAAGTCTTTTATTTCGGTCATTCGGTATTCACCCTTTTTTTTTGTCATATCGTCTTTCACGTTGCACACTATAAATGGCGCAGTGGTACGTGAGTGGTACAGTGGTACTTCAAAGTCAACCGATCTGGTACTTCATAGTATCGGCCTGTTTCCCCCCCATTAATACTTCGGAGAATTTCCAACTCCTTTCTGACGATCTCTCGGTCTTATTTGACCTGAGTGACTCCGTTATCGTAGCGGGTGATCTCAACGCCAAACCTCCCTCCTGGAATAGCACCAGGACTTTTTCCAGATGGAGACATTTGTTCAACCTCTCCTCCTCTCAGAACTTTGATGTCATCGCGCCGATGACTCCCACCCACGTTCCCCCCGATCCCAACCACACCGCCGATGTCCTCGACGTGGCGGTTCTACAGAATATCAACCTACAGTTCGACTCTATAGAAGTGGTACAAGAGCTCTCTTCTGACCACCGTCCTGTAGTAGTCATGAAACTGGTTCCCCGCATAGGTCTGCCGGAATACACTCAACCCCCTCTCACCAAAGTGGTGACGGACTGGAGGAAAGTAAGCGATCGCCTGAAGTCCAACACATCCCCCCACTTGGACTCAATCCCCGATCATTTTAACTCTATCGCTGACACGACGACCGCGATCGCCTCATTCACAGAACACGTATAATCAGTCCTGAACGATTGTTCAAGGGAAGTTTCCAGACGATGAACGTGAACTGTTGAATGAGAAGAATGCGGCTGTCCGTGCCTACAGCAACTTCCCCTGCGACGTTAACAAAGCCCATATGCGTTACTTACAGCGTACTGTAAAGTCACGCATAGAGGAGCTGCGTACCGCCGGCTGGGAGAAGATGCTGAGTGAACTAGAGTCAACTCACCTAGCCTTCTGACAACTCCAGAGGAAGCTCAGATCCGGAGAAATAGTCTCCATACCCCCTGATCCGCCCTGACAAAACCAACGCTTTCGATGATGTCGACACGGCTGAACTTTTAGCTGACAGTCTTGAAGCCCAATGCTCACCTAGCTCTCAACCAGTCGACCAAGCTCACCTTTCTGACTTGGACGCTGAAGTCGAACATAGAGCCTCCCTCCCTCCCGCCGAAGACCCTGAGTATCCGCTGCCCCCCGTCACGCCAGACGAAGTTCACGACCGCATCAAGGGTCTTACGGCTCGTAAAGCCCTCGGCTCAGATGGAATCATCAATAGGGTATTCCAACTTTTCCCTGCCCAGCTGATAATGCTACTGACCACCATCTTCAATGGTGCTCTGAGCAACAACATCTTCCCACAGGCATTTAAAGAAGCCACCGTCATCAGTATCCCCAAGCTCGGCAAGCCAAAGTCGTAGCCCACGACTTACCGCCCCATCAGTCTGCTCAATGTCCTCGGCAAAATCTATGAGAGGCACAAGGCCTCATCCCTGATGAACAGTTTGGTTTTCGAACTCAACACTCTTGCGTACAACAGGTCCACCGAATCGTCGAACACATCAACTTCGGTTTCCAACGGGGTCTGATGACGGGTGCTATTTTCTTCGACATAGCGAAAGCGTTCGACAAAGTCTGGCACAACGGCTTATTATATAAGCTGTACCAACTCGGTGAGCCACATCGTCTCGTGCTCATCTTACGGGACTTTTTTTCGAACCGCACCTTCCGCTATAGCATCGAAGGTGCGCTATCCTCCCCCCATCCCATTCGCGCAGGAGTTCCTCAGGGCTCTGTGATTTCTCCTCTCGCTTTCACGCTATTAACCAGCCATATGCCCAAGTGTAGTAAGGCGCAGTTGACTCTGTTCGCAGACGACACGGCCATTTACTACACCGGCCGCGATCCAGAATCGATATCTCGCATTCTCCAAACCCAAGTCAACAAGCTTGGCGCTTGGTTTAGAAAGTGGATAATTGAAGTAAATCTCGACAAGAGTCAAGCGGTTCTCTTTTCGAAGCCGCGTCATAGCCCCTGCCCCCCTCGAACGATCACCATGCTCGGCAAGCTGATCCCTTGGGAGAAGCGAGCCAAATATCTAGGTCGACGAACACCTCTCTTTTTCGGAGCACATTAAGGCGGCTCGTTCGCGCGCCGCCGTCGCTCTAGGTACTGGTTACACTTCGTCCTAAATGCACGTAGCAAATTGTCACTAAAGTGTAAATTGTGTATCTACACACCGTCCATTCGCCCGATCATGACCTATGCCAGTGCAGTCATTGCACACGCCAAGCCCCATCGCTTCAATAGAATGCAGACCCTCCAGAACAAATTCCCCCGTCGGATGACAGGCTCCCCCTGGTACGTTCGCAACGAAATCCTCCACGGTGACCTCAGGATTCCCACTATTCGTCAATTTATGAAACGCAACTCAAAGCGATTCTTCGATACCGCCGCGAATCACCGCAACCCTCTGGTTGTCAAGGCTAGTTATATTCCCTCCACCATTAGTCATGTCCGCCGTCCCAAGCATGTCCTCACCAACCGCGATGACCACATAACTCTCATCCAGGAGAGCAGTAGGGCCACCAGTACAGTGCACAAACACAAACCGACATTTCGACCTCGACGCCGAGGTCCCTCGCGAATACCCCGACATAACTGTCCCCCCCGACCCTTGCTCGACGAAGTGTCAGCCCGCGCCGTAGCTTTAAATTCCCTCGATAATAATAATCATCTAAATCTGATCCAGCCTGTCCCATCTTATTGTCCTCCCTCCAGCGACGCCCTAAGCCGAGGTCCGTACCCCACAGGGGGTGCCCTTAGCGAGCAGTCGCTTAGTAATGTAGGTTTTTCGCCCCTGGCTGGAGGCTTTGAGTTCGCTTAAGGCAGCCACAGGATAGTCCGGTTAAGTAGAGGTGAACCTAACTGTAGTACACCTACGCCCACATTGATTTCGCCATTTATATCTAAGTCCCATGTAACAGGGGGCGACCTTATTGCCATCAACCAGGCACAGATCCGGACATTAGGCTGCATAGCGGAAATTCCTTAAGGAAAAACTCAATATGACTGCCTAACCTGGGCATCGAACCCATTACCTCAAATACTGATAACTAATAACAATGCTTGCGACCACGAGATCAACGATATCAGTATTTTATTTCTTTATTGAATAAGGCCTTCTGCATTTTTGTCGGTTTAATTCCCGGCTAAAACGAGCATGTTTTTATATGGGTTTGTTTTCCCTCAAAAAAGGCGGGGTTAGTAGATTAGGAAATGACATGCTTGCACTATGCTCGAGAACATGAAGTTTTTCTGATGGTTTTGAAAGTACATAACGCAAGTTTAATAAATATGTTGTGTGAACTTGAAATAAAACGAATGATTACAAAAGTAAGTTATATAATAACATTCAATTTCACCCACTTTTAACCATGTAGCACAAGCAAATTAAAAAAAAAACATCAAAAAGGTTTAAAAAAACTGTGATTACTTATTTAGCTACATTCAAAGGCACATAATAAACTGGTGTTTGTGCTTACATAAATAGAACTTAATTAGACGTTCACCAAATTCAGTGTAGGCAAGACTGCCTACAAAAAGGTTTACGTAAAATAATGTACTTTATTTTTGGGTTACTTTATAGTATAAACTGTTACAATACATAAAACCATAAAACAAAAAAAAAATAACACGGACACATAAAAAATTACGGCACTATGCGATGCTATTTCTAGTTTTTATTAGTTTTTTGTTTCGCCAAATGCCCTCTAACCCGCGGACGGAGTGCAAGAAAACTACATCTATTTATTCAGAAGATTAAAAAATGAACTAGCCAAAATTTCATTTATTTTGATATTTAATACATACAACAATTAAAGCCTGCTTGAGACAGCTGAGTGCTCAAGTCAAGACACATTTGTTTTTTTTTAAGTATCTCAATCAAATTAAGATACGAAAAGTAAATCGTTCAGTAGATAACTACATCTCCATGCATAACTACACAGTTTTTGTAATTTAAGTATTTCTATTCATAAATATGTGCTAAAATAAAGCATAGTAGATTATTTTTATTTTATCGGTAGTGTTTAGTTAAAAAAAAAGATAAATGCGCAGTATACACCACAACTGTGTAGCGGCTTAGTCTTTCCACTTACACAGCTCAATCTATTTTGGTCACTCTTTAATGTAACCTTATCAGCAAGATAAAGGTAATTTATTCTGAAAAGTTTATTCACATAACTTGTAGTTGCATTGTATAACGCGTATCTAATAACATTTGGGATGATGACTAATTTTTAAAATGTTCATAAAAATAATGTAATTTCAAAGAAGGCTTAGGAAAAATGAGATAAACGAAAAAATCAGTTAAATCGGTGTAAATTTGAAGATACACGCCTTAAAAGTTTTTGGAGGGGATTATTGCCGTCCTTGTTGCGCGGTACTGACAATATACGGCGCTAGTATGAAGTTACATAGTCGTGACGTCACTTCTACGATAGTGTTGGCAATTTTTTTAACTTTTACACTTTTTGTAATATAAACATAACAACATCACGCCTTGTTTCCCCGAAGGGTTGGGCAGAGGTGTACATACAGTACACCCACATTTCGCCAGTTATGTTTAAGTCCCATGTAATAGCGGGCGAGCCCATTGCCATCTACCGGGCACAAATCCAGACTTCGGGCTGCTACTGAGAAATTACGCTAATTACGTTAATACGTAAATTACGTTAATTGCGCTATTTGGAAATAAACAGTATTTTGAGACAAAAACAAAAAAATTGTCAACATCCCAATTCTAAGCATCCGTTCATAATGTTCCTTTATTTTATACTAGCTGTTGCCCGCTTTTGTCTGCGATCCAGGATGAAAAGTAGCCCAGATTCTTCTCCAAGTCATGGTTTACCATGTCCCAAATTTCATCCAAAACCTATCAGCAGTTTTAGCGTAACAAACAAACTACTTTCGCATTCAAAATATTATATATATATATATATTGTTAGGATTAAATCATACTTTACATTTAACAAACAATACAATATAGACCTCTACAAATGCTAACTAGAGAACCTCGAGAATTTTAAATCCTCGAAATTCATTTTTCTATGAACGTGTCCTACAGATGTAGTGCTATGCAATGAATCTAAAACATAGCTAACAATCAATATACCTCAATATTCATATTTAAAAATTGTAATAAAGTGTCTTAGTTGCTTATAATATTTTTTTTAATTTTAAAACTGTTCTGAACGACCATGATTTCTGTTGTTTTCTAACAGTTTAATCGAGAAATTAAAATGTATTTCATAATATTTATATATCACAATGAATTTCCGCCACCAATTGCAATCAAATTAATAACCTAATATCACGTCCCTTCAATGTACTTTCTAGCTAAAAGGTGAACTAAATGCACTATATTTTGTAATAAATACACAATTTGTACAATATGTCACTGTATCTTTCTTCAAAACTTATCCTAGGCGTCAGCGTCAGAGTAGCGCACGAAATTCAAATTATCTGGTCTGATAAGGTTATGGTCACCAGGTTGTATGTTGATCTAAATAGGATTCGCGGCCATATAAAATATTTATTTAAAGAATTATAATAATATAAAATCATCAAAACAACTCTCTTAGTTCATATTACCATATTGAATGAGTATTTCATGAAATTATGACATTTGAGGCCAATTCTAACATAAGGAGTTGTATTGCTTATTTAATGATTATAATTCTGTAAAGCCATACTTGTTACGGTCGCGAATTATATTTTAATCAGCATACAACCTGACACTTGCTTGCAAATTGCAAAACAACGTAAGATAACTTGAATTTCGCGGGCTACTATGCTCACTCCCTCTCAAGAGCTACTAGTAACATACAGTTTTCATATCATATTCTAAATAATATTTGCACTGTGAATGTAATGAAGATTACTAGGTACTAACTGCATACACATCAATGGAACATTTCATTTACAAATGGCAAAGGGTTTAAAAACTTCTATGTGTGCTATTAAGTCTCTACATTCTTTTAATTGCCAACAATCCTTTGGTTTAAGCTTTTACTCCCACTTCCAAAGCAACGGAATGCAACACTATAAAAAAACTTTTTGAAGACTATAACAATCAAAACAAATAAATAGTATTATAAAAAATTGTAACATCGAATTTATGTACAGAAACAAACCTGAAATTATATATAACCGATAATTTGCAAGGCTGTTGTAGCAATTAATAAAAATAAAAAATACATAGCTTATTACCGTAGAAAGATACCACGTAATAAATAGACCAATGTTCATAATATGTGATGAAATATTGCACAAGCTTTCGCAATTTTATTCTTGCAAAAGGCGATCATTTTTATTCCATGGCTAAAGCCTAGACATTATTTTTTTCAAAGCCCATTTTGCTAATAGATTAAATATGAGTAGGAATAACACAATAAATAATTTTGATTGATCCCGACTTTTAATAATGAAAATACTTCATGTGGTAATATGAAACCTACAGTTTCATATTACCACATTTTAGATTTCTAAGATTTTGTATTTTCACGTAATAAATATTGTTTACGTCCCACTTATTGCTGGTTACAAATTTATACCAATAATTATTTACATTGACTTCAGGCTGAAGTACAAGTTGCATTAAGATTTCAAACATGTCAGTATGTATACAGATCAATAGCTAAGCAATATTTCCTTTTCGCAACGTGTGTACCTGCTATATAACCTATATATTATGACATTATTTTAAATACAATATATAAGTAGTTGCATTTTTATAAATAAACCTAGAACTACGTGACAATTTCGTTGTTTTCCTTAAATAAGGTTAACGAAGCTCTTTTGTTTGTTCTTCTTTTAGTATCGGTAAATACTAGGGCTCATTTTTTTCATGACAATTCTCCAATAGGTGCATTCTGGAGCCACAAGTCGTGAATAAAGTTGTACAAGTCATCACTGACAGCCACCTGTAACAAAATTTTGTTATTTTTTAAATTAGGTACTTTAGTTGTATGCTGTTGCCAGAGAATATGATGATCTTCCCACGCTCAAATATTTCGAAAGTGATGCGGTCCAGCGTCATTGGTGCAATAGATATGGCCAACTATATGCTACGCCAACTGCGGCAGTACGAACCATATCGGCCAAGATCTATGTCTAACAGTAATTTTGGCTGCTTCACAAGATTAAGAAAAGTCTTTTGTCATCCAAATGGGTCAAAATACTTTTCTACACATAGTTTCTTTACATAGTATACGAGGGATGCACTAAATGTATCAGGAATGAAATATTTCCACTGTTCCTGTCATATTAAAATCTTTTTAATTGAACTCCTTGGTTTAAAAAATCGAATATCATTTATTTATTTTAAAAAAGATTCTCGGTCTTGTCACAAGGTTTTGTCAAACTTGTTTAGTCGTTGAGAAAATGGAATTGACTCGAGAAAATTCAACAGCGATGATTTATTATGATTTTCGAAGTGGTTTAACACAAAAGCAGTGTGTTGACCGGATGATTTCTGCATTTGGTGATGAAGCCCCATCCAAAACCACAATTTATCGCTGGTTTGCTGAATTTCAACGTGGACGTGTCAAGCTCAGTGATGATCCCCGTCAAGGTCGTCCAAAAACTGCAGTCACCCAAGAAAACGTTGATGCTGTGCGTAAGCTGATTGAGGAAGATCGACCTGTGACATACCGCGAAATTCAGGCAACTTTAGACATTGGCAGGAGTCAAATACAAATAAAATAATCTTGCATGAACAATTAGGTGTAAAAAAGTTGTTTTCCCGATGGATACCGCATTTGCTCTGTGAAGAGCAAAAAGCGGCTCGCGTTACTTGGTGCATCAGAACTCTCGAAAGATTCCACGCAGGATCCTCAAATGCTGTATACAACATCGTATCAGGTGACGAATCCTGGATATACGCGTACGAACCCGAAACAAAAAACCAGTCACGAGTTTGGGTGTTCGAAAATGAGTTAAAGACAACACAAAATTGTTCGTTCACGGAGTGTTGCAAAAAAAATGGTGGCCACGTTTGTCTCCAAAACCAGCCATGTTACGAATATTCCTCTTGAGGGACAAAGAACGGTTAATGCAGAATGGTATGCTAGCATTTGTTTGCCACAGGTCGCTTCTGAACTCCGTAAAGAGAACTGCAACCGCCGCATCATCCTCAATCACGACAATGCGAGTTCTCACACCGCACACCGAACAAAAGAGTTTTTAGAGCAAGAAAACATAGAGTTATTATACCATCCGCCGTACAGCCCCGACCTAAGCCCTAATGATTTCTATACTTTCCCTAAAATAAAGAATACATTGCGTGGACAGAGATTGTCATCACCTGAAGAAGCTGTGGACGCCTACAAAACGGCCATTTTGGAGACCCCAACTTCCGAATGGAATGGTTGCTTCAATGATTGGTTCCATCGTATGGAAAAATGTGTCAAATTTCGCGGAGAATACTTCGAAAAGCAATAAATAAATTTTTAAATAGTAATGTTGTGTCACTTCCTTGATTCTCGAAGTTTTCAGTGCCGCCCTCGTAGGAGTCAGAGTATAAAATTTATTGTGATCTAGTTATAAGCCTGTGCCCTTGGTCTTGGTATAGTAATAGGATGGCTTTTGGTGAAATAAAGAATTATTTATTTATTATTAAAATGTTACAGAAGTAAGGAAATGCCAACAATGTATTCGTTATAAGAAATGTATCTGTACTTAAATGCTTTAAAACATAAAAACGCATACCGCATTAATATAAGCATACTCTTGTCGTCATTTCTATTGATAATTGTAAAATAGATTGACAAATAATCCTTACCACGAGGGAAATAAGGTTCAAAATAATATGAAAATGTTAAATTGTAATTTAAAATATAAGCACAGGTTAGACAGTGGTTTTCTTTCATACTGAACTGAATATTACGTACCTTGTAGGGGGTGGGGTTCAGATTCCTCTTGATATCTTGTCTGAGAGTTCTCAGTGAGGTCTGTACACGCTCTCGCACCTCATGCAGCGGCTTGGGCATCGTGTAAATGATACCGTCCTTCCAGTACACCTATAATGTATAGACATAGAATCCTTAAGGTATTTTAAAAATGAAAATGACTAAGCCTGCTCCTAAGTGTGTAATATTCATAAGAAAACTTTCCAAAAATCTTTTTTTTTTTCTTCTCTTGGTAAAAATAAATTATTATAGAGTGAATATTAGAATGTTGTTTAAGTGGGTGTAGAAAGTTTGTAACATTTTCTTGTCTGATCTCCAAAAAACAATCAAGTGACTTGTTACTAATAATTAGAATAACAGCTCGCTAACTTCTACATAAACATTTGCTCATCTCAACTAGAATAATATTATAAAAATAAAAGATTTGAATTTTTGTATGTTTGTTTGTTTCGCTTTCACACTAAGGGTGGATTTCACCACTGAGAGCTGATTTCACCAATAAAATTGAGCGCGTTCAGCGTCACTACGTTTAAAAGCTGACATTTTCATTATTTTCTATGGAATATTGACACTGACAGCTCTTGAACGCGTTTTAGATGCGTTGAACACGTTCAGTTTCATTGGCGAAATCGGCACTGAAACGGCTTAACGAATGAAGATGGTGGCACAAGGGTAGATCATGAACTTGATCAGGACACAGATATACTTTTTATACCGATATTCCCAGGAGATCGAGAATTATGCGGGGCGCAACTAGTCTCTACATACAATAAATAGTATTGAAAAAATTTGAAAAAGAAAAATGGACTAATTCATTTGTATAGATGAATGTTCCGGATTGCCCATTAGTTCAATATAAAATGATAGTCTTAAAATAAATACCACATTTTATCTACATAACTTCTGGCGCATTATAATTAAGTTGCAGTTTCCTCATTATTACTAGGATAAGATATTAAATCACCTTGTACAGATGTTCAACTTTGCTGGGGATGACGTACGCTCTCTTCGACTCTTGAAAGGGATGCCTACAGAGCACCTTCTGGCCGACCTCGGGCGCCGGCTCCGAGGAGCGCTGCAGAAGGTCGACCAGAGCGTGGCCATCAGCACCGAATAGTCTGTATGCCTGAAATTATTGTGATAACAGTTATATGACATTGTTTATATTAACTTTTTACATAACTATTAACTTTTTACATAACTCTGACATATTATTTTAATTTTTTGACATTATATACCTATTATTTTAATTTCAACTCTTCATTATTGGCATTTGTGGACAACATGTTAAGTGAGATTTGTGTTACAGTTGAAATGGCAATCATGTCACTTGTTTTAATTTTTTTTTTCTTTATTTGATTCTTTTATATTTTGTAAATGTGAGAACGTTGTAGGCCTTGTGGATTTTAAATTTATAGACCATTGTCTATTTGTTAAACATTTGGTACTTGTTGACAGACCTACACTGTCCTCCCATACCTAATAACACTGTAGAATGAAAACATTGTAAAACTCATTTTTTTTTTTAAAAGAGTAAACATGAAGTTTCTCGCCGGCTCTGTTCCATAGGAAACGACAAATTAGAACCGTGCACCTAGATTCTGACGTTTTATAAGTGCCCATGTAGGTCTAGGTGAAATAAAATATTTTGATTGATACAATACAATGTATTAAGCTATTTTATCTATAAATCCGAAATGACTGGACGATTTTATAAGTAAATTATCTGAAACATATCATATTTTTGTTCAGTCATTCTGAACAAAAACGTAATTTGCTCTGGTATTTTTCCTACAGAGCTGAAAAAGGAAAGATACTATACCTAACCATAGATATAATAAGCCAGTAGTGAAGGCCAGCAGGCAAACAGTAAATAGGTACCTTTTTTTATTAAGAACGTCTGAAATTATATTGGTAAATAATAATTGATTTTATTTCTGTAAGTAGGTTTGTACAAACACTTTTACAGATCAATCATATTTTAATATTTGATGAGGTCGGCGTTTCCTATTTCCTACTCTGAGAAGAAAGGCCGAAACAAACTCAGAGGTCACAGTCTCTTTTAAAGTCAAGGCATAATTTTAGTCAGACCATGTCGATTGATATCTGAAAGTCTTTTGAGGAAAGAACCACACAGATTGAGTGAGTATGTCCTGTCAGTGTATGCATTAACACCATTGGTATTATATCGCCTGCTTGGTTAGTTTCAGAGAAAGAATATTTGTTCGGAGGCTGGAATTTTTAACAACACTGACAATGCCTTACTAACATCCATGACCGGTTATTAAATCGATGGTAACTAGAGCAGTCAATAAAGCTGACAAAGACTTCGTAATTCACAAGACCTTGTGTTATTCGATGATACTGTAAGCTATACCTATCTATTCATATTCATGACAATCGTATATTTTTCTCCTTGATAACACGCATCGGTTCAGGGCCGTACGTTATACGATATTCCGTTTCTTATACATTTTTAACTACCCAATCTCATCGTGTTACAAATCATAGTGTTATCGATATTAGGCTAGTCACAAACGTGTTATAGGTATTGAACGACGAGACGAGTACTGTGAATTGTAATCGATATAAGTTAAAGTTCAACGCAGTCAGTTGTTTGTTGCGAACTTCACAATAAATTAATCAAGATAGTGTTCGTTTCCTAATATCAATGCGAATTTAAGGCTGTTTGTTTGTTACACTTTCACGCCAGAACGGCGGAGTGGATTTGTATGAAATTTGGCACATGGGTAGACCATGACCTGGATTACGACATAGGATACTTTTTAGCCCAAAATTCTCACGTGATCGAGGCTTATGCGAGTGAAACCGCGGGGCGCAGCTAGTCATTTATAGTTTGCAAACAAACTTAACAACAACATGTTTGTATGCATTATCGCAGCTATAAACACTAAGCGAGAGTATTAATTTACTATTCAGATAACACGACCTCGTTTACTGAAAACTGTTCATTAATTAAGTACCTACTTAATACTGAGTACTATCGACGTAGGTACCTCTTTGTGGCCGGGTATGGTTACTTTCCCAACATCTTGACTGAGCTTGATGCGAGGCTGTCCGTTTATCTCAGTTAATTTGTAAACGCATCCCAAAGCTGGTTGGCGTTGACATGTTACTGTAAAAAAACATACACAAATACTCTATTTTAGTATAACATGACATAAAACCAATTTTAACAAATGGTTGTTTCCTTGTACAATACTTTTCTTGAGTCATAACAGTTATGTGACAAGCAAAAAGTACCGCAGCTCAGCACAATGTAACATAATGAATAAATAGCGCATTTCCGAGAATTCATTGTTGATATAGTATGAAATGTCGTAAGCACATAGAGAAGCATGCGAGAAATTTGTAGCATTCTGTGATTAGGTTACTTTCAAATACATGTAATTTACGATACCTAGATGAGTCCCGATCCCGAAACAGTCGATTTTGTGTCCTTGCTCGTTCAAACTGAGTATTGTTTCCTCATTAATGTCATTAGAGGCTACAATGGTTAATTTAGAGAACCAGGGCAGTTTGAAAGTTTCGGCGATGCTCTCGAAAGTCTCCCGGGCTAGTACAGACAAATAAGCCAGATCGCCGCTGTCGATACGGATACCAACGGCTCTGTAGGCGCAGTCGTTCAGCGCTAAGGCCACGGCACAGAAGTTTAGCAGACCACTCCTGTTAAGAAACATTATTTCAATACTACTTTCAATAAAATTGCACGTCAAAAATACCTACTGTTATCAGTTACATAACTATCTGTTACAGGGCATGCTGTCTTAACATCTTTGCTACATAAATATATCATTAATACAGACCTACAATTGCTATATGTACTTCAACGTCTTGTGGATGTGTTTAAGGTAATGTATAATGTCATTTGCGATTACGTAGGCGTACAACCAACTGGGCGTCTACTACAATTTATCACTACGTTCGTTGAAAAGATAGATAAATATAAAAACATTAACGAAATATCCAATTAATTTCTTACTATGTTTAAATAAGGTGCATGATGGTAGCTATACATGCAATACCGGCTTGAATACTGTGAATTTGTGCATATCCCTATACAATGCAACTGTGCCCAATGACTAACACTGCCCCTAATCTTGCCACGACAATACGACACACTGAAGCAAATATAAAATTCTCGTAGGACGTGTTCTCATTTATTTACATTCGGTTGTACATGAAGCGCCGTCCATATACGCTTCACTGAAAAAGCGAAACAAAACATAAAATATTATCTACGGCCATGATTGTTAAGTATTCCCAGCGGATAATCCCGGCGGATAATGTGTTGTTAAAGTGTGCTTGCATATGTCATTCCTCCATGTGTTATGAGTCTTTCATGCCCCCCTAACGATGAGTCATGTCAAATGAAATTGCAATAACTGGACTTAGCCAGTACACAGAACAAATCTAAGTAATAAACAATTAAAACTTCACAAAACTTAAATATAAATGAAAATGCAAAACAATAATACAATTTTATCAGACACCAAATGTCAATGAGTTGTCTCTTTGCATCTTTACCTCAGTGTGCGTTCGATCGTGCTATATCCATATGTACTATGTATAGTCGGTGATTTGAGTACTCTAGTACCATTGGTTCCACAGTTGCTATTGTAGCCAGAATGCCCATTCATATTATGCTGCCTGTGTCGTGACGGTAAGCCTTGAAAATTATACCTCTTGACATCGTACGTATCCACTAGAGCCAAGAAACCCGACGGGAATGCTATGGCATACGATATGAGGGCAGCTAGTTCCCCGTCGCTCGCTTCCTCCGGGGATATTTCTATGATGGCAGACACTCGCTTGCGCCACTCTAGCGACAGTTCGAGCAGGTTGCACGGGTTCTGTGTCTCTGAGTGCTGTATCGTGACCAAGTGCAAGTCTTCCAACGAGCTGAACGACGTCACAAAAGAATGTGCATGAGTCCCTCGCACAGGTATATTAAACATTTTTCCAGCCAACACATTGCTTGTACCATCAAATCCACCTAAAACAGAAACATTTGCCGTATGCAATCTATAGTACTAAATAGTTCAATCGTAGGTAATATCAACGATGAGCAAGAAAATTCGTGCAAGGTTCGAAAACTCCTATCATCAAATCAAGTTGATTGCAAAAGTCAATTTAAAAGTTCGGTACGTGAGAACCAAGCAGGTGAGACATTCAAGGGCAAGGTTCGCGAAACTTGCCTGATTAAACCTATTAACGAAAAGTATATTCGCTATTGCGGTTTCTTAAGAGTCAATGGCGCGGCAGGGTGTTTTATATTACACAAGTTTGAATAGTGCCCGCAAGCTTCGTACCAGGCACGGGGTTCGCTAGCCGCCTGCCTAAGCTGCGCAAACACGCTAATACAATCAATACCATAAAGACAAGCTAATTTGCGCCCCTATACAAGCTCGTAAAATATTATACATTAAGTGAACACATAGGAATGGTTTTTTAAGCAGATTTCTTTTTATCCTGCCAGTCTGCTGCTACAATATAAAAATAATTTTTCAATCTAACCAACGTAAGCATATTTCGACGCTGACAATCCTCCGTCCGGGCCTTGGGCTCTTCGTAAGCCAAATTCTAGTAAAGAAACATTTTTCCCAGCGACCATTCTGTACCGTGCAGCGTTCGTTGCCATCAAACTGTAAAAATTCATTAAGAAAATTACAGAGTTGATGTCAATAAATTGTTTGTAATACAAATAATCTAATGATATCAAATCTGTCATTTTAAATCAAAATAGGATAGATAGTGTTTATACTAGTAAAACGCAATGGTATAAAAGATAAAGTTTATAGGTTCCTAAAATATTTCTTTTCACGATGCTACATCTTTCAAAACTTATGAAAAATACCATCAGAATAATATTTCCAACTGAGCCAGGGTGCTAGAGAGCAGTGGTGACCCAGTGGTAACGACCGCGACTAACGTGTCGTAGACCAGGCAGGCACTATACTTTGTGGAATTTATTTCATCACCACTGCTCTCAAAACGGTGGAGGAAAATATTGTAAGAAAAACGGCATGTCCTAGAACCAAAAATTCGAAGACATGTGACATGACTACGAACTCGCATTGGGCCCGCGTGGTGGGCGTTTATTCAGAAAAGTAATGTCCTTATTATCCTTTGGTGGGAATAAAAGGTATGTTTAGGTATATTAGCGCCTGATTATCCGATCACTGCTTACGACTCTTGATCAATTTTCGCATAAAGGTAGGTTTCAATAACACCCTAGAGTTGTATCGTGGCATTGTACTTTTTTTATTATCTTTAGCAAAGGTAAATTAAGGTTTCGTCACAAGACTTTTGTGCCGATTAAACAATGGAAACGTCCTTCATCATGAAACCATTCTTTGTCGACACTAGGAGTGTAGGTAGGTTTTATTGATTGTTAGTGAAAAGTAGATAGGTAATGTTTTTTTAAATAATATATGATACTACCACATCAGTAGCACCTCTCTTAGGAAGGTACCTACTTCTAGGAACAGAAGTGAGATCTAGTCCGATTCAAATTTTATGGCGGCTGTGAAGTACGCTACTCGCTACGCAGTTCCTCACCCCTCACTTCCGCTGACACGAGAGTTGGTACTACGCAGCGGCTCGCCTTATGTTCTGAGGGGTCTCAACTTGAACAAATTATAATATGTCGTGAAATAAAATCATAAATGGCAGCGTAGGTAAATTATGAAATTAACAATCGAAAAGCGAAATACGGCAGAATTTTGGCTGCAATATGATTGTTCAAAACTTCCTTGTTTAGTGCTGATTTATCTATTTCCACTCATAGTGCACATATTTTTAAAATAAAATAAAAATGAAACTTTAACTTAAATTCGAACCCTTTTAATGGTACAAGTAGCTATCTATTAATCATTTTGTTTAGTTTTTTTTTTGCAATAGATAGTGTTTTACTCAATTGGTCCTGTCTCCACCGTTTTCATATTGTTACTTTTTTTTATCAAACAACTTTTTTTATATTTATTTTTATAGAAATTTGAAAGAAATCTAATAACATGTTTTTCATAACCCGGAACTCTATATAAAAGGATGGCACGAAACGTTTTAAAAGTAGGTACGACTCGTACGGCAATTAGTGAGTCGCTGATGCTGCCATCTGTTGAAAAATAGGACGAAGAAAAATTGCCAGCTCAATTGCCATACTTAGGGAGGTTTCATTTCTTTGTATGGGATTGGGTATCTGTACGTAGTATTATATTATCTGTGTCGTAGGTAATAGCGTAGTAATATAGTGAAGCGATAGCGACTGTAGAAATAGGATCGCTACGAAGCGAATGCCGTTTGTCTGGGCCTTCTGAGCCGCCAATAAGTTTGAATCGGACTGTACCTAGTAGCACGTACTTAACGAGGCAACAAAGGGTGATAGGTACCCTATTGTCAAACTCATGAAAGATGGCTTGCAATTAATTGAAGCAGCCATGCCTGACCTGATTCCTATCTGAGAAGTGTGACATTATACGTAGTATCGAAGAGCAAACACTCTTATCTGAACACACACAGGAAAGCCAGATAAGTATGATTTAACCGATTATGTAAAATATTAAGGGTGCATGCTTCAGCTGACACGTGTAGAAAACGAGCCAGACTGAACCTGCTAGTAGTGTAACGAGTTCTAAGTGGTTGGCCTAGAGATTTGAACTGACTTTAACTCTGAATTGCGTATTCTTCGTGCACCAACTACATATACAACCTGTTTTTTATATCCCTTATCTCGAGGGTTATAATAATAGTCGTGACTTTGTCGAATTATTTTGTATGAAAAATAAAAAAAAGGATGATTGAAACATAATTCATATGCCAGTTGATTCTTTGATATGGTCTCAATCATACCCTAGAGTTATGGGATATAAAAAAAACAGGTTGTATATAGCAACTTGAACATCTGATTTCCTTTTTCTTACGTCTTAATTCTATGTTTGATAGTTTGACATATGTCTCATAACCTTAGATAAATGATTAGTCTCGCTGCGCTAGCCGCGAGACCTATCATTTATCTATGATCATAGCTTTCTTTAAGGTTGTTTTGATAGTGTTCTAGATTTAGGTCTAGACACACTTTATTTTCCTTTGTCTCTATTCATAATGTCAATGTCATGCATACCTGTTTTTTGCGTGGTTACTGAAATGCCAATTTTGAGTGTTATTTCATCTTTAGCTACTGTGTGTTTCATTTGAATTGTAAGTGACTAAGCTGTGGGTGTGCTACCTAATTCTAAATTAATAAATAGCACCTGACAATATTGAATAACATTTTTTTTTTGTTTTAATTTGGAAAAAAACACGGCGAAAACCACAGACCTATGGAAATGATAAGGTAGACCTACCTCTTACATAGTTTATCTATGAATAAACAACATTTACCTTCCTAAGTCGAATTAAAATCTAGAACAAACTGTTTCGGAGCATGTTAGTTATGTTTTTAATAATTACGTCAATATTGCAATGCTTGATAGCAGGTGACTTACCTTGCAAAGTTGACGAGAGTTAACAAAGTGGTTTCCAGCAACTGCGCTACAATTAAAGGTCCTTCAACTCTTAATAAGGGCACCCTGCAAGATACACAACGTCATAAAACAACGATGGTTGTGAACAGCTTAAGCAATCTTTATTATTAGTATGTGGAGCAATGCCCAAATTGGCAAATAAGTAACTTAAAATGGATAAAATTCGCGCTCCCATGAAAACACTATGTCATACGCAGTATGCGTACGTATATACCATTATGTTGTATTGTTAAGAAATAGTCGAAGAAACGACGTATATAGTAGTCGGATTTATAAGAGACTTTTGTTGAGTTCCTAGAGGCGAGGAGAATAAAAAATCCGATGTCTTTTTGGATTTTCTTTTATTCTTTTCTGAGTAGCTTATTACCTATTTGACGAATTCATATCATGGCTTAATAGCTTCTCCATTGCTTTCGATAAATTTCCACTTTGAGAAAATGGCCTTCTCATTTACATGGACGGTTTCCTGAGGGACTCTTAGGAACGTTCGTATTCTAATCTCAGTACTTAACTTACACACATTTTTTACAAGTTTTTTATATTGATTGTCGCTGGGATGAGATTGTAACATGAATTTGAACGTTTTTTAAGTACGAGAATTTTTTGTTCATTACATTCAACAGTTTCGTTTTCTTGAACATTTTTATACCTCATTTCAGAAAAAGTGTCAGTTTAATTCGGTAGTTATTATAAGGACACTTATTTGAAATTATTAAAGAAAATTGTTGTTTAAAAAAAAACATTCGCATTTCTTCGATAGACAAGCAGACACACTATTACGCTGTGATATGAATTCATCGAATCATAATTTAAGAAAAAAAAAGTCAGCGGCGTCGTTTTTTTTTACTTTGATCTCCCTACCTCTAGAAACCAAACATGTCCCTTGAATATCCAACCACTATAAACTTCGCTCACTTCTTTAAAGTAACTTAATTGCACTCGACTACGAGGGCAGAACGAATATTCTGATCTTGTTGATCAAAATATGCATCTTCAATGACATCAATTGAGCAAACATGACTTTTTGAGGCTATCAAAGGTTCTTAAAGAAAATGTGCTGGTAGTAAAAAAACGGCCAAGTGCAACACGGACCGCACACGAAGGGTTCCGTACCACAAGGCAAAAAACGCCGATGAATTATGCATATTTATTATTGATGTAACGGATAGGTGTTTGGGCGGCCTATCATAGGGCATCGTCATTCTCCAGGTTTGAATTTTATTGATCAATGAATTAAATTTTCAATTATACCAAATGTTTCATTTTTTAAATCCGGTATCTGCTGGAGGGTAAAATTATGCCATATACAGTAGAAATTTTGAAGCAATATTTTTCCGCATCACTGAGGCACATGCCTGATATTCATTTGCTTAAACAGACATTATGGTGCGGCTCCAGCGTCATGTACAGGAAGCCTAATGGTGGCTTAAATTTTATGCCATTTGAATTCATATTTGGCTATTAGTCTGATATGGGATAAGTGCAAGAGAATGAGAGGGCTATTGCAATTATTTATTAAACCTTTTTGTTTTTGTGTGGCACATAATGCTCTTTCCAACTGGAAGATAAACGAAATATAAAAAAGTACTACAGGTTTCAAGGCTTCAATAAATTACTAGAAGTAAAATTATTGTTTCACATACCTTGGGAATACTACAGAACCTTCTTCAATAGCGCTTACTCTTATATCTTTGCAAGTTAAGTCTTTCAAATATATAAAGAATTCGGGTTCAATGTTGTCTGGTAGAGTCTGCTTCAAATATACAATATCTGAAAAATAAGAGCTGTTGTATATTTACTATGAGAAATAGTTTTAGTTATACTAACTTAAATAAAAACTACATACCACTGTCAGAATAATGAAAGTTTTCTAAAAACTTAAGACATTCTTCAAGACCAGCGAATATGGTGAATTCTCCTTGGAAAGGATTTGCGCGGAAAAATAGATCAAACACAGCAACATCATTAACTTTTCCAGATTTCCAGTAAGCATAGGCCATTGTTATTTGATAGAGATCTGTGGACAACATAAATTGGTAGATAAGGTATAAAGTAGTATTGAAGAGAGAATGATTTCATCACAGACGGTCCATGATGAAATCATTCTCTCTTCAAAAGGTAACAGATATTTTCTAATTTTCCATATGATGGATTTAATTCCTAAATAGTAAATATTTCAGAATGAAACAAATTACTTTTTTCATATACAAAACAGGTAGGCTTTTTCCTACCTGTTGTTTTGATGAATAATTGAAAATTAAATAATTAACAGACCTAACTTCAGAAATATCATATATAGATAACAGATCAAACGGGGTAAATAAGGATGCAAATGTAAATAAAAGTATAATTAACGATTAAGTGCCCTTTTTTATCAACAAACTATATTATTTGAATGTTAAAATTCCTGTTAAAGTTTCGTCCCGATTCACCCCTATTTACCCCTGTTTGAAGGTAATAAGTCAAGTTTGTATTCAGATATTTTATTTAGCCAAGATCCTAGTGGGTATTTTGGAAATTTATATTATTGACAGTGAGCCTAAAACGCTTATATTATCTGAACGAAATTCTGATTACTTGGTTTTCTAATACACTTGACATTTAAAATTCGCTCCAAAATATATTTTAATTTACTCACCAGTCAACAAAGGTTGCACAATACCATTTTGTCGTGCCATCTTTCTCCTGATATTTAATTCTTCACTAGACATTTTCGTTGCAAGTGATGAAGTTAGTGCAGAAATGTTTAGAAACGTGAGCTTTATATGGTATCTGTCGAACGACTAAAACAAGTAATTTCATCGTGATCAAGGTGGTCGTAGTTATCAGCGCGCCAAACAAATTTTGACGGATAATCTACGCATGCGCATATGATTCCTATTGACTGTAAAGTTTAAAGGTCATTTCTGAAGGTCGACTTATTGTTTATGCAAAATTGAATAATTTTGGTTTTATTTAGCACAACACCGATGAGTATTCCATTTTAATTTTTTACAAATACAAAATAACATTTACAATTCACTCAAACACGTAAAGATCAACTTTTTTTTTTGTTTTTAACGCTGGGCCTTTTGACACGGTTTGTTACTATGGTGAAAGCTTCCGAATGTTCAAAATGAGGACTCATGGCTAATGCTAGTACAGCGGACTCACTGGCAATTCCAAAAATGGTTTGTTGGCGTTGAATTTCGCTGGTGATGCTGCAACTAAATTGCTACAAATATAAAAAATTGCATCAATACAAAAACAATATAGGGCCGTGGGTGAGTGGCTCTTGCCATTGACAAAATGGGCAAATTAGATGACTACAGCTCAAAGGTCATCTTATCAGCTGCATAGATATTATTACACTTGTGTTATCTGAATGGGTAGAGAACAGTTCGATGTTTAAAAGATCCCCCAAAAGTCAGAAATTACACGAGGCCCCTCTACCGCACGGACTACATAGAGATAATACGTATCTCTACCATCATGGCATGGCACTGCTGCTCCTGGAGAGCTATTCTGTAATCATATCGTCGGGTCAAAAGTCAACTCGCCAATCTGTCAATGTCAAATTGTTGAGGAGATGAATATTAATTAAAAAAATGTTGCCGTAAATCAGGGATTTCTAAAAATCAATTCATGTTTATGAATTTAAATAATATTGATGACCTTCTTTGATTATAGTAAAACAAAATAATGTAATTATTACCGGATATTAATATAACGCAGATTGATTAGTTGGCTATGGTAATAAAAATAACAGTTACTGATTTAGTGCAATAAGAAAGTAGCCAATTTGGTAGATTGGCAAGTAGATTGTTGTGTGCCAAATCACATTATAATTAAATCAATTATTTAAACTAGCTTATCTGCAATATGTTACGTTTTATTATCTATTTATTCTAAAGTATAGGTTGGTAAATACTAATAAAAAGTAAAGTCTGTACGTTTTAAACTAATAATTATAATTAAACTAAGCGTTATGCTTAAAATTAGATTAAATTGACAAAAATAAATTGACGTAGAAATGAAGAGAATAGCGTGTTCACCCGAGCTATTCGCTGTCTTCATTTATATCGGGTTCTGGGAGGCAGTCTCTTGTCGTATCAGAACAAGGAAGATTTTTGTAATAATTATGATACATTCTTGGTATCTGGTGGTCTGTGCACAATTTTAAAAGATCCTTTTTCTTTGCAGCTGAAATTTGAAATCTTCCTGAGTAGGCTGCTGTAGGATAATTTAATGCTTTTCCTCTTCTTTTTCTTAACTCTAATGCTGTAAACGGTTCATTCCTGTCAAAGTTTTTTCTTATAAATATTGTATTAGGTACCTCTTTTCGATATTGTATCCATACAGCGTCATTGATACCAATTTTATGACCTTCATTCGAAGCCTTGTATTGGTTTAACATACCGAAATCTTTGAAATCGTCATGAAGTAATGTATTTACATTGTAAGGCCGAGGATTAGTACGTGCTAACCGAACTACCTGTGCCCAACCGTCAGGAGTATACACAGGTATATTTTTTGATTTCAATTCAATCTTGGAATGAATTGAATCACATTCCATGTGAGTGTGTCCTGTTTCAAAGAATTTGTGATCAATTAACTGTAATGTAGGATGTTCTTTTAATGTCAGCAAGCACATGGAAGAAAAATGATAGTTTTTCTGTTGACCGCCGCATCCATCTGACATCATTTTTACTGCCTGGATGTTATTATTTGCTGCAATATATGCATTTATACATGTTGAAATTTCCATAGTCCCTCGTTTTCCTTCGGTTTCATCCCACATGTAGCATTCAACGTCTTGGTTCCCCAGATTATAAATAGTTAGGTTATAAACAGCTAACTTTCGTACATAGAAAAATGGGCCACTTGCTCCCTGAGGTGTATTTAGTACTGCTTCTAAATCAAAGTTAAATGCAAGAACTGTTTCATTATTTTGTGCTTCCAGCTTATCTTCATCTCTACATTTGCGTGCTTCATCTCTTCTGGATAGATGCCGTGTATGATCTTGAATTTTTTTGGCTTTTTCTTCATCATTCATTTCTCTATAAGCTAAGCAGTGCTTGCATAAATCTTTTTTTGGCTTGTGAAAACTCAGTTTGTATTCTCTGAAAACCTTGCGGTATTTTTCAAAGGATACCACTTTCACTGCTTTAATTACACATAGTTTTTTAAATTCGTTATACATTGTTGTTATGTTTAGAGTTGAATCTAAATATTTTATCATACTATCACGTCTACAGTAATGCGATTCGACAGCAGGAAAGGAAAGTATGTGGTCCCTTAAAAAGTTTTCTTCATCTGGTTTTAATTTGTTTGGAGGTGTCTTTTTCCCTCTTTCGTCTGGTTGTAAAAGTCCGTGATCATTTACTTTTTTTAAAGCTCCTTTTACAAACCCGCCAGTAATATTGAGAGTATCTAAAAAGAACTCTCGACACACGAGTTTCTTTTCATCGCCAACAGTAAATGTATAAGCTAGGGTAAAATTCCGCCTGGAAGAACCGTTGGTAGTGTCTCGATTTTTTTTATTCTTAGTCACATGCTTTACAACAAAATGACGCTGTTCCATAAGATTTGGCATGTTTCGGAATTGAGCATAAATTTTTTCTCTCTCACTTTGAGGGACACCTGAAATACACTTGTGTTTAGGAGTACTTGAACATTTTGCTGGTTTTATTGGTCTGGCTTGTATTATTTTTCCAGTCCTTGTTTCATATGATTCACCTTTTAAACGCTTACTTTTTTCTATGTTTATTTTCCATGTGTTAGGGTCCTTTACTTTTCTCTTTTTCGGATTATTTTGACTATCGTTTTGCTCGTCTGTATTGTCTACATAAAATTCTTCAATTGTTAATATCGAAGGTGATTCATTGACTTTTCGGCTAGTTCTAGATGTTTTTTTACCTCTTTGTTTCTCTACTCTATCTGTTATATTTTCATCTGACGTACTATCACTTGAATCATTGTTATTTTGTTCTAAATAATTAGGGTCTTGGACGGAATCATCACTGTCAAGCTGTTCGTTAGTTAGAATGTTGAAGCCTTTACGCGTTTCCGGTGACATTAGGGGTAAAGGAGAAGATGCTGGTGAAACGTGCGGAATATTATAGTTAGTGAAGGGAGTTAGTGGTGAAAAAGCTGGAGCTTCTATGCTTGTTTCTCCAAATTCATGTTGTGTAGTCTTGGGTGTTATGGGTGGAACAGTCGCTGTTTCTTTAATTTCTTTAAAAAACTTCAGATCTGTGAAAAATATAAACTTCTTAGTGTTCACCTAGGACACTTACGTACCACCGTGTAAAATTTATGTTTCTCGACCCAGTAGTATAAGTTAAGCATTGTTAGTTTGCAATTACCAAAATTTTGTGGATCGCTTGCACTAGCGTTACAAAATGTAATATGAAACTGTCACCATCACCAACATTGTATAGGTAAAAGCAGTGCAAAGCTATAATTTGAAACAGATACCTTAACTATATTTTATGTTTTAAATCCAACAGTTTAAACTGTTTATTGTTAGTCAGAAAAATTATATTATTTAATTTTACGTGACTGTTTGGATTAATAAAATAAATAAAAATACCTGTATGGGAGTCGCTTTTACTACAGTTGAACTCTGGACTAGCTGTAGGTGAATTTTCTATTATATCTATAATGCAATAAAAGCAAGACCAAGCTATAATATTAAACGCCGAAGTTAGTATTCGATAAGCAGATAGTTATATTTAGGTAACACATAATTATATTCATCGTTTTCACTGTTTGAGTAAGTGATTATTAAGTATGTTTTCTGAATAAATAAAGCCCACAATCACCACGCCCTTGTAGTGCAACAACCATTTATTAACAACGAAATAAGTATAACCATAGCAAAGATACGTGTTGATAAACTATTTTTTTTAAGTTATAAAAAACATTCCGCATACCTGTATTATCACTTTCATCGCCAGAACTGCAAGTAACACCTGCGTTTTTCAATATTTGACGCACACGGTTTCTTTGAAGCATCTTGTATCATGCTATTCACAATTTAGATAATATTTTTTAAAAGTTGAAAGAAAATTGCCCGCTCGAAAGTAACGGAAAAACTTTAAAAAAAAACGTTATTTATGGTTAGCACGACTCGTACGCGCATAAAGCCGGTGTTCACACCAACACTGTCAAATGTTGTTGGTGTTGAATGAGCTGAGTAAATAAAAAAAAAAAAAAAAATGTTTAGAATGCGATAAAGAATAATAGAAAAAATTTGAGAAAGGACAGTTACACATTGTGGCTTTTGATTTGTAGGTTATATTGCAATAAAGTAAAGTATCCAATCTGCCACATAGGCCAATTACACATTGTGGTTTTTGTTTTGTAGGTTATATTGCACTCAAGTAAAGTATTCAATCTACCACTTAAGCCAGTTACACATTGTGACTTTTGTTTGTAGGTTAAATTGCACTAAAGTAAAGTATCCAATCTGCCACATAAGCCAATTGTGCATTGTGGCTTTTGTTTAAAGGTTATAATGCACTAAAGTAAAGTATTCAATCTACCAGTTTGGCTAGTTTTGCAGCGTGACGCAAATCACATAGATTAGTTTACCTTTGTAGAAAATGTATTTTTTGCAGATAAGTAGAAAACGATTTGTCTGTATCTTAAGTATTTGAAATGCCACAGATACAATATTTTGCCACAGTATGTGTAGCCTGAAAGTAATAATGTCCATATATTTAAGTCAAAACTGTCAAAATTTCACTTTGGTTAGTTGACTATTGTACCGACGATATCACCGTGAAAACAAAGGCTGCATTCCGAATTGGGATGTAATCGATTTGAGCGGGCTTACGTCCGTACCGAATTAGCGTGAGCGCGATAACGATGTCCCATGAATCGTCATGGATGACGTCATGACCTACGCCATCTTGCGATAACGCCGACCATGCCGTAGAATAATATCACTGTGAGCGAATTGTTGACAACTTTCAATAATCATAATCATGAGTTCTAAATCAGAACGCAAATTATCGATGTGAGTGCTGTCAGCGATTATTGTCTAACTCGGAATGCGGCCTAAGGTGAGTGAAGTGAGCGTGGAGTGAGCTGTCAGTGCCACTCACGCCTCGGATTAACCAAGGCGGCATTCCGAGTTAGACAATAAACGCTGACAGCGCTTACATCGATAATTTGCAGCTGAGAGCTGACAACGATTCGCTCACAGTGATATTATTAATTAAAGGGCATGGTCGGCGTTATCGCAAGACGTCGCATATTATGACGTAATCTATGACGATTCACGGGACATCGTTATCGCGCTCACGCTAACTCGGAACGGGTGTAAGCGCGCTCAAATCGATTACAGCCCAATTTGGAATGCGGCCCAAGACGGGATGACATTGACAGCTAGTGCCACGCAAGTCGTCACGTTGTCACGATGAGATTTTTACAGAATTGACATACTGATGACTAATAAGAGAAAGGGTTAAAAATAAATGTACAATCTACTCACATGGTCTCACCTCCGCCCGATCATGACATATGCCAGTGCAGTCTTTGCACACGCCAAGCCCGTTCGCTTCAATAGAATGCAGACCCTCCAGAACAAGTTCCTCCGTAGGATAACAGGCTCCCCCTGGTACGTTCGCAACGAAATCCTCCACGTAGACCTCAGGATTCGCACTATCCGTCAGTTCATGAAACGCATTTCAAAGCGTTTCTTCGAGACCGCCGCGACTCACCGCAACCCTCTGGTTGTGAAAGCCGCTAGCTATGTTCCCTCCTCCATTAGTCAAGTCCGCCTGCCCAAGCATGTCCTCACCGATCCCGATGACCACATAACTCTCATTCAGGAGAGCAGTAGGGCCACCAGTACAGTGCACAAACATAGACCGACATTCCGACCTCGCCGCCGAGGTTCCTCGCGAAGATCCCGACGTAATTGTCCCCCCCGACCCTTGCTCGACGAAGTGCCTGCCCGCGCCGTAGCTGAACCTGTAGCTTTAAATTCCCCGATTAATAATAATCAACAAAACTTGATCCAGCCTGTCCCATCTTGCTGTCCTCCCGTCAGCGACGCCCTAAGCCGAGGTCCGTACCCCACAGGGGGTGCCCTTAGCGAGCGTTCGCTTAATAATATAAGTAGTTTTACGCCCCTGGCTGGAGGCTTTGAGTCCGCTTAAGGCAGGCACAGGATAGTCCGGTTAAGTAGTCACGACCTCTCAAGGTCAACTACGAGATGCCATACACAAAAAAAAAAAAAAAACATGGTCTCACATGTTGAAAACTTCACTCACATACAGTCACAGGTAACGTCTGGATGTATTGATATTGCCAAAAGAAAAATGGTTTCTTTATTATGAGACGACACAACGAGTTATTGAAGTGTCCAACTTTAAAAAACTCGTTGAAATGTACAGCTTAGTGTCATCTGACTGCTTTGGTAGTAAGTATAATTGCGTGTATCCGAACGTAAAAAAAGTCTATGGCGGCTATTTTGTACGAAATGTGAGTTATTTGTGTCGACGATTTTTATGCGTTTTTGTGCAAATAAAAATTTACTTAACATAACATCACGCCTTGTTTCCCCGAAGGGTTGGGCAGAAGTTATGTTTAAGTCCCAAAAGTTCCAGATTAGTTAGGAACAGAGTTTATGTCTATTTGCTGGAAGACTATGCGCTACTCGCTAGGAACTAAATAATTCGGACAAAAACATTTTGGAACACTATGAAGTATGGGTTTTATTGAACGTTTGGCAAATATGGAACAGTAAGCAACATGGGTCATCATGATACCAACACCTACTTTTTTTAAGTAATAACCTATTTTGTATCGGTCTCTTTGTATTATATTTTATTACTAACAGGTAAAAAAAAACAAACGGGACTATTGTCTATGGCGCGACGGTTCTATTCGCTGTCATATTAGTGTGTTTAATACACTAATATGACGCTGCTTTCCGAATTGGGATGTAATCGATTTGAGCCCGCTTACAGCCGTTCCGAGTTAGCGTGAGCGCGATAACGATGTCCCGTGAATCGTCATAGATGACAACATGACCTGCGCCATCTTGCGATACCGCCAACCATGCCCTTTAAAAATATCACTGTGAGCGAATTGTCAGCTGGCATAATCGTGATATCTAAATCGGAACGCTAATTATCGATGTGAGCGCTGTCAGCGATTATGGTCTAACTCGGAACGCGGCCTAAGACGTCGCGCGTCGCTGCGTCGGCCATAGATAATACACTATTAGCGTCGGCCCAGACGGTCGTCTCCGCTCTCGTGGTGTCTTAAATCTTAGGCGGTATCGCTCTAGACTTAATACCTCATGCTTTATTATTGTATATTGTACCGAATCTCCAAAACTACCTCGAACAAGACTTCTATTCACTGACTGTCTCATTTCTCCGTCAAGTGTTTCATTAAACACAGGGTCTGTAAAGCTCCTTCGTTCGTCAAGTATTTAGTTAAAAACAAGGTCTGTAACACTTATGTTGGCTTCGTAAGTCAGGTTCGTAAACCCATGTGCGCTAACTTGCATCCATAGCACAAAAAATCACCTCGACCGATCACCATGTTCGGCAAGCCGATCCCTTGGGAGAAGCGAGCCAAATACCTAGGTGTGGGGCTCGACGAACATCTGTCCTTTTTAGAGCACATTAAGGCGGCTCGTTCGCGCGCCGCTTTCGCTCTAGGTAGACTCCACTTCGTCCTAAATGCACGTAGCAAATTGTCACTAAAGTGCAAATTGCGTATTTTGACAGCGTGCATTCGCACGATCATAAACTATGCCAGTGCAGACTTCGCACACCCCAAGCACCATCTCTCAAATAGAATGCCGACCCTTCAGAACAAATCCCTCCATAGAACAACCGGCTCCCCCTGGTACGTTCGCAAACAAATCCTCCACGTCGACCTCAAGTTCTCACCATCCGTCAATTTATGAAACGCAACTCAAAGCGATTCTTCGATACCGCAGTGATCACCGCAACCCTCTGGTTGTCAAGGGCGCCGGTTATATTACCTCTACCATTAGTCAAGTCCGCCGTCCAAGGCATGCCCTCACCGACCCCGATGACCACATAACTCTCATCCAGGAGAGCAGTAGGTTCACCAGTACAGTGCATGAAAAACACAAACATTCCGACCTCGCCGCCGAGGTCCCTCGCGAAGACTCCGACGTAACTGTCCCTCCCGACCCTTGCTCGACGAAGTGCCAGCCGGCGCCGTAGCTGAGCCTGTAGCTTTAAATTCCCTCGATATTAATAATCATCAAAATCTGATCCAGCCTGTCCCATCTTATTGTCCTCCCTCCAGCGACGCCCTACCGAGGTTCGTACCCCACAGGGGGTGCCCTTAGCGAGCAGTCGCTTAGTAATGTAAGTTTTTCGCCTCTGGCTGGAGGCTTTAAGTTCGCTTAAGGCAGCCACAGGATAGTCCGGTTAAGTAGTTCCGACCTCTCAAGGTCAACTACGAGATGCCATACACAAAAAACAAAACCTTGCACGTGTCGAGAATACACACCACGTTTATCAATCCACAAACAATAGCTTTTACAATGTGTAAAATTGTGCAGTTTTCAAAAGACTGTAATTTTCTGTCTACAGCAATAGCCCACCAAATAAATAGGTAAATGAATGGGACGTTTCATATGTTCTGAGGCATCGAAATTACGATATAATTCGTCTAGCGCTTAAAAATAATCTACAAGAATTTCTCCTTATCAGCAAGACAGAGACACGTCCGCCCATGTGGTGTCTTCGTCAACATGTGGTCAAGCGGTGCAAGTTTGACTGCGTTTCATATGTTTGCTGTGTGTCAGAGCCTCACAACAATCCAGATATTGTTAAGATCGTTCCATATATTGCAGGCATTTGCGTTCGATGCGGTATCAAGCTATGTTTTAGTTTGTTAACTTGAAGCAGCATTCAACATAATTTCCAGTGCTCTATTCTTACATAAATGATTGGTCACGCTGCTCTCGACTAGATACCGCGCTAACTAAAAACAATAGCTCCGTGAATGCGGCAGCTCATTATTGTAGTGTGTGTAAGACATCGTTAATGGGGAAGATCGGGCAAAGCTAATTGTAGATGGCGTGACCATAGCTAGGTCCCTGCGGTCTTCAATAAATTTGACATTTCGTTCATTCATTCATTTTTGTGTACATTCATGAGTTTGATTTTATTTCACTATTTCATTATTTTCGGTGATTTCAGTATTATAAATCAAGTACTTGACATGGAAAGTGTCAGAATTTTAAACCTTGAATACTTCCTCGTAATCACATACTTCACAATGTTTCCAACTCAAACTCGAACTCAAAAAAATCTCTATGAATAGCTTTAAACCACAATCTTCTAATTTTAGGTTCTTCGGGATATGGTGCACTCAAATTTCGGAGTATCTTGGAACACAATAACGCGTCAATTTTCGCTAAAATAAAATCACATCACGCCTTGTATTATTAGCTTGTGTTGGGAACTAGCTACAACAGCGCCATTTTGACAGTTGCCTTCCCCATTGACTGTTGTCAGTTGACATTAAAAACTATTTTTTATAAATGTTTAATATGGCTACGAGGCCTTTATGCCAAATTAAAAACTAGTGTGCGTGATTGTGTTACCAGCTGCTCAACTGTTACCTGAGGTAATGGGGAAAATATTTTATGCTGTGGTATTTTAGTTTTTTATATAGCTCAGAAAATACTTAAAAATGAACAATAAATTATGCGCGATGCGCGTACAAACAGAAAGACAAAAATTGCAAAAAATATTATAACGTTCTCTCACGTATCCTTCATCCCCGCGATTATTTTTTCGCTAATATTTTGGATGTACAGACACGAAGTTTACATTTCAAGAACATTGGTTTTTAAATCAATCGATTGCGAATATTGTACGGAAAGACGTTTTTTTTCATTTTCGACGAATATTTCTTGGGGAATGTTGTTCTGTTTCATATGTAGAATCGCCCCTTGAAATAGTTTCAGCTAACTTTTTACTCCATATGTGTATAGATTACAAAGATAAACATTAAATAATGTATAGAACTAGGTTTTGTATCCAATAACTAGGTTATTAAATGAAATAGGATATACGTGTATAATAAAATAAAAAAACATTAAATTCACATTATAAAAATCTCAACCACGGGGAACTTGACTCGGCAACACTGAATGGCGCGTTTAGGGTTCATGTTATTTTAAATTATACGATACTTACTGATGGTATGTGATCCCAGTGTCCTTATTTCTTGTAGTTTTATTTTTAAACAGTTTCACTACGCAAACTGGCATTTTGCTTCGGATTATGCCCAAAATTTAGTCAAACATTCGGCACGATTACCGGAAAAATGTTGCGAACCACTGGTAATTACACACAATTGTTGACAATCAACATTTTTAAAACAATAATTAACGTCGTTTGTGTTCTTGGAAAATGTTGAGAACCACTGGAATTTACGGAAAAATGTTGACAACCACTGTTTTCCACGGAAAAATGTTGACGGCCACTTGCGAAATCGGAAATATGTTGAATGTCGTTGGTTCTGTTATAAGATGGATTCAAATCACAAACAGATCTGGAAATATTAAGCATAAAATCGCGAGCGCTAGATTTTGATCCTTCGGAATTACCAGCTAATGATTGACAACCATTGAACATTACCGACCATACACCGCTATTATCATTTTATGACTTTGACGGCGATGCGATGGTACAAACACACATCGTAGATTTAGTAAAAACACAAGTTTCAGTACATAAACAAACATTTTCCTTATTTACACAATAACAATTTCCAAAATGACTACTCTGAGTCATAGAAGTATTACATACTCTGTTATCATTTAAAGACACAGAAATAACATTAATATCGTTAACGAAAGACATCGCTTGTGAACCAAAATGATCAATTAAATTCGAACATAAACTCTGCGAAAAACAACGTATTTGTTTATGTAAACAATTACTTTATGGAACACTATTATCAGAATAGTAAGTATCCATAGTGACGTTATCATTATCAGTTAAATTACAATAACTTTTATTAGTAACAAAACCATCAGTGCCTCGCAGTGGCGGGGTAGGCGCTTGCGGTGGCGTGGCGGCGCGCTGGTTTCGTCGCGTTTGTCGCTATTTGTCGCTACGCGAAGGGCGCGTACGACTCGATTGAACGCGGACGGTGGGTGCTAGGGTTGCCACCCGTACTTTATAATAAAGTGTTGTACGTTATTTCAGGTAATTGTACTCTATACTTTATGAGAACAATAAAGTACACAAAAATACTCTATTTCGCATGATTTGATTTCTTTGGGATTTGAAAAGTTTAGTCGTAAGTATTTTTTCGTCAAACGAAATTTATCGGACTATTTGAGAAATTCCTTGACTCTTCTTCTGCTTCCACATCGTCTCAATGCAGTGATAAAGAAAATATTGTTGCATCTGAGTTAGCCCTAACATATCACACTGTAAAACATAATATGTCCTACAATAGCATGGATTGTACGAGGGCTGCACTAAAAGTATCGGGAATGGAATATTTCCACTGTTCCTGTCATATTAAAATCTTTTTAATTGAAAACTCCTTGGTTTTAAAAATCGAATATCATTTATTTATTTTAAAAAAGATTCTCGGTCTTGTCACAAGGTTTTGTCAAACTTGTTTAGTCGTTGAGAAAATGGAATTGACTCGAGAAAATTCAAGAGCGATGATTCATTATTACTTTCGAAGTGGTTTAACACAAAAGCAGTGTGTTGACCGGATGATTTCTGCATTTGGTGATGAAGCCCCATCCAAAACCACAATTTATCGCTGGTTTGCTAAATTTCAACGTGAACGTTGAAATTCATTCGACAAAACGTTGATGCTGTGCGTAAGCTGATTGAGGAAGATCGACATGTGACATACCGCGAAATTCAGGCAACTTTAGACATTGGCATGAGTCAATGACAAATAATCTTGCATGAACAATTAGGTGTAAAAAAGTTGTTTTCCCGATGGATACCGCATTCGCTCTGTGAAGAGCAAAAAGCGGCTCGCGTTACTTGGTGCACCTCTCGAAAGATTCCACGCAGGATCCTCAAATGCTGTATACAACATCGTATCAGGTGACGAATCCTGGATATACGCGTACGAACCCGAAACAAAAAACCAGTCACGAGTTTGGGTGTTCGAAAATGAGTTAAAGCCAACAAAAATTGTTCGTTCACGGAGTATTGCAAAAAAATGGTGGCCACGTTTGTCTCCAAAACCGGTCATGTTACGACTATTCCTCTTGAGGGACAAAGAACGGTTAATGCAGAATGGTATGCTAGCATTTGTTTGCCACAGGTCGCTTCTGAACTCCGTAAAGAGAACTGCAACCGCCGCATCATCCTCCATCACGACAATGCGAGTTCTCACACCGCACACAGAACAAAAGAGTTTTTAGAGCAAGAAAACATAGAATTATTAGACCATCCGCCGTACAGCCCCGACCTAAGCCCTAATGATTTCTATACTTTCCCTAAAATAAAGAAAGAATGAAATGATTTTTATGAAAATTGTAATGAATCTGCTGAAGGTATGTTTGAAGCAATTCAAAACTCATTGAGCAATACAAGTTATCTTTTCATAATATATCTGGGTTAAGTACTGATAATTAAAATATTGGTGTTTATCATTCTTTATTCACAGATATGAAAAAAATTGTACCAGATTTGATTAAAGGCAATTGTCATGCACATAATAATATAGTGCATAATTGCGTAAGACATGCCATGAGCTTTTTATCATATGACATAGAAAATGTGATTTAAAAAACTTATGCTTTGTTTTCACATTCTGCTGTAAGAAGAGAGGACCTGAAAAAAATTATAGCATGGACTTTCATGAAATAAAACGTCATGTGGGAACAAGATGGCTTTCTCTTTTGCCATGCATTGATACATTATTAATTGGTCACTTTTTAAGTTTAGACCACTGTCTAATGCTTTTACAAAATTGAGTGATGCTCAATGAAACTGAGAATGATATGGTTGAAATTTATATGCATTATTGTAGTCACTTATTAAATTTATTTAATAATAAAGCTGTTATATGTCTAGAACACAACTGCATAACAATTTTAGATATTTATGGGATTATGGTTAGTCTTAGAGATGGATTAACACAAAGAAAACAAGTTATCTTATTTGGCTATGAAACAGGCAAAAAAATTAAACTGTAATCTTCACCAGAAATGACTACGAAAATTCGCAGGTTTTTTTTTTATTATTTATTGAAAAAGCCCTACAGTACCCGAATAAATGGTTTGATTTTATTAACACAAACTGGTTATTTACACTTGGTAATATCAATTTTAAGAGCAATAAAGAAATTAATAATATTGTTGGCATAATGGGAAGGCAACTGCCAAAAAGGCGCTGTCGTAGCTAGTTCCCAACACAAGCTAATAATACAAGGCGTGATGTGGTTTTATTTTATTTTAGCGAAAATTGACGCTTTGTTGTGTTCCTAGATACTACGAAATTGGAGTCCACAATTTCCCGAAAGCCCCAAAAATTATGAGATTGTGGTTTAAAGCTATTCGTAGAGATTTTTTTGAGTTCCAGTTTATGTCGGAAATATTTTGAAGAAAGTGATTACGAGGAAATATTCAAGGTTTTAAATTTTGCCACTTTCCATGTCAAGTACTTGATTTGAAATACTGAAATCAACGAAAATAACGAAATAGTGAAATAAAATCACACTCATGAATTGAACATAAAATGAAATGAATGAACGAAATGTCAAATTTATCTTAGGCCGTAGGGACCTAGCTATGGTCACGCCATCTACAATTAGCTTTGCCCGACCTTCCCCATTGAAATTTTAAATCTGCAAAAAACTTAATGTGGATATGGATGATCTTTATGGAGAAATCGCTATATTTAACCAACTTTTATATTCAGTTAAGTACTTCTAAGGGTTTTGCAGAACTGTCAACTGCACAGAAATGGCAAAGTAACGTATTTAAGAGTGACGATATTTTTTTTAAACTTTTTAAAGTTATTTCATTTTTACTGTAAATTTCCGCCACGTCAGCATTCACAGAAAGAGTTTTTACTGTGATGAATAGAATACTCATTTTGCTTACTTATAAATATAGACTGTAAAGATGGTGTGCAATTGTTTAGTAAAGATACAAATTTGATACAAACTGCAAAAAGCAATAAAAAATATGTGTATAAACATAATAATAAAGAATAATAAATTGTACTTAATTTTGATACTATGTACTTTTTTTTTCTTACATATAATAACCAATGTACTTTAAATGCAAAAATAAAAGGTGGCAATCCTAGTGGGTGCACAATAATCAGGTGCCGAACTAAGGGAACAGAACGCGGAATGTTCACTATTGTTCCCGATATTACTATTACACTTCGCACACTTTGATTTTATTACGTTCGCGGCACCACAACCGTAACACTTAATGCCTTTTGAGTCTTCTCTTCTGGAGATATTTTTAAAACTATTTGCTAACTTTTCACACTTTTCTTTGGTGTGACCATTACGTTTGCAATAAACACAGAATAATTTCGAATTCCCTGTCATCTTCGTCGTTGAGTCGCTCGTGCGACTACCGACGGTTGCAGCGGAAGAGCGAGAAGAATGTTCCGACGTGAAAGCGCGCGCAGGCTCGGCTGCGGCGGCAGCGCGAGAGCCCTCTTCGCGGCTTGATGACGGTTTCTGAGCTCGTGACTCATTTAGTCTTCTACGGCTCGTGCTTTCTTTAGCAATTCGTCGAACGTCGAAACTTCGGCTCTGTCGATTCGCTTCCGAATGCGGCGATCTAATAACCCAAATGCCATATCCAACTCGACCCGTTCACTTAGGTCTTCCTGTGGTAACTTGGCTAACAAGGCTCGGACCTTAGCAATTAATAAATCCGTAGTTTCTTTACCTTGTTAGAGGGAGAATAACTCGACGTAAATACGAAACGGTGGGCGCCGTTCCCCGTAGGCACTTCGTAGCCTCGTAATGGCTTTGTAGTGACACAGTACCCGTCTCACAGTCACCAGAAACCAGTTACCACATACCACCGAACCGATTACAAAATGCAGCGCGCCCTCGAACTGCTTCCGGAGTGGTTCTCCAAGTGGCGGCTGTCCGTGAACGTGGGTAAGACGCAGGCCATGGTCACCGGGTCCGCGCCTCTCCCGCCACCCTTGAAACTACAAGGAGCCGACATCGAGTGGATGCCCCGGGTCAAATACCTAGGGGTCACCATCGACCGTCGGCTCACGATGGGGACGCCTGTCCACAATGTCGCCGCGCAGGGTAAGGTCGTCCGCCACCTCCTTAAACCGGTGCTCTCGTCCCGCATCCCGGCGCGCGTCAAGCTGGGCGTGGACAAGCTGTACATTCGCCCAATTCTGACGTACGCCGCTCCCGCTTGGTTCGCCCTCACGAGCGAGGCGAACCGCAAGCAGCTCCGCACGCAGCAGAACCAGGCGTTGCGGACAATAGTAGATGCCCCTCGTTTCTTGAGGAACGATGTCATCCAGCGGGACCTCGGGATTGAGAGCCTGGATGAGTTTGTGCGACGACTCGCGAAGGGTATGTTCGCGCGTGCCGACGCCTCGGACCTCACGCATGTCAAGGACATCGCGCCCTGGCACGCTCGCCCCCTCGACGCGAGACCCCTGCCCCGCGACCTGATAGCGGACCATGCCCCCATCGCACCGGTTTGACGCCCGGGTAAGCTGTACTCAGGTTACACGCAGCTTACCTATGACACTTTGACTCCACACACATAACACACATCTGTTGCGTAACGTGTCCTAGGTTAATATAGGCGCGTTACGTAAACAAACACAGACATCCGCCACTATACAGGCACCTAAACTCATACGCGGAGGCGCGGTGCAGACCGCGATCCGCGTAGACACTGGGCGGTGTGACACACTACAATACCGCTCACACACTCATAACGACGGTCCCTTAGCCCGGACAGTGAACGGCTAGCTCTGTGATCTGGACGGGCGGGGACCACTCACCTACTCTGTAGGCGCGTCGAGTCGGCATCTCCGTCGCTGGTCGTTGTCGCCGGGCCTCCCCTAGGTAACTAGGGGTCTCACCTGGCGGCGACAGACCGCCGGGATGTCGTGAAGAAAGCGACGCTTCACTATAAGCGTCGCGACGCTCCTACAGAAACAAAATAGCAATCACTCATAATCATCTTACCGGCCACTGTAGCCCACATAATGAGGGGCCCGTTTTTACGGGCCAACGTAAAGCCTCTGCGGCCGGGGGGCATAGCCCCGGATCCGCTCGCCGCGCCCCCTTACGGGGACGTAGCGACTTCCCACGAAATAAAAAAGCAGTCGACAATCAAGTCAAGTTCGGTGCACTGTTCAGCCCATTCTGAGTTTTATTTTCGACATAGTACCTACCTACCTGTATACTCTACACAAGTAAGCCACAAGCGCTTAAAGTGGTGATCCCGTGAAGCGGAACACGACCCTGCAGCAGAAGTCTGCGTTCCTGATACATCGAAATCTTGCAAGATCCTCAGAGAATCATCACCATGACGAAAGATACCGACGATTTTAGCGATGCACAGGGCACCGCAACGGTGAAGAGTGACGTGCAATCAATCTCATTGCCTGCACGACTACCACCATTTTGGCGCCAAAATCCACGCCTGTGATTCGCACAATTTGAAGCCGCCGTTGCTGCCAGCAAGATAGGTGATGAGCAGAAATTCAACCTCGTCGTCCCGCTACTCGGCAACAGCGACCTGGAACAAATCGGAGACATCATCTTACATCCACCGATCACTGGCAAGTACAGCGCGCTCAAAGACAGACTTATATCAACGTACCAAGAGTCAGACCACCGGCAGTTACAGAAGCTACTCAGCGGCCTCGAACTCGGCGATCACAAGCCAAGCCAGCTGCTGCGTAAAATGCGAGACCTCAGTGGCAAGCTACTATCGGATGAAGCGCTGAAGGTTATGTGGCTCAACCAGCTGCCCGCACAAGTTCGCGCCGTGCTCTCCGTCAACACCGAGTCGTCGGTCGAAGTACTAGCTGCAATGGCAGACAAAATGATTTGAACCCGCTACAGTCGCCGCAGTCTCCACAGCAAACCCTGCGTCAACAAGTTCAGCAGTCAATGAGGTACAGCTCAACGCAATAACAACTCTACAAATCAATATGCTTACGAAACAAATAGAAAAATTGTCACTCGAAGTCGCCGAACTCCGCAACCATCAATATTCGTCGTACCGCCGTTCCCGCCAAAACACCGCACATCGTAGCCGCTCACGCTCACATTATAGACAGCGTACGGATAACGCTCGCAAGCCCGGCGATCCCGACTGGATGTGCCGTTACCACTACCGATTCGGGAACAGTGCACGTAAATGTGAATCGCCGTGTTCCCTAGCAAAGCGGGAAAACTAGAACGTACATCGAGTGTTTAGGTCGTATCAAGATTCCGAAAACTTTTCTTGAACCCGCGACGAGAAAAAGTTCGATTCGCGCACAAAGACACCGACCCCTTGTTTTTATTATCACAAAATACACGTTGGACGCCAAAATGTAGTCGGGGTGGGTCAGGTTCAGTTAAAGAGCTTTGTTACACGATAGAACTTTTATTAAAAGATTGTACAAGCGCGCCATTTGCTTTACACTACTCTCCTTCACAACCAAAGAATATAACTACTCTATAACGAGGGTTCACAACTCACCTCTCGGTAGAGAGTAGTTATATTCTTTGCAACTCACATAATCCCCTGTCCAAAGACATCTTCAACCTGATTTGTTCTAACATAAATGAACGACATAGACAAACTATATTGTCTATGAGCGCGTTCGGAAACGCGATACTTAGCCTGGCGAATACCGCCGTGGCGGAACACCTTTGCCTTTGCGACCAGAGACTTTATGACCATCCGCCTATATATCTTATATTACTCTTTGCCATCCGCTATACAGATCTTAATATAATTCAAACTCAAACTCAAACTCAAACTCAAATCATTTATTTCAATTAAACCATTTACAGGCACTTTTGAATTGTCAAGGAGTCGGTCAGTCAGAAATATGAAGCTAGTTGCCCATTCCAAAGCGTAGTAGGTACCTATGGAGAAGAACGGGCAAGAAACTCCATGGACACTCTTTTAAATAATAATGTTTTTACATATATCTTAGTTACATCGATTAATGTTGTTCACTATAAGTGAGAACGATGTACAAAAAACCGTACACGTTAAAAGCGTCCAGAGTGCATCAAAACATAATTAAAAACAATCCAGCTAATAATTTATTAAAATAAGCCCTGGCAGCTAAGAGATGACCAGTCCCAACTGACGGCGCCCGTTCACGAACATGACGCATGGATCAGCACCATTCAGCTCAACCATTTTGAAGGGAGCTAAATGATCCGACACACGCGCCACCGTCAGCGAGACATTTGAGTGAGCATGACATACTATCAGCCGCCAAGGCACATTCAAGTCAATCTATGACATTACCCGGTAAATGGTAGCTCTATAGTACAAAGTACTCACATCTGTGCAATGCATCTATATAATAAAAAGGAGATTGAGTTTATATAATGCAAATAAATTCTTACTATCTTCAGCAGCTTCAACAGTGATTCGAATGTCAATTAATTAGTTGTGGTGTGGAGCAGGACCTAATGAATTTCAAAGGACCAATTTTACTCCCTTGACTTACCCCGGAAAAGTGTCGCCAACACCAAAAATTCCGAGTCCCCAGACTCTTAATCAAAAGTCGCTAGAAAGTCACTAAAACTAACTCCACGTAGCGGATCCACGATTTTGTCTGGGAATACCTATAATTATGTCGAGGAAAGAAAAGGCGGTGTGAAATATTAGGATAACATCTAAATTTTCATTAAATAATCACATTATCATTATTGTAACAATCACATAAAATTTGTTGTTTTAATCACAGTTTGCCAAAATTTCTTATTTATTAGAAATCGAAATGTATATATTATTTATTATTCATCATCGTCACTTAATAATTCAAATAATTCTTCAGTCTCATGCTCATCTGCTACAGCTGCAGTTGAAGTAGACAGTTGAACGTCTACTTCAACTGCGGAGCTCAGAAGCTGATGTTGTTGTTCAACGTTTTTTGTTGAAAAGGAATAACTTTTGTTTGTTTTGTCACTTCCGACGGTATTTCAAACGATGTACAATCTTTATTTTGTTTTTTCAACTGATCTTTATCAGGATCAACGCATTAATAGTTTCTAAGGACAATCGATTGTGTAGTTTTGTTTTTAGAATATTCATAGCACTGAATACTCTTTCAACCTCAGCATTCGAGTGAGGTAATGATAGAATAGCAACTTAGCTACATGCGACATTAAACAGTAGAAATTATCGGAGAACTGGCCAATAAACAATTTTTTTTGTCAAAACTTTATTTTGGTCGCTAAGACTTCAACAAAAGTCGTCAGTTCTAGCGACTAAGTCGCTAAATTGGCAACACTGCCGCAGAGAACGTGTAATGAATGATGTGCGATTTCAAGAAAAAAACTACTGCAGATGACATAAAAGCCCAGCCTACAATAAATGCCTATAATAAATTGCATATATTCGTACATTGATTCATTTTTATTTAAAAAAAAAATGGTAAAAAATGTGCCTCTTTTAAGGTTATTTCGCCGAAGGTTAGGGTAAAAACAAATCGGACGTTGCAACACTGATTTGAAAGAACATTCAAAATTTGAAATTGTACAACAAACAAAAAAAAAAAAAATTGTACACAAACAGCATTGTTTGATTGATGACATAACATGAAAAACTTTAAAAAAATAGTATTTTATTAAAGTATAGTTTCATAATATAATCTCAACTTCAAAGGGAACAAAACTAATAAAGAACAGATGACTATGAATAAAAAGGTATGTGGTTTAATCGCCTAAAACTATTTATTTGAGCAGACTCATATATTAGAAGAGTTCGGCCTCTTCTTCCTTCTTAACATGAATTCCTTCCTTTATAGTGTATACTCGGTGGCGAGTCCTAGGGGGCGATTCTTTTCGGGGTGTTGTTTGTCGTGGTGGATTAGCAATCCTTTTCTGGTCACGTAATCTTCTGAGCAATTCGTGCATTTGAAAGGTTTTTCCCCCGTGTGTTGATACATGTGGTACTAGAAAGAAAAGAAGTACAATAATTACTCCTATAATTAACTAAAGGCATATAATGATATAGTGGGTAGTAATGACATCAATCAACCAAATCAATCGACTCAGCCTATCGCAGCCCACTGCTGTACATAGGCCTCTCTCAGCCAACTTCATAAGGTCGTCGGTCCACCTAGCTGGGGTCCACCCCACACGTGCTTGTCACACTATGCTTGCCTATATGTGGTATCCACTCCAGGATTGTGTCTGCTCCACCAGCCATTGTGAAGTGATCCACTGGCCAGTGTAGACAATGACATAGTGGCTAGGTAATAGGTAATACGGGCTGGTGTCCGCAACTCCACTTCAATGCGCGTATTTTGCGTACGGTGGGAAAATAGATCATTTGATCCACCCCAGCTCCTCGAGGAAGGCCAGCAACGCCTTGATGTTACTGACATAGTGGCTGGTAATCAGTTTTATTTATGTTGTAAAATATCATTTTGCTACTGGTCTACTCATCAAATTATTGGAACTGTTTTCAATTATTTATAAAATTCAAGAAGACAATAATGAAGAACTTACATAAATGTTTCAACATACTACCCTTTACCATATTTTACAGCTAACTGCAGAGTAATACTTACATTGAAATTTTCCTTCTTCACAAAACTATGCTCACATAAGTGGCATTTATATTTGATTACACCATTTATAGTTGTAAGGTTATTATATGATGTATTGGTAGATTTTGGTTTAGGTGCAATTGGTTGAAGTGTTGGAGGGCTAGCAGGGGTAGGGATCATTCTCCTATAACCAGTATCCTTTTTTTCATCAGGATGCATTCGATTTCTATGAGAATAACAATTTCCAGAGCTAGCAAAAGACTTGTCGCAGAACGGACATTTGTAAGGTTTTGCCCCAGTGTGTTGGTTCATGTGGAACTGAAACAAAATTATACAGTCAGTCATTTGCTCATCATCTGCCTAGCTTTTTACAACTATTTTGGGGTCAGCTTCCAGTCTAACCAGATGTAGCTGAATACCAGTATTTTACAACTGTCCACAACCCAGTTACAGGGCTTCGGAATAATGACACAATTTTCTAAAAGTTCCAATTTAAAAATTTTACATTGACATAGCAAGCAATTACTGTACTCTATCCAATCTAAATAGGATTTACAGGTTGAATATAATTTTATTTACAGAGAAATATATACATAATTTAAAAACGAATAGTAAAAATAATAATGTATAATATAATCATGCAGCATTAAAAAAATTGTCTTCATTGCTGTTAACAGTTAAAAGTACCCACAAGGCTGGCAGTTGTTACTATTACAAAATAATAATTCATAAATAGTTAATTATTATTTTATATGACTAATTTTATTATTATTTTATATACTAATAAAAGTTGTTAGAAATATGTCACAATTTACTACTTACTTTTAAATCTTGGTTTCTTTTGAATGTCTTCATGCAGATCTCACATGAGTAGGGTCTGTCACTACTGTGTGTGACACTATGTGTCTTCAAACCCCCCCATGTGTTGTATGATCGACGACATACCTTGCAGGTATATGACTTGCTTGTTGGTAAATGAACTGACAAATGGGCAACATATGTTCTTTCTGACCTAAACCTGTAAACATGCAATTTGTCACATTAGAATCTAGTTGTTCGAGAATTTTGACAAAAAGGCCTGAATATTAAAGTTTTAACATAATAATCAGAGTAGGCAGATAGTCAACTCAATTGGACCACAAATTCTCACATATAAAAAAGAAAAACTCACATCCTTCCACATAATTGGCATACACCATTTGTTCGATGCTTCTTCAGATGAGATATTAAATCATACTTATAAAAAAATCCTTCTGAACATGTGTGGCAATTATAGTGTTTCTCATCCTTACTTTCAGGAATATGGATCCAGCTATGGTTTTTTAAAGCCAAATCTGTACAAAAGCTGCGGTCACATGAATTACATTGAAAAGGTTTCACTTTTTGCTCATCTTCTTCACTACATTCAAGTACTAGTGATTTGGTGGAATCCTCTTCCTTCTCTTCATTTTCGGAATCAGAGTGTAAATCCCCCTTCTTGATTAATTTTATGGTCACATTTTCTGTATCCAGGCCATGTAAATAAGTAATATCATCCATTGAATAGTTATGATCGTATGGGGGCGAGAGAGTGACTTCGGAATTTTGAAGCACCATCATGGGATCCACGCTCACTTCCATTTCCGTATACTTATCATTTTCGTGATTTTCTTCCGACTCAGGCTTTGCTTCGTTTTTTACTAAAGATATCATACACTTGTTTGGAATAACCTTATCCATCATAAAACTGCGTTGGAGTAACACATCCTGAGCCTTTCGCGCTGTATCTATAAAATCACACACTGATTGTAACTTTGTACAGCATTGTATACAAATGTTTTTGGGCAACTTGTCATCTTCGTCCACCTGTAAATTAAAATAATTTGTATGTGTTAAGTATTATTTGAAAAAATAACGTGACGCGATTGAGTACCTTACCTCAATTAACAAATATTTGTTTAGCTTGTTTTGTAGAAGCATTGCTTTGGCTTCTTGACTAAATATCATTATGGTAACATCTTGCTCTTCAGCGCAAAGGCGACAACATCGGTCAAAGCTATCTTCGAACTTTAATGTTTCCGTCATGACTAAACAATTACGAGCATAACTGTTGTGGCACTGTTTCTACTTATTCCTCAGAATGTGATGCACTGTAATGATTTTTCCCCACGTAACCATCCAGCGAATGCTACAACAGCGCATGCGCGTTGGAAGATAGCAATATCCGATGCTCAGCATCGTATACATCGTTGCTATTGATATTTTTCCAAAAAGGTATACTTATTATTTAGGTTAGTGCATGTGCCGTGTGCGGGTACTGCGCAAACTCGAATCGGTTATGCCTATAATATTCGGTTACGAGACGAGTTATAATTATTTTATGTGACAAAGTAGTGGGTAGGTGTATAATTACCCGACTACGGCGAAGCAAAAAGGAGTGTTATGATTTTGACCGGTATGTATTTATGTATGAATGTATGTATGTCCATCTGTTCAATCATAACTTCTAAACTACTTATTAGAGTTTGATAAAACGAGGTACTGTTGGAAGCGTCTTGATCGTCCACTGGTAATAGGCTATATGACCTCACATTAAATGAATATGGCGCCCTCTATAGGATGTAAAGTCAAAAATAATAATAAAAATTATGCCGTGTTGGGTATCACATGAAAGTGCTTAATTAGCACATTTCAATTAAACAGGGTGTACGAAACATGACATACTTAGGTACAACAATGGCCGTGGTCGCATGCCATTATAATTTTGTAGGTGTTCCTGGTACATGGTAAACATGTCATGCGAACACGGCATTACCCTGACCATTTTGGTATTTAGGTTTTGTTGGGTTACGTAGCATTGCCTATTTAGTTGTTTGAAATCAAGGCGATTTATTTATTCTATTTCGGTCCTACCTTCCCATTTTAAAGCAACCTGAGTATTTTATACACTGCAGACTGCAGCTCATATTCAGATAGGTCCTATATTGACAAACCTGTAGGTGGCTCGTAGCTAAATGATAACCACTGCACTGATCGATCAAAGGTTAAGCTACGCTTGCCGCGGTCGGTTTGCGGATGGCTGACCATAGGACAGGCCACACCGGGATCGAGCTGGCGAATTTTTTTTGTATTTTTTTTTTGCGTAACTACGTATTCGCTAGGTAATAAGGGGTGTAAAATATTTAAGAATTTTAAGGCGCGGTCCGATTAACTCGGAACTCTGTATTTATACTTAAGACCAACAATTAATAATAACGTCTTATCAGGGTTCTTCGAGTGAATAGGGGAAGCAAATGTTCAATTTATTACTTTACTTGATTAACTAAAACATTTATGATACTTATATTTAAATAATAGAAACGTCACAAACGACTTTTCAAAACAAACACTTCCAGCGTGAAAAAGAGGGATACCTACAGTTTATAAGAAAAATTGTTTTCCATTGATCCATAAACTTGAAAATTTACCCTAATAAGAACTTTTGTTAAAAAATAAAACTGTTGTAAGGTAATCATTAACATTTAAAAAACTACCTTTTAAAAGAGGTAGCGGGGGTGTTAAATTTTGTAGGGGAAAATACGAAAACTACGCGAACAAAGTCACGAGCAAAGTGCTAGTCTACCAGTAAATCTTGAATTTGGCTAACTTTGCCTTTCTTTCATGCATATTTTTATCCGTTACTGTAAGGTGTACACTGTGTACAGTAATTAAACTTATACAGGGTGTCGCAGTTTTAGTACTTTGGACATTACCTCCGTGGCAACATGCTGGCCCGTATATTCGCCCGCTGTACGAACCAAGTCAAGATCTTTTATTTTAGTTAAGATTGAATGCGTATTGTCAGGGTCTGTACAAGGTGTGGCAAGTGGGTTTCTAGGTAGAGATAAGGAATGAAACCAAAGGGTCACTTTACACATTTATTTAATGAGACACAGAATTCAGGGTAGTGGGTATTAAGGTCTCTAAGTACTGGTTCACTGGTCACTGTAGTTAGTAGAAGAGAACGTTACTGCCCTGGGCTTGGCTACGCCGCAGCACGAGGTCCGGCGTGAGGTCACAGGGCAGGCAGCAGAGTTGGGGAGCGACCCCAGAGATCACTTGACGTGGGCAGCACCACGCAGGGGGCACGACCGCGTGTAGGCACGTGGTCCGCTCGGCAGGGACCTCAACACGTGGCGGGCGTGGCGGTCTCGGCACCCACGAGCCACGTGGATGGCAGGTCAGGCGGTGGTAGCGGCCGCGTGGGTAGTCCGCGTGACTGGCGTCTCTCCAGCGGTAGGGCAGAGGCAGCAATGACGTCAGTCAGCGGTAGGCAGGATAATAGCGGTGTAGCCTAATACTGGAACACTGGAATCAGCGCAAGGCGGGTGCTTCCGTAAGCGTTGTGCCAGAACTGCAAGCCTCCGTCGATGTGTGCGTCTCCCAGCCGTAAGAAGACTCACCCATCGTGGCGGCTTACAATTTTAGGTTATGCCGTGCACATGCCGCTGGCATTCTCGGAGGTCCCTCGCCGCGTGGCCAGGCGATTTAAGCGAACAGCAAGGCGCAGCGCGGCGAGACAAGCATAGCGAAGAATGCGGTCAGGTGATGTGGCAGAAGCCACTATCGGTAAATAGCTTTCTCGACAGTCATAGGGGGCTGCCGAGAACAATTAGAATAGCTGTCAGACCGCGCAGACAGAAATACATAGAGAATGCGATCTGACAGAACACAATTAAGAGTAAAGGCAATCACACTGAGCACTTTAAACTTACTTGCCCCGTTTCGGGGTTATTTAAACTTACTGCTTGATCTGCTTGATGCGAAGGAAAGGGAACGTTAGGTTTTTTTTTTATGTATGGCATCTCGTAGTTGACCTTGAGAGGTCGTGACTACTTAACCGGACTATCCTGTGGCTGCCTTAAGCGGACTCAAAGCCTCCAGCCAGGGGCGTAAAACTACTTACATTACTAAGCGAACGCTCGCTAAGGGCACCCCCTGTGGGGTACGGACCTCGGCTTAGGGCGTCGCTGACGGGAGGACAGCAAGATGGGATGGGCTGGATCTGGATTATATTATTATTATCTGGGGAATTTAAAGCTATAGGCTCGGCTACGGCGCGGGCTGGCACTTCGTCGAGCAAGGGTCGGGGGGGACAGTTACGTCGGGATCTTCGCGAGGAACCTCGGCGGCGAGGTCGGAATGTCGGTCTGTGTTTGTGCACTGTACTGGTGGCCCTACTGCTCTCCTGAATGAGAGTTAAGTGGTCATCGGGGTCGGTGAGGACATGCTTGGGACGGCGGACATGACTAATGGAGGAGGGAATATGCAAGAACAATGGATGCATGACTAATGGAGGAGGGAATATGCACGAATGGGCAAGGGCTAGCGGCCTTGACAACCAGAGGGTTGCGGTGATTCGCGGCGGTCTTGAAGAAACGCTTTGAAATGCGTTTCATGAACTGGCGGATAGTGGGAATCTTGAGGTCGACGTGGAGGATTTCGTTGCGAACGTACCAGGGGGAGCCTGTAATCCTACGGAGGAACTTGTTCTGTAGGGTCTGCATTCTATTGAAGCGATGGGGCTTGGCGTGTGCAAAGACTGCACTGGCATAAGTTATGATCGGGCGGATGCATGCTGTGTAGATACGCAATTTGCACTTTAGTGACAATTTGCTACGTGCATTTAGGACTAAGTGGAGTCTACCTAGAGTGAAGGCGGCGCGCGAATGAGCCGCCTTAATGTGCTCTGAATAAGAGGTGTTCATCGAGAATCACACCTAGATATTTGGCTCGCTTCTCCCAAGGGGTCGGCTTGCCGAACATGGTGATCGGTCGAGGGGGGCAGGGGGTATGACGCGGCTTCGAGAATAGAACCGCTTGACTTTTGTCGGGATTTACTTCGATTCTCCACTTTCTAAACCAAGCGCCAAGCTTGTTGACTTGGGTTTGGAGAATGCGAGATATCGAGTCTGGATCGCGGCCGGTGTAGTAGATGGCCGTGTCGTCTGCGAACAGGGCCAACTGCGCCTTACTGCACTTGGGCATATCGCTGGTGAATAGCTTGAATGCTAGAGGAGAGATCACAGAGCCCTGAGGGACTCCTGCGCGAATAGGGTGAGGGGAGGATAGCGCTCCTTCGATGCGATAACGGAAGGTGCGGTTCGACAAAAAGTCCCGTAAGATGAGCACGAGACGATCTGGCACACCGAGTTGGTACAGCTTATATAATAAGCCGTTGTGCCAGACTTTGTCGAACGCTTTCGCTATGTCGAAGAAGACAGCACCCGTCATCAAACCTCGTTGGAAACCGAAGTTGATGTGTTCGACTATACGGTGGACCTGTTGTACGCACGAGTGTTCTAAATCCAAACTGTTCGTTGGGGATGAGGCCCTTTGTCTTTGCGTAGTCTCTGAGACGCTTATAAATAAGCCTCTCATAGATTTTGCCGAGGACATTGAGCAGACTGATGGGCGGTAACTAGTAGGCTCCGACTTTGGCTTGCCGAGCTCCGGGATACCGATGACGGTGGCTTCTTTGAATGCCTGTGGGAAGATGTTATTGCTCAGAGCACCATTGAAGATGGTGGTAAGTAGCATTATCAGGTGGGCAGGGAGAACGTTAGGCGTCCAGCAGGGATATTTATAGCCCAATCCATACCACGACACCGAGTGACGTGGTGGGAATTTGAAAGATTTAGGGATGGTACTCTCGTAAACCGTAACTAGTGATGTAGGGTTTAGTTGATCTGTAGGAAATCGACTACAACGCTACAAAGGGTAGTCTATGGGTTAGTTTTACCAAAAAATCCTTGGACGCCTTGCGCGTCCAATACAATAACATTTTCAGGATGATGTTGGGACTTCCTCGTTCCTGCAGTGCCTCCGAGATGTTCGCGCAGGCTCATACTGACGATTTTCATGCCGTCATTCGGAAGAAAGTCGTGACATTTATGAGGAGAGTTCGAGGGAGTCACTACAGCATCCTGAAAGCTATAGCTTAGGTTGTACGTGCTCCTATGTTGACACATTTTGTTCGTCTGGTGATCTTTTAGGGAGGTATCTCACCAATTGGTTGACGGGGCGGAGTGTGGCAGCACAGGGGCATTTGTGTAGTTGTTTAAAAGAAACATGAGTATGATGAGTGTTGTCCTTTGTGATTGTATTTAAGTACTAACAATAGTTTCTAAGTTTTTGTGTTGTACTAACCTTTTGGACATAGTTGTCCTAAACTAAATAATTTGGAATTAGAATTTTTGAATTTCAGTACCTACCTACCAGTTGGTACCCTAACCGTAAACCGTGAATATTATATTTCATCCAAAGCTCGAAATAGTGAATCGAAACCGTTACAGTACTTTACAATCAAAACACTATATATCCAAGACAATATACATGTTATTATACAATTTTTGCTGACGGTTCCAAAGATAAACATTTTAAGATGATTCATATATTTCTATTATTATGCACATTTAATTGATTGCGTTATTGGAAGCTTCAGTCTATCGGTTAATGGCGATAAATTTGACATTCACAAGCTCGTTTAATTTCATTCCATTTTGCTGCGGCACTTGGCTCGGGAACATTTCTCACATGCGAAGCATTCCGACAGCCTACGTGATAATATATGAATTGCTCTTAAAACTTCACTCCAATTCCAAAAGAAATACATAGTATAGTAGAAAATTACATGGTTGATATGCTCGCCAAGCAAACGTGTGTTGATGGGGTGGGGTTCTTGTGAACTCCACTGTATTCGAACTGTTTTGGAAAAGCAAAAAAAAGTATTAAGATCTTTGGCAGAAGTGTTTTGATGAAAGGTCTAAAGAAAAGTGGATATGGTATCGAACTATCCAGACGGTTTTTTTGGATTGTAGTGGATTGACATGAAAACTCTGTAGCCTTAATGTTCTTGACGTTTTTGACGATGTAAAATGTATGATATTTCATTTCGTAATACCATACCATATGATAGAAGGGAATTAGCAAAACTGTATTTTAGTTTACTGGGCAATGCGACAAAGAACCTTTAATAAAAAAATACGAATTATCATTTTAAAAAAAACACTGAAAAATAAATTCAAAAGCTGGGGGTAAACCTCTCAATTAAGTACTTTTGTGCTCAGCAAAAAATATCACTCATGATGATGATCTTAAGTGCCATCTAAAGCGGTACAACGAAACTAGTATCCGCCGTCACCGCCGTGATAAAAGTGACGGCGTGTCGTCAATAGATGGTGTTAGGTACTACATAAGGGGGTTGGATATTAAAATTACGTTATATTTAAAGATGGCGCTGCAGTTGTAAAGTTGTGGTTAAATCTAACAGTAATTTGGATTAAGATAATACCGGTAGAGAACATTGCTTCATGAAATAGCTACCTTAGCTTAGTTTGAGCAACTACCTGTCTTGCTATTGAAGTTTCCAACTTTTATATATTTTCATTATTTATAGTGAACATTCTCCCTGGTATTTTTGTTGGAATAACTGTACCTACCTAGTTCACACATTCTCACAATAGGAAATTAAAGCATATTTAGGATTATTTTGAGTTTTAATTTGCTCATTTCATTTCGGTTTGTTTGTTTAGTTAGTTTGATAGGGTAATTACCCGCTTTAAGTTTGTATAAGGTACCTAGGTTATTTTGATGCTCACTTTACATTTCGTCTTCAAAACAATATGCATATTATGCTTTTTCCAAATTTATCAGTACTGATAATCCGACTTATTTGACTCAAATCGTTAAATTATATAATAATATGTTGGTTAAAAGGATGTTGTATGGAATTCGTTAAAAGAAATTGTCAATGTTCATTCCTAATCATATCTTAAAAAATGATAGATATTGTATTTTGAAATTGCATACTTATCTCAAATTAACCGTGATTATAGTCTGTTTTATTGACCATATAGGCAGGAGGTGCTAAGTATTTACCACAAAAATATACAGATGTACCTACAGAATTTTGATGAAGTTAATCTGCCTGGCCCGAGACGTATTAGGTGGTGGTGAATACGGGTGAATCAGACAGTGGTAGTGCCTATACTTTCACTGTGAAACAGGCTCTTGGGGTTTTATCATTTGTCGAAAAACTTGTTATATTATAAATATTAATTTAATAATGGTGTCGTATCAATAAGTAATTCACACTGTTTGAAAAGAGACTTCAATGCCAAATTGACATCAGACATCATCGAAGATAGATTATCATTCCTACTTAAAGACCATGAACATTGTTTTGTGTGATGAAAGAACACAGACTTCTAACATTCACTTGTTATTCAGAGGAGTTCATTAATCTTTATTTTAATGTAAATAACGATTTAGACATATTTGTGCGCTCCCGTCACAATGGTTATGTGTAGTGCCTAGCACAGTATTTTATGGTGAGCCAAGGAGATAGTGGGTGAGCGGGGTGAGGGGCATCATTCTCGAAGCGAAGACCGGTCTGTGCACCATACATACTATGCGCAGCGCGGGTGGTGCGGCGGGTGCGCGTGGGCAGGGAGACTTGGCGGTGCGCGCGGGGCGCGCGTCAGTCGCGTAGCGAACGCTTTATTGCAAGAACGTCGGGTGGCGTCGCGCCAGCCCGTCGCGTGCTAGTGTTGTGTCACAGCGGTGGGCCAGGTCGGTTTCGAGATTTCTTCGTTCCGACGTAAATCATGGCTCTCAACTCGGACGCTGAACAGAAATCGAACCTGGTCCTCCGCGTGGACCAGGATTCTGACTCGGTTCTACAGTCATTGTTCGACACAGTGCTTAAGCCGGACTCGAAACGACCACTACAGGTGCCTCTCCGAATGCGACAGCTTCCAAAGTCGTTCTTTAACCCGCCGTCAACCGGTTCCAAGTCGCCATCTGTGTCTCACTCGCGAGAAAACTCGGCTGACTCGGCGTTCGGATCGTCGTCCGCGACTGGCGCCTCACCGGTGTCGCACTCTCGGGCACATTCGTCACCCGCAAGCTTGCAACAAACTTATGCGGCTGGACAACAAAACCAACAACCGCCGCTACATCATCAGCACACAAAACAGAGATCCTATGACGTAGGAACACATCTCCAAGACGATCTTGGTCCACTCCCGCCTGGTTGGGAACAAGCTCGTACGCCAGAAGGACAAATATATTATCTTAAGTAAGTTTTATCAGTTTTTTTTTTAAATGTATGCTTTGACCGTAAAGCTAGTTCTTAATTCGCTGATACACATTACCATTTATATACATAATCGAAAAGTTCAAATTGAAAAATTATCTTTGTTGTTTCAAGCAAAAGCGATAATGAATATTTTCTATTTATTAAACTCAAAAACTGAAATTAAATAATAAAAGGAAAGATACTAACTGCGCACAAAATATACATGTACTAGATATCTACCTGCTAGTGACTCAGAAAATATGGTTCACGGTATATTTCGGCTTGTCAGTCGTTCTATAATAAAAGGATACATAGGGTAATAAGTGTACTGACGTGAAGGTATTTCATGTGTATTGATGTTAATCTTGTCAATCTTGTCATAATGTAGGGCCATTTCATTTATCGTAACAAGAAACTAATTAAAACTGAATGTCAGAGACTTTTAACTGGAGTATGGCATCTGTCAATCTTTGCTCTTTACCGCATAACACTGGTATTACACTGGTTTGAAGTATTTACTTCAAAGTGAAACCTTCGACTTAAAGAGGTTATTCGGTTTGTATGGTTTCAGTTCACATGCATGTGATGGGAAAGCACTGTCGGTAGTAAAAGCACCTGCCAATAAACCTAAGATGCAAGGAAAGACGTCAATTTTTTAGGTCACACTCTCATTAATCTGCTTTTTATCCATAGGTGGGTAGGTAGGTACTACGTTTATTTATCACTGAAGAAATTAGAACATCATTTTTGCCATAAATATCTAGCTTATTTAATCCCGTATATGTAAATGATTATCATTATGTTCTTCTTCGACTTCTTTACTTTTATCTATATTCAAAGAAACTGATTTAAAAAATCTTAGAACAACTAATATAAATTAGACTTCAAAATGATAGGTAATTAAAACTCAGCCCTTTTTTTTCAATTCGTAGGTAATATGCAATACACTTCGATATTACTTGAAACTAGATAGAACTAAGAAAATAGGTAGTTAAAACGTGAACTCTTCTTACTAACACCACATTGTCGTCATATGCTATCTTATCGCGATATACCTGCCGTGAGTACATGATAAAAACTGATAAGACCAACTTAATGATTATAATGTACAACTCCGTATTATATATTCTTGGAAATCATTCGTTCTTCTAACCTTTACCTATACGGTAATTTACCCGTTTTTGTAGATCCGTTTATCATCAATTTACGAGGATACTCTTTGATTTCAAAAACTGTATTCCTTGTAAGTATTGTTTCTAGGTAGTCATAAAGACGTAATCCTTCTATGCTTCTTAGTTCGTCTAATGGTAATATAATGTTGCATTGATAAGGTTTTTTTTGTAAGGCCTCACAAATATCTAGCACACTTTAATCTATGCCTAGTTAATAAAAAGCTTGGAAATACACTATGTTGCAGTCCTGTTTAAAGAACACTACATTATTGGGCAATGGGCCAGGGTAAAAGTATGATCTGCTGAAGATCTCAAAAGCTGGATTCTTTATGTATATTATTTTAACATGGCAATAGATTAGATGAAAAACGAGCTCCAACCTACTGCTGAATGAAATAGCAGCTTTCGATCAACAAGAAGAAAAATATTTATACTACTCACTATTCACTTATTACACATTATTAATTTTTTCTCTTCTTGTTTTCAAAAATTATTGTCTACATTTCTTTTTCACTTCTCCTTTCGCAGGTCAGCTGGATTTTTTAAAGAAATAAGCAATACTTTTGTACTCAAATTATAATTATGTCGTATCCCTAGGTAATTTACTGTGTACAAAAATAATAAAATAAATAAATAAGAACCAGTATAAACTAGTAACACATCATACTTAGAAGCCCGACTAGCACTTACATGCGAGAAGGAACACGGATAAATATGAGACCGCATCTGATATAATGAAAGCCACCTACAAAATTATATGTGTGAAAGAAGTATAGCTATTTAAATGAATCCTAGATGTCCTCAAAAAGCGCCAATTAACTCGAATAATATAGGTCTAGGTTGTATTTTACCTGAAAAAAATGCTCTAGGCGTAACTACAATATCAGGCGTACCTCGGTATCAAAACCACCGAACACCATGCTTTCTTTCTCATGTAAAAACCTACTTACAATTAAATACCTAGAGTTCTGAACTAGATGAACGGAAGAATAGGCCGGCTTCCGAAGTGGAAACTACTGCAGATTATAATTATTCACTTGTCGAAACACTTATAAAGAAATTCAACGATTACAATGGACTGCTTTGAGCATTACCCAATTTTTTTTTTTTGAAAACGTCAAACTTTCAATAGTGAATGAACGGTACGTGGCCCTGTTACTAGTCCTCTGCTAACAAAAATAGCAGTAAGTTAAAAGGCTGGTAAATCCACTGCATATGGCTGCTCTCTTGAAGAAATAATATATACTTGATTGGGAAAATAAATCAAAACATAAAGTTTGTTGATGACATGAATCTGGGTAATTTATTAAATAACAACCTAAACATGTATTTAAAATTTCATTTAATTCATACAAGTCCAGGCAGACAGAAGTAAGACGTATGGACTTAAGAATGAGGAGAAGTTCTGGAAAACATTTTGTCAAAAAAAATTTGGGAATGGATGATATGTTTATGGTTCCAAATTCTTTTTTTTTTGTTGGTAAATGGCACAACTGTTCATTCCATTTGGTGCGGAATTTGAGTTGCATCTGATAATTAGATTAAATACAGTGCTGTTTTTATTTAATTCATAACTAGCGTGTTTTCTGAATTTCATAATGGACAAAAACTTCAAACGAAGAGTGTCTTAAATTTTGCATCGCCAATGGAATTTCGTGTTCGGAGTGAAAATGTTACAAAAGACTTAAAAACACGTACTTATGAATGTTACAAAGCGTCCAAAAGCGGTCGAGATGTGATGGAAGATTTGCCTCGCTCTGGCAGGCCATCAACGTCTTCAACTGAAGTTAACATCGCAAAAGTGAAGGAAATAGTAACTGAAAATCCTCAATCAAGTTGAGAGAGATAGCCCTCTTAACTTTCCGTGTCTCACGAGTCCATTCGTACCATTATATATAATCACTTGGGTATGAAACATGTTGCCTTTCGGCTGGACCCAAAAGACCTGAAACGCATTATTACTGGTGACGAGACGTTGGTACGGTTACGAGTTTGACATGCAAACTAGTCAACAAGCTTCCGAGTGGCGCCTTCCAACTGAACCGAAACCGAAAAAAACACGTACGATCCACCAAGTCGATCAAAAGTCAAAGTCATTTTGAATGTTTTCTTTGAATATCGCGGTGATATGCACTCGACATTCTTGCCGGAAGGTTAAACGGTAAATAAAGAATATTATTTGAGTGTTATGCGGCGTTTAAGAGAGCAAATTCGACGAAAAAGACCAGATTAGTGGAAAGAAAATTCTTGGACTTAGCATTACGATAATCCATTCGGTTCCAAAATTCGTTATACGAGTATATATAACACATATAGGTAATTGGGTGACTATAGCACACGCTCCTCTCGCCAATATAAGAAGCTTCACGTTTGAAGTCGGTTGAGTGAATCAAAATAATTATATCGATAATCGGTAATAGCTAGTCGATAGCCTGGCGCCGTGGCCATTATTGTCACGTTATGTTTACAGTTGCGCAAACGGCGCACAATAATTCATAATCTAAAATCTATTGGTGATTTAATATCAATATTCGTTTTACATTTGTTACAAAACATTAATGTACACGTGCATACCTACATAGATACCTAAAGGTACTTAAATTCGCTCTGGGACTGAGGTAGTACCAATATTGATGAACAAGAGACATGAACAAAAGGAGTTACCTAAGTACTGTTCTGTTGTCGCTAACCCAATAGGCAGGTACCGATACCTTCCCATCACTGATTTAATCATCGAAATCCAATCTAATATTGATACCAAAGAATGATTATATTCAGTCGCCTAAATATCTGTTATCCGGGAGCTAAAACTTTTCTCGTATAGATGAGATGCTGTCTGAGTCCAAATGTGCTTATTGGAGCTAACCTGTTTGAAAGGGTAGAAAAGCTATGCGTATTTCATCAAACTCGCGATATTCCTTGAGCTTTGTTTCAATGCAGAATGGGTATCACATAATTGACAATAGGTAGATATTAAATGTCTCGCTTGTTGAATCTGGAAACTAAGAAATAGCAAAAACCCAAGTTTTCAGTTTAGGGCTGATCTTGAGCGGTCTGGCTTAAAGTCAGGTTTCGCACAAGTTTTGTAATTAAACCTATTCCGTCATATTACAAAACAAGTTCTAACTGTAGTTCAGGCCTAAACTTCGCGCCATTTTTTGTATTTCAAACTTTATTCCGACTACGGTAAAGTTCTTCATTCAAAACCTGTCATTAATCCTGAGTCTGGTGGACCGAACTGTGTGCTGGATTGGTGGAATTTCGACTGGATAGTCACTGGAATGACATATATAAAAATACAATATTCCACTGTCAAAGTTAGCCGGAGTTGTCAATGTTGTTATGAGCGTAGTCGGAATAAAGTTCAAAATACAAAAAAATATTTGATGCATAAACGTAAACGAGACGAAAGGAGTAAGGATCGTAGTAAGTGGGGTTCTGTGGCTTCTGCGTACCCCCATGGGAAGAAGGCGTCAGTTTATGTATGTGTATGTATGTTACATGAAGGATTTGCTAGAAACTTGGGCTTAAGTTAACTGGTTTGGTAATGCGACGGATTAAGTTTTTATGTTGATGACATATGATTTTTAGCTTTTATTAGGCCTACCGGTATAGTGACTTTAAAAAACAACTAAAACTGTGTTCGTTGGATCTTGTGTATTATTTTTCAGTGAGAAGTCTACGTCGTTATTTAGGCAGTTACTCCCAGGTTTTCACGACACTATTCGGCGTTAGTCACTTCGCGGTGTGTGGAAGTTAGCCAACGCGACATCAAAGCTTTTGCCACATCATAAATAAACACTACCTGTTGTACTACATGCTCGGAACTAAGTAAATATAATTTTATGTTCTACTTTGACACAAAAACACGTGAAAATATCATCGACTAGGCATAAAAATTGTTTGAATTTTGAAAATATCGTTCGGTCGTATCGTATTTGTTAGTATAGAAATCAGATATTGATACTTTTATTACCGCTATGAATATGGATCATATTATCTTACACTGTAGCTAGGAAAATAAATACTTCATAATATATTTATATATTCCGTTTAACTCGGTTCGTTAGACTGCATTAGGACTGCCAACGCGGAAGGCCTGCACGTTACATCTACAACGACGCACTTCATAAGCTCCCTTAAAATATTGATATTTCGAATATCAAAGGTATTAATTTAGACGGGCGGGCGCTTGGCTCTGCTCTCGCCGCCGCCGATGCAGAAGCATACCGCGATGGACCATTGCAAGCGGTGCGACTCTTCCGTGTCGGTAAATAGACGTGCGCGGCGTTTCTTAATTGCGAGTTGGGGCCGATGCTTTATAAGCTCCATAACGTCCGTCGACGTGTGTCTCGACTGCGAAATGTTTGCTTTAATTATTATTGGAATGGAGGGTAATTCTCTGTGGTTTTGTTCGGCTAGACTTGGCGATGTTCCGAAACGGGTAGCGATGCAAATTGCCTTGGCTATCTCCCAACGCGGCGCTATCAGGACCAGTAGCTTCACCGCGTCACACCTTCCTCCTGACTCTTGACCTGAACATATTCCCTGCTTATGTCACGCCACGGCTCTAACACCCCTTTTCTATTTGTTCTGCTTGGCTCCTGAATCGTCATCGTTGATCACTGTAAGATCCAAAGTTTTAAATATTTGTGTGTTTTCCATGATTTCAACTTAATTTGTGGTAGGTTAGTTAGGGTAGTACGTATCTCTAAAAAAAAATTCAGTTTACATGTTTTTGAGAATCTAATGGCTGACGTCAATGACTTAAGTGTGTAAAGTTTTTCCCTCATCTTCATTAGGTTGAGGTTTCTGTATTTTCAATTAGTATGTGTTAGTAGGTACCTATATTATTGTAGTTTCGGTTTCGATCTCGATTTAAATTTTAAAGTACCCGCCATTTCCTCATGTATTGGTATTTACAGAGAGTCTGTCTACATACACAACGCCAACGGGCAAATTGACCAGTCTTCAACCAATATTTCCTTTTAAAGGTCGTCCTTTGAATGCCTAATAAGAGAAACTCCTTGCACTGAATACAAAGAGTGAAATAGTAGTAACGAAAAAATACATCAAAAGTTCATTCAACTGTTTTTATAACCTGTGTTCTTGTTATCGGATTCTTAAAATAAACATGACTTATCAAATTTACTAAACATTATAATATGTAGGGAATTGAAATCAAAGCTCACAATTACTATTAAGTAGGTACCTAATCAAGAAGATCAACTACTGTTTTAACTAAATAAAATAAGTAAAAATTAGAAAGTGACAAAAGATCGCATACCGGCAAATACCGGCATAATGAACAGTTCTATATCCATTCTCATCAAGTAATGAAAACAAGCCATTGAGTTTATCTACTACTTGTTATCCTGTACAAGTTGTAAACGTCAACTGAGGCAAACATAATTATTACAATTCTTTGTGACGATGCGATGTCAACTATGGGTACCTAGGTACATAAAACCAACTTAAATGCTATATTAATATGTTTTTTTTGATCCAGCAAAATTTGTAGGTAGGCGTTACTAACAATATTAACCTAAATCGTAGGTAAGTCACATCCACATTGGACGCAAAAAAACCCGTAAATATACCTACATCAATACATATCTACATAATATGTTACAACTAACAATAATGAGCTACATGTTGAATGTCCGCGCAACGTTGATATATTATCTTACGTATATATACATAGACATGGCGAAAGGAATAACCTTTTAGACGTGTTTGGCAAGGCCGTTGTTGTCTGCGTAAACAAGCCTAGCGGGTTCGGCGCTCGATAATTAAATTATTTAAGATTTGTATGTATAAAAATAGGTTTTTACCAAATGTGTCGATTTGGTCACAGGTTTTTTAATATATTTTCCTTAATTGTGTTAATTGCAATGAGCGTTCAATGTTCTTGCCGAGCATGAAGTTATCTACATAAGCAGTCTTATTATGCACCTCCCAAACGTCGACATACTTATTATTTAATAACATCTATTAAGTGTCGCGCAATAGATGATGTTCGAAATGTTTACCTGACGTACAGTGCAGTAAAATTAACTAACTAGGTAATTAGATAAAGATTCACGATCGTTTCCTAGAAGACCATGGTGGAGTAGTCACATGAGCAACAAGTGGACTTATCGCGCTGGTGTATTCACAGCGATAACATTAAAATACAGCTCACTATCGCCTTCTAAGAAGTCGCCCGTCGCGTTGCGTCGTCGCATCGCGGTCGCCGGCGGAGCTGCGCTCGCGCACCGATCCACCGCACCGAGCGACGCGACAGGTAGTTCTAACGGCACTCGCCTGAGAATACAATTTTCGTTTTAGAACAAAGTATAATATGCCGTTAATAATATACTTTCTCTTGTCATTAAAACGAGCATTGATTAACATAGTGAATTCTATTCTCGGGGAAGGATTCCACACCGTATTTTAACAAATTGCTTTAATTTGCGAAAAATACCCTCATGCACTAACTTAAACATGAATCATGAAACATGTTCAAATAGTAACTTTTGGGGTTAAATGAGTATCAACAACATGCCGTCGATCTCATCTGAATACAGACCAAAGACCTAAAACACTGTAGGTACTTGGCCTAAAATTGGCGATCGAATAGCTAGCAGGGTTTGATGAGAAATAAAAGAAAAAGTAAAGTTTGTGATGGTATAGGTACTACTTACTTAAATATTATGTAGCGTAGCATTGCTAACAGATAATTACGTTTATATCTATTACAAGACATGTTACATTTCCCGATGCCTATGTGACAATGTTACTTCCATGTGTGTACGTCGGTAGCGTTAAGCATTGTGCTGTAGAATGCTTCTTTAGCAATATGGACCCTAAGATTGCGTCGCAGAGCTGGTTATTCCGTGCAGCTTAATAGCAACAAGGTACTCACTCAGTTTCCACGCTCTGATTACTGGATGTTGGCTCTAGACAGCGTCTTTATCGGCACCGATCAGAAACTGAGCTCAACGGGAGTGTTTTGAGAAATCGATCTAGCGCTGGTGCTAAATTCTGGTTACACGGTATCTAATTAAACTTATTATGCGCAGTAGAAGGAGCTTGTCGTATTATTAATTAAGTAGGTAGGTAGGTACTTCTTTTGTCATAATTCATGACTTTCCAGTTTTGTAGAAAAGACCACGTGAACATAATAGAAACGATGTAATTTAAGTCAATATGGACATTGTCAAGTTCCAATAACTTGACAAAATTATACAAATCCTTTATTAATATTTTTCTGGGAATTTATCATATGTTAAACAAGTGGTTTACCTGAAGCATTATCGATTCTGGATAAGTAGTTTATAATTCTTGAAGGATGACGTCATTGTAACTTTAACCTCAAACACTTGAAAATTCAATTTCTTAATTGTTTCCCTACAAGTGCATCTAATTTAGAGTAGTAACATACATGTAGCACACAGAACGGGTTAACCGTCGACTGCCGTAATGCCTTCAAGGGCAGATCTTTGTTCATGTTGCGCTGCATTATCAAGCCTTGTAGACACAGTTGGCTCTCATCGTCTTGTGTCATCGGTATTAATGTGCTTCCAATAATACTTGCCATGGTCAACAAAGCTGCTTGTTGCGATAAGACAGAGTATTCATGAGACCACATCTGTTCACACAAAGTTCTGTCTTGACCTATCAAAGCATTTTTGTTTTCGTCGCTGATAATGCAGGTAAGTACAAACATTAAACCGATAATAATTATGCGCAGATGCATAATTTCAATTGTGCTTATCATGATTGCATAATTGTTTTAATTAGGTACCTGGGAGTTAAAAATGAATGTTGCATAAAATACAATATTAAATAGAGATTGAGACGTGTTTAATTAGCCACACTCGTACACATTAGAGACTTGTATCTCATTCTCCTTTCTTATCATACCACCTTGTACTGTACCTACCTCTACTAACCTTGTTTCAGTAATAATAGTAGTAATTTCTTTTGCCTGCCTGTCACATGTTACTTGGGGTTAGCGCCTATTTTTATTTCTACCTTTCTCATCTGTCAACAATCACGTTATGTATGTTAGGTATGACGCACTCCCTTTTTACACATTAATCCTCACACTTGTCCATTCTATTGATGAACATGTCTGTTCACCATTTTCTTAGGCATATATGTCTATACGTTTCACAGTCATCCCTCCTCAACACATACCGTTGCAAGACAAACGATTCCACAACTTTTCTGTAACTTGCGCCGCTTTCAAACTTCCTAATATAATACGTCGATTTCTAACTTTATCAATTCTTGTCTCCTCGTAATCTTGATCATTTATTATTGCAATATGTATAGGTTTCTAGGGTACAGTGTACGTCTTCGGTAAAAGAGTTGGTAATTCAATTTCCCAATAGGTAGATGGTCAGAATTTGTCACATCCGAATTTATCACTTCACACATCTACCTGTAGTGCTATTCTGTAACCATCTCACCGTGAAAACTTAGGTGAAGATTTTTACAGAATCGACGTGCTGATACATTAACTTAGAACTACACAAATAACATTTCGTTTTACATGGAAAACTATGTTTGAAAATGACAAATTACTAAGTTCTAATTAATTTATGTATATTAGAGTAGATAAATTATTTAATTTACACAAATGTGATTCTTGCAATTGTTGAGACACATTTAGAAACAATTCAAAATACATATGGAACTACTTAATGTGGTTACAATGTTTGTTTAAAGTATCATTACTTTTAACAAACATTCGCTCATCGTATCTTCTGTTCTGTTACATGTAAGAGAGCGGACAGTATCGCCATGCTTAATTGTAGGATCAAAAGGGGTCAAGTGTGTATATTGACAAGCGCCTTAGGGCCAACGTCATGCCCAAGAAGGCCCGACCCATCACGTCAGCGTTTCATTACAAAGAATTCGCTAATAGCGTTTTAATAAATGAATGTATACAAAATTGTTGCTACAGAAAATGTGACATTATCCTATTTACTGTTAAAAATCTACGTGACTTCTCATTCGACTTTATTGGGTACTTCTATTGATAGGTAGGTATGTTTGTCTGAATTATCTGTTTGTCTCATGTGTTGTAAATATCCCTAAACGTACCGACACTTGTCTGAATGCTGGCGATATTGAAAAAGCGAAATAAAACCAATAATATAAGATACTGTACCAAATGCCCATGGCACAGATAATAATATATCCACAGTTTTAGTGTCTGCTATAGTTCCTACGTTCTCACTCCTTGTCATATATTAATAAGTAACTACTGTAATCTATTTGTCCATCCTCATAATAATAGTGCCTACCTAAGTTAAGCTGTACCTAGCACTTATTTGTTATTGACTTTTTTTATCGCTGTAGGTAAGTACCGACATATATTCTTTTAAAATACTGATGATGTGATAGTAGCTTAAAAACAACTGGTTGTTGTATATTAAAATATAAATATTAAACTTACTGTAAGATTAATAATAATAGCATAATATAGTAAAACTACTCTAAGCCGTATTCAATCATTGAACTCATTCAGTGTGTATGATACGTGCGAGGTGTATATGGTAGTATTCTAAGAAGTAGGAAGTCTAAACTGTGATTCCCAAGAAGCTAAAATAAGCATTATGATATATGTACATGGAAGTAACGTGTAAACCTGGATTTAAAGATAGGTTCCTGTAAGCCTAGCAAATCACTTCTTTCCCTTTCCTCAGTGGTTTCTTTTAAAAAAAAATTTGTAAAACAATTAAAGAACTAATAATATGTGTACTTTTACTCGGAAAATTCAAAATGAGTTACGTTAGCGTTTTTTTTTTTTACATACAAGGGCCTCTACGTGTGGCACTGTACGTGTCTCAAGTCACAACACATTCGGGAGAGTTGTTGCCGGCATGTTTGGGATTTAGGGTGGGCGATGATTAAATATTTATGATAGGAGTCAATGTCTTCAATTCCCATTGTAGCAGGTTTGTTGTGCTCCAGCTATTACTCATACGATGTCGCAGCTCGGTACGACTCAGTCAGTTACTGGCCGTTTGCTACCGTATGCGCCTTTATTGAATACTGATAAGTTTACTCATACCACACCGTGAGTTATTGTTTTCATATGGCAATACTTTAGCCAAGGCCGAGTTCGTTTTATGTGTAAATTGGACAGATTTGGTTATGCGAGTAACGTTTCCTGAGCGATAGCAATGTTTATGAGGTAGGTAATTCAGATTAGGATTTAATATTATGAATTGACTACATCCACACCATCCAGTACATTGACACCGCCCATATATGTTTATCTGTCAATACTATGTGTATTGTATCTGTCAAAACTGGGCAACTACCTGTGTTTTATACTTTTATCCTATAGCCTCCTAAGGTATCTTAACAAAACAGTTTGTTAGAAAATTCTTAGTTTTATAGTCAGTGATAGCAAGAAATTGCACATTTTCTTGTCAATAAATGATAAATGTCGTTATTCACATACTCATAATACCTACATGTTATTAAACATCGCTTCTAAACACGGGCCACCTTTTCATCAGTTGATTCAATTAATTATAATGGGGGATATTATTGTTGTAATTACCATGGTCTCACTTGGCTGACGGATCGGCCATAGCGTATGTTGATATCAACAGACGCGGCAAGCTGCCATCCATCTTCTTGAGATGATCTTCCGTTCCCTTTTAACGACAACCTCGTAACCTGTTTTTTTATCACCACGTGATCTTATTTTCCATCTTGTATAGGTACCCAACCAAAATATATTTTTTTACTTTCCAAGAACGTAATAGTTCAACAGCTGCGTAATGTCCAGCAGTGGACTACTTTATAGCCACCACGCTGGGTATTTGACCTAAAAAGCTGGCCAAAGGTCCAATATGCAAATTATGGTAAAACTAAATTCAACCACCCTTAAACAACAACTGGATAACCAGCGGGGTAATTGCGTAACACATGAGTGTGTATTAAAATAATCGCTTCCATTTTGACAGGTTAACAACATTCATTCCGTTATTACGTGCAGGTACGTTGCTGAGCAGACAATATTTTCCATTAAATGAAGCAATGGATTAGCATTATCCTTCAAAATGATTCAGATTGTGATTAATAGTTATCATGAATAATAATAATAATGATCATGATACCCTCTCGCGTCCTTCGCCTTATCCCGAATGCCACACGGGTAGTCGGAACTCAGTCGTCGTCTACTACGCTCTTCTGTTTTCTCGACAGCGCAATTTCTAATGTCTGTACATTAGTGTGATGTTTTGGTTGTTATAAGTGCAAATTCTGAAATAAAATTGGTGGTAAGCCACCCACCAAAAAGAAAGCAAACCGATTTCCCCGGAAACTTTAAGTCTTTTGCTCTTTTCGCTTGATAGGATATAACCAATCGTGTCCAGTTTTTTAGGTCAATTACTTCTATGCGCGTCGGCTGTTTACAGTGGTAACTGGCAAGGGGTTAGATCTTACAGCAGTCGGATGCAATATCAATAAAACGGTAAACAACGTCACCGTGGTTTTATCTTCGCCGTCCCCATCTCTCTCTCGCTCAGCGACCCAGGTGGACACACCTTAAGGAAGGTGTACGTTCAGCTAAAGGGTATGATAGACTGACTAAAATAATTAAAGTAGGCTTCAAACTAATAGGTACTTACACAAATTTTCTCAATAATCTCATCTCTGTCTGTACCGTCCAAAATGAGGAAAAGCGCTCTCGATACGGATAAACCAGCCGTATGCCAAACCGTATGTTGAAATTTCAGTGCTTGGATGGTATTATTGGTGTGTGTTGCGCTTGCGCAGAGCTAAGTGACCGTCGACGCCGGCGGCGCGGCGGCGGCGCCTCGTACCCGTCGTGTTTACGTCTAATTTAGGCCCGAGCGCCGCGACGTCGCCCCCGCGCCTCTCGCGCACTGTCCATTGAACACGCCGGGTACGCGCGTGGTTATTTCGGCATGCCGAACGCGGCACTGCGACGCCACGGAATATCCTCACACTGCTACTTTCTTGTGGTGTCGAAGTAGGTTACGGAATAATACCTATTGATTTATATGCATTTAGACGTTTGTTTTCCTTTGTCTCATCGAGATTCAGCATTTTAGAATCAATCATGATGCTTTTTCCACTACGGCTAGCAATCGTAAACGAAAAAAACTTCTAAAATAGAACACCACATGTACTTACGAGTAGGCATAGGTAGTCCATAGACGGAGCGAGATGATGACTTAAATTCAGCTCCAAGGCTAGTTGTTTAAAGTCTTCTCAATATTAGCTAAAAATTATTTGGTTTAGAAACACGTAGATGTTTTTTTTAATGTTTTTATTTTATTAGGTAAACAATTTATCACTGGCTATGGTGGAGGAAAACGTTGTAGGGAAACCCACACACTCATAATAAACTCAGAATCGTGTTGTTGGTAATGCCCTAAAACAGTTACAGGTAGAGTCATCTGGCACGAGGTGCAAAAATGGTCGTGAAGAATTCAGGGTTGATACCAAAACACTAAACTACACCTAACTTGATTCATTATCTGCCGATTTTACCGAAGTACAAGAGACGTAGAAAAGGAACTGGTGGTGATTTCAAGATTCAGATGTTCGGGCTAGTCAGAAATAAATAAGCAGTTATTTTGACCAAATTTGAAGGAAACCAAAAACATTGATTTCGTACATACACAATCTATATAAAAGCTATATAAACAAATCAAATGAATGCACACTAATGTAAACACCAAATGCGTACAAAGAAAGGCAGTCTTCGAAAATCTTATTTCAAATTAAATTTAATCTGTTTAAAGTGGCTGGATCGCCGTTTTTCACCTCGAAGAGTTAACAAGCCCATGTTCTGTGATGTTACCGCGGCTAGCCTTGGAGGCTGCGGTGCGATCCGACTTCTCGGAATCGCTTCGAGCCCTCCCCGACACCCCCTCACCCCTCGTAATCGCCTTTCCTGTCAGGACACGCTTAGTTGTTTATGGTACCTGAGAGGGCAGCCCGTCTCAATATCGATACCTGTCGAAAGGTAGGAAGTTTTATATTTATGTATTCGGTTTTGTTACGTACTCTCTCTAATATTGCTTAAATAGACTTCTTCATATTCAATAAGTATTCATTTGTTGTTGATAGTAGATTCGGCTCTCAGCACAAATGTTACACATAAGTACCTATCTTTCTTTGAATCGATTGACGGCCAAACCCAATAACCTAAGACAGATCGGTACTGATGATAGACAGTACAATTTTATCTGTCCCTGTCAAACAAATAGCTGTCATTATGTTATATTATGGTCGCATACTTTGGATTTATTGCGGCCGCGGCGTTAAAACTAGAGATTGATAGATTTTTCTATCTCCAGTACCTACGCCAAATTTAGAGATATATACTCGTATGTACGTTTTTGGGTTCGGCCGTTAGTGAAATTCAATTTTGTTCAATCTTGTAATTTTTGACGCTGTTATCTTAAGATACCGGCTGTTCTTATTGATTATAAATAAACACTTACCGTTTCCCTAAAGTTTTGAATGATACGCTTCGAAAGTCAATAAATATTATGAAACGTTTAAAAAAAGTTATCGATAGCATTTGCATCGTCACTAGCCACTGTCAGTTAACTTGAGTTCTTTTTATTTTATTTTTGTACACCTGAGTTGTTAGTAACAAAGGCATTGTTTTTTTCTATCGACTCCGCCCTGGCCTTTGAGTGACTTGCCGCGTTTCTTGGTACCGGCGCCGAAGATCATTCAGTAATCTTTGATAGCCGGTCGATAGCGTTCTCTGCGGTGGACCATGCTGCTCCACATTCAAACAGGCCATACCTATACCTATTATCAAAAAAGTAACCGTATTATAGAGGCCGCCCGTAGAGCGGATTTTAACGTATGTAAATTGAAATTAACCTAAGTAAAATTGGGTTTCGTATGAGCGAAAGTTTAACTCATCATGCCGCCTGTAATGTTACGATGATAAGAACACGTACTCTCATCTGCGACTATGTATGTAACTATAATAAACAATGATAATGACAATATTCATATTACTAATAATCATGTCACTATTTAGTAAACTATAGGGACCTACTTAAAACCTATCTAATCACTTTTTGCGGTTTTAATTTAGAACGACACTTGAATTAAATCTTCTAAGAAATGAACAACCTAAAATTAAATCCATTTACCACAAATTAAAAAAAAACTAGTACCTACTTGGGTAGAAAGGTGGTAGCAATAAAATGGTGAAGCAGCTTTCACTTGTTTCTATAGGTAGATGATTGACAGATGTTTCTATCCCTACTCATGTACAGTGGAGTTCACTAATATATTGTCAGTGACAATGTTTCAAAATATTTTAAGCGTTAAAATGATCATAAAGTTCTATACAAACTTAGACATCAATAAAATGTTATCTTAAAAACTGTTCATAGAAATGTTACGGTAGTGCAGTCAAAAATTTCTGACTACTCTTCGGAACATAAATATCTAAATACTCTAGATTTCAATATATTTGGTGCAAGCTAGGATTCGTAAATATCTATCAGCTTTGAATATTCAACTAAATGGTCTTTACCATAAAATTTATTTTTTGTTGCCGGTTGCCGTTCGTAATAGGACTGTACCAATATGAAAACGTTCAAATTCTAATTTAAATATTTTTTCACAGGTATACAAAAAGTACAAAGTCAATATTAATCAAATGAACGCTATGTCTTGCCATCAACGGCGCACAAATGTTCTAATTATAATTTCTAAGAGAGAGCTGTATTATTTGATTAATTAAGTTTTAGGAAATCTTAGAGTCAACGTATATGGAAATCGTAGGGTCATCGAAGACGCGCTGCCGACCAATCCGCCGGTTGAACGTGTCCCAAAGGATCATGGCAATTCGGCTGGTCCGGGGATACTGCAGGGTCTCCTGTGAGGAGCCTCCTTGCTGGATTGCCGCCATTGGATCTGGAGGCAAAAGCCCTAGCGCACGTGTGGGAGTGGCGCGAGTAGGCACAACGCCGTGGCGAAACTCCGCTGCCGCGAGAAATCGCAGCACAGCGGACAGAGCTCTCGCGGGATCTCATGGTGACATGGATGGTGCGATTTTCACAACCCAGTGCTGGACACGCCACAATAGCGGCGGTAAGTCCCCTCTTTGAGGAGTGGTTAGAGAGGCGCCACGGCGGCCTCACCTTCCGCCTGATGCAGGTCCTTACCGGACATGGATCTTTCGGGAGGTTTCTGTTCCGTATAAGGTGGGAGGAAACGCCCGGGTATCACCATTGTGTGGATCGCCCGGAGAACACGGCAGAGCTTACGGTGGTCTGCCTAGCTTGGACGGAGCACCGCCGTGTCCTCGCGGAGGCGATCGGCGGCTGTGATCTACCGCGTCGGGCCCTGGTCAAGGTCATGGTTCGCAGCGAGAGCGAATAGGAAGACATCACCTCCTTCTGCGTAGTAGTAATGCTTGCGAAGGATCAGGCGGAGCGCGTGAGGGAGAGAACCTTGCGCTCACACGCCCCTAGTCGCCGCAAGAGATTCCCGGCCACCGTAGGCGCGGGCGCGGACGTCGAGAAATGGGTAACTCGTCGTCCGGTAAGGGCTAGGCTCGGGTCAACGGCGCATCGTGTTCCCCGCGCGCCTCATAGAGATCAGCACTAAATGACAAGGTGCGATAGGGCCGATGCCTGCCAGGGTCGCGGGTTGTTCGAAAGAGATACCGTGGCCCTGGCACAAGCAACGGAAGGAAAACGGATGGGTTTTAGTCAGTAAAAGTCTGACACGCCCTCTCCACCCAGAGCGGGAGAATTCATTTTATTATTTCCCACCCAAAAAAAAGGGTCCCCGAAGACTATACCTCCTTATTCGTTGAAAACTTCGAGACATTTCAATTTGTCAAGATATTTTTAATAGAAATATTGCATAGATATTTGTGAACCTAACATTGTCCTAAATAATATGAACAAGGGATTGCGCACAATTTTTTGAGTCATTGTCTGTAGCAGTATTATTGATACGAGATAATGTAGTCACATATTTATGTTATCACAGATTGTTAACAATTTATTGTAAGGCAAAGCTGTTTAGAGTTTTATGAAACTAACCATTGCCTATAAATGTTTGATTCATGAACAAGTTCAGATAATAAAGAACTCGACTGTACCTACTAACGGCCGAACCCAATAACGTATCTATCTCCAGTTTCGGCGTACTGGAGATAGAAAAACTTATCAATCTCTGGTTTTAACGCGGCCCATAACGTGTTGACAGCTATTTGTTTGACAGGGACAGATAGAATTGTACTGTATATCATTAGTAGCGATATGTCTTTAGGTTTTTGGGGTATATGGGCATATAGGGTTTGGCCGTAAGTTGATATGCCATAAGGCCTTTTCATAACCGCGAAAGTAGTTTATAGTATAGTATCAGCCTGTTGATGTACCAATTCCAGAATGATTGGCAAAGTAGACCACCAGGTAGGAAACAAAATGCCAACAACACCTTAAGTCATGCCGCGACGAATCTGGGGTTCATTCATTCGCACGGTTAACTAATAATGCTATTTCATATAACGACCTTGATTTATCAAACAATCGAATCTGGGACGAATGTTATGTAAATCAGTAGGTACTTAGTGTGGTGAAGTGACATTTTACATCTCGGGGGCGAGGTGTCTGCGTTCCCTTCTCTCCTTTGGCATTTCGCAACCCAAGCATGCGCTTTGTTGCGAATGTTCGGCTGTCCTACATTTTAACATTAAATTTGTTCTACCACTTAACTACCTATCTAGATTTTGTACTCTCAGCAAGTTTTGTTGAGTTACAAATAAAATGTTTATCCTCCTCTGAATTTGATTGCTATTTGAATTAAACGTAGGTGAGGTATTTTAAAACTTGTAAAGCAGTATTAAAACTGGTCATGTAAATCTAATCGGACAACTTTACGGAAATTTTAATCATCTCTGGCCCGCTAGACGCTAGGTAGGTATATGGTTTGACATTTACAAAGTTCTGTATTGAGAGAACTTTGTGGAAAGTTGGAGTTACAATAAAATTGTAAGAACAATCTTAACGAATGAAAATCATCTACCTGCTAGTTTACTTTATCCTGTGGCATCAACGACGTAGCTATAGCGTAGAAGGGTTCAAGGACCGCTAAGTCATTTAGTAGCCAGGTACAAGCCACTTGCCCCGAGGCGGTCGGCCGCCGCCGACACACTCGCTCAGCTCTGGTTGCGTGTGGGAAATGGTCCTTCGTCCTGTCGCCAACGGTCTTAAAGCGACATAGTGTGATCGGGATAAATTTGCAAATTGTTATTTTACGGTTTAATTATAAATATTTAAATCTCCTGTTCCGAAAGCACCGAAGAAAAAACCAAATCACTTGTTTCCGTTCGCAGTAAAAATAATCAAAAGGATTCTGCTTAACAAATATTAAATAGGTAAAACTGGCTTTGGAAGATCAAATGTCATGGAGACAGCAAGAGTCATTACTATTAGGAAGTGCAACACTTTTGGAATGTTGTTCGTCGATAATGATAAAACTTTATGGTAAGGCATGGAAAAGTGCTATCGACAGCAAAAAATGCAGTAATACGAATCACATCTCGGGCCGATTGATGGATGAGGTAATGCGACGATGGTATGATGGACGGGAATGATGAGTCGTGAGTGAGACGCTACTCTGGTCGGTGGGAGTGAACGGGATGCAGATACAAACACGATCGGGTCCAAAGTCCGCGACCGGAGACCGCCAAGCGGAGCAGGACAGTAGCCTCGAAGCTGCAGCGACGCGAACTAGACAGCCGTGTCCCAACAAATAAAGTTATCAAACAACTAGCTTATAAAACATTAGTTGTAAAAAAGTATGATAATATCTCCCATCAACAAGTTGTAAACAATGATATTAATTCAAAGGTTCATATATTTGTTAACACTACGGTTTAATGGGTTTACCTAAAACCCACCGCTAGCGCGAAACATTAGCTAATGTAAACAGGGTGTCCTGTCCACCGTGTTAACTGTTTAGTTCCTGCCTACATCCAGTTCCGGTGCAGCAGCAGCGAGCGAATGCCGACCGCGACCATTAGGGCTTCCTGTGAGTCCACCAGTGAATGGGCGCACTATCCGCGACCTGGCTCGTTCGCCATATGAATGGGTAGTGCGTGCTGCACAATGAATTATTCGTGTCAGACTGGCTTCCGTTGGCGCCGGACACATGCTCCGTGTTCTGCCTTTTTCGCTGATTAACGTCTAATTATAGGGTACAGCTCTCCACCACATGACTCCTAGTGACTCAGTCCGACTTAATAACTGCACAATGCCGTTCGGGACTTATTTGTAGCTGTGCTGAGTTTAGGAGCGTTGTGGATTTAGTTCAGTGGGTGTAAGTTCATGACTGCTCAGTGGATTATACGCCTAATGCGTATAATCCACTGAGCAAATGACTGATATGCGATTGTGGGAGTACTGTCACTGATTGTGTCATGTTGATTACGAAACAATATATCTATATATACTTATGTTTCACTTTCAATGTGTTTATTAATGACGTCTTGCCTTAGGTACTACTTTAATGTTGCCAACACATGTACTTTCAATGGGTTGATTCAGTTTAAATGTACTTACCTAATTCCATGTTACTAAAAATAGTATGGTAAATAACACTGTTTTGTGATACAAACTATTTGAATATTGAATGGCTAGCTACCACCGACGATTCAATGAACCGGAAACAGAATCATCAAATTTCCTTTTCCTAAAACTTTAGAATGGACCCCATATTAACAGCGATTCATATTCATGGGTGTTCTTATGACCCATTTTACCTTACTTGTTTCTTAGCGTTAAAATATTGTTTTCATATCGGTCTGCTTAATTTGCCATACTAATTAAAATTCCACCACCGGCAACACCCAATAACTCTACAGATAATGATCCTTCTTTTTGAGCTATTCTGAACCGGCATTAGACATGATTGACGTAGTTTGCTACACAGATTCCCTTTACACGTTTCTAAAAGTGACTTTTATGAGCAATTTTGCGAAATATTTTACGACGTTAAGAAATAACTTCATAAAAGCTTCTATTTTCTTTTCGTAGTCTGAAAACTCTTTAAAGTTGTCTGTATTTTTTAAATATATATTAACCTATACCTACTGTACCACTGTTGGGCAAAAGTATCCCAATAAACTACGCCATTAATCTTCGCCTGCTGCCTTTTCCATTACCAAATAATTTTCTTTATATTTCCCATGTTCTTTCTAGTCGAGGGCATACATTTTATAAAATCTAAACAGAATATCTGCCTGCTGCTCTGCCTGAATTGCAAATGTTTTTAATAAGTAGGTATTTTTTTATTTACCTAGTTGATAAAACAAATACTAAATATTGGGTGTTCAAGTTAAAACCTTTGTTTAATTTCTGGGAATCGTTTGGAAATATAAAGGAGTCAGAGATAAAGCGTTATAACGTCGACCCGGATGCTATCTCAATAACGGCCCCTACCTAACTGACTCAACTCGAGTCGGAGCCAGGTCACGACGCTACTATCCTTGTTCCACGCACGAATATAAATAACGCCTAAGATATCCTGCTTTTTTACATGTTTTGGTACAAATTAAAATATATATCCGTAGAAAACAACAAATCTTTGATTCATCAGTGACTAACTTTACTTCAATTTGACCTGCTGACTGAGATAACTTTGACTGTTTGCCGAAAACACATGTTTGCAATTTTTGGGCGTGGGCACGCTTATAGGAATACAATATTCTCAGATAAGGCAAACGTTGTATTATCTCTTTACTTTCTAAAGCTAGATAAAAAAAAAACACGTTGTTAACCTCTGGCAGCGAGAGGCAGGCCACCGCGCGGCAAGGCCGACTGGTCCAGTTGCCGCCGCGCCCAGCTTGCGCCCGCGCCGCAGCCGTGCGTGAGTGCGTACGCACCGACACATGTCTATTAGTACATAAACGCCTTAACACATTTATTTTGCAGATAACATAATAAAACACGCACCGATAGCCGATTTCGAGACTGCTTAGACTTTTGGGTCCAGCGACAAAATCTGACAAAAAGTCTACATTAAATTATTGCTCTAACAAAGACATTGGCATTGACTGTTTAATTGAAGGACAATGCCAGAAACTCTATAGAACTTTGCCCCACTCTAATCAAAAAGTAATTTGCAAGCCTGCAATATAATATGCAGCATCATGAAGCTTATTTAATACTATTAACTAAACATTTGTCCTAATGCTTGTAGAACTAGCGGTTTCTGTTAAAATCTTAAAATAGGTAATAATGACATTGGTTATTGGATAGGTGCAGTTTATAATTGTTAAAAAGCGATTTAAACAACATATACGTTATACATTATCACAATTAATATAATCGTAATATGAGTTTTTGTTAACAGGATAAAAAAAATATAAAAAATGTGCAATAGGAAATTCAGGGGTTTAATGCCTTTTATCATTGATTTGTAATCGGCAAATTCTATTGAAAAACAAAGTATTATGAAAAGGTCCTTTAATCATTACAATTATTGTCATTGGTGCCGATTCTCTTGTCACAAATGCCTCTAAACTAGACTAAAAATCACTAAAATTTGGTTTAATCTTGTTAAATGACGAGTAAAAATATAAAAATCTCGACCCCCTTTAAAGCCTCGAGACCTCCAAAACTCTACATGCGGTTATTTTATATTTTCCATACAAAAAGTCAAATATTCTACGTAAGTATGATCATGTGTCTGCGCACCGATTGCTTTTAAAATGGTTACCTATACGTCAGCCGAGAGTTGAGGGCTCTGTCTATGTTATATTCTATACTCGATAAACCTACTTCTCCTTCTTATCTGACCCCCCATGTTCAATACGTATGCTATGCTCATAGTAAAAATCTTCGTTCCACCAACAATCGTCTTCTACGATGTCCTTCTCACCGCTATGGTTTTATTCACTCTTCTTTCTTTGTCCAGGCGATCTTTCTTTGGAATGCGCTCCCTCTGGACATCAGGATGGCAACCAGTCGGTTATGTTTCAAAGTGAAGGCTCGTGAACATATTCGTGAGAAGTTTGTTAACAATAACGTTCAAAAATCGATTTGTCAAAATCAGAGATCGGTTATAGAATACGCATAGCTGTCACTTTCTTATAAATACCAATCTAAAAATCCGATCAGTCCTCCCAAAGATGGATTTTAAAAAAAGATCAGCTTATCGATTATTCGATCGGTTATAGAAATACTAAAAGTACGAAATGGATTCAAATTCCAATCTCGATTGGTAAATTAGGGATTGGGATTGAATATAGAAAGCGGCCGTAAATCATCTCAACGCTGATTTGCTGGATTCGTTTTCTCATCTACCTATCGTTATTTCTCCTGACAAAGCTTAATCTGTTTATAAGTATGTATTTAAGTATTTATGTTTTAGTAGTGTATTATTTTTCGACTTATCTATCCCTTTTGTTGGACCCATAGAGTATAGTAACTAAAATTAAAGTTGGACCTGCCATGTTGTCTCTGCATCACCCTAAGGTTGACTGGTAGAAAATGCCTCAGGCATTAAGTCCGACTTTGTACATTACAGACTGTTTTTTTACTTGTGCAAAAAGTTTTAATAAATAGATAATAAAATCTTCCATATAAAACACGTCCAGTCTGCCCCAGGCTGCCTCCGGCTCTAACAAAGACGTTAAGAAACCAAGAAAATTCGATTTAATTGGTGTCAAAATCATTTTTAAATTTAGGGTTTTTTTTGCAGAATAGCTTCAAGATTCTCATAGTAAAAATTAAGGAATTTTTGTGATAGTTTAGTTCGGTGTACAAGAGAATCGGCACCATTAATTTACATTTCCTGTAAATAGCTGGGGCAGGATCTGGCAGAAGGACAATCTTTGATAACAAGGGAAGCGACGGTGACGGATCCGTTTATCTACCTTCAAATACTAATAATTAATAGGAAACGCTACCAGATTTTTCTTGTACAGCAGTTTTTTGTTTTACGTTTTCTTTCTTGCTTTTTGCATGACATTGATTCAAATTTTGATGGTCCAAAAACTTTGCCTTTGACTTTTCATTCACTCAAAGATTATGCTTTTTTATAAAACCCTGATATTCTACATTCTGCTGGACGTGTTCTACCGGTTCGACGTTCTGCATTTTTGAGAATTGGTTTCAGACGCCAAAATCCTAAATGCATACTGTACATGCAGGTTACAGCGGTGCTTCCACTGTGGTGCTGTTATTGGTGCGTTTTGAATACCTACCTACCTATCTAGCCTTGCCAGTCACAATCTTGCCTCGTTTGACTAAAGAATTCTGAAAACAAACCTTCCCAGAATTGAGATTGGTGTCATCAAAAATAAAAGTTCAAAGAAAGTTGTAACGAGATTGTGATAATTCATTAGATCGCAGGAAAATACGTTAAATACGTTTTGGCTGGAACAGTAGATCCCATAATAAAATCATCGGCCGGAAGTCGATGCGTCACTAGTGCGTTTTCGTCCACTTCTGTTAGTGTGAGTATCATGCGCGCTCTACAGTGTAGGTAGTAACTGCGTAGACACTATGATATTATCGCTGCTGATTGTCAAGAGTTTGCGAAGAGACAATCGTCTTTGCAGGAATATAAAATCTTGGATTCGAAGTTTTAGATTGGACATAAAAACCAAGTAAATCTAAATTAACTGTTATGTAGTCGTGTTCATTTGTGAAATGTAGTGGTTACACGTTGCTCTAACGCTTGTATAGTGTTACTGATTATTCGTGTGTGCGTTTATTTACGTACGCGAGCGCCGACTCGTCCGCGATTCAAATTTAGAATGCCGTCTCCGCCATGTTGTTCTCAGTGAAAAACCTACGATCCATCGTTTGGAAGCCGTGGATCTGTCGCAAGATAACGTGGCAAATCCTTTTTGGTGTTCACAATTTATAGCTTTGTTTCTGAAATAGTATATCGATTGATATGATAAGCTCTTGACCAGAATTTCCTCTGGTTTCAAAACCTAAAACATTTTTAACTTTTTAACTGAGACAAAAATGTTATAAATTTATGATAATGTTGGTCTACAGCTCTGTTAGCTTGAGGCCGTCTGAAAATTCAGTTAACGTAAATAAATTTTGTTGGTTAGTAAAACGTAAGTGTATTCATGTGAATGAATGAGTCACGCTCAGAATTGGTTTGGAACAGTTATTCGCCAGATTGTTGGGAAGTAACCGCTTAGATCTGTTGGAACGTATGTCCATTTGTCCTGCTTTTTAATGAAACCACTAGATTGTACTTAAGATGTCTTGTTCTTGTTAAACTTATGGTTGTTATTCTTCTAACTATCAATGATATGAGAGTTGACACACATGTAGGTAGGTACTTAATAACTTACCTTCGGAGAATGCATAAAATCAGCATTTGCGACTGCATCAATTTGCTTACTTTCATTATGGATAGGCATTACTGGCTGAATTTGTTTTTTTCATGATCTTGTAGCACTTAGCAACTCTATGACTAAACAATTTTGTGTTGTACCTACCTAGTGCAATTGGTTTCATGTTTATTTCATAACGCACGTGTCTGGTGACAACAACAATATTCACATTAATGGCGCAGTTTTATTTACACAGATACAGATCACTGACAGTAGAACAATGTTTGCCAACAGTCGCTTTGTTGACGAAACGACACACTTCGGTTAACGGTACACATACGTACTCGTACCTACCAACTGTTTATGCTACCATCTATTGCATTACTACTACAAAGAAACCATTTGCATGTCGATATTCCACGATTTCCACATGAGGTGCTGATTGTTGCACTTCGGCCGTTTTCTCAATTTGTAAGAGAACGATAGCTCTCATTTATTTATTTATTCAAATCATACCTAGTTAACACTCGGTTGTTGACGTAGAGTAGCTTGTAACTCCATTACAATTACCTTTTTTTTTGTTCGTTACGGAAAGTAAATAATATATAATTTGAATTGTCATTGCCTTGCTTCTAAACTAATTTGACTCCCGCCTTAGTTGACGTGGTTTCCGAGTTGCGCAGAACGTAAACGATCTATCCCCAGTTCACGTAATATGATGATACCTTTTTTGGTTTTTGAAACTGTACTTGCCAAGTTCAGATTGAAGATATTATTACACTTGCGGTAGGTAGGCTTCCAACCAGTAGATACATAGGTAGGTAGATATAATGGGTGCTAAGCATTGGTTAGTTCGCTTATTTTATTTTTTATTTTTATTTCTTCAGGATAACAAACAATTGCGCAATATTGCATAACATTTAAGTATAGATATTTTAACAAAGGACATAAGTAATCACGCAACCAGCATCGTTATCCACAAATTAATCCACAGTTTAAATACGGTCCAAACAAACTTAGCAAACAATTGTATATCGTAGAATAACTATTGAATATTGTGAAATAATAACGTGTACGATAACAAAACTAGATGTGAGAATATAAGAAATACTTCGTGTAATAACTATGAGGTATTTAACAAGGATTTTTCATAATTTTTTTTTTTAATTGTGCAAGTGACAATGCAAATATGTCAATATCAGCAAAATTATCGTTGTAACTTTTCATTAGTCGACGTAGAGGAGCTCGTTCTCCTGCGTTGGTTCTGCAACTCTTCGGTGCAAATAGACTATGAGTGTAAGTGTCACGAATACGTTGGGAACGACTAGGTATACGAAGATATATTTGGTTTATTAGGTTATTACAATCAAATGAATTGTGACAAATCTTGTATAGGAACGATTGATCATGAAACACTCTCCTTACTTTAAGAGTTGATAGGGAAAATTCATCGAGAAGAGTGTGATAAGATGACCACCTCTTAAACAATTTATAGTTAAGAAAGCTTATTTAACAAACAAAATAATAAATCGAGGACGAGCACCTACATAAAAGCGAAACCAATTCGTCGCGTTTTAAATGATTTATGTATGTGGAAGAAGATAGATAAATGCTGTCAGGTTAAAGGAAAAAACTCAGTGTCATAGACTACTATATATACTAGCTCAGTGTCCTAAGAAATTGTATAACGTCGTTCGACATGTTGTAACCGCACATGAACTTGATTATGTAATTAATCCAGGAATAAATAAATCTGATTCGTTTCGAGGTTGCTCGGTTCGTGCCTCGTGTTGTTGTGTATCGTGGCGTCTATTGAGTGGTGTTGTGTGCAAGTGGAGAAGTGGGAAAATTGCGCACCAGACGAGGATGTACGTCTGATGTGACGCGTATCCGGTGCAGAGCGGAGTCCACACCCGCCGCCAGTCGTGTGGCAGCAACATTCACACTACAGATGCTGCTTGTGGAGATTCGAGATTCAGTGCTTGGATCGTACGCGTCGTCTAGATTTAAGTGGTTTCAATTGTAACTGATGCGGGCTATAATTACGTTTATGATGTCACCTCGCTCAATACTAATCGATGTTTTGTACGTAATAATGGAAATCATTCAATTACATATTAATATATTACCCACTTGAAGTTATCATTAGTCGGTAAGTTATGTAGTTCCAATTTTAGTTTATTTCTTTGTCTTGGTACTACGAGCTACGTACCTAATAAGCAGTAAGGTACAACCGTGCAACTCAGCATGAGTTTTGTAAAATAAATATCTAGCGACTTACTTATAATGATCTAAATATATTACAATACGTATTTGACATGCATAATAGCATCTGCATGCAACATCATAGTAAAAAATGTGTTTTGTCTGCTTAATTTCTTTATAGATTTGTTTAATTTTCTAAAGTCCATTACACCTACTTGATAAAAAAGAGTGAAAACATTGTATGTAAGTATTTTCAATTTATGACCTGTTAAATATCGGCATCTATGTATAGGTACGTAGGTACGGTAATGTAGGTATATGAATGAGATTTTGCTAGCTGCTACTCAACCATCATAGTTATTTTAATGTTAAGTGTCGACGGACGCGATGCCAACTTTATTTTCCGTTTAATTGAAACATGAGGCATTTCACCGAATTCGTCATATTGTGCTCGCAAATCTGTTTACGATACCTAGGTAGGTACTTTGTTTGCGATGCGATGTTCGTATGGATATATTGTGACTAAAACAGCTTTCCTCTTTATTGCAAGTCCCTCATTTTTACCCGTCCACGCTCCTAATTAGTTACACTGTCAAAGTGGAGCGTCCTCCTAAAATAAGATTCAGCTAAAATAACATAACATCACGTCTTGTTTCCCCGAACGTTTGATCAGAGCTGTACCTGTACACCCACATTTCGCCGGTTATGTTTAAGTCCCATGTAATAGGGGCGAGCCTATTGCCATCAACGGGCACAAATCCAGACTCCGGGCTGCCACTGAGAAATTCCAGATAGAAAAACCCAATAACACTTTGCTTGACCTGGGAATCGAACGCTAGACCAACGAGGCTCAAGATTTTGGCTCCTTAACCTCTGTTGCGATTGCAATCAGTAACGTTCAAAACTTGTTGTCATTGCTAGTGGTGTGTAAGGTAGGTACTTGGTTTAGTTGAGGACTGGTTAAAGCAGCTTGATATCAACATCTCGATAACATTCAATTTGGACAGTAGGCCGACAGGCATCAGGGGCGTAGACACCAACACCAGTGTGTTGTGCAACAGTGGAAGGCCTTCGCACGAGAGAAATGGCGGCTGTTTCTTAACGCTCCTTGCCGTGCCGATTGTTCGCTAGCGACTATTATCTAGGCTCAAACTAACAAAAAAGTTTTTATTGGTCGGACCACCTATGTACATATTTAGATTTTAATTTTGCCAGGCTTTGTGCGTTTATCAAGTTGGCAGCCTAGGAGCTTGTTGCGTTATTAAAACAAATTAGGTTATTTTAATTAGTGGTACCTTGGTTTCTTGCCTTTGAATTGTGTTGCAAGAGGTCACGTTTATAACTAAATATGTATGTTGGACGTAAAACCGTACTGTACCCTGGGCAACGACGCGCAAGGCACACCACTACGACGTCGGCGAAGGGTGCGGGGTCAATATATTTAATTTGAATTTAGGTAAGCACCTAATGAGTAGTCCATTATACATTATGTACATCAGTCGAGGATAGGGAGCTTATCATTCGATGCTGAAACTTTGCACTAACAACAGTAACAACAACACAAACAACATTATGAAACAAAATGGTTTTATAAATTAATTATGCTTTGTTATTGTTGTTTGCTGCAGTAACACAATTCGATCACTAGATTAAAAAAAATGCAGTTTATCACCTGGGTCAGGGATGATGCAAATGATAACGTTATAACGGTGACAAAACGGTTCAGCGCAGGTTATACTTTCTCTTCACTGATTCATAATTTTATCTGCGCGGAGGATACAGTCGGAACGTAAGTACTGAAAAGACTTTCTCATTTCAGTTTTGCTTTTTAAATAACGTATGCAATCTGCACTTCGCGCGATGAAGACTAATATAAAAAATGTGCGTAAAAATAATGTAATTTCAAAGAAGGCATAGTAAAAATGAGATCATCGAAAAAATCGATTAAATCGATGTAAATATGAAGAATATACACGCTTTAAAAGTTTTTGGAGGGGATTATTCCTGTCCTTGTCGCGCGGTAAGGACAATGAACGGCGCTAGTATGACGTTACGTAGTCGTGACGTCACTTCTACGATAGTGCTGTCCTGGTATTCTGTATTGGTATTCTCACGGTGGCATCTCAATTCATCTTCGCCAACATCTTATATATTAAGCAAAATATATACACTAATACACTAAAAACAGTGATTTTCACAATGTTAACACTTAGAAATAAGAACAAACTACGTGCTCCCTTTCACCGGCTTCATAAGGTCCATAACTCATTTTTTGGGCTTGGTATAACCTTTGATAACAAGTTGCCCTCTTCTTTACTAGATTTACCTTTTAATGCGTTTTAAGGCTCAAGTAAAATCCAACCTTTGTCCAAAGGCATATTATTCAATTAACGACTACTTAAACGATAAGAATAGTTGGTCGCTGTAATTAACTCAAGACAATGTTTATGTTCTTTCTCCAGAATCAGCTTACCTACTGACAGGGTATATGAGTTCATATTTTTGTTTTTTATTATTTTATTTGACGGTATAAGTCAATTATTTTGTTATCTTCATTTATTATTGACATGATCTACTCATTACAATGTTTTTTAATGAGCTGTATTGCAACATGTGGTTAGCTAGCGACCTCGACAATTGATAATATTATTCTTGCCTGAGCAACCGGCAGAAAGTTCGTCACGCTCCCTTAGATGTCACTGCTTGCGGTGGCGTCGGGGGTCGGGTTTCCTCCTTCCCTCAAATATGGCGAGGGGGGTAATGGCTGACCTTTGCGTTATGCTCGTGAACGGGTGCTGCTTGTGGTGACTGGTCGTCTTGCTGTCTATGGTTTTATTATTGTTACAGTAATTGTTAAGTTAATTTATTTTACTTTGACGGTCCTAGTTTATCATTTATTTATTTTATTTGTTTGTATAATAAATCCAGTATTGCATATGTAAGCTGCCATGCCCTTTAGGCCTGGAGGCTTTTATTTATGTTTTAAGTTTTATTTACATTCATTTTTTGTATATTTTTTTTTATTGGCGTGGTTAGCTGACGTATGGCAATTAAGTTAATGTTTTGGTAATTTGCTTAAAATTGTTTAGAAAAGAAGTTCTTCTAACAGAACAGACAGCTGTGCTGCTGGGGAGTTTGTTGCGCCACTTCTTCTTCCCAGCTAAAGCACTAGGAAGTGGTGACGGGCGGGCGTTTTGGGGGACTGTCTTATGTAATTTTGACGTTCGAAAAGTGCTGATTCTCAGCCTAATTTGAATAAATAACTTGATTTTTTTGATTTCTAGTCTAAAACTTATCTTAAAACGTTCATAACTTGGCAGTTTTTTAAGCTTTTACACTTTTTGTAATACAACTTGGAAATAAACGTTTTGAGATAAAAAAAAAAATTGTCATCATTGTCATCATCCCCATTCACAGTAAAGCCTAATACGAATAAATATGAAGACTCTTTGTTTATTGTTAGCTGAGACTTATGTTTATTGAATGAAAATATCAATTTTTTCACAATTATTTTGTAAGTGAACTAGTTTAATTTAGGCATACTTACGACTTTGTATAAATTAATTTACATAAAAATTTTTTTTGACTGCGTCGTTGGTCTAGTGGTCGCAAGAGCTACTGCTGAGCATGAGGTCCTGGGTTCGATTCCCAGGTCGGGAAAAGTGTTTTTCCTACCTGGGAATTTGGATTTTTCTATCTAGAATTTCTCAGTAGCAGCCTGGAGTCTGGATTTGTTGGCAATAGGCTTGCCCCCCATTACATAGGACTTAAACATAACTGGCGAAATGTGGGCGTTCTCTATGTACACCTCTGCCTAATGCTTCTGGGAATACAGGCTCGATGTTATGTATGTATGTAGTAAAGATGACTAAAGCTAACCAGATATTCATCCGTGTTGCCAAATCCAGTCTGCGTTCTGAGAACGATCGTTTAAGTGTTAGTCTTTGCAGATTGTGGGCAAAATAATGTGAATGTGTACAAACAAACACAGTGAGCGCGGGTGGCGAGTCGCATGTTAGATATAACAGTTTGGTCGGTGTTATGCAACTCGAGTCATCCTCTCCTCTCGCCCCCCGTCGCCTCCTTCACCTCTCCCGACATCGCGCAGGCGCAGGCTCCACTGTAATTACACACTTGCCCGCACACCCCGTCGCCCGCGCCGCTGTTCACCTGAAGTGGCGTGATGTGCCTACATCACACATTTCGTCTAAATTGCAAGCCGTATCTTTTTCATTTAACTTGAATATTGTGGTCAGACAAACAAATGTCATTTTTTTTCTATGACGTTCATATTTACGGTCTTCTTGCCGTTTTTCAGTTATGAATATTTGGGATGTTGTATTTTTATTATTAGAAAACCTACCGTCACAAGTCCGGTGGCGGAGATCAGTGAGTTCTCCTCGTTAACACAAGATTAACATTACATGATTGATCTTATAATTTCAAAATACATAATTAAGGCCATCAAATCTCTTGTGATGCATATGGTAAATAATCTGGAAGAAACAAGCAAACTATGTATACCTGCCGAGAGATTGGTTTACAAACCTTTTCTTAATCGCTATCCTAATCCTTAATCGAGTCAACAACATGACACCTGCCCCAAAGTAGCGCAAAACAACCAGCTTGGCGGATTACGTTCCACGTATGAGCCAAAGATCTATGATGTGCCACAGCTGAATTATTTAGGTGTTGAATCATTGTTTCTACCTAGTCCACTTTAGCAAGACCAGTGGACAATCCTCTACTACCTTAACTTGCAATTTCTAAATACATATAAATACTACTTATGTTAGCATCTCTTTATAGATCTCGAAAAATGTTCTTACACGAGGCGATCGAAAACAATGGCTTCATCTATATATAATTAACTAGGTATAGAAACTCATATAAATATTGCCCATTGAAGTAAAATAAAACATGACTTACGTAATCGCCTGTCAGGTAAACTGTCACAACAATTATTTATTAGCCTTTCTATTATATCGAACGAACTCTATCACATTATGTACCTGCCGGTGTACCATATACTCGGAACCATATACTCGGACCTACCATATCATATCGCATCTATTGATATAGGACCACTGTGCAACTAGCCAACGGTATGTTATTCTTCTGAATCATTCGATTTTTATGATTTCATAATCAAGCATGCGAGCCAGACAATCAGAAGTTAAAATTATGATGCTTTTTATTGGAAACCGCGAAAACCTGAAACCCGGGCAAAAAATAAAAGCTGGTTGTGCCAACTTATTGTATTATAGGTTGAGACGATTGGTCACTGTTGTCCAGGTGACGTTTTTACTAAAGGTTACATATAGTTTGGAAGTAATGAGGAATTAAACGCAGTTGATAAGTAGCAGTGCAGGTGCGCCCGTGCCGTGCCACGTACAGGTGCCTGGCGTGACATCGCTAACAGCTGATAGCGCGCCCAAGTTCATTACCGTACCGTGCAAATCGATTTGTCGTGGTAATGCCCCCATCCGCTTTCCAATGCACTAAGTTTTTTGACATAGCTAAAAAGAGTTTTAGTTCCAAAACTCAATTCATGGCTCAAGGACAGAAATAATGTAGCAAGTTCGTTCTTCGCCGTAATTTTGCCGTCAAAATATGATCGCGGGCGCAACCACGAATGTGATAGTGCCTACTTTCAGTATAAAGAAAGTAAAGGAGCCATTAATCATGGCGGTGGCTATTCACTGGGCCGCACTCGCCTCGCACACTCCGTGTCCGGTTTTGTCTACAAATTGGTCACATCGACCGCTAAGTGGGAAGATTTGGCTCACACGACGCCGATGTTGCTAACGGGTTTATAATGAATGCTTTAATATTCACTAGTACCGTCTTTGTACGGAAAATACTTTTCTATTACAATTTATTTTATAGTGTCTCATGTTATGTACATAAGGTTCCACTAGTCGACGGCTCGAACTCGTTGGTGTGTGTGGCTAATATGCATGCTATTTAGTTTATTTACATATTAATTAAACTTTATTAATTTAGTATTGTTTACATTTATTTATTTTGTGAAATAGACGATGATTAATAACGAAAACGAGCGTTAAAATGTTATGAACCGACTCTTGGTCGTATAGATATTATGAAAAAATTACTGGATGTACTTTTTATAAGTAAAGTTATTTGTAATCTTGAATTAATTATGCATCCCTGTACGGTAACAATTTTGCCATTTTCATGCTCCGGAAGTTATTTATTTACTCTCAAAGATGCGTTGAAATAAGGAAGTTTAAGGAAATAAGGAAGTTTTAGACGCACATAACTTCCAAACCATTTTTTTGCCGATTCTACTTCCATACAGGGCTAGATAACATGACGAGACAAATTGATATCATTTTTAGTTTTGAACGTACACCATCAAATAGACGAGAAATCACAATAGATACTACGTTTGCATTTGGTTTGCATGGAAGAATGACCGACTAGCGTGACCTTATATTGGGGGTTCCCAGTTTTTTTTTTCTAAACAGTTATAATAGTCAAACCTATAATACGTATTCGAACTAAGATGTTTACGGTGTTCATGTTTATTTCCAGTCACATAACGAAGACGACGACATGGGACGACCCGCGCAAGACCCTGGCGGCGCAGTCGATGGCCGGCAGCGTGCAGCACCAGAGCACGGACGCGTTGCTCACGCAGGCCGCCCCGCCGCAAAACATACCCAACACACCCGCACCAGGTGCATATCTATTGATCTTGATAAACTATATTAACAAAATCATAGACCCTTTCCTAGACATAAAAAGATGAAGGTAAGGACTGGTTTTTGCGAAAATACAAATGACGCCGACGTTGCCTACCCACCGTCAACTTCCTGACGTTGTATTAGTCAGGTGCATTCGAGTGCTGCTAAAAACTAAACAAAAGTACCAAAGGTACCTCTTCTGTGGTGTTGTTTTAGATCTGATCGGTGAATTCGGAAAACTTGCTCTACCTGGTAATGGCAATAGAAAGTGGAAAGGAAATGCTGATCAGACGTATAATTAAATGATGGTCATGAAATCTTGTGGTTTTCATGACTAAGAAGAGACTGTCAAAAATAAGATTAGTGGAAAAGCGGAAAGCCAAATTGTGCTGGCCTTATGTGGTTGCTTTGTGCTTGACCAATCAAAAGTGTCCACAGTTGTTTACTCAATGAAATCCTTGGAAAAGATCGCCAGCTTTAGGTAGGGAACTAATGAAGATCATATATTAAAATAATTCCATTGATGAGGAAAAGAACAAGCGGTTGAGCTCAATTTCCTGTGAATTAAATATATTCCAGTCAACAATTTAATTAATAAGTAATACTTTATCCAATTAATTGCATTACGAGTATGCACTAGAATTGCCTCAATGCTGTAATTAAAAGCCTCTTATTTGTACCCATATCGTGCCATAGCGCTGAATGACGTCCATGGTATTTCTATAACATAAAATGTATTAACAAAATACTGATTTGTTTAAGGATAATAACAGTTGTTTGAACCTACTGGCGTAAATCTGAAACTCGCTTCATTTTTAATTAACGAATTTATGATTATCCTTTGTCCTTGTTTTGTTTTTTAACGAGAAAGGCAAGGAAAATCTAGTAATATTGTAGTTCGAGAAAATTGCAAGTGTTCTGTAATTAAACTACATTTTTAACATTTCGATCAATCGTTTCGACAGACCTATGTATTCTTAGAAATATGTATAATTAACGGTGATCTTTTCAAAAAAGTTGTTTTTAAACTATCGGATCAATTATTTGATATAGTCGTAATATGAAGGTATTTACTGTATAACTAACGCTAACTTCTATCACCAATAGTTACTTTTTAGAATACATAGATTCGGTGGATTTTATTGTCTTTCAGTTTTCACGTGATCTAATTGGCCACAGCAGCATGTTTAAAATTATCATGGAACTAAAATAAAAACAAGTAAATAACCCGAATTCTAAAACTGATTTTATGACGGGAATTAACGCGTTGTTTCCGTCGTCCGATGCGAGACGAGCGTTGAAAGGTGTTCGGAAAATACATCGGTGTCCCGGCGCCCGCGCAGCCCGCCGCCGTCGGCCATGGCGCCCGCGCCTTTCAGCGCCTTGCGACACATCCGCCATACTCTACACGCAGACTACTACACCGCAACTAAACCTCTTTGTCTTATCATATAAAAAAACAACAGATTTTGCTTATATTTTAAAAATTGTAATGACTTCTTTTGTGTCATACACTTGACTTACCCATTTGCACTGGAGTGTTTGCACGTGCTTACATTTATGAGTTCATATTTAAAGTTATGATAGTTTTGTTAGTACGTGACCTATTCACGTATCAGATCACGTTCAGTAGAACTGTGGCAGCGCCACCTCGGCGGGCCGGGCGCCACTCATCGCGGCAAGTGACACTGTTACATCTTACTTTATCTTCTCCACACTACAAACACTTATGTAAATCAGGTGACAATACAAATAATTGTGTTTCCACAGCGCGTTCCTCCTTAATCTCAGGGCGCGATAACGTACCACAAGTCGTACGACTGGATATCTTCCGTATAACGCATCGCTTGTCAAAAGTTGTTTTGGAGTCATCTATCAAAATCTTGTCTTTGACAACGGTAGTATAATATTGTTGGCCGCATTTATTCTAGGTTGTGTATAACAATGAAGTGTTCAAGTGACAATAATTATTATTCACCCTGTTTCGTAGTTTAATCTTACAGCGGGTAAAAGTACAAGCCGGCGGTAGAGGTGGTAGAGGCGGTATAGGCGGTCATAACGTAATGCTAACGTAATATCGCGGTTAGTCGCCGAGCCGCGCCGCTTTGTGTCGATTGTTGAGTAATACTCGTAATGATTGTAAATAATGTGTAATTACACTGCACGGACCGCACAAAGGCAACATAGTTAATAACTATTTTTTTTAGATTGCAACTATGATAAAATGTATTGTTTTATGGGCGGTCATAAGAACTTACTTGGGGGCTTGCATATGTATATTATTATGTAAATGCTCAAGATAATAATACATAGAGATTCTTTACAAAATAGGCTTAAAATACTCTAAACTAGTAACTCCCTTAAAACCCCGATCACCACAGTTTAGCTGCTAAACTTAGGTAGGTTCTGTGACTATCTATACGGGCTGCTGATGACGAGTCAAAAAGTACTATTATTTCAGAAGAATTTAAATGTATTACCCAAAAGATCTAGGAAAAGAAAAAGTGAAACACGGAATACTTAAATGTATTCATACAATTAGAATAGAGCAACTTTAATAGCGATGATATTGGCGATAATTTAGCCGCCCGTGTATCTGTGAATTGTTTATGAATGATCGCTAGTTTGTTGCGCTGCGCGTACACAAAGAGTGAGTGCGCGCGCCTCCGCGGCACCGCTACGCGCGTTCGCCGTGATTCATTTTTGGAAGCGAGTGCCAAGAGCTGGGCAGCTCGCACTCGTCTGGCGCCATCGTTTCTTGGAACGAGCTCTCGCCGACCTTCCCGTCGTCCACCTGATTCTCAATCACGTGTGCGTACGTCTTAGATTATAATGTGCTGGCTTGCAACTAGTCGCTGTTGAGAGAATCATTAGTTGTTTTCCTACAAATGACAAGTGTAACTGTTCAAAGGTACTGATTACGTACGTTTGATTGATTTCAGCAGCGAAGAGTACAAGTAGTAACACACCGACGGATCCACTAGGGCCCCTGCCGGAGGGTTGGGAGCAGGCCGCGACGGCGGAAGGAGAAATCTACTTTATAAATCATGCAGCTCGCACCACATCCTGGTTCGATCCAAGGATACGTAAGTATACTACATGTACAGTGAATATGTCAGCAACGCATAATTATCTCGTAAGATTGTATAATTATACTTGTTTGAGTAATAAGACTTATATCACGAAGGCAGGTGCTGATCCCGCAGTGTTGTAGGAAGTGTAGTGCGTGTGTGTGCTGATGGTGTTTGTTTGTGTTTCCAGCGCAGCACTTGCAGCGCACGCCGGCGGCGGGTGGCACGGGGCCAGACGGCGGCTGGGCCAACGCCTCGCTGCAGGCCTGCCAGCAGAAGTTGCGGCTGCAGTCGCTGCAGCTGGAGAGAGAGCGCCTCAAGCAACGCCAGCAGGAGATCAGACTCCAGGTATTGACACAAAACATAAAAGTAACAGTTGCGTTAGTAGAAAGTTTTAAGCCACAGTTATGTCCCTTTTTAGAGGCCACGTTCAAATTCAGATTCCGAAATGCAACTAAATTTTCAGTCGCTGATAAGTCTAATATCTTAGTCTCCGTCTTCGTCACTTTGAAATTACATGTAATGGTGACAATATGTGAATTCGGAGATTAGCCCAGTATTTCAACATGATAATTGATTGAGATCCTATTTATCATGTTCGCTTTTGTGGGGTATAGGTGATTAAAATGCATTCATTTACATACGCCAGTTGATTCCGTTTCCTCAATATGTTGACTTCCGCATTTATGCGGAACAGCCAGCAGATACGTCTGACCTTTGTAACAGTTCGAAAAATCTGTTTTCTCGATTATCTGCAAAAGTATTTCAATTATATGAGGACCAGCCGTGCGTTATCAATGATATAACGTCAAATAAAGTTCTTTTTTTAATCCCAGATAGTCATCTGACGTTTCATGTCTTTTCTGTTTGCTTTTTACTAAAGGAGTTTGACATTACACCTGTTGAATTACTAACTGATCTAGGTTTAATAGTATCCTGTATCATATGCATAATTAATAATGCGTGATGTTATATGGTGCTCTAGTTTATTTGTCTGTTTGTGTATCAGACTACATTTCACCTTGCTTGCTTGTGAAAATAACTGATCGATTGCACACCTGCGATTTGCTTGCCTACGTTAAAACTAATTAAGCATCGGTATTAGGCATTTTTTTATTCATAGGTATTCAGTCACTGTCTGTCACTGAGTCACTGAGGTCAACTGAGTAAAACCGAACATGACCCCAAATGTGCTAAAAACCAGTAGGTACTCCATTATTTGTGGTGATCTAAATATTGATCTGTTATTTAATTCACCTGAAAAATGTAAGTTAATCTCATTGTTTAAATCATTCAATTTAAAATGTATATTTCATGAAGCGACTAAAATAACAGCAACCTCAGCTTCATGCATAGACGATGTATTTTCTAATGGTAAAATAAGACTCTCTCTACCTTAATTAGTGGCGTCAGGTCTGACCACACTATCAACATTTATCATTTGACTAAGATAAAAGTAACACTTAGATAAAACCATTGAAATAAGACCTCTTACTAAAAATAAGTTGAAAATGTTTAATAATGCTGTTCAAAGCAATCTTTCAACAACTAGTTTTAATTCACAAGAACCTAATTTAAACTATGGTACACTATTTTCTACAATATGCCAAGAGTTCAATAAAGCATGTCCTGTAAAAAAGTTACAATCAATACTAAACCAAAATTTAGTGAATGGGCCGCCACTGCAGGCATTAGAAAAAAGCAGAGATATTTTATATAATTTTTATCACGAGAAATCATTTACGTCTGATCAAAACCTTCATGAGTTTGTAAGAAATTTTTCAAAAATATTCTAAAGTGTCTGCGCTCACGCTAAATCTAAATGAATAAGTAACAAAATTAGTATTTCTAATAATAAAATAAAACTTTTATTTTAACTATAAAAGAAACTGTAAACACAAAATAACGAGATCGGAATGAATTATCTCTAAAAATGTATAATGAAACAATTTCTTCTTCTTCTCAAATTTAAAGTTGCTGAGACACTAGAAATTTTCTTTACCAACATCCCAATTGAGGTTACGAAATCACTTCTCTCAGCACCTGTATTAGCTGAATCTTTACTCAAAGAAAACTTCAGTAAGGACATTCCTAGTTTTGAATCCGAGCCCATTTCTATTGCCACAATTAAAAAAGCGTTCAAAAGTCTTAACATAAAAAACACTGAAGACTTATGGGGGATTTCCGTTAAGTTCTTGGAGATATCATTGACACAATTGCTCCTGTCCTAACACACATTTTGAATCAATGTATAGACAGCGGTACGTTTCCTGATTTAATTAATTAAGGTAAAGTAGTACCAATTTTCAAATCGAGTAGTAAGAGTGATCCTTCTAATTATAGACCTATATCTGTTGTACCAGCATTGAGTAAAAACTATGAAAAAATAATGCCAGACTAGATGTTGTCACATTTTAGCTCAAATGGGATTTTACATAATTGCCAGTTTAGTTTCATGAAAGGTAGGTCGACGACTGACGCGGGAGTAAAACTCATCAGTCACATTTTGGAATCTTGGAAAAAGGATGTGATTGGCATTTTCTGTGGTCAACGCAGTCAAACGTTTGTGAGAGCGTTTGACTGCGTTGACCACAATACACTGATCTGTAAATTACACGACTACAGAATTCGTGGACAAGCCGCTAATCATGTTCTTTCCTATCTATTAAACAGGCAGCAAAAAGTAAACGGTAACGGGGTGACGTCCTCGGGGTCCTTAGGTAAGATTGGCGTTCCTCAAGGTTAAACTTTTGGCCCTTTCTTGTTTCTAGTTGATATTAGTGACTGGGCTTACATGATGGCTAACTTATCAGATATAATTTCATTCGCTGATGACATTTAATCTCTTATTTTTAAAACAGATAGAAGAGATACGGATGTCTTACATGTGAACGATAGTCTGGCCGTTCTTTCGAAATGGTTCGCAGCTAATAATCTTATACTTAATGCGAACAAAACTTAATGTCTTAAATTCTCATTAACAAATGTACCCCAAGTGGGTCCACATTTAAAATTAGATGGCAAGAAATTAGATGCTACTACGGAAACTGTTTTTACATTAGAGCTCTTTCAGGTAAATTAAGTTGAGCTAAATAAGCAAAAAGAAAAATAAGACAGTTCACCGATATAGCCACAGTTAGCTTAGTATACTTTGCTTATTTCCACAGTATTATGTCTTATAGCGTTCTGCTGTTGATCCCCACAGCAGCTGACGTAGATTTAATTTTCATTTTACAAAAGGGCAATCATGTATCGCACTCATAAAATGGGTCCTCGCGAGTCTCTTAGAAACAAATTCAAAGAAATTGATGTACTAACTCTCATTATGTCTTAGATCGCATTTTGTAAGTTCGCAAAAAGATAGGTGTTTTTAAAATAAGAAGCGATTTCCTTATTACAAATACACGTAGTAAAAATGAAATTGTGATACCCAAATTTAGATTAAATAGAACAAGCAAGTCATTTCTTATAAACAGTATCCGCTTTTATAACAAGTTGCCAAAGTCGGTTACAGAACTTAGAGATGGAAAGTTCAAAGCCCACATCAAACGCGTCATTATCAAATTTCACGTCGACCTCAAAATGCCAACCATAAAACAGTTCATGAAACGCTTATCTAAGCGTTTCTTCGACTGCGGCATCAAACATTCTAACCCCCTGATTACAGCGGCCGCCCGCTACACTCCCTCTCGCATTAGTAGTATTCGCCGACCAAGGCATACTTTAATCGCCCCCGACGACGCCACTACCGTCCTCCAGGATAGTAGTAAGGCCACCAGCACGCTACATAAGCCCAAAACCCGATCGACGTCCTACCGCCCTCGCCGCCGAGGCCCGCCGCGACGCCCAAATCCACGCGCCTCCCGACCCTTGTTCGAGCCAGCCCGCGACGCTGAGCCTGTAGCTTTAAATTCGTCCCTAAATAATATCAATCCTGATCCAGCTAGTCATTTGCTGCCCTCCAGCGACGCCCTAACCCGAGGTTCGGACCCCACAGGGGGTGCCCTTAGCCTTAGCGTCGCTTAGTTTAAGTTAGTATATAAGTTTAAGTCCTAGTATTAATTTATTAGGGAATCCACAGGCAAGTCCGCTTAAGCAGACGACAACCTCATAGGTTGACCTGCGAGATGCCAAACAAACAAAAGTCATTATCAAAAAAAGCATATTATAAGATTGAAGACTACACGTCGAAGACAAGGAAGTTTAGCAATAAAGCATGTGACTTTCATGGTACCTCATAAACGGCATCACTATGTAAATTTCTTTAACTCCTCACAAAATTACTGTTTTATTTTTTACACACTTCTTTGACATAATCTTCTCAATATTTGATATTTTAAACCTACAATTCTAATTTCAACTCTTTATTAGTGGCTTTTGTGAACAGCATATTCACATCAGATCAGATTTGTTACAGTTGAATGGCAATCATGTCATTTGGTTTAAATTGGTATTTTTTTTTTTTTTTAGTTTAATTTATATTTGTGAATGAAATAAATTTACAATCTACAAGGCCTGCAACGTTCTCAACGTTGCAGGCCTTGTAGATTGTAAATTTATAGACCATTGTCTGTTTGTAAAGCATGTGGTACTTATTGACAGGCCTACACTGTCCTCCCATATCTATTAACACTGTAATTAGAAAACATTGTAAAAGTCAAATATTTTTACAAGAGTAACCGTGGAGTTTGTTGCCGGCTCTTCTCCATATGAAACGACCATTTGGAACCGTGCACCTAGATTCTGACGTTTCTTAAGTGCCCATGAAGGTTTAATTGAAATAAAATATTTTGATTTTGATTCGGATTTCGATTCGAAAGCGACATTCGAAACATAAGAACCAACATAAATTAAAATAATAAATATTTAACACTTTGCGGGACACTAAACGCTCCCACACGTCATTACAGTAGAACTTCTAGTGTGTCTCGTTCAGTGTCCGTCAACCGATTACTAATTTACCTCTTCTCGTATTCCAGCAAGAGCTAATAATGGCGCGGCAGTCGTCATCACTCGTTTCGTCTCTGGCGAGCAGTACGGGCGTCGCGAGCACAGACCTGCCTCTGGATCCGTTCCTATCAGGACTGTCGGACCACCAGCGGCAGGAGTCCGCTGACAGCGGGTTGGGGATGGGAGTCCCGCACTCCTACTCCATGCCACACACGCCTGAAGGCTTCCTCGCCGGCATGGACGATCGCATGGACTGCACCAGCGAGGCCGGCGCCAACCTTGACTCCACCGACATCACGCTAGCCGACAACCTCGACTCTACTGACGACTTGGTACCTTCTTTACAGGTATTTTTGCCTGTTTTATTCGCTTAATCTAACATTATAACAACTAAAAACAACAGCAGCATGACTGACTACGACGTAGTCAGCGTAGTCGGTAGTGTTCGATGCACTACGGCGTAGTGGGCGTGGTCGGGTTCCCTGATCGACTACGGCGTAGTCAGTCCTTCCATGCTACGGCGTAGTCTAGACCCCGACTACACCATAGTCAGCGTAGTCATGAGCGTAGCCGCTTTAATAACGATTTTTGTTTTTCATGAATTCAAAATTAAATTAATCAATTATTAGTTATTTAAATTACCACTATAGTAGAATTAAAATAGTTGAATACTGGCTTAAATAATTATATATTAATTCGCACATAAATAACTAACAGCATTTACTGCAACTAAAAAACCTACTTAATTACCTCTTAGCAAATATGTTTCTGTTAGTTTGTTTTGATTCCATTAGTAATATATATAAAAAACAACGATGACGCGCATGACTCACTGTCATGTCATTAAAACGTTAAAAACAACGTCGACTAAAGACATCCCCGAGATGATCGGCGCGAGAGAATGTATAGAATGTTTGTTGCTTCATTTACGGTTGTTATAATGTGCGAAATATGGACGTTTCAGTTGAACGAGTTCACAAACGACATACTTCTGGACGACGTGCAATCGCTCATAAACTCGACGCCGAGCAAGCCCGACAACGTGCTGACGTGGCTGTAGGGGGCGCGGGCGCAACTCGGGCGCGGCTCGTGCACACCATGCTTACAAACTTTCAAATTAGGTATTATATGTTTAGCGTACTTACCGCTTGAATGACGTCGACCGCTATAACAGTGTCGGTGACAAAACGGTAACGATGGTGTAAATTTCACTTTGAAAATGACAATTATAGCATAACATGTGTAATGACTGATGTGGGATTTTGTGTGCTTATGATTTAGGATAGTTAAATACTTTCAGAACCAGTTCGATGACTTCCACTAGAGCAGAAACACCGATGCGGAATAATGCACTTGTTGAAATCGTTTTTTAGTTCAAAATGTAATTTCGAAACTAGTCCGCATCGGTGTAGGTATTCCGTACTATATCTGCTCGCTTTTATGCAGAATTGGTTTTATATCTGTCTCAGCATTTATTCGATTGAGATGGGAATACAAAATTGTGTGAGTTAAATAAGTGTTTCTACTTCGTTGTGGTGATACAAAGTCAGACATACAAGATACCACATCTTGTATGTCTGACTTTACAACACATACTCATCGCAATTATTGACTTCCACTCCTAAGTATTGTAAATTAGTGCCTTTTCACCCATAGTAAGCGCAGAAACGCTAAAGTAACGTAAGGAAATAGTAATAAACTTTGTCTTTTTAAGTGAGCTATGCAATTATGGTGCTCAGATTCTAAAACGTTTCACCCAGTTCAAGTAAGAGATGAGCTACGAAAACCAAGCCAAGTATCGCGAATCAGTAGAGCAAGACTATCACGAATGGCTAGTCATTGACGTTAGGTACGAGTGTACGCGTGTGCAGGTGTACAGTGACGACGCCGGCACGTCTCGGCGCGCGGTGGCTGCAAGCCTTCTTTCATAGCAGAAAGTAGTTGCATTGCAACGCAATCATTCGTGAACTAGGTTTCCCATATTCTTTTCATAGAGACTATCGGAAATCGTATTCTATAAATCGACAAACAAACAATATTTTATGATATATTTTAAAATTAAGATTGTGATAACATCTTGATGTAACAGTGCCTTATTGTGCCTTGATAAAAAATATTTATTGTTGTAATAATTTAGATAATGTTGAGATATTTTTACAATTTTCTATTGTCGAATTATTGATGTAATAGTGATTTGACAGAATATAAACTACTTATGTACTTGTAGAACGTTGTTTGTCAACTTACACCGTCCTTGTGAATTTTCGAGATTATGAATAGACGTTAAGTTTTAATAGTTAATCATGAAGTAGGTAATAATGTTGGCAACTATTATGTTTACTAATTATAGTTGGGTTGTAAGTGAACAATGCGACTACCTAAGCAATATTCAAGTGTATGGGTGCAGCTAGCTAGCTAATTTTAGGGGAGTAATTGGAGCTCGAAATTTTGCCTCTAAGTGCCTTACTTAAACTACATATGTTATTTTCTGATATTATGGAATTTATTGAAATAATAACATTGTTAACTGCCTCCGAGCAGACTCTACTATTGGTGCCAACAAAGTAAAAAATCTATTTTCGATAACTGTTGTGTAATTAGTATTACTCCATTATGTTTAGTAATCAATTCATCAAATCATCGTTCATATTATTATATCAACAATTCAAAATATTTCAAAAAAAAAATTAAGCCCACCTAGTCTTTAGATTTTTGTATGAGTGTATTGAATTCAGCTAGTTGGATTGAATAATATGATAATGGAATTAGGCCTTTAATAATCAAATGCTACATTGAAAACTTTGCCATATTAGTAAAAGTACTATTATTCTTATAAGACTTTAATGTAATCTTCAGTTACGACGCATAGCAATAAATAGCATCTGTGTAACTATTGTAATTAGACATAACGGTGCTGGGTTGATGATACATTTAATTTTGTATTCTGTAGATCCATTTGTTGTATACTTTATATTTGTATCTGTCGTGTATTAATTCTAAGAGTCCGTAAGTTTGGATGCTTCTCATATTGTTCGGTTCATTATTCTTCACTCGCTCCCTCCGCGTTGTGTTCGGTCGGTGGGAAAGGGTGATAGCGGTCGAACATACTCACGCAGTCGTTCCCAGTGCCGCCCGCGCGACACGTCGACACACATTCCAAGTTACAGTAGCGGCGCCGGCGCCGAGCACGAGGCGAGCCCTGCCCCTCGCTACACAATAATATTCAGAACAATATCTCAAGTGAAAACTGTAATCAATTATTTCTAAGTTATAGCCTTTATGAAAAACATATCTTTTCAGTCTGATAACAGATGCAAGTTTTCTATGTAGTGTATGTAACAACATGTATCAATGTTAAAACAATGAAATTACGTGTTATTAATTTACTATAATTTCATTGTAAATAATTAGATATTCTTATAATGAATTAAATAAATATTTGTTTTAATACCTATTATATATTTCACTTCCCATTGTTTTAATAGATTCAATAACACGATGAAATTTTACAGTTCAGTTCTGGGTGGTGTTATCTGTTGAAAAAAAAGTAAAGTCTGAGAAACGTTTAAATTATTTATTTGTTAAAAATAACAAGCAGCGCAATCATGCTTTCTGTTGAAATAAATATATTATGTACAATATACTAGATGTTATCATGCTCGTGCCAACACCCCTTCAGTTTCTTGCCACCTGTCAAAACGTAAGTTTATGTAAGGGTTTTGTACAAATGTTAGTATTACGTTTTTAATAAATCAGTTGGCAGAGGAACAGTCAAGACAAGACAGATAGAAAGGTGACAGTTCAAGCAGGAAACACCATGGAAACACTGGCTAACAAGGGCTGATTTCACCAAAGAAATTGAACGCGCTCTTAAACGTAGAACGTAAATCAGTATACATAAACTACGTTTAAGAGCGTTTCAGTGTCATAATTTTTCTATTGAATATTGACACTGACAGCTCTTGAATGCGTTTTAGATGTGCTGAACGCGTTTGGTAACATTGATGAAATCGGCCCTAAGACATGCTGTTTTAAAACTGAGTTCAAGAAAGTCATCATGCTTTCGACTATTTGATCATAAATCAACAGTAGGAACGTAGAAGGTACTTTTGTATAAAAGTAGATAATTTATTTGTCACAAGTACAAACAACATCAAGAAAAGAAAATTAAGTATTAAGCAATGGTTACCATTCTAACAGGCATTATGTTCGACAAAACATATTCCATTTTTTTTTTTTTAGATCTAGGGATGCATTAAATTGGGATGATGACTAATAGTGCCTGAGGCCTGAGGTAGGTTTATTTAAAATCTTTTATTACAGGTCACCAAAAATTCAGTTTCTCTTGAAGGATAGCATTTAAATCTAGTAATTTATTCAGTACGCAACTGAATCTGGACTGTTATGTGCAAGGACTAGGGGCGAATTCGATCAACACTTATTTCTGTGGAATATGGACACTGACAGCTCTTCAACGCGGTTTAGATGTGCTAATCGCGTTCAGTTTCATCAGTGAAATTGGCACTTAGGTTTCTTTGCTAACTAAAATAATATAGGAAAATAGCCATCGATTAATATCTGCAAGCGAGGTCACAATGTTATGCGCTGTCTGAAAGGCAAACTCCTGTCAGGTGATTTGACTGACTGTTGTTATTTTATTCAGCCAATCACAGCAAATATGTATGTTTGAAAATCTGCTGATAGCAAATTTTTGTCTACAGTCCGTTCAGTTATTTTACCTCTCACAGTTAGTTTGCATCACTGCCAAAATCACAGTGATATCTAAGACCGTTCAAATAAGGTTGCCGTTTGCTTGCTGCCATTGACAAGTCTGTCAAATTCACAATGATCTTTATACTCGTTATTATAAGGTTACTTTTGGGTGCTGCTATCAGAGATAAAATGACTGAATGGACTGCAGATTGCATTTGCCTTTGAGAAACTGGCAGTAAAAGAAGTATCCTCTAAAATGTGGCGGTAGCTTTAGCTGGGTTTACAGTTAGTTCTTACAGCAGGATCCTTGAAGCGAGCGTCTTGCGGCAGCTCGCGGTTAGCGATCAGCTCCTTGTAGTATTCAGCCGACAGCTTCGGTGTGCGCGGGCGAGCCGGGTCCGTGATGTTAACGTGGTAGAAGCCGAAACGCTCGCTAGAAAAGTAAAATATATTTCTTATGACCGTAAAGCAAATGGGAATCATCACTTTGATGTGGTAACTTTATGTGTTAGGGCTTATGGACACAAACAAGGCGTACCTCATTTAATTTTTTGGCTACAAAAAGACCTTAAAGAGACTGGGTTCTATTCAAACCGTCGGCCTAGACGGTCGTCTCCGCTCTACACGGCACAAAAGTGGAATACGTGCGTTCCCGATTTCCAGTCTGCGGTTGAAGAGCACGGATACGTCCCCGAGCTAGCTAGCCTGATGAAATGGTTCCTTATATTTCAGACATATATGACGCGCTGCTCCTGAACAGTTGTCTAACCGTAATCTCGCGATTTCTCCGCGTTCACCACAATTCCGTTATCTCAGAAATTATGTATCAAAGCAAAGCTCTACAAACCCTAGTCAGTGAAATTGTTAGGAAGTCGGCTATCTGGTTATATAGGGTTAAATACAGGTTTGAGGGTGAGATGAGTGACTGTTGTTCAGAAGCAATTTTTTTATAAAAGCTGTTGCTTCTATAATATCAATGCATTGTTTCCAAAAGTTTGTATGTTGTAGTAATAAGCTAACAGATTGCGCGTCAGGTAGACGAACCGAGGGCGACAAAAAAAAGGCAAGGGTCAGAAATGGTCGGTCCCAGTGCTGTAGTGTTCCAAAGTTTAAAAGAGCAGCAAAAACATTTTTTGTGAGTGCCTATTCTCCTTTTGGATATTTCTAAAAACAACATTTGAGTTTCGAAGGATAACTCAAGACTTCAAATATTACGACAAGGGATTCAATTACAAAAACCGGAAACGGTTAGTAGCGAGACCTCAGACGAAGACACTGAAAAGTGAGAAAAGCAACATTTATTACAGCAGAGCAGTGACAACGAAAGAGCGGAGAAAACAGTTGAACCGAGCTATAAGATTCACCAGTAACGCTCGACCAGAATCAACCCGGCTGCGACGTCGTTAAAAGATGCCTCACATAGATAAATGCCACCCGTCTCTCCACTAGTCCAATGCTTACGCTAGGGCGCATACTCCGAAGGCTCAAAATCCCTCCTTTCCTAAGGGCACGTCTTCCCTACCATTAAAGCGCCCCCCGGTCTACTTCTCGATATGCAATGGTCTTTGTAGCACCATGAAGTATGAGGCTTCAGGGGCAAGTGCATTCTTATTGGGGTTAATTCGATTAATCGAGTCTGGTCAAACCACGCTGAGGCCGGTGCATTTCATTCATTCATTTATACAAAAGACCTAAAAGAGACTGAGGTCGTTATCACCTTTGAAAAAAAAGAAACCAAAAAAACTAACATGCACTATGTTAGATAGTTGGTGCTGTCACACTGGGCAAGTAACTTTATAGTCCGGTTTTGGAAATCAAAAAAGTAAGCCATTAGAAATGACTGGAGAATTTGTAAATCAAGTAACTTACGAGAATCCAGCCCTCCATTCGAAGTTGTCCATGAGAGTCCATGCCGTGTACCCGAGGACTTTGACGCCATCGTCGTAGATCACGTTCAGGATCTCGCTCAGGTAATCCTGGAATTAACGAAATATATGTAGAACGAAAGATAAGTAGTTTTATTTAAAAAACAGGGAGAGACCCCACTTCTACACTTGCGAATGGGAAAACTAGACCAACGGAGTAGTCAGAAGATGTTTTTGTCACAAAATATTTGAATAAAGTTCATTACTTACATTGAAATAGCTGATGCGGCCATAATCGAGCAAAGTACCACGGTCAGAGAAACCGTTTTCTGTGATGTAAATCGGTGGGTCGTTATATGAGCTCTTGCACCAACGCAGCAGGTTAGCGAAGCCAGTTGGTACTACCTGATGGTGATACATAAGATAAGTGAGTTACACACTTGCTGTACATGAATAAAAAAAGAGAGCTACTGGCCTTTTGGATATTTTATGTTGTTTCAAGTTACGGGCACAAGTCACAATCATTTAAGACTGCGAAATAGAAAAAAAAAAAGAATTTACTCTGAGCCATTCCGAAGCAGAGTCGCCGCCGACTTCCATGGTAGTAACTGCACCGATGTCCTTCAACCATGAAGGTGACTTTGCGATAGGATCGACTCCAGCTCCAGTGATCAGATGCGTGGTGTAGTGGTTGATGCCCAGGAAGTCGGATGTACCCTTGATCCTCTGGGTCCAGTAATCGTCGAACTGCTCAAGACGTGGCTTCAAGAGACCTTCAGCTGCGCTTTGACGGGCTACATTCCCTACCATCACTGCAGGGTATCCACCCTCAGCCGTGAAAATTGGGTGCGCAAACCAACCGAACTAAACATATAAACAATCATTAGTTGCTGACGTAAAAATTAAAGCAAACTAAATTTAAAATGCACTGTATTATCTACTTACTTTAAATTGATTAGCAACTTCAGCGAGCGCCACCTGTTCTTCATTTTCCGGGTCGCTGGGTTCATACCAGATGGAATTGATGGAAATCATGATCCTGCCATTTTGAGAAGGGCGGTATTTCTCGTTGTACAAGTGGTAGGATTCAGCGTGGGACTTCAGCAGGTTGTCACTGCATAAGTAGTTACCAACACCGTGGCTGTCGACCGCTGGTGCTTTCTTGTCGTCACCATAAGCATCTTCGCAGATCTCATAAGGTTCGTTGAACGTGATCCAAGACTTAATTTTGGTTCCGAACTCTTTGTAGCATAAGTCAGCGTAATCCCGGAAGTAATCAATCATCTTGGGGTTCGTCCAACCTCCTAGATCTTGGAGGGTTTGGGGCAAATCCCAGTGGAACAGGGTGACCTGCAACCGAACAAATGTTTTATCTTTTGAAAAATATTACCGTCATCAGTGCTACTTGATGTTGATTTGTGATCATAATCAGTCATAATATTATTTTTTATTCAAGTTAAAAAAAATGTAAAGCTAAAGTTTTTTTCATTTCTTCTCAAATCGCTTTAAAATTTTTTTTACGTCCAGCTCAGCTTGTATTTAATAAATGTTTAATAGTAACAGAATAGTCTATTTTCGGGAAGTTTCTGGATGTTTGTGTGAATATTCAATAGTGAAGGATAAAATAACAGTTTTACAATGAACTTACAAGTGGCTCGATGTTTTTCTCGGCCAAAGCATCAAGGAGGTCGTTGTAATAGCGAATACCGTCAGGGTTGACTTCATCAATGCGGCCGGTTGGCAGGATGCGGGCCCATGAAAGGGAGAACCTGTAGAAGTCCACTCCGAGGTATGCCAGCTCCTCCACATCCTCCTGGTAACGGTAGTAGGACTCGCAGGCAATGTCGCCGTTGGTACCGTCAATTATCATCTCAGGACGCGAGTGCGACAAGCGATCCCAGACGTTTTCAGATTTTCCTGAAAACATCAACAACGTCTGGTTTTATTATTGAATATTTACAAGAGTATACTGTACTATAGAAAAGACTAGGCCGAATGTAGTATAATAGGGAATCCGTGTTACGTGGAAAATGTTTTGCATATTTTAAGATTATTTACGTATTTATCTCACCTCACAATCTGAATCAGGTCATAGACCTATTCCACCTCGAGTTAGGGTCGTTAACCATAGGAGATGTAATATATATTATATTATGTTAGTATATTTTATTTGACAAATACCTATCTACTGTTTTTCCTGTGGTCGTTTAATCCCATCTCGTATTTGTGCAGATAAAAATTGATTGAGTATCTGTCGAGAATTCGAGATATCATCGTAATTCTACTTCAAGATAACTATGATCTTGTCATAACTATGATGTTATGCGATCCTCTTCTAGGAGTTTAACTTAGGATACCTTAATGATATTCATTTTACGATGCGGTTTGAAGGGGTTTGCTACTGAAAGTGGGGACACTTGAGGCACGTTTTATCTGGCCATGGGGTGGTGGTTGTAATGCAGTGACACATCTCATGCTGAGGGTGTGGGGGTGCAGCCTACGAGGTATTACACTACAACTAACTGAAGACCAAAGAAATATCTATAATTAGAATAAAAGATTGCCTAAAGTAAAATTAGATTCAGTCGAGCACTTACCACTGACATTCCACGCTCCCTCGATCTGATGGGCTGCTGTCGCAACGCCAAACGTGAACCCTTCAGGGAATTTCGTGTATGCGATACTCCTGTAACATTACATAATGCTGCTTATTTATTTGCAATTATAAAACTTATAAACATAACATCCCACTTGTATTTCCGGAAGGGGATGGCAGAGGAATAGGTTAGTACATCTAAGTAGTACCTACACCCAGACTTCGCCTATTTAATAGAGGTTAATTCTTTAACCATAAATCGGGCTCAAATCCAAACTTCGGGCTGCTACTGAAAAATTCTTGATGCAAAACACAAACGTTCAGCAGCCGCGGTTGAACTTTTGACTAACGATGCAGTCTCAAATAATTATGCTTTCTCGGTGCTGTTACTATTGAACTTAGATCAAATAAAAGTATAACCTACCAATGTACGAATGCATATAGACGTGACAGTATTAATAATGTAACATTTGTATGTCCTACTTGTTGTAACGACCCATTGGTCCGGTCACGGTATGGCCATGGGTAATGTCAAGGGTAGCATTTGCACAAGGATAATAACACACAACTTTTGTCTGTGTGTGATAATGCGCACTGTTCAGTCAGTCAGCTGAACTGTTCATCAATGCTTTGCCGGTAGATAACGGTATGAAATTAAGGTTCATGTAATGGTTGGGGCCAGCTCTTAGATTTTTGATAATTTCAATTGTCCATTATAAGACTGTTAATGTTTGAGACGAAGAAAATGCAGCAAACGTTGTCGATTTTGTCGGAGATAGACCTAGTTATCTATCATATCTGATGTTACATCGGGCAGGTACTTACGGTATCTGAGGACTTTATGCTCTAAGAATATAAGATAGAATTGATAGACGGCCGTATATAAATACACAAAGGTAGATACAGCGCAACTTTACGTCCCCAAAGTGCTTTTATGGCGAAAAGTCAAGAAGATTAACTCTGTAGGTAGGTATATATTTTTGAGGTTATTAGTTGGTACCTATTAGATATCTCTACATATACAGAGTTCAACATAATCATTAACTGCAGCCGTTTTCGTCCAGATTTATTACTTTGAAAATCATTCTTTCTTCCCTGTTTTTTGGCAATATTATCCAGTAGCGTAATTAAGTACCATCAATCACAATTTTAATCATTTTGAAAGATATTGCTAATCCATAGCTTCCTAAGTTCGAAAAAAATGTCTCCTCAACAACGTAAACCACGCGAGGAATGTTGTTGAACTACCAAAATGAAAGCCATTCCTACTGTTAGTGTGTAACGCAATTATCCCGCAGGTCTACAAAGCAAACTAAAGTTCCTATTATATGGCAACTCTAAGATTTAGTCAATTCGCTGCGCAGGCGATAAGGTACGTATATAATAACAATGACTAATTTACAACAATCGAATTTTCTACAAGCGATAACGAAAGTTGCAAGTGTCAATGTCCTTACACCGGTAAGTTTTTTTAGGAAACCGATTTTAATCAGGTCAGTTGGCAATGAAAATAATAGAAACTAAGTATTAACTACAAAATACATACATTGATTGTATAAAATGACGATAGACTCGGATTTTTTTGTAGCCATTGAATATAGGTCAAGTTATTCCTCTGGTTTGGTAAGCCTCTGCTTCTATCATAGTTATATATCAGGGACGCGACATGATGCTAAGATTTAATTTTATTAAATTAATTGAATTGAACAGATTGAATTTCGAAACCCGGCCTTTTCGCTTGAATGGACTAAGTAGGCTAATTCGAACGAAGGGCCAGCATAATAAAGGTGTTTGATCACACTGTTTTAGGGCAACCTTCTATTAATTTTATCCGTCCAGAAGTTTAAAAACATACTAGCTTTTGCCCACGGCTTCGCCTGTGTGGATGCCGGAAAATATCCGAGAACGGGAAACAGACACAGTTACTTTCGAATATATAATATTAAGTATGGATGGATTAAAATAAAATAAAATACTATGTTATGTATTGGCAATATAGTGTCTACCTGCTGGAAAGTGAACCCCAGAACCTAAGAAGAACAAGTAACAGTAAATTGTAGAAGGTTACATGATTTCTACTTCGATGTCTTACTATCGGCTTAACAAGCTACTGCTTATAAATTGATGTTCAAACGATTAAAATTCAAGAGGTGCAACGCGGTCATCACTAAATAGAGTGCGAATCTGTTAAAGCTAAATGACCTTCGAGATAAAATTACATACCTACAATTGGCGAATTGTTTTATCACTCAAAGTTGTTTGATTGTATTAATAGGTATTAATCAAGTGCTGTGAATTATTACGGCAGTAAAAATAAACAAACTTACGAGTGGCACAGCGCCAGAAGCCCGATAATGGTCCAAGTAGTCATCGCCATAATTCCGTGTAGCGCCGTCGACCTCTTGCGACGAACTGCTGTGATACACCCACCAAAACGGGTTAGCTTGACAACTAGTCAAGTGCCCCGAGAATCTTTGTCGGTGAGATAATTCAAGTACCAATAATCTGCAGATAGTTCATTGGGTGTGGTACTCACTTACAAGGGATTAACGCGTTTGATCATACCCAAGTTTCTGTAGTAAGAAAAGATGAGTAGGAGGATCTCTTACGTAGAAACGGGAGCACTTTAGTCACAACAAACTGAAGAAACATAATCTTCATGTATTAGCAGCGAGAACCTTATTGACGTAGATTATGTCGTTTTGTGAGAGTAACACTGTAATTATTTTATTAATCACTCGTTTTTGATGGATCGCAAAACAAACGTGTTTAACGATAATGAAGTTTTAGGTTCTAAAATCTTCCTTAGGTACTTCACATTTGGATACCTATCTTAAAACACCCTAGTGTTTTAAGACACTGGCACGAAGAACTATAGGTAGCGGCAAATTGCGTAAACTTTGGTAAATTTTGACGACTTTTCATGGAGATTTTTCTAATGATACTGAGAGTTTCTTAAACAAGCGAGTTAATAATGGCTTTACAGCTGCATAAGAAAGGAAAATGTTTGCGTAATTTTCTTTTGTACATGTCGGGGATTGTTTATCTACACTCGGCAGTTTTCCTTTGACCATAAGTATTACTTGGAGCAGTGCAGCAGTGCACCACGCACTGCTGCACTGCTCCAAGTCTGATGATCTTAATTTTGTAACTCAACTTATCGCTGTTGTTAGGCCCGAAATTCAACAAAGAATCGATTCATGCGTAAGTATATACTTATCTAAAGTAGACATTTTGTTTCATTGTTCCCATTGAAAATTTAGCTTGCTAATTAGTTTTTGAATGGTCCTCTTTAATGGCTTCCATTAGTTCCAATGTTTTAAAGCTAACCTAATTAATGTTTTATTGATGACTATTTAAATCATACCTTGAGTTTGAAACACTAAAACTCAATGCATAATTTAAAGGAGTAGGTGGGTCATACGTAATTGAATTGGTACCTAAGAATAGTTGAGTAGGTATAATTTTCAAGCAGTCTTCTGTTTTATTAAAACTCAACTTTAAACTAAGTATCAGTTTCTTTAAAATTATATAATTCGCTGACTTTACTGACATAAACTTCCTAATTGAAGCACGAGCAATAAAATAAATATTAGCATCAATGTACTTTATTACCAAATAATGTTCATCAAACTGGCAGAAACTTCGAATAAACCTACTTAGTTGATTTCTTCACCTAATTCATTAAATGTTTGATAGGTAAGTAATTGGTCCCAAAGACAAAGTTTTTTTTCCTGAGTACTATAACCCCTGGAAAGAATTAAGACGATTTTTATTGGACTTTACAGATCTAGGCTTCATCGAGTAGTCCCTGCATGACGCACAGGTAGTCGATAGAGGTGGCCAGCGAGTGTGTGAGCAGGATTCCGCGCGTCAGCACCTCTCGCACCTTCCACACGTCGTGTGCACTGCACGGCCAGAACGCCGCGGTCATCGCCCTCTTCGCTATCGCAGACGGCATGAACCGCCAAGGCTGGTCCAGCCACCAGCTGTGAAAGTGGGGTTTCTTTGTGAAGACGATAACTTTTGATTATAACGCTGCTTTCGGTGATTAAAATGACTTTAGTCATGATACGCATGATTTAATAATATGACCCGTTCATTTAGGCTTCATCAACAATGGAAAGATTTAGGGTCGATTTTCTTAATTTTTATATAAGTTTTATCTGAGGAATAAAAGTTTCGGTTTTAAGACTTCGGTATAGAAAAAATGTCATTCCCCCATTTCTATTCAGAAGATAAAAATATCTGACAATTGAAAAAACGGCTGTTAGAGAAGTGATCCATCCGAACTTGAAAAATGAACTTCCTTTACACTACATTTAAAACTCAGTACTTACCTCATGAAAAGGCTTTCATACGTAAAGTAGGTGATGGCGACGACAAACAAGGGGTAGATGAGGGGCAGCACGACGAGGAGGCATAGGATGAGCGTTCCGATGAGTTTGAGGAAGGTGGGGAATGGCGCGCCGTACCGCCAGAGGGAGCGCACGTCGCACGCGAACTCCCGGGCCAGAACACGCACGCGACCCAGTCTCGACGCTGAGCGTAGCTGCTGGAGACACTAGTTACTAAATTGACTCCTGTTGGCTTTCAGCAATCCATTAAAACCGGTTTTGACGTACGGATCCATAAACATTACGCGTGGAAAGGAAATCGTTTTGATGATGCCCTCTCTCCCTCGCCACATTTACATATTTGCTAAATCCTTGAAAGTTATAATGGAAGATGATGAAAATGGTTAAATTTTGTTAGGTATGAGGCTAGCCACGAATGCTACGCTAGACGCTACGCCAGTCATTGCTTAGTTTCATCTAATTTTGTAAACATAAATAGAGATTATGTAAAAGAAATTAGCCTGAGGCAAAAGAGATTTAAAAAACTGACATTCTAAGCCTCATCAACCGTGACCGTGACCGTGTGGACCGTGAGGTGGATTTTTGATCGTCAAAGTCGGGATCAAAAATCCACCTCACGGTCCACAGAAACGCTACTTCTTCCACTCGACTTGACAGAATAGACACTGAACACTTCTTCACGTCTTCCAGGACTTGGAGTAGCATAAAGCTCTCCAAGGAGAATTGATCTCCTGCTGAGCATCGTTTCTTCTATTATATTTATCTATCTCTTAGCATCTATCTATCTATGTCTATCTACTAGAGACTGATGCTGATCATACTTCAACCATAAAAACTTTATTTGATCTGCGATATGGTTTCATGCTAATTTTCTTGACATAAAATCATTTGTGCAAGCAGCATTTTTGCGCAGATGTAATGTTCTTTGTTTGATTTGGTGATTTATCCATTTTTCTTTTTATTTGATATTATATTTTTTTGTTACATACCACAGCCACACTGATTGATTTGTCAAACATTTACACCACTGTTGACGCTTCAGTTGACGTTTAGTTGCCTTTGACCAAAACGTTTTCTTTTGTAAGAAGATCGGCCATATATATAAATATACTTATATAATGGCCGATTGCAACTGTTGTAGAAACTCTTCTCAAAACTCTTAGTTTCTCTCCGTTTTCACGTTACGTCTGTACGTTAAGAAGCCGTTTTGTACATCGAAGTCCTACGTGAAATGTGTTTCTGCGATGAACGAAATTTATACGCGAATAAGGACGCTTCTGACGTTCAAATCAAATTAAATCAAATGAATATTTATTTCTCTTCCAGAAATCCTTTGTGAGAGACTGGTATCTGCACTAGGAAAAACCTGTCACACAGATAACCAGACCCCTTCAAAAAAAAAAAAAGTCTTAAAGTCTTAAAATCTTAAAGATAATATTAACAAATTATGTGAACCTTTGATAGGAGAAAACCTTTGTTAGGGTTATTTGTAAACAAAAAAATATAGAAAAAAAAAAACAAAATTAACAGTTATTCAAATTTTGAGTAGTGTGGTGTGGTGTGGTGTTTTGTGGCGTAGTGTGGTGTGGCGTGGTGTGGTGCGGTGTGGTGCGGTGTGGTGTGGTGTGATGTGGTGTGGTGTGGTGTGGTATGGTGTGGTGTGGTGTGGTGTGGTATGGTGTGGTGTGGTGTGGTGTGTTGCGGTGTGGTGTGGCGTGGTGAAGTGTGGTGTGGTGTGACGTAGTGTAGTTGGGTATCGTGTAGTGTGGTGTGATGTGATGGGTAGGCTGTAAACCAGTCATCTATCTCAGAACAATTAGGAGGCTTTCAGTAGTATCGTAATCAAGGTTTAGTAGATACGTGGTCAGAACTTGTTTACACTTTGCTTTAGTAAGAGGGTATATTTTTAAGATTGAGTTTATTTTATTGTATAAATAGCTGCCAAGGAAACAAAAGTTGCGGTGCGAAAGACTACTTTTACACACTTGGGTAGAACATACATTTGTCTTAATGCGTTTATGAGCGTGCAAGGATGAGTTGTAGTTCAAAGAAGAATGTTTAAGCAAGATTGTTTGAACGATAAACAGTTGTCGAACAGTAAGAACCTGTCGTGGAGTTCAGAGGTAGGGTGAAAAAACGGTAAAGCATGGGCCACCTTGAGCACTGCTCTTTGTGCTCGCACGATTTTAATCATGCACGACTTAGGGGCTCCACCCCAAACAGTGATGCAATAGTTTAGTACAGATTGACAAAGTGCAAAGTATACTGTTTTAAGAACCTTCGCACCTGCAACCCGCCGTAGGCTTTTAAAAATGACGATAAGCTTCCTAATTATTTTTAATTAAAGTTAAGGTTTTTGTCTATAGTTACACCGAGGTACTTGTGAGAGTCTACTTTTTCGAGTTTTGGGCATGAGCACAAGTAGGAAGAGCTGTCATTACATGAGTGGGCCTTGATGGTTAATAAGTATCTCCATAGAAAAGAAGAGCCGTGTCATCCACGAAAGTAATAATCTTGCCGTTATTAAGTTTTAACTGGCAGAGGTCATTGATAAAAATTAAAAAGAGGGTAGGCACTAAAATACTCCCCTGGGGAATACCGATATCGACTTCGCAGTCATCACTCAACCACTCATCAACAACAACACGTTGAGCTCTCCCATTCAGGTAACTTTCAAATAATTTTAGCTGTTCGCCACGAATTCCGAGGTGTTCAAGCTTCTTCAGTAAGAGTGGCGCAGAGACGGTGTCAAAAGCCTTCGCCAAGTCTAGGAAAATCGTAAGAACCTTTTTCTTGTCATCCAACCTAGAAACTGTGGTATCAGTAAGGTTATGTACGCCATCCCTTGTTGATCTGCCTTTACGAAAACCATGCTGATTGTCAGATAAAAGTTTGTTTGTTTCTAAAGAGTTTGTTAATTGCTTGTTAATTTCTTTCTCAAGAATTTTGGATAGTGTAGGCAAAATGGATATTAGACGGTAGTTATTGACACAGTCTCTGCTACCAGACTTGTGAATTGGATGAACTAGGGATTTCTTGAGATCCGAGGGAAATTCACCCGTGGAAAGGCAGATGTTGCAAATAAACGTGATAGGATCAGATAAATAGATTACAGTATCTTTTAATTAATTCACTAGGAACGTCATCACACTTTACAGCACACGTGGTTTTAAGAGATGCTATGATGATTTTGATCTCATCCACATCAGTGGGCAGGAGGACAAAAGAGAAGAGACAAGGAGGCACAGAAGAAGTCTGGTATGAGTCAGGGTCAAACCTTGTGATAGATCCAGCTAAAGTCTTACCAATTCTCAGAAAGAATTGATTGATATCATTGACAGAGTTTTTGGGGTGTTTTGGATAAATCAGCTCCATGGGTGGATTTTTCTGTTTGGTGGTGTAGGTAATTGTTTTGATGGTGTCCCATAATTTCTTAGTGTTGCCTTGACATTTAAAGAGTTCAGCTTTATCATGCTCTTGTTTAACTTTTTTTAGAATGTCATTACAAAAATTACGATAACGTGTATAGGTCATTTTTGTAACTTCGTTATTAGGATGCTTTTTAGATTTGAGATGAAGATTGTCTCGATTACGCATACATCGTAGTAGCCCAGGAGTAATCCATGGCTTAATTAATCGCTTACGTCTCGGAATGGTGATATTTTTAGTACAAGTAATCATCAAAATGGTTAGGGTCCTAAGGAAGAAAGATACAGCATCAGTAGCCTTTAACTAAAGAGTAAATACTGTCAAAATCCGTAGTTTAAATTTTTTCATCCAGGGATGGATAATGAATACGTCTTATTGCTTTTGGAAGATGGTGCGAGAAGCTTATATGTGAAAGGCTTATAATGACGCTGTAGTGGTCGGTTAGGGTTGTATGGGCAACAAAACATTTTACTGAAAGTTTTGTTTTCACAATTACGTGGTCTAAGCATGTTTGAGAATATGTAGGGATATAGTACGCAGGCAACATACCATGAGAGGCTAATAGATTAAGGTACATTTCTGCTCTTACATCTGAAGATGATGGCGTTATGTCTACATTAATATCGCCAGTGAGGAAAATATTTTTGTATGACGACAACGTTAGTAAAATATTGTTTAGTGATTCCAGAAATTTTGAAATATTTCATTCCCCCGGAGGACGATAAATACAGAGAACCACAGTTTGCAAGTTGGTAATGATAATCAGGCATTTGCCATCCACAAGCAATGGTTCTAATATCTTATAGGTAACGGTCGATTTATAATAAACAATAACGCCCTCGTTTTGTGTCCTGTTAGTGTGTGTGTTTGCAAACTGATAACCACTCATGAGTGGAATAAACGATGTCCGAGATATCCAACATTCCGTTACAACGATCACATCTCAGTCAACCTCTGATCGGTTGATGAGGGTTTGCAATCCTGAAAAATTACGATTAACACTTCTTATATTTTGTACAATAATGTTCAAAGGCGAATTCTCATTATAAATTAAATTGGAGCATTCATCAATATCACAAGTGCTGGATTGAGCGACCGTTAAATTCATCTAATTCATTATTTATTGATAATTGGGAATTATGATCGAATTTTACGTAAATGCATAAATGTTACTTTTATAAATAACTAGTGTAAATAAAAAGTTTTAATTAGTACACTTGTCTTGTCTTTTCATCGTAAAATAATAGGCTAACTGATTACGATGAAAGTCAACATTACATTTCGTGAAAGAGATCTTAGATTACATTTCGTGAGATTAGTTAACAAAACAACCTTGAGCTGTTTTTCAATAGAAGATTATTAGAATAAACACGATGTCAAACTACAGATGTTACCTATGTTTTAGACATGAGGTTGAGTTCAATAATCTTTATTTTTGAAAGCAGTCAGAAGAAGCAATCAGAATGAGAAGACGCAATGCAACAACGAAGTTACAAGTAGTAGATGAATATGGGGCTATACCCTATATTCATCTACTACTTGAAATTGGTTTGGGGGATTCTAAATACCTGATAGTAGGTACACGGGAAACTACCTTTTTGCATAACCCCGATAGTAAGAAAGTTTTGTCTAAGCTGTTACGACTCTCCTCCTCACTCTTTCATCCTTTTGCACAATTGAGGCATAACGCATTCAATGTCGAGTTGCTCTAAAGTTAAACGATATTCTTTACAACGGACTCTACAGTGGATAGGTACTATCCTACTTGTTTGCTTGCCATGCAATTTTTACCTATGATAGCTGACATGTACATAGGTATAAATTGCATGAACTATTGAACAATATGCATGACCAGAAACGACAATCAATAATGCTCGTTTTCTTGAATATAGCCTCGTGCGTCAATCAACCGATAGTGCAGTAATTAAGAGTGCTTTATTGTAATGGCGCCACTGGTAGTTAATCTAAGTAGGTTGGTTGTGTTATATGTATTAAGTTCTAGAACTATAGTTAGGAGCAGTCCGGGCGGCCATTTTTTATTTCTGTTCGTGTCTGACTTTTACTGACTAAAACCCACCTGTGCTCCTTCAGTTGCCTATGCCAGGGCCACGGTATATCTTTCGGATTTCCCGCGACCCTGAGGCATCGGCCCCATCGGACTCCGTCATTGTGTGCTGACATCTCTTTGAGGCTCGCGTGGAACGGCGGTGTTCCGCCCAAGCTGGGCAGACCTCCACCGTGTCCTCTGGGCGATCCACGCAATGGTGACACCCGGGCGTTTCCTCCCGCCTTATGTGAAACAGGAACCTCCCAAAACAACCGTGTCCGGTGAGGACCTATGTCAGGCGGAAGGTGAGGACGCCGTGGCGCCTCTCCAACCACTCCTGATGTCAAGGAGGGGACTTATCGCCGCTATTGTGGGGTGCCATTGCCGCTATTGTGGGGTGCCATTGCCGCTATTGTGGGGTGCCCAGCAATGGGTTGCGACAATCGCAACCCAGTGCTGGGCAGCGCCGGCTGTCTGACGCCATTAGGGAGGTCGGCGCGCAGCACCCAGTCTTAACCGATATCCCACAGAAGCGGCCCCATGACCAATCCTCGCGGGATACCGCACGACATCTCTCGCCGGTTCCACTCTCCCTGGTGACCGAAGTAGATGACAGAGGTAGGTCGGCATCCGGTGATACCGAAATGAGCCCGCGAGGCCTAAGCTGACCTTTGCATTTGTGTGAGGGCACACAGTGACATTAACGACAGGTCTTTTGCTTGGCAATCGGCCAATCGGAAAATCGGCCTGAGGCGCTGTGCGATCGTGCGATCACATTGGTGCGATTGGTAGTCACTCACACTAATGCAAATGCAAAGCTCAGCTTGGACCTCGCGGACAGTATGTACTAGCGTCCGTAGAACAGTGGGGAAAACTAAGTGCACAATAGTTATTGTATGTTAACGGGGTAAAACGAATTTTCCTGTTTTATAATCAACTTTAAATCGTCAAATTGGTTGGTGGGTTCATATGTATACGCCGTAGGAACATATTTTTTCAGGACTAATAAATAGTCCTGAAAAAATATGTTATAGAAACATCCTTGCTTTTTTTATTAACGGTCAAAACACGATTTTTGAAAAAAATACGAAACAGGGTCGAATTCAAAACCGTTTTTCGTCTCATTTCCTAATTACAGCAAAATAATATGAAAATTGTATGTACCATGAGGTAGTCGCGTTTAAGAGAAAATCTAAGGCATCATCCTAATAGAACGCGAATGCGCGATCATCGCTCGAGTAAGCGATGCGTACGCACGATGGTCGTAGTCGCGGGCGAAGTGCTAGTAACTAATATAATTATAAGAACAAATTTTTTTCAAGACTGTCCATGCAGTTTCTTGCCCTTTCTTCTCCATAGGTACCTACTACGCTTTGGAATGGGCAATGAAAAAGGAACTAACCCAAAACGTTTTTTTTCTACTTTCAGCCATGCCTAATAAGAGTGCCTGTAATTTTACATTGTTTTGTTTGAAGTGAACCCTCTTCCATGGTTCTACGGAGTAGATTTTGAACTGAACACCTCCTTATCAGCCCACTGTCAATGCCCTATAATGGCTTGGTCTAGACTTGTCCTGTTGTGGCATCTAATGATTATTATGTAAAAGCTAAGGGAGTTATTTGTGTTTGTGTTTATTTCTTCTTCACCTAATGTTCTTAATGTACTTGCTCACTGATGTGCCGGTAGAAAGGTAGCATGAATACCACAAACAAAAAGGACTAAAAAAATTCGCTCGGAGACTTATTACACCAAGATTAACCAAGAGGGGATGACACTGACAGCTCACGCCACGCAAGTATTCTCTGTGTGATTTTATAGAATCGACATGCTTGTCCCACGTCAGTTTCTTAACTTAAATTAAAGTTTTGCGAAAATAAAAATAAATGTTCTTTAAGTTAATATTTTTTATTAAATCTTTTCAAGTACTCTCCACTAGCCTCTATCCAAAGTTTCATGTGTTTTGAGTGCGGTGTGCGCAGGCGCGTTGTTTTGGTGGAGCTGTAGCCCGCGGAGCCCTGTTTTTGGTCGCTTGTTGCTCACAACAAAACTTCTGCCTAGCATTTGGTAGTATACCATTCAGCGTTGATGATTCTTTGGTTCCGTAAACGAATTGACACCAAGTAGCCAGTCAAATTTAAAAAGCTCGCGGTCAAAATCTTCCTTCCGCTTCTAGATCGCTTCACTTTGTTAGGCGTTGATTCGTTTTGAAACACCCAAACCGTCGACTGGCACTTCGTTTCTGGATCATATTGATAAATCTAAGACTCATCACGTGTAATGATGTCGTAAACACGCCGAGACGAGCCTGCTTCAAATTTGTTTATCATATTATGGCATCATTCCACCCGGGCCTGCTTCTGAGCATCGGTGAGGTTGTGCGGCACCCAGCGTGAAACTATCCTCCTCACGCGAAGATGCACGTATAGAATATCGTGAACCTGCAGTATGTGCTGAATCTCTTGATACGTAACTCGCCTATTGTCTTGGATTTCATTGTTCACTACTAGCACGTTTTCTTCCGCAACAGCCGTTAAAGGGCGACTACTTCTTTCTTCATCCCCCATAGTTAGTCGGCCACGCTTGAATTGGTTATACCAACGGTACACGGTTGCCACGGTTGGTAGACAGATCTTCATCCATGAATGCCATTTGAAGTCTATCGTACGATTCGTCCGGTTTCAGGCGACACTTGAAATCGTAAAAAACCATAGCGCGAAAATGATCTCGGCGCAGATCCATTTTTTTAAGAGACACGATAATTTAAATTAGCTAGCAAACAATGTGGAGGGAAATATTGAAATTGGAACGTACCTGTTTTTCCTTACAAATAATTATGTTTTCAAAATAGACTATAAAGTGGCCAGTCTCTCATACATAAAAAACAAAATCGCAATACTTTCTGAGTGGCCTGGTAATTAAATATTAATTTCATGCTCAAGGTTTTTAAAACTCAATGTGACATATTAGGCCTTAGTATTTCAAATATTCAGGTAATTAACATGAAGGTAACTCTACGAAGCTCTCCATAAAAATAATTTAAAAACAAAAAAAAAGCAGACCAGCTTTATGGTATCATATTTTTACATTGTCACCGAAGATATGTATGCCAAGTTTCAGTTTAATAGGATGTCAGGAAGTGCTTCAAAAATGGATGACAATGGGAGTTACTGGAAACACATGAAAAATCAACAATCGTAGTATAAATATTTAGGAAATAAAGAATGACAGAACAAACACATAAATAGTCATATCTTCACGGATAATCTTCATGGGATCATCCGATAGCTTTCTTTCAGAGCTAATGGAGGTAATGTTGTTTCTTCGCGAGAAAACATTTTGTCAGTGATTGTTTTGAATGTGCGGCGTCTACGCGGCCGTTGGGAGATGTCAACACGACCTCTACGAGACCTCTACCAAACGTCTACGCCGGAAAAAGAGTGTGCTGAAAAATAAAACCCTTCTAAAAGAGCAGACTGGACAGGTGTAAAGGGGGACGGGCAGTTTACTAAAACCGGACCGAACAATCGGTAATTTTGTTTATGTAACTGCCGCATGGTCAAGGATAGGCAGAACAGAGTGGCTACGCTGTCTTTTAATTTTACCTGAGCGTATGACCAAAATAAAGCATATCACAAAAAAATATTTATCACTAGTAAGACACCACAATTTACAAAAGTAACAGCCACATTTTTATAAAACATTCCTGTTTTTAATACATCTAGGAAACAGGATAGTTTATCGTCATTTTTTTTATAAATTGCCCGTTTTCTTGCTGACTATATTTTTTTCTCAAAATCTGCAGATAGTAGAAGGTCTCCTAAGACCGTTTTCTTGTAGCGATAGCGATAATACCTGCCTTTATTGCCCCATCTTAATAATCCACCACGTGTATGTAATGATTGACAACATAGCTCCATAACGGTATAGCGTCATAACGTGATGATAATCATTTAAGGTCTAATCTGTAAATATCTGCAATATTTGAGTTCGTCTTTTTTATTCCTCCCTCATCGCAACTAGCGTGATAATTTATAGCCTACCCCGACTGCTCAGACATATGGGGGATATTTATGCAAAATTTTAATAAAATCTATCAACATAGTAGAACTTTGATCCTCATGCAAGGGTACCCTTATCTTAGTTAAATTATGTTATTTCGATAAAGTTAAAGTTATTATATTCAATGCTCCAATTCAGTGGGCATCAGTAGTGCTTTTATTGTTGACATAATAAGACGTTTTAGAACATGTTTGTGTACTTATTGGCAATTGTTATATTTTTGTTTGTTGTTCACATTATTTTCAACTACAATGAACGAGCTAGATTGGTCAGAAAGATACCTGGACCTAAAGATGACTTTATCGTTGGAAATGGATGGACTGTTATACGATCTCCAGGTAATTAAGAACGTATGGTAGAAGTAGATCTTAGAATGTGATTAATTTACTGTTCAAACAGAAATAAATTGATTCTTCTTATTGACTGTTTCTTGACATAAAGTTTCTTACAAATAGAATAGAATAGATGACTTTTATTTAAATTTTACTTAACTTCTAGTGTAAGTAGGTTACAGACATAGATTATCATACATATAACATACATAACATAATCAGCCTATTATGTTCCCACTGCTGGGACACAGGCCTCCTTTCTGTGAGAGGGAGTGAGCGGTAATCTACCACGCGGGCCGAGTGCGGGTTGGTTAGATTAGCATAATACATTTAAAATTCAGCTTGAACCTGCAACCACCTCCGCAACATCGGGGAATCCCAACGATCTGCGAATACAATGAGAATACTGGTGATGCCGCAAACACGCGAATAATATAAATAAAAACGCGATAAATGATTCTTCATAGGTAGATTAGATTCATGTATAATATACGTTAAGAATATCGGTCGAATAATGAAACCTTTATCTGCCTTTATGTTATAAACAGAAATTGTTTGTTAAATCTAGAGAGTAATCTTACACCTAAATTCTACGAACATAAAAATAATCTATTTTTCACCACACTACCTATTATTTGCAATTTTTACCCATCGATTTCCGAGGGTAAAAGCCTTTTTTGTTATCTAGAGTGTAAAAGTGTTTTAAAATTCGAAGGTTTCTGATTCAACATTTAATCGAAGTTTTAAACAAAGCCAAAGAGTTAGGAACAAAAACGTTTTTAAGACAAAAGTTAGGAACTGTCAAAACCTGTAAACCGAAAATACCTGGTTATTCAGAACCGAAAATATCCGCTTTTTAATTTATTTTAATAAACAGATTCTATACGTATTTTACTGGTTTTCTTTCTTTTTTGCAAGTTCCTCGTAGTGTGGTGAAAATTATGTTTCACTTATGGGTAAAAGTTTTTAGCGTTTCGTGATTTGAAACTTTCGTGACGCTCAGGGTTCTTCTTTTAAACCACTCGCTTCGCTCGTGGTTTAATTCTAGAACCCTTCGCTAGCTCAGGTTTCAATCCAAGCACTCACGGCAAAAAAACACATTTACCCATAAGTAAAACAAATAACTATTGTTCCACAGTTGAGATTATGGAAATGGGAAAAACTTTAAGCAATGCTTTTAAGGGAATCTTTAGAGTATGGGTATACCCTATGGGTGCTGTTTTTATATACAATCCTGAAGATATTGAGGTACTTACGCAATACATTTTTCGAATAATTGAAACTGGTATACTATAAATAGGGTGAAATAGTAATGTAATAAAAATATTTTCAGATAATCATGTCAGGTATGAAGTATGCTGAAAAAAGTTTCATCTATAAGTTTTTGAAGCCCTGGCTACGAGATGGGTTACTCGTCAGTAACGGTAAAATTCGTCATTTAAAAAATATGTATTGTTTATCACATTATATATTGCAGATACCAAGTCACACTTCCGACTATGCTGCATATCCTATAACTATTTATTTTTGTTTCCATCAGGTGAAAAATGGCAAGTTCGTAGGAAAATCCTTACGCCTGCCTTCCATTTCAACATATTGAAACAGTTTTGTGAAATAATCGAGGAAAACACCCACAGATTCCTCGATAGCCTAAAGGAAACCGCTGGAAAACCTATTGATGTTGTACCTGTGCTCTCGGAATTTACACTCAACTCTATTTGTGGTATGTACTGTTCCAGTCGTGCAACAGAATGTTATTGTTATTTTGTCTTTAATTATTTCATGATAATCAAGCTTATGATTTTTAACATCCTGGATTGAATCTTCGTGTTTCTAAATATTGTGAATACGACATTTTAGAAACAGCAATGGGGACTCAACTTTGTGATGAAATCAAGACAGCAAAATCCTACAAGATTGCCATATACGAATTGGGAAATTTGTTCTTTAATAGATTTGTCAGGATATATCTGTATGCAGACTTCATTTACAAGTGGTCACCATTGGGAAGGCTACAAAATAAATATTTGAAAGTAGTTCACAACTTTACCGAGAAAGTAATACAACAAAGACGAGAATGCAGAGAGAAACATGGATTAAATATTAAAGAAGAAATCGAAGGTGATGATGATGGCTCATACGTGTACAAGAAAAAGAACAAAACTGCTATGTTGGATTTACTCTTATCCGCAGAAAAAGAGGGACATATTGATAGAACTGGTGTTCAAGAAGAAGTGGACACATTCATGTTTGAAGTTAGTGACCACTGACGTACAGTTGGTCCCATTTTACTTGTATTCAGTATATTTTGATCTGATATCATTTTCAGGGACATGACACTACTGCAAGTGGATTAACATTTTGTTTTATGTTGCTCGCCAATCATAAAGAAGTCCAGGTTAGTTCCTAATCCCTCCAATCAGTTTCCAGACCCCGGAGTAAATATAAAGATTACACCCTTGTATGCCAGGCCCTTTTAGTGGTTAGAAATTGAGTAGGCCCACAAAGAAACTGAAAGAACACCCTGTAAAGAAAAACAAGGTATAACTGAACACATAGAAACACATTGAAATTGACATTGTTCATTGATATTACTGATGTACATCAATATTTACATTATTAGGGCCTTAAACTAGAGGTAAGTATATAATCATTACATTCTCAGAACTAGGAGCAAACCTGTATCTGAGGTAATAAAAAACAGGTATAAAATATAGAATGGTTACATAAAAATTAAAATACTAGTAAATAAATTTTCTGACAAAATTATGGTTTTATTCAAATTAAAATAGTTTGCTTAGTTAACAACTTTTTGCATCATCTTATGTAAGTAAGACATATTTTGCAACCATGTTCTATGATGTTCTTTGCAATTTAGCATATTTATGAATACAAACAAGATCATCATCATCATTATCTTAATAGTGAAACATATTTCAGGACAAAATCTTGGAAGAGCTAAATGACATATTTGGTGATTCGAACCGACCTATTAAAATGGAAGATTTATCAAGGATGAAGTATTTAGAAAACTGCATCAAAGAGTCTTTGCGACTTTACCCTCCAGTACACTTCATAAGTCGCAATTTAAACGAAGACACTGTATTGAGTAAGTACCATTACCAACTGAATGATGTCTACATAATAGTATATTTCATTACAAGTGCGGAAAGGCTGTCATTGCAAAGAGTTCCGACAAATGTCTACCCGAGCCGAGGCGCAGCCGAAGGCGAGGGTTGACAGTCGGAATAAGTTGCAATGACGGTTCCGCAGGTGTACTGAACGACTATTTTTAATACAGTTTCGAAAAAATTATGCAATTTAATAAAATAAGAAAAACACAATAAACTCAACTAACTAATCATTTATTTCTTATAAAAGTTATAGTACACATATACATTGAAATTGGTACAGTTCTTTATACTAACTCGGGAAGTTTTAGGTTGCATATTTACTGTTTGAGACGAACATTATTAATTTCGTATGATTGTTCATGTATATTTGTCATACAATGGCGTTTGCTAGTTGATGGAATTGGATCTGATGAATTATCATTATCAACGAAGGTAGATGGACGAACGTTCTCTTCAACATTTGAAGGAGACGGACTGGACCTTAAATTAATGGATTGTGTGATTTTTTTCCCAGTTTCTAGTTTGTTGTTTAATGAACCACCAATATAACTTTCTGCAACTTTGTCTGATTTCCAACCTCGTTGTTTTAAGGACGTCAAATTGGCTCCTGAATCTGCCAATAATGTAGCAGAGGTCCTCCTGAAGCTGTGGCCAGTTTAATACTCAGCATCAGGCAGACCAAGAAACGTAGCTATTTCTTTTTGCATATTACCAAATTTGTTTATCCCGATTGCTTGAGCTGTACACTTCCCTTTTTGGTAATATTTAAAAAAACGGTGGGTTTTTTCATTTTGGGACCGCTGATTCATATATTTTTGCACTATTCTAAGGAAATCTCCTTCAACAACAAAGCTTCTCGGTATCTCATTTTTTGTGTTCGGAATCTTGATTAGTAGCATTTTTCCATGGGCTTCAATATCTTTTAAAGTTATATTGGCTAACTCCTCTCTGCGGCAAGCTCCAACAACGCCAAAAATCAGAGCAACCTACAAAAAAAGGGATTAGGTTAATATATAAAAAAAATGTATTTTGCGATTTCGTAAACTGAATACTAAAGAAAAATATAAGTACTTATAAATAAATTACCTTTGTGGCTAAATAACGATCATCGGGAGCTTCGTTCAAAAGCCTTTCCACTTCATTGGATGTTAATATTTTCGACTTTTTACCTGTAAAACCGTCTGATTGTCCTTTTAAGAAAGCATTTAATTTTGGGTAGGTATTCACTTATATCCACGTTGTTCCTTATTTTCAGCATACTTTTTATCATGAAACCTAGACCATAACAACGTAGACGGTTTTAATTTTGCTGAGAGTTCGGAGAAGTATGCCAACAAAACATTTTCTGAAAAACTATTTTCTTTTTTCTCTTTTCTCCACGCAATAAATTCGTCGTACGTAGATATGTAACGAATTTTTGACTTTTCCGGTAAAATGTTCTCCGAAGCAGTACGAGTACGGGTGATGTTAATTAAAAAAAAATAGGGTCGAAAATAACGTCTTCAGTAGTTTTTTTTTATTGATATGAAATGAAAATTTATTTTAATGAGATAAAATGAAATGAAACCTAACCTAACTCATTCAATTAAATCATTAAATCTGATAATGAAATAAATTAGTAGCTTCTTTTTAGAAATATACGTATTTGTATGAATCACAAAAACTCTTTAGTAAAAACTTCATGGTTGGTTTTCTTTTTAATAGACATTATTTTGACAGTTGGGAAAGGGAACGCACGAATTCGGGAAAGGTAAAAATAGCACTAGTATGTAATAGCCCACATCCCGAACGTTATACGTCCCTGCAATACGCCACTTTTTGAGCAACTGTATTAAAAATTATATTACCTAACTGAATACTTACAACTTAAATTTGCTAACAAAACTCCGCAGACATGATGGGTAGATCTAATGACGATGAAACAAACACAAAAATTTTCAGATTTTCTATCAGTTGACTTTTTATTCGCTGATGACAATTCTCTTGTTTAAAAAATAAATAGACAAGATACGGAACTTGGGATTTTGCAAAATAAGAAGATATTTCCATAAAACAAGCAAGTCATTTCTTTTAAACAGTATCCGCTTTTATAACAATTTGCTAAAGTCGGTTACAGAACTTAGCGATTGAAAGTTCAAATCCCACATGAAACGTGTCCTTATCAAAAAAGCATAAAGATTTAAGACTACGTCGAAGACAAGGAAGTTCGGCAATAATTCTTTTTGCACATGTGGCTTCCCTGGTACCTCATAAACGGCATCACTATGTAAATTTCTATAAACTGCTCCCAAAATGACTGTTTTATTTTAATTTTAATTAATAAAAATTTATTTTTACACATCTGCCATAATCTTCTCATTATTGGACATTATACACCTACAATTCTAATTTCAACTCTTTATTATAGTGGCTTTTACGAACAGCATATTAATTCTGATTTGTAACAGTTGAAATGGCAATCATGTCATTTGGTTTAAATAGGTTTTTTTTTTTTTTTTTTTGGTGAAGTTGAGAACGTTGTAGGCCTTGTACTTGGACTGTAGATTTGTAGACCATTGTCTATTTGTTAAGCATATGTGCATGTCATTTGGTTTAAATAGATTTTTAATTTTGTTTTTCGTTTGTTAAATTCTTTTACATTTTGTGAATGTGAGAACGTTGTAGGCCTTGTACGTGGACTGTAGATTTGTAGACCATTGTCTATTTGTTAAGCATATGTGCATGTCATTTGGTTTAAATAGATTTTTAATTTTGTTTTTCGTTTGTTAAATTCTTTTACATTTTGTGAATGTGAGAACGTTGTAGGCCTTGTACGTGGACTGTAGATTTGTAGACCATTGTCTATTTGTTAAGCATATGTGCATGTCATTTGGTTTAAATAGGTTTTTAATTTTGTTTTTCGTTTATTAAATTCTTTTACATTTTGTGAATGTGAGAACGTTGTAGGTCTTGTACTTGGACTTTAGATTTGTAGACTATTGGTTCTTCTTGACAGGTCTTCACTGTCCTCCCATACCTATTAACACTGTTATTTGAAAACATATTACTCGTTAAAGCCAATTCTTTTTAAAAGAGTAACCGTGGAGTTTCTTGCCGGAGCTCCATAGAAAATGACAACGGTTCATAAGTAACCGTGTAGGTATATGTGAAATAAAATATTTTGATTTTGATTTCGACTACGGAATCAACGGCCGCTGTGGGTCCGACAAAAAACGTGGTAGTCCGTTATTTTTAAATCCCCATAATATATAGAAACTCATACCATCTGTCCAGCGCTGGTCTCACGTGTTAGATTACAGCCCACGGCCTCTCCCAGAGAGGAGGCCTGTGTCCTAGCAGTGGGAAAATTATTGGCTGATTATGCATCCCATCTGTGGAGTTTAGCTAGCTAATTTAATTTGACCCTGTACAAGTATGTTTTTTTTCAGGTAACTACACAATTCCGGCTGGCATATTGTGTCACATCCTTATTTTACATCTGCATTTACGTGCTGACTTGTTCAAGAACCCGGAACAGTTCGACCCGAACCGGTTTCTGCCTGAGAACAGCGTGGGTCGTCATCCCTACTCGTATATACCCTTCAGTGCCGGTCCCAGGAACTGTATAGGTAACTTTAACATTCAATAGTTTTACTCTTCCAAATCATGCAATTTTTTTTTGCAATGCATGTAATGTAATATGTATAATATCTTAGTGGCACAGGAGGGTGACGATTGGCACAAGCAAAGAGAGGTACCAGGCCACTCAGAAAGTATTGCGAAAAGAAGTTTTTATGTATGAGACTGGCCAGTCTCTCATACATAAAAACTTATCATCTATTTGTCATAATCTATTTTGAAATTATGATTATTTGTAAGTAAAAATAGGAACGTTCCAATATCAAAATTTACCTCCACATTGTTTGCGAGCTAATTTAAATTAACGTGTCGCATTAATAAATGGATCTGCGCGGATGAAGAAAAAAGTGGTCGCCCTTTGACGGCTGTTACGGTAGAAAACGTGCTGGCAATGAAAATTTTTATCGAAGACAATAGGCGAGTAACGTCTCAAGAGATAGCAGCATCTCAGCATATACTGCAGGTTTGATCGGGATGCCTTCACGAAATTCTACATGTGCATATTCGCGTGAGGAGGATAGTTTCACGCTGGGTGCCGCACAACCTCACAACCTCACCGAATGCTCAGAAGCAAGACCAGGTGAAATGGTGCCGTGGCATGAAAAAAAAATTGAAGCAGGCTCGACTCGGCGTGTTTACGACATCATTACAGGTGATGAGCCTTGGATTTATCAAAACGATCCAGAAACGAATCGCCAGTCGACGATTTGGGTGTTTCAAAACGAATCAACGCCTACCAAAGTGAACGATCTTGAAGCCGGGGGAAGATTTTGATCGCGAGCTTTTTTCAATTTGACTGGCTACTTGGTGTGAATTCCTTTACGGAACCAAAGAAGCATCAACGCTGAATGGTATACTACCAAATGCTTGGCAGAAGTGTTTTCTGTTGTGAGCAACAAGCGACCAAATACAGAGCTACGCGGGCTACTGCTCTACCACGACAACGCGCCCTCGCACACCGCGCTCAAAACGAGGGACTTCCTAGACAGCACGCCGGTTAAACTCCTGGGCCACCCTCCTTCCAGCCCTGACCGACCACAGTTTTTTTTTATTTTCATTATTATATTTTTTATAAAAAGAAGTCACACTTCTTTTTATAGCCGGAAGATGCGCTGTCAGCGTTGGGGCAGTCTGTAAAAGAGATGTCTACGGCGGACTGGAACAAGGGTTTCGAAAACTGGTTCAGATACATGAAACTTTGCATAGAGGCTAGTGGAGAGTACTTAGACAAGATTTAATAAAAAATGTTAACCTATTGAACATTCATTTTTATTTTCGCAAAACTTTCTGAGTGTCCCACGTATAAGCAATGAGTAAAGTCGGGCTAGGGGTTATGATAATGATGATGTCAAATTAATCTGGCAGGAGTATTCGGACTGAAATGTAACGCTCAAACTATTGTAAACGTCCAGAGGGCCTACACTAAATAACATTCGAAAAGTAAAAAAAAATGGGGTTGACATAGGCTATCAAAATGTCACGTGATCATTGATCATGGATAGCTTAGTATCACAGTAAACTGATAGCGATTGCAGAAATATAACATAAATAAATCCGAAGCGAATGCCATTTGTCTAGGCCCTCAGATCTCTTCCAAAGGCCATACATCAGCAGCCTAATTGCGTAACACATTTTCGTAAACGATTACGGCTAATCTATTTGATTTTGACAGTTCAACAACATTCATTGCGTTATTTATATTGTTGAGCTGAATTTTTCATCGAACTTATGAAGCAATGGATTCGCAATCTGTTTCAAAACGATTCAGATTCCGATTGATTGTGTATTAGGCAATTAGCGTACAGATCCCAATTTCTGTCAAAACTTATATTAGTTTTGGACAGGAAATACTAAGATAATAAGAAATATTGGGTTTTGTCTTCCAAGTTTCAGTCAATCGACTAATATTACAATTTAATCTATCACCCAGTACAATAGCTACGTTTATGTAATTTGATATCTTATCCTAGATAAATAACGTTATATTTTAATTATTATGTCGTTTGCACGTCTGGACATTCAAGTGCACATAGTACGTTATCATTTTCTAGATCCTAATTATCTAAATCTACCATATCTCTGCTTATAACTAAGTTAATAAATAATAAGTACGATCAATCAACATAGTAATAACTAAGTTTTACTACCTAATTAATCATTTGGATGGATTTTCTTAAATTTCATATCGTTAGATATTGGTTTAAGAAAAGTAATCATTGGTAAACTACCCATCAGTGAATTAACCAGGTGGTAGGTAGGGGTGTGCTCACTACCCAAGATAAACTGAACGTGAATCAAAAGGCTAGATTCACAGACCGCACTTAGACTTTGCCTAAGTTAACGGAGCATACGAATGTGAATATTATAAGCATTGCATTAATGTTCATATTCGAATGAAACGCTTGCACATTTTCGCTTATACGAATATGAACATTATTTGGATTACGACAAGTCTATTTTTCTTAGGGAACATTTACTTAACATAGTAATGTTAAATTTGATGTATGTCTTGCCCTAAATATCGCTTCACTTGTAGGCTGTTTTAATGAAATCTAATGAGTATGAACTTTAAACAATACTTTCAGGTCAAAAATTTGCAATGATGGAGATGAAGATAGCCGTCGCGAACGTGTTGCGAAACTTCGAGTTGTTCCCTGTCACTCGCCCTTCCGATATCAGATTTGCTGCTGATTTAGTGCTTAGAAATGATGGGCCAGTGCTTGTGGATTTCATTGAGAGAAAAATAAGAACATAAAAGTACGTACTGTATGTTTACCAAATGTGTATTTGTTTTCTTGTTTACGTACGGTATACTGAAATATGATAGGTAGATTTTTATATCGAGTTATACATACTCATTAATAAAATCATGATGATAGAATTTTAGTTTTTTTCTTACCCGATGAAACTTTTTTGTAAGGAATTTTATAAAAGTGATCACTGATGAATTGGGATGATGACTAATATAAAAAAGTTCATCAAAATAATGTACTTTCAAAGAAGGCTTAGTAAAAATGCTGTAAATTTGAAGAAGATACACGCTTTAAAAGTTTTTCGAGGGTATTATTGCCGTCCTTGTCGCGCGTTACTGACAATGTACGGCGCTAGTATGAAGTTGCATAGTCATGACGTCACTTCTACGATAGTGCTGTCCTTGTCTAACAATTACCTTAACGCGTTTATAACTTGGCAATTTTTTAAGCTTTTACACTTTTAGTACTATAGTTTGCGCTATTTGGAAACAAAGAGTCTTTTGAGACATAAATAAAAAAATTGACATCATCCTAATTATCATATTGTCCTTGACTTGTTTTCAATGTCACCACGGTTGCTGTAATTGTTGCTCATTATCATCATCAGCGTGCAGCAGTCCACTGCAGGACATAGGCTTCTCCAATTGCACGCCATTCAACTCATAATCAGCCTATTATGTTCCCACTGCTGGGACACAGGCCTCCTCTCTGTGAGAGGGAGTGGGCCGTAATCCACCACGCGGGCCCAGTGCGGGTTGGCAGATGGCACATGTCCTTGAATTTTTGGTTCTAAGACGACCATTCAACTCAACTCTCGCCAACTCTCATCCAGCTACTACCAGCCACCCTGCGAAGATCGTCGCTCTACCTAGCCTGAGGGCGTCCTAGGTTACGTTTGCCGATTCGCTGTCTCCACCTAAGGACACGTCTACCCCAACGGTCATCGGTTCTACAGTTAATAAGGCAGGCATAGATAAGCAGGAGATATGTCGACATCTTTGGCTCTCTGCCGGATCACCTCATTCCGGATTCTATCCCTCAGAGAGACTGAAAGCATAAGTCGCTGAGCAACCTTGAATATGGACCAGCCGTAACGTGAGTGTCCATGTTTCGACTCCGTAAGGCATAACAGGCAGAACGCAAGGATTGAAGACTTTTAGGCTCTGCGGAATACTATATACTTCTTTACTTAAATATATACTGCTGGGGAGGTTGCGACACTTCTTCCCAGCTAAAGCACTGGGACGTGGTGAAGGGTTTTGTAGAACTGTCTTATGTAATGTTGACGTTCAAAATGGGAAGATTCTCAGCCTAGTTTGAATAAATGACATTTTGATTCTGATTCTATATAATGTTAGCCTCCTTCTCGAAGTTGTTCTTACCAAACTGCAGAGTTTGCTCAAGGTCAAAGATTCTCGAACATCTAATCGGTCCTGGAGTAACGTTGGTCGTTGAACATAACCTGGGTTTTGTCCAAGTTCATCAGGAGACCAATGCGCACAGAAGAAGCAACTGGTCCGTCCAGCATCTGCTGCAAGTTATGCAGCGATTCAGCGTTTTCGTCATCTGCAAATCTTAAGTGTAAGATGCACTCGTCCTTCCCAGTTTAGAGCCTTATGGGCAATATGTTCGTTCAGTTCGCTGGTCCTGAGTTTGGACGGTCATGGTCGCATTTTCTCACTTTCTCACGTCACAAAAAATGCCAATCTAATTTTTTTTAAGGTAAACCTTGCCAAGTTTCAAGTTTATTAACTAAAGGAATAAGATGTTGCAAATAAACTGTATCCCCTCTTTCGGGAGCGGAAGTCTTAAGATTATTTACACCAATTTTTTATTAATCAATAACTTTGACACCCCATTCCCCCTTTAGGAAGCAGTTTGAAATAATAAAAAATGCCTGTCTTTATAATTTACTTAGATATGTATTCGTTCCAAGTTTCAAATTTATTAATTCAAATAAATAAAAAATATTTTTTCTCATACAAACACCCCCCCCCCCCCCTTTCACCCCCTTAAAGGTAGAATTTCCAAAAACCCCTTCATAGCGAATGCCTACGTCATAATACCTATCCGTGTATCGAATTTCAACTCAATCCTTTCAGTGGTTTGACCTATGTGTTGTTAGATCAGTCAGTCACGGTTTCCTTGTATAAATGTTACCGTATAATTATGAACATCGTCAGTTTATAATCTATCACGCGAGATTGTAGACTATCGAAAGCAATCGGTGGTTAAGGCTTCAGACACAGGAACCACCTCAAGTTGCGAGCCGAATTGACTAGACCGGCCTTCTGAATCCAACCCTTATTCAGTGGCGTGCCCAGGGGTCAAAATTAGGGCAAGCCAACAGATTTTTACGAAAAAAAAGGAGCCAACAGAGGGAATGGCTGATTATCTAAAATAATGCTCAATACTCAATACTTTATTGCATTCCATCTCGTATTACATAGATGGTAAAAGCTAAATAAAAGATCAATATGGACCCTGTCGGGCACAGCAAAAATTAGGAGAGAGGAAGAGAGCTAAGTAGCAGTTTAATATTAATTTAAATTATTATAAATATTTAATTGGGTGTATAATTATATGTTTTTAAATATTTATTTTTAGCTTTGTATATACAGCATGTAACGAAAACCCTGTCCGATCCTGAAGGGTATTATTTGGTATCGTAGTGCGTACACAAATACGTAATCATTTAATGGATACGAGATAATTATTTTTCCCCAATGAAAACAATTAATTTAAAAAATTAAAAATAATCATACCAAAGGCAACACTGATCGCTCGACAGGGTTCTCCAGAGTTCACCTACAGTTTCGTGTCAAAGAAGCCGCCTGGGCGCGGCGGTCCTTTGTCGCATGCCGCCAAACAAACTTAGGACTAAAGAAACCTACGTTTTGCCTACGCGTAGGTATCAGCTGATATTTTATTGTAGGCTTATGCACAATGACCCCGATTTCTGACCTTCTGTTTATCAAGAAACAATTATTATTGAGTTAATGTGATGTGCTTTTGGCAATGTACCCACTATAGGTATCAGTTTATTAAAACATTTACTTGTTACATACCTCTATCTATCTAGAACATTAGTACACATTCGACACCTTTTTATTAAATTTGCACGTACTCTTCGCAGCGCACATGTGTACGATTTGAGTGACTCGAAAGCTTCCACAATCCGAGCTGTTACTTCGATTTCCGAATCACACATTCATTCACAAATAAAAATTAACATATTCAAATATTCCTTATTGGTATACGACATTGTTCGCGATACGATAGCGGCACGTGATACGTACGGACATCCGATCGCAAGCTATCTCCACGTGAGACTGGCGAAGTGTCCAAACAAGTAGCGACCAGTCGGCTTCATCAAAGGATCGAGGACTCGTTATGAGTACCTACAGTGCGGCTAGTGCAGGGCGGTGTCCTTTGAAATAAAATAGGCAAAAAATAAAAGATTTCGCCGGCCGGTGGAGTGTTGTCAACTTATGAAAATTTACCATATTTAGTGTTACATTTCGCATGGTAACTAAAAATAAAAAAAACAATAGCTTTTGGTTTTTTATGAGTTAGATTTTTTTACTATTTTTTCTAGTACGTATGTTAAACCAGGAATACGCCTTTTTTGGATCGGACAGGGTTTTTGTTACATATTGTATAGGTATAGTATATCAGGTATTTTAATACATGTATTTCATAAAAATAATGCAGCTAATTATTTTGGAATTTTAAATAGTATTTCAAAAATTATTAAATTACGTTATTATTTATGTATTCGTATTTTCATATTATATTGTATTTATCGGGATAGGCCCTCATCAGCGATATTACACTTGCACTTTGTAAGTAGGCGTGGATTGTCGGGCGAAGAAAATAGAGAAACTAGTTACAGCACAATCACTTTATTTCACTCACAACTTCTTATAAAATAATCACCATGAAATAACCTGAAGGCAGAGGTCCGACATTAAATGAAAGTATGAAATATAGCAGTAACCAACTTATTTATTCCAACCGCTTGTTAATTAATTAAATAGATCGCTATAATAGCTCTAGGCGCTACAGCAGGCGCACCGGGCCGAGCCTGCCACAAGAATGATCCCTTCCAACGCTGCGCACTCGCTTACATAAAGTGGCCTGGGTAGTGGGGAGAGTGGGGAGGTGAATGTGCCATTTTGCACAGCGAACTCGGCCCGCTGCACTTGTTGTTTACATAGATCACGCCGACACGGCCATACTGACGTGCGGACGTCCTCGTACGCGTAGTCTCATCAAGCATTATCTAAAATGACAGAACGTTAGTACTAATGTTCGTTCATCCTGACTAGTAATCTGGTCTGGATCATCCCTTCACAGTTTGCCACTTACTCTAGACCGCTCGACATCGAGCCTTCGTTATTTATCCTAATACTAGCAATCTGGTCCGGTTCACCCCTGCAGAGTTTGCAACTAATTCTGGACCGCTTGTTATTAAGCCTACAGGACTTTAGCAATCTGGACCGGTTCACCCCTTCAGAGCTTGCTACTAATTCTGGACCGTTCATTTTTGAACCTTCAGTACTCATCATTTTTTTTTTCCTTTATTTTTGTTCTCTGGACCAGTCATTGCGAACTCTACAGGGTTACCTCATATGCTAATTATTAGTTTTTATTTGAATTTTAATAATAGACACAACTTAGACACTCCACCGAACACGTAGCAGGCCTGTGTAATGCCGACCGAGTCTCAAGTCATAAAGCCAGCAAATCGTCACTTCAATGTGCATAAGCGTTCGGTGTTGTGTCATAGTGTCATGTCACCGAATGTGTCGTATCAGACACATAATTCATGTTCATGACACTAAACTAGCAGCGACAACTATGAAATCTAAATAACAATAATTTTAGTATTGAAGCGCCGTCACGACCAGACTGACATTCGCGCGTCCTTGTGCGTCTCCATCCTCATATGTCGCCGTAAGTAACCGCGGGCCCATTTTTCTGTAAAGAGAATAAAACTGGTAGAAACATTACTTTTACGCTCGTCCATCAGTGACACACATTACAATGTTTTATATTCCCACAAACTCAACCTTTAGGAGCTGACCCGGACAACTGAAATAGGCGTCCCTCCAACCAGCTATCTCGCCAAATAACATGGACCGGGCAACCCATCGGCGTCGCTCCGATCACTCACTAGTACCACCCACACATATCTCCATTGATCTCATAGCCTCTCAGACTAGACGATCACTTTATAATAATTATGATCCAGAACATCAGCCTGCATATTCCAGTTCTATAGTCCACCCAATGACACACATCATAGGACGTCAACCCGCATGAGTCTGTCCCTTATATATTCCTTTTCCGATACAGAGAGGTTTCCAGAGCTGGTGGTTAACGTACATGAACTACAAATAGACAATACATCACTGCCACCACCCGACGACACCCATTCCATTCGTCAATCCCGGACTGCCGCCATCTTGGCCTCCTTCAAGCTACCAGTCAAGGTGGTAGCTACATCCACCAAGCCCTCACATTCCCCGGGCATGGCAGGCAAACGCTCACGACTATATTTGTATGCTCTAAGACACACAACAAAGGGAAGTCGGTACTCCCTGCAAGGTGACCCATCTGGCACATTCAATGAAGAAGGTATCGCCACTATAAAACGGTCTCATTTTTCCCTTTGCGACGCAGCAGCTCTCCCAATATTCTCAGATGCTATCTTACGAATTTCAACCAAACCTAACCGAAACCCAGACTCAAAATATGAAGCCAGACTTAAAAGCCGCGCCCGAGTGCCGAACACAAGTTCTGTTCGTGTGTACCATAGACCTTGCACAATCCGTCGCTAGCTGCACTTCGAGAAGCTTGCCGCGCCAGGTCCCACCCAATTCACTTTCGATTATAACGAGTAAGCACCAAATGTTCTCATGACTCTCTACCAGCTCTGCCAGAACCAGTAGCAACAAGGTGCAACTTTTCACCATGGGCACCATAACATTGCACTGTCTGCGCCTATACAATACCTGCTCCGATCCGAAATGATCCGCGAAATCGCACCGAAAAGACAGACAGCATCCTTAAGAACTTAAACTGCACCAGCTGCATCCAACTAGGAAGTGCACTCGAAAAGGATGCATTTAGTGGAAGAGTTAACAATGACAAGAAAACTCCTTGCTATCGATTTCTCCACTAAACTTCCCCGCGGTGTCTAAATGTACAGTATGCCATTGTGCAGAAACCCTAAGCATCGGATGGAGTCCCCGTACCTATTGAGCCCCGAACAATCCCTTGAGGCCCAGCAAACAATGCAGGACTTACTTTCGCACCCAACTAGCCATCTCAGGGAACCAGAATTGCTCACAAACCCCAGCAAGGGCTTCATCCGCACCAAAGAATCCAACCTCTGTGTGAACACGACTTATCAAAGTCCATGTTAGTGACCCCGGAACTAATGGAAGCCAAAATACACACTTACCACGCTCAATTCTCCTGCACTATACTAACCCACGAACGTCGCAAGTGTGAGCCACAGCCTGACTGCTTCGCCCACCCATGATATCATGGATCTAGAGTCGCGGCGGCCCGACCAATGAAAGCCAACGCAGATGCAATTTAACAAACTACACAATTTTTCCTGCCAGACCATGGGACGTGACCATGCACCAACTCCGTAATTCGATTTCGGGAACAGAAAACCTGCATGCTCTATGCCACTCCACGGCCCGTGGATTCTATCGAAGTCATAGACCCACAAAAAGGCCCACCTCACGTGAGCACCTGGAACGAGGCCGATCACTAAACTAGATGCCTTGACGGAGCTACGATCTGTAAACACAGTATACGCCCGTCGCTGGAAACCTTCAACAGCTTCAATGACGGCCAGGGTCTCCAACTTGCAAAAACAACACTGCGATTCTGTATCAGTTATTCGTCGGCTAAAGTCAGACAAGACATAAGAAACAAAAAACTTACTTTCTATCAATATTGCCCCGTACCCTCAGAGCTCTGTGTTTAGTTCCATCAGTGCGTTACAGTCAAATAATTATAGTCAGAACCGGTTCTGATGTAAGTAATTCGATCATTTTCTTGTGGATATCTTATGTCTGTCCATTTGATAGGCCCTTTTTGATTTGATTCAAGGTTCAAAACGTAAAACACGTGAAATATGGGGCAACGAGCCAAAAACTAACCTCAAGGACCTACAGATCGTTCAAAATAAAATGATTAAACTACATATTATTTCACTATGATTACCTTGCACCTACAGTCACATTTCACAAAAATACATCAGTGACACAATCGCGGCTGTCGTAGGAAGGATCACATTTTACTACCGCGAGTGCGGACAGTCAATGGCGAGAGAACAATTATTTATTCAAGGTGCAATAATAAAATAAGCTACCTAAAGAGGTAAAGAATGCAAACTCGTTGGGTATTTCCAAAATTTAATTTAAGAAAATCACAATCTGAATGATCAAATACTACTCAAATAAACAGACTTGCCCTGCTGCTGTTTTGCTTTATTGTGGCACCGGGATCGCATTCCTTATCTACGGTAATTATTTCTTTTGCGGGTGGATCGAAAAGTTTTAAGTTTTGTGTTAGTTAATAATGTTATTTGAGTACGAAAAGAAATGTTATTACTACTTAGATGATAATTAGATTAGCAGCTTAGTTTGTGTGTGCAAGTTATATTTAAAGTTTAAAAATGTTCTCAAGTAAGTGAAATCTTTGTAAGTTCTTAATGAGAAATAAATTTATTTAGTCATAAACACCAGTCGTAATGCAACGCGGTATACCTGCCATAAAGAAATCATAATCCTTTTGCAATATCTGAACTAATGCGAGTTTACCTTCACCATGTAGGTCAGTATTAATGTTATTTATGAATAATGAATCTCTTCAGTAACGTTAACTTCTTTCCCCGGATATAGTGTAATTTTGTCAATATCTGTACGAACATGGATACCACTATCTAATAGATCTCTACCTATAATAACTGGTTCTGTAATTGAGTTAACAGGCACAACATGAAACATAAAAGGACAATGACGTGTTGAACTTCATCACGGCTCAGTATTCTGCTATTCATATTTAACGTTTTCTTTACCTATATACGTAAGGTAAACTAAATCACAGCGCATAGTGCCCGGGAACTTTTTGAAAAAGCTAAAAGCTACAAACGAACTAGCACATTATCTATTAAAAAGAAAAGGAACGAGCTCACCGGATGATGTGGTTGTCCATACACGTAACAGGTGAGACGGTTCGTATCACGACCGGTGCTGGTGCTCGATTCGAATTCTTCACTTCGTTCAAAGGTTCGTACTGCCACTTGCTTCAATCAATTGATTTTTGGTCCGTTGTGCTTCAACGATGAGATGTGCCATTGAAACTATTGTCATTATCACGATCAAACGGTGAAATTTGAAGTTTGCGGTTAAGCGGTTGCCGGAAGTCGTGATAGCAAAAACTCCATATTTTGAATAGATTAGACGTTGGTCCACACTTCACTGTCGTCACTATTTTCTTCAGGTTTTTGCCCTGCGAATCCCAATTCTGATATCGGGATAGGCCCTCATCAGCGATATTACACTTGCACTTTGTAAGTAGGCGTGGATTGTCGGGCGAAGAAAATAGAGAAACTAGTTACAGCACAATCACTTTATTTCACTCACAACTTCTTATAAAATAATCACCATGAAATAACCTGAAGGCAGAGGTAAGACATATTAAATGAAAGTATGAAATATAGCAGTAACCAACTTATTTATTCCAACCGCTTGTTAATTAATTAAATAGATCGCTATAATAGCTCTAGGCGCTACAGCAGGCGCACCGGGCCGAGCCTGCCACAAGAATGATCCCTTCCAACGCTGCGCACTCGCTTACATAAAGTGGCCTGAGTAGTGGGGAGAGTGGGGAGGTGAATGTGCCATTTTGCACAGCGAACTCGGCCCGCTGCACTTGTTGTTTACATAGATCACGCCGACATATTTATTTCACAGTGTTTGTTGTCTAAGAAAGATAATAATTTTATTTTGCAATTGATTTGTCATCTAAAACTCCTTTACTGAGTAGTACGACTTAGATTCCAGAAATTGTTTCAAAGTATTTATAAATGTATTTGTTTTGCTTATTCTTCTAATATCGTTAGGTAATTTATTATAATTTTTTTATCGGCATGACTAAAGGGCTGGATGAGTGCATTTTGAGTCGGGATTGAGGTATGTTTAATTTGTATTTGTTGTGTCGAAGGCAGGGCCTGATTAACCCGTAGGCTAATTAGGCTGCAGCGTGAAATCGTGTCTTCGCATGCACTAATCTAGCATCATTGCATCTACCCTACATATTACCACCTAGACCGAAACAAAACACTAAAACTAAATGCGCTTGAGAATCCCTGATTTTAACCAAAAAAAAAGTAGCGCGCGTAAAACACACACTCACTTGTTACTCGAATCGGTCGATGGTCGAGCGAGTGGGTGAGTTTGTCCGTCATATCACGCGCTCGCCTATATTCGTTATAGGTGATTGATATGTATTGTCCTTTCCTTAGTGTTTCCGTGTTTTTAAGACTATGAGTGGTAATGAGAGTAGTTCGATAGTAAAAAAAACAAGTGGAGCAACATTTTTATGACATACTCGAAAACTAGAAACATTTTTTACGAACTCTGCAGAAAGGAACGAAACGGTGACGAATGCTGCACTATCGCCAGCGATTTCTTGCCCTGGTTCCGCGTTCTACCGCGGACTGTTACGTTTCTCCGTCCAACACTAGCCCTATAGTAGCGACGACGCCGACGATGTACAATGAAGACGAAATTCTAATAGAAGAAAAGTCGTCTATTCCGTCAAGTGACCCTGCATTGTGGCAATTAAATGATGAATTTCGAGATTATATTGTAAAAAATGGACTGCAGCAAAACGAAGAATTAGATTTTTCCAAATCAGAAAGGCAGTATAAAAATCAAAAAAGATTTCTATCTAAAAATATGTTTGAGAGAAAGCTTGTGTAAGACTATCATTATTATTAGATTCACAATTTAGGTTATACTATTGTTATTATTTGTAGCAGTGACAAGTATCTGTCAGCTGTCACAGACACGTAAACAGTCCTGTATTTTTCGTCTGGTAACATTGACAGATACCCGTCACTAAAGTAGTAGACTAATTTAATGAATATTGTTTGGCTGTTGCCAGTCGATACTTTTGCCACAATTATCTTGAAAGTGTGACAGTTTCACTCTTGAATCATTTTTGCACGGCACTAAGGATTGAACTGTCGAACAGAGCGTTGCTAACAGTGGTTGAAGGAATTAAATCGAGGAATATCTTTTAAATCGTTGTTTCATTTCTGAGTTGAGGTTGAGTCCTTACAACTCAGAAGTGGGATTTATACAACACACCCACAATTTTTGGAAAATACTGTTAATATGGACCGTGACAGTAACCAATCGCATAGGAGTCGCTCCCGCTTTACTCCACCCTTTGTAAGCATGGAACGTAAGCGTTGCCGCGATAATGAAGCCAGTGAGAATCGCGTTAGTAAGAAGAAACGTCGCAGGCGGCATACGAGTACGCCTAGCAATTCAAGCGACCATTACGAGAGGAGTCGATCTCGAACCCGGACTAATGGGCGGCGTCAACGAAGTCGGAAGCGTAGCCGCGAAGATGAGCATCGTTCGCGCCGCAGCCTGACGACACAGCAGAGTGAGGGTGACCAGGAAGGGAGGAATCGACCTCGAAAACGGACTGCTGGGCAGCGTCGGCGAAGTCGGAAACATAGCTGCGACGGTGAACATCGCTCGAGCCGAAGCCTGACGAGAAAGCGGAGGGAGCAGCAGCATACCGGACGCCATAGGCAGCCGTGTGACTGAAGTTACTCACCAAACACCGCAGTAAGTGAGGATCCACGCGGAAATATTCAGGTAAACAAATCTATATTTGCTAACAGTGAGACTCGGTTATTTTTGAATGAGTTAATTAAATCTTTGTCGGACGCGAAGCCAGAAGGCAATAAATTTCCGATGTTAGGTAATGTTATTCCTGAATTTGACCCCATGATGAAAGGCCAAACGGTTCACATGTGGCTCAATAAGGTCGACGAATGTGCGAAGCTGTACCGTTGGGGTGATGATCAGATTATACACTACGCATTGCCCAGACTTGTTGGTGTTGCTCGTACATGGTACTAGGCCTTGCCTTCAATGTCATTTTCGTGGCCTGAGTGGAAAATTAATATAGTTGATTCCTTTCCTAGTAGTGATGATTATGCAGAATTTCTTACCGAAATGTTAAATAAACGCGTGAAATAAAATGAATCGTTAGAATTATACTATTATGAAAAATTAAACCTGTTGAATCGTTGCGAGATTTTTGGGAGGCGTGCAGTCGATTGCTTGCTCTATGGTATTGAGGATCGTTCCTTGAGACTTGGTGCTAAAGCAGCCAAGTGTCAAGAGCCTGAAGAGGTTCTTAATTATTTCCAGTCTATTAAACAAAGTCGCGATTTTGACAAGTCTAAGATTAGCCAAGATAAAAGGACTTTACCATTGAGTAATACGTATTCGAATACTAAGCGGTTCGTTGGGAACGATTCAAAGTTATCTGGGCCACAATCTAGTGCATCTGTAACCTGTTTTAACTGTAAAGAAGTAGGTCATTTTAGTAATAAGTGTACAAAAAAGCTGCTGAGATGTAATATTTGTAAAAGGCTTGGCCATGTAACGATCGATTGCCCGCAGCTGTCCAGCGAAAAGAGTAAAGATACTTCTAGTACAGAAAAGAAAGTTATGAAAGTCGATGTCGATGATACTAGTAATGAGAAATATATGATCTCGCTAAAGGTTAACGGTATTCTGGTTAAAGGGTATGTAGATTTAGGCAGTCAGTGCACATTGTTACAATGTAGCGTAGCAAAATCATTAGGAGTTAGTTGGTCAGTAGGCGAGTTACCCGTTATGAGAGGGTTAGGTAATAATATCGTCGTACCTATAGGACTGGCGCGTGTAAAAATAGATATTGACAATATCATAGAAATGGTTGACGTTTATGTAGTGGAAGATGGCATAATTAAATATCCCGTGTTAGTTGGTCATAGTTTTACAGAAAAACCCGGAATCATCATTACAAAAACCACAAATTCCTTAATCTTTAGCAAGGAAGAGACTAACAAATTGCGACTATTTCTTAAGGCGGATGTTGAAATTCAACCAAAACAAATGGCTATGATTCCTGTTTTTTCCGATAGAAGCTACTCTGGGTCTGTATATGTCAGGGGTTCATTAAGAGGTCAGCCTGGTAAGGAGTTTTACTTATTGCCGGGTGAATACTACCTTGAAAATAGTTCTGGAGCACTTCTAGTTCAAAATTTTTGCGACCATTTACTTATACTAAATAAAGATACATTGGTTTGTCGAGTTTACAGATCTGAAAAAGGTTTTGAAATCAATATGCTAGATTTTAGCAACCTTGATACGAGTTCCGATCTGAATTATGGCAGTCACTTATCTAATGATGAGATATTTAGATTGAAGTCTCTGCTAAAGAGGTACGAGGGTTGTTTTTCCTCTTGTTTAGCTGATTTAGGGTATACTAACATAGTTCAAATGGAAATCGAATTGAACGATGCGAAGCCGGTGGTTTACCGACCTTACAGACTCTCATATCCGGAACGCGAATTGGTTCGAACAATGGTAACGGAAATGATTGACGCCGATATCGTTTGTGAGTCAAACTCACCCTGTGCGAGCCCTATCCTTCTTGTGAAGAAGAAAACGGGTGAGAAGAGGCTCTGCGTCGATTACAGAGCCCTAAATAACAAGACTCGTAAAGAGCACTATCCTTTACCGCTGATCGATGACCAATTAGATAGGTTGTCAGGCAATTCTCTTTTCATTAGTCTTGACCTTGCATCTGGGTACTACAGATTCCAATATCAGAGGGTTCACAAGAGCTCACGGCTTTTGTAACACCCGACGGTCAGTATCAGTATAAAAGAATGCCTTTTGGGTTAGCGAATGCTCCTTCAATTTTCCAAAGGGTAATGAATAAAGTTCTCTCTGACTTGAAATACGTTGTTATTTACATGGATGATGTCCTGATTCCCGCTAGTACATTTAATGATGGTTTAAGACGTTTAGAGGAAGTTCTCCAGCATTTGGCCAATGCAGGGCTAACTCTGAAATTGAAGAAGTGTCATTTCTTCCAAAAGGAGATAGAGTTTCTAGGGTTTTGTGTATCTGGAGATGGCATACGTCCGGGATCGCGTGAAACAATAGCAATTTCCAATTTTCCTGTACCCAAAAACGTACATGATGTAAGACGTTTTATAGGACTTGCAAGTTTTTTTCGTAGATTCGTCAAAAACTTTGCAATAATAGCATGCCCACTAACGAATCTTTTAAAAACCAAAATTGAGTGGAAATGGACCCCAGAATGTATATCTGCTTTTAACACACTCAAAGAGAAACTCGTAGAACGACCTATAATAGCCTTGTTTGATGCGCGACTTGAGACTGAGTTACATACCGATGCTTCAAAGATGGGCATCGCAGGCATTCTTATGCAGCGAGGTAGTGACGGCCAGTTGAGGGCTGTAGCCTACTACAGTCGGAAAAACTCAGAAGATGAGCAAAAACTCCACTCTTTTGATCTCGAGACGTTAGCTGTCGTTGCCTCTTTAAGTCGATTCCGTGTTTATTTGCTAGGATTACAATTTAAAATAGTAACTGACTGTAATGCATTAAGAACGACTTTGACTAAGCGTGACCTAATACCCCGGATCGCGCGATGGTGGGTGCAGCTACAGGAGTACGACTGTACCATCGAATATAGGTTAGGATCACGTATGGCTCATGTGGATGCCCTGAGTCGTGCTCCTGTGGCTGAGCACACTGACGATACTAATATACATGTAATCGACGTATTGCAAGTAGAGACAACCGATTGGATTGCGACCGTACAGAGTAACGACGAAGAGATAAAGCGAATTCGAGAAATTCTTCTCGACAATGAAACGAAATTCGTTGCCGATGTACGAAATAATTATCAGCTGAAGGGTAACTACGTATACCGTATCTTAGATGATGGTATTCGTTGGGTGGTACCGAGGGGTGTTAGGTGGCAAGTTTTACGCATGAACCACGACCATGTAGGGCATTTTGGCTTTGATAAAACACTGAGTAGGTTAAAGGCAACATTTTGGTTCCCGAAAATGCGTCGGTTCACAAAAAAATATGTATCATCATGCTTACAATGTGCTCACCATAAAGCACCATCAGGCCAAAAGGAAGGGTTATTGCACCCTATCCCAAAAATAGAAATTCCATTCCATACGTTGCATGCGGATCATCTCGGCCCTTTTGTTCGTTCTAGAAGTGGCAATATGTATATTTTAGTTATTGTTGATGCATTCACAAAATTTGTTAATATACGCGCCGTGAAGGATACGAAAACTTCAACTGCAATCAAAATTTTTCATGAGTACTTTAGTTACTTTGGTGCTCCATCCAGGCTAATTACAGACCGAGGTACGTGTTTTACTAGTGGGAAGTTCAAAGAGTTTATGGAAAAATTAAACACAAAACACATACTAAACGCGGTAGCTACTCCTAGGGCGAATGGGCAGGTCGAGAGGTACAATCGAACTATATCTGATGCCTTGAGGACCAAATGTCATGGCAACAATGAAAATACCTGGGATGATTATGTAGGAGACATTCAATTAGGTATGAATACGACTGTGAGTAAAGCAACGGGCAAGAGTCCCTCAGAATTATTATTCGGGTTCAAATTAATTTCGACATCGGAAAATATATTGGGAGACGCTATTTCTGAAACCACTCAATTAGTTAGTGGCGACGACCTAATGCAACTGAGGTCCGATGCTAAAGAGAAAATCGATAAGGATCAGGAAAAGGCGAAGGCCAGGTTTGACAAAAACAGAAAGAAACCAAAGTCATACAATGTAGGAGATCTTGTTAGAATTAAGAGGACAGTCATTGATAAAGAGCATCTAGGCAAATCTAAAAAGCTTACACCAAAACTTCAGGGCCCGTACCGAATCGTTAAACCCAACGACAGGTTTTTAGTAGAGGATACCCCGCTAACTAGAAAAGGAAACAAACGATACGAAAACATAATAGCAATTGATAAATTCATCCTTGGCTTAATTTTAATGATTATTCGAGTGACGATGGCAACGAAAATGATAATAATGATAGTGAAACTGATAATGAGTAATGGGATTAATTATGACAGTAATATTAAGATTAATGAATTTAGAAGTATTGTTTTAATTACTTATTACGTTACTATGGTTATAACAATGTAAGGATATTAGATAATGTATGAATTATTAAGATGATTGACCGGATTTTGTTTGAATTGCGCATTGTGATAACTGTTTGACTGTATATATGAAATTAATTGAGACTGAATGATTCGTGCAGATAATGAATGGAACTGAGACACAGTTCCGCACAGATTATATGGTTATAATTGAATTGAAATAGTAATATGATTGATTGGACTGAAATAGTAATAAGAGCACAGGCTATGAACAATCAGTACAGAAACGAATGGTATCAACGAATTGGTATCGTACAGATGATTGTAGACAATAGCAGACCGTGCAAGATGATTTTTAAGATAGCTTTAATAAGAGCATAGACTATGATGAGCAATTAGTGCAGAAACGAATGATATCAAGTACAGATATCGCACAGATGATTGTTTATCATAGTGGATCATGCAAGATGAAAGTTTTAGGTATTTTAAAAAAAAATGTAACAAGTCATATATGAATGTATTAAAAAGTATGAAAATAAAAATGTTAATGTTAAGGAAAAGAAAAACGAAATTAAACTATATATAGAATTATTATTGTATTCGTACTTCAGTTGGTTTTTGAATATTTATTTTCTTGAAGTGAGGGGACTCACTTATTAAAGGATGGCCGAACTGTAAGACTATCATTATTATTAGATTCACAATTTAGGTTATACTATTGTTATTATTTGTAGCAGTGACAAGTATCTGTCAGCTGTCACAGACACGTAAACAGTCCTGTATTTTTCGTCTGGTAACATTGACAGATACCCGTCACTAAAGTAGTAGACTAATTTAATGAATATTGTTTGGCTGTTGCCAGTCGATACTTTTGCCACAATTATCTTGAAAGTGTGACAGTTTCACTCTTGAATCATTTTTGCACGGCACTAAGGATTGAACTGTCGAACAGAGCGTTGCTAACAGTGGTTGAAGGAATTAAATCGAGGAATATCTTTTAAATCGTTGTTTCATTTCTGAGTTGAGGTTGAGTCCTTACACTTGTTAATGGTGCCGATTCTCTTGTACACCGAACTAAACTAACTAAACTATCACTAAAATTCCTTACTTAGAATAGCTTCAAGATTTCCATAGTAAAAAACTATGAAAATCTTGAAGCTATTCTGCGAAAAATATCTCTAAATTTAAAAATAATTTTGACACAACTATAATCGAATTTGACAATCGCGAGTCCACGTGTTTTTTTTTCTTTTGATTTCGCAACATCTTTGTTAGAGCCGGAGGCAGCCTCGACGTGTTTTCTATGGAAGTTTTGACTTTTTGTGTGAAAAATATAAAATAAAAATATCTACATGTAGAGATTTGGTGGTTTCAGGTTTACAAAGGGGGTCGAAATTTTCATTATTTTTGTGATAGGACACACCGTTTTCGAGATAAAGTACCGTTTTTGTACGTCAGAAGTCGAGGTGTTGCTGTGAATTTTTGTTCACGCCACCTAATTTTATTCCACACCTTTTTAATCGCGATTAAAAATAGTCAGATTCATGTTCAGATTTAGTTAGACAATCAAATTTTTAGGTGAAAAACGTAAAATTCAGAATAGCAAAATAGCCATTTTCACCAAACTGATAACTCAGTGCAATCTTAGTGCTGTCAAACTAAAATATAGTTAAGTTATGTCACTATAGTCAATTTCAGAATGGAAAATCGTCATTTGACAGAATTAAACCAAATTTTAGTGATTTTTAGTCTAGTTTAGAGGCGTTTGTGACAAGAGAATCGGCACCAATGGCGAAAATGTGAAGAGAAGCTGGTTAGTATACTCGAAATCCACAGGTTACGTGTTTTGTGGTCCTTGCAAATTATATGGAGGAACATCCGTATTTGCCAAAAGTTATAATAATAATATAATAATAATAATAATTCTTTATTGACATAATATTTTACAGAAATTTTATTTGTTTGAATCCTCTGACTCCTGAACTAGGTGTACCTGTATGTCAGGAGTCAGCGCCCTCTCCCATTTTAATTGGCTTAGATACTAATTTCAACATAGGAATAGACAAACATACGTGCTAAATAATAAAATTTAAACAATAACAGAAATTAAAAGTATAAAATGGATGAAAAAGTAAACATTAAAAAAAAAATATACTGTTGAGATATGATATTATGTGTGTGTAGGTGTGTACGTGTGCGTGAGGGTGGAGTTCGTGTTTGTGTATGAGTAGGTCTATGAAAGAAAGGTATGTTATATGTATGTGTTCCGCTGCAGAATAAGACTAATTATTTATTATTTTCTCTACATCCTCATAATCAAGAGTGAAGAGCCACTTCTTTAGCATAAGTTTACATTCATGTAGTGTTACCGGATAAAAATTTAGGATTCTATTTATTTTGTTGTATAAATATACAGATAGAAAAGCGTTTTGTCGTCGTGCAAAAGCCGTGCGACATTTAATCGATTGAATTATGTTTGGAGTTGTTCGCTTATTTCGAAGTTTACCTGGATCGTATGGGGTAGATACGTGTTTTTTTGTAATTAACTGAAATATAAAAAGTTGTCTTACTGTAAGTACCCGGCACAATTCGTATAATGTCTTCGTTGGAAATCTGTATGGTTTGAATGACATGGTTTTTAGCAAGGACCGTTGTGCTCTTTCCAGGCGTAAGAGATTGGGCACGCCACAATAGCGGCGGTAAGTCCCCTCTTTGAGGAGTGGTTGGAGAGGCGCCACGGCGTCCTCACCTTCCGCCTGACACAGGTCCTCACCGGACACGGTTGTTTCGGGAGGTTCCTGTTTCGTATAAGGCGGGAGGAAACGCCCGGGTGTCACCATTGTGTGGATCGCCCGGAGGACACGGTGGAGCATACGGTGGAGGTATGCCCAGCTTGGGCGGAGCACCGCAGTGTCCTCGCGGAGGCGATTGGCGGCGGCGATCTCTCGCGTCCGGCCCTGGTCCAGGCCATGGTACGGAGCGAGAGGGAATGGCAAGCCGTCACCTCCTTCTGCGAAGCAGTAATGCTCGCAAAGGAGGAGGCGGAGCGCGTGAGGGAGAGAGCCTTGCGCCCTCACGCCCCTAGCCGCCGCAGGAGACGCCCTGGGCGTCGGGAATCGCAAGCAGATTCCCGGCCACCGTAGGCGCGGGCTTGCGGACGGCGAGCCATGGGTAGCTCGCCGTCCGGTAAGGACCAGGCCCGGGTCGACGGCGCGTTGTGTTCCACGCGCGCCTCAAAGAGATGTCAGCACAAAATGACGGGGTCCGATAGGGCCGACGCCTCAGGGTCGCGGGTTATTCCACAGAGAAAACCGTGGCCCTGGCACAGGCAACTGAAGGAACACGGGTGGGTTTTAGTCAGTAAAAGTCTGACACGCCCTCCCGCTCCACCCAGAGCGGGAGAAGTCATTTGATGATTTCCCACCCAAAAAAAAAAAAAAAAAAAGGCGTAAGAGATGCGTTTTACATGCACCTCCCCAAACCCCAATACAGTAACCAATAACCGATTGTGCTAATGCATAATATACTGAAAGGAGGAAGTCGCCATCAGCTACATGCCTAAGATTTTTAAACACCCACGTAAGTTTCCTGACTCGTGACGAAACCATCTCGATATGTGGTTGCCAGGATATTTTCTCATCTAAGAGAACCCCAAGGTATCTGACCGTCTTAGATTTGCTCAGAGTTGTACACGAGCACTGCTGAGTGAAAGGTGATTTGCATGTGTGAATCCGGACAGCCACATTGGGCTGTTTTATGCGAGCGTTTGTGCACTGTACAAATGAGGTTTTCGAAATGTTAAGTGTTAACAGGTTATGCTTTAGCCACAAGCAGACTTTATGGAGCCCTACCTCTGCATTTTGTTGGACTACATCCCAAGTTTCTCCCTGAAACACCAAGGCTGTGTCATCGGCATAGGTAAATATTTTGCCTTTATTAAGCGTCATTTGACATAAGTCGTTTATGTAAATCAGGAAAAGGCTAGGACCGAGAATGCTACCCTGCGGGACTCCATAGATGACTGCAACATCCGAACTAATAGCACTACCCATTTTAACCCTTTGCAGACGGCCAGTAAGAAAGTCTTTGTAGATTTTAAGTACCGTTCCCCTTATTCCACACTTTTCAGCTTATCAACAAGATCAGATATCGAGACAGTGTCAAAGGCCTTGGCCAGATCAATAAACACTCCGACACACTTTTGTTTATTATCTAGACAATCTGTTACATAATTTACTAACGAGCCAACGGCTCCATCTGTACTTTTACCTACCCTAAAGCCAAATTGGGAGTCAGCTAATATATTATTTTTTTCTAAGAATTTTCTGAGTTGGTTATTCAATACTTTTTCTAGTAATTTAGAGAGCGCTGGCAACACAGAAATTGGTCTGTAGTTTGTTACGCTGTCTCGAGCTCCACTCTTGTAGGCAGGAGTAATGAGCGCCCTTTTAAAAACACTAGGAATAACGCCCTGCTCTATACATAGCCCAACGATCGTGGTAAAGTGTGGGACGATAATATGTTTTGACATTTTTTGCAATCTGTTCGTAATAGAGTCTAGAATATTGCAGCAAGATATAGACAATGTAGCTGAGTGGAGTAGGAAAAATAAACTACAGTTTCATGTAAGCAAATGCTCAGTAAGAACTTTTGGCAGGATGAGAAAACCACCATCATCACGATTACAAGCTTGAGGGCACATCAATTAAGCGGGTGGAAGAGGTGCGTGACCTGGGTGTACGCCTGAACACTGAGATAACTTTTCGTGACCATATTGTAAAAGTTTGTAAAAATCGTACAGAAGTCTGGGTTTTGTTCTTCGAAGGGCATCGAGTTATACTAATATGAAAGCATTTGTAGCATTGTATAATGCGCTTATAAGAACTCAGTTAGAATTTAATGCTGTCATATGGGCCCCGCATGAGACTAAATATAACCTCATGTTGGAGCGTATACAAAACTAATTCACCAGATTTTTGTACATGAAGCTTTACGGTGTGTATCCCTTCTATCCGTTAATGTACCCAACCTTATTCGTTATTGGTATGGTTGGATACAACAAACTCGAGACAAGGAGGGACTTAGCTATAACCACATATGTATTCCAACTATTACGCGGTAAGACTTATAATCCCGGTGTTTTGATGGAGATTTGTCTGAATGCACCTGACAATTACGCATTGCGACGCAGGAAGCCACGGTTACTAGCAGTGCCACACGCACGAACCAACTTACTCAGCAAAGCGCCACTGACGCGCGCCTTGCACGCACTGAATGACACTGCTGACATAATCGATTTTTTTTCCTGCTTTCTGAATGAATTCACAAAAATAATATTGTATGTTTTATGTTATTTAAGATAGTATAATAAGGACCACGCTACCGCATTATGAATATTCCTGTAATGATAGCAGTGATTGTAGAAATATAAATAAATAAATAAATAAATATAACATTATACATTGATTTTTCATGGATGAAGGCTTCAAGTAGATGTTGTTTGTTATAAATGCTTTGTGTATTTTGATATAATATTTTAAAATGTTGTTCTGTGATCTCGGAAAGTATTTTTTTTTAAATATATTCGTTATTATTCGGTTTGTGATGTTGTTTAATGAGGGTTTTTTCGTTGTTGTTTATTTGTTCGTTAGATGTGACGCTTTTGCGGTGGGTTGTATCTCTGATCGCCTCTTCGCTAGTTAATATCCGTTTCCCATCTATAAATAACTTGTTATTTCGTATTACTGCTTCTTTTCGTGCATTTTCATTAAGAAATTCGGACACATGTACGCTAGTTCCTTGAAAATAGTGGCTGTTTACGACAATGTACCTAGCCATTTTCTTGCTTAGAAGCTCAATAACTAGGGGTCTGTTTTTTGTGGTAAATCTTCCTATACGATTTGTTTCTTCTATGTATCCGTTTAGGTCTACATGCAGAATTTCATAGAACATTTCTATCAATCTGCTGTGTATTTCGTAGTCAGAGTCATTGTAGTATTCAGAGAAGCCATAGATTACTATTTTCTTGGGGTCGTTTTCAATATCTTTAGTTTCCAGAGTTGGTGATAGATGCTTTATAATTTTTATTTCGTTTTTCAGGGTTTCATTTTCTTTGCTTAGTTTTTCTATTTTTTGTATATTTCTGCTATTTCATGAGTTGTTTTATCATTTTGTTTTTATAAGAAGTCGGTTTTTCCTTCAATATCCTCTTTGAGCTTGGTAATTGCTTTATTTATTTCCACTTCAATTGTATTTTGTAGTTCTGATATTATATATGTATTATTTTCTTTTAAACGCTGTATTATGATTTCACTCAGGTTTTCTAGCGAAAAAGTCGCTTGTATAACCGCGTTTACATTAATATCCATATCTTCTTGGTGGATAGTATCACCAAGAAAGCACGAGTCTTCTGATATTGTAATGATGTCATGGTTGCTTACTAGCAACCATGACATCATTACAATACTACAATACTACTGTACTAACACCATTATTATAATTTTGGATAGAAAAAAATTATCTAAGAAGCTACACATTTCAAGTACGTAATTACGTAATTATAAGCGCCATCTATATTAATGAATACGCATTAGCAATCTAAATTCATAATTCGCTTGTCACGTGCAAAGAAAAAACAATCAAAAGCCATTAGATGTCCTCTTTAGATAATCGATTCTTCTGCTTACTAGCAACCATGACATCATTACAATACTACAATACTACTGTACTAACACCATTATTATAATTTTGGATAGAAAACATTTATCTAAGAAGCTACACATTTCAAGTACGTAATTACGTAATTATAAGCGCCATCTATATTAATGAATACGCATTAGCAATCTAAATTCATAATTCGCTTGTCACGTGCAAAGAAAAAACAATCAAAAGCCATTAGATGTCCTCTTTAGATAATCGATTCAATACTCTTTTGATAATTTAATATCGATAAAAATCGTCGTTAATGTCGAAACATTTAACATTTTTTAAACTAATGCCTAAAGATTACGATAATAGCCAACTGTAATCTTCATTTTAATTAAAACACACACACACAACCACTTACGACGAACCTGTTCGATACGAACATTATTGTTTTGTTATGAGATGAGATATAATGAAATGGTTCTTTTTTTCAGTGGCTTACCAAAACTACAAATGCAAACAACTGTGTTCATATGTTAAAAATTTTGTCTTTTAAACTGCACAAGCTAACTAAGTTTTTCATACTCAGGAATAATTAACAATCGAATGAGTGACGAAAATGAGAATTTTAATCCCTTCTTCGACCCATAAAAAATACTTATTTTTTATTTCCGAGAAATACATACAATAATTAAAGGATGGTTGCGGTGAAGTATAGTCATTTAATATCCGGAAACTCAATGTATTTTGATACATACTTTTCCGTCGACGACAGTTTCCGTATTCAAATTTTGATAAAAGAGAACACTATATTGACTTACAAAATCATAGGGAATGACATCGCCGCATTATCTATCACATCATTTTAAATAATTAAATTAATTCATAACCACAACACCTACAAAAACTCCTTCAAAATAATCACAAATTGAGTCGTGTCGCGTCATTGCGTCCGTTCGCGTTCCTAACCTCACAACTCACTTCACGCGGTCAAGCCTGGCTTCTAATTTCATATAACTCGGCTTCTTTGTACAATACAGTAGCGCTCATAAGTCCATAAGCAATCTCACAAAGCAATAGATTGACGCTTCGGTTTCAATTACGACCTTCTTCTATGAGTTGTTTCCATACTATAGACACGCACACACACTCACTTTGTCTGTAATTGATAGTAGTTCATAATTTCAGCTAACCTATTATATGGCTTGTTAGCTTAGTCGTTACCGTGCTTGGGTAGGAGCGATTATGGCCAGCCCTGTGTTCGAATCTCACCTGCGCCTGCGGATTAAGCTTGATGTTATTTAAAAATAATATCTAAATTACTTGAAATGGTTCGAAAATCATTCGATACTTGTCTCGTTCATCTTGTTTACTTAGATAATCAAAGTTTGTAGGTAGACCACAGAAAACAGTAAATTATTTCGATTTCTATTTTCAAAATACAGTGAAAAATAAATATTGAAGCGTTGGCAATATTATATTATTGCGCTGCGTAAAAGTGGAAGTAAATGAACACAAATGAACTAAGTGTGAATGCTTTCATTTAAATATTTCATATTTGACTAAATACAAATTATTATTAGTTTAAATTAGTGAATGATGAGTAAAGTGTTGTAAACATAATGTTATTTATGATACGTTTTTTTTTAATTATTATAGTTTTTACTATTTTGCTTAGAGATGTCTAATAGTATTACATTCTTTGTTGTAGAGAAATACTGTGAGTCTGTGGGTTAAGAGATGTGAGGAAGAGGGAATCCTTGCAAAAAAATCCTGCATAAACAAGCGCTCCGACGCGCTTTTTTATGAAGTGGACAGCATAGTTAAACAAGTGAATGAATATGAAACAAATGGTTTCATACCAACCGGACATTTTGCTGAATTATTCAAAACGTCATTAAAACAGTTCGCTGTGTACTCCACGCTATAAAGGTTGCATCACCGACCCCAGCAAACACGTAACGTTTAAGTTTCGGAATAGTTTATCCTGTATATTGCGCTATATCCGTGATTATTTAATTATACAATTGAGGTTTAGTTTCAATCCTCTTTTCTTAGAGAAAATGAATACTTAAGCTAACCTCAATATGTATATTTTCACTAAAGACAAATTAAATGTGAAATACTTAGTGTATATATCGGGATAGGCCCTCATCAGCGATATTACACTTGCACTTTGTAAGTAGGCGTGGATTGTCGTGCGAAGAAAATAGATACACTAGTTATAGCACAATCACTTTATTTCACTAACAATTTCTTATAAAATAATCACCATGAAATGACCTGAAGGCAGAGGTCCGACATATTATATGAAAGTATGAAATATAGCAGTAACCAACTTTTTTATTCCAACAGCTTGTTAATTAATTAAATAGCAACAGCAGGTGCACCGGGCCGAGCCTGCCACAAGAATGATCCCCCTCTCGCTGCGCACTAACTTACATTAAGTTGCTTGAAAAGTGGGGAGAGTGGGGAGGCGAACGTCCCGTTTTGCACAACTTAACTCGGCCCGTTGCAAGTGCTGTTTACAATGATGACGCCGACACGGCCATACTGACGTGCGGAAGTCCTCGTACGCGTAGTCTCATCAAGCGTTGTCTAAAAATACATAACGTTATTATTAATGTTCGTTCATCCTGACTAGCAATCTGATCTGTGTCATCCCTACTGACTGTGCTACTAACTCTGGACCGCTCGATATTGAGCCTTCAGGACTTATACTAGTAATCTGGTCCAGTTCAGCCCTGCAGAGTTTACTACTAATTTTGGACCGCTCGTTATTGAGCCTTCAAGACTTTAGCAATCTGGTCCGGTCATGCACGACCCTTCAAGATCACTTCATTTTATACTTTCTTTTTTTTGTCTCTTTTTTGTTTGTTTTTTTTTTGTTAGTCCGGACTAAAATGGTCCCTGTAGATTATACATTCAAATTTATTAAAGTATGTACTTGTCTCAACGTTCCACCCAGGCTATGTTCATTGGTAGTTTCACTACCACCAAAGTCATTTACTTTAGAGCCTAATACAGAAACAAACTATTTCAATCTTAAGAATAGACTCGATTTAGACACTCCACCGAATGCGTAGCGCGCCTGTGCGTTGACAACCGAGTCTCATGTCATACAGCCAGCAAAATGTCACTTTAATGTGCATATTAAGCATTCGGTGTTGTGTCAGAGTGTCATGTCATTGAATGTGTCGTAGCAGATACATAATTCATGTTCATGACACTCTAAACCAACAAACGACATCTATGAAAACTTAATAACACTAATTTAAGAATTGACCCACAAAATCAACCTTTAGGAGCTGAGCCGGACAACACAAATAGGAGTCCCTTCAACCAGTTATCTCTCCAGATAATATGGACCGGGCAACCAATCAGCGTCTCTCCGATCACTCACTAGTACCACACATATCTCCATTGATCTCATAGCCTCTCAGACTAGACGATCACTTTATAATATGACCCAGAACATCGGCCTGCATAAGCCACTTCTTTAGACTACCCTATAACACACACCATAGGACGTCTACCCGCATGAGTCAGTCCCTTACATTATCCTCACACAGTTACTTTATCTCACAGATTAGTACCAATGTTACGTTTAATTAAGTTTCTTCACTCCCCGAGACCGAGAGGTTTCCAGAGCTGGCGGATAACGTACGTAAACTACAAATAGACAAAGCATCACTGAAACCACCCGGCGACGTCCACTCCACTCGTCAATCGCGGACTGCCGCCACATTCGGCCTCCTTCAAGCTACCAGTCAAGGTGGTAGCTAAATCCACCAAGCCCTCACATCCCCCGGGCATTGCACGAAAACGCTTACGACCATATTTGCATTCTCTATTAGACACACAACAAAGGGAAGTCTGTACTCCCTGCAAAGCCCAGTCGAACCCCCCTGTTACATTCAAAGAAGTAGGAATCGCCACTGTAGAACGGTCTCATTTTTCCCACTGTGACGCACCAACTCTCCCAATATTCTCGGATGTTATCTTACGAATTTCACCCAAATCTAACCGAAACCAGAATATGAACTCAGAATATGAAGCCACAGTTCAAAACCGCGCCCGAGTGCCAAACACAAGTTCTTTTGGTGTGTACCCTAGACCTTGCACCATCCGTCGCTAGCTGCACTTCGAGAAGCTCGCCGCGCCAGGTCCCACCAGATTCACTTTCGATTATAACAAGTAAGCACCCCAATGTCCTCATGACTCTCTCTACCCGAACACCTGCCCTGCCAGAACCGTTAGCAACAAGGTGCAACTCTACACCATGGTCACCATAAAATTGCTCTGTCTGCGCCAATTGCGCCAACACCCACCCGAATCCGAAATGATCCGCGAAGTCTTACCGAAAAGACAGACAGCCTCCTTTAGTGCTTCATCTGCACCAGCTGCATCCAACTAAGTGCACTCGAGAAGGACGCATTTAGTGAAAGAGTCAACAATGACAAGAATACTCCCTACCATCGATTCCTCCAACCAACTTCCTCGCAATGTCTCAAACTCAAACTCAAATCATTTATTTCAATTAAACCATTTACTGGCACTTTTGAATTGTCAAGGAGTCGGTCAGTCAGAAATATGAAGCAAAGCGCAGTAGGTACCTATGGAGAAGAACGGGCAAGAAACTCCATGGACATTGTTTTAAATAATATTGTTGTTACTAATATATTAGTTACATCGATTAATGTTGACACTATAAGTAAGAACGATGTACAAAAACCGTACACGTTAAAAGCGACGAGAGTGCAACAAAACATTATTAAAAACAATCCAAAAAAAATATTATTAAAATAAGCCGTGGCAGCTAAGAGATGACCAGTCCCAACTGACGGCGCCCGTTCACGAACATGACGTACGGATCAGCACCATTCAGCTCAACCATTTTGAAGGGAGCTAAATGATCCGACACACGCGCCACCGTCAGCGAGACATTTGAGTGAGCATGACATACTATCAGCCGCCTGGGCACATTCAAGTCAATCTATGACATTACCCGGTAAATGGTAGCTCTATAGTTCAAAGTACTCACATCTGTGCAATACATCTATCTATTAAAAAGGAGATTGAGTTTATATATTGCAAATATATTCTTAGAATCTTCAGCAGCTTCAACAGTATTTCAAATGTCAATTAATTAGTTGTGGTGTGGAGCAGGACCAGCATTAAGCCAGGCATTTTTATCAGTTGTGTAATCCCTTAACCTATAATATGCCTGCCTGCATAGTGTGCGATTGACAAAGGATTTGAATTTCGTCTCATTCAGTTGAAGAATGTGGGGAGGTATTTTATTATAACATTTTAGACAGTACCCCATGAAAAATTACAGCATGTCTACTTTAGCTAGTCTGAAACCTGGTTGAACTAATAGGACTGTAAGTACAGTATGCCATTGTGCAGCAACCTTAAGCATCGGATGGAGTCCCCGTATCCGTTGAGCCCAGCACACAATGCAGGATTTACTTTCGCACCCACCTAGCCATCTCAGGGAACCAGAATTGCTCACAAACTCCAGCAAGGGCTTCATCCGCACCAAGGAATCCAACCTCTGTGTGAACACGACTTATCAAAGTCCATGTTAGTGACCCCGGGACTAATGGAAGCCAAAATACACACTTACCACTCTCAATTCTCCTGGTGTGTGAGCCACAAGTGTGAGCCACAGCCTGACTGCTACGCCCACCGATGAGATCATGGATCTGGAGTCGCGGCGCCCCACCAATGAAAGCCAACGCAGATGCGATTTAAGAAACTGCATTATTATTCCTGCCAGACCATGGGACGGGACCATGCACCAACTCCGTAATTCGATTTCGGGGACAGAAAAACTGCATGCTCTGTGCCACTCCGCGGCCCATGGATTCAATCGAAGTCATAGACCCGCAAAAGGGCCCACCGCACGTGAGCATCTGGAGCGAGGCTGATCACTGAACTAGATGCCTTGAGGGAGCAACGATAAAGCAAATGGCAGTTATTCTCAATGTCATTGCGTGTGGCTACGATATAAACATTGAGAAATTCAATGATTTGTTGACTCAAACCAAAAACAAGTACATGAAACTGTATCCCTGGTATTACATGCCAGTAACAGTTCATATAATACTTGTGCACGGTGTTGACATAATATCTACGTGTATATTCCAATAGGTCAAATGTCAGAAGAGTCATTGGAAGCTCGTCACAAGGAAATTCGTAAAATCCGTGAACACCATACCAGAAAGAGTTCTCACGTTCATACGAACCTGCTAAATTTTCTTCTTCTGACATCTGATCCGAAATTGTCGTCAACTCTCCGAAATTTTAACAAATCCCGCGATCACCTCAGAAATCAGAAATTGATTTATAATATGTAATGCTTTTATATCAATTTTTTTTCTTAATATGATGATATTATTTGTAAAAAATGTGTATTTTCATTTAAAAGAAAATTATGATAAGCCTAAAAAAATATTTTTGCCTAAAAGAAACCTATTAATCAACATTTTTAATCAATTTGAGAATATTTTGAATTTTGAGCGATCCTTTGTATGGCGTCGCAATACTGTGCGTCGGTCGCGTTGCGTGGACTTAGGGTCGTCGGCCGCGGCTATCGCGAGCGCGCGCTCACTTTGAACTCGAGGTCGCACGATCGTAAGCTGATTTATTTATTTACGAATACATTGCTTGTTGCAAAAAATGTGTTTTATCAATTTAAAAAAAAAAACAGATTTTTTGATGGCATCGCATCGAGAATCACTAGCCCTATCACCTGTCTTCGTTTTCGGGACCGTTTCCGTTACACCTGTTTAGTACATCCTCCTACCCGAATTTGCTAGCAGCAAGGACTTTGTTACTGACAAAGCTGAAGACTGATGGGCAGGGTTGGTCTGATGAACTTTTGCATAATCTGGGGTTAGATTTTGGTTACAGTTCTAAACAAAATCGTTCGCGTGCTGTTGATTATCGGTTCATATCAGCATTATAAGGAAACGCTACTTATTTGCTTTGTTTTTATTTGTTATTTCATATTTTGTGTTTTTTTTTGGTATTTCATATTTTGTGTATTTTTAAAGGATAAAATTGTAAGTGAACTGAAAGAAATATTTGGTGATTCAAATCGTTGGGTTCGCATGGATGACCTGCCCAAGATGAAATACATAGAACGTTGCATCAAGGAATCCTTGCGACTCTTCCCGCTGGTGCATTTCATCAGTCGCAAATTGAACGAAACTACATTTTTAAGTAAGTGACTGTTAAGCTTATTTAAAACTACTTTTTCCTTCGCCAATCCGCAATGAGCAAGCATGGTGATCTTCTATGTCTCTATGAGAAGAGGCCTTTGCAATGGGTCAATATAAGCTGGTATTATTATTTTGTTTACTTCATTGTCCATAAACATATAAAAATTGTAGCCCATCAGCTTTAGAAACAGGGTCCAAGCTGCTGGTGGTCAGGTCTCTATAGAGAAGAACCACCTCATCATGCGTGAAGTATCCCGCAGCACTGCTTTCTGAATCAAGCCCTTGACTTTCATTATTATTTATATTTAACATCTACTAATATATAAAAGTGACAAAGAGATATCACAATACAAGGTAGAATACAGTGTACAATTTTGATCAATTGATTTGATTTCTTTCTTTTCCAGGTAACTACACAATCCCACCTAATACATTGTGTCACATCCCTATTTACGACCTGCACGATCGTGAAGACTTGTTCGAAAACCCGGAGGAGTTTGACCCCGACAGGTTCCGACCAGAAAAATGCGAGAAACTAAATCCGTATGCTAACATACCCTTCAGTGCTGGGCCCAGAAACTGCATTGGTATTATTTTCATAAAAATCTGATTGTTATATTATTCGTACATAATAATAAGTACATTATTCTGAGTTTGTTTCGTTGTTTATTCTTAGACTAGTCGAATAGGAAACACGAACCTCATCTACTTAGTTTTAAAATATTATTTTCTTGAGGTAAATATAAATGTCATTTATAAAAGAAAACGCGGCTTCAGGTCCTAGTGTTATGAATTCATTTTGTTTTGTTTAGTCAGCTTTACGTTAATAACATAACTTATTCATAATTTTTTTTTATGTCCACAAATCCATCCCCTTAAACTAGATAAATGTTCAGTTGACAGGAAAGATTTTGCAATTTTTGGGAGATCCGAGGGATTAGACAAAGTAAAAATTAACATTGGATTAGCGATGACGCTAGCAGAAAAGCCAAAAAAAAAAATGGGGTTGACATAAGCAACCAAAATGTCATGTGACCATAGGTCGTTGCGTAGTATCCAAATGAAGCGATAGCTCCGAAGGGAAATGCCATTTGTCTAGGCCCTCTGATTGTTTCAAAGATATCAACTATACCCCTAAAATCAAATGAAAACACAATTCTTTTTCAGGTCAAAAGTTCGTGTTGCTGGAAATGAAAAACAAGGTAGCAGAAGTATTGCGTGAATTCGAACTGAAGCCAGTGACGAAACCATCGGATATTCAGCTTCTAGCGCGTTAACTTTGTTAAAAGATAACATTATTATTAAGTATTAATAAAGTACAAAAAGGTACATAGCGTCAAAATGCAATATTATAACAACAATACTATATACTATATATAAACTTTGTAAAGTATTATAATATTTTAATTATTGTGAATGTGAAGGCAGTGTGGATTTGTTGTTTTTTTTTTTTATCTCAATCTATTTTTAATTTTTAAAATTAGTTTTAATCATGGTCTGGCAGTTTGAGCAATTTATGCGGCCTACCCAAATGTCCTTTCTTTGGTAATGTTCGTCGAATCGTTGAGCTCCATATGTGTTGTGTTGAGCTGCATGATTACTGACAAATGCGTGCACTGACTGGACAGGTCCACTCATTCTGTTTGGTTCTTTCCTCAAAAGACCATTTCAGACATCAATCCACATGGTCTTCACATGACCTGACCAAGATTATGTCTGGACTTTAAAAGAGACTGTGACCTCTGAGTTTGTTTTGGCGTTTCTTCTCAGAGTAGTCAGATAGGAAACGCCGATCTCATCTACTTTTAAAATAGTATTGACGTGTAAAAGTGTTTGTAAAAACCTACTTACAGAAATAAAATCATTTATCATTTATCATTTATCAATTGTAAACAATTGTTAATAGAATCTGCATTAAAATATTGCTATTCCCTGTTATCGTTCTTTTTCCTTTTTAAGTTTCGTTTCGACCCGTTCTTATTCTCAGTCACTTATCTACCAATGACTGGCGATTTTGGCTACATGCGCCATCCAGACTCCTAATAGTAGAAAACATCGTGAGGAAACCGGCATGTCCTAGTAGGTACCAAAATTACGTACCCAAAATTCGCGTTTGTTCCCACTAGTTCGACTCATTAGTTTGATCGTCGAACTAGTGAGAATTTTTTTCTCATTTGTTCGACCGTCGAACTACTGAGATTTTTTTCATTTGTTAGACCATCGTCAAAATATTATTTTAATCGAGACAAAAAAAAAATGCTTGTTTCGTTTAATAAAAGGTTTATATTTATCTACACTTAATTAATATTGCACATCTGTAGTCTGTACTATATCCTTGACCCTATCTATCAGGGATGTTTTCTGGGTAAAAAATAGAAATACACTTGGGAGCAAATAAATCGAGCCACTTCCTTTTTCACGCATTATGGTTATTATTTTTGGTATTATGGAACGCATCGATTCGAAACATATATCGCCTAAAAGGGTATTTAATAACCTTTACAATGAGGGTAGTTAGTTGTCAAAATTTCATTTTAATTAAAGTTTAAAGGGTAGAATAAAATTATCGCATTTAATTTGCTTATGACATTTTTATTGTACTCTGTTAAGAAAAGATTAAATTTGAGGTTTTTGTTAATCATACCCATATTACTTGTTATTGTTGTCTTTATCTGTGTCTGTGTAATCAAAAGAACCTGATAAAATGGATACTACACCGACGGAAGCTGCCCAAGTTGTAGCTTTACTTGAGGTTGGACACGGACAACGTGAAGTGGAACGCAGACTTCATTTGAGTCGTTCAAAGGTACAGCGGGTATACCGCAGGTATCTGGAGACTGGTGCTTTTGTTCGGCGACCTGGAACTGGCCGACCACGGGCAACAACAGAACGTGACGACCGCTTTATTGCAACCAATTCGTTGCGCGACCGTGGACTTAATGCTGTTCAGCTACAGCAAGCGTTACGTGACGTTCGAGGTGTCGCAATCAGTAGGTGGACAGTGAGACGACGACTAAAGGAACGAAATTTAACATCACACAAACCAGCAACTGGCCCAAAATTGACTGTAGCTCATCGCCGATCTCGCTTGGAGTTTGCTCGAGAACACATTAATTGGACGTTAGAAGACTGGAGGTCAGTTTTGTTTTCTGACGAGTCAAGAATCTGTCTTTTTAGCAATGACGGGAGAAACCGAGTGTATAGACGTCCTGGTGAAAGATTTGCCCAATGTTGCATTCGAGAAACTGTGAGTTTTGGTGGTGGTTCTTGTATGGTGTGGAGAGGAATTTCTCTAGACGGAAAAACGGAACTTGTCTTCGTCGACCCCGCCAACGATGGCAGTGGTAGACGTGGATTAACAGACGTGGACGTGGACCACGTAATGCCGTATGCTGGTTTTGTCGGAGAAAATTTCTTGTTTATGCATGACAATGCGAGACCTCATACCGCGCAGATCGTTACGGAATACTTGTCTGCGATCGGGATTCAACAAATGGTATGGCCAGCACGAAGTCCCGATTTGAACCCGATCGAACACCTATGGGACGAGCTAAAACGGAGAGTCCGAGCCAGGGTTCCCGCTGTTTCATCCATTCCCGAGCTTAAAGTCGCTGTGCTTGAAGAGTGGGAGAACATACCACAATATGTCATCGTAACTCTGATCAGATCGATGACTACAAGAATGCATCAGGGCACGGGGGGGTAATACCAGTTATTGCCAGAATATTTTTTTTGCAATAATTTTGTTTTTTATTGTTTTTATGGACTGTTTTAGCCCTACTAAATTTTCTATCAAAATTACCATTTTTCTTGCAGAGCCAATAATTTATCATTCAATAAGGTTATTATTCAATAATTTACCCTCATTGTTAAGGTTATTAACTTAACTTTTAGGCGATATATAGTTCGAATTGATACGTTCCATATTCCCAAAAATATTTACCATTTTACGTGAAAAAAGGTAGTGGCTCGATTTATTTGCTCCCAAGTGTACATTTAGTCAACAGTCAGATTATAAAAAATATTAGACACATTTTTTGCTCTAACCTATTAATTAAAATGACCTAAGTAGTTAAAACGCAACGCAACGTAAAGTTGGGTAGTGAGAGCTCGCGGCTACGCACTTCTACGTATTATATTATTATTTAGTATGAGTATTATTAACTTCTACTTAAATAAGAACTATGAATATAATATGTTTCCATGAAATATTTAGACTTATTGAATATGATATTGTTTTTTTTTATATCTAATAATCAATTATTCTAATCACGAATTAAAACATTGCTACTGCAGGGCATGGACAGCGTAACATCCATTTTGCGAAACAACTACCCAAAAAATAAAACAAAAAACGTGTACCCTCAAAATAAGAGAAAAAAAAAACTATTTATTACCCCACTCCTTGTGGTGGGGTGTTCAGTTAAATGTTTATAATGTTTAATGTATGATGTAGATACCCAGGTGCTATGGGCCTGTGCTCCAGCTTATGCTGTGAAGAGACGATTAGTTGTAGTCTAGTCACCGACAATATCTGTACAAGTAAGGCCTTATTGTCGGCTTTTCCGACTAGTCGGTACATCACTAGTTAGGTAGCAGATAGCTTAGTTGAATGGTTTAACAGGAATGCCAGAAATGTGCAATTATTAATTTTAAGCATTAATTAATTTTAAGCAGTTTATCTAAGAACCCCAGCACGAGTAGCATGACCTAATTTTTGTCGACGTAGAATAGACAAAATGACAGATAGATTAGACAAAATGATCATCTGTTATTTTGTCTATTCCTCCGGCGACTAAACTAGTTTCTATGGTGGTCAGCTCCACTTCTATCTCGACTTTCCGAAGAGAAGAGTAATCACTTTCTTGACAATAAGTCATTATTTTCTTGAATTTTAACATCGCACCGTAGAAATCTTTCTAGAATCTGACATATTGTGTTAAGTTCCTAGTGATCATGCTATGATGCGCAAATATCGAATACCGTACAGACCTATCTACTGCAGTAGGTACTATGTTCAAATGTGTTTTTAGAATCTTTTCATAAGACCAGTGACACAATGTGAAGCTTTTACCAAATGCTGCAATCTAGAAGCAAATCGTTGCGTTTAAAGAAATAGTGATGTATTTTCAGAAACGATTCCGCATGGGGACATCCCACAGAAGTTTGGTAATTTTCATCAACAGACAGTCGCGCTGAACAAATTGTTTTTTATGCAGGTACCTCATTTTACATTTTTTTCTCTCGTTAGCATAAGCATTGATAATTTAATGTTTAACATGCTTGTTTCAATGTCTCGCTACACGTGTTTAGTCTCCATTATAATGCATTACTTGTATGACAATGCGTTAGAATACCCTGTGTCACAAACATCACTTAGCTATTCATCTAATAAAAAACGATACGATATCAGTACAAAAAGATAAAGACAAGTTTTGGTAGAGTTTGACCCCGGGCTTCCTCAAATAAAATGTAGGTTAAACTCTCTTATCAGACTCCTATTGTTTTGTACCCCCGTAGCAACGAACTACACGCTCAAGTACCACGCGTCATGCGACAGCGACTGCGGAGAAAACAATTGAAAGAAGTTGTTTCGAGCATAGACCAGTCACCGCAACGCGACTTGTGAAGCGATGACGGATGGAAACACACGGCGCGCGAGAATATCTTTTGACGCAAGTCCTGTCGCAAATCGCTTCGCTCGAAGCTGTGAATGAGGCCTATAACTTCATTTTGAAATACCACGATCCATCAATCTCCAATCGTAGACGTGCTACTAATCACCAAGAAAGATTCCAATTTTAAACTACTTGGATTTTTACTTTATATTTTAGAGACCGCAATGGGCACCAAATTGAGCGAATATAAAAAATCTGAAATAAATGCTTCTAAAGATTTAATAAATGATAAATGATAAAATAAATGATAAACAATTTAGGTGACATATTCTGCCAAAGATTTGTCAAAATCTTTTGTTTCTTTGATTTCTTATTTAATCTAACGCCGCTGAGCATAGGACGGTTATCTACAAATAGTGCATGGTTTCACAAATAATGAAAGAAAAGAACAGAATACATAGAAAAAGATGGAAAATAATATATGTGCCGACTGCGGCGGGATTGAGGGGATTTTTTTTTATTGGTTTACTGGTTTACGATCTCCAACAAAGGATACACATATACAATATAAATCACAATAATATATTTCATTTATGTGTGCATCTTCAATTACAGGAGACCATAGCATGCACATATAACTAGGTGTTAACAAATTAAAAATACAAAAAAAAAAAAAATTAATGATTAAAATAAAAAAGGTTTTTTTTATATATGTAGGATGAATGCGATAGGCTCGCCCCCTATTACATGGGACTTAAGCATAACTGGCAAAATGCAGGTGCACTATAGTACACCTCTGCCTAACCCTTCTGGGATTACAGGCGTGAAATATTTGTTAAAAAAAGTCAAGTTTGAGCATTCATATTACAGTGGTGTAAACGGACAAAAAAATTCTCTATACAAAATTACATTGTACAGGTGAAAAAATTGCCATTATGGAGATGAAGGTAGCCGTGGCGGATGTGTTGAGACAGTTCAAGCTGGAGCCAGTCACTCATCCCGAAGACATTCGGATCATCACCGATATCGTCCTGAGACATGACGGGCCTGTCGAAAGAAAATCTAATCCTAATATTGGGTAGAATTTATTTAAGATTATTTGAAATGTTACAATAAATCTTTTAATTTATGCATTTCAAAAGGAATTTATTAATTTTATTATGTATTTAAAAAATACCCAAACTACGGAACGGCCCAGCTCCCACATTTGAAAGCAACGCGCGTATCGGCGCGTAAAACCAGCTGCTACGCCGTTCGTAGCAAAGTTTGGATCCCCGGTTTTTTAAAGCCCACTTACAATCCGCGAGGCCTAAGGTGAGCTTTGCATTTGTGTAAGTGCACATAGCGACGCGTCTTTTGCTTGGCAATCGGACAATCAGCCTGAGGCACTGTGCGTCCCTCGCGCGATCACTTTGGTGCGATTGGTAATCTCACACAAATGCAAAGCTCAGCTTAGGCCTCGCGGACTGTAAATGTCACATCCCATGACAGTTTAATTTAGTTTTTGCTCAAAATCAAAATCAAAAGTCATTTATTCAAACTAGGCTGAGAGCACTTTTCGAACGTCAAAATTACATAAGACAGTCCCCCAAAACGCCCGCCCTTCACCACTTCCTAGTGCTTTAGCTGGGAAGAAGAAGTGGCGCAACAAACTCCCCAGCAGCACAGCTGTCTGTTTAGTTAGAAAACCATTGAATTATATAATTATAAGGTAATCAAAGAATAAAAACCGAAACACAAAAAAAACATATTAAATTATCTGCCATATTTAAGCTAGCCACGCCAATATACCCAAAACAGAAACCAATAAAAAAATCAATGAAAAAAAACAACATAATACACAAATAAAAGCCTCCAGGCATAAGGGGCGTGACATCTTACATATGCATTATTGGATCATTTTTTAAGTAAACACAAATGATAAACTAGGACCATCGAAGTACAATAAGTTAACAGAACAATTACTTTAATAATATCAAAACCATAGACAGCAAGACGACCAGTCACCACAAGCAGCACCCGTTCACGAGCATAACGCAAAGATCAGCCATTGCCCCCCTCACCATATTTGAGGCTCAACTGAATACCTCCAACCCCTAATACCAATAAGCGCTGCACCCACGCACCAATAGGTAGGTTATTACCCAAATTACAATTTGCGCCGAATATTTGGCTGAATGTCTGGCGAAATCACTATCAGTTGCATTGCATCTCTGAGTATGGTAAATAATAATAAAACAGTAAATAGTTTAAAGACCTGCCTAAGAAGCCTAATTGCGTAATACATTTTCGTAAACGATTACGACTAATCTGTTTGATTTTGACAGTTCAGCAACATTCATTGCGTTATTTACATTGATAAGCAGAATTTTTATCGAACTTAAGAAGCAATGTATTAGCAATCTGTTTCAAAACGATTCAGATTCCGATTGATTGTGTATTACGCAATTAGGGTGCAGATCAAGTAATTAGCCATATTATTAATATAATTAGAAGAACATTTTCAGTGAACTGTGTTGATTAAATTATTGTGATAGGTAATGATATAGCGACATCTCGTTTGTCTAGCTAGTATATAGACTGAAAGATAACCAAACGTCCTCTCCATCACTCACTACTGACTGTCGAAGCCGGACACAATTCAATAATTACATAAACAAAAGATAAAGTCGTGTCTTCAGTACAAAGTGTTCCTGCGAAGTGCGTAGATGTTCGTAGAATGTTCTGGTATTTATTTCTTACCGCGGGTTTTCTTTGTTTCTTACACATTTTCTGCAACTATAATGAAAGAGCCAGGAAAATTAGAAAACTACCCGGGCCGGAGGACACCTTTATTTTAGGGAATGCCCCGGCATTAATGCGCTCGTCAGGTAAAATAGGACATGAACATTATAACTCACAAATTTTGTTATTGGTCATACAATGCAAGCGGCATCGTTTATTAGTTCTATTTTTTTTCAGTTGATATGATGAAATTGGCAAGAAGCTTAGCAAAAGAAAATTCTGGAATCTATAGAATTTGGATGTACCCGTTAGCAGCTGTGAATATTTACAATCCTGAAGATGTCGAGGTAAATACAGTGTTTAAAAAAAATTGGGCATGGAAAGTGAGTTTTTGTGCATTTTTAATCTTTCTTGTAATTGCAGACAATTGTCTCAAACATGAAATACAACGAGAAAAGTCAAGTCTACAGCGTTCTAAAACCTTGGCTTAGAGATGGACTTCTTGTAAGCAAAGGTTAGTGGTGCATGCAGTTCATTTGTTGGAAATTGTCATACCTATAGGTTTTTGTGATAATAACTTTTATTAATAATTGATTTTAGGTTCAAAATGGCAACAAAGAAGAAAAATTTTGACGCCCACTTTCCATTTCAACATTTTGCGTCAATTTTGTCAAGTTCTTGAAGACAATAGTCAGCGCTTTGTGGAGAGCCTCAAACAGGTATCCGGTCAGCCTGTAGATATAGTACCTATTATCTCAGAATTTACTCTCAACTCTATATGCGGTAAGTACCTAACTACTTTCACTATAACATCATAAAATATAAAAAAAATGGTTCTTGCGAAACGTTCGCATTGCCATTTTGGACTTTTTCTTTCGATATTGGATTGGAGGATTTCGATAAAATTTGGCAAGGAGATAGAGGGAGGGCATCATGAGGAAGGACGGCTACTTTGTCCCGGTAGTACGTTCCCGTCGAATTCCGACATGCACGTGGGCGAAACTACGGAAAGATGTGTTTAATAAACCAAAATGGTTGGCTGGCTGAGTTTATCGCGCTTTATACCTTACATTTATATCCGTAAGTATAATATTTCAATTGGATATGAATATTGTGTATTACTTATTCTTATTAAACAGAATTAAACGAAATTAATATGAATTGGAATGAATCAAGATGAATTGAATTAGTAATGTTGTGTATGTAATGCGACTGTATAAGTGAAGGTACTATTTCTCCTTATTATGAGTCAGTGATTTTCGAAATGAAATGTTTTTTTTTCTATTCTAGATCAGTAATCCAGATATTTCGACTTGTCGAATTAACGCTACGAAGCTAAGGCAGGTCGCTAAATGAGATTTAAAGAATCCTCATTAACTTTTTACTATCTCGACCTATCTAAAAATGTTACGTCTAACGATGCCAAAGACTTGTGTTCAGAAGAAATTGTTTGTCTCATTTTCTTTCTACAGGGCGAGCATGGCCTTCTGTGACATGTCATGAGTCACGCTGTTTATCACATTTTGGGCGATAAAAACGTTGTGTCTTAAATGATAGCACGGTGGCGTGAGAAAATTCTAATTATTTGAGATTTTTTATTGAGCATTCGTTTTCTGGTGCTGTGAGGAGAATTATTACAAATGACAATGCCAGATCCTGCCCCAGCTGTTTACAGGAAATGTCAATTTATGAAAATAATTGTAGGTAATGATTAAAGAACCTATTCATAATACATTGTTTTTCAGTAGAACTTGCCGATTACAAATCAATGATAAAAGGAATTCAACCCCCGAATTTCCTATTGCGTTACTCGTACATATTGCGCATGTTAAACACCAAAAAAAAGGTTTAAATACAAGTAAAACAAAAACTGTTATTACGATTATAATAATTGTGATAATGCGTAACTTATATGCTGTTTAAATCGCTTTTTAACAATTATAAACTGCACCTTAACTATAATCAATGTCATTATAGTTTTAAGATTTAAACAGAAACCGCAAGTTCTACAGTTATAAGGACAAATGTTTAGTTAACAGTAATAAATAAGCTTTAAGATGCTGCATATTGCAGGCTTGTAAATTACTTTTTCATTTTATTGGGGCTAAGTTCTATAGAGTTTCTGGCATTGTCCTTTAAATATAAATTGACAAGACAACGGATTCGTCAATAGCGTCCTTTATAAGTACCGCAAATATTTCTCGAAATGTATTAAGGTTGTGATACTTACTTCTTTTTTCCTTCCATTATTAAAATTGCAACCAGCACTGATTTATCAAACAAGAACAACGGAATAACAAAGACGGTTAGAAAATTATTTATATTCTTTGATGGAAAGGCAAATTGTAAGACATTACCTACATAATTTATCTCATCTTGTCTCAAACATCTTGGGTACACCTATGCTCGCCCCGCTGATTGTGACTTATCATTTCAGAGACCGCAATGGGCACCAAGTTAAGTGATTACAATAAATCAGAAATAACAGCTTACAAAGATGCAATATACAATTTAGGATATGTATTTTTTCAAAGAGTCGTCAAAATATATTATTTTTTTGATTTCTTATTTAATCTAACATCGCTGTGCCGAAGACAGAACGGCTATCTACAAATAGTGCATGATTTCACAAAGAAAGTTATTGCGGAAAGAACAGATTACATAGAAAAATATGGAATAAAAATATCTGAGCCGACTGCAGCGGATGATGACACTTACGGGTACAAGAAAAGGAAGACGGCCATGTTGGATTTATTAATATCAGCCAAGAAGGAAGGACTGATCGACGACATGGGCATTCAAGAAGAAGTGGATACGTTCATGTTCGAAGTGCGTAAAGTCGTCGACTGTTAACATCATATTTTTTACTAAACATTGCAGTTAAATAGTAAACATCTTTACGTTTCGTTCCAGGGGCATGACACCACAGCTTCTGGATTGACGTTTTGCTTTATGCTTCTTGCAAATCACAAGGACGTACAGGTTTGTCAAATTTTTATTGGTATTCTATTTCTGACTAGACAGTTCATTATAGCGACGTCATCGATATTCATAAGGTAAAATATGAGAACCCAGTATAGGTCCCTGTGGAAGTTCCTAACCAATTATTCGTTCTGCGATGAACGCACTCGAAATACACGAAGAACGAAGGGCAGTCCTAACAATACCTTGGAGACGAAATTATTATAAGCCACCACCAGTGGCGTTCCTTTTACTAAAACAGAAAAGCCCTGCTTTCAATCAAACTGTTAAGAATTTTAAGAATAATAACGTTAAATACCGTGCGTCGCTGGCCGCGATGCTAGGTTGCCAGGTTTACATATTCAAATAATATTATTAAAATTCCGCGCCGTATTCATGTGAGGAAAGCTATTGCCGGTCACTTAAGCAAAAAGGACAACAACTCCGTGAAAAATCAACATTTATTTAAGAAACTTATAAAACATAACTTAAGGTAACCAATTCTAACCAATCAAAAATTTTGAGATCAATACTTATTCCGAATATGGAATAATCAACTCTTTAAAAACAAATGGCTTTGACCGGTATTGTCCACTGTGGCAGAAAATACCGGTTGGCAGGTTGGCAATACCGGTCAAGATTCTAGCGGCACAAGTCACACAAGTAGCCTTCGGGGGACTCATAACCCGAGCACTCAGCATGAGCCCAAAGTCCACACTGTACGCACCTGAACCAAAGCTTGTTGTTCCGGCCATAATTCGTCACATAATACGCATCTGTTTTCCAGATCTTCGACATCAGTGTCATCATCATCATCGCGTACGTCAGACATTTCAATTTCGGAGTCTGATGAACTCTGGTCCTTATTCTCATGCTGGAGAACTCTCTTTTTCAGCTGACTGACATTAGTACATTTCGCTGGGCTTCTTTTTGCTGCTTTTTTATTCCTGCTTTTGTATTGGCACCAGATTCATTCCTTGTTGCTCTACTCTCTTCTTTTGTACCGAAGCTTCCCTTTTCGGAGTGTTTGTTAGAACAGTTGCATGTTGTTTTCGAGAGGCTCCCTGCACTTTATTTTTCATCGGAACTAGTAGACGATCTTTCGTAACTCCTGAAGTTAAGGGAATAGCTTTGTCTATTATAGAAGTTAGTCGGCGGCAGGACTTGGGGAGATGCGACAGGACTATTTCTTAGTTATTTTTTTGTATGAAGTCGATTAATTGTGATGGGGAACTAAGACTTTACTGCGTATTCAAAAGCCAGTCCTTATCTGAATTGAAGTGCAACCATAAAATATGTACTTACCAAGGAATTGTACCTGGTCTGCCATTCCGCTTCTTGATCTTTAGTGGAGACTGGATTTCGACCCATAGCTGGTAATTCACTATTCTTGTTTATCAGTCTTTCTTGTAGGGTTGAAAATGGAATGCCATTAGACCGAGCTGCCTCTCTTTTCCGTGTTCCTTCAACAAGTTTTAATGCCCTACTCATACCATTTTGGCTCCATTTCACCTTCAATCCTTTGCTACCACTTCGTGTCTCCGCCATCCTAAAAAGGAAAATAATATAACATTAAACGGAATAAAAAGTCCAACATATAATGTACTTGTAAACATAACTTGCGGTTAATACCAGTCAGCAAGACCGGCATTAGCCGGCTGTATACTTTTCTGGTAAAAAATAATAATAACAAAAACCTGTTACAAAGTTTTTGAAATCTATGATATCATGGGTAGATAGATAACTACACTGCAATATTTAACACTGAAAATGAATTAAACATGAAAATTAACACTCACGTCTTATGTTACGCGGCCAAAAATGTTACGAAAAAGTGGCGCGAAACAAACTGAATTGCGATTCTCCCGGGCGAGTGCTCGTAACTGAGCAGGGGCCGGTGCGTCGGCGCGGGGAACACTCACGCCATCTTCAATCAATGTGTGTGTACGCAAAAACGCTGTAATTTGGAAGATATTGTGGTGACTGCCATTGTCGCCTGACCGCGAATACCCTTTACGCAGCATGCCGCAGTTGCGACCTCGCTCTAACCCTATAACGTTAAGCGGGATGCGAGATCGCGTCTTTGAATGAAAACGTCCTTTCTCGCTCACACTAACGGGCTTAAATGGGGCTTCTGGATATCTCATTTTTTGCAAATAAATAGTTTCTACGTTGTTGACAACATGATTTTGTACTTATTTTGTAAATTGTTTGAATTTTAAAGCCGGGATTTTGACTTTTTATGGATGGAACGAACTGTGATTGTGTATGTTTAAATGGGTGGTGATGTGTGGGTTTGTGTCTTATGAGTACTGCTGCTGAACTAGATCTTCCGTCCGATGATAATCCAATGTTCGAAGCCATGTGGAGATTTTGTTTTTACTTTCTCTAGTTGTTAAAGGGTTTATGTTCAGTGCATTGTTTATTTTATTGTAAATGTATGTAGCCATGTAAAAGTGTTGTCGTCTAGCGGACGCGGTTTTACAAATTACTGGTCTGTATATGTCAGTACGAGTAATCGTTCTCTTTAATTTTGTGGTGGGCTTTACCGGTGTGATTTGATGTTGTCTCACTGTGAGATTAAGAAGGTACAACTGTCTCACGGTAAGTACTTTAAAATTTTCGTACAGATCTTTCGTAGGGAACCGGAATGGTTTGAAACCTTTATCAGGGATCTTTGGGCTCTTTCGAGGTGAATCATAACGGTTTTGCAAGCGCCTCCCCAGGCCGTGATACAGTAGCCTATGATTGACTGTGCCAGCGCAAGATACACCGTTCGTAGTAGTTCAAACTGAGCCACGTGTCGAAGCTTCTTAAATGCCCATATAAGTTTCCTAACACGGGAAGTGGTCAATTCAATGTGAGGACGCCAGCTTAGTTGTTCATCCAGAAGTACACCTAGGTACTTCACTGACTTTTTTTGAGCGATTGGAAGACATGGGCATTGGTGACCGTTAAAATCGTTACAGGAGTGTGCTTTGAGACTTATTTCCAAGGATCTAGTATTGGCAAAAGTAAATTGCAGATATGAGGTCTTTGAAATATTCAGGGTAAGTAAGTTACTTTCCAGCCAACGGATTATTTCCCGTAGGCCCAGCTCTGCCGCTTGTTGCGCTGCTTCCCAACTTTCACCGTGACATATTAATACGGTATCGTCTGCATAACTAAATATTCTACCGTTTTGAAGAGACTTCTGGCACAGGTCATTAACATAGACCAGGAAGAGACTTGGGGATAGGCAGCTACCTTGAGGTACACCATAGTCAATTTTTACTTCCTTGCTAATCTCTTCACCAACCTTTAATTTTTGTGTTCGGTCAGACAGAAAGTCAGTAAATATGCTCAGAGGTTTTCCCCTGATTCCGGCATGTTCTAGCTTCCTCACAAGGGTTGAAGTACAGACCGTGTCAAACGCCTTGGCCAGGTCCAGAAAAACACCGTTACTTCCTTGCTAATCTCTTCACCAACCTTTAATTTTTGTGTTCGGTCAGACAGAAAGTCAGTAAATATGCTCAGAGGTTTTCCCCTGATTCCGGCATGTTCTAGCTTCCTCACAAGGGTTGAAGTACGGACCGTGCCAAACGCCTTGGCCAGGTCCAGAAAAACACCGAGACATTTCTGTTTTGCATCAACTTTCCCAGTAACGTAATCAACAAGTTGATTAACTGCGTCTACGGTGCTTTTCCCAGCCCTGAAACCAAATTGTGAGTCCGATAATATATTGGAACGCTCCAAGTATCTTATGAGACTATGGTTCAGTAGCTTTTCCAAGATCTTTGCCAGTGCTGAAAGAACTGAGATAGGTCTGTAATTTTTAACCTCATTTTGACTCCCTCCCTTGTGAACAGGCGTTATTAGAGATTTTTTGAAGATTCGGGGAAGGTTCCTTGTTCAAAACATATTTCAATGAGTTTTGTAAGAGGTGAGACTAGTATATGTTTACCCAGTTTTAGTAGTTTGTAGTTAGAAATCAATCAATTATTTGTGCGCGATCTAGTGGCCGGATTGTAATATTTTGCCTATATCGACTGTTGCTAGCAGGAAACTGTGGTGCAAATAGTGTTAATAGATGGCTCTGATACGTCGTATAAAATTTTACACCAACTGCTAACTTGAAAATGTAATTGTAGCGATTTTGTAAAGGAGTACCAGTACTCATCTATCATAATTTACATTTATGCATAACATTATGCCTGTGTTCCCATTTTAATAGCCAATAGCAAATACAATAGTGAAATACGTGTAGGTACAGCGTACCGGTACTGAAACGGCTCAGCCGGTAGGTACAGCTTTGCCAGGCGATACGGTATGTAGTGTGTTTAAAAAAAAAGTATATCGGCTTGCCCTAATTTTGTGATACGAGAATGTCCCTCCAACCTTAACATAAGCTTACTCGTATACGTATCAACAACACACATCAACGATCTGAAGACTAAAATTACCAATATTTATACGTACTAAACAAATTAAAACACAAAAAGCAACACAAACTATGAGACCGCGATCTCAACATACTGTAGGACTAGCCAGAGCACAAGATAAATAAAAGCGTTCACTGAAAAAAAAAACACGATTTATTTACTGGGTTTAAACGCTGGGCAAAAATTAAAGACATAAAAATAAATTTAGAAGAATAAATAAATGTATATAATTTATAAAACACCAATTATTATTTTAAAATTAAATTGTATTCTGTACTAATAAAAGTAATCAACTAACTAATAATATTCATTCAATAATATTCATTCCTCTTCTCGCCTACTTGACCTAAGCTGACGCGCACAGCTTAGGCCTATAATTGTGACTAATATAATTATTTTCCTACCAACTATTTTCTCTACTTTCAATTCTCAGCACTTACATGGTTATTACAATAACCTTACACTTTCGCAGTTTGCACCACAGCCTTGCTTAAATGGCGCTACCAGGTAACTTTTAAAAAGCCCTCCACTTTATCAGACTCAAATAGTCAGTTAACATCTTATCCAGTGGCAAATTTTTTACAATCTAATCAAATAAAATATCTTGTAACTTTTACCAACTAAAATACTGTATATATCTTAAAAATACCTACAAATGTATTTAAATAGCTAACATTCGGACATTCAAAATCTCGTAAGTCCTCTTGCGGTAAAAAATAGTAATAAAAGTAGCTCCCAATCTTTACTTTAGCATTAAATATTTATGTTAGCATAAGTTCTTTTGTAGGTACGTACATTACATATTTAGAATTCTTCCCTTACGTAGTAGGTAGGTACAAACTTTACATTGTTATTGAAAATTGTATCTAATAATTTTATTTTAAAATCTTAAATCTCTAAAATGTTCTAATTATTTTACAATGCATGTCTATCAAATCAATATCCTGAATACTATTTATAAATATATTAGCATCCGACCTCCATAAATCCATAATAATAATAGCAATAGGCCATACTATGTCCTAAATACTAGTGGCAACCGGCCCCATCTTGTCTTGAATACCAGTGGCAACAGGCCCCACTATGTCCTGAATACCCCTGGCAGCAGGCCCGATCATGTCCTGAATACCTTTGGCAACAGGCCCCACTATGTCCTGAATACCCCTGGCAGCAGGCCCGATCATGTCCTGAATACCTTTGGCAACAGGCCCCACTATGTCCTGAATATCAGTGGCAACAGGCCCCACAAAATTATTCATACATATCCACACCATCCAAAGAAAAATACCTGCCACTACGGTAGAGTATAGTTTGTTGCTCTTTCTGGTTATATTAGACTTTTGTTATTCTGCGAGGACCCTGATATTTTGGTACAAGTTTTTTACTCTGTGCTGTACTTGTACTTGCTGTTCCTTATCATATAGTTCTTTGGCCTTTGGTTGAGATATTTTATTTTAATTTTTTTATTTTAAAGTATTTATTTATTTCTAGATTTTTTACAAACATTTTACACGTTAAATATAGGCCAGTTTTGAATACAAATGAGTTAAGCATCTGTAGCCGAACTATGCAAAACCTGTATTTCGGCTATCAGCGCAAATCCTGTCAGATAATTTTACTCATTTTCAACTCAGAAAAAAGCAGATGGATATCTCGAAAGAACGGCTTGCCCCAGGGTCCTGTTTTGGCGCCTATTCTTTTCGACATCTATACCAATGACTAAACCGAAACTGAACACTGCGAGAGGTTTATATACGCTGATGACCTCGACTTGGCTACCCAAACAAATAAATTTGAAGATGCCGAAAAAAATTCTAGAGGCAGGCCTAGAAGTTGTCGGAAAATACTACCACGATAACGCACTCAGACCTAACCCTACAAAAACACAGGCTTGTGCTGCAACACTACAATAAGCCTACCTACCTAGGGTGACTCCCTTGACAGAGCTTTGACATTTAAGAGCCATTGTCTGAAATCGAAGAAAAAAATCGGTTCCTGTAACAGCTTTCTCAGGCGCCTAACCTCAACCACCTGGGGTGCTTCACCTCAGGTACTCCGGACCACTGGCCTAGCACTCTGTTTCTCTGCGGGTGAATAAGCGTGTCCAATATGGCATCGTTCCACCCACGCCAAGGAAGTAGATGCTGCTCTGAACGAAACATGCCGAACAAACACATGCTGCCTCAAAGCGACCCCGGTAAGCGCACTATACCCCACAGCTGGCATAGCACCTCCACAAGTCTGAAGAGAAGTTGCATGCGCAGTGGAGAAACACAAACAGGAGTACCAACTCAACGGCTAAAAAGCAGGCACAGTTTCCTGAGATCGACAGCGTCCCTACCAACCCGGTCGGCGCCCGTTGTAAGCTGTGGCAGGATACCTTTCCTCCACGCACTCATTATCTACATACTAAATCTCCCTGCAGGGTGCAACCTTCCGTGGTCTACTTGGTCAGTCCCAGAACCGTCTCCGAACATAAGTGGGAAGGTGTAGGTAGAACCTCGTAAAGTGGGGCTACTCTTACGGAACGGCAGCGGGGTGTGGATATGGAGCTAGGTCAAAAAATATACTCCACCTTCTATCCTTCTTCTCTAGTCCGAGAATCATGCAGCCAAAGTGAGCTATGTGCTGCCACTGATAACGCAGCGGAAGTGGCAAAGTTTTATGCCAACATTATTTAAACAAGTGTCGTGCCATTGACACGAAGAAGAGAATAGCAAAGTGACCAATGTCATCGTGGTTCTGCTTACTAGTAGGTAAGCAGAACCACGCCAGCAAACTCCTTTGGTACAACCCAACTATCCCCAGAGATCGTTACTCTAAACAACTTATAATGTATTAATTTGTAATTGGTTTTAATATATATAACATTATTTAATATATACAGCGTGTAACGAAAACCCTGTCCGATCCTGAAGGGTATTATTTGGTATCGCAGTGCGTACACAAATACGTAATCATTTAATGGATACGAGATAATTAATTTTCCCCAATGAAAACAATTAATTTAAAAAATTAAAAATAATCATACCAAAGGCAACACTGATCGCTCGACAGGGTTCACCCGAGTTCACCTACAGTTTCGTGTCAAAGAAGCCGCCTGAGCGTGGTGATCCATTGTCGCGTGCCGCCAAAGAGACGTAGGACTAAAGAAATCTACGTTTTGCCTACGCGTAGGTATCAGCGGATATTTTATTGTAGGCTTACGCACAATGACCCCGATTTCTGACCTTCTGTTTATCAAGAAACAATTATTATTGAGTTAATGTGATGTGCTTTTGGCAATGTACCCACTGTAGGTATCAGTTTATTAAAACATTTACTTGTTACATACCTCTATCTATCTAGAACATTAGTACACATTCGACACCTTTTTATTAAATTTACACGTACTCTTCGCAGCGCACATGTGTACGATTTGAGTGACTCGAAAGCTTCCACAATCCGAGCTGTTACTTCGATTTCCGAATCACACATTCACTCACAACTAAAAATTAACATATTCAAATATTCCTGATTGGTATACGACATTGTTCGCGATACGATAGCGGCACGTGATACGTACGGACATCCGATCGCAAGCTATCTCCACGTGAGACTGGCGAAGTGTCCAAACAAGTAGCGACCAGTCGGCTACATCAAAGGATCGAGGACTCGTTATGAGTACCTACAGCGCGGCTAATGCAGGGCGGTGTCCTTTGAAATAAAATAGGCAAAAAATAAAAGATTTTGCCGGCCGGTGGAGTGTTGTCAACTTATGAAAATTTACCATATATTAGTGTTACATTTCGCATGGTAACTAAAAATAAAAAAATCAATAGCTTTTGGTTTTTATGAGTTAGATTTTTTTACAATTTTTTCTAGTACGTATGTTAAACCAGGAATACGCCTTTTTTGGATCGGACAGGGTTTTTGTTACATATTGTATATATATATATATATATATATATTTATATGTATCTCGCCATCCGAACGTTGAACTGTGGCTAACCAATTGTCAACATCTACAATATTATTATAATATTGTATTTGTCCTGTACATAATTTATACGATTACGGCTTAGGGCGTCTACGTGAGACATTGATTTTCCTGGTAGGTATTCAATACTAAAGTTAAACTCATGCATTTGCTTCCACCTTCGAGCTACCCGAGGTATCATGTCCCTTTTCTGGGTAGTAGCTCTTAAAGAATTGCAATCGGTAATTATTTTAAATGGAATCCCAATTAAATGAAACCTAAATTTATTTAAAGACGATACAACTGCTAAGCTTTCAAGATCATAGAGGAATAATTTTGCTCCTCTGGAGTCGTTTGCCGACTAAAATATGCAATCATATTCTTGAAAAAGGATACCAGCAACGCCTAATTTACAAGCAGCAGTATGCAGTTCTCTGGTTAAATTTGGATCGTATAACGCCAATGTGGGCTTACGCATTAGTTCAGCCTGGAATTTTCTAACAGAATTTGATCTTGATCTGGGCCCCGAAACCATTTAATATCTTTCCTCCTTTGGGACAAATCTTTTAAAGAAACTGGCTAACCCAAGGAACTGTCGAAATTAATGTTAACTAGTAGGAGTTGGAAAATTATCTACTGCTTCTTCCTTCTTTGACCCAGGTCGAATACCATCAGCAGATATATCAAACCTCAAGAATTCTACTGGAAGACTAAAGAACTTACATCGGTATAAATTCAATGTGAGACCAGCCTGAGTAAAGAACTGTAAAATGAATTGTAACCGTAAAATGCCCTCATTATATGTTATAGACGGTATAATAACGTCATCTAAATACGCCAGCGCCTCCAGTTAACGCGCTTTACCGAATATGTAGTTTTAGACGTTGAACGGTTGCTGGGGCATTTGCAAGACCAAACGGCATTCTATTGAATTCAAAGAGGCCGCCTGGAGTCACAAGCGCAGTTTAAAGTTTATCCTATCCTAATCAGTATTTGATAATTCAATTCAATTCGTTTATTTCAACCAACAATTGGGTCATAATTAATAGTATTAATAAAATAAAATATTAGAAAAAAAAAAAAAATTACAAAACAACACACAAAATTCGTTATTACTTACAAATTAAATTGGCAAAGTCAAACTAAAATTAGAAATAATCATAAATTACACTTAATATTTAAAAATAATAACTATTCAAAAAAAATATTATGCCGTTACATAATCAACATTTCAAATTATTGTAGAATAGAAAAGAGCGACAGATAATGAACAACGTTGTGTTATGATTATTACATAGATGGTTTTGTTATTTTAATATATAGTGACAGTCGAACCTCTCAGCCTTCATCTTCAAGATGGTGTTGGAGCTCAGAACTAAGGATGTGCACCGTTTCCGCATCGTCGCATAGAAGCAGTCAATACGCGATTCAGCGAACATCCCCGACGTACTGCGGTACCGAGGCAGCCCCAACAACATCCTGTAGGCATTGTTGAATTGGACTCGTAGGGCGCTTTACTGTTTTTGAGTATAGTTAGCCCACAGGGCACTCGAATAAAAACAGGTGCAATACGCTCTGAAAAGAGTGTTTTTCACCTCCTTCGAGCATCGTGCAACCCTGCGAGCTATCATGTTCGCTCTAACAGACAACGCCCTACGTACCCGCTCTATGTCTGAATCGTCTTTCAGGTCAGAGGTCACCAGATGCCCAAGGTATTTGATAATAGCCTGATTTTAAATGAAATGTAGTATACAGCTTATGGCCTGCAAGAAAATTTAAATGATCATAGATCATCAGCATAGGATAGATTTCTTTAATAGTCTTCTCACCTAACGCCCTATAATCTATGTGAAGTCTAATCCCACCAAAAACATTCTGTAAAAAACTAGCCAAGTCTCGATGGACCTGCTTGTTTATCTCTAAAAAGTAATGAAATCTAAACTAAGTCGTGGCAAGTCTAAGGTTCCTTACTGCGGTTTCTTTATAGTTAATGTTGTGTGACTTGGCCTTAACTCGCTTAACAAACATAGGTAGTTACAACAGATATAACATTACGTGTAAACAAAATTGCCTTGTACCCACTAACGTATAAAGAATGTTCAACGGCCAAGTCATGTTAACGTCACCATAGAACACTCACTACCTAGATCTACATACGATTCAAATGGAACATTTATAATACATTATAATTAATGCACTTAAAATATATATCTGTTGTTTTCTTCAAACTAACAAGACACGCATGACATTCTTTTCAGTTGCTGGAAATTTAGTAAAACAATGATCTGTTTCATGCCCCAATCTGTTGCATGTAGTACATTTTTTTACAGGTAGTGGTGAACATTGTTGAAAATGATTGCCCTATTGTTTACAGTTGAAACAGCGTTGAGTCTTATTTAGGGCACGCGTTTGAAAATCCTGTTTGCAAACATTTTTACTTGTGGTAGTAATTGTTTTAGGGTCGCCAGGTAATAAGTTTTTAGAATTTCTTATATATGTAAGTAGTTAATCGGGGTCATCGAATTGCCATCGTAGTCGTAAAACACCTAATCGCAGCGAACGATCGTCAATCCCATGCAAGATGCAATCAACTGCTCTCCTACCTACTATACCGCAACTATTGTTCAACGTTATTTTATCATAGTAATAATTTTCTACAGTCTCCGAAACAAGTTCGTTTGAAAAGCATATCGCTAAGCATCTGTCCGTAATTTTCATACCAACGCTGAGCTATCCACGCTATTTCGGAAGAGGAAAATGAACAGTTTGCTTTTCGGATCATCTTTTAGCAGAAGCGCAGTCATTAGCTTTATGTAGCCAAATAGACATAGTTTGCTCTTTCTTTGCCGGTTCAAATTCTAGTATGGCATTATTAAGGTTTTTAATTTATGCATAGGATATTCTCCTTTCAAAGACGTTAAAACTTGTAGAAGTTTCGACATGCTAACATCATTATTAATAGAGTCACCGACATCGTTTGATTGCTGATTGTTGTTTTCAACTCGGCGAGGGGCTGCATTCGGTCTCGAGCTGCGTGTTCTATTCCTGAGCCAGCTGCAGGATTGGCCATTTAAAATAAAACAGGATCAAATAACTACCACGGACTTGGCATAACTTCAAATCATATTGTAGGCTAATCAAAGATTTTCAGCAATGGAACAAATAGAAAGAAACAAAACAGAAACGAATAACAATAATAAAGTTAGGTACAAATTATATCACCTAGGAAATGTAGGACTAGCCAGAGCACAAGATAAATAAAAGCGTTCACTTGCACAAATAAGCATGATTTATTCACTGGGTTCCAACAATGGGTATAAATAAAAGCACAAATCTTACGGCAATACATTAACAATTATATTATTAAAATTCTCAGTACTTACACAGGTATTAGAAGATACACCTTACACTTTTGCAGTTCAACCACCACTGCCTTGCTAAAATGGCGTTACCCTTGCTAAAATCCCTCCACTTTGGAGGGATTTTTAAAAGTTACGCGGTCTGGCTCAAATAGTTAGTTGACATCTTAATATCCGGTGGCGCCATTTTAGCATTTGAAAAAAATCAAATAACGTGTTACTTTTACCAACTAAATGACTAAATATTTTTAAATACCTATGGCATATTATTAAGAGGTAAAGGTACAGACTTTAATGACGTCTTTATCATGCAAAAGTAATTTATACGCATCCTTGTGAATATTAAACCATGGGAAAGTTGTATACTACATTAAAAACAAAACTACCGCTACCCTCCCTTCATCATCAGCCTACAGCAGTCCACTGCTGGACATAAGCCTTTCCAATTGCCCGCCATTTAGCTCGACTCCCGGCACCTCTCATCCAGTTGCTACCAGCCACCAGTTGCTACCAGCCACGCTGCGAAGATCGTCGCTCCACCTAGTCTGAGGACGTCCTACCTTACGTTTGCCAATTCGCGGTCCCCACTCAAGAACACCTCTACCCCAACGGTCATTGTTTCTACGGCTAATCTGGCCGGCCCATTGCCACTTCAGATTGTTTATTCTGTGAGCTATGTCGACCACTTTGGTCCTCTGCCGGATCACTTCATTCCGGATTCTATCCCTCAGAGAAACTCAAAGCATAGCTCGTTCCATCGCTGAGCCACCTTGAATTTATGGACCAGCCGTACCGTACGTGTCCACGTTTCGGCTCCGTAGGTCATATCAGGCAGGACGCACTGATTCAAGACGTTAGTCTTTAGGTTATGTGGAATACGTGACGACAAGCTTCCCGAACGCTGCCCAGCGCAGCTGAATTCTTCTGTTAGCCTCCTTCTCAAATTTTTTCTTCACAAACTGCAGAGTTTTGCCGAGGTAAACACATTCTCGAACAACTTCGGGAGCACCGCCATTGACAGCAATCGGAGTAACATGATAGTTGAACATAACTTATGTTTTGTTCATGTTCAGCCGGAGACCAATAAGTACAGATGAATCAACTAGGTCGTCCAGCATATGCTGCAAGTCATGCAGCAATTCAGCCAGTATGACGATGTCATCTGCAAATATCAAGTGTGAGATGTACTCGCCGTGTCCTTCCCAGTTCAGCGTCTAAAACACATCCTCCAATGCATTAGAGAACAATTTCGGGGAAATAATGTCCCCATGTTTCACCCCTCGACACAGTAGGATATATTCAGTTCGCTGGTCCTGAGTTATGAAATTGATACACAGCGCTTACAGTCTGACATACAGGTACTTGACGGCAGACTTAGTTCCCTTTACATTAAATATGTGGGTTCTCAGAACCAAATTAAAGAACACATCCTTACTGCTAATGAGTTAGTTATGTGTCAGTTTACTTGTCAGAAGGTTTCAAACCCTGACGCTGTCCAGTCTAAGTTAACGGAGGACCCATCCCAGACTGAGAATTTGTCTCAAGACTGTATTAACCAAGATATATCTGATATAGTGCAAGATCTATCTCAACTGGTACAGCTTGATATCAGTAGCTGTCCATCTATAAGTTGTCATGATTGTTATCATTCAGTTATGTTCTCAGATAGTATAGGAAGAGGTTTAGGTCAATTAATTAATAACTACCTGAGTTATTCTACTCAAAACTATTGTACGCCAGGGTCAACCTACAAACGATGAAACGAATAATGGCATCAATATCAGGAAATTAATATAATCCTAAAACCAACATTACTGTTTTAGTTCTAAGGTCAAAAAAGATGAAATCACTGACTGTGTAACAAAGTTATAACAGTAAAATTGTAGTAAAATAATATTAGTGCTTTCCCATATTATATATAATATATTATATAAGACTGACAAATAGAAAAAAAAATTATATTCATATGCTTATTAAGCTGCACTTTTTAGTTAGTCATCACAGTGACAAGCTTGTGTTTTTTGACACCAACCGTCTTGTTGAAACTTTAAAATCGACTAGGGATACTGTGTATCTGCCTGTTAATTTTAGACACATAATAGCAAGGCTATTAGTCACTGTGATGACTAACTAAAAAGTAGTCTCTCCTAATTTTTGTTGTGCCCGACAGGGTCCATATTGATCTTTTATTTAGTTTTTACCATCTATGTAATACATATGGAATGCAATAAAGTATTGAGTATTGAGTAATAACACTTAAAAAAAAATAGGCGAGCCTGAATAAATGTAGCCCAAATGCTATAAGTAGTTCTACAAATTGTACGAAGGAGGTTCCATTTCCCTCACTCACTACGAGCCCACCATCTGGACATTGTAGTCTTGGGCTTAAGTCCGGATAATCATTTAAACTAGTTTGTAAGACAACAGAAGGTACCAAGAAGAATATTCTTATACCTAACAACAACAAGGTATCTTCTTGTTCAAAAATATGTAATTATCGAAAAGAAGGTCAGCAGAACGCCTTGATGTTATTTCATCAAAATATTCAAGGTATTTCTTCCAAATTATTAGAAATTGAAATGTTTTAGAGAAAACAAAGTTTGATATTGTTTTACTGAACTTTGGTTAAAGGATTACCAAATGCTAATTAATTATGAGAACTATAGTGTGGGCAGTTGTTTTACCCGTAAATCTATGCTGCGTGGAGGGTCTCTAATCTTGATTAAAAATTGTTTAAAATCTAAGCAACGCAATGACAGATGGTTTATCAGTTAAACATTGCATCGAACTGACCTGTGTTGAGCTAGATAAGCATGTTGTAGTGTGCGTGTACGCACCCCCTAATTATCAGACCTTTCCTTTATTTGAGTCAATAATGGAAGATGTCCTAGCAAAACTTGCATCCAGTAACAAAGCCGCAATTATTTGTGCTGATTTTAGTAACCATATTTTGGAAAATAATTCAAATAGCAGTAGATTACTAAGCCTTTTTAAATCGTTCATTTTATTTAATGTCTTTACAGAATCGACTAGAGTAACTCCGACTTCTGCTACTTGTACTGATAATGTCTTCTACGATTTTGATTATTTTGAGAAAACCATCGTAAATTATCTGCCGTCTGATCATAGTGGACAAACGGTTTCTTTAGGTTTAAAACACCTTTACAAAAATTGCAAATATAATTTAGACCAATAACGACTGGTAAATTAAATAGATTCAATAGTACCCTAAATAATAAGTTTAATGTTCTGGGCCATAATACGGACGATGCAAATAAATTGTACGAGCATTTCTTTTCATTAGTGCACACTGAATTCAATAAAACTTTTGAAAAGGAAATATAAAATATTTGCCCTCATTTTATATTTAGTGACTGGGCAACCAGAGGTATTAGGATTAGTAGGGAAAGACTTCGAGCTCTATGGCCTTAAGCCTTACATTAAATACTGAAACTGTCAATAAGTATGTTGCTACATAATCCAAAATTATTAGAAATACCTACAAAATAGCTAAAGCCCTGTACATTAGCAACAAGATCAAATCAGCAGAAAATAAAATAAAACAGTCTGAAAAGTTATAAATAACGAAACTAGTAGGGAAAAAATGCGAAACACTAAATATATATTGGAGACGTGGCCACAAGCTCTAACTTAGAAGTAGCTCAAGAGTTTAATATGGTTTCACCAAAGGTCGTTGCACGACTGACGCTGGTGTCACTTTACTAAAACACATATTCACAGCGTGGGAGATGGCCCAAGATGCCATAGGAATTTTCTGCGTTAATCACGAAACCTTGCTACTAAAACTTGAGCATTACGGACTAGGTAAACTTGCGTTAAGTTTAGTAAGATCTTATTTAGAAGATAGACAGCAAAAAGTTCACTTGGTTTAAAAGTAAAAAATGGGTGTTCCACAAGGCTCGATATTAGGTCCTTTCCTCTTTTTAGTATATACAATATGTAACAAAAACCCTGTCCGATCCAAAAAAGGCGTATTCCTGGTTTAACATACGTACTAGAAAAAATAGTAAAAAAAATCTTAATCATAAAAACCAAAAGTTGTTGATTTTTTTTATTTTTAGTTACCATGCGAAATATAACACTAAATATGGTAAACTTTCATAAGTTGACAACACTCCACCGGCCGGCGAAATCTTTTATTTTTTGCCTATTTTTATTTCAAAGGACACCGCTCTGCACTAGCCGCACTGTAGGTACTCATAACGAGTCCTCGACCCTTTGATGTAGCCGACTGGTTGCCTACTAGCACGCTACTTGTTTGGCCACTTCGCCAGTCTCACGTGGAGATAGCTTGCGATCGGATGTCCGTACGTATCACGTGCCGCTATCGTATCGCGAACAATGTCGTATACCAATCAGGAATATTTGAATATGTTAATTTTTATTTGTGAGTGAGTGTGATTCGGAAATCGAAGTAAAAGCTCGGATTGTGGAAGCTTTCGACTCACTCAAATCGTACACATGTGCGCTGCGAAGAGTACGTGCAAATTTAATAAAAAGGTGTCGAATGTGTACTAATGTTCGAGATAGACATATGGAACACAATCTCAGAGGTATGCAACAAGTAAATGTTATAATAAACTGATACCTACAGTCGATACATTGCCAAAAGCACATAACATTAACTCAATAATAATTGTTTCTTGATAAACAGAAGGTCAGAAATCGGGGTCACTGTGCGTCCAAGCCTACAATAAAATATCAGCTGATACCTACGCGTAGGCAAAACGTAGGTTTCTTTAGTCCTAAGTTTGTTTGGCGGCATGCGACAAAGCACCGCCGCGCTCAGGCGGCTTCTTTGACACGAAACTGTAGGTGAACCCTGTCGAGCGATCAGTGTTGCCTTTGGTATGATTATTTTTAATTTTTTAAATCAATTATTTTCATTGGGGAAAAACAATTATCACGTATCCATTAAAAAGATTACGTATTTGTGTACGCAGTACGAGACCAAATAATACCCTTCAGGATCGGACAGGGTTTTCGTTACATGCTGTAGTTAATGATCTACCCCATTTATTTAAAAATCAACCACAAATGGTGTTATTTGCTGACGACACTTCCTTAATTTTTAAGATGAGTAGACGTACATCAAATGTTGACGACGTAAATAACGCTCTGCTGCAGGTACAAAAATGGTATAAAATGCATAAGATTTGCTTTGCCGAATGTTAAAGTAGTGATTGTGACATAGTATTGAATCAAGAGAAGCTAGAATTCGTTGATAAAACGGTTTTCTTGGGGATCACGCTCGACTCAAGGCTGCAATGGGGTCCCCATTTAACATCTCTTGCAGGGCGCCTAAGTTCAGCAGCATATGCTGTAAGAAAAATCCGTCAGTTTACTAATATAGATACCGCGAAGCTAGTCTATTTCAGTTACTTTCATAGTATCATGTCTTACAGTATCTTATTATGGGGACGCGCTTCAGACATCGAGTCTATTTTTATTCTGCAAAAATTGCCATCAGAGCAATATATAGCCTCCGCAGGTGCGATTCTTTAAGGGAACTGTTTAAAGATATTATCATCATGACCGTACCTTGTCAATACAATATACAAGGTGTTGTTTTGCATCCTCGCCCAATTCAAGGAGGTTACTATGCTAATGATTCTCGACACGAATCTATAATAAATACGTTGTATTTTTTTTTGTTTTTATAATTTTCGGAAATCGAATTGTATGGAACGCGCATGTTAAAACTCGACCCGTGTGATTCCGCACTGTAATTGGCCTTGTATGCGACATATATGTAGTGCAACATTGCCTACGACATACGCAGCGGCGCGATTCTGTTCTTCGAAATTGGTTTATTCTGAAAAACTGTCAAACTTAAATAACTAAAAAAACAAGTAAATATTAATTATTAAGCCTTTCATAACAGCCTCCTGAAATTTGACGAGGATGCAAAACGACACGTTGTATATGAAAACATCATGTACGTAAGGAAAAACTTAAATCTTTTCGGTAAAAGAGGTAAAAGACACAACTATGAGACTAGAAAAAGGGACCAACCGGGTTTCAGGCTGGCTAAAGTAGATTCATCTTTCATGGGGTACTCTTAAAAATATTACAATAAAATACCTCCCCACGTACTCCAACTGAAGGAAACGAAGTTTAAAACTTGTATCAAACGCAGACTATGCAGCCAAGCATATTATAAGTTGGGGGATTACATCTCTGACAAAAATGGTTGGCTCAACGCTGGTTCTGCTCCACAAGGGCACATAAACTAATTGATTAGCATTCGAAAATATTGTTGGAGCTGCTGAAGATTGTATAAACTATCTTTGCAGTGTATAAATTCAATCTTTGAATATTGTATAATTGCAAAGCACACGTGTGAGCACTATGTTCCTACTATAAAGCTACCCTATACTGGGCACGTCTGTCATTGACTTGAATATGCACGAAGATCTTCTTTACTATCGATGTTCATTTTCCTAACAAACTCGCCGTACTGCGCGCTCTTTGTACGTGAGTTAATTTACTTAGTATTTCGTGCATTATTTATCACCATAAAAAGAACGGTACGTAACAATTGTATAGGACTGTTAATTATTGGACATCATAATCTAGACATTACATATTTAAAAAAAAACTAATGTGTTTCTGAACAATGACTTAACATAAATTTAGTCTGTACTGAGACTCAATTTATGTTAAGTTATTGTTCAGAAACTCAACAGCAAACTAATATTTATGTTTTACAATGCCCTGACAGGGTTCATGTACAAAAACCGTGACAGTACCAAATTTATTGTAAATGTGTGATGTGCATGAGAGCAATTAAATAAATAATTATACCTCCTAACAATTTTGCTTCATTGGCTCCTGTATGTAAGTATCACTTAAATGAATGCATTTGTATACAGGAAAAGATTTTTGCTGAAATGAAGGAAATCTTCGGTGATTCAAAGCGTTCTGTCACTATGGAAGACTTGCCCAAGATGAAATACTTGGAACGGTGCATTAAGGAGTCACTGCGGCTGTACCCTCCGGTGTCCTTCATCAGTCGAAGTTTGAAGGAAGAGCTGACACTGAGTAAGTAGAAGAGTATTGTGTGAAGTCATCACCGGACATTATACGGTGTGTGTCCTCAGTGCACTATTAATATGTTTCACATTAGAAGACGTGGATGTCTTCTAGGAACTATTGCCATGTACTGTAAGTTGGACACTCAGAAATTTTTGCCAAAATAAATACATAATCCTAATATTTTTTTTTTTTTTTTTTGTTATCGTTTCAAAGTACTCTCCTACTAGCCTCTATACAAAGATTCATGCGTCTGAACCAGTTTTTGAAACACTTTTCGAGTCCGTCATAGACACCTCGTTTACAGATTGCTCGAACGCTGACAGCGCATCTTCCGGCGACGAAAATTGGATCCCTTTGAGCAGTTTTTTATTTTTGGGATTTTATAGAAGTCACACGGTGCTAGATAAGGGCTGTAAGGATGATGACCAAGGAGATTGACCAGCGTGCTGTCCAGGGTCCCTAGTTTTGAGCGCGGTGTGCGAAGACGCGTTGTCGTGGTGGAGCAATAGCCCGCGGAGCCTGTTTGGTCGCTTGTTGCTCACAACAGAGAAAACTTCTGCCAAGCATTTGGTAGTATATAATTCAGCGTTGATGCTTCTTTGGTTCCGTAAAGGAATTGAAACCAGACACATTGAGACGAGCCTGCTTCAAATTTGTTTATCATATCACGGCACCATTCCACCCGGGCCTGCTTCTGATCGTCGCGGCACCCATCGTGAAACTATCCTTCTCACGCGAAGTAAAGTAAAATTTCGTGAAGGCTTCCCGATCCAACCTGCAGTGAGTGCTGAATCTCTTGATACGTTACTCGCCTATTGTCTTGGATTACATTTTTCACTGCTAGCACGGTTTCTTCCGTAACAGCTGTCAAAGGGCGACCACCTCTTTCTTCATCCCCGAAAGTTAGTCGACCGCCCTTTAATTCGTTATACGAATGATACACGGTTGCCTTAGAAGGGCCTTTATCCATGAATGCCATTTGAAGTCTATCGTAAGATTTGTCCGGTTTCAGGCGACACTTGAAATCGTAAAATATCATAGCGCGAAAATGTTCCCGGCGCAAATGCATTTCTTAATGAGACACGATGAAATAAATTAGGAAATATTTAAGGAAATTTTGAAATCGGAACGTACCTATTTTTACTTTCAAATAATCACATATTTCAAAATCGACTAATAACTGGCCAAGCTCTCAATATTTTTGCAATACTTTCTGAGTGGCCTGGTACATGCTTATTGCGGGCGATTGGTACACCTGTTGTTTCTGCCTTCCTCCATGGGAAAAAGGCGTGAGTTTACGTTTTGTACGCACATATATCTTATCGGCTAACACGTCAAGTTATCTTGTAAAAATGCGATTAATGAACTGTATAATCTTTTCCCAAACCCAATGCATGTTTTTGCTGAATGGTATTTTCAGTACTACGCACTAGTACGTATTTTATTCACCCATTTCATTATTATTATTTTTACTCCTGATATAAATCCATACATATTACTATTTTTTTAACAAAAGAAGAACATTTAATATATAAAAAAATAGTAGCCCACCGATATCGGGAACAGAGTCCAAGCTACGGTGGTGGTTAGGGCTCCTGAGGGAGGAACCTTCTATCTACACGCGCCATGTGCAGAAGTACCGGTTTCTGGGTCAAGCCGGTTGCCCAACGAGAGCCTTCTCAGGTGCTGGGCGAGGCTTTTGGCTATTATGCCATTGGCCGTCACAACCCACATGTCGCCAAACTCGCAAGCTAGGTCAAGTTACATAATTTGCTAATCTTTCACGAGGCTCTTTTTATGCGGGACCGCTATATATCAACAATAATTGTGCGACGCTCTAATCAATCTATCACCACTATACCAGGCTTTTTGGCAACAATAGTACCATCAGTAATAATAGATCGATCCCAATACAACTTGATATTGCAATTTTCGAGAACTAGTAGTTGTTTGTCATCAAAACTTCTTCCATAATCACAAGGACAAAAACTTCAGTTTCCCTAAAAAGAGACGGTAAGAGGTTTACATCGGGTGAAGCTTTTTGCTCTGCCATATCTTGGCTAACGAGAACTGGCGCAAACCACAGTGACTGAGAAAGTATAGTTTTTGTTGGGAATATCTGTAACATGTTTGAAGCGAGCAAGTTAAGCAATTTAGTAGTCTTTCATAATTTCTTTCTTGAAAGCGCTGACGCCTGCGATGGCAGTTGTTCGGCCATCAATTCACACGCTGTTAAGTAAATTCATCGATCCCCCTTTTTTGATCGTTCGTAGTTTTCTTGAGAACATCTTTAAACTCATCTAGTGGAACGTTGTTGTTGTCGCGAGGCTCGCCAAAATGTTTTCGAATTATTAAAAATATAAATTAAATTTCTGAAAATTCTGAATTCCCAGAATCCTCCTCCTGAGTCGTATCAATCTTGATTCAGTTTGAGTCACTCATTCATCCGTCCTTTTGGAGTTTTTTTCCACTGAAGGCCAAAATTCCGGGAAACGAAATGTTCCCCCAGTCTCAAGCCCCGCGGGATTTCGCGATTTCGAGTAATTTCGCGGTGCGAACACAAAACCTTTTTTCTTAATTTTATGTTCGATTCCACCACTATCAGTTAATTATTTTGGGTTCTTGAATAAACAGACCATATTACAAAATAAAAACAGTATTCGTATTACGAGAGTTGAATATTGTAAATTAATAACCAAACGATAGAAATACTTACGATTTTCATGAACGGTTTGTTTACTTAAAACACTTATGCCCCACAAAAACTTTTTTGTGTTTTTTCGCACAAATAACCATCCACTACGATGAACGATAACTATTCAAAAGTAAATATTCATCCACTCACAGTCAATTTAAACACTAAAAACGAACACGCGGTCACTGGCAGACCACCCACGACCACGAACCAAAGAGTACTATAATTCAAAGAGACTATAATTAGCCACGAACTACGAATCTTCTAAATTTTTTTTTAATGTCTGAAAACTTTATTGAACAGATTATCTATCTGCCTCGAACCTGACACAAAACACAGACCATTACAACCTTTATTTATTTTACCATTAAATATAAAAACCGCGCGAAGCGGGGTGGGCCCGTACGGTCTCAAGCGGGACTGAGAGGACTCTTAACAAGTCTTCAATTTTTTTGACTTGGTACTTGTTCTAATTTTATTTCTACTTGTATGGTTTGCCCCAGTTCTCGTTAGCCAGGGAGAGCGGGGTGAGGCCCACATCTCGATGCATCCCCATGTCGGCTTCAAGGAAGATTTCCCTGAGATTGCCTTATCTCAAGGATGTGCAGGGTATAAGCATTTAAGAAGCCACGACCTCCGCACTTCCGCGGGACATACAGTCTCATACCATGGGTGATGCATCCAATTTGCGGTCAGCAGGGTTTGAGTTCATTTGAGTATGCCGAAAGAGTTCATAAAAACCGCCGTGACGCAACTGTTGAAGGGGCGCCTCCTTGTTATCGCCGTATAAAAGAGTGTTTGATACTTTATTCAGGCGGCCAAAGAAGCGCTCCTTCCACGACTGATTCAAGTTAGCAGCGTTGTTGCCTAACGCTTTCGACGTACCCATATACTTGTATGTATTATTGTTGGATTGAGGATAGGGATCTAAGGTGCTATGGATTCCGAGAGTGGGGCCCCACGAATTGCACAATTCTACTTTTTACATTCATGTCCGCTCCAAATTCCACCGTGATGGCGCTACTGAAAGTTTCGGTCACCTTCAGTAGGTCCATCAATTGCATTTTTTTAAATTTATTATTACGAGCCTGTTGTGACCGACTGTAGGGCTAGGGCCCCTTTCTCATATTTCCATTTTTGATCCTCTTTTGTAATTATTACTTTCTTTATAATCCAGGTAATTATACAATACCGGCTGGAACGTTTTGCCACATTCATATCTACGACCTGCATCGCCGCCCTGAGCAGTTCAAGAACCCCGAAGAGTTTGACCCCGACAGGTTCCTACCTGAGAACAGTGGGAGTAGACATCCTTATGCGTACATACCCTTCAGTGCTGGGCCTAGGAACTGCATAGGTAAATGATAAGTTTTAACATCGATAACTCCGTTGTCAGCAAACCCAACTGAACCCAACCCAGCTGTGCTTTCCCAATCCAGACTCAAATATCAGATTCTCATGTTAAACTGAGGACGCTGTCGCAGACGCTGTAATATAATACTAAGTACAGATAACCAATCCCATCCAAAGAAATGAGTCCCTCAGTCTGACTATTGAGCTGGCTATTTTCCTTCGTCCAATTTTTCAATAGATGGCAGCACTAGTGACTCAACTGTAGTTTTACAACGCCATCTAAGAGTGAACCTGTTTTTAAAACGTTTCGCGCAATCCATTTTATAAAAATATTTATCGTTACGGGTACAGAAAAACATGTTGAAAAATGTATTATATAGTTCTTTGTAAAGTAATAGATACAAAGATAAAGTTATTCGATTTACATTAGTAACGATTGTGGTTACTTTGATGACAGTTTGAGTAAAACGCCATACAGATGCAAAATAAAATAATAGTGCAAAGAGCTCTTAACAAAATGATAAATTTTATCATTATGTGGGTTCGAATTGAAAGGCTACATTCATGTTTTTGTTGTAAATACGTCCATTAAGGGAGTTAACAAATAAATCAGCATTACACAAAGAAGTTTTGATTTTTTTCAATCTTCCTTCAGGCAAAATTCTGCCGTTTAACGCTTCTATTGATTGTTAATTTCATACTGGTTACCTCTGCTGCCACCTATGTTTTTTTTCAAGACTAGTTATAATTTGTTCGAGTTTCCCCATGACGCTGTCAAGCTCCCGTGAGGGTAATTGTAGATGCAAATGCGGGATTGAAGACAAAATATACAATGCAACTAAAAACAAAAATCTGTACGAAATTGTATTGTACAGGTCAAAAATTCGCCATGATGGAGATGAAGGTAGCCGTGGCGGATGTGTTGAGACAGTTCAAGCTGGAGTCAGTCACTCATCCCGAAGACATTCGGATCATCACCGATATCGTGCTGAGACATGACGGGCCTGTCGAAGTTACCTTCGTCGAAAGATAATCTAATCCTAACATTGTGTAGAATTTATCTAAGATTTTTTGAAATGTTACAATAAATATTTTAATTTATGTACTTCAAAAGGTATTCATTATTTTCAATATTTATACTTACAAAATACTCAAGCTACAGAACGGCCCAGCTCCCACATTTGAAATTAACGCGCGTAGCAGCTGTTGGAATTTGAGGATCTAGATGTTCCAACTTCACACCTCCAGGCAGTAGTGCAGAATGTACTAAGTTTACGTTTATATTGTAGTGAAATAAACATGAAGCATGAGGCTTCAGGGGCTAGTGCAAATCTTGGGGTTCATTCGATTAATCGAGTCTGGTCAAACCACGCTGGTGTCGGTGCATTTCATTCATTCATTCATTCAAAGTTCAATAGCATAAATCAACGAGTTGTAGCTAGGCAACCATTCTAATTTCTTCTTTTTGTTTATGGCCTGCTACAAACTCTAACAGCAGCGTGTAATACCATCTGCTACGCCGTTCGTAGCAAAGTTTAGATCCCCGGTTTTTTAAAGCCTTCATAACTGTTGTCACATCCCGTGACAATATACATAATTTATTTATTGTTCAACCGAATACCTCCCACCCCCAATAGGCTAAAACTAATAAGCGCATCACCCACGCACCACTAGTTAACCCATTCATTGCCACCAACGCACCATTTGTGTTGATCGAAATTACTACGTCATGCCACCAACGCACCATTTGCGTTGTGTGACCGGTTGACGTTTTTTTTGGTATTACTTAAAAACCCATTCATTGCCACTTAAATTTTAAAACTTCGCCTGGGTGCCACTTAATATTTTTGTGGATTACGATAGGAAATGCGTAATTAAATGTGTGTTTTATTTACAAAAACCCCATAAATAACAAAAACCCATCAAAAAATGGTAAACGCACCATATGCGTTGGTGGCACTGGTAAGAGAAGTTTAATTGCAAGTGCCATACAACGCACCGTTTGCGTTGACGTTTGGATAGTATTATGCAACATGTTCTGGGAGACTGCTGATGCCCATGTCAATACACTTTTGAATTCTTTATTCATACAATCTATGTTTGTTTATTATAATTTAGTATTTTTAATATTAAATAAATACGTTCCTCATCTGATAAATGTGTACCCAATAAATACCTATCTACCACATTTTTTTTTTTTTTTCCCGGGGTGGAAAATCCTCATGGATGTCCTCCGCCCTGGGGCGGGCGGAGGGGTCTGTCAGACTCTTACTGACTAAAAACCACCCCGGTGTTCCATCTCACACCTACGCCGGGGTCGCGGGAACACATTATTCTTCCACAACCCCGGCTGGTGCCGGCCCGCTTGCGCGGGCCCTGTCTCGGGCGGGGGGAGTGAGGTGTACTCCCCCCGCAACGTCTGTGAGCGGCGCACGCGGAACACTACGCGCGCCGCCTTCTCGGGTCCCGATGTTGGGGAGCGACGGATGTCCCCGAATCCGTCGCCCCTGGACCCATTTAGGGGGGCCGGAAGAGGGCGTTGTCCGCCCTCCTCCGATGCCCGGTACGTCTGCTGCGGGCCGGGTCGAGAGCCGAGATCTCTCTCTCCCTTTCCGCAGCCTCCTTCTGCGAGATGACCGTTTCGCAAAAGGAGACCACTGCGTCCCAGGACTCTGCGCCGCCGACCATCGCGTTCACGACGGCCGGCAGCGACAGGTCGTTGCCTACTTCGGTGATGAGGGCACGGCGCGGCTCCTCCCAAGCGGCACATTCTGCCAGCGTGTGCCACGCCGTGTCCTCCCGGCAGTCGACGCAGTGGTGACACCGGGCGTCCGGCTCCCTGTTTATGCGACACAGGTACTTCCCGAAGCAACCATGCCCCGAGAGCACCTGCGTCGCCCGAAACGTTAGGGAGCCGTGCCTTCTCCCGAGCCAGCGGTCGAGCACTGGCCGGATCGCCTCGATGGTGCTGAGGCCGGCGGTAGGGCGTGACAGTCTCACCCGCCATTCCGCCACCAGGACCTCGCGGAGCTGCAACCGACGCTGCTCGATATGGCGCTGCATCGGTCGCTCGCCCCGCTCCCGCGCCGCCTCGCGCCACCGGTACAGTGACGCGAGCACCTTCGCCTCCAGGTCCCAGGGCGGTGATCCGGCCAGTGCACAACCCGCCTCGAAGGAACCTATCTACCACCTAAACTAACTCACCTGACCCAAAGGTCACGCAGAGAGTTGACGATTATAGTTACACGTCAGGTAAACAATATTTTAGTGGATAACTAAGGTGACATTAAGACAAAATAAAAAAATAAACCCATGATCATATATTTATTTTTTAAAATAAACAATTTCTAATTGTGATACTCTTTGAAACCATCGTTCAAAAAAATATTAAAAAAAAATATGGTTCGGGACAATTGGGACAGCAATATGAAGTATCTTTTACGACTTTTTTTGAAACCCAGCACTGTCTACACCGACGTCGTAAAAAACATAAATTTAGGAGATACTTGAACACAAACAAATTAACACAAAACAATAACTTTCGCGATTAACAATCACCAACCTCTTGTTACCATTACGGATTAATATCTTCTTCCTTTAAAGCTAGCTCTCATATATAATCGCTTCTTCGTTTCATCGTTTTTAAGGGACAATAAGTTTTGGTATTTCATTTCTTCCACCTCAATACCGAGGCATAGACACTATGGCCGCGGCGCCGCGGTCGAAGTGCGCGGTAAGCAAAATCAATATGTTAAAAAAAACATGCAATGATGAAAAATCTTTTCTTTTTTGAGAGCCACCACAGACAAATATCCAAATTATATTAAGCTGATCATTTATTTTAGTACTTTCCGTGCATTTTTCAATTTGTAAAATGTAACTGCCAGCTTACCCGCTAGATAGATTACGAATAGTACTTTTAACCTCATTAATGTAAAACAGATTAAAAAAACATTACCCTCCTTATGGGGCAGTCGGGTAAAATTATTAGACGCATAAATTTAGGCGTGATTACGTATAAATTTTGCGATCGGCTGCTGAGCTGCGTGTCGCGGGTTCGATTCCCGCACGGAACAAATATTTGTATGACCTACAAATAGTTGTTCCGGGTCTGGGTGTCTTGTGTATGTGAGTTTTCATGTTTGTGAAAGCACCCACGATACAGGAGTAATTCCTAGTGTGGGGCAACGTTTACAAAAAAAAAGAAAAAAAAAAGATTTTTACTGCTATGCCAATGAACGCACCGTATGCGTCCATGTGATATTATTTATAAATTACATGATGAAACAATGGAAAATCATGATAAAAATAATAATATTCCTTACCTTTATCTGAAATACAAATATGTAATGAACACTCAATATAACTCAAGATATCTCAAAATCAAAATAGACCTTCTCAGCACTAACCGTTTTTTCACTGTCAAAACAAGAATGACAGTACGAAGCAAAAACCATCAATGTTTCTACATTAAATAACTTATTGTTACTGTGAATGTTGCCAAATATTTAAATAAATGTCTATCGTTTTTAAATATCTTAATTATAATTTGCGCCGAATGTTGGGCCGAATGTCTGGCACTCACTATCTGGTGAAATCGCATATTGGTACGTTGCATTGCATCTCTAAGTTTAGTAAATAATAATAAAACAGTAAATAATTTGAAGTCCAGATCAAGTAATAAGCCCTATAATAATAATATTTAGTTATGGATAATTTGCAGTGAACGCCTAAAATTCGCTGCGATAGAATTCGCAACGAAGTCATTCGCCAGAGAACTAAACATTGAACATTGCGCGTAGAATCAGCATTCTGAAGTGGAAGTGGGCCGGCCAAGTCTGTAGACGGACAGACGGTCGATGGAGCATACATGTGCTAGAGTGGAGACCGCATTTGGGCAAACATAGTGTGGGAAACCATGCGGCACCATGGATCGATGATTTGAAGAAGGCGCTCTTTGGGGGAGGCTTACGTTCAGCAGTGAACGGCAATTGGCTGATGATGAGATATCCCCAACCCCGACCATTTTCCTCATATTTACCCCCAAATTGTTCGTTTTGGTGTTTGTACTCGATCACTGCGTCATGTTTACAAACGTTTTTTTTTTCTTTCTTTTCTTTTTATATCTCAAAAGACGGTCACAACGAACGCACAAGATTTATTCCGTAAGTAGGTACTTATTTAGAAAACCAGAACTGTGAAGTACATTCTAAAAAAAATTGTAAGAATAAGGATAATTCTTAATCGACTGATTATCGAAGCAGATAATTACATAAATAATAGAAAAAGTCGTGTCTTCAGTACATAGTGTTCCAGCGAAGTGCGCAGACGATCGCAAAATGTTCTGATATTTATTTCTTACCGCGGGTTTTCTATGTTTCTTACATATTTTCTTCAACTATAATGAAAGAGCCAGGAAAATTAGAAAACTGCCCGGGCCTGAAGACACCTTTATTTTAGGGAATGCCCCGGCATTAATGCGCTCGTCAGGTAAATATGACATTATCATTATTCGCTTGCATTTTATAACCAATAACAAAAATGATGAGTTCTATTTTTGTTATTTCAGTTGAAATAATGAAAATGGCAAGAAGCTTAGCAAAAGAAAATTCTTGAATCTATAGTATTTGGATATACCCGTTAGCGGCCGTGAGTGTTTACAATCCTGACGATATCGAGGTTAGTACAGAGTGTGTGGATATTGGAGGAAAGTGAGTTTTCCTGCCTTTTTAATATTTTTTTTTTATTTCAGAAAATTGTCTCAACCATAAAATACAACGAGAAAAGTCAAGTCTACATCGTTCTAAAACCTTGGCTTAGAGATGGACTTCTTGTAAGCAAAGGTTAGTGGTGCATGCAGTTCATTTGTTGGATATTGTCATACCTATAGGTTTTTGTGATAATAACTTTTATTAATAATTGATTTTAGGTTCAAAATGGCAACAGAGAAGAAAAATTTTTACGCCCACTTTTCAACATTTTGCGTCAATTTTGTCAAGTTCTTGAAGACAATAGTCAGCGCTTTATGGAGAGCCTCAAACAGGTGTCCGGTCAGCCTGTAGATGTAGTTCCTATTATCTCAGAATTTACTCTCAACTCTATATGCGGTAAGTACCTAACTACTTTCACTATAACATAATTATATCAAAATTAATCTTGTTGCCTTGCGATACGTTCGCATTGTCATTTTAGAGGTTACGTATATAAAATGTTTCGATAATTTATACATAAAATAGGAATTATCTTAACACTTTATGACTAGCCATAATGATATTATTAAATCAAAAGTCAGTCTGTCTGTATGTAAGTTTTTCACGCCTAAACCACCGAACAGAATTTGATCAAATTTGGCAAGGAGATAGATGGCATTCTGGGGAAGGACATAAGGCTAATTTTTGTCCCGGTAGATTTATAGAGCGAACTTTAACTTGACTCAAGCTAAGTACGTTTAACGCGCCTACACATACCGTACTTTTATTTACGGAAGCATAATATTTAACTTGGATATGTATTTCAGAAATTCGATTATTTCGACATGTTGCCTTTACACTCGTACGAAGCTAGGGCTGGTCGCTAAATGAGATTTAAAGATTCTACATTCATATACAGCATATAACGAAAACCCTGTCCGATCCTGAAGGGTATTATTTGGTATCGTAGTGCGTACACAAATACGTAATCATTTAATGGATACGAGATAATTATTTTTCCCCAATGAAAACAATTAATTTAAAAAATTAAAAATAATCATACCAAAGGCAACACTGATCGCTCGACAGGGTTCACCAGAGTTCACCTACAGTTTCGTGTCAAAGAAGCCGCCTGAGCGCGGCGGTCTTTTGTCGCATGCCGCCAAAGAAACGTAGGACTAAAGACATCTACGTTTTGCCTACGCGTAGGTATCAGTTGATATTTTATTGTAGGCTTACGCACAATGACCCCGATTTCTGACCTTCTGTTTATCAAGAAACAATTATTATTGAGTTAATGTGATGTTCTTTTGGCAATGTACCCACTGTAGGTATCAGTTTATTAAAACATTTACTTGTTACATACCTCTATCTCTATATCTAGAACATTAGTACACATTCGACACCTTTTTATTAAATTTACACGTACTCTACGCAGCGCACATGTGTACGATTTGAGTGACTCGAAAGCTTCCACAATCCGAGCTGTTACTTCGATTTCCGAATTACACATTCACTCACAAATAAAAATTAACATATTCAAATATTCCTGATTGGTATACGACATTGTTCGCGATACGATAGCGGCACGTGATACGTACGGACATCCGATCGCAAGCTATCTCCACGTGAGACTGGCAACCAAGTCGGCTACATCAAAGGGTCGAGGACACGTTATGAGTACTTACAATGCGGCTAGAGCACGGCGGTGTCCTTTGAAATAAAAATAGGCAAAAAATAAAAGATTTCGCCGGCCGGTGGAGTGTTGTCAACTTATGAAAATTTACCATATTTAGTGTTACATTTCGCATGGTAACTAAAAATTAAAAAATCAATAACTTTTGGTTTTTATGAGTTACTTTTTTTACTATTTTTTCTAGTACGTATGTTAAACCAGGAATACGCCTTTTTTGGATCGCACAGGGTTTTTGTTACATATTGTATAACTTCAGAAAAAAATTACACCGCGACTTACCTAAAAATGTTACGTCTAACGAAGCCAAAGACTTTTCTTCAACAGAAATTATTTATCTTATTTGCATTCTCATTGTAACTTGTCATTTCAGAGACCACAATGGGCACCGGGTTGGGTGATTATAATAAATCAGAAATAAATGCTTACAAAGATGCAATATACAATTTAGGATATGTATTTTTTCAAAGAATTGTCAAAATATATTATTTTTTTGATTTCTTATTTAATCTGACGCCGCTGTGCCGAATACAGGACGGATATCTACAAATAGCGCATGATTTCACAAAGAAAGTTATTGCGGAAATAACAGATTACATAGAAAAATATGGAATAAAAATATCTGAGCCGACTGCAGCGGATGATGATACTTACGGGTACAAGAAAAAGAAGACGGCCATGTTGGATTTATTAATATCAGCCAAGAAGGAAGGACTGATCGACGACATTGGCATCCAAGAAGAAGTGGATACGTTCATGTTCCAAGTGCGTAAAGTCGGCGACCGATAATATCGTATTGTTTATTAAACATTTAAATAAATAATAATAAAATACAGTTAAATATAAAACATGTTTACAGTTTATTTCCAGGGGCATGACACCACAGCTCCAGAAGCTGTGGTGTCATGCCCCTGGAAATAAATTGGCGTTTTGCTTTATGCTTCTTGCTCATCACAATGACGTACAGGTTGGTCAAATTCTAAAATGGCTCTAATCTTTTTCTGACTAGACAGTTTCATATAGCGGTAACGCGATACGGTTCCATATGAGGACCAAGTACCGGTACTTGGTCCTCATATGGAACCTTTTCCCTATGATAGTCCATAACCAATCATTCACACTGCGATGAATCCTGCCCCTATTCACATGATGATAACTACGTACTAACTCGAAAAACAATCTAGACAAGTTGGAGACGGATAAACACAAACCTTAACAAGAACTACATAAAATAAAATAAAAAGACATTGTATTTGTAGAACTTACTTAGTTACGAAAAGTTAGAAAAAAAGAATAACGTTAATATGGACACAGTTCATGAAACACAAAATACAAATAAAAAGTTAAAATAGTATTGTTTCAAAAATAGAGTGTGCGTTGCGTTGCGGCTGCGCCAAAACGGTTCATTTCAGCATTAATGCAAGACAGATGCTGCCTCGCGCTGGTTTTCAAATGAACCTTTAGGACAAATGACGGGGAGTACAAACAGTAACAGTACCTCATACATAATTTTTATACTTAAAAATAAATAAATAAACTAAGTAGAAAGTTATCAACATGCGCTCACAACTAGCTACAGGCCGCCGAGCGCGGCGGGCTATACACCGAAGTTACGTATTGTGGTACTAATATGTCCTTCTTACCCACCTTTACGCTTCAACCGTATCAACAATATACCTACTAGCAATTTTGCTTCATGTATGAACTTATCTTTCAAATTAATATTTGTATTAATAAACAGGAAAAAATCTTTGCTGAAATTAAAGAAATCTTGGACGATTCAAAGCGTTCTGTCACTATGGAAGACTTGCCCCAGATGAAATACTTGGAACGGTGTATTAAGGAGTCACTGCGGCTGTACCCTCCGGTGCACTTCATCAGTCGAAGCTTGAACGAAGAGGTGACACTGAGTAAGTAAAAGAGTATTTTGTGTCAGGTAGAGGCTATGAGTCTTGAGTACTCCATTTATACGTTTTAGATTATTAGATGTACCTACTCTGCGAACTATGGCCAAGGACATGCTTGTTGTCAGCAATTAGTTGGTATCCATATCTTGTCGTCTTCCACGTCCAGTTATCGTGCAATGGTTAATTAACTAAATAATCTCTTCATGTTTTATCCGTGTTTTTTCGGCACTGTTACCTACTTTACTCACCTACTATAAATTCCAGGTAATTATACAGTCCCGGCTGGTACGTTTTGCCATATATGGATCTACGACTTGCATCGTCGACCTGAGCTATTCAAGAACCCCGAGGAGTTCGACCGCGACATGTTCCTGCCTGAGAACAGTGCAGGAAGACATCCTTATGCGTACATAACCTTCAGTGCTGGACCTAGAAATTGCATAGGTAAATGATTTGTTTTTACACGTATACATTTACGTATATACTGTGTTAAAAGAAAAACTCGCATAGCTGTCCTTTCTTAATCACGACCGAAATACCATGTTATAACAAGAGTGTTATACAAAGGATGCTGTGAAGCTCCCGTGGGGTATTAACTGTAATTGTAAACCCGGGAATGAAACCAAACAATCTTTTAAACGAACAACAAAAAAATCATTTAACAAAATTACTTCTGCTGCCATCTATGTTTTTTTTTTCCAGGCTAATTAGAATTTGTTCGAGTTGAGACCCCATGACGCTGTCAAGGGTAGTTGTAGATGCAAATGCGGTATTGAATACAAAAAATACAACTCAAGTAACAACAAAACGCTATACGAAATTGCATTGTACAGGTCAAAAATTCGCCATGATGGAGATGAATGTAGCCGTGGCAGAGGTGTTGAGAGAGTTCAAGCTGGAGCCAGTCACTCATCCCGAAGACGTTCTGCGATCTCGTGCTGAGAAACGACGGGCCCATTGAAGTCACCTTTGTAAAAAGGCAATAATATAATAATGTGTAAAATACTTTTGGAAATAAAACAATAAATTTATATTATTCAAAATACTTGATATAAGTCTATCCCAGCTCAACATTTGAAAGCTACGCACGTAGCAGCGCGAAGTACGACTGCTACGCAGCACGTAGCAGTAAGTAGTACAACTGCTACGCAGCTCGAAGAACAGTTTACACCCGATATTAAAAATGAATAAAATTCTGTGTGGTAGGTAATTGCGTAAATCACTCACAGTAGCAATGGCTTTAATTTTGACAGTAAAATAATATGATGATAGTTAGAAAAATTTGCCTGCTCAGCTACGTTAATAACGTAATGAATGTTGTTGATCATTGCGTTATTTACGTAGCTAAGCAGGCACTTTTTTGAACATATTAAAGCACTGGATAATGGAAATATATTTAGATTGTGATTGATAGTGTGTTACGCAATTAGGATGCTGTTGCCAAATAATGTAACAGTATAATTGTTTTTTCGGTCAACCGGCTTACATACTACCTACTACTATATTATATATAAGCTAAAATGTGCTTCAAATAGGAGTGGGTTCGGTTTCACGATAAAAGTATCACGAGTGGAGTTTGGATCGCTCACCTAAGAGCGCCCATGCATTGCATTGGAAAGTGAATACTGAATATCTCTATCTTCTACCATTGTAATGGTAAATGATACATTATAGTCTATCGAAACGTGATCGAACATCTTTTGATCTTTTGACATTTTTAAGATCATCTACGTGCAACTCGTAATTTCTTCCCAAAGAAGAATATTATGACAATGAATTGGTTCCATCTGTTTTTCCATGTTCTGACAATATCGTGCCAAATCCAAATTATATAACATTGCGCTATAAGTTTTAGTCGTAGGACATCGAAACTGTATCAAATATGTAGAACAGAATAGAATCGAATATATTTATGTATTTATATATAATAATACTCTTTATTATGCATACCATAGAACTTTTTTAATTGCTACTTTGAGAAGCTGATCAAACATGAAGACTTTTAAATCGGAAGCATAATAGTAAGGCATAGAAAAACTATTAGAACATAAATGAGAGCATAATTAAAAAAGGTTATCCTTGTAAATAAAAGCTGTATTAAAAATAAACCGCCTGTCCTTATTATTTTAAGTCATCACTATTATTGTAATTACAATGCAGCAAAGCTATTTTAAAACAATAAAACCTATACCTACGTATTGTTGTAGTAATAAATAATAACTTCATTATTATTTTAAGCTTCGGCTAGACAAGTAATCCTATTTAAAAAAATATTTTTACAGGTTCTTGTACAAATTTAGACAAAGTGAGTAAAAAAAAATTATGGCTTAATTAGAAATTACAAAATAGGATTTCCTACTTTTTATCTTTCCAATATACAGTGTAAGCTAAATAGAATGCGAGTAGTTACCTTCTATTACTAATTTGGCACTCCCAGTTGTAGTATATTTATAAACGGCAGAGAGCAGGAGGATGGCTCAGTGTGTCGTGCGCGGAAGTGTCGGCCATTTCGCACGGTATTCGGCTCAGTACGCGCGAGACCCTGCGCGTGCACATCCCTCGCGATTGTCCCGCAACTCTGGTATGCGGTACTTGTATAACAGTGGCTTTCAAGAATTCGTGATGGAATGTGATAATGGTTTTGAGGTGAATACAATTATTTTTTGCATTTCTTCATTCTCTTCAAGCTTCAGCTAATCGTCATCTTTTCATTCATCACAAAGTATTAACGTGTCTAGTTCATGAGCACTGAACACGGTTACATAAAACTAGATTACCATTGTAAATAGAAAGGCGCCCAATGATACGTTCATAAAAAGCAACATTTATAAAAAGCAAGGGCGCTGAGAGTGTTACCCTGAAAGGGCTTTCATAAAGCTTGCACCTACCGCAAAAGTATTTATTTTGGAGATTCCAAGAATAGGTACTAATCTAAATATGAATGAATGAATACTGAAATATATTTCTCTACCGATATTCTGTAATAATGAAGTGGTATGGTGGTATCGTATTTTGATGCTAGTAACACAAAATATCGACTTACGTCATTCTATTAAAATAAAATACTATAAAAATGTAGAAATTGATTACGTTTCAAACAATAAATATAAATTCTTAATTGTGTGTTGTTAATGACGAAGAGTAACAGAAAGCTTCTGAGTATAGAAGTTGTCCTTCTCCTTCGAGAACAGAAAAGAATTCAGTTATTTATAAGAATGTAGGGTATGAATTATGATGTTTATTAATTCATCGTGAGTCTGCCGACGACTGCTGTAAAGGCTGATCTTTGAATGGGCTTTGTTTATTGTTTTATTTACTTGTTTATTGGATCTCCGACAAACGCTACACATCAATATATAAGTATTGGATTATCATCTCAGGCGGGCAGACGAATTACCTATTACACTGACCGTATCCCATTTAGGCCTGATAGACTTGAGAACGGTAAGTACCTACCTACCCGTTTTTTGTGGCGAAATTTCTTTAGAAATTAGCATCACCTTAGTACGATTTATTCTGTTCTTTTTTCTTGTCTGTTTACATGTGTGTACTACATAAATGGAAAAAAATAGTTAGTACTTGACCTGAGCCATTGTTTAAAAAAGGAGAGGTCGTGACTACTTAACCGGACTATCCTGTGGCTGCCCTATGCGAACTCAAAGCCTCCAGCCAGTGGCGAAAAACTTACATTACTATGCGACTGCTCGCTAAGGGCACTCCTGTGGGGTACGGACCTCGGCTTAGGGCGTCGCTGGAGAGAGGACAACAATATGTGACAGGCTGGACCAAATTTCGATGATTATTATTATCAAGGGAACTTAAAGCTACAGGCTCAGCTACGACGCGGGCTGGCACTTCGTCAAGCAAGGGTCGGGGGGGACAATTACTTCGGGGTCTTCGCGAGGGACTTCGGTGGCGAGGTTGGAATTACGGTTTATGGTTTTTGTGCACTGTACTGGTGGCCCTACTGCTCTCCTGGATGAGAGTTACGGTGAGAGTACGGTGGTCATCGGGGTCGGTGAGGACGTTTCTTGGACAGCGGACTTGGCTAATTGTGTGGTATAACGGGCGGCTTCGACAACCTCGGTTGCGGTGATTCGTGGCGGTTTCGAAGAAACGCTTTGAGTCGCGTTTTATAAATTGATGAATAGTGGAAATTTTTTGGTCGACATGGAGGATTTCGTTACGAACGTACCAGGGGGAGCCTGTTGTCCTACGGAGGAAATTATTCTGGAGAGTCTGCATTCTGCATTGAAGAGGTGGGGCTTGGCGTGTGCAAAGACTGCACTGGCATAGGTCATGATCGGGCGAACTGACGGTTAGGTGGCGCCACGTGATATTTATATGATTGACATCAGTGCGCGAGCGCTGCGTCGGTACGCCACCACACGGATTGATGATGTATGAATCTAAACTATAATAATAAGATATTTATTACCTACAGATTTCCTAGTTAGTCCATTTAAATAAGATTATCACACACACTACCTATTACCAATTTATTTAATTATAAATTGGTACAGCAGCCTAATTGCGTAACACATTTTCGTAAACAATTACGACTAATCTGTTGTATTTTGACAGTTCAACAACATTCATTGCGTTATTTACATTGTTGAGCAGAATTTTTTGTCGAACTTATGAAGCAATGGATTAGCAATCTGTTTCAAAACGATTCAGATTGATAATGTATTACGTAATTAGGGTACAAGTTGGTATAGATGGTATAGGTAAGTTGATAATAGGTAGGTAGGGACTTAATTGCCTGTACATATTTTATCACGTTTATTACATACAGTAAACTATCATCTGGTGTTGCACTTTAACACCTACCAAGCGCTACAGTGGTGACTCCGGCGTGATAACCAACAAGAAACTCGAGATCCGAATTTCTTTAACCAAAGCCTTCAACCAGCTGTATCAAATCATGGCGAACAACGACCAAGTTCAAGAACTCTCTGGTGTTTCGACGGCACTGCGTCGCATTTCACCTATCTGGCGGACAGGATACGACTGTGGTTCGCGCAATTTAAACCCATCATAACTCCGCAAACGAAGGGGTGACCAAACAATGTTCGAGCTCGTCATCTCGTTCAACTTGAGCGGCAAGATCTCGACGAAATTTCAGACAACATTCGCATTACAAAACCGGTTGCTTCAGGTTTATGAAGAATCCGAGCAACGCCAAGTAGGTACACCGATTGCTATCCGAAATGGAACTCGGCGATTTGAAACCATCGGCGTTATTACGTCGCATGAAGAATCTCGCTGCCGACAACATAAAATACTCAGCGCTGCGTATCATGTGTATCACTTACCACAATCGGTACGAGCAGTCCTCGCCGTCAGCGATAACATCGCGAAATATACCTACATCCACGAGCTGGCCATGATGGCAGACACGATCCTCGAGCAGGCGTAACCACATGGCGCGATCGCTGCAGTAGCTATATCCACTTTTAATGAGACAGGATAATTTAAATTAGCTCGCAAACAATGTGGAGGGAAATTTTGAAATTGGAACGTACCTATTTTTACTTACAAATAATCATATTTTATTTTTCGCAACAGTTTCTGAGTGGCCTGCTACAAGCACCTCTCAACGCGTTTCTGCACATTTCCAAAAAGCGTGACAAGACAAAAATCGACTGGAACACAGAAGCACTACAAGCATTTGAATTATGTAAAGTCAGCATCCAAAACGCAGAATACTCGCTCACCCATCTCCATCACCAATGAACGCAATCTCCCGCATGTGCGACACATCGAATACACGCGCCGGAGCAGTGCTACAAAAACGTGTAAACCAGAAACCCCTTGGTTATTTCTCAAAGAAATTCTCTGACACACAATTTAACAGAGAAGCAGTACCTATGTAGGACATAACAGCCGAAGTCGTCGCAAGAAAGCTGTACTAAACCTGGATTGCATGTTTCGGTTGTCCTATCAGAATAACAACCGATCAAGGGCGACAATTTGAAAGTCAACTATTTCAAGACCTCGCACTATTGCTAGGAGTGGAAAGAGCCCGTACTACTGCTTACCACCCACAGAGTAACGGCATCGTGGAACGCTGGCACCGAACATTGAAAGCCACGCTCATAATATGTCACGACTAGAGAATAGCAACAAATGGATCACCGATATACCTACTGTATTATATTTATTTATTCTGGAAAATGGTATTGATGGGACTATGAGCCGCGAAGCGTACTGATACCAACACTTACGCTGCGCAGCTCACCTACGGACAAGCATTACGACTACCAGGCGATTTTATATCACCATCGCCAACTGCAACGAAGATGGACCACGGCTATGTTGATAACCTCTATCACATTATCACGAAACTTACGCCTACATACCAACCACATTCAAACAAGCAGTCACGTGTTCGTACGTGATGACACCATCCGCAAGCAAATACAGTAGTAAGACACTACCATCAGCACCAGCTACCACAGAAGATCACTTCCGACGAACAAAAGCGACGCTGCACACCGCACCAGATCAGGCAGGAACATCAAAATGCCAGTACGCTTCGCTCGGGGGGAAGTAGGTACTGTAGCTGCTAGGTGCAAAACATCAACACATCCGTCCGCCGGCACAGCGAACGCTTCACTGACGGTTACTCATTGACTCGTTGATATCGCCCCTGTAAAAGGGTGTGCGGGCGGTTCCAGGGCTATGACGCCCGGCCGCGGATGCTTTACAGTGGACCCCTCATTCTTTATGCAAACATGGGCATGGTAATATTGGCACGTTAGCTACGCGCGCCCATGTGAGTGGTTGCTTTGATATTTTCTGTAAGAGCGCCGCGACGCTTATAACACAGCGTCGCTTTCTTTACGATATATCTGCGGTCTGTCACCGCCAGGTGAGACTCCTAATAGTTACCTAGGGGAGCCCGGCGGAGGCGACCTGTGATAGAGATGTCGACTCGACGCGCCTACAGTCACTGACGGTTAGCTTTTTTTTCTTTGTAAATGGCTTCTACAGGTCAACCTAGGAGGTTGTCGTCTGCTTAACCGGACTTACCTGTGGTTGCCCTGATAAATGTAGGCCTCCAGCCAGGGCTTAAAAAACTTAAAAGCTAAGCGACTACACGTTAAGGGCACTCCCTGTGGGGTACGGACCTCGGCTTAGGGCGTCGCTGGAGGGAGGACAGCAAGGGACGAGCTGGATCAGGATTGGTGTTATTTTGGGAAGAATTTAAAACTACAGGCTCAGCGGCGCGGGCTGGTTCGAGCAAGGGTCGAGGGGGGACTGACGGTCACTTTTTTTTTAAATTGTAAATGGTTGCCCTAATTAATTAAGGCCTCCAGCCAGGGCTTACACTGACGCTTAGATGGCGCCACGCGATATTTATATGAGCGACACATCGAAGGATCATCTGGGTCTTCAACGGTTTGGAAAGAAGCACTACGTTCGACTTCAGCGTCAACCTTGCCAAGGTGCGCTTGATCCATTTGTAGCTTGCCTACTTGTGTTGTTGTTGTTGTGTTGGTTAGCTGGGAGAACATTGGGACTCTAGGCTGTTGGTTAGACATTCGGCCTTATCAGAGTCGTTGAAAGCGACACTCTTATCTGAACGGAGTAGTTTTTATGACAGTCATAATAATTGTGATGCATTAAGCTTGCATTATCAGTTATAATTATGATGATTAGTTTGTTTTGTTATTCGTAGAGTAAAACGTATGGTTTCACATGTATGTTTGACTGTATTAACCGAATTATTTTTTATCCACAATGAAACAAGGTTTTGTTTAAGCTGTAGCTTTTTCCACACTGATATGAAAAATTGAGACTAACCGTCATACTAAGAAATGACAGTCTTAAAAAGAGCTATGCAACGACATACGTCCGCTCATTAGTGGTCAGTGGGGATATCTTGTCGCATCATCCTTTAATGAAGGTATGGTCAAATAGATTGGGCGATAGTTTACTATGTCGAAAACACAAAAATGCTGTGTAAACCGGTAAGTATTTTTCAATACTTTTTTCATTTCATTACCTTGCCCAGGGACGTAATAAATGTAGAACTAAGCTGCCTACTATTAGACGTACTATTTCAAATAGAAAATAGCACAACATTACGCCTGTATTTTGTCAGTAAGTTTTAATCATGGTCTGGCACTTTGAGTTATTTATTAATGTCCTTTCTTTGGGATTGTTCTTTCCTCAAAAGACCATTTCAGACATAGAAGGTCATGATCTGACCTGATACATGATCTGACCAAGATTATGTTTGGACTTCAAAAGAAACTGTGAAATCTGAGTTTGATTCGGGCTTTCTTCTCAGGGGATTTCATTCAGATATGAGAACGCCGACCTCATCTAGTTTATGAAATATGATTGACGTGTTTGTACAAACCTACAAACTGAAATAAAATCATTTATAACCATTGCAAATACGTTGAAAACTTATTTTCATCACCATCAATCACTAGCGTTTCGTTTCCATAAATTTCGTTGCACCACTCACCATCCTATATTTTAATGAGCATGCTACGAGAGTGCTACGAACTGCTACGGATTTTCCAGAATTTTACAAAATCACTAATCGGAGTCGACATCGTATTGATCGTTTGTCTCGTTGCTATGGAGTTGTAAGCCGATTACTTATGAATGGTAGCGTAGGTATTAATAAAATCGATTTCAAGATAGGATAGGAACGCCAGTATTTTATTTTTCTTACGTCTACATCGATATGAAAAGGAGGTACCCTTTTCATATCGATGTAGACGTAAGAAAAATAATTCAAAAGCTGTCTACTTTCTCATCAATAATCTTCGTGGTACTCGCTGTAAAAGTATAATTATTGTTCAATCGATGATTTTTAAGTACTTTAATCTGCTGAAATCGAAGTTGTTGTAACTATCATTTGATAACTTTCATAACTTTTACAAACTTTAAAATCTTAATTTATTAGTTCAGTGTGAGCAGTTTGTTCTCATGTTTTAACGTGATCTTTTATGAATCGTAAAAGACTTGTTTAGTTAGATGTAACATTATTATGGGCCTTCCCACTACGTAGCTCTATGTACATAATTGTTATGATATAACGTGACTCAGGTGCGTACTATTGCCACGAATTATTAAATTATACGTAACGCGTCAGCGGTCATGTAAACACTGAAGGTAAACAAGTAGATATGCGAGAGGTGCACTGGGCGAGCCGTCAGTTGGCGCCTGCGCCTTGGAAGCGGATATAAGCACGCCGCCGCGGCTCGCCCGCCACCAGCTGCCGTAGGGAATACGTCCGCGTTGGGACTTCGAAAGTCGTGTCACGCAGCCCGTCGCAATGAGCACCCGACAGCTGAGTCGGCTCGCGGCCGCACGTCCCCTCGCCAAACCCAAGCACTCGATACGCAACTGCTATCGCCACTATAGTCAAGTGAGACCAAACTATGTTATAGCAAAACGTGAAGTGAGTGTCCTTTCCTTGTGTTGTACTTCCCCACTGACAGATGGGAGCTTGTCGGTATCTGTTTGTGGAAATCTGGGATAAAATAACCAAAAGTAATTCTTGACTAAATTTATTGCTTTGTGATTTCAGAAATGGCGCAATTCTGCACCGCACTTCTATTCAGTCCAGTCCCTGGACATGAGGTATGCATGCATTACTTATTATTATGACTCAATGCAGAAACAGTGTCAATACACACACGTTCATTGGAAATAAATGGCTCTTAATAACCCACATCGACTCCTATTGATCTATATTAAATGGGCCGGCGCGGCGCCGGTACTTGTTCAATTCAACCCTGACATTTGAAACTGGAAAACACTCCTACATAGTAATAGGTACTTACACAGTATCTAAAGTGCCTGCTACAAATAAATAATTAGCATTTCCACAATCATGTGTTCAGTTATGCAACATTGTGTCAGACGTAACGTAACTTGTGACCGTTGATAATGCAATAAATACTACCTACACGGAAAGTCTATAGACACGAAATTTCCCTTTTGATAAATCTATAAAACGTGTGACTGAATCGTCATTTTGTGTCTAGTGACGACATGGCATCACACACTACAGTTTCGGTCATGTAACACTGATAAGGTATTCTCATTTGTGTTTGTTCACGTTCCATGGCAGCAGCAAAATCAGAGAGTACTCGTTCGTGCATAACATCGACCCCGTAGCGTGAGTACATCAGGCATCTGCCTGCCTACCCTGCCAGTGTGTTGCATGGATCAGTATGAATTAGTAGTACCTACCTAAAATCTACAAGTTCCCAATTTTGATCTTTGCTATTTTATCGCAGATATCATGTAATATTTTAGAGCGCATCTGTTTGGTTTTATCTTACGCTCAAGATTTCTGGATTATTTTTTAAATTTTGCTTCTTAGTTTGTTTTGGTATTCGGCTTTAATTTTAGTAGCGGGCACACAAGGAAATAGAATTCATAGTGTGTCACAGAAGTATCCTAATAAGATCAGCAACATCTTGTTAGGATATTTTATGTAGGTATAGGTAGGTGTCTTGTTTGGTGCATTACCTACTAACTGTTTTCTAAGCCGCACTTACTGAAATCTGCCAAATTACCGAGTTAATTATGGTTTTTTGGCATGTAGACATAGAGATAAGCCTATATGTAGAAACAAAAAAAACTTTACGTTACGTTGGTTCTTCTGAATGTTTATTGCATTTGTTTTGCGGCTATCAAACAAAGCGGCAATTCCCGTATTTTTATGAACGTTCACAATCTAATCTCAGTCTCAATCTGTCAAAAATAGAATCACTTTTCATACATTTTTAACAAGTTTTTGACATTACTTGTCGCTGAGATGAGATTGCGACTTGAATTTGAACGTTTTTCAAGTACGAGAATTGGCCTTCTGGCATTGCTTTCGTCGTAGTAGTTACCAAATTTCAGCAGTTGCTTCTTTTTCTTGGCATTCTCGTGTCTAAATATAGCACCATCAGGTGACGGCAAATAGCTTTGTCACGTCGGAGACACACCCGCCGACCTACGTAGTCACGTTTCTGATATTAATAGTTCGTGACGCCTGACGTCACGCGGGGGCGTTGGTGTGTATGTTACCAGTAACACAATATTTGTTCAATATTTTATAATTACTCTATTAGCAGTGTTGTGCTAATGGCATACTCGTGAACAATCGCGTCTATTACAACAGTATCTACATGCTACACACGATCCCAGGGTGATGATGGCACTTCATTTATTTTACAAGTTGTGACAATTGATCGCTGCTTATATCATGGGATCTAACATACTGTAGCTGAAAAAGAACATTAAATTCTTTTTTAAAAATAAATCATGAAGTGAACTATCACTTCATGATTTCTTGTATTTAACCATAAAAATTACTTCCATACCTATCTACCTATTATACATAATTATATCCGAAATATTTCTCCAAATATTATGCAGAGTCGTACCCTGTCTGCTAAACGACCTACATACACCCTTCCAGTACTACCCCCAGTTAGGAACAACGGTTATTATAAGGTGCCACTAAAGTGATAGGTATAGGTACCTACTTCACATAGGTAAGTAGTACGGTCACCGACAAATATCAGTCTGCTTTATACTTTCTTTTTTTAACTAACCCTTAAAATTAATTAGCTACATATCTGAGTTTAGGTGGGCTAGACATGTCTTAGTTACACAAACATGTTGTTGACCTGCAGGGTTCGCGAAGGGCCGCACAAGAATTCCGACGATGTCCTATTTGATATGTTCAAAAATGAAGACACAGGCCTCCTACCCGTTGGAAAGTTTTTGGCCGTAAGTTTTATCATAGATATGCCTTTTTAACCGACTTCTTTATGTACACGGTGCTAACATTATTTCTGTGTTTACTTCCAGGCCTTGAGGACCACGGGCATCAGGAAAAATGACTCCCGTGTAAAAGAAGTGATGCACAATTTATACAAAGTTCACAAAGAGTCCAATTTCGAAGGCGGTTCACCAGAAACACTAAAACTAGACAGGAAGACTTTCAAAGAAGTAATTGCGCCCAACATCGTCCTGATAACGAGGGCGTTCCGGAGTCAATTTGTGATTCCAGACTTTCAAGACTTTATCAAAGACGTAGAAGAGATGTACTGGTCTGCTAAAAGTAATTCAGACGGTAAAGTAGCCAGTTACATACCACAGCTCGCTAAGGCAAGCTCGGAGAACTGGGGAGTGAGCATTTGTACAATTGATGGTCAGCGATTTTCGATCGGTAAGACTCAATTACGATACTTTGACTGCTTGTGTGTGACAGATATGGTACCTAACCATGTTCTCCTTTTTTAGGTGACGTGACGGTCCCTTTCACTCTGCAGTCGTGCAGCAAACCACTAACATACGCGATGGCACTTGAAACTCTGGGGCCCGACGTGGTACACAAATATATTGGCACGGAGCCCAGCGGCCGCAACTTCAATGAACTCGTTCTAGACTATAACAGTACGTACTAACAACGCCTACACCTGTGATACTATTTGTTTTTGTGAGTCTATAGCGTGACGGACTGAACATGCATAAACAATTAGAACAACAATAACATTTGCTAACGTCGCTCTCAGCGCATCGTAAATAATATTCGTCTAAACCTAATTTTACAGTGAAGCCGCATAACCCTATGATCAACGCAGGAGCAATCTTAGTATGTTCATTACTGAAAACCTTGGACAAGCCCGAGATGACGCTCGCTGAAAAATTCGATTATGTCATGTCATTCTTCAGCCGGCTCGCTGGCAATGAAGGACTGGGTTTCAATAATGCAGTATTTTTATCGGAACGCGAAGCTGCCGACAGAAACTATGCACTTGGCTTCTACATGAGAGAACATAAATGTTACCCAGAAAAAACGAACTTTCGTGAATGTATGGATTTCTATTTCCAGGTATGTATTGTTTCCTCTCGTGTTTTTAAATGTTTATTGGAAATAGTCTAATGTCTATAATTTCCTTGATTACAGTGTTGCTCAATGGAAGCTAACTGCGACATTATGTCAATCATGGCTGCTACACTAGCCAATGGAGGCATCTGTCCTATAACTGATGAAAAAGTACTTCGGCCAGACTCAGTGCGCAACGTGCTTTCTTTGATGCACAGCTGTGGCATGTACGACTACTCAGGACAGTTTGCGTTCAAAGTGGGACTTCCGGCAAAGTCAGGAGTTTCAGGCGCCATGCTCATAGTTGTACCCAATGTTATGGGCATCTGCACATGGTCCCCGCCATTGGACCCTTTAGGAAACAGCTGCCGAGGATTGCAATTTTGTGATGTAAGATCCATGCTATTACTTTTCGTCTGTCCGTCTTATTCATAATTTACTTTATAAAACTATTTTAGGTATCGAACTGTTTTGTCCCTTTCTGTCAAGTTAAAATAAGGTTTGACAGAAAGGGACAAAACTAAAATAGGTTTTTGAAGCGAATGGTTTTATTATGAATAAGAATGAAAGTATTTACCAAGATTTTCATTAACCTGTATTTACAATATTGTTTCAGGACATGATCAATAGGTTCAACTTCCACAAGTACGATAACATTCGATACGCGAGTCACAAGAAAGATCCTCGACGGTACAAGTTCGAGTCTACGGGTCTCAACATAGTCAATCTCTTGTTCTCTGCTGCGAGTGGAGATCTCAGCGCACTGAGAAGGTTGGAATTATTACCTTTTATGTATAGTTTTATTAATTTGACTGGGGAATTTTGTTGACAAAGATATTATTGTTTAACAGCCAAAGGTCTGATCCGAAACTTCTTCCCGTACTGGTGAACTCTATTAAATAGATTGCTTTCAACAAGTACTTAACTAGTACCAGTATCTGCTTATCTAGTGTACCTAGTCAGTACTCACGTATGCTTATTGAGCTGTTAAGTTGTGCTTAATGGGTCTATTAGTACCTACGTAACTCAAGTGCTGTTCCATGGGTAGGTCATGCTTAACTACTTAGCTCACAACAAGGTTCTAGTGTAAATATATTATCATATTAACATTAGGTACAGCCGACGCAAAAGTAGTTCTTCACAATGTGACTTTCCTTACACCTTCAAACAGATTATTAAATCAGTGTAATTTTCTCGTTTCTCAGGCACCACCTTTCTGGTATGGACATGACTCTGTCGGACTATGACGGTCGTACCGCGCTGCATCTAGCGGCTGCAGAAGGCCACCTTTCTTGCGTTGACTTCCTCCTGGCTCAGTGCGGAGTCCCACACGACCCTCGCGACCGCTGGGGCAGCCGCCCGCTCAACGAAGCCGAGACTTTCGGGCACACCGCCGTCGTACAGTACCTGAAGGAGTGGGAGCACACACATCCTTCTGATCAACCTGCAGACGCGGCACCTTCTACTGTCGACGACATACTAGAAGTTAAACCAGACGCTAACGATGCTGTCAAAGATCCAAGCATCCAGGAGATTGTCTCCAGGAACGGAGAAAAATTACAGTAATCTCAACGACTGGGATGATGTAATGAGATGATCTCGTGACTACTCACAGGTGTCGTCACTTAATGACTTTCGAAGGTGACTCCACATCGTGTGGCGTTTTTTTTATGCTCCGTAGAAACGTGGCAGACATGTTTGCAAATATATCGAAAAAGATGGTAATATAAGCATTAATGTATTGGACATGTTCCACACAATGCTGAGTTGATCTTATAGAAAATTAAAAGTTGTGTACCTTCTTGTTTCTCGAGATATGGGCGCACACTTCATGTAGATACCAATCTTGAAACATTGCATTTCACGTTTGGACAGCTTTTCTCGTGAATATTTGTTAACTGTAGATGTTCACTATTATTCACAAAATACCTTAATAACCGGCTGTTAGTATTTTGTATCAATATTTACAGATAAAGATACTTTTTACTGAAGAGAATTTATATTATGTGTCTATATAAATGGGTCTTAGTATTGTTGGAGGTATTGATAATGCATTTAGCTTTGACAAGGTATTTATGAAGCACTGAGCTCAAAGGTGTGATATTAAAATTACTTGAATGCACAAGGAAACATCTTAGAAGAGAATCAATATGACAGAGAGATGCTTATGGAAATAAACTAATGTTTATTGAGAAGATCGGTTATTAAGTAATTATTCACTACAACATTAGAAAGTAAACAAAGTTATCTCTCCTACATTATACAACTTTTATTCTGAAGATTTGTTATTTACGAGGTAGGTAGTGTGTAACTCGTTTAAGAAACATGTATTGTCTAATAGACAAACATATTAAACACATACCTACTTAGGCTTATACCATATTAACTAAGTACTGTATCTCAGTGTTAATCTCTCTATTCATAGTTAATCTATAAGCACCTGATTCATGAAAACAATCCTCCTTAACATTGTATTTTTAACATTCCATTTATAATAATGACAAAGTAACTTTCTGTTCCAGAAATAACTATAAAATATTAAAATATCTATTTCTATTTTATTAAAATTAAAACTTTGATGCAGGAATGTTTAAAATGTTATAGTTACTAATATTAAATAAAAGTAATTACTTATAATTCTGACAATAAATAGATGCTATTCTATGTCATTATTAATGTTGTCCAAATGTTTGTCAATTAAATAAATTGTTGACTTAAATCATGTGTTGTTATTGGTGTGTTGGACAAAGTCCAGTCGAATGTTGGAATTGCTTAAATACTAATACACTTGACACTATCTAGTGCTGTCATCACAGATGGTCTACAAACGAGCATTAATTATCACAACACTTGACTCAAGTACCAATTCAATGTGTTGGGAATAAATCAATAATTATGGACATATTTCAGTACAAGTGTGGCTATGAGTGGCAGTAGATATTTTATACTGAAATGAGTTCCTGGGTTTTTGCCTGAAAGTTGAGACCTTGCAAGTTTGCAACTGGCAAAGAAATAAATACAGAAATTAAAGTAAAAGAAGGTATTAGAGGAAAGAGGAAGATTGTATCTTGTTTGCAAACTTTAAATGCAAAATATCATTATATTTTCCTTTGAATATGCTAAAAGCAAACAACAGTCTTTAAACAACATTATTTATTACTTTTACATCTACTTACTAAAAATACACAATAACATTATTTATCACTTACGGTGGTAGCTCTAGTGGGAGTAGATATTATTCCAAGGAGCTTGCAGTCTGCTTCTAGCAGAGTTAGGTCTGTGCTGGAGCCAAGAAACCGGGAAGATAATTCCAAGTCTTTGATCTGTATCCTTACTCTGGCACCCCTAACATATTCATCGCCTCTGACAGTAGGCCGGGTGCAAACACAATGGAACTTCCAACCAAAGTCAATATACAGGTCATCCTCAACTACATGGAATATTTTACCAATTACCACTTTGTTGGTAGGGTCGCCAAGCTGAAAATAACAAAAGTGAAGCATTATATACTATATGGACGCATAAAATGGATTCAACAACAATATTGCTCTTAGAAATATGATCTATGCCTCCTACATGGATTCAACAACAATATTGCTCTTAGAAATATGATCTATGCCTCCTACATCTGGTAGAGATTAACGTAAACTTAATCTTAATAATAAAAGATCAACTCACATCCATCAATTTAGAATTCCGCAGTAATGAAGCAAATGTAAAGTTTTGTACTTTGTCCTCGGTATCTAACATCTGTGATTGTTTATCGAAGGCCTTAGCGAAACCACTAACTTTAACAGCAGCCGCATCAGTAGGAACGTTTCCCGGTTCCTCTTTAATTGTACTTGTAGGGCTACAAAATGTTCGTGAACTAATCACAAAACTGGTTCTCCTTATTTGTCTTGATAGTCTTGCTGTGTTTAGCATAATGCCGCCAAAGTTTTTAAAGGTTTTATTAAAATACGACATAGGTTGAAAAGCTTATTTAGTGTTTTTAGTAGTTCTGAACACCAAATATAACCTAAAATTGCATATGTTGATCTGTCAATTTTGATAATTTTGACAATAGTGTTTTTTTTTTTTAAATCTTGTACGCAATACTGTCACCAGTCAGTCTAATATCGAACCTCACTCGACTAACTCATACCAACTAACTTCAGTAGACGTTAATGGAACTACGTTCTCGAGTCTCTAGTTAAGATGGGCGTGCCTCAAAATTCAACTCTTGGACTTTCCTTAATTTTAGTTTATGATAATGACGATGGCTAACCTAACGAATAGAAAGTCAAAGTCGTAAGAGTTAGCAGCAGGCTTTGGTGTGAATATTAAAACAATTTTAATACACTTTCAAACAAATTGGTAAAGTGAAAAAGCCCGAAAAATGGGTACCGCATAAATTAAGTGAAGCACACCAACAACACGCGTCGAGTGCTGCGTTACATTACTCAATCGTCGCAATAACGAGAGCAGTCTGAATTTTGATCTTACATGTTTCGCCATGGACTGGCATACAAATATTTTAAAAATTAAAAACGATACATTAATTTCTTACATTATTATTCTAACTTGTCTAAGACTGGTAAAATCTTAACGAAGTGTTTATTTAGAATTTAGGTCCCAGGTTACAAAAAAAAATTGAGTGCTCTTTTACAATGGGGAAGGCAACTGTCAAAATGGCGCTGTCGTAGCTAGTTCCCAACACAAGCTAAAAATACAAGGCGTGATGTGGTTTTATTTTATTTTAGCGAAAGTTGACTCGATGTTGTGTTCCTAGATACTCAGAAATTGGAGTTCGAATTTCTCGTAAGCCCCTAAAATTAGAAGATTGTGCTTTAAAGCTATTCGTACAGATTTTTTTGAGTTCGAATTTATTTCGTGAACATTTTGAAGAAAGTGATTACGAGGAAATATGAATTCTGACACTTTCCATGTCAATTACTTGATTTAAAATACTGAAATCACCGAAAATAACGAAATAGTGAAATAAAATCAAACTCATGAATGAACATAAAATGAAATGAATGAACGAAATGTCAAAAAAATTGTAGGCCGTAGGGACCTAGCTATGGTCACGCCATCTACAATTAGCTTTGCCCGACCTTCCCCATTAGACCAGCTTGCATTATAAGAAGATCTGTTAATGTAAAAAACTTTTTTTTAAATAGAGGTCTCCAGGATTATAATGGACTGATACCGTAGACTGCGCTTAGGCATTTTTTCTGCACTAGGAATGCTTCATTTACGTTCTTCGAGTTCCCCCAGAGTCTAAGTCTCTAACTGAGTAAAGAGGAAATATAGCCATGGTAAGCAGTAAGTGCAACTGCTTCACTTGCGGTACGTGAAACGTTTAAGTACAAATACAATACAATTTCTTGCAGACGTGTTATAAACGTAATTTCCAATTACAATTCTGATCTAGATTAAGTCCAAAAATTTGTATTCACTAACCTCGTTAATTTGTTGTCCTTGATAATTTAAGTTTATAAGAAAAGTTTGTATTTATTTATTTATTTGAAACACACATACAACTATAATCACAGGCTTACCTAATACAATGGTATAGCTATAGTTAATAAAGCTTACAAATTTTATATACAATTTGCGGCCCGTGTGAATTCACTCAGAGTACAAATGAAGCAGTCAATATGTTGTGACACCATATTGAGCGTATGCAAGGCGCGCGTCTGTGGCGCGTGCTTCAGCAGGTTGGTGCGAGCGGGCGGCACCCACAGCAGCGGCGGTCACCTCCGTCGCCCCACGTGCCCATCAGGTATACACAACCCCACCGTGCGAAGCACACCATTTTTTTTTTTTTGGGTGGTATATCTTCAAATGACTCGCTGTGGGTGGAGCGGGAGGGCGTGTCAGACTTTTACTGACTAAAACCCACCCGTGTTTCTTCAATTGCCTGTGGCCAGGGCCAGGGCTACTCTTTCGAATTACCCGCGACCCTGAGGCGTCGGCCCTATCGGACCTCGTCATAACGTGCTGACATCTCTTTTGAGGTGCGCGTGGGACACGACGTGCCGTCGACCCGGGCCTGGTCCCTACCGGACTGCGAGCTACCCATTGCTCGCCATCCGCAAGCCCGCGCCTACGATGGCCGGGAATCTGCAGGCGACTCCCGACGTACAGGGCGTCTCCTGCGGCGACTGCGTGGGTGCGTGAGGGCGCAAGGCTCTCTCCCTTACGCGCTCCGCCTCCTCCTTCGAAAGCATTACTGCTTCGCAGAAGGAGTTGACGGCTTTCCATTCCCTCTCGCTACGTACCATGGCCTGGACCAGGGCCGGACGCGAGAGATCGCCGCCGCCGATCGCCTCCGCGAGGACACTGCTGTGCTCCGGCCAGGCTGGGCAGACCTCCACCTTACGCTCCACCGTGTCCTCCGGGCGATACACACAATGGTGACACCCGGGCGTTGCCTCCCGCCTTATTCGAAACAGGAACTTCCCGAAACAAACGTGTCCGGTGAGGACCTGTGTCAGGCGGAAGGTGAGGACGCCGTGGCGCCTCTCCAACCACTCCTCAAAGAGGGGACTTACCGCCGCTATTGTTGCGTGCCGAGTGCGTAGAACACCTGGTTTGTGTATTTTACCACGCATAATCTTAAACATGTAAGTGGCGATAGCCACTTCCCTTCCCACTGCCAGTTTATAATAGCCTACCATAAATAGAGTAGGATACATCAGTGGATACCCTGGAACACACCATACTGCTTTAAGTACGTACAGGAATCTTACAAATTTGTTCTGGATCCGTTCTAGCATAAGTTTGTACTTGGCTTCATGTGGCGACCAGACGACAGCATTGCATTCCAAATGACTTTTTACAAGCACTTCGTACAACGATCTCAGAACACCGATGTTTGTGAACCGGTTTCCTAGCCGTAAGACTAACCCTAAATTGCGGTATGCTTTTTTACAAACATCTGTGGTATGATTACGGAAATTTAAATCAGTTGTAAAGCGCATGCCCAAGTCCCACGTTGCAGTTGAATTCCATCCATGCAATATTGATAATGATCTGGGTCGCGCGCACGGGTAATTGATAACACCAAACATTTGGCCACATTGAAATACAACCTATTGCTACGACTCCACTCTACGACCCTATTATTATTCTGCTGCAGTACGTCATGATCAGTATCCTGCTTTATTTTAAGAACTAATTTCAAGTCGTCAGCAAATAACAATGGTATGGAGTTATTGACTACTCTCGGCAGGTAGTTGACTGTTAAAATGAAGAGAAAAGGCCCTAAATTACTGCTCTGTCTGACTCCTGATCTCGTGAAATAGGGCTCAGAGAGCTGCCCACTGCAGTCGACGTACTGACAACAGTCTCGTAAATAGTAGGCGAAAAACGATAAAGTGTGAGGTGTACAGCCTGCACCAGCCAATTTAGATAGACGGACGTCGTTATCTACTGTGTCAAAAGCCTTCCGGAAATCGAAGTAGGCAAAATCTACCTGTTGACCCGCATCCACCATCGGTACTGTTTTTGTCATAAGATCCAGTATGTTTCCCGTTGTCGCCCGCCCCGGACGGAAACCGTGCTGCGCGTCCGACAACATAGCGCTAATATGTGTATACAGGCCACCGTGAACGGACGACTCAAACAGTTTAGCTGGAGTGCATAATACCGCTACAGGTCTATAATCGTAAGGTACTGAACCTCTACTACATTTTGGCACGGGTACTACCCGGGTAAGTTTCCAGCGCTCAGGATAAGTTGCGATCTTGATAAAGACGTTAAACAAATGTAGCAACGGCTTAACCAACACTGCACGGCAATCCCTAAAATTGGACTCCGGAATACCATCCGGCCCTGCTGAGCGCTTAGGCAGCAAGCGTGAATAAACTTGATTACAAAAAGGAACGGTAGAAAATTCACAAAATAAAATGGTCAAATTGCTTGTTGTTATTCTTAATAACGTCAGGACAGTTCATATTTAAATAGTTTTTTTTTAGGCGAACATTAATGGCTTGGTGTAAGGGAGTGTGGCTCGTGAGCTGTTTCGGGTAAGTGTCAACTGTGTCAAGTCAATTCAATAGCGTGGCGCTCAGGTTATCACATTAATTGATACCACGTATTCTATATTACGTATTTTAAACATACACAATTAACCAGGTGAAAGACCCGGCCGGCAAAATAAAGAAAGGCTTTAAAACTTAGAAAAAAGTGCCCGTTGCCTAGAATCTCAGGGTGAGTAATGACATCCAGATGTTGCATTGTCGGCACACAACACAATAATTATACAATTATTCCTGGAACAATAAACAAAATAAAGATGGGGTGCCTAGCAATTGGTTTTACCAAAAAATTTAAGCCACGGGACGTGCCATGGACGTTTTTTTAAAAACCTTTATTTAACGTGTTTAATTTTATCCTCAGTCAATGAAAGTATGATATATTGTATTTCTCTCAGATGGGTCCTCTCTGGGTTTTTTTTTCGGCCCTGTGATTACCTAATCGCCACTCTGTAATGTTGTTTGTTACTACGACTATTTTCTAAGACTTGTTTGTTTCAAACCATTGGGCGGTCACCGAAGCTGCCACCAGCAACACCGGAGCCACCAGCGACGCCATCGCGGTTGAGGAAACGGCGGCTATAGCGCAAGTTGCAACTGAAGTAATATAGCATTTAACGTTTAAGAAAAAAAAAATTTTTTTTCTTAAATCATACAATAACAATAACCATAAAAAAGGGTCCTTCCTAAGAGACATTCTTCATCATTGGTCAAACTAAAACAATTAAAATTTAAAAAAAACGGTCACCCTTCATTCATTGGTCATCCAGAAAAAGGGCGGAATAACCTACGATTTCAACGTGCAGCCGAAAATGTTTTGAAAAGGGTCATGCGTGGGTGTCCTCGATAGTACGTCAGCAGAGCCTACGCTCGCTAGGTGCACACGCGAGACCGGCGCCGCCGGCGACACGCCCGCCGCCTCGCCCGCACACGCTGCCGCCACACTCAGTTCGGTAGGTTCCGGATTGTATACCGACTGAAAAACCGAGCAAACTCATTGGCACATTCGTATTCCGATAATACCCGCCCGTCCTAAATTAACTTCCGCTTACGCGAATTGCCTTTAATAGACCTAATATACCCCCAAAACGCTCGCGGATCCTTCGCCAGGTGCCCTTGCACGCGGTTGCGGGATCATACGCTTGAGCAGTGTCGGTTTTCACTCTCGCCCTGTATCGTGCGAATTCCACCTAATCACTGCGTGATTTACTTGATTTATATTTTATAATAATCTTGTGCCTGCTCGTTAATTTTTAAGATCGCTCCGTACTAGTTACTTTCGGACTGTGAACTAGTTCTTTCTAGGGATGGGTAGCTCGTGAGCTAGTGATAGAAAAGAGCTAGCTCTTTACGGTTGACGTCGCTCTCGATCACTCACTCGCTCGCTTACTAGCTCACTAGCTCAGTACTTCAGTAGGTTCGTTCCGAGCGAGACACCGATGACCGAAGTCACCGACTGAACGGCTCATCGGCTCTCTTCGGAATGCTTCGGATGAATTCTGATCGCATTTGTTCGCTGTTTCAACAATGCTCTCCGCTTGTCCGGCGCAATACGTCATTGCAATCTACTCATACGACATACGTCACTGTAAATCTATCTTAATTTTCATTGTGTTAAAGTAGAAAATACTTTGGCACATTATTAAAAGGAACCGCAGCATTTTATTTTGCCGATTATTTACGTACACGTACACGTAAAATCATGATAAAAACAAACAGTTATAACTTATTACAGTTTAGTTATTACTTTTTCGGTTGTTTCGACGAAATGATATGCATGCCGCTGCATGCAAGGTACCTATTACCTAGCGTATTTTTATAAATAAATGAGACTGTGAGTCATTAGTAGTTGATTAGTGGTGCTCTAAAAAATTAATTACCTATTACTTTATCTTTAATGAGGAACAAATGTGAACTTTTTAAATATTTCTATGAATTTTTTTTTAAGTTGAAACTAAATGTAAAATTATTTCACAAAAATCAATCATGATAAGACACAGACACATACGTCGACCGTTACTATAACAGCCACAAAAAAAACAAGATATTCTCAATATCCGTAATAATTGGCGTAGCATGTTTATGAGCTAAAGAAACGTAACAAAGAGGCCAAACTTCCAAAGAGCTATTGATATTGAGCGAGCCGAGCCGTCTCATTCGGCGAATCTACGCGCGTGCGGCGTGAGTCAAATGAGCTAACAGTCGGTGTCTGAGCGACTGAGTTACTGAGCTGTAGAAGAGCTAGTGAGCTAAGAAGAGTTATATAGCTCTTTGAGTGAAACGTGTGGTTTGAGTCAAATGAGCTAACAGTCGGTGTCTGAGCGACTGAGCTATAGAAGAGCTAGTGAGCTAGAAGAGTGATATAGCTCTTTAGAGTGAAAGAGCTAATCGCTCTTTTTCTTTTCAGTGAGCTGTTTCGCCCATGTCTAGTTCTTTCTATTAGTTCTAATCAGTGTTGCCACCTTCGTTTTTGTTTTTTACCCTAACGTTCGCCGAAATTACCCTAAATTAGGCACTTTCTTTAGTTTTTACCCTAACTTTTTTTTTAATGTATACATATAAATTTACGTATAAATGCAATTTAGTAATAAACTAATAGCCAAACTATTACACCCTTTCCAAACATTATTGGAATGCATCCTTAATAGTCTGGGCTTCTATGTCATCTGCAGTATTTTATTTTTTCTTAAAATCGTACATTTCATTCGAAATCATTTGTCTCTCAAAAATAGATTCTTGTGCTAGCGGAAGACTGAAGAGAACGGTACATCGTCACAACAAGTTATGTACGTTCAGAAACACGTATTCAATCAATCACCATTTTGCTTGCCAGGAGTTTTCAACATTCTATAAAATTCCTTATATATTTATTTTACCCTGAAAAATACCCTAAATATCTTTCTACCCTAAAAAATACCCTAAACGCGTAAAAATACCCTAAATTTAGGGTAAAATACCCTAAGGTGTGGACACTGGTTCTAATAGCTCTATTCGGTCTTCCCTCTCGGTGGTCAGCATCTCATCTCATTCTTGCAGATTCGGTCGGTCGGGTTCGGTTAGAATCGTCATTCGTCGGCTATTCTCTCTCGTTCTCATTCACAGACATCGAACGTATCTGTCAAACAATCAGTGACTGTTTATCATTTCTCGTTCTCGTTCGCACAATCGATCGTGCGGTTTACAATGTCCGAGATCGAAAAGACATAGTAGACCTAATGGGGAAGGTCGGGCAAAGCTAATTGTAGATGGCGTGACCATAGCTAGGTCCCTACGGCCTACAAAAAATTTGACATTTCGTTCATTCATTTAATTTTATGTTCATTCATGAGTTTGATTTTATTTCACTATTTCGTTATTTTCGGTGATTTCAGTATTTTAAATCAAGTAATTGACATGGAAAGTGTCAGAATTAATATTTCCTCGTAATCACTTTCTTCAAAATGTTCACGACATAAATTCGAACTCAAAAAAATCTGTACGAATAGCTTTAAAGCACAATCTTCTAATTTTAGGGGCTTACGAGAAATTCGAACTCCAATTTCTGAGTATCTAGGAACACAATATCGAGTCAACTTTCGCTAAAATAAAATAAAACCACATCACGCCTTGTATTTTTAGCTTGTGTTGGGAACTAGCTACGACAGCGCCATTTTGACAGTTGCCTTCCCCATAAAACGATTACGAGTCAGCGTTCGGAAACGTTTCTTCTAGTACAGTGCGAAGATACGTTTCCTATTAGTTCATCGTTCATGAACTACACAAGCAAGACTATTTTATAACAGAAATGAATGACGGACAAAAAAGGGAACAAAAGAGAACATGGCGAAAAAACACTGGTTAATATTTGAATAAGCTATTTTACAAGAACAAGAGATTTTTCACCGACCAGCGAAACTATAGAAATCTTAAACATCGCCGATTCTGAAGTATGACGATGGTGTTCCCTGTGATGGAAAATAGAAGAACCACCAGAATCTACACCAAAGATAATAAAAAGCCAAAAACAGACGAAATATTCTTCAAGTGCTTTAAGACAGTTACGATATATAGTAGATTAATAATATGCAGAACGAAGTAGTTAAACTTAAGAAAGAGAAGTATACGCTAATAAAACAAATACATAAAGAGAGAATGTTACAGAAAGTGAGACAGTCTATTTAAGATACTATAGAAAACAAAGTTGATCAAGGAATTAATTATTATGCTGATAAAATAGAGGAAGTTAAGAAAAAGCTATGTTCAATGTTAATTAAGCTCAATCACGGAGTGCCTAGCAAATACAAGAGTCTTCCTAAAATAAAGAAGAGATGTTTTGTTGAAGGTATCGTTGACGATTCGAAGCTCAAAAAGTATGTAGTGCTGACAAAAGTAAATTTTTGTTTATAAAGAAACCAATAGAAAAAAAAGTGCGAGAAAAGAAAAGAGGGGAGATAAAACAACGGATTTTTTTCTTCAAGAAGACGTTAACAGGCAGGTAGCTTATGGCAAACATGAATTTATCAAAAACCGGTGGTGTAAAAAACAAAAGCGGTACGTAAGTATAGTGGTGGTCTTATTAGTTACGAGACAAAGAAGCAGAGAGTGGTCGCATTGTCAACAGCCGAAGCCGAATACATGGCAATTACAGAGGTGACGAAGGAAGCCTTGTATTTAAAACACTTGCTAGAAGACATTGGAGTGCCACAACAGACAGTCCTAATTTATAACGATAAAAATTAGCAAGCAATATGATCACAGGAAAAAGGTCAAAGCATATTGGCATAAAGGAACATTTTATAAGAGATTGTGTCCAAAAGAAGTTAGTGACATTTCGATATATGGACACAGAAAATATGAAGGCAGATATTTTAACAAAGGCGCTGTCACAACCAAGGTTGTTAAAATTGCGAAGAATCATGGGAATAGGAGTCACTCAGACCTAAAGATCATCTTCGTGAGGGGGAGTGTTATGGATAGTATTGTGTCTATGATACGTAGGTATTATCTAGTCTGTGGTAGGTATATTAAAAAGAAGTGTGCTTCTATCACTTGCTCCGCCCGATCATGACATATGCCAGTGCAGTCTTTGCACACGCCAAGCCCCATCGCTTCAATAGAATGCAGACCCTCCAGAACAAGTTCCTCCGTAGGACTATCCTGTTCATGAAACGCATTTCAAAGCGTTGCTTCGAGACCGCCGCGAATCACCGCAACCCTCTGGTTGTCAAGGCCGCCAGCTATATTCCCTCCTCCATTAGTCATGTCCGCCGTCCCAAGCATGTCCTCACCGAATCCGATGACCACATAACTCTCATTCAGGAGAGCAGTAGGGCCACCAGTACAGTGCACAAACACAGACCGACATTCCGACCTCGCCGCCGAGGTTCCTCGCGAAGATCCCGACGTAACTGTCCCCCCCCGACCCTTGCTCGACGAAGTGCCAGCCCGCGCCTTAGCTGAGCCTGTAGCTTTAAATTCCCCAGATAATAATAATATAATCCAGATCCAGCCTGTCCCATCTTGCTGTCCTCCCTTCAGCAACGCCCTAAGCCGAGGTCCGTACCCCACAGGGGGTGCCCTTAGCGAGCGTTCGCTTAGTAATGTAAGTAGTTTTACGCCCCTGGCTGGAGGCTTTGAGTCCGCTTAAGGCAGCCACACCGGTTAAGTCCCATGTAATAGGGGGCGAGCCTATTGCCATCAACCAGGCACAAATCCAGACTCCGGGCTGCTACTGAGAAATTCTAGATAGAAAAACTCAATAACACTTTGCCCGTCCTGGGAATCGAACCCAAGACCTCATGCTTGGCAGTACCTCTTGCAACCACTAGACCAACGAGGCAGTCGAAGAAGTCACTGATTTACAAAAAAATATAGTTCAAATTGAGAGCAGCAATAAGCTTAAAAACAGCTCATAATCAAGTAGTTCAGGTTAATTGGTTGCCAGGGCCAAAAATGGTAAAGTTTTGATATCCGTCACAAAAAGTTAATCGACTAAAACCTAGTGAAAATACTTTTGCCTGTAATTTGACACAAATTAAAAACACAGACTCTACCATTGACATGTAATGTAAATGTCAAAAAAATTACACACGACACGGTTTTTTGATAATGTTGTGGGATTTTATAAAAAGTTGAGGGATTTAATCAATTAAATTGTATAATGACTGAAGATCAAGATGCGAAAGACTCACAGTCAGACTCGGGCAGTAAAACGTTTATTAATAAGAACAAGGACAAGAAAACTAAAACCCAACGGCCGCTGACCAAAGTGACTGTTTGCCTAAATTGGAAATTGTTGTCTGTAAATAAATTATCGTTTACCACAACGGAAATTAAATGAGGTTATAACTGTTTCAGATAATTCTTCGGCGGTTACCGCCTAGTATGACTGAGGAAGCATTCTTGGAGCAGGTCTCACCAATACCTGACCATGACCATTTTTATTTTGCCAAGCCAGATCCTTCGCTTGGCAATAACCTATATTCCAGAGCTTACATAAACTTCATTAATGTTGACGATATTTACCTATTTAGAGATAAATTTGATGGTTATGTATTTCTTGATGAAAAAGGTAAGGAAACTGTGTGTTGGTGTCTAGCAATAAATATATTAAATTATCAATCACTACTAGTAAAGTATTGACTCAGTTGTTTTTCATTGTTAGGTTGTTGTTATTTTCTATGCCAGCTTTTTGTGTATAATATGTTGGTACACTATTGATGTAAAATTAAGTTAAATATAAAGAAAGTTTACTAAATGTATGTCAATAAGGTGCTAAGCGTTATAAGTGTGTGTAAAATTTCATATTAACTGAACACAAGACATTATTTTCATTTATTCATAATGTGATTTGATTTTGTCTGCGTGATTTTTTTAAAACATTGCCTCACACAATTTCTCCATTACTGTGTGTGAGTGTGCATGAACCAGCCTAACCTGGAACAACTACATACACACATGCGGCACCATTCATATTTTTTTACCAATCTGGATTCTAACCTCATACTGTGGCTGAAAGTTAATCGCCCGGCCACTGCCCTAAACATTTTATTCCATTTCATTAAATAATATGGTGAAGCATGTCCAGCACTAGAATATGCGTTACCTAAAGTACTGATGTCAAAGGTGGAATTAAACAGTAGTGTATGGGCCTCACAAAACCATAGCTGAAAAGGGATGATGACTAATGTTAAAAATATTCATAAAAATTTATTAATTTCAAAGAAGACATAGTAAAAAACGAATATGTAATTGAAAAAATCTGTTAAATTAATGTAAATATAATGACTACACGCTTTGAACAAAAAGTTCTGGAGGGGAACGCAGTACGGTCAGTGTATAGCGCTAGGATGAAGTTCCACAGTTGTGACGTCACTTCTACAATAGGGCTGTCCTTGTCTAACACTTATTTTAAAACATTAATAACTTATAATTTTTTAAGCACTTTTTATAATATTGTATGCACCTTTTGGAAACAAACATTCTTTTGAGATAAAAATAAAAAAGTCATCATCCCACAGCAGGGAGTGGTAGCCTAGTGGTAACGGCTGTGAATTACCAGTCAAGTCGTAGGTTCGAACCCAGACAGGCGCTTTACTTTGTGTAAATTATTTCATCACCACTGCTCTCAAAACGGTGAAGGAGACATTGTGAGGAAACCGGCATGTCTTAGCACCAAAAATTTGAAGACATGTGACATCTAACAACCCGCACTGGGCCCGCGTGGTGGATTACGGCCCACTCCCTCTCACAGAGAGGAGGCCTGTGTCCCAGCAGTGGGAACATGATAGGCTGATTATGCTATGCTATGCCCGTAGGCAGAGTTGTATAGTTATGTTATGAGCTCTGAGGGAGCAAACCTAATGCCATCAAGTGGGCACACACTGAGCATCCAGGCTGCTACTGAGATTATTACATACAAACATACACTCACACTTATCCTTTTCCTCATGGGGGTTGCCACAGAAAGACAGAATGAAACTACAGAATGCCACCTGGTATGATTGTAGTCCAATGGTAAACCCAATACCATATTATATTGCTCAGTAGCCAAATAAGTGATTCGCAAACATTTTTTATTTTGCAGGGTTAGAATATGTGGGGATAGTGGAATACGCACCCTTCCAGAGGATTCCGAAAAAGAAGAAAAAGAAGGATCCAAAGTGTGGCACCATTGAGAGTGACCCAATCTTTCAGGATTTTGTTGAAGGTCTCAAAAACGATCCAGAAACCGATAATCAACCTAAGCTTGAGTATTCTTACCCTGTTAATGATTGTAAGTATTTTTTAATAATTCTTTATTCTATCTAACAAAAATTATATTATGTGGAATACATATCAAGCAATATTAAATTAAATTAAACAAACAATCAGTTGGGACTGGTCATATCTTGCTGCCACGGCTTATTATTTTTTATTTTTTTATTGTCTTTATTTACAATCGGTTTTATCGGGAATATGGTTTTTGTACATCGTTCTCACTTATAGGATCAACATTAATGATGTAATTAACATATTTGTAAGAACTATATTATTTAAAAGAGTGTCCATGGAGTGTCTTGCCCATAAAGCTTTGGAATGGGCAAGTAGCTTCATAATTCTCGACTGACCAACTCCTTGACAATTCAAAAGTGCCTGTAAATGGTTTAATTGAAATAAATGCTTTGAGTTTGACACTTAAAACGAGACGTAGACCACTGGGTACAGTCAACTGCAATTCTGTGGTCATTATTTGGCAGACAGCCTTTGTATTGCAGCAGTTCGAACACTATCAGTGAGGCATAGCTTCCATCTAAATGTATACAACCCTATAGTGGGCTGACTCGCACTCGACTGGCGTCTGCAACCAACCATACATTTTCTTGGTGTCGTGACCTGGCTGTGCCGCCACGGCAGCCCGGTGAGGTCTGGCTTTAAGTGATATCACTGACAAGTTTTTTTTACAAATATATCTTGGCTTGGCATATTTTACTTAAATAGCTCACATACGGCGCTCAAACCTGGTCTTTGACAGTGACCAGGCTCGAGGTTTACCAGCGAGCGATGGAAACAGTATCCTTGGAGTTTGACTTACCGACCGGATACGGAACACGATACTGGGCTTCAAAACCCAAATCGCAGACGTCACCCAAAAAGCGGCCAAGCTCAAATGGGACTGGACCGGGCACGTTTGCCGCATGTCGGATGTATCGTAGGCTAAGACCACCACAGCATCTTCCCTGAAAACGTCCGACGGCATCGCGCAAGACCCAGGCGTAGATGCCAGGACCAACTTGACGCTTATAGAGTAGGTTGGTCCAAATTAGCTCAAGATCGAGTTGAGCGGTAAAAGGAAAGGGAGGCCTTTGCCATGCAGTGGGACAACACAGGCTGATTATTATTAGCATGTATGAACAATGCCCAATGATCCATGAGTATGTGTACAATACCCAGTGATACATTACCAACAACACTCGAGAATACACATAACTCACACAATTCGAGTAATGATTACATTTTTACAGCAAATGACAAGAAGGTGCAATCAACTCCTTTGCTAGAGTACCTTGCTGCCCGCAAACAAGATAAGCGGGGAAGGGATGAGCGACGCAGGAGAGAGAATGACAAGAGGAAAATGAGAATAGAGAGGAAAACCAAAGAGAATCCCATAAAGGTAATAAAACTACACTACAATAGCCATTTTTCGCACTTTAAGCCCACATTTCTGTGATCATTCAAGGCTTGGACCATCTGACTTCACAACTTCCATGTGAAAGTTTACATGTTTGCTACTCCAACTTGCTTTAACGACTGAACGGATTTGGATAGGATTTGGCACATAGGTAGTCTAAAACCTTAATTAACAAACAGGATACTGTTTGTCCATGTAAATGAAGTAGTTTCTCTAGGATGTCTGTGAAACTACTGGTGACAGCTAGGACTATATATTTAATAGGGCCCCCCTTAAGTAATTGCAAGTGAATAGGGATCATTTCAGTTACTTACAAGTATTTCTAATGTAGACATGAACCTTTTAATTACGTTTCAGAACAATGATTAAATTTAGTTATTTCTATTTTTCCTTACCTTTTATTTTATTATTTATGATTCCTCTAGCGACCTGGTGATATATCGGAAGACGAGAACTTTAATGACACTACAGATTCCTATGATAACAAATATAATAATAACAGTTTTTGGTATGGAGAGCAAAGAATATATCATAAAAGCAAAGTAAAGTGTGGTGTTGCTAAATCGGAACTGAAAAGTCACGGTTCTGACGAGTTTATAAGTACAGACTCAGACTGGGACAGTCACTTTCCTGCTCTGTCTACGAAAACCCACAACACATTCACGTTAACTTCTGGCAAAGTCTGTGATAAAAAAGAAACACAAGAAGGAAGCCAGAAAAGTGGTGGTGACACTTGTTCTAAGGTTCCTAGTATTGAATTGAAATGAATTGTAGTTAATGATGTAAACTTTTCGATTATCACAGTTTTAGGTCGACTGTAGTTTGTATTTTCATCATTAGTTTAGTCGTACATTATTATTAACGAAGTGAGTGCTATACATAACGTAATTATTACGATAATATAAGCTATAGTTTATTTAAAGCCTGCAATACATGTTGGTCATAATTGGCCGAGCGAAGGCGAGTAGGGATCAACATATTTGCAACAATAGGGGGCCTTTTAGCGTCATACAGGACTTTGTGTTTTTATTTTTGTGTTATTCATTTTTATGTTTCTATGAGTGTGTTTACTTCAGTTTGTGATACTGCGTATCACACAACGTACTGCATATTGTGTATTCCTATGCGAGTCCTAATAAATAGTTTTCTTTCATTCATATTTATTATAGACATCCATTTGTCGAGCCTCGCCGTTGCTCGTCAACGCTCGCCTAGCTGGCCGAGTGCAGGTGAGCGCCAATGTGTATACGGTTCGTTTGTCGTGCCTCGCCACCACTCGGAATCGCTCGCTATGACTCGTCTCACTTCGGATCAGTGTCGGTTCGGATTTGCCTACGCTCGCGTTGGCCGTGGCTTGGCCAACATGTATTGCCGGCTTAAAGTTCGATTCTCGAATGTGAATGACGAGTATCTCAGTAACAGGGAAGCCGAAATTCAAATTTTCTTACGTTTTTTGCAATTGCGCGTCAGTGTTGGCCGTAACATATATTTGCTTACGTAATTATAATCATCAATACTACTCTCTAAGTTGGGATTCCTCTGAAATGTCATGATTTTATGAAATGTCGCGGGCTACTTTAGCACCCTGATTTATTTAAATTTATTTCATCACCACTACTCTCAAAATGGTGAAGGAAAACATTGTGAGGAAAACCGTCGAAAACATGTGACATCTATCAAACCGCACTGGGCCCGCGTGGAGCCCTGTGTTCCATCAGTGGGAACGCTTAAGGCTGATTAAGGTTCAAAAATAACTGTTGAAATGTGGATGTGCTGTACGCCTAGGATCCGCCTTACTATAAGAGGAATACAGGCTTGATGTTGTGTCCTCAGTTTTTATAATGATCCTAGACCACAAATAAATGACAATGCCAGATCCTGCCCCAGGTATTTACAGGAAATGTAAATTAATGAAAATTATTGTAACGATAATAGGACCTTTTTATAATACATTATTTTTCAGTAGAACTTGCCGATTACAAATCAATGATAAAAGGAATTCAACCCCTGAATTTGCTATTGCGTTACTTATTGCGCATCATACACAACAACAAAAAAGGTTTAAATACCTGTAAAACAAAAACTTATATTACGATTATAATAATTATGATAAAGCGTAACGCGTATGTTGTTTAAATTGCTTTAACAATTATAAACTGCACCTAACCTATAATCAATGTCGTTATTGTTTTAAGATTTTAACAGAAATCGCAAGTTCTACAGGCATTAGGACAAATGTTTAGTTAACAGTAATAAATAAGCTTTAAGATGCTGCATATTGCAGGCTTTTAAATGACTTTTTGATTTGAGTGGGGCAAAGTTCTATAGAGTTTCTGGCATTGGTCTTTAATTAGTTAATCAATATTTAACTTGTAATAAGAAGAATCATAGTACTTAAGTAAAGGTTTTATAATTTGCAGGAGGAAGATACTGGAGATGGTGAAGTAAAAAAAATAAAATCCAGAGAATGGGAAAAAGAAAAAGCAATTGATGCAAGAGATGACCAGGTGAAGTCAGATAGCAAAGATGGATCTGTTTTCGAATCTAAATCATACAGAGATCAGCGCAAGGCTGGAATTAATGTATTAAGTGACAAGAAGAAAAAACTTGATACTGATAAAAGGGATTCTGCAAGAGATGACGATCAAGGTGATGATTCTGACAAGGGATATAAAAAGGATAAGCGCGACAAGTTCAAAGAGTCGCCCCGTGAGCAGAAGAGTAAAAAATATAGTGACACTAGGAAGGAGAGAATCAAACAGAATGAATTCGGAAAATCGGACAAGCAATCGGCTATAAATAAAATCATGTCCTCAGACAGCAAAAAGTCGATGAACCACGACGATATCAAACCATTTACTCAACTGCCGCAAGTAAAGACTGATGACTTGACGAAACTCATTGAGGGTATGGAAAAGAAAGTTAAGCTAAATGATAGCAGCAAAGATTACATCGACGAAACTATCATTAGGTCTGTGGGTGTGTCGAAGATGAGGAGGAATAGTCTGGATTCTGGGGAACTGCCTATCAAGGATGACTTGGTGTTGAAAAGGCAAAACTCCCTTGATGACAGAAGTAAATCAACAGACAGGGAAGGTTCAGAAGAGAAAGAGAAAAGTGAAAGTGGAGACCGTCGTACGGAAAGGAGAATTAGGAATAAGGTAAGAATGATACTTGAAATAAATTGCTTCACTATGTCCTGATAATAGTAACATCACGCCTGTAATCCCGGAAGGGTTAGGAAGAGATGTACCTCCTAACACACCATCATTTTGCCAGTTGTGCTTAAGTCCCATGTAATAGGGGGCGAGCCTGTTGATATCAACCTGGCACAAATCCAGACTCCGGGCTGCTACTTAGAAATTCTAAATAGAAAAACACAAATGCACTTTGCCCGACCTGGGAATCGAACCCAGGACCTCATGCTCAGAAGTAGCACACACTACACACACTTGTATTACACTGGTAATTTATGTAATTTTTTATCAGGATCGTCCAAGCCTCGTTATCTACCAGCCAGGCATGGGAAGGTTTAGTAAACAGCGACTCGCGAAGGAGAAAGACACACCGCCGCCAACCAAATCAATTAACGATAGTGAAAAGAAAGACACCTGAAATTAATGTCAAACTACCCTAAACTTGGACAACATTCAACGGAATTACCTTGAAGCTGGCATTCAAAACATGTCCTGGCAGACTCAGTAGATGAGGACATCTGAATGTGCCAACTGAAAGAACCACTGTTCGTGTTTACTCAGCTGTTGTTTTTATTGATTTGTTTAGTTTACATACATTTCGATTGAGTTGGAGATGTTTTAACATTACAAAAAAATCAACCTAGCATTTATTGCAACATATTTTTAGCTTGTGACGATTTAATTCAGTTTGTTAATTTCATTTAAATATAATTAATTTTTTAAATGGGGCGTGATGTTTTCTTTTCTTTTCATGCATAGTAAAGTAAACAAAGTAGTTATTAGTAACAATTTTATTACTTATCACAGTGAATTTTACCTAACAGTTTACATAAATTTCGTATGTATGTAAACTGTTTACAAAAATAGCGAAGTATTTATATTATTGCAATGTTTAATAAGCAATTAATCGAATCTTTGGCAAAATTGTTAGGGGGCGAGTCGCGTATAAGATTATATGACCGCATACTGATAGTTTTTAGTACTCCATGAGTACCTTCAGTATTTACCTATATAAATATATTTTATTAGCCTCTATATTGCCAGCCTCCTTTTAACAGTGACAACATACTTGTGGAAATTCCAAAGTGACTGTTACCGCCTGATTTATAATGATTTGACCCTTTAACGTCTTTACAAGGGGTGAAAGTTAAAACTTTGAACAAGTTTTACTAGGGTCAAATGCTAAAAAACTGTATCATACATCTAAACTATAATGTTACTACAGAGAAAAGATTCGATTTTTTATATGTTTGTTTGTTACGATTTCACGCTAAAACGGCTGAACGGATTTTAATGAAATTTGGCTCAAGGGTAGACCATAGCCTGGATTAGGACAGGATACTTTGTATCGCGATATTCCCAGGGGGTCTAAACTTATGCGGGTGAAACCGCATAAGTTTAGACCCCCTGGGCCGGCAGCAACTAGTCCATCCAAACTTAATATTATAGTAACTCTGGCTGTATTCCCTTTCACGCCTGAAACATAGAGCGGATTTCGATAAAATTTGGTAAGGAGATAGATGGCATCCTTTGGAAGGACATGAGCTTATACTTCTTGTCTCTTCATGCTCCCGGTAGCATGTTCCCGTGGGAAAATTGCCAACCTGGCGTAGCCGCAGGTAGAAGGTAGTACTATATAAATGCCTAATATTCATGAGTGAGTATTGAGTGTTAATAGGTAAAGGTACTTTTGATGTTGAATGTGACTTAGATATGTTAAAAGATACCGTAACACTTAAGATTATGTATACATTTACACTTAGAATCCAATTTTAAACATTTGTGGCGGCATTTTGTAATTTTGCCAAAAATTTAATTATTGTTTTTTACTTTCCTACTCCAAACTCACAATACATTTTGTTGAATTATTTTTATAGTAGGACAACGGCGTGAACTCAATTTACAAGTTCGGAGTATGTATGGTTATGAACCATTTTGGCATTGCCATAACAACCATCAACACAACAAATCACTAACATAATTCAAGTACCCCGTTCTGGCAGCCTATTTATTTTCAATAAAGATATTTTCTAAGTCTTGATCAAGCTTCCGGAAAGGGGAAATATGTAAAATTCTTTAATTTGAATGGAATTTACCAGTAACTTCTAAATAAATAGAATAAGTTTCCTTACTTATTCTATTATCCTTGTCGTAATACTAGACCTCTTAATATCCTTACCATCTCTGATAACAATTCTCGGTTAAAAACTACAAAAAGGTCCAAACCATTAAACTGTCAAATAGGCAAATAAACCTTGTCGTTATAAATATGATGTTTCGAGATTGAAAATAGTGTACCAAAAAATCTGCCCTATTTTAATACTTAGTTCAGCGAAATACATACATAACGATTTCATTCACCCTACCTCATTCACAAAATCTTGCAACTGATAAACAAACGATTGGTTTCAACGGCACAATATTAAAACTAGTCAGCCTTGAAGGAATTTTCAAATGTTTCACATGTTTCTAATCAGTAAATATAGATAATGTACCTTTAAATTTAATCATAATCGACTGAAGACAAATAATTATTTGTTTATCTATAATATCTACATACCAACGTACTTCGTTACCAACACAGGCAATTGACAAATTGTTTTATACCACAGATCAGATATTAGTAGCAAGCTATTTTATACCTACAGGAATTTTCATGTTAGATAAATCAAAGTTAGTCTAAGCTGGTGCGTATCCTACGTATTAAGACTACAAAATGTACTAAATGTACCTCTAAGTCCGATACTCCTAACACAATTTTAGAAGCAGCACTTTTATACGAAATTTAATCTTGTTTGTGTGTGTTTTCTAACATTCCGCACTTATCCTAAGCTAGGTGTTAATTTAAATATGTATTCCTATCATGTGTTAATTTAAAAAGTGCCAAACAAATTCTTTGGTATGATCAGTACCTACTCTGAATAAGTATTCACCGTCTGTAAATTGAGCGCATTGTAATCGTCAAATCTCAATCATGGCGGCATATCTCGACATTTCACATTTCTTATCAAGTAACTTCTGTACGCCTGTCATATGTATTGCGTAGGTACTAGACATAGAAATCATTGCCACATTATCTGGCATGTTGTAGGCAAGAATATAAATAGGTGATAATGGAGTTGGTGTCTATGCGACGTCGCTGAGAAGGACTGCGGTGGCGGTTCTGTCGGAGTCGGGTGGTGTGGCCTGTTTGATCTTCTCTGCCGTGGTCTTCGTCTGCGCGACGTTGTGGCGGTGCATCACCCACAGCAACAAAATGAAGCCGACCAGGAAACCTGCCAGCCCTCCGCCTATCGTCAGCCACGTGCGACGCGAGGTCTTTATACTTTGCACCTGAAACATTACAAGCCAACGTCAGAAAGATAATTTTAAAGAAGAAATGCCACAAATTCAATGTGGAATACGAGCTAAGCCAAAAAGAAATGTTAATAAAAAAGGCGTTTATTCGAATCAATAAGACTTGTTTAACAAAACTAGATATATCTACCTGTAAATATTCTGCCTTACACCTGTGGAACGTGGCGTTGTGACTTGCTCCGTCACCTGGTACTGCACAGTTTTCGAACTCTGCAAAGTTAAATATACTTTTTAATTAGGTAACAAGTGCCGCTATTTATATTTCGCTTTTGACTTTTTCTATAGGAATTATCAAGTTTTCGAAAAAATAAACAATGTCATTAGTTCAGGATAAAGTTCAAATGCCAATTCTGCAATTAAAACCATAAATTAAAATATATAAAAAATTTGACCTTTTTATTACAAATGGTTACCTACTCAAAAATCAACATAGAATAAATAATGATAAAGAAGATAAATGAGCAAGTGGCGATACATAAATGATCTGAAATTATTAATGAAACCACGTAATGAAAAAATAATGTTCGATACCAACCTCTTGTATTGAGCCTAGAGTAGTCGTCTAACTGGAAGAACACTCGCTTCTCTTGAAACCACAAAACAGTAGATCTGAGATTACAGAGTTTCATGTTGCTGATAGATTCCGTCAAATCCACTTTCACAAGGTTGCACATGACCGCGAAGTGGTCTGTGCTGAGAGAAGTGAGCGGGTTGTGCGAAATGTTGTAGAACTGTAACTGGGGCAGGTAGCCCAACTTGGGAAGTTCTCTTATTTTACAATCTGATAGGTCCAAGAGTTCCAGAGGCGCTTTGATTGGATTGACTAGATCAAGTGAGTTGATGGTTTTGTGGAGTATAGGATTTCCTCTCAGATACAATTTTCTTAGCGAAGGTAGTTGGAATATTGAGCTGGGCAGTTCTAGGATGACGTTGTTGGCAAGGTCGAGGGTCTGCAGATCTGTGAAAGCGGTGAGCGCGTCCTCGTCAATGAGGTAGATGTGGTTGTCTGCGAGGTACAGGAACTTAATGCTCGTGTAGGCAGACAGCGTGTCGGCGTGCAGCTCCTGCAGCTTGTTGTCGCTGAAGTCCAGGATCTGGAAAATATGGCGAACAGAGTTAAGTAGGCAGGTATTTCTTGGCCGAAATGTCAATAAATTCGTGCTTAATTAAGCGGGCGAGAGTACTTCCATTTCTTTGGAAACTAGTTGGGTTTAAAATAATCCAACTGTTTGTGAGTTTTTTTTTTACCCGACTGCGCGACAGCAAAGCCGGGGTTATGTTTTTATCACACTAAAAGGCTCCCTTTTCAAGCAGTCTGGTCTGATGCAGTTGTTGGCATCAAATCTGAGATTTAACAAAATAACTGTCTCGAACTGTATCTTCTTAGAAAGTGAGCTTAAATTGTTGAACTTTCTAGTTGCGGTCGTGATATTTTTTATGTATAATTAAGTAGACACGCAACGCTTGGAGAATTGAAGACCCACCTCAATGCCGCTCCTCAGTTTGGGTATCTTGCCCAGGCGCCGACCTGCGCAGTGCGCGCCGTACATCTCGTACGCATATTCGTACGTGCAGTGTGACGGCTGCACATCCAACGCCTCGATCTCTGTCATCTCCTTGCCATGTGTGCTCCACACAGATAGCAGAACCACTGCAAGTAATGTCTCGTATACTCTGAAACATGCAAACGATTCACTTTTATTTCCGGAAAATTCTTTTTGAGACCCATTTTATAGAGGGCTTAATTTATCTGTTAATTGAAAATAATTCAAAACAATGTTCTTGGTGCTAGGTACGTATTTATATCTAGGCAGCTCTGAGGTCAGACAAAGCCTGGTGGTGAGAGGGCTATGGCTATAAATGGGCTCGCCTCTTATGCCATCCTACTTAAACATAACTAAATATAGCATCATGTGTGTCTGCAGCGTAGGTATTTTCTACACACTTCTAACTACCCTCTGCACTGCATGCGTGATGTTATGGAAGTCAGAGAACTTTCGCTTAGCATGAGTGCTTAAAGGTACATAAATGAGAATCTCCTAACTCGAATAAATTACAAAACTCATAAATCCATACTAAAGGAATAAATACCCACTGTGAATAAACATGATCAACATCAGTTAAAACAAAGACAGTCTCACAAGTTATTGACATTAATATCTATATTCTTGTTATCGGGTGACAGTCTGAATCATCGAAAAGCTTTAAATCGTAATAAACAGCTCCCAATTCTTATTACAAAGAAATAGAGTTTTGCAGAAAGCCCAACTCCAGTTTTCATCTCCATAACGGGAGCAGCCCCATGCAGCAGTGGAAAAACCTAGATGCTAATTAGGCTTCTCTGTTCAGGTTACACTGGATAAAACAGCTGCTTCTTCATCTATTTTTCATCAGTATAGTACAGTCTCCTGCTTGGTCCAATTGCACAATAACAAACTGCTGGCCTATGCACATCGTCTCTATGAGTGAGTGTAGGCAAGATTTATTTATTCCTGTCAAAGGCTGATAAAGCCACGCCTCTAATTCTGTTTAATGATTTGGTAATGACTGATTACCGATAGGAATGTGTTAATTTGAAAAAAAAAATACGTCATCAATATCGCGGAATACGTGCAATGATATATTTTTAAACTATAATATCTCACGAGCTCTGCATATCTACTAAGGCGCATCGAGTCGTGGTGTGAGGCACAGATACGCCGTTTGTACTCATCTTCGGGTCATCGGGTCAAACTGAAGGTAGCTGCGACTAAGATATTAATATTTTCTCGGTATGGGTTATCAGTTCTCTTGGCCTTAGCTTGCTCTGTTGCATTATATATGTATCTAAGCTACTTTCATATTTAAATATATTACCAGTTTTAAACAAACACGCTTTACTGGGATTTCAGGGGTTTCTTAGTAGCAGCCCGGTGTCCGGAATTGTCTGATTAATAGAATGTTACCCTTAGTGACATTGCATCAGCCTATATCTAATGTTACCACTGCTGGTACACAGGTCTCCTCTCTTTGATAGGGAGTGGGCTATAATCAACCACGCTGGCCCAGTGCGGGTTGGTAGATGTCACAATGTCTCCGCATTTTTGGTTCGAGGAATTGCCGGTTTCCTCAAGATGTTTTCCTTCACCTTTTTGTGAGCAGTGGTGATAAAATAAGTACTCAAAGTAAAGTGCCAGCCTGGGTTCGAACGTTCGACCTATAACCACCCCCTCTCACAGTGAGGAGGCTTGTGTCTCAACATTGGGAAAATTATATTATGCTGATTATGCAAACGCACAACGGTATCGCGGCAGGTCGAGACGATGATGTCGGCGGGACAAGCTGACTCCTAACGAAAGGATTGGACTACTGGACTTGCAAAAGACAGAATTGTGTGGGAAAGGGAGAGAGAGCCTCTGCAGTGGGAAAGTAGGTACAGGCTAGTAGATTAGATTATATGTTTTAAATAACTCGAATACTGTCAGATTATTAAGTCTTCTAATTCATTTGATTTCTCAAATGTTTTATTGAACCGACCCGAGTCACTGCTTCTTCTGCGAGGTAGGTACTTGTAATAATATTTTTTGTAATTATGATTATTTACACAAACAAATAGTAAATAAGTTCACATCTGATCACAGTGGACATACAATAACATTTTGCTCATACACGCCTTTAAGTACAAAAAAAGGTTTAGGCAAATTAAATGTAAAGATATAGAGAAATTAAATGATTCTTTGAAAAGTAAATTATGTAAACAGAGTTTTAATAAATATTTGACCCAAATGACACTTTTCCACTAAAGACTAAAAGTATTAATACAAAGTTTTTATTTAGAGATTGGGCGACTAGCATTCGTAAAAGTAGAGAAAATCTATTTGAACTTTATGGCCTATTGATTATTGACCAAATCACGCATTATGAGTATTTAGGTATTGGCCTCATAGAAAAACTAATTGACTTTTTCCCACGTCCGCACGGAGGAAAAAATATCGCGGCGGGATTTTATCGCTCCCTGGATATTCAACTCTCGGCGTTGAGAATCTAACAGAGTGCACCCCAGCCCGTAAAAAAATCATTGAAAATCCGGTATGCGATAAAATCCCGTAGCGATATTTCTACGTACGTGCGAACGTAGGCTTACGTCAAAAAGCTTATGGGTACCTATTTCCACAGTTTTACAATCCATTGTTTCAAACTGTGCTATTCCCTTAAAATCCTACTAATATTATAAACGCGAAAGTTTTTGAGTATGGATGGATGTTTGTTACTCTTTCACACAAAAACTACTGAACGGATTTGGATGAAATTTTTCACACTGATAGTTTATAACCTGGATTAACACATAGATTACTTTTTATCCCGATACTCCCACGGGATCAAGATTTATGCGGGTGAAACCGCGGGGAGCAGCTAGTATTGCCATAAAAACCGCCCAAGTGCGTGTCGGACCACGCACAATGAAGGCGGGTTCGTAGTTGGAGATTGTACTTAAAAAAAGTGTTATCCCATACATTCCAACTGCAAATGTGAGTTGGTCGACAATTACTCGTTATTATGTAGGTAAAGCCTTAGCTGTGATAGTTTTACTTTTAACTTCGTTATATAAACTGCCGTCATATTTTTCACATATCCAAAGTTACGGTTGGCGTTTAGCTGGAAGGAGCATGCCCGCCCCCCCCTATGGGCATAAGACTAACAAAAATTAGCACCTTAATTAAAGCTATAATATTTACGAAACGGATTCCAATCGAAAAATAGTTTTCACTCACCCGCAATATTTTTCAACGACCTTTTCAACAACACCTCACACGATAGGATACGAGAGGTACCCAGAAGAATAGATAACATTTTTAAGATTTTCACCACTTTATCGGCGTGGCTTGTATGTCATGTCATATTACAGCTTTCTGTTACATAGAGGCTCTGAGCTAAGTTACGGACAGAGACGGACGGACGGACAGACGGACATGGTGGAACTATAAAGGTTCCTTGTTGACTACGGAACACTAAAACAGTTATTGCCACTATAATAATAGTGTCATAACAGCTAAACCATAGCGTTACAAATTTATCATCAGGTTTTTCAGGAGTCGTTGTTATGGTATTGACCTAATCCTGCATACGTAAGTACTATAGCGAGTAGGAGGAGGGAAAACACGTAACATTTTATAATTACTTATTTATATTGTTACAAGTGTACGTAGGTGTTTACAATGACGGCGCTATCTATCCAATTGTTTTCTTGTTTGCTTTCTTGAGAATTCGAATATCAAACCGAATCGAATATCGAAACACCATCGGTCGGCTTTCGCAGACAACCTAATGTGGTATTAAACGAGTAGGGTCTCCTAAATAATATTGAATGACTTTCCTCATTGACTGCCTCGTTTGTCTAGAGGTCGCCAGAGCTACAGATGAGCTTGAGGTCCTGGGTTCGATTCCCAGGTTGGGCAAAGTATTATTGGGTTTTTTCTATCTAGAATTTCTCCGTAGCAGCCCGGAGTCTGGATTTCTGCCCGGTTTATGGCAATAGGTTCGCCCCCTAATACATAAATGGGACTTCAGCATAACTGGTGAAATGGTGGTACACCTCTGCCTAACCCTTCTGGGATTACAGGAGTGATGTGATGTATGTATGTATGTATCACTTTCCTCATCTATTTACTTACGTCAACAATTTTTTAAGTACTAATGAGATAACTAATTAACTGTGTAAGTAAGTCACATAAAAAAATGAACGCGGATTTCAATATTTGTTATTAGACCACTTTCACATTAGACATTTTTAAAAGTCTCAGACCTTCATTGTTTTTTTATCTGCCTGTGTAGCTCCGCTGTCTTCTAGCTAGAACCACTGAACCGATTTCTGAGTTTTTAAATTATGAATAAGCAATGGATAGCAACGAGTCATCATCAAGGATATTGTATCGAATTGCTGTTTGGTATTTTACTTCAGAAATAAAACATTTAGGTGTTCCAGCTACGCTTGACCCACCTTGAGATTACACTGAAGAGATATGAGGAACAGGGTGTAAAGTTCACTCATACTCTTTGAAAAAGGGAGGATCCTCCGACCAGATGGATGTCGTATCTGGTGGGCAACTGCCCGACGATTGATGTCGGGAAGTTGTATATATGCTAGCTGCGCGATAAACTCTGATTGCGCCATGCAAGATTTGTTTGACGTCAGCGTGATGCGTTGTTCGCATGTAGCGGTGTAGATGCCGCCACAACACCTTGGATTTTCGCATGTGACAACACTAAATTGCTATCCTCCCTTTAACTTGCGCGCGCGTCCCCCTCCCCAGCACGCACGCATGTTGCGCCGGGTGATCGCTTCGCTTGTTCTTCAGTACGTCTTGGATTTTCGAAGTGATAACTTTGTGTAGAAACTAGAAACAGTATAGTGATAGAAACTTAGTTCACTTCTGTTTAATATTTTAAATAAAGGTAAGTCCTATCTAATTGTTTTACTTTATTTTAGAAACTTAAACGTTGCGGGACACTGAATGCGTATAGGGGTATAAACCTCTTTTATGTGTCCTTATTATAAATGTCCCGTAAAGTGTTAAACAGCAAAAGTAGGTACGTTAAGGAGAGCCCTTAACTGATCGTACTTTTTTCATTTATTCATACTGAAGCCGACAGGCGGCTAAGTGTGCAAACGACAATTCAGATGCGTCTATACAAACTTATAAAACACTGTGTATTGTTTGCAAATGTACACACGTTACTATGGAAAGCCCTTAGCTTTTCGTGGGTACTTATCGCATCTTCCTTCCGCGGCCGACCAGTCGGCTGTGCACACGCGACGTCGTTTGTTCATCAGCAGACGACGTCGTGTGTGAGATAGGAACTGTTGTCTGCCGGGCAGTCGTCATTCGTTCTGTTGGGCGAATGAATTGTGTTCTCCTAATCAGACTAAACGCTCAAATGTCAGCTGCGTGCATTACACCAGCAGACCCTAATTACGAAAGCTCACACACTACAACACTTTGTAAACCTCTTGGATGAGGTGCATCCAGACAAATGGAGGGCCTGGGTCGTCAATACAACCACTTATAAAGACCTCTTCGGGGAAGCAATCTCCTCGGATAAAGAATGCACACTACGCTTTGCAATTGCGACGCTATAAAAAGATAAAAATGATATTATTAACATTGGGTCGCGCATGAATTTATACTCCTTTGGCAATAATGGCAAAAATACACCCGGTTCAAGCTTATAACCAGTTTCCGGAAACCATTAATATGATTAAAGCTGAGCTCGTTTCAAGACACGAAGCTTCTGAAATACTGAAAGCAGAAGGTACGCACAACACAGCGATCGCCTCCACCTCAGTCAGCTTTCGGGCCACTTAAAGAAGGCACAGTCCGGATATGCCTGCTACTGCAGCAAAAAAAACCAAGGATGAATGATTTCATGGCACAACAAAACTTTATATTAGAAAAACTTTGCATATTAGCGAAGCCCACGAATGAAAATGTCAAGCCCATTCCCTGGGTTCAGCTCAGGGCACATTGTCCTCGAGTTTACACTCCAATTATAGCGAGGATGAAGAACCTTCAGAGCCAGAAGATTACTGGAATGCGCCACCCATTATCACCGATCGATTGGTAAGTGCGGATGCAGACGAACGGGACATTACTGAGGAACCGCTACAGGATTTCACTCCGGGAACAAAAGAAACCGAAGCCAAGATTACAAAAGCTGACGAAACGTTCGTGAAACAAGGGTTTGACTTCCAAAGATTCAACTCAGAAATTTGGCATAACATACGTTATGCTGAAGTACAGAAGATGTTTCAGGCATCTCCAGCTTTTACAGCACTGAAAGTCAACAGCAACCTGGCTACAATGACTCCACCGTGGCAGCTGGTTTCAGTACTTGAAAAATGGATCTATGTCTTGGCGCGAACACGCATGGCCTGTAACAACGTCGAACATTCCAAGAAATTTACCAAGACGCTCCTACCTCAGTCAGAAATATTTAAGCAAAAAAAAATCATAGACTCGGACTCATCGTTTCGAAAAGTTTCGGACTCGCTCCTACAATATGCCTGTGGCAACGCTCGGAGGTAATCCAACAAACAAGGGCCATTTATAAACCACAAAATAAAATTATAAGAGTATTATTACATTAAATTCCCCCGTCAGAAAATCACTTATTGAACCTCAACTATCTACTGGTAAAAGAACAAGGACGCATTTTTTAGTTTTTTCCCAGCAAGTTTGGGAAAATCACACCTACTTCAACGTCCGCGAATCGAACGACATTTAGAGAAAGACGAACATTACCTGCGACTACAACAGAAATCAGAGATAAATCTCAACAGAACTATCATAGTAAAAACTCGGCTAATCGAAAGCCGGAAAGGCAGCGATTTCATACAAAACGCGTCTCCACTAAACGATATGGGAAGAAGAAGTTCTAAATTCCGTGCAGGGCAGGTTAGTAAAAGACTTCACGTCTGGGAAACACTAGGGGCACCTAAGAATATTTTGTCAATATTATCAGGCTACCGAATACCATTTGTGAGCGTTCCACCATCGTACAGATTTACCTGCAAAAATACCTGCCAACGTTACCAAATTAAAACTTCCAAAGAGATGTCACAGGAAATAGCAAAAATGTTGGAGTCAGGCGCCGCTCAAAAGCCTGGGTTCTGGCCTTGGAGGCTCTCGCAGCCTGGGTTCTGGCCTTGGAGGCTTTCGGTCCTCGACTAATGAGGCTCCTAAGCGCATGCTTGGAGGGGGCCAGTTCCCACTTCGCTGGAAGACGGGGAAACTGGTCCTCATTAAGAAGCCGGAGCGCCCTGCGGACTCTTCGTCCGCTCACCGGACCATCGTGCCGCTCGACGAGGTGGGCAAGCTCTTTGAAAGAGTAATCGCAAACCGCCTCGTCGGGCGGCTGGTGCGGGTGGGGCCGGATTTGGCGGAGAGCCAGTTTGGTTTTCGCAGGGGGTGCTCTTGACGGACAGGGCCGTCTTCTACCCCGGTCACTGAGGAGAGTGGAACCGGCGAGAGATGTCGTGCGGCGTCCCACAGGGATCGGTCCTGGGGCCGCTTCTGTGGGATATCGGTTACGACTGGGTGCTGGGCGCCGATCTCCCTAGTGGCGTCAGCGTGGTTTGCTACGCTGACGACACGCTGGTCCTGGCACAGGGGAGGTTGCACCAGGCGGCGGCCGAGCTAGCGACACTCGGGTTTGCAACAATCGTTGAGAGGATCCAGCAGTTGGGACTCGAAGTGGCCCTGCACAAGTCAGAGGTCATGTGTTTTCATGGTCCTCGGAACGCGCCACAGTCGAGTTCCCAGTTAACGGCGGGAGGGGTTCACATCGGCGTCGAGTCGACGATGAAGTACCTGGGATTCATCCTCGACAGCCGGTGGAACTTCGTAGAGCATTTCCAACGTTTTGCTCCCAGACTAGAGCGGGCTGGGGCTGCCTTGAAGCGGCTCCTGCCCAATGTAGGGGTATGTAGCCTCCTGCCGGAGGCTGTAGGCGAGGGTCGTGCGCGGTGTGGGCGCCTTCTTTGAGGCGCCGACCAGCCCGCCGGTTGAACGCGTCTCAAAGAGTCATGGCCGTCCGGCTGGTCCGGGGATACCGCACGGTCTCCTGCGAGGCGGCGAGCCTCCTTGCCGGATTGCTGCCATGGGATCTGGAGGCAAAAGCCCTCGCGCACGTATGGGAGTGGCGCGAGGAGGCAAAACGCCGGGGTGTAACTCCGCTGCCGCGAGAAATCACGGTACAGCGGACAGAGCTCCGGCGGGATCTCATGGCGACATGGAGGGTGCGATTGTCGCAACCCAGTGCTGGGCACGCTACAATAGCGGCGGTAAGTCCCTCTTTGAAGAGTGGTTGGAGAGGCGCCACGGCGTCCTCACCTTCCGCCTGACACAGGTCCTCACCGGACACGGTTGTTTCGGGAGGTTCCTGTTTCGCATAAGGCGGGAGGAAACGCCCGGGTGTCACCATTATGTGGATCGCCCGGAGGACACGGTCGAGAATACGGTGGAGGTCTGCCCAGCTTGGGCGGAGCACCGCAGTGTCCTCGCGGAGGCGATCGGCGGCGGCGATCTCTAGCGTCCGGCCCTGGTCCAGGCCATGGTACGGAGCGAGAGGGAATGGAAAGCCGTCAACTCCTTCTGCGAAGCAGTAATGCTCGCGAAGAAGGAGGCGGAGCGCAAGAGGCGTGACGCCCTGGGCGTCGGGAGTCGCCTGCCGTTTCCCGGCCACCGTAGGCGATGGATTGCGGACGGCGAGCAATGGGTAGCTCGCCGTCCGGTAGGGACCAGGCCCGGGTCGACGGCGCGTCGTGTTCGACGCGCGCCTCAAAGAGATGTCAGCACAAAATGACGGGGTCGGATAGGGCCGACGCCTCAGGGTCGCGGGTAATTCGAAAGAGTAACTGTGGCCCTGGCACAGGCAACTGAAGGAACACGGGTGGGTTTTAGTCAGTAAAAGTCTAAAAGGCCCCTCTCTCCACCCAGAGCGGGAGAAATCATTTGATGATTTCCCACCCAAAAAAAAATAATAAGGCACCGCTCAAAAGTACATATTGCCACAAATCAGGCTTTTTATCGCCTTTATTTCTTTCTGCGTCTGAAATCTGATGTATCCAAACCCCCTATTATTAGACTTAGATTTATGAAACTTGAACTGCTTTTTGCGACCAACAAAATTTCGTCTGGTTAACCATTTCAAAATACCACTTTGTTTAAATACGTCGGGTTTCGTGACAAAATTAGATTTGTCGCATATTTTCCCATTCCTATTGCCAATACACACCGCAGATTCCTGGCTTTTGTTTATGAAAACAATATTTACGAAATGACATGCTTACCCTTTGGACTGGCTACTGCCCCATACACGTTTGCGAATATCTCTAATTGTTTGGCTATTTTTTTCAGGAAAGAAGGTTCAGAACCATTGTGTATCTAGACGACTTTCTAATAATGCACACGAATCAGCATGTTTTGTTACAACAAACTCAACAGGTATTGCGATGTCTAGTAGACCTGGGATGGTGTGATAAGCTAGAAAAGTCGATCACGACTCCAACAAGAGTAATAGAATATTTAAGAATTGTATGGAAGACAAAAAACCTCAAATGCCTCCCAAAACCCAAAACAAAGATTTATAGAAGACACACTGAAGAAATCTGGTGGACGTGGCACAAAGCAAAAATCATTCTAGAAAGCTTCAGCTTCGCGTCATTTGTTGTTCCCTTGGGAAGACTAAATGGACAAAATGGACAGTCCCTTTATAAGGCACTGGGTGCAGAGGCACGTGCCAACTTCTTTTTTAGTTTGTTTTTATTTATAAGTTTTACTAACATAGTTTTGTAAGTCAATGTTACTAATACTACTCGTATGTCGATTGTGATTACACTGGTCCGAAATAACGATTATATATGTATATTGCAGGCCGATCCAAAGACTTTTACTCCCAGAAGACGACAGAGACAAGAAGAACAACCTTCCAAAATGTGTCGTGAAAGAACTTCAGTGGTGGTTAGATCATGTCGATCAGACATCACCGATTCACCACAGAGATCTCGGTATTTGTGACAACCGATGCATCAGATCAAGGATGGGGTGCAACAGTAAACGACATGAGCCTAAACGGCACCTGGACCATCGATCAACAACCCTGGCACAGCAACCGAAAGGAGCTATGGACATTAAAGATGGTTCTTCAAAAAGTGGCACATCTTTACAGATGTCAAACAGTCTTAGCTCAAACGGACAACAGATCTGTGGCAGCATACATCACCAAAGAAGGGGGGGGGGGAAAGTCCAAAACTACTACAGTTGACGACAGAAATACTGGAAATAGCTCATCAACATCAAAAATATACCTTGTACTTCGCTACTAGCAAGGAAGATACAACCTTCTAGCCGAGAATCTCTCGAGATTCCTCCAAGCTACAAAATGGAAAATTGTTGAAGCAGTTAACACAAATCATATTCAACAAATGGGGCACACCATCAATAGACCTATCCGCGAGCTCTCACTCAGCGGTTTTAAAACCATATGTGAGCGAAGATGCACGAAATCAAAGATTTGCATTTGTGAACGTCTTCAGCAAAACGAGCCATTACGACCGCGGTAGGCTCTTTCCCCCATCTTCACTGATACCTCGAGTTTTACGACACTTGGAAAAGAGCACGGGAATATACTTATTCGTGGTCCTGAATCGGCCACCGACCTTTTGGAAAGCGGAATTAAAACAGCGGGCACTAAGTCCCCCATTTGTGATCCACAACTTGCGACAACATCGTACGGACCTGAAAACGGGGAAACCACCACCATACGTAGAGAAGCTATTTTTGCAGGTATGGAGGGTTCAGGCTGGACCGGTTTAGTTGAAACCTGACGAGAAGAAAACAAAATACTCCTAGGGTCCGCATGGCGCAAATCAACTTTGAAGACATATAAGACCACCTGGGAATGGTGGCGCTTATGGTCCAGAGGAAAGTGCCAAATTGATAACCCCGGGCCTGAAGACCTCTCAAGATTAATTTGCTACCTACACAGTGATGTTAAATTGGCACCTAGCACTATAGCCGTACACAAGTCTGTAGTGGTCACTTTTGCAAACCCTGAGAAATCTGAAGCTCTAGCCAAACATGGATTAGTTAAAAAAATAATGAAAGCTGCAGCCTTATTAAACCTCCACCTCGCGAGCCTTCCACTTGGGAGGCTGGCAGTTTAATTGAATATCTACAACATTATAACATCGATGTTGTTAGCATATTGCAAATATGCCGTCATGTCGCGGCACTTTTATTACTGTGCACTGGAAGAAGGGTACATGACCCCATTTTATTGGACATATGCCTTGAATTTTTCGAAAATAATGGTGATCATGTGATATTCTGGCCCAGATTTGGATCTAAAACTGACTCGGCAACACACCGACAATCTGGATGGCGCTTATCAAATGACGGCCTGGAAAGACAAACCCTGTCCTATGGATTTAAAAACAAATTAGTTTAAGACATGAGCGAAGGAGAGCTAGGCAAAACTTAAACAGCCTGTTTATTACAACTAGAGGAAAATTGAATACGGCTTCTCGAACAGTTATCGCTGGGTGGATCAGGACCCTTTTCCGAGAGGTCGACATTCAAGATTCCCTATTATAGAGCTGCAGTGCACTCTGACATGTGGGCTAACAAAAATATTAACATTAACGAAGTATTAAGAAGAGGTAATTGGAGAAGTAGAGATACATTCCTTAATTAATATTACTTTAAAGAGTTAACCAATCAAAATAGAGGTTCAGGCGGTGTAAATCTTACTGTTACTTATAATAAGTTGCCCTCTTCTTTACTAGATTTACCTTTTAATGCGTTTAAGGCTAAAGTTAAATCCACTTAAACGATAAGAACAGTTGGTCGCTGTGATTAACTCAAGACAATGTTCGTGTTCTTTCTCCAGAATCAGCTTACCTACTGACAGGATATATGAGTTCATATATATATTTTTTTTTTTTGACGGTTTATGTCAATTATTTTGTTGTCTTCATTCTTTATTATTGACATGATCTACTCATTACAATGTTTTTAATGAGCTGTATTGCAATATGTGGTTAGCTAGCGACCTCGACAATTGATAATATTATTCTTGCCTGAGCAACCAGCAGCAAGTTCGTCATGCTCCCTTAGATGTTACTGCTTGCGGTAGCGTCGGGGGTCGGGTTTCCTCCTTCCCTCAAATATGGCGAGGGGTAATGGCTGATCTTTGCGTTATGCTCGTGAACGGGTGTTGCTTGTGGTGACTGGTCGTCTTGCTGTCTATGGTTTTATTATTGATATAGTAATTGTTCTATTAATTTATTTTACTTTGATGGTCCTAGTTTATCATTTATTTATTTTTACATTATCCAGTATTGCATATGTAAGCTGCAATGCCCTTTAGGCCTGGAGGCTTTTATTTATGTATTAAGTTTTATAAAAAAAAAATCTTTCATTGGAATTGGCATGGCTAGCTGACGTATGGAAATTCATTTAATTTAATGTTTTGGTAATTAGTTACAATTGTATAAAATACAGTTCTACTAACCGAAAAGACAGCTGTGCTGCTGGGGAGTTTGTTGCGCCACTTCTTCTTCCCAGCTAAAGCACTAGGAAGTGGTGAAGGGCGGGCGTTTTGGCGGACTGTCTTATGTAATTTTGACGTTCGAAAAGTGCTGATTCTCAGCCTAATTTGAATAAATGTCTTTTGATTTGATTTGACTGATTTATTTTACCAGTGTGATTTTTCTCCTCACGAATGTAGGTAATCAATTTAAAGCTAGAAGAAAATCTATTACGTTCATGTATTTTTTATACTGGAAAAGTTATGTTATGTTTTCTTTGATCTCATTTGCTTTAACATTAACATGTTTTTTAAAAAATTCTTTATTATGGTCACCCTAACCAAATCATCAGAACATATTCTATCATTGAGCAATACCTCAAATGTTTCTCAATGTATTATCCATCCGATCACAGCATGTAGCGCCGGCAGCAAATAAACACATCTCAAGTATCCGTTTTCTACCCTAACGGGGGGAAAACGGTGCTAATGTGCACCTACCTATGTCAACTGAATAAATCTATTATATAAAATTCTCGTGTCACAGTTTTCGTTGCCATACTCCTCCGAAACGGCTTGACCGATCCGATGATGAAATTTTGTGTGCATATCGGGTAGGTCTGAGAATCGGCCAACATCTATTTAAAAAAAAAAAAAAAAAAACAAAAAAAAAAAAATATAGCAAAACAACGTTTGCGGGGTCAGCTAGTAATACCATAAAAATGTGCCACTACCGCGGCTGCAAAACAGTTGAAAACCTATTTGTTTGTACAATGTAGTAACTACAGTAGATACAAGTGATGTGACCGTGTTATAATTTTCCACATACTTTTGTGACGAAAACTGTGCCTACCCACCTACTAATATATCTTATACATAGCGCGATAAATACGGCATAGATAGCAGCACTGATAACGCAGTTATAAAGCATTAATTATAAGTGCTTTATGCATGTTAAGCGGCAAACGTTATCTTACACAGGATAAAGTGAAGAGAAAGAATCGTTCCGTAATTACAGGAAATAGACATAGACACCTCCCGTGTCTCGTGCGTGAGGACTCACCCATGTAGGTTCAATCATTGCAAATTAAAAAAAAACTGATTTTGTTTTATACTTTATATATGTTAGTTGGTAAGGTATATGTCTATGGGCCATTGTAGCCTGAAATAAATGGTTTATTATATTATTATGTCGTTTATTTATTTTTATGCTTATTTTGTTACATTTTTTAATATTTTTATAAAACAACTTAAAAAAAACATTTAAAAATATAAAAAATAGTGGTCCGCCGGTAGCGGGAGCAGGGTCCAAGCTATCGGTGGTTAGGGCTCCAGAGACAGGAACCTCCTCACAATGCGAGCCGTATCGAGGAGTACTGCCTTCTGAATCAGGCCCTTGATCCAACCGCCTAACGAAAGCCTCGAGAGATGTTGGTCGAGGCTTTTTGCCATTAGGCCATTGGCCGATACGACAATCGGCACAATGACAGCCGAACTCACATTGCACATGTCAACAACCTCGTGTGCTAAGTCGAGATATTTAATTTGTTTCTCTTTCTCAGCTTTCACGAGGTTCTCGTCATGCGGAATGGTAACATCGATAATCATTGTGCGGCGCGCTAATCGATCTATCACTACTATGTCAGGCTTTTTAGCGATAATAGTCCTGTCAGTAATGATAGACCGATCCCAGTACAACGTGACAAGGTCATTTTCGAGAACTGGGTCGGGCACATACTTGTAATACGGTACCTCAGAATCCACAAGTTTATGTTTCAAAGCAAGTTGCTGGTGAACAATCCTGGCTACTTGGTTATGCCTGTGCAAGTACTCGCCGTTAGCCAGACGAGAACAAACAGAGATAATATGTCTGATGGACTCACCTGGACGGTGGCATGCCCGACACACGTCAACCGTCCCGTCTTTCATAATATGTCTCCGGTAGTTATTCGTCAAGATAACTTCGTCTATAATTACACAGACGAAACCTTCAGTTTCCCCGAAAAGGTCACCAAAACGTATCCAGGATACGAACGCTAGGAAATCTACACCAGGCTCATGAAGAGCCCGATAGAAGCGCCCGTGAAGCTCCTTGCTTTGCCATACCGCCTTGCGGTCATCGGTAGTAAGTACTACAGGTTTGTGCCAGTTCTCTTTAGCCATGGAGAGCGGGGTAAGCCCCTTGTCCACTGCGACCACATCACGGTGCATACCCAATTCGTCTTTTAAAAAATATTCCCTGAGACATATGGTTGTGGAGGGTCTTCACATTTAAAAAGCCTCGACCCCCGCACTTTCGCGGAATGTACAGTCTCATCACCGATGATTGTGGGTGATGCATCCGGTTTGCGGTCAGAAGTGTACGGACCCGCCTATCCAGGGCGTCAAGTTCGGTTTGGGTCCATTTGAGTATGCCGAAAGAGTACATCAAAATCGGCATGACCCAACCGTTGAAGGCGCGCACCTTGTTTCCGCCCGAAAGAAGACTAATTAATACCTTCTTCAGGCGGCCAAAGAAGCGTTCCTTCAACGATTGCTTCATATTAATAACGTTGATGCCTAACGCTTCCGACATACCCAAATACTTGTAGCTTTTGGATGAAGAGAGGGATCTAAGGCGTATGGAATCCGAAAGATGAATTCCTTCGGATTGAAAGGTGATTGATTTATTGATTTACTTTTATTATTATGCCTTTTATTTATTTTTATCCTTATTTTGCTATATTTTTAAATATTTTTATAAAACAACTTAAAAAAAAACATTTAAAAATATAAAAAATAGTGGTCCGCCGGTAGCGGGAGCAGGGTCCAAGCTACTGGTGGTTAGGGCTCCAGAGACAGGAACCTCCTCACAATGCGGGCCGTATCAAGGAGTACTGCCTTCTGAATCAGGCCCTTGATCCAACCGCCTAACGAAAGCCTCGAGAGATGTTGGTCGAGGCTTTTTGCCATCAGGCCATTGGCCGATACGACAATCGGCACAATGACAGCCGAGCTCACATTCCACATGTCAACAACCTCGTGTGCTAAGTCGAGATATTTAATTTGTTTCTCTTTCTCAGCTTTCACGAGGTTCCCGTCATGTGGAATGGTAACATCGATAATCATTGTGCGGCGCGCTAATCGATCTATCACTACTATGTCAGGCTTATTAGCGATAATAGTCCTGTCAGTAATGATAGACCGATCCCAATACAACGTGACAAGGTCATTTTCGAGAACTGGGTCGGGCACATACTTGTAATACGGTACCTCAGAATCCACAAGTTTATATTTCAAAGCAAATTGCTGGTGAATAATCCTGGCTACTTGGTTATGCCTGTGCAAGTACTCGCCGTTAGCCAGACGAGAACAACCAGAGATAATATGTCTGATGGACTCACCTGGACGGTGGCATGCCCGACACACGTCAACCGTCCCGTCCTTCATAATATGTCTCCGGTAGTTATTCGTCAAGATAACTTCGTCCATAATTGCGCAGACGAAACCTTCAGTTTCCCCGAAAAGGTCACCAAAACGTAGCCAGGATACGAACGCTAGGAAATCTACATCAGGCTCATGAAGAGCCCGATAGAAGCGCCCGTGAAGCTCCTTGCTTTGCCATACCGCCTTGCGGTCATCGGAAGTAAGTACTACAGGTTTGTGCCAGTTCTCTTTAGCCATGGAGAGCGGGGTGAGCCCCTTGTCCACTGCGACCACATCACGGTGCATACCCATTTCGGTTTTTAAAAAATATTCCCTGAGACTGCACACCTCGCGATTGTGGAGGGTCTTCGCATTTAAAAAGCCTCGACCCCCGCACTTTCGCGGGATGTACAATCTCATCACCGATGATCGTGGGTGATGCATCCGATTTGCGGTCAGAAGTGTACGGACCCGCCTATCCAGGGCGTCGAGTTCGGTTTGGGTCCATTTGAGTACGCCGAAAGAGTACAGCAAAATCGGCATGACCCAACCGTTGAAGGCGCGCACCTTGTTTCCGCCCGAAAGAAGACTAATTAATACCTTCTTCAGGCGGCCAAAGAAGCGCTCCTTCAACGATTGCTTCATGTTAATAACGTTGATGCCTAACGCTTCCGACATACCCAAATACTTGTAGCTTTCGGATGAAGAGAGGGATCTGAGGTGTATGGAATCCGAAAGTTGAATACCTTCGGATTCCATAATCTCACCTCGCTTAACATGCATGATTGCACATTTGTCCACACCAAATTCCATCCTGATGGCGCTACTGAATGTTTCAGTTACCTTCAGTAGCTCCATCAGTTGCAATTTGTTGGGGGCAAAGATTTTCAAGTCATCCATGAACAGAAGGTGAGATATGACCTCACCACCTCTCTTCAACCGATAGCCTAGACCTGAATCCTCCAGCAGTGTGCTTAGAGGATTCAGAGCCAAGCAGAACCAAAGTGGACTCAAACTGTCGCCCTGAAATATTCCCCGTTTAATCCAGACAGGCTCGTCATTCCCCTGGATCTGTTGACACCCCGGATAGCGAAGGACTGTCCTCCATTGCCCCATACAGGAACTAAGGAAGGTGCGTAGAGTTGCATCTATCTTGTACAACTCCAGCACCCTCACAAGCCATGTATGTGGCACCGAGTCGTAGGCCTTCGTATAATCTATCCAGCATGTCGACAGATCCTTGCGGGAGCGACGAACCTGTTGGCTAATGGCCATGTCGATGAGGAGTAGCTCCTTAGTACCCCGGGACCCGTTCCTACATCCATTTTGAGAGGCAGACATAATAGAGTTACTGTCAATGTGTGTATTAATTTTTACTCTCAAAATGGATGTAAGAAGTTTATAGATCGTCGACAAACACGTGATCGGTCTATAATTCTTGGGTTCCGTGGGACTACCTGACTTATGGAGCAGGTGGGTAACGCCTGTTAATAGAAACTGCGGTAGCGACCCAGACTCTAAGGCTGACTGGAACTGAGATGCCAGGCTAGTGTGCGAACTAATTAGCCATTTCAACCAAAAGTTGTGCAATCCATCCGGCCCTGGCGATTTCCAGTTCGGTAAGGGACGGACTGCTCTGGCAACGTCTGATGGCGTAATTAGGACTTTTTCCATTTCTGGTATAGTTTCACACACTCGCTCGACATCCTGCATCCAGTCAGCCTCAATGTGACAGACGGGTACTGTCCAGATGCTGCGCCAGAATGCACTTGTGGCGGCATCATCTGGGCGGCACACGTCTGTCAAATTTTGTTCAGGTCGCTCCCAAGCTCTATATACCCACCTTTCATCGCTCTGGAACATGCGATTCTGCGTGTATCGATCAACCCGCCGCTTATACCGCCGAATACGGCTCGCCCATGCACAAACTTTCTGTTTCAGGAAGTCGATGCGCTCTGTGACACGGGACATGTATTCTCGAGGGCTTACTTCAGTCCCCGAAAATGCCCGCCTCACAAAGCGCATCACTCGTGGTCTTGTATTGCCCTCCCTGAAACAGTATAGTTTGCCTATGAGTACCCTGGCCTCATCGATACGACGCTCGATCCTGTATTGCCAGGCTGGTACGGATGGTTTTGGTCGAGCAGCTCCGTCACAGTTTGGAAACTGGACGTTAGCTAAACGACATGCCGCAACAGCCGCACAATACAGGATCGAGTGTGTATCAACGAGATCCTCGCTGCTCTCGAACACATTCTTAAGTTGCGAGTCCAGGGCACACACCAGCGCCCTATTTTTTTTGTGCATAGGTAGGCGTGGTAATCGTGGTCTAAGTTCGGTCGGAGTGGATCTATATTCGCGAAACGCATCCTCCAGTGCGCTCCTCAATCGGTCGTTGTATTGGCTACTTACTGTGGTAACCCTATCATTATTTATTATTATTATTGCGTTTATGTTACTGAGCACAATTCGAAATACCACCGATTGCGTTCAAGTGCGGTTTTCTTTATAATGCAAAACACAAGAAAATTTCAGAAGAATGGAACTTTATGGACCTTTCTTATTTTGAATATGCACATGCAATGAAAAACTATCTAATGAATATGTTATAGGTAGCGGAAAAGTAAAATGTCGCCTATTTTTTGACGTTTCATTTTTTTAACGATCAATTATCAGAAAATACCTACGTGTTAATAGTACTCCTCAAAGCATACATCCGCAATATCTCTTCAGAATATAACTTTTTTCAATTATCTTTTCTCTTTGAGGGTTTGCCTTGCCATGGCTCAGTTACAGAATTATATTGTTTATTGTACCTTGATATCAAACTCTACGACTCTTGTTTACGCCTTCCAACGAGTAATTAACCGTGTATTATCACGACACTCATTGTACTTAAGCCCACAATTATCATTTTCAACATGGATGCGATTATCATGAGCGCAAATAGTAATAGCAATTAAGGTCTCATGTCACGGCCAAGATTCGAGTTTCTAGGTCTTTGCCCCGGATACTTGAGCCTCGTAGGGCGCCACCGTGTAGCTATAGCTTTGCTACCTCCTGGGAATCACCTTCCTGAGAGTTTTGAAGTTCGTAGTTTTGTCTACACATACATACATAAACTCACGAATTCTTCACATGGGGGTAGGCAAAAACTACAGAACGCCACCTGCTGCCATCCTAACATAGGTACTACTTTTGCATTAGTTACGTTCATTCATCTGGTCATACACGCACGCTGGTTGCGAGCACTGCGTACGTAACTGACCATTCCGATCCTTTTATGGTGTCTCCCCATCCCGGAGTTTTCGCACACATCTGCCTTGTAAATTCCTTTTGTTGGAAAGTTTGAAAAATAAACATAGTCAAATATTTGCCATAGGTGGTGCCGGCTACACCAGCCATGTGATGGCAGTCTAGCTAACACCAAACAAATAATATCCTAAATTCCAGAAATTGTGCTGAGTGAGTGAGGCTATCTAATACCAAGTAAAAAACTTAAATTACTCATTTGATTACACATATTACAATGACTGTGTGCGAATGATAAACACGGAAACAGTTTCCTGACAAAACAGTTTTTACTGAGTTCTGTCGGTTCTATGGTTCTGCCCTACACACCTGTAATTTGTTGACGTCATATGGTGACATTGTAAAACAACTTGGCTATTCTTACATAATGTCAGCGGAGATAATGAAAATAATGGGGGCTAAATAATATGAAATTAGATGGTTTAAAGTAATGCAATAATAGCGAGGTGCAGCGGGTAATGAATGGCATCCTCGTGATGTGTCAACCGGCGCGGGAGCCGCACATGAGCGCTGACATGTCAGGCGGTCGCAGGCGCTTTTGTTGAGCAAATTGCTACTTACTTCCGACCTATCCGGTACGACAAATAAAAATATCTCACACACCGCTAGCGGCGGCCGGCAGACAGAGCGATCAGCAGCGCATCATCGTTTCGGTGACCTGCGCTTGCGCACATTATCGAAATGTTTACCTACTTGACTAGAAGCACGTCATCTGTCATGTTTATTCACCCTAGTTTTTAACAACTCTAACGAAATGGAACATTAAAGTCGTAAACAATCGGCTAATTAATCGTTTTAAAACAAACACCGATGCATTGATAGTGAAGAAGCAAGTGCAAGTACACACATGACCTGATTTTTAATCTAACATTGTATCATGTAATTGACCATGTCCTAAATAGACAATGGAGATTTTTCGTCAAAACGCTATGGCAGGAGTAATTCGTGATAGCATTTTTGTCTACAGAGATAAGTATGTATTACTTATAAATTTTCGTGGTTCAAGATAAAAAAAAACCAAGGTGAAGAATATAAAAGATACATGAAAGTGAACTATCGTCAATTGATAGGTGGTTATGCCTACTTAAAAATTGACGCCTATACACACCACTGATTCATAAAATCACAAATAGTTGACAGCAACCTAATGCCTAATTACTTTATTACCAAATTCCTGATTATTCACTGACGGACCGATAATGACAATTACAACCCTCGTGTCACCATTATGGTTTATAGAACAACACATTGTTGCCCCTGTCATCATCCTAAGAAGATATCATAAGAAGCATACAAACCTGACAGACCTTAACTCATACCTAAGTCTCATACACACTGGCGCGACGCCACAGCGCGACACAAAGGCACCGAATAGAGCGCGACGATCGGTGCCTTTGTGTTGCGCTGTGGCGCGGGCGTCTGCCTGTTTGCGGGAGTCTTTAACATGACGATACGTACAAATATATATAATTGAAGTGTCTGTTTGTAAAAGTATAATGGTACTCAAAACAAAAAACAAAAACTGTCTTTCTGTCTGCCTGTTTGTTCCGGCTAATCTCCGAAGCGGCTCTTCCGATTATCATGAAATTTGGTATGGGGATACCTTGGGCCCTGGGGAAGGGCCTAGGCCTTTTATCGACTTACCACGCGCGCGGAACCTAGTGGTTACCTAAAAATGATCGAGTTCTTCCTAAGCGCAATACTGAAAGATAGGTAAGTAACCAAATCTGTTATGACTGAAATCAACCCTAACATACTTAAAACCGGGCTTTGGTCAAATTCGCGTATATTTTGTCCTTATTATGTACTAGCTGCGCCCCGCGGTTTCACCCGCATAAATCTCGATCCCGTGGGAATATCGGTATACAAAAGTACTCTATGTCCTGGTTTTAAACTTTCGCGTTTATAATATTAGTAGGATATGTAGGTACCCAACTACCTAAGTAACGGTCGACGCAATAACAATGTGTTTGGCGAAGTGTCTGGCAATAACCAAGGGTCTCTGTCAACTGTCTTAATTGCGTAGAGGTCAAATTAATTCCTTTTAATTGTTGACTGGACTCTCCCAGTCTCGGAACATAAGACGGAAAACTGCAAACAAATGATTCATTGCGATAAACAGAACAATAATATATTCCAAGAAGCTCAATAGATAGCTCTCTTATTACATATGGGTGGGGGTAAGTACCTATAGTTAACGAATTGTGGATACAATCAAGTTAATTGGTAAAAATATTAGTGATCGATGGTAAAAATATGACAATCTCATTCTTTACCAAGATTTATTTTCCAGTCTAAGTCGACGGCACAATACAATTCTCATTATCACTTACTAGTTTCTGCCCGTGCCTTCGTCCGTGTGAAATTTCTTGTTCCCCCGACCCACCACATCGCATCGCATCACCTGCCTGCGTTAGTACATCGTCTTCGCTTAGCGTTATTTCAGACTTTCATTTCTTGTTGTACGGCTTCTAAGGGTCTTAAGCCTATGTATTCTTCAAGAATTAAGCTATCAAATGCAAAGAGATTTCTTTTTATTCCCGATCGGTAGTTCCAGAGATTACTCTATACATACAAACTTGCAAACAAATAAACAAACAAATTTTACCTCTTTTTTACGCTGGTGTTTAGGTCATTAAAGTTACTCGAAAAATCTTGTAAGAGCTAGGAAACTGTGTTGTTTACAGAAGTTTTCTAATTATTTGAGTATGTCTTATCCTGGATTGCCGAGACTAACTATTCAAAGAAAAATCACAAGTGACATTTCAGGTGATTGTGCTAAGCGTGGGCCGATAGGTTCATTCAACGGAAGCTATTGAGAGACACTCCTGCGCAACGAGCGTGGCGGCCCCAATTGTCTGATTGATATTTTGATGCGTCCACACTCCACGCCCCTGCGCTGTGCCAGAAAGGATTGAGTTAAATGAACCATTTTCAGATTTACTGATTTATAAGTTGTAGAAATTGTGTCCCAACCTTTAATAAGAAATGATGATGTTAGTGGGTAGAGGTAGGTGCCTAGTTCGCTAGCTTCTGGCTAGCTTTCATTGCCGTACTGTATTTTTCAATACTTTCGTTACTATAATATGAACCTGCGGGGCAACAGTAGGGATGGCTTTAATTTAGACAGTTCAACATCATTCATTGCGTCATTCACGTTGTTGAACAGTTTTTTTTTTAAATATGAAGCAACAGATTAGCAATAGGTATCCTTCAAAATTATAAAGATTACGATAGATAGAGTGTTACGCAAGAAGGGTAGGTACTTATACCCAATAAGGTTAAATGTTGGGTTCACACAGACCTAAAGTCTACTAAAACCCACACCCCAAGTTTAGCAATTGGCGTACCTCCAGCAGACTACTATATATGTATTAATGTAGCAAAAGTTATGAATAAACCACAGTTTTTTTTTATTCAGTAACGATTTAAACCACAGTTTTCAATTTAAATGCCGAAGAGTGTCTTCAAATAAATAGATTCCTCATGAAAGTTTAACACCATTCATTAACGTTAACGTTGCCCTCATTTCCTACTTATTACAAAACATATTTTCAGTTAATTTAGATAGAACCACACTGAGTAACGAATAACATTATCTAGATCGACGTCTTTACGAAATAAATGTTATGTAGATAAGACCAATGCGTATTTTCTTTGATGACTCAACCGGAACGGGAATGCAGTGTATCTAATGTGTCGCAATTGTATTTTGTCAAATTTTACTAATCTTCAGAATTTATGAAGTTCCCCTCTAGTGCAGGCAGCTCCGCAAGTGTACTCAAAAACCTGACAACGCAGGGTATTTTGCTAGCTGGGTTAGATTTTACTGGGGTGTTCGTGCTGAATCGTGCATCAAACATGCACATAATTATTTGAACAGTCTAATTAGTTGAAGCTCTAATACGAGTAGTAACCAAGTAGAACTAACAGCGACTAGAGGGGTAATTGCGTCACACTATCAGTGGTAATCACTTTCATTTTGACAGGTCAACAACATTCATTGCGTTATTTACGTTGTTGAGCAGACACATTTTTCGAACATATGAAGCAATGGCTTATTAATATCCTTCAAAATAATTCAGATTGTGATAAATAGTGTGTTACCCAAGAGGGATGACAATTTTTTTTAAAATCTAAAATAAATGTTTGTTTCCAAATAGTGCAAACAATATCGCAAGTGTAAAAGCTTAAAAATGGCCAAGTTCTATACGTTTTAAAATAAGTCTTAGACAAGGACAGCACTATCTTAGAAGTGACGTCTCAACTATGTAACTTCATAATAACGCCGTACATGTCCGTACCGCGCGACCGGGATGGGAATAATCCCCTCCAAAAACTTTTAAAGCGTGTAACTTCTTCATATTTACATCGACATAACAGATTTTTTTTATTATCTGATTTTTGAAATTACTATTATTTTTCCGAACATTTCTAATTTTAGTCATCATCCCTATTAGGGTGCAGGGTCTGGTACAGAGAAGAGTAGGTTTTACCTACACTTTTACAAAATTTTGCCAGAGGACCTTGAGAAAGAAATGGTAAACCTACATGATGGTTTGCCTATTTGTATTGTTCTAAGTTCTGCCCGCGGCTCCTACCGCGTGGATGTCGGAAATTATACCAAGGGAACGTGCTGCCGAAATAAAAAGTAGCCCTTGTCTTTTCCCAGGATACCATCTTCTTGCCTAAATTTTATCGAAATCCGGTCAATGGTTTAGGCGTGAAAAGGTAACATACGATTCAAGGCTTTGGCTACTTTGTACTTGTGTAATTTATGTTTTTTTTTTGTGATGTGCGTTTTGTTTGTGCAAAATAAACAAATTTTCAAAAGCAATTAATACAAATAGTTAGTAGCTGTTCGTGTCCGGCGTCGCTCGGGGTGAATTTCATACAAAAATAACATCTTATTTTTCCGGTGGATTTCCACAAAAATCTTTCTCACATACCTTGTCCTGACAATCACAAACACAACAAAAAAAAAAACGCCAAATTGGTGCAGCCGCTTTGAAGTGATGCGCGGATAGACATTTGTGGCAATGGATTTTTATTTATAAAGAAGACTAGCTACGGCCCGCGGATTCACCCTCGTGGATTTCGGAAATTATTCCACTGGTACATGCTACTAGGACAAAAAGTACGTCCTTCCCCAGGATACCATCTTCTTGCCAAATTTTATCGAAATCCGTTCGGTGGTTTACGTGTGAAATGATCGGATACAGACAGAGTTACTTTCGAACTTATAATTTTGGTATTGGATGTAGGTGCAACCCCATTAGCCCAGTGTTTGACAACTATTCCACCAGATGAAACAATAATGCCGTTGACGATACAATGAAGGTGCACGCTCCTGAACTTCGCAAACAGCTCGATATCCAATCTGTCTGCCTAGTTGACTGCCTTTACAGGTAGGTTATATGTATTGGTATAGACTGTGGGCTGAATTTGCTTAAGTTCGTAGCCCAGTTAGGAATTAAGAGTGAGTCAGATTTTTAAGAGTGAGTGATGCTATCAAGTTTCTCGATTTTAAACTGATTGTATTGAGGTGTCTCTATATTAACAACGCTAGTACGACTCTATCGAACAAATTCATTACTACGCAGCTACGGGAAAAATACAAACATTTGATTTCACAATCGCAAATTCGTCAACGGGGTATTACTTGTGATAACATAATGCGTTAGCGAATTAAGTGATAAACTAATTTGGAATAAAGAAAATGACTTTTTAATTGAATCGATACTTAATGCCTGTACTTATTATTTTTATGATTAATTTTTTGGTAGAAGCTTGACTGCACTGAAGTGCTTAAATTTGGCCGTAACCGTAACGTAAAAATGCTCATAAATAGTAAATCCTTGCCTACCCTGCTAGCGAAAAAACCAAATGAATTTTCCTAAGCTTGGGAAACTTGGTTTGGCAGTAGCTAAGTGGACTTATAAACTGGCAAACACTCGTAGCAGATAGGAGTTACAGAGATTTAATAATAAGGTGACTCCAACGAAGATGAGGTCAGGCACAGCACAGCAATTATGTTGGTGGAGATTACCTGTTCATCTTGTGTTCTTCGGTATGTATAAGCACTAAATCCTGATTCAATAAAGCACTCTGGACAGGTATCACATCACCAGCACTTGTTCACAGCACTAACACAACGGATAGAGTCGAATATCGCGGTGCACAATGACACTGACTCGCTAGGGAGCTGCAATCAGCGACGGAAGACATTCGTTGAATTGATTCAATTAGCTGAGTCGCCTCAGTCGGTCAGATGTCGACGAGAGCCGAGAGGCGGCGAGGTGCTCCTGCCGCGGTGGATCAACTGATACTGTTGACGTTGTAATCTGTTATCATCACGTTCTTCTGCGACCAAGCACCCTGTATCTAGTTCTACTACTGAGACAATGACGGCGCGGCCCGCGGCCGATCGTTCGGGACAGATAGGTAGCTACCACAATGCGATATCGCTCATATCTGAATGCTCCGATTGGTTCGTCGATTATGTTTATTCTGTAATAGGTCCTGTGTTTGTCAAGTAAATGGACGTCTTTGTTTCGATATGATGCATATTAAAGAGTGATAAGAAGTCTCGTAATGAATTTATAACGAGCCTATTAGATAAGTGCCTACATATTTAAGTAAATAAATAAAAAAAAGTCAATTAATTACTTAATTAGGTATTTAGTGACGAATAGTACACAATAATATTACAGATACAGAAAGTTGTGCTCGGGTCCGGGTTGGTTGTACAGTTTTTACATATCTACTGTGTAAAGAAACCAACTCTTTAGTGCCTTCAATTGGATAATAGAGCAAGAATGGTCACTGTGGTCCTTAACTTGTTGTATTCGCATGTTGTGCAATATACTAGTCATTACTCTGTTGTTAATAAGGCTAGGAATGCATACACAAAAGTTCACCCCTCAAATCAAAACAAATTTAAGAATAAGTTAGAGGTCTCATCTGCATTGTACACTTATCCTTTTTTAACCTGATGAACAATGTCTAGTGTACCTACCAATAATCTAGTACTGTACCTGGCTAACTACCTACACCTAGTTTTTGTAGAAAATAAAAGAAGTACGACATGTTATAAGATATATAGGTCTGTTGTTGAACATCGATATTAAGCATTAATTGGCATAATAATGGTGACAACTCAAGCTTCTCTTGTTGGTATCTCCTGTAATCTATGGAACATCTTATCCCAGCTCGCGCATCGATTTGCTACATACTAAATTCATATGATAATACTAGATTCCAGATAATCATAATCAGGCTATAATGTTCCCACTGCTGGGACACAAGCCTCATCTCTGTGAGAGGGAGTGGGCCGAAATCTATCACGCGGGCTTTGTGCGGTTTGGTTGATGTCAGATGTCTTCGAATTTTCGTTTCGAGGACATGCCGGTTTCCTCACGATGTTTTCCTTTACCGTTTTTGAGAGCAGTGGTGATGAAATAATTTACACAAAGTAAAGCGCCTGTCAGGGTTCGAACCTACGACCTTGCTCTTCAGTCGCAGCCGCTACGACTGCGCCACCACTGCTCCCAAAAACCTACCAAATTAACATTTGTGATGACTGATTTGTATGCGCTACTGCCTAGCATGAAGTCCTGAGTTCGATTCCAATGTTGAAATGTTATTGTGTTTTTCTATCAGGAATAACTCCGTAGGCCAAAGACTGTATATGCCAGCCTCCCCCTCCCAGTATATTATATGGGATTTAAATACCTACACCTGGCGAAATGTGGGTGTACTATAGGTACACTTTTGCCTAACTGTATGATGTTGCTGATGTTATGTATGTATGTTGTGTAATTCAACGGGAGAAGAACGGTTCAAGGGATTTTAATACGAAGTTTTTCTAACGCACGTGCGAATGGGATTACAGCCTATCTATTACTATAGGCATGGGGTCTCAACTCGAACAAATTATAAATAGTGTTAAAAAAAATCATAGATGGCAGCATAGGTAACCATTATGAAATTAACAATCATTAAAAAGCGTTATACGATAAAATTTTGACTGAATTATGATTGGTAAAAGTCTAAACTTCCCAGTTTAGTGCAGATAACACGCGTACTAAGAGTGGAAATAGTTATCTATTATTTCCACTCTTAGTTAATACACGTATTTTAAAAATATAATAAAAATAAAGTTTAAAGACTTTATTTTTATTATTTCAATTCGAACCCATAAAATGATGAAAATAGCCATCTGTTAATCATTTTGTTTACGAGATTTTTTCAATAGATGGCGTTTTACTCAATTGATCCTGTCATCGCACTTTCCAAAATTGTTACTTATTTAAATCAAACCAGGTTTTAACATTATTATTTTTTAAATAGAAATATAAGAGAAATCTAATAACATGATTTTGTGAACCCGGAACTATAAAACTTTATATAAAAAGGATTGCATGAAACGTTTTAAAAGTAGGTCGACTCCTAGATGGCGTTGTAATACTACAGTCTCTGGCAATTAGTGAGTCGCTTATGCTGCGATCTGTTGAAGAATTGGAGGACTAAAAATTGCCAGCTCAATTGCCAGACTTGTAACACTGCTTGGGAGGTTTCATTTCTTTGTATGGGATTGGATATCTGTCCGTAGTATTACATTATCTGTGCTATAGGTACTCTAAGTATTACAGTTTACATTAACAACCCTCAGGGGCCGTATGTAGATACTCAACCGCTTTAACAGTACCCGAAAATGTGCTACCTAAATTTTGTGTGACCCTACTTAATTGCGTGGTGTATTCGGCCAATCTGATTTCCACTGAATTCAAATGTAGGCACTTGGACCACAAAAAATATTGTTTGAAACCTAGTCTTTTTAGACGCTAGTATTTTCGTAATGAAAACAAATATTCATAATAATAAATAATTACGTTTCATAATGTCAACAAGAGCTTACAATGGCTTTATGCTAGGGTATTATTTTGTTACGGATCCTGTAAGGCACAGCAATAACGTAAAATAAATTCCTAAAAATTAAAATAAAATTATACTCAGATATCATTAGATATTTTTGCCAATGAGGAAGGCAGCTGTCCAAATGGCGTCGTCGTAGCTAGTTACCAAAACAAGCTAAAAATACAAGACGTGAGGTATTTCATTTTAGCGGAAATTACTCGTTGTTGTGTTCCTAAATACTATTTCCCGAAATAACCTAATGTAAGAAGATTATGTCTAAAGAGAGAAAAACATTGAGAAAACATTTCATAGGTGGCACTTGAATAGCTGGATCGGCATCTTCTAAATATTCCATATGACTAAAGTATAAATGCTGGTCGTGTGGTGCAAGCCTGTAAAATATTTATAACATTTTATTTCCATTATATGAAACTTTGTTGAATAAGACCTAAACTAAAATTAGCCTAACTTTATAAATTAGAACTTAAAATACCATTTCAAAAATTCAATCTCATAATCGACGAAAGGTAGATTGAGGATCGTAATGAAGCAACGCGTTTCTTTAAAATTGGCACTTTCCATGTCAATTACTTAATAATTATAAATAAAATCGATGTAAAAATCGGTAAGGTAAATTGACTAAATTTTGATGTTACAGAAATAAAGATTTATTTCTGTTATCTCTAGTTGTTTTATTAGTCTGACAGTTGACAGTGACAGTTTTGACTAGACGTATGCGGCTTTTTGGTTGTGTAGCACCTTGGTGTAAACAAATTAATTTATAAATCTGTAAATGTTCTCTTTGCCACGATTTCTGTAATAACAATGAATGCCACAAGTTTATATGTTTCTACATGTCGACTAATAATCTTGGCTGACGCGGCAGATAAGTCTTCATGGACCGATTTGTTTCGTTTAGTTCCCTATTTACGACAATCTTTATCTTGTACAGTGTGTGGTAACTTATTAAAGGAGCCCTATACTCCAACGAGCGCCAGCTGCCAACATCATGTTTGCAAAAAGTGTAAAGGTGGACGAAAAAAACTAAAGCCTTCTTGTAGTTGGTGCAAAGATTATGAAAGTTATGGTGAAAACTTACAGCTACGCATACTTCTGCAGTGTTATAAGAAATTATGCGAGTACTTTATGGGTACGGACGTCTATAAAATATTATTGGACGAAGACGAAATATCAGCAGGAGTTAATGGAGGCACAGTTGCAAGTTCAGGGTTGATTGACTTAATTCAAGAAGGTGCTGGGTTCTCAGACGACTACAAAAGCACAGCAGGTCTCTCCAAGTCGGCGTACAGTATTCTACCATGTGTGTACACTAACTCAGCAGGCACACAGACGCATGCTGCATCAACATCTAATAACTCAGAAAGCAGAAGCTCTAAAGACTCTCCTACCTCTAGATCTACATCAAATGGATCACCATTATATTCGGTTTTATATGCTGGCTCTGGAAATAAAATTACTATTAAGAGAAAAAATGTTGATGAAACAGATTCACCAAATAATGATTCAGGATCAAGCCGGGAGAGCAAAGTAAGTTACTTAACTAAGCAAGTGGAATTAAATTCAATTTGCTATGGTCCAAAAAAAACTTCATTAGTAGTTGGTAAATAAGTTTGCTTACACATAGTTTATTTATAAATTAATAAATAATTTTCTTTATAATTTCAGTCAAACCAACTAGGTTTTAAAAAACCTTCAAACAGATCTCGTAGTTCAGCTAGCAGTAAGAGAAAAGGTTGTAGATGTGGCAATGCCACCGCTACCCCTGGCAAGTTGACGTGTTGTGGGCAGCGATGTCCATGTTATGTGGAAAGCAAACCATGTACTGAGTGCAAGTGTAAAGGCTGCAGAAATCCTCACAGACCTGATGGAATGAAGGTAACATACAGTTTAAAGATAATTGAAAGATAAAATCTAAAAGTCTGCCCACAATTTAATACACATTCACAGTGTTAGTTGGAGTGACAAATATTTGCAAAACATATTGTCAATATGTAAGTAATATGTTATACTGAATGTTCCAGGTCCGGCCGCACATACCTCAACTAGACAGTATACAGCTGACCCTTAACTCAAACCCAGACACATCACCGTCATGCTCTGGTTCTCTCGACAGCCTTGATACTGACACCCTTACTATGGAGGCTATGGAGGAATCGCTCAATTATACTGCAGATCTCAAGTCTTCCAATATTAAAGGTATTAGATTGAGCATTGAACTAATATTTAAATGTCATAAATTTGTTAAAAATAAATCTTTTGAAAGTTGTGTTGTATAGTGTTAAACTCTGCATTAAAATGTATATTTGTGGCTGTTACAGTATACACAAGTCAGTTACAAGAAGTGTCTCCGTCATTACCTGCCACCATCATGATGGACGAGGAGTTCGCGGGATCGGGGGAGGAGGAGTTGAGCTCCCCGCACGACTACACGCTCGCGTCGCCCAACGACATGCACGACATGCAGGACATGCAGGACATGCATGACATGGACGACATGCACGACATGCACGAAATGCACGAGATGCACGACACGCAGGACATGCACGACACGGACGAGCGCGAGCTATCGCCGCAGTCGCCCGCCTCGCAGGACGTGAACAGTGACATTGAGGTGGATGTATGACATCAACTCTCCCTTGTGAGTGACTAGGACCTCTCCTCCGTCTGCAAACTGACACTTTTGCTGATAGTGACTGTCTCTCGTCGCGGCGGTACTGCTAGTCATATGCGTCATGCGTGTCTCACTGGTATTAGCTGTAAGTTTACATTTATACTATTGTAGGACAGTCTCTGTTGTATGCTAAAACATAAATTATTAATTGGCTGCCTGATTGATAGCTGGAACAATTCTCTGTCTTATATGATTAGAATTATTTGTTGGGTCCATCGAAAGTTAAAATAATAGATGTTGTGTGCATAGGTTTAGCACATCCTTAATTGAGTACTTAAATATCCAAAGTATAATGTCTCATGTTGACAATGAGGAAAGCAATGTTCACTCATTAACATGGACAGTGTAGTTAATTTTAGTATTACTATTCTCAGTTAAACTATTATCAATGTATGAATGATTGTCATAAGAATACTTAGTGTGACTAGCTTTTACAATATTAGCTTGATAGTATTTTTCTTTTTTAATACTGTAACTTATATTTTACTAGATTTATATTTTAAGAAATATGATCTAATAATATTGAAATGGTCTTAAAATGGAATATTCTTTCACTGACATACCACCAAAAAAAAGCCTCATTGCCTTGATGTTATGCATTATTGACTGTGTTAGTAATAGGTCGAATGAAGGATGTTTGTATTAATTACAGATGATGCGTAGAAAGTAGGTAGATACCAAGTTGTTACTTGAAATGTTGGTCTTCCCAAAGATTTCTTTTTAATCTGACTTCTTTAGGAAATATTATTACTTATAATGTTGTAAACAATTATTTCTTGGCTTAGAATCATGAACTTGTTATATGTTTGACCATTAATTAATTAATACATTCAATCACTTGCGTAATTAATTCCTCCAGTAATGTCGTTTTAAAATCGTTTCAATATTAACTAGCAATCAAAATATTTTTTATGGTTTATATTATGATTTTATTTAATAATATAACTTTTAATTAAAAGACATAAAAATTACTATTAAATTAAGAACAAAATGATTATTCTGAAATGTTTCCATTAGTTGTCCACATATTAATATTTTTAGATGACTACAAAGTAAACTGTGATACTGCTGTCACCTTTCATTTTAAAATGTCACAATTGTTCCGAATAGAACTTTGATATATATAAGTAATATCAATGCTTAGAATAATAACGGCACTGGAGTACAAAACTTTTATAGCTCTTACTGTAACATTAATGTCAAATAATCTAAGAAAGCAATTATTATCGTCTCATCAGCAAGCGAATAAATTAAAAGTATTTTTTGTTAAATCCATACTTTTATTTCTATATCCAACACTAATTATAAAGTTTAATCATTAAATAAAATAAACATAATTACATCTAAAGTTAGCATACATCAATTTAGATAGAAGACATCAATAAGTTTCGTGTTCTTTCGCGTGTGTTATATCAGACACGGAGTTCCAGACTCTCTCAAACTCCCTGCTGAGCGCGGTGAGCACGGCGCTGTCGGAGCTGAGCAGCGTGGCGCCGCGGTTGAGGTTGAGGGTCGCGGGCTCGTGGTCCAGTGAGCCGAGCGTCGCCAGCGCGTCCCCGGCGCCCGCGTCGATCAACACAAACTCATGCTCCAGCCGCACGCACGGCTTTATCACCTTCACTTCAATCCCATTCTGAGCAAATAACTGCAGATTGTGGAAGTCATCGCTATTGTGTATGGCGATTCTGACATTCACTTTGTTTTTCTGATGAACACTGACCAGACATCTAGCCAGGGTATCGCTGGCGAGGCTCGGCACGCACACGTCTACTGTCCTGCTTGCGTGAAGGATGACGTAATAAATACAAAGCAGATTGTTCAAACCTACTTGTCTCGTATGCTCCTCGTCTTCGGCTCCATAAAATAACATTTCATTGATCGCGCTGTCGCATTGCTTGTTGTTGCTTCTGAACATATATATTTCTAGCATTTTGAAAACGAATTCACAGACAAGTGAACCTCCAGTATATAGAGCTGATTTCAATGCTAGTCTATTCATTTTTCTTAATTTATATGATCCAGAGGTCCCAAGATCACTGTTCAAATCCACGAATTTGCTGCTCGCATTAATATTGTTCGGAGTTGTTAACCTACCCACATTGTATGAAAAGCTTATTTGGTGTTAGACCTTTTTCATCCACAAGTGAAGGTGTATAAGTACCTATTTTTAGAAAAATAAAGTATTTTGACAGAACAGTTGAAAGTGCAGGTTTTGACGTTTCCTTTTCTATACTAATATTTTTAATGTTTTTTATGGGAAGTATTCGACTAGTGTAGGTTTATCCAGTTCATTTTGTAATTTCAATGGTTTAGATATCATTGCGAGTGTAATAATGTCTCAGCCACGCGTACGCAAAATTTTGAGCAGTGGTGCCGATATGCCGCGGCCCCGCACCTCCACCAAGAAGGCCTCCGGCGACTCCATAGCGGGTCCCATACGCCCACACCAAGAGATTCTTCCAAGCAGGACCAAGAATAAAATTCCCAAAAGTGTGCGCTACGATTTGGAGAACGCTTTAGTCGGTGTAAGCGCCTGCTAATAAACGTATATCAATTATGTGACCCAGTTATATGAAACTAAAATCAATTCATAGATTGCGTTATTTTTGTTGTGGTAGGTATTTAAACGTGATTCGTACTGTCTGGACAAAGCGGTTCCATGTTTCATTTGTTTTCTGAAAGCACAAGCTATCCCCATTTTGCAGGGGATGTAGTCGCTTCTCTATATTTACGTTGAAATTCAAGACGTGACGAGATGACTTCTCGAAATTAACCCCTTTACTCGATACCAGCATTCAGCCAAAAGATATCCACTGCGGGACAAAGGCCTTGATCAAGCATCGCCACAACGCCCGGGCCTGCGTTTATCGCATGCTGCGATAGCCTGCGACCTGCAGCTTTATTCTGTGACAATCTCACCGTGACTCAACTTAGGTGAAGTAAGATGTGTGTCAATCACTTCACCTAAGTTTTCACGGTAAAAATTTACAGAATAAACCGGCAGGTCCCGTCAGGTCAGGTCGTATAGGTCCGGTTCTGCTCTTACTAGAACAAAGAGTTTTTACTAAGCTTGGTTATCATAATATCCTAGGTACAGATACTTCGATTGTGGTTTCAGCTGTGTGATGTGTGGTTTGAGGAGATCAAGCCGCACCTGGTGCGCAACAACATAAAGCTGCACGTCAACGGCAGCAGCGCTGGCGGGGACAACGAGCGCTCGCCCCCCGCGGACCCAGGCCGCGCCCCGCCCCCCTCGCCCCTCGCGCCCGGCTGCTCACACCTCGACCCAGGTGCTGCCCCCGATGTACGAGCCCTGCTCCAGCTCCGACATCCTACTTAATGACTACTATTGTTTGACTTGCAAAAGTTCTACAACAATCAGAAAGTTGGGCGTTGGACTTTTACTTTTGCAGTTCTAACTATTCCGTACCTAACTGATTTATTTATATTTTATCACTTTACCTAACCAAATATACAGCGGATGAGTACTAAATTACCTATTGGTTTTGGAAATATGCAGATATCTTTTTGAAGGCCGTATTTAACGTTAGTTAGGTATATGTGAATGTATTTTGTCACCTGGTGTGCAGCATCTTCGCCGGGCTGCGAGCTGTGTCGGCTACTCCTCATCGCCGCCAACTGCATCGAGAGCGCTGTGTACCAGGCTGCACACGCCCAGCCGTCGCCCCCTGTCGCCGCTGCTGTCAGTGCCGCAGACGCCCCGCGATTGCCCTCAGGTACAACATACTTTCAGCCTATCAGACTGTTTATTTCTGGACGTACCTACCCTTTACAAAATGAAGGATGTTAGGATATAAACGGGGTTGCTGAGCATAGAGTGCGTGGAAGGTAGCAACTAGCTGGATGAAGAGATTATAGATTATCAACTATCTATTTAAGTACTTGAGTTTTTGCCACTGATCACACTGATAATCATGAATGGTATGCATCTATTCTAGATTCCGTCACTCAACTGTGAGGAGAAGAAACAAGAGCGGCGTTGCATCCGTAGAAAACATCGCAGATTCCAACCACAGCCTCAGCCGAGCTGGCGAGTGCCGCGTCTGTGCCGGACGTACACCGTGCTGTGCCGGGCCGGAGCCGACGCCGGCAGTCGTACGACGATGATCGCCTCGCACTTGCCGCCGCAGCCGCCACGTGATGACTATGTACGCGAACACTTTAGTTCTCTTTTTGGAAAGTTTTATTAAAATTCATTTGTTCATTTGGCAAATTGTATTATTAGGTTTATTTTTATTTTTATTGTAAAGTAAATTAAAAAAAATTACATTACTTCCATGGCAACTTAATACCTACCGTAATCCGTAGTACCGTAGTCCTAACATCTACATATACAGTGGTGAGGTCACTCATTATCAGCATCACTGAACGGTGCGCGGGCGGTGACGGCGGCGCAGCGCGGGCACAAAAAAGCTTTTTGTCGGCTTGTAGTAATGACGTAAATGAAAATGCGTTGGTTTTTTGTCCCTTGCTGACACTCTTGGAATCTCAGTTTTCTGATGTAGGTACCAAAGAATTATAATGTAGTCCATTCAAATGCCCAAAGTATTCCGGCACATTAATCTGACATGTAAGCTAACCTCAACTGCTAGAACATGCATGCTATCGTTGTCTCAGTCTTGGTTTAAGCCATGTCTCTCCAACTTACTATTGTTTTAAATTATTGAAACAACACACAATTCAATTTCAATTACACGTGAAAGTCCTAGGTGTTTATTATAGCCCTTTGTCACGAAAAAAATTATTATCCTCTTTTGAAAACACCTTCGAAAACCTAACACCCTCTAACAGTCATATAATCATCATGGGGCATTTCAATGCTTGTTTATTGAAAATCGATTGCCGTTCTTCTTCTCTTCGATCTGTTAATAGATTTCTGTTCAGTCGTCGAATTTATCAATTCTCCCTAAATGGACGACCATTTTACACCATTTTACAAACTGTAGTTCCGCCCATTTTTGGACCTTCTCATAGTTTCCTCTCCTCAACATGTCAGCAAGCATGGTCAAATGCCCTGCTGACAATTTTTTCTTGCCATTCCTTTCCTACAAAATTCGCCCACATAAGTGATCTCCGAAGAGATGCAGTACAGCAGTCTGTTTTAGTCAGTGTTGAGTTGATTGACGATGAAGTCAACCTGCTGTCACACAACATGCTCAGCAGATGTACGCTCCCATTCGTGCTGTAAACATTAAACATCTTCCAGTACAAGATGGGTTACAGACGATATAAGAAGTATCATGCACAGGCAGGCTGTAACCAAAACAAAATTTAAGTTTCGGCCCTTTCCGTCAAACTGATGAGGATGATCCGTGTGGGTGCTCGCAATAGCTGCATTAAGGTGAGTATAGCCAACGCCGCCATATCCCACGTCTTAGTTGAAGCGGAGATCCATTTAGATTCTGGTACTTTTTTTTATCGTTGGGAGTCTAATGAGGAATCATTTTTTTTAAGTATTGATCTACGGAACAAACACTTCACTATTTACTATCTATCTTTCAAACCTTCCAACTCCGGACCATTCCTCATTTATTTGTTTAAACTGCACTGGACATAGAATTTAATCATAGTTTTCAAATATGTATGTTCCATTACAAGGATAATAATTGTTTACAACTTAATCCCTATTTATATGCGTCTCATCGGCATCAACACGTTGTAACTGAGACGTACGTGTTAATAAGATCGATGACGCGAACAACTGTCTATTGCACTCCGCATTCAATTGATTGTTGCATAATGCCGACCGGCCGCCGTCTTTGTTTTGTTGTTGTAAATGTTGTCTTCTGCACGCTTTGGTATTTACTGTTTGTGCAGCAAGCAATTGTTATATAAATAAATAAATGAGGTCTAGCCGAGTCAATAAAGCCGAAAACATTAGCCTCTCAGTTCAACGTTTTGAGAAATTTCGACTTTCATTTTCTTTCAACCAAGAACTTCTGAGCCATTTTTTCTTTTTAACTAATTCACGGAGATGTTGAATTATAAGATTATAAATGCATATTTATGTTTTTCTTCAGATACACTCATGTTTTGTAGATTCCTCAGTACAGACATTAATGAACTGAGGGATCCAGTTAAACTGCCAAAAATCTGTAACGTCGTATTCTAGCGATTTAGAAATTACATAAGATTTAAGATATTCTTGAATTTGTATCATAAAAGTTATCAACACAGAGATTACTATCTCTTTCTGAGATTTACCCTATGTAATTTTATTTATAAGTCTGGATTGAGAGCCTAAGTTCCGATTTCACCAATGAAACTGAACACGTTCAACACATTTATAACGCGTTCAAGAGCTGTGTCAATATTCCACAGAAAATAATGACACTGACAGCTCTTAAACGTAGTTATGTGCTGATCTCGTTCAGTTTCATTGGTGAAATCAGCACTAAGTCATGTGTTCATAAAAGTTATGTTACGTTTAAGGAATTTATGGCTGCTATTGGCTACAAGTTTTAACTTTTTTTACTTCTAATATATAAAATTCTCGTGTCGCAATGTTTGTTACCAAACTCTTCCGAAATGGCTGGACCGATTATTATGAAATTTTGTGTGCATATCGGGTAGGTCTGAGAATCGGCCAACATCGATTTTTTAAATAATAAATGCAAAACAACGTTTGCGGGCTCAGCTAGTATTTCCCTATAAGTCTAAATTTGTTTAGCAAGGATAAAAAATTGGCCTTCTTTTTTTTGACTGCCTCGTTGTGCTAGTGGTCACAAGAGCTACTGCTGAGCATGAGGTCCTGGGTTCGATTCCCGGGTCGGGAAAAGTGTTATTGGGTTATTCTGTATAGAATTTCTCAGTAGCAGCCCGGAGTCTGGCTTTGTGCCCGGTTGATGGCAATAGGCTCCCTATTACATGGGTCATAAACATATCTGGCGAAATGTGGGTGTACCGTAGGTACACCTCTGCCCAACCCTTCGGGGAAAACAAGGCGTGATGTTGTTATGTAATCACGTTTAAAAAAAAAAAAATGCGACCCGTACAAACTTTCTTACAGCTAAATCAGAATGCTCATAATGCCATCAATTTTGATACCTTCAAAATTTTGTTGTTCCTGTTTTGATAAACTACGAGTACTATAAAAGTCTGTTAATATAAACGGAAAATAAAAATTGTAGATTTTAAAACTTAGAGACGATACTCGTCTGCTGTACTCAGTTGAGTACGAACATTAAATTATTACTTTGCATGAAAACTTCACAAAAGTTAAAACACAAGCGAGTACTTATACTTATATTATTTCACGTCCACAACTTCATGAAAATACCCCCGCGTTATAAGTATAGCGACAAGACCCCAGAAACCACCTAATGCCAAGAACCCTCCTCGAGTATTCAGTCTAGCGCAAACGTAATGTCGGTTGACCCTCTTGGAGAGTCCACTATAAATATGTAAGGCGGCATGGCTTAATATGAGCTCTTGAAAGTGGATGGAACCCAGTGTGTTGAGGTAGATAAGTGCCAATCTATAAAAATAAAAAACCAAAAGGCAAAAATTAAATAAATAAACAATTCTGAGCGAGCGTAGAATTGGTTTTTGATGAAATCATTTCTGAATTTTTAGTATCGTTTTATCGTACCTCGGCGAGAATCTGTGATGAAGAATAAGACCACTCAAACGGAGGAGGCCCTATGTGTGAGCAGGGGATGTCAGTCCCGCAGCCCCAAGTGCAGCCCCGCCCCCCGCAGCAGCCCCAAGTGCAGCCCCGCCCCCCGCAGCAGCCCCAAGCGTAGCCCTGCCTGCCGCAGCCACAAGCGCACCCCTGCCCCCTGCAGCCCTGCCTTCCGCAGCCCTACTTTCAACTCCTACCCCATCAGCCCAGACTGCGCCGCCCCCCTGATTGTGCCGCCACATGACGTCATCTGCCGGTTTAGGCGGCCAGAACCAACGGTAGCTGAGAGACCCCCCTTATTACAAGATGTAAGTAGACACATCTGTATCGTTTTATTACTGATCATAGGTCTTTCGCACAACTACCTAGAAGCTAGCCGCAAGTGCCCAAAGCCAGCAGTCTTATGTCGACGCTGCTGGCTGTAACCGGGCAAGAGCAGTAGAGGGAGTTTATAGGCTGTCAGCATGGCCTGTCTGTCTCGGGTGAGTGTGACGCTTGAAGGACTCCAATCATCGAAGTCGGAACGATTTTATATAGGGATAAGCAGCTTTGCTAACTGCGGCGATTGATAGGATTAAGCAAGGCGGCTCATGGTCGCATCAACCTATGCCTCGTCGTGATGATGATGCAAGGACCAGGCTGAACGTGTGCCTTTATGTTCTAAGTACTAGCAGCTGTTATTAGCTGTTAAGATCTATTTGGTTGTAACACTCTAGTCTGGTCAAATATAACAGGTACAGTCCGCGAGGCCTTAGCTGAGCTTTGCATTTGTGTGGGTGATTACCAATTGCACCAATGTAGGGACGCACAGCGCTTCAGGACGATTGTATAAACCGGATTAAACCAATCGCGCTCCAGGCTGACGTCACATCTACACTATCTATATGTGCACTCACACAAATGCAAAGCTCAGCTTAGGCCTCGCGGACTGTACCCATATCAGTATTAGCATGCAACAATGTTTTTGAATTCCCGAACCGAAGTTTAAAGCCAAACGCTAGGTACCGTAAAACGGGGTGAATAGGGATGCAGGGGTGAATCGAAACAAAACTTTAAAAGGGACTTTAATATTATAATGATAATGGTTGTTGCCAAAAATGTCTCGTATCTATTGACTGTATTATAATTAACGATTAAGTGCCCCTGTTGGCAACAAACTATATTATTTCAATGTTAAAATCCTTTTTAAAGTTTCGTTTCGATTTACCCCTGCATCCCTATTCACCCCGTTTTACCGTATAGTAAAGTTTAATCTTATAAATATAAAATGTTCTTGTTCACAGGATTTAATAGATATTATAGCAGAAGGAAATGAAAGGAGGTTAAGATTGTTGTACAGCAGTTCTGAGAAGGACAACCACCCTTCGTTTATGAACTTATTTACCAACAGTCAACAAGACAAGCTTGATCTGAAGAAGCTTCCTCCTTGGCGATAATACTACATAACATTAGTTAGTAAAAGTGGCCAAGCTCGCTGATTAAAGGTTTTTTTTTTTTTAAATATTCGTAAACCTGTTACTTTCTAAGGTAGGAATGTTTGTTGTTTTTTTTTTATATTTTGTGTTACGCCAGTTAAGCTGTTGGTTATGAACTGCGTGATATAATAAAAATAAAGAATATTAAATATGTTTCCATCTTTTAATCATTTCATTATTTTCTACCTATCTATAATTATGTTGCGGTGAAGAAAGTCTTGGTGATTTATTATGGAGACATTGGCAAACAATTTATTATTGAGAATCGAATTAAGACCTTGAAAGCTACTGGTTTATGAACTACTGGTTGAATGAACTATTATCAACAATTGTTGACACAATAGACGGCAGATTTATGTTCAGGAATTTCAGGATTTACGTTCAAAGCTTTGAACAAAAATTTGCCCTTAGATCTAATATATAAAGGAGTTAAATTAAAAATATATATCTCACACGACACTTTTGATTGGTATGTTTAATTAATATTTAACTTACTTGAAATCTTACTTACGACTCTTTACAAAATTACAACAGACGTATCGACTTACAAGGCTGATACAGGGTGCTTTTGACACGAATAAAATAATTTACAAAAACAGTCGTACATATACATCACGCTCATTACAAACTAAATAAATATCTGACACAGTCACCGTGCTTCGATCGCGACCGCGACAGCGCATGCGCGCCGTCCAACCGGGGCCGAAGCGCGCACGCTCTTTGGATCCGAGTAAAGTTTGTGAACGTCCTCGCGTCACATTCGCACCGGCGCATTCGCTAGTTGGTGTGCTTCACGTAATCCGTCTCGTAGTAAGCTGCAGCGCCGTGGGAGCCCTTGCGATCGAGCGCGCGCACGCGCACGAACAGGAACGCGGCCACCAGGGACGCCACCACCAGCACAAGCAGCAGCATCACCAGCCCCGCCACGAACGACGGCACCGACATGCATATTGTCTCCGGATCGCTTGCCGGAGACTGTATGACGACGGTCTCGTTGGCCGCGGCATTGTTTAACGCGAAGTTAACGTCTCCAGGCGCTACCACCTGGATCGTTCGACTAGTATTGACGTCAGTCATTTCTTGTGCGTCACGCTTGTAAATTCTCTGTGGCGCGGACGTCTCTCGCCGCCGTCTCACTCCGACCAGCCTCTCCGGGAGGTCGTCGACCGAGCGCGGCCTTCCACCCAGTGTTGCTAGGTTGACATGAGCGTCATCTTTCCTCTTAACTGTATTGTATACTCCGCGACGGCCTGGAGGAGGCGGGGGAGGTAGGTTGACTTCGTCTTCGTCCCGCACTGGAGCAGGTGATGATGGACTGGGTGCGTTCGGTGTCGATGAGACTTGTGCTTGTGGAGGTGGAACGGCGTCATCGCGTTTTTCTGAGAAAGATCCTGTTGCATCCGCAGGATGTCGCGGATCCGGGAACGCAGGTGGCACACCGTAGTCTCCGTGAGGTGCTGGTGGCGGAGGACCATACTCACCGTGAGGCGAGATTGGTACACCATATTCTTCAGCACCCAGAGAATTTCCACCTAACAATGGTACTCCGTAATCAGCGCCAAGACCGCCGCACTTCGGTTCAGGACAGTTATATCTGCACACTTGGATTACACACTGGAAGTGTACATTCATCGAATCGGGGAATTTAAATGCTTGGAAATATGCGAAGGACACTACAGAAGCTGAAGGACCGAAATTCTTTATTTTTTGGAATTTGCTCATAATTTTAGGTCTCACGACACATCCGTACTGATCGACGAGCTGGATGGGTGCGCGCTTGCCGTCATGTGCTACGCAGTTTCGTACTAACATGTCGAATTTGTTCTCGTCGTCTTTGATCGCTAGCACCATTGTCATAGTTTGACCTATTTTCACTATGCCTGACACTTCTGAAGCCCAAGGTCCCTTTCCAACCTGTATCTGCATCCAGCATTGCAGGTTGTCTCCGAGAAAGTTCGCCGTGACAGCGTGCAACATATCCACTTGGAATGGTCTAAATGTTACCGCCTTTTCGTAAAAGTCGTACCACGTGCATCGTAATTTTCTTGCTTGATCCCATACCTCTTGGACATAAGGGTCGTATTGAACAATGATAGTGTTTTCTACATAGGAACCACTGGGTGTCGGACTTCCATAAGTCGCAACATTATGATTACCAGAACTGCTCATACCGCAGCTATTGAGGAAGATTTCAAACGTCGCGCTGAGATGACCAGTTCCTGGCTTTAAATGCATACAGTTAGGATCACTGTAGAATCCTTTAGAGAATATCATGCCGTAGAACGGGCGGTCAAATTCTATATTAACCCGCATGCGTGTTTTCTCACACTGAACTTGTAAGTGTTTTATTTTGGGGCTATCCGGTGTCGCCAGGGGCCATGGGTCGTCGGTGTGCGAGGGTGGCAGGGGCGGGCCGTAGCCGGCGCCCGTTCGATGCTCCAACGGTAATGAGGCCGAGTCCACCGGAGGTTCGCATGTTGCTTCCTGGAAATAGAAAGCCATACATAAATTTTTACGTCGATTAGCACAACACATCTGCATCAATGTGCAGAGGCCTGTCTGCTCTACATGTAGAAATTTTATGAACACCTAAAGTTACTGTGAAGCCGAGGTTATAATTTTAACTGGACTCTGGGTAGTGGGCATGTAATGTAACAGTGTTTACGACGATACATAATATAATAACAGTCTTAGAACATTCCTGAGGCGTCTCACTCTACATACTTCGCGCCACGAGAGCGCGTGCGCTGAGCGCCCTCGCCTCATCTTGCGGCGCGCGCGCAACGTTCTTTCCGACTTTCTACACTGATGGATAGCTCGCACGAGCAATTATAATATTAATCAGTACGATCATATTGCTAATATGAGTTACACGAATGCTTTCACGATACTAAGGTGCAATATTTTTAATTTTATAGTTACTACTAGCACTTTGCCCGCGACTTCGTCCGCGTGGATTTCGAAAAAAATAAGTAGCCTATGTTCATCAGACATAATTTCGGCTTCTAATGGTAAAACAATTTTTCAATACAAACAAACAATCAAATCTTTCCTCTTTATAATATTAGTATAGATTAGCTCTTTCAACAAAAAATGTGTGGTGCTCGTAATTTCAGCTTTCATTAAATTACTCGTAAGTATAGTGGATAGTAACAAAAACCATTATCAGCAGTGCCGCTAGCCGCGTGTGTTCTATGGTTGTTAAACTGGAATATGCTGTATTTGGATGTTAGAATAGAAAATATGGCGTGAGAGCTGATGAGGCAGTTGGTCGGTACACGAGCTAGTATGTAAGAATAGCAGCAAGTGGCAGGTTGTTGGCGGGAGCGCCGCGCCGCGCGCCCGGTGGGGACTCACATCGCTCGCGTTTTCTAAACCGGTTAGAAATTACCCACTGATCGAGATTGCGAGTTGCGGAAGAAAACACCGGACCCATAAACATGTGCAACTTTGACAACTAGAGCTTTCTTTGGCAGTTTTCACGTTGGGTGCGTTATCTAAATATACTGATGCATCGATGTTAAACGAAGTGGCAGGAACAGGCACATACACCTACAAATGGAAATGGAAACTTGGAAAGCCACGAATTAAGGGATTGTACAATAGGTAGCCAATTTCCTGCATGCTTTATATAAGTATCTTAAACTTTTGATAGCAAATGTAGATAGTAAGTCCTGTGCACATAGCAGTAGGTATATTAAGTTCCGTGACTATTATTTGTCTGCTCGTTAGCGTGGGTAAGAGTTTGTGGACTCAGATTAATGTGATTACTTGCGCATGCTCGTGCGTCAGCAGAGCGAGAGACGACAGGTGCCTGCGCAGGTGAAAGTGTACGCCGTGAGAACATCCGTTTCCATCCAAAACTTACGAATTTGCTAAGTTCCCCCTTTGGTTATTGTGTAATAAATTATTCACGCAATAATGAACGTTCACGTTACGGAAGCTCACCCAGAGGTTTAGCGACATTTACGTATTTAAACATTTAGCAGGCTTCAGTTAGCGAAAATAATGGATATACTTTTTCTTTATTTTGCTTTTGCTATTAGCAATGTAAGAGCTCTTTGCAAATGCTCTTTTGAACGTACAGTCTGTTATTCTAGTTTTATCGGAAGACAGGTCCTATGAAGTTATATCGGACAACTGTTTTAGATTCTGTGGCGATGTTGAATAGGTTACGAGTTTAGCTCCACATTCGTATATCGGACAACTGTTTTAGATTCTGTGGCGATGTTGAATAGGTTACGAGTTTAGCTCCACATTCGTAAAATACTTTTCTTTTCCCTCATTTGTACCCTTAACTTCTGACTAGGTGCTCCGTCAACTAATAAACATGTGATGGACATGGCTTATCAATAGTTGGAAGATAGATAGTATTTTATTGAAATGTGAACGTGACAAACTGTGAAGTCTTTTCCAAATAATTTACTCATTTATGTTCATGTTCCACTCGACTATTTGGGACAAGCTTATTAAAGATAAAGAAAGCAAAAAATAAACCTCATTAAAAACTTATTGACACAAAATTAAGCAAAGCTTTTATCAAGACGAAACTTGAAAAACATTGCAATAAAAATGTTGAACTTGAATGCGCCAGAGTGCTTGATCTTACATAACTTGATTAAGTTAAAATCGTAAAGAATACTTACATACCTTAATAAAAAAAAGTTAGTACGTGGCAGATGAAAGTTGTATAGATGAACAAGAATTGAGTAGAACCGGATTTTTGTTTGTGTTTCTGTTTAACTACGCGAGACCTAATAGGGTTAAGCTTATTTATGTTTCTCTGGTTATGTATTTGTGGAATAAACTCGATACGAACTACTAACATATATTTATGATCCTCACCTAAACCAGAGACCACCACCACGACCCAATCAATCATAATCATAAACATAATCATAACGTAACGTAATCATAGATAACCACTTTTATGCTTGACTTTAGTCCGAAAATTCAGATTTTACTGGAAGAGTTTTTGAATTTGAATTGGGTGTCTCTGAAGATGTCTAGACAGTCAACTGACCAACAGTGCAGCTGTAGCACTAAAGACTTATGCACCCATCTTTGTTAGAAACTTGTAACTCTCTCAGATAAAACGGCAATTTGTTGAAGTTTCTTAGACGTTTGCGGCCGAACCCGACAACGCATCTCTGGTTTTAACGTCCCAATAAAGCTAAAATATGCGACCCTATAACGTGTTGACAGCTCTTTGTTTTACAGGGACAGATAGAATTGTACTGTCTATCATCAGTATGGGCATTATATTATCTGTGGTATGGGTTTGGCTGTTAGAAGACATACAGACTGATCTGTATCCGGTTGCAACTTGATAACCAGATTACTGTCACGAATGTGCGAAACCTAACCACACATATGTAAGCGAAATAAATTGTACAAGTCGTCTCCCACAGCTCTCCCTGAACATCGCGATTCGTATTGTCTGTGGTATAATTTGTATCGTGCTAGTTCGTGGGAAGTGTTCTTGGTGCGTGCGCTATCAGAAGACCGCGGCAGACGCCCGACAACCTGCTGTCCGACTCGAGGCTTTTCACAATGTGAGTGATACTTACAACTTTTTTTAGATATTATAACTGTCGCAAGTACCGTGGTAGCGTTATGAGTTTGACAGGTAACAGAAATAACAGAATCAGGAATTCGGGTGTTTCGGCGTGAGCAATGAAAAAGTGTCATTGGATCTAAATGTTTATTGCTTACGTCAGTGAATTGTGCTAAGCTCAGCTTAACGGGTACTTGCAAAACTCTGTATCTAAAGGTTAGTATTTGATTAAAGTTCTTGTAACATGAAAATGGATTCAACTTTTGGTTATAAGTGTCTGTTTAGAGGATGCCATAGGCGCTAAATAAACCCAGATAGATGACCCAAAATCGTACCGTACACGATTGATAGACCCTCGTAAAAGAGTGTTTTTTTTTTTTAATTTTGAAGCCAATTTGAGCATTCCTGCGAATGTATTTGTGGCTACGTCATTCTTCGTTAACTTCAGCATCAACACCCTTTCTTTGAGAATTAACGGTCGCGTTATCGTAAAATGATACATCAATTCGAGGTTCAAAACTCGCTAACTTCGACCGTGCAAATGGAAACAAAATTCAAAGATTATACAGAGACAATCTTACGAAATCTCCGACGATAAATGGAAAGGTAGAGCTACGAGTATGTATGGTATATGTGTATAAAGCAGTTAAAGCAGGCGTGTTGTTAACAAGCTATAGCAAATGTCACGCGCTTGAACTTCGAACGCGGTGTCACAAATCCTCGTGAACACTTTCCCTTACATCGAGAAAGTATGGAGACCAATGAGATGAAGAAAATCAATAAGAGACAGATTGAGTGGTTTGGAGCTACAGGGACTTTTTAAATCTCGCTCTTTTTAAATTTTAATGAAATAACAATGTTTCGTTTCGTTCAAACACATTTATCACAAAATTTTGAATTTACTTTTCTAGTTTTATTGTTTGGTTTATTGTTGTTGTAATTGAATTTCCTAAAACGCGATCTCTCTATTGTTTTAACTTTTAATATTTCCGGTAAAAGCGTTCTTCAACGACAACGGTCTATAAAGGTGATTGCTCTGAAAGATCTTATTTTCGAATTTGAATAAATACGAGAGAACGGTAAGCTCACGAGCAGAAGGATCGGACGATGTGAAACGTGCAAATTCAGTGACCCAATAATTATTTGACCAGGTGGAACCAGGATGGGCAGTGATAATTCGAAGTTACTAAAATGAAGAATTAATGAAACTGTCGTAACTTTAGTAAATAAATCTACACATAGTTGAAAATACAAAGAAACAATAATTAAGCTAAAGTACCGGCTGTTAGCTTAACCGATCGATTAGAATGGAAAACGGAGTCTATAAATCCGGCCGTCAATCGAAAGCGATCGTTAGTTTACACATTCTTGACAATTGCTTTCTAACATGATTTAGCGAGACGCTTGACAGTGTCCAACGACTAATCATTTAGCGGGACGCTTGACAGTGTCCAACGACTAATAATTTAGCGAGACGCTTGACAGTGTCCAACGACTAATAATTTAACGAGACGCTTGACAGTGTCCAACGACTAATAATTTAGCGGGACGCTTGACAGTGTCCAACGACTAATAATTTAGCGAGACGCTTGACAGTGTCCAACGACTAATCATTTAGCGGGACGCTTGACAGTGTCCAACGACTAATAATTTAGCGAGACGCTTGACAGTGTCCAACGACTAATAATTTAACGAGACGCTTGACAGTGTCCAACGACTAATAATTTAGCGGGACGCTTGACAGTGTCCAACGACTAATAATTTAGCGAGACGCTTGACAGTGTCCAACGACTAATAATTTAGCGAGACGCTTGACAGTGTCCAACGACTAATAATTTAGCGAGACGCTTGACAGTGTCCAACGACTAATAATTTAGCGAGACGCTTGACAGTGTCCAACGACAAATAATTTAGCGGGACGCTTGACAGTGTCCAACACCTAATAATTTAGCGAGACGCTTGACAGTGTCCAACGACTAATAATTTAGCGAGACGCTTGACAGTGTCCAACGACTAATAATTTAGCGGGACGCTTGATAGTTTCCAACGAGTAATAATGTAGCGGGACGCTTGACAGTGTCCAACGACTAATAATTTGGCGATACGCTTGACAGTGTCCAACGACTAATAATTTTGCGAGACGCTTGACAATGTCCAACGACTAATAATTTAGCGAGACGCTTGACAGTGTCCAACCACTAATAATTTCTACTATCTACGTGTATTAGTAACTACAGTATTCTGATATGAATATAACCTTCGGCCATGGGGTCTCAACTAGAACATTTTATAATTAGTCTTCAAAAAAAGTCAAAGATGGCAGCATAGGTAACCATTATGAAATTAACAAACATTAGAAAGCGATAAACGGCAGAATTTTGGCTGAAGTAAGATTAGTAAAAATCAAGACTTCCTTGTTAAATGCTGATTTATCTATTCACACTCGTTTTTCAAGAAACAAACATAAAATAAGCTTTTACCTTCAATTCGAACCCATACAATGATAAAAGTAGCCATCTGTTAATCATTTTGTTTAGAGCTCTTTGCAATAGATGGTGTTTTAACTCAATTTGTCCTGTCCTCAAAGTAACCTTTATAATCACAAATTTAAACCAAACAACTTATTTAAAATCTATTTCTTTACATAGAAACATTAAATAAATCAATTAACATGTTTTTCTGAAACCGGAAGTATAAAACTTTATTTAAAAGGATGGCACGAAAAGATTTAAAAGTAGGTCGACTCCTAGATGGCGTTGTAAAACTACTGTCTCTGACAATTCGTGAATCGCTGATGCTGCCATCTGTTGAACATTTTGATGACGAAAAATTGCCAGCTCAATTGCCAGACTTAGGGAGGTGTCATTTCTTTGTATGGGATTGGGTATCTGTACGTAGTATTATAATATCTGTGCTTCGGCTTTGAAGTAAATGTAACACCTACAACTTCACTTGGTTGTATCAGTATTTATCAGTTGACGGTGACGTTATCAGCTACTCTAGTAAACTGAAGAATTTGAATAATAATTTGCGATGTATAGAGCTAACCTGGCTAGTAGGTAGCTTGAATATGTACGTGTAAATCTACAAAAAGCAGGAATGTTGTAAAAACATTAAAAAAAATACAAAGTTTAATGTTAAGAGTAAATTATTAATTTAAATAACATCACGCCTTGTTTCCCCGAAGGGTTGGGCAGAGGTGTACCTGTACATCCACATTTCAAATTATTAATGATCAAATTATTTCTACTACCTATGATGGAAGTTTAGCAGGATTAAATATATGATTAAATTCAATACGTATGACAGTTAGATTAAATTAGCATGAAAAAACTACTCGAGAACAAGCTTTCCTATCAGGTACGGTATGAGATCAATTAATCATCATATCGTTTTATTAACTAATCAAATTACGATTAGCAATGTAATAGTTGTAAACTTTTCGCGAGCTACATAACACTCGATTGTTCTCAGATGGTAAGATAACTCGCAACTTAGTCATGGTCAAAAACGAAATCACTTGCACAACCGTGTTGCGTCATTTCCTTACAAAGATGCGAAATATCAGTGAAAGTGCTCGTAGAAAAAGATGCTTTGACGGTCAACGACTGCTTGATTGTTGTAGGCCTTTAGGACTTATACAATGTTACAGAAGCTATTATATTATACATCCTATCTGCTGCATTCAAATATATAACTTTTCTTTATCTGTTTTTTTTTTCGGTCAATAATATATCGCGAAAAACATCGCTCAGCATAATGCAGCCATTGGAATTATGGCGACTTGCAATTAACAAGAATATAAATTATTTTTTATATTACGCACATAGTATACGTATCAGCATACGCAGTTAGTTTCCAATGGGCCACTGTTTTGTGGATGTGCTAACGGAATCATTAGCCTAGTTGGCGAGAACGCGAGCGGAAAAAGCTGAATAATGTAGAAGCGTTCGACAGAGCACCGCGGTCCGCGTGCCTTCCACACTTACGTGCTTACACTACCCACTTCTTTAGCCACGCTTCATGAAACATCGCTTATTTACGTTATTTATTCAAATATGTTGGCAGACAGCGATACTTTTATGAATCGTTAAACCTCTATTCTAAAGTCATGACGATTTGACTTCAGAGAGTCTGTCCCAATGGTGATAAAGTTACCACAGTTGTTCTTCTCGAAGTGATGGTCTAAGATACCTCAGTTTTTTGGCAAAAAGAACCAGCTTCTTCGAGAGCATTCGACTCATTAGAACAAAATTAATGTCTTCTTATCAAAGTTGTTATAAGTAAAGCATGGCATTGAGTCACAACTTGGTTACTGGACGTGGACTGTTAGCCGCTCTGATATATCAGTGAGATGTTCAAGCCAACGGGACTAGCGCAGCCACCACGCATCGGATGATTGGCAGCATCATGTTAGCGAATAACTGTTATTACTCGTATTTACTTAAATTAGGATTGATGTGTTACCATGTCATAATAAACGTCATCGAGTCTAGAAATAATTAATTAGTTAAGAATGATTATCGATAACTTCTAAACTATCGATAACTTGAAGACATAATAAAAGTCTTGAATGATTATAGAGCTACGTTTTAGCATTTAAAGTTTTTTTGAGAACGCTTTTCATTTTTTATTATTATTTAAAAACTGATCAAACTCAAAGACGCGAATTAGCTGTAGGAAAGAATGCATTGAGACAATTCTATAAAAAATATTATCCAAAACAATAGTTTTGTTTCCTCAAACGCCGATTTAGCCATTTTTTTTCGCCGTTGCATTTGCTTTTATAAAAGTTTAAATCGTTTCAGTGACCCACAAAAAATTATGCTCGGAAATGAAATATAATGAAAACTGTAAAAACAAAATCTTTAACGTAGAAGTATATTAAAATAGCTAAGAATATAAAATTGTCCCAAGTTTCACTTAGTATCTTTATCACACTAATTCTGAAACGTGACTTACCCGTAGCAAGAGCACAGCGGCCAGCAGCAGCAGCCTGGTCCTCTTCATGGTCACAGTACAGTCAGTCAGCGTCCTGCAACCAACGGAAAACGTTGAACAACCAGAGGAACACTAGCCGAGGGCGCGGCGGAGGCGCGGACGCGGGCATGGGGCTAGCGTGAAGCCACACCAGCCATGGTGACGAGCACAGTGCAACACCGCTCGCTGCACCCACCGGACCCCTCCCCCCTCTCCCCCCACACCACCACCACGCACCCCACCGCCGCGCAGTGGGGCTGACCCAGTGACCGAGTGCAGCGCCGCCCGCGCCGGAACTGCACCGGCTGCATCTCTCACTGCGACGCGTGCGCCGCTCCCGCTGCGTCAAGAGGAAACCACGCGCGGCCTTCACCTTATTACGGCACAAGGTCGTTTAAGTTTGTACATAGTGACACTTTGTATGGTTCTGTTTATTGGTTTTAAGTAAGTAATGCAATTGTATGATGTTAAACCTAAGATAGGACCCAAGAATAAGAAAGGGTTTCATTGAAAAGTTAATTAAGATTTTGAATTAATTTCTTCTCCTAGGTGGAATTTGTAGATGCGTGTTTCCTCTGAGGTATGCGTGAAGCAGCTGCATCGCCGAGTGTCTCATGTGTGCAGCGGACTCGGACTGTCCGGTAGCTGCGCGGGCGGTGCCAGCGATTTCACCCCAGACACTCGATCGCTCGCTGGTTAGAAAGCACAGAAAGTCTCATCTGTCGATCTCAGAATATAGTATTTCTGCATGAGGGCGTTTAATGAGACATTATACGTGTAAACAGTGTAATTTTATGTAAAATTTAATTACGCTCAGGAGCTCAGAGAGTAGATGTTCAATAGCAAAATATTTTTGATGGCATTTAGTTTCAAATAGTAATGTGATTGTTGGACGTGTTAGAATTATCTGAACAAGATTTAATGTAACTAGAAAGAGTTATCAACAATCATGGCAACTGATCAATTCACCTATTACTACTACAACTATCCTACTCTAGCCCTGATAAGGTTCGCTGTGCGATAAGAAATCTTAGACAGTAATCACGCTATAAATACCCTCAGCATGAAGAAGACGAGTGATACACATTAGTCGCGGCTGCGCCCACCTATAACTAGGCTAGTCACTCGTAAGAAAGCGGGCCCTCGGGCATTTTCTATTTTCTGTAATCTGTGGTTATACTATAATAATAGCTGTTATAGCAGGTGGTTTGTTCAATTAAGCACATCCGAGCAAGCCGCCACCTTGCTGGCAGGTAGACCAGCAGATTGTACCACACAATCAATTTGATAACACGGCTGCATTATTTTCTCACCACAACTGCCTGTTCTGCCCTACTGTGGTTTTGACTTGTACTTTAATTTTAAGTGCAGATTTCACCGATGAAACTGAACGCGTTCAGCAAATCTAAAATGCGTTCAAGAGCTATGTGTCAAAATTCCATAGAAAATAATGACACTGACAGCTTTTAAAGCATCAAGCGTAGTTTATGTACTGATCGCGTTCAGTTTCGTTGGTGAAATCAGCCCTGAGTCCACTACTGCGTTATTTTGTTGTTTTTTTTTTTGAGTCACTCTTTTAAATACTTACTTTAATTCCACATTCCGTGGCAGCATACAATCTCAGTACAGAACTAAAACGAAACATCTATAGATAGCTATTTTTATCTGTTCTGTGGCTCTGATAGCTATGAAAACAACTATTTAACGGATAGTAAACACGCGGAAATCATTAATTAACATCACTATTAAGTGGTACACATTATACATACAGTTCAACACCTGAGGGCAAGATATTATTTGCGCGCATGCATTTGGAATAACTTAATTGCTCTGTCAAAATATTCATCACTCGGCCAGAGGTCTAGAGTGTTATCCAATTTAACACTCATTGATCAACGTCTAGCATTCTGCCTGAGAAAGTGGATCTAATTTTCTTCTCGTTTATTTAAAACTATCCACATAATTCATTAAGGGCAATAATTGCTTTGGAATTATTTTCCGGTTATACACACAAATTCATATATCACTTTATAATTGTTTTCGTGTTGTGATAACTAGTGATATTATTGATAATTATAGTATATGTGAATCAATCGATTGATGAGAAAACGTGAGTAATGAAGCGTAGCGTGACTGCAAGGCGGCGCGGGCGCAGTTGACGTCGCGCTTGTCGCCCGCCGTGCACCACCTCGACACCTCTCGTGGAACTGACTTTATTGGCTCGCATATTAGAAATACATAAAAACTTATGAACGGATTTCACACGAGATGTTCGACAAAAAAGTATCTTGAGTCGCAACTTTGCATGGAACTTTCCTTTTCTGGCAAGAGCTGATCTGCAAGTCAATGCATTCAATATTGTGAAGATTTAGTGTCTTCGAAGCAATTACACTTTTTACTGCAAATTACTAACTAGGCTTGCGTGGACGAATAACTGTGATTGGAAGTGAAGCCAAACATTTGTGCTGGTGGAAATAAAATGTTGACTTAAGAAAGCTATCCCTGAGCATTTACTTGAAAAAAGACTGGATTTAACATTTTAAACTAGGATATACCTAAAAATACATTTTCAGTTAGGTGTGATAACTTGACGGTTACGCAGCACATTTCCAAGAGATCTAACATTCTAACATTTGTAAATGACGCTTAGAGAGCAAGTTCTGTGTATATAATATGTTAAAATGTTTCCGGGTGTCAAGCGTGCACGTGTGACACGTCGCCCCGGTGAGGTCTACATGGTGCGCGTGCGCTGCTCGAGAAAGCTGCCAAGTCACGTAAAGCAATTAAATGAGCGGAGGGGCGGCACGCTCATCTTATCCTTATCAGAACATCTTTACACCTCATCTTTCTATTGTCTTCAACACCCGTGCCGTGATCGAAATAGATTTTAGTAATGATACAGACGTTATTATAATGATTGCTCCTATTCTTACGAAACTGAAAACTAGTTGCAGCCAAACCTCAGAATACCATAGACAACTAGAAAGTGGAATAAAAACGGAAATAGATTCAACGTTAACGTTTCTGTAAATGATACACCGGGAGATGCAATCGTATAGACTCAACCGGTCTGTGGGAAAAGTGAAAGTAATATTGATAAACTAACGAACACAGCCCAACATGAAGGGGTTCCCTTAAAGTGGTTGTCACATGCATTACCAAAATTAGTTGCACGATAAGCAACGATTTTCGCGGCTTCATGCATGGTTCAGAACTACGACTTGCGACTACACAAACTTGTTTACTAGGATGGACAACTCACTCTAACATGCTTACTTTTATAAATTTGTAAAGTATCAGACTCGCCCCACAGTTATGGATGTCACCTGCCTGGAATGGAGAAGATGGGCTGAGAATACTTCGTTGCGTCTAAAACCGTACACTGGACTTCCTTTGCACGTAGGGTGCTTTTCATATTCAGAAGATGGTTTCGGGATTTAATAAGGAACGAAAGCGTTTCCTTCGCCAATATCGGGTTCTCGGGCTGTTTTTTTATTGTTTTTACTAGTATATATATACTATCTTTAACTATCCAGATTTAAATATTTCCGAGGGATATAAATAAGCCATGTGTCCTGTTTCAGTGCCTCTTAAACTTCACATATAACATCACAAATCCAGACTTCGGGCTGCTACTGAGAAATTCCAGATAGAAAAACCCAATAACACGTTGCCCGACCTGGGAATCGAACCCAGGACCTCATGCTCAGCAGTAGCGATTGCGACCGCTAGACCCACGAGGCAGTCTTAAACTTCAGTCTCATGTAAATAGTGTTGTGTTACTTTCATCGCCGCGAGACGTATAATATAAAAGTTTGTTTGAATTGGGGTGGAACAATCGCAGTCTCAAATATGAAACTCGGTTAACTGGCTACAATTTGGCTGAAATGACCATAAATGAGTTTAATCTTTGGATTTTTTTATCAGTTGCCTTCAGATTGACCCTCGGTTGAAGGTATTGTCTCTTTAGTTAATTATTAAGTAGTTTTTACGACTAAGGTGTCACAATGGATTATGTACTTTCACGGCACTAAAGAAATGATGCAAAATCATCTCAATTAATTTGTCTACGTAATAATGAGTAGTATAACATCATGGATGTAATTTATTTTTAAACATGACGACGCTCAAGTTAGAAGTACAATTACCATTTACCAATTAACTTTCGGCTCTGATTAACGACACGACACGTAGGCGCGACTGACGCGACTTTTAATTGGCTCGTAACGAGCTGAAAGTTTTTTTTAAAACTAATGATTGGGAATCGCTTAAAAGATTAACTTTTCTTCCCCATTATTATATTAGCATACATTGCGGTTAGAAACCGAGCGTGTATTTATATTGAGATTTGTTAGCTTTTGTTAGCATTTTACCTACTCTGATTTTAATTTAAGTATGACCAAGTAGCAAATCAAACCGTGCATACGTAATATTCACTACAATGATTTCTCCCGCAACAAATCGTAAAAACGAGAAATAATCTATCTCTATTGAAGCATTTCCAAGAAAAGGCATGATTTGCTTAGATGCGCGTGCGCGGCTCCAATGATACGAGACTTGAATTAATCTGTGAACGTACGTAAAACAAGCTATTGAATTGTTTCAGTAGCTTTCATTTCTAATGAAAAACTTTGCGAGTAATTTTTATTGTTATATTATAGGATGATTGCGATTTTCACTTGCAGGGTCAACGATCAGCCGCATGGGAACTTTAAATGAAACTGATCATTGTTCAAAGTTCACATTAGATAATTATGTCGAGGTTTGTTAAATACCTACTATTAACAATCGATGACATCGTGAATTCGAGACACTCGAATTTGTCATTTTTGTTACAGAGATAGATGCCAACCGTGATGACCATTGACCAGTGATGGATAGCATCATCGGAAACAATCGTGATATCTAGTGCGAATCAGTTAATGCCGATATCCGAAAAAAGAACCAATAATGCAATCGGTAATCACGAAGCGTGTGTCCGAATGATCTCTTAACGTTAAATTCTTGCCTCAATACCTCAATTGTGTTAAAATTTCTCACTTAAGTTTCCACAACACGTATTAAAGTATGCTTGTTACACATTGACGACCGCGTCGATAAACCACAAGTATTTGATTTGAAAGTTGCTTTTCTTTTAAATTGTTAACACTGCGTTTTTTAATGTTGTTTGTTTGTTAGTATTTGTTTTTGTCTGCGTAATTAAAGTAATTTTATTAATTTACAATGCAAATGCATTCGCTTCAATTAGCAGCTATCCCGTATGTCTATTTTCATTAAACAATTAATCAATGTGTCACAATCTTTTCGTCATCAATGAATATATGTATGACGGATATGCATTAAAAAGAAAAGCTTCTCAAGTATCGTCAGTCTAATTGATTGATAACGAGCTTAACTAAACACTTGCGTATCGAACACATATCGCGGTGACGTATTGATTAGGTGATTCGCTAAAGAGCAGCGTGGGCTCAAGGTTACGCCACGCAACACTTTCACCAGCCGCCGCAGTTCGTTGCTCTCCGAATTCAGCGTCTCAGAACTCTCAGGTTCAGTCGCTATCAATGGACATCCGCTCGAACCTTGCACCTTGGAGCGTACCCAACCAACACAAACAAAATTACACTCAAATCCCATGGCAATAATAGCCATTTCCGAATGGGGAGGAGTGGCTGCAAGATGCTATCCGTTGACGTTTACGTTCAATGCCCGTGTTAATGGTACCGAGAAACGTAACGTGGCCCACTTTCTCTTTTAAGCACGCGTTGTCTCTTTCTTCATTTCGTATTGTGGGGTCCGGCGAGCGAGATGGTGGTATGTAAGATGTTTCGTTGTGGAAGCTGCATGGGCTCGCTTTCTTCGCCGCACTTGGCATTGGAGGTGTACAAAATCCGGTAACTTTCGTTGGCCGCGTGCGACTGTGTGTATTCTGTGGCGCGCTAGTGCCGGTCGGGCCGCGGCGCTACGTTACAATTAGCCGGTCTTTCATAGTTACGTAATGATTATTTTATCAGTGCGGTAACAGAAAGCATTTGTAGTCCTATGATGATAGTCAATAAGTTATTGATTTAATTGATTGTTAAATACATGTTTGTAATTTTGACATAATACCAAGGTTAGGTATGCGTTTTTGTATGAGCAAATGAATTAGGTACTTACTTAATATTAATGTTGTTATTTTAATTACTATACATAATTAACAGAGGAATATTGAGATGGTGGAGGAGGTTTCCCATGCATTTAGTTCCTGTTTACTCGTAGCTTTTAGAACTCAGACAAATATCTCGTATGTAGTATTAAAACCGAACAAGTTTTATTGGTCCTTTGTCCAGCGTAGGATTAGTCGGATGAGCATTACACAAAGCGTAGCAGACGCGTCGTAGACCTCGCGTAGCTGCCGCTAACACGCAACGTAGCAGACGCGTAGTTCCTACTACGCGTCTGCTACGTTCCGCGTAGGAGGACCCTGCGTAGCAGCTGCAAAGATGTACGGTACGACTGACCGAACCAATCTGACCGACTTAAATACTAGGCTTTTTACTACATTTTTAAGTTGATTAGTTTTGTGCGAATATTTGTGCAGTTGTAAACCATTATTTCTTTCTAGTATTTTATTTTTATTTTTAAATTGTCAATGGTTTATATTTTACTCAAAACACACGTATGTTATACACCTCATTAAATGCTAGCTTAAAACGTTGCGCTAACTTAAATAACGACACTCTCTGTTAATAAGCAAAACATTCCATATTATGCGTTTCAACCCGAAGCAGCAATTTACCTACTTGAAAAACCTTAAATGCTTATGTAAGCCTTATAATGTGCGTACTGTCCTACAATGTCACCATTATATTCACATTAGGTTACATTCACGTTTGACAAAATTACACGCGACCTGCATCAGGGTTACACAATCGAAAGTTGACACAAAGTGTTACTGTCATTTTGGTAAAAGTTTATTAATGTGTTGTAACAACAATTTATAAGGTAGACCACTTTTCATTTGAAGAAAAGGCTCTAAGTTTGTGTTACTTATAGGCAATTTTATAGTTTTCCGGTGAACCTATTGATTATAGTTTAACCATTACCTAATGGTAACAATTTAATTAAAGGTTAATTCTACCTTTAAGTGTGGTGTTTTATAGGAATGTTATGTGAGGAATAATTAAAATGCAACATCGATAAACCTTTATTTATTAAGTAGTCCTATATGTATTAAAATATTTGTACTACTTCTAATGTAAGCATATTGCGGTGTATCTGTTCTAGATATGTCAGGCGCACAGCACTGGGCCACGCTGATAGCTACATGACACGTTTCTAATAGCCTTCCGAAGATCTTAATCGTAAGTTACATGAGTGAAACTGATTCTTATCTCTAATAGATACACAGCGCCGACTTTTTTTATCTGAATATAGGACATGAAAATACCATAATAGTAAGTGTTAGACGCCTAAGCATAACTGTTCGAGTAAAACGCTTTTCCTCTCATAGAGTCGAACATTACAATAAAAAGTTTTTCTTTATATCAAACAACATACAACGTAATTAAACTAATACACTTTTAATGTGTGTTTAATGATTGTACATTATTGGAAATTAAGATTAGGTACTAGAATAAACGAAACATGGAGCACTTATAAAGCCAATCAAGTGCCAATGTTATTCTATGCAAAGCCGGTAGTTCAGCTTCCGTATCTCGAAGAAATTGACCCGATTTTCTGAGAAAATTGCCTTATTTGCATGAACTTGAAGCTGGTTGTTAAAAAAAAGTATATCGGCGTCCGCCAGCCGACCACACAATAAATGATCCCCGTTTTAGTTCCTGAGCTGTAATTAATGGATTTTTGTGAAAGACAATTCAAATTAAAGTCTTATTTTAAGTACGTCTATTGTTAGTTGGAAAAATACTTTACTTCCTACGCAACTATTCGTTGTAATTAAACTATAAAACATCGATGTAAAGTAATGATTGGAACATCTGTGAGTCGAACTAACTAAACAAGAACGTCATAAATTATACAAACATGTCGAACCGAAGATGATTTGAAATGGAAAGTGAGTAATTAAAAACAAGTTGTGTAGATTTATTTACGTAGACTTTCAATGAGGGATTTCCTCCCAATATTTCGGTTGCAGTGGAACCAGAACGGAGGTGAAACGAGCCTTGGACTCGCTCCTAGACTTTTCTCGACAGCTGATACCGGCTATCGCATAGCAGTTGCGCTTGTGTGCTCAGTGAAATATTTTATCATTCACATTTTCTTCACGTCAATTTTATTATAAACTAGCTGACCCCAGAAATGTTGTTTTGCTTCTTTTTTTTACTTTTTGAAAAATAGATGTTGGCCGATTCACATTCTAACATATACACACAAATTTTTATACAAATCGGTCCAGCCGTTTCGGAGGAGTTTGGTAACAAACTCCGTGTCGCAAACACGAGAATTTAATAAACAACCTGTTTTTTATATCCCATAACTCTAGGGTTATATTCTGTAGGTAAAAATAAAACTAAAACTCCTAGAATAGGTGGTCCAAAAATGCATAGTTTCGGAGACATCAATCATAATATGTGTTTGATATCTAAGTTTCATTGATAAATACGAGTCATTAATTTTTATTCAAACCAATCGTTCATATTTAAAGCTAATAAAATGCGACGTTGTCATATTTCACGTAAGGGTGTTTTACATTAATAATCGTAACTTTGTCGAATTATTTTATATGAAAAAAAAAGATGATTGAAATATAATTCAAACGCCAGTTGATTCTTTGATATGGTATCAAAGTTACGGGATATAAAAAAACAGGTTGTTTAAGTAGATATAGCATAATTTATTTCTTTTAATTCAAACCACGATTAATACCTATTCGACGGGAAGAGATTTTTTATTTTATTTTATTTAAATCACATATTTTGTTACAGTAAAATTCATAACGATCAATGAGCAAATCTTATGTAACGAAATGCTCATAAATCACTCTCTATGAATACTTATAATATTACTTAACCACAATATTTAAATATCGAATAAGAATTATTTATTATCTGCTTTCTTCGTGAGTTTAATGGACTTTCTGTAGAAATATTTAACATACCAAATTAGAAAGCACTTGTAATTGTTTCAAATAGGTGTGCAGATACTTGGTTTTATACTCTTAAAGCTTAAAAGGGATCTTTCCCCTCCCCCCATTTTTAACACAGGTCAAAGAAGTGTGTACCTGTACCAGCCTGTCCACATAACTTGCAGTCTACAAATTCCCTACAAATAAGAGCATGTTATATGTTAATCTAATGAATGCCGTACAATGTTAAATGTTAAAGTCAATCCAAAACAGATGCGTGTGACCCAGTCAGCTATACAAACCGGTAGTGTTGTATTATCGCCACCAACTAACTCTTTTATCTATGCTAATACATGCTGCGCGCGTAAACCTATGCCCACTCCACTGCATTATGGAAATATGTGCAATTATCTGCAGGCTTTTTTAAATTAGTCTCTCGAGTATACCCACTTAAATCTAACACTTACAAATTTCATATGATTTTATATGATTTTTGTGAGCATTTAAATTAGAATATATCGCGTTATTTTTTTATTCGATTACGATATTATTTAATATTATATATAATCTAAACTACATGAAATCGGATACATTGTAACATGGTTTTATTAAGACATTTTGAATTTAACATCTGTACTTATCTGTAGCACAAAAGAAACTCAAACAATTATTAGAATAATCATAATGAACGCAGCGAACAGAACACAGAGGTTTATCGGTGTGAGTGATCTCCGTAGCCGGAGCCGGAACAAACAGTGGGAAGGAATTATTTATGTGGTGCGCCTGCGCTCCGCTGTAAGAGAAAGTCGGAGCACGTTTACAGGCCAAGGACGAGGGCGTCGCTCCCGAACGTTGCGTAACGTCGTGAGATTATTTATTACACCAGCCGGCGCCCGCGCAGCCCCGCAATTATGACGAAACAATCATGCGCATGACCATCAAAGGACAATGAGTCCAATTTGCTTTTTGACCTATCATCAAAAAGCCCAAGGCTATCGCTTTCTCCGCCGTGAGAAATTTGATGATCAAATAGTTGCCCAAACTGTCTCTATGTTACTCTAGCCAGAATATATATAGTATGAAAATTATTATAGACGTATTACAATCTTGACAGTCGATAAAGAATGAGAGGTGGCTAGTCAAAATGAGGCATGTTACGAGTAATCTGATGTTCCTTCAGACTAACTTTAAGAAAATAGTTGAAAAATACATACTAAACCCTTGCCTATTAGTTTTGCAATGAGATTAATAATAGTTTCAGTATAAGTTAAAGGACAATGCCAGAAACTCGATAGAACTTTGCCCCACTCAAATCAAAAATTCATTTACAAGCCTGCAATATGCAGCATCTTAAAGCTTATTTATTACTGTTAACCAAACATTTGTCCTAATGCCTGTAGAACTTGCGGTTTCTGTTAAAATTTTAAAACAATATTGACATTGATTATAGGTTAGGTGCAGTTTATAAATGTTAAAAAGCGATTTCAACAATAGATACGTTATGTACTATCATAATTATTATAATCGTAATATTACTTTTTTGTTTTACAGGTATTTAGGGATATGAGGAACAGGGTGTAAAGTTCACTCATATTCTTGGAAAAGGGAGGATCCTCCGACCAGATGGATGTTGTATCTGGTGGGCAACTGCCCGATGATTGTTATCGGGAAGTTGTATGTATGCTATCTGCGCGGTAAACTCTGCTTGCGCGATGCAGGATTGATGCGTTTGTTCGCATGTGGCGGTGTAGATGCCGCCACATCACTCCCCTCCGAAGACCGGAGGTCAATAGTGGACTAAGTCTTGTATCTTGCGATGCTTGCCAATGCCAGTTGGGTTCCAGTGGGTTGGAACCGGGTGTCGCATAGTTCGCGGTGGGTCGGAACTGTCTGCGAAGATGCCCCAGTGAGTCGGGGTGGCTGACTGCTGATGTCGACCAGGAGAGGAATTAAGCGCTCTGCTTGTGGACCGGCCGAATGTGCAGTGTGCTGTGCCAAGGTTGCTAATGAGGCTGAAGGTGATGACCAGGTATGCGCTTGCGCTGCATGCTGATGGTCAGGACAACCGTTCAAGCCGTGGTTGCTGGCTGGCTGTGTGACTTGCGGGAGTGATGATGATGACGTCACGCTGAAGTAGTTGCACGAAGGCTGCGCTGACGTTCATACTCGGGGTCACCAGTGAAGAGATAATGTTCATCACGTCGGGATCACGTCGGGATCACGTCGGGGTCACCAGTTTAGGGATATGAGGAACAGGGTGTAAAGTTCACTCATACTCTTGGAAAAGGGAGGATCCTCCGACCAGATGGATGTCGTATCTGGTGGGCAACTGCCCGATGATTGTTATCGGGAAGTTGTATGTATGCTATCTGCGCGGTAAACTCTGCTTGCGCGATGCAGGATTGATGCGTTTGTTCGCATGTGGCGGTGTAGATGCCGCCACAGGTATTTAAAACTGTTTTTGTTGTGTGCAATAAGTAACGCAATAGGAAATTCAGGTGTTGAATTTCTTTTATCATTGATTCGTAATCGGCAAGTTCTACTGAAAAACAATGTATTATGGAAAGGTCCTTTAATCATTACAATTATTTTCATTAATTGACATTTCCTGTAAATAGCTGGGGCAGGATCTGGCATTGTCATTTAATTACTAAGAAAAAAAAGGTTTTTTAAAACTTATTGCTTAAAGGTTTACAATGAATATTTCAGTTTTGTAGCTATTCATTTGAACGAATAGCAATCAAAGAAAAATCATCATCTGTCCAGCCGTTCCCCAACTGTTGATGACGGCTTCAAGTCTGACTGCATGCAGCTGAATACCAGTATTTTATATGGAGCGACTGCCTATCTGACTCAACACCCAGTTACTGAGTAATACGATACCCCTCAGTAAGACTGGTTGTCAGACTTTCAGGCTTCTAACAACCCGTAACGACTGTCAAAGATCCACGAATGACAGCCGGCACCAAACGCGTAACGTGGGTTCTTGGTATGTAAAGATAAAGATGGTTACCCATCCACGGACGAAGCGTAGCTTAGGCTGATTAATCGACCCGTGGGGCTGTTATAACTTAGCTACAAGCCCCACTCTTCTTTAACAATTAAATTTAAAAAAAGAAGTCACATAAATTCAGTAGAATTAAATGCCAACTTTTGTCCTTAATGCGCTTTCACTCTCGTTACGGTTGTGCACTCAAATGTGCTTACAGAAGTTATGTAACAGCTCTCGTACCTCGCGCTTGCATAGGTAATTACTTACAGAGAAAGTCGATATATTTCGGTGAGAAATGATCGAGTGAACATAAACTATGGATCGCTTTCCGCTCTTCATAATCGTTGCGTAAGAATAGAATTGAAATCATTCGGATTGATATGTTACATAAATGATGACTTTTTTTTTATCCTTTATTGTAAGGTTACCTCGATTAAATTCATAAATATGTATGGTTAGAAGATTAGAAATTGACCGCAATCTTCATGGGTATTTTAATAAATTATTGGTAGGTAGGTATTATGCATAGGCCTAGAGATTCATATGCTCAGTAGTGGATGAAGTCAGGCTGTGATTTATGATAATTATGGAAGTTATGTATGCTTACCAAAGTATCTTGGTGACATAAATTTGAATGTGACTCAGGTCAGGAAAGTCTGAAACAAAAAAAGTAAGTACTGTTAGTAAGTACTACTAATACAAAGCAATAACATATTTAAATCAATAGGTTAAGAACGCTCTTTGTTTGCTCATCCAGACGGATTGGTTATTAATTAGATATTAAGCTTGCTTATAACAATAAGTTGATCGTTAAATCACTTGGCCATATTGGTTGCTGACACCATTCCTTCAACTTAGCATTGAAAACAATACACTGTCATTGCCAACATTCATCGGGTCATTAAACATCGCTTTTTTAAACATAGGGTTCTGTCTAGCGTCTCTCTGTCTTTACATTGTTCTTATGTGGGGTAGAAATTGAAATTTCATAGAAATGGTAACATAGATAGATAGAATGGAGTAGAATAGAATACTCTTACCCTCTCTCTTAGTCTTTTCTACAGAAACACGCGACGCAGCAGCGTGACGCGACTCTAGTAAATCAATTTCTATGAAAACTTCATGGGAATTATTCTACCAGAATCGCGTCGAACAGTCGCGTCACGCCTTTCTGCCGGAGTCTTAAAGCAACTGACTATTTCACAAACCACAGAAAAAAGAGACGTGCTCATCATGTTTTGTCACTCACAAGAGTATGAGAAATCGATTGTAACTCATCACTTCCGAATTAGTGAAACCAGAGCCACAATTCGACAAAAGACTGGTTTCAAGTGGCTTTCATTTGTTGCAAAAATCAAGCAATGCCATATACCGCGAGCCTTATTATTATAAAGAAGATAAATTGGCCTGCTGTTATAATACTTCCAAAGCTCTCATCACTCATATTAGTGCTATATGATTTCGACCAAGCGACGGCGACGTAACCATTGTTCTTTTATGATGTCACAACAGACGATAATAATAATTCTATTAGCCATGTAAGTTATCTATGTCGTGCATTGTATTGTAGTGAAATCGTCCTTGTACAATGTGGTTTGTAGACAATAAGTTGTTTTAGCTTCCTGCCGGGACGCTTACGTCGCTCGGCGTCGCGCGGCGGGCGACGGAAATACAGGAAAGTGAAAGCATGTAACGAAGGCACACGGACTGTTTGCTGAAAGAGACCGAATTGCAATAAATGTCGTTGCAAATTGAGTAATAGCTCGTTTTATTGTTATGTTTGTTTGTAGTGTTAATGGTCAAATTAATACATTGTAATGAGAACTCGGTTACGAGAAAGTTTTTGTAATATGACGCTTATTTTTTGAAAACTTGTTAGAATTGCTATTGCGAACTAAATGGTGCATTGTTTTTTTTTTTGGCTTTTACAGTACAAGCTTAAAACAGTCCCAGTTTTAACCTTCCTTTCAAAGATAGGCGGCAATTTTCCTGAATACATGATTGATAAATTGCCGCCGGCCGGTACACACATAAGTTACAGCATAACATAACATAACATCACGCCTTGTTTCCCCGAAGGGATGGGCAGACGTGTACCTATAGTACACCCACATTTCGCCAGTTATGTTTAAGTCCCATTTAATTGGGGGCGAGCCTAGTTACAGATATTACAAATAATATTTGCGACGTTGTTAGACAAGTTAAACTATGAGTAGTGATCGTGGGATGGATGTGGTCTGCAACGACTCGTAAATACGAGATGAAAGTGGTGAAATCTTTCGACGGCCGCGAGAAATCGCCGCCGTAATAAATAATGCACTAGTTCAGTCTCCCAAGCCCTTACATCGAGCGACTGGTTCTAACACACTCGTAATTCGACAAGAAATATTGACAGTACCCGTGTAGGTGCAGCCGAATATAAATGATAAATGATAAATGATTTTATTTCTGTAAGTAGGTTTTTACAAACACTTTTACACGTCAATACTATTTTAAAAGTAGATGAGATCGGCGTTTCCTATCTGACTACTCTGAGAAGAAACGCCAAAACAAACTCAGAGGTCACAGTCTCTTTTAAAGTCCAGACATAATCTTGGTCAGGTCATGTGAAGACCATGTGGATTGATGTCTGAAATGGTCTTTTGAGGAAAGAACCAAACAGAATGAGTGGACCTGTCCAGTCAGTGCACGCATTTGTCAGTAATCATGCAGCTCAACACAACACATATGGAGCTCAACGATTCGACGAACATTACCAAAGAAAGGACATTTGGGTAGGCCGCATAAATTGCTCAAACTGCCAGACCATGATTAAAACTAATTTTAAAAATTAAAAATAGATTGAGATAAAAAAAAAAACAACAAATCCACACTGCCTTCACATTCACAATAATTAAAATATTATAATACTTTACAAAGTAAATTTTCACGTCATGTCAAAGTGTAAAAATCCGAGAATAAACATGGTCAGATCATATGAGGACTCTGTAGACTGGTGTCTGAAATGGTCTTTTGAGGAAAGAACCACACTGATTTGAGTGGACCTGTCCAGTCAGTGCATGCATTTGTCAATCATGGTGCAGCTCAACTCAGAACTAAGGAGCTCAACGATTCCACGAACAATACAAAAGAAAGGACATTTGGGTAGGCCGCGTTAAGTACTCAAACAGCCAGACCGTGATTAAAACAACAAAACAACAAAAAAAACAATGACTCACATAGTCCTCACATTCTCAAAAATTAAAACAATGTTATACTTTAAACAGTAAATATAAAGATGTCATTGTTTATCTAAAAAAAATCAAAAATAAAAGTTTAACAGCAAATTAAACATAGACAATATCTGTGTAAACTTATTGGAGCAGCTCAATCCCAAGCCTTCTTGTCCTCAATATAGCCTTTGACAGTATAATAGGCATTCTGGCATAATTTCCGCTTTATAAATGATTTGAATTTATTAAGGCTTAGTTCTTGAATGTGGCCAGGAAGTTTATTATAAAAACGAATACTTTGACATTTAAACGAGCTACCTATTTTCTTGAGTCTGGTAGTAGGAACAACAAATTTGTGTTTGTTCCTAGTATTTATGTTATGGATATCACTGTATTTTTTAAACAGATTAATATTTTTATGTGCATACAAAAGATTTTCATAAATATATTGAGAAGGCACAGTCATTATATTAATCTCTTTAAATTTGTCTCTGAGGGAGTGTCTGGGACTTAGTTTATAAATTGAACGAATTGCCCTTTTTTGTAAAACAAAAATTGTCTGAATATCGGCGGCATTTCCCCACAAAAGAATACCGTACGACATCACACTATGAAAATAACTAAAGTATACTAAACGGGCTGTCTCTAAATCAGTTAAATTAAATTACATAGTTAAGTACCTTTCTATTTAGATAATTACAGGAAGATTGAGCTATTAGATTAATAGATTCGATAAGCTTTGGTAACGATGATACGTAAGATTTAGAAAATTAATGATGACTCAATAGAGACCGAATTACTGTTGTTGAGAATTTCACTTTTCGTTTTAAGAAAACTGGTTTCGGTACTTGTTTTCAGATAATGTTAGATTAAGGTTTTGCCAAGCAATCTAATGAAACTGACGTCAACGGTCAGAGATGGCGAACAACGAACCCTCTTTACCCGAGTGTTTTCTTCTAAGATTCTTCCTCATACACCAATTTAAGAGAAACATTTTCGAACTATTACGGTACAGATATTTCTAACACCTCGGGAAATACAAGTTTTTTTTTATAGGCACAGGAAAACATATAGATTGTCAATATCTATATTTTTTATTCCGAAACTTGAAAGAAATCAATATATCTGTGTATAAAAATGTGTTTGGTTCCTATTAAGAGCTGTCACGTTAGTTTAAAGCTGATTGTAATCTCTTTAATAATGTCCAATTTAATTATAGACATTTGAAATGAATTGATGTTGTCGAATGTGACTACCGTCTGACATTAATAGTGTCGCTGTGCACGGTCCTTAACAGGCGGAATCATTGGATTGGAAGATGTTGGTGCAGTTCGGAAATGGTTTTTATACACTTTGGAATAAGAGTGCGCGAGGTTGACTTATGTCTTGTAGTTTGTGCTTATGTCTTGGAGCAGCCGTTCGTGGCGCCTGCGCCGTCAACGTCGTGTTTCCACCACATCCGCTGCGGCGCTGTCTCGCCAACCAAACTCATTTGCCGTGACACAAAACTTCACGTCATAATTGGAGCACAATAATTTGATATACTTTCTCCGATCCAACGTTTAAATAATTCATAAAAATTCAAACATTCTACACGCGTATATTCAAGCATAAGTTTAGTTAATACTTTCAGTTTCATCTTGAAAATTAAAACACTTAAAAGAACAAAGCGGAACTAGTTTGACAGTTTCAATTTAATAAGTAACAGTCTACGAGCGGCGAGGTAATGAAAATTGTTATAGCATTGCTATATACTTGCCAATTAATTATTAAAAGTTTACTCATCAAAACGCTTCCTGCTGACTTCCGTTATCTATAAAACGTTACCTTACTATTTATTTTTAGAGGTACGGGTTTTATAGACCAATTAATTACTTAAACATAGTACTTACTTATATGTTAATAAGTAAATTAAATAAGTAAATAATTTTTAGGTGGCTGTTTTTATTATTGTACCGAAATGCCAGTCAGTGATATGGCAGTGGCAAATTATAGTTTGTACTAATACACAGTGGTAGGTTTATACTTCATAGCTATTACTATCCCGAATATAAATAAATGTTGAACATGAGACTGGTATTTCTCACTCGACTTGTCACTACAGACGTGAAGGGGAAACTTTCCAGTGTCCTTCCTAATTACTGGTAGAAGTGCATAACAAAAGTGAAATCTGTTGAATTTCCCCGCTGCGCCGGCGCTGGTGCCGGCCGCGGATTAGGAGCGCATAGGGGCGCTATCTTCACTCTCGTTATATCAAACATACGGGCCCGATTTGTCACTCTGGTTATTACATACATTACATTGTTAGCCCGCAAATGAGATATGGTCGCGCTTTCTAATTTTATATCGCTATTATTATGAAACATCGAAATGTTTCCCATAATTGAATAATTTGCTTTGATACCGAGACAGAAACGTACATAATTATATCCCTGCATGCTACACATCAAATTACACCTGCGAATTTAAATGAATAGGTTTTTAAAATGCGAATATCTAAACGTATTCTGTAGTAACGAGCGTTTAATCGGCGCCTCAGGGGGACACTCGAATCGATCAAAACATTCAGTGGAAAGCTGCTGATAGCTGACCACTGTTCGCATAACCGCATTCCTGGTGAGCCTCATCAGCCAACAAAAATAAACAATTACGTCAACTCCTCTTTATCGAGAATAGACTCGAGATTATATATCTCTTTGACTTTAATAATGATCTTGGACGATTCAATTAGCAGTTTTAGTTAATGAACTGACAATGAAATATCCAAGTGTTTGATAGAGATTGTGCAAAGGCAGGCTCGTAGCGTATTCGGTTAAAACAACTATTTTCCTCCTACGAATGATTTATCAATAAAAAGTATGTTAAGATTGCCTACCCTACCCTCAATTTGTTTATTTCTGCCATTTGTATGCCAAAGGAGTTAAGATTAAAAAAAAAACAGATAGAGCAATCTTTTACTTTCGATGTGTACCTACGCCTATAAACAGAAGTTATGAACCATTTAATAGTAATCTAGCTCAATTTATGAAGTTTCGAATAGTTGTTACAGTTAGTTTCTCGCCTAAGATATCAATAAATGTTTTTTTATCCATTTCATATTGCTGATGCTAGGTAACCTAAATATCTACCAAAATCAAAATTTTCGATGTTAGTAACAAAAAAATGGTTGGCGTGTAAATAATTTGACCCTGTTAGCGAGAACAAGGCGGTGTTGACTCATTTCCCAGGCAAAAGAAAAGAGTTCCACTTGTATGTGTGCCTCATTTGAACAATACCGGGGCAGATGTCGCTCCTACGAAACACACAAAACTACAAACACCATGTTTTTATTTGTACCGTATTTTCTGTTCAACTAACATCGATTGTTCTTTCAATCTTTCTGAAACACATAACAGGAATTTCCATTCTTAGGCAAATTTAATAATTTTAGTAGAATCATTTAGAAATAAGTGACCAACTTTTAATACTGATATTACATCAAGGAAGACTTACAGATTTATGATAGACTGAAACTTTGTAAACGTGAATTCAATGGCCATAAACTTAATATGTTATAGTTATTAGACTGACGGTCTCTTGAGAGGAGATACCTAATTTTAATCTGTACCTACCTACTTTAAGGCAGACGAGTTACCAGAGACGGCCACGGCAATTAAATGAAGATACATTAATTATTACTCTTGCGATTAACAATCTTGTTTATCTGTGATCATTGATCGATGACACTCGTTATCTTTTAGTAAGCCAATAGGTGAATTCAAGATTTCATCATCATCCTCATTTCGGCCGAAAGACGTCCACTGCTGGACAAAGGCATCCAGCAGATTCCTGCGGCCTTCACACAATCTTCGGTCCACTTTGTGGGAGACCTTTCAACGCTACGTCTTCCGGTACGCAGTCGCCACTCCAGAACCTTTCGGCCTCATCGGCCATCTATTCTTGGAGTAATGTGCCACTTAAGTCAATTCTTCAGGCTAAAGGAAAAATCAGCCACGAAATGCCCTATTTACTAAGGCAATAGTTCGCAGATCTACATATTTAATCAACAGGTGTAAAGCAGATCCATCCAATTTGTAGAATAGGATAACTTTTACATACATTTACCGTAAATATTTTTACAGCGACTTGCGTCAAACATTGTAGCTCGAAAGCTTTATCAGATTTCAAGAAATGCTTTCGAGTTAAAGTTACAAAAGCATGTTGTGTTCATTACTTTTTTATCTCCACAAATGAAAAAAATATCTCCAGAAAGTCCATAAACACATCAGAGCTGTATAAAAATCCGGTGCACTTAGTGCAATATTTTTCACCGTTCCCAATACATGCGTAAGCGCAATTACAAGCAGTTTATGGGTGACAGTGGCAATGGCGCGGAACCGGCCTTGCGCTAACTAACCTGCTCCCTATGCTACTACAGATATAAGCTCACCCTTCTACTCTTCTCTGCTGCTCTAGTTATTTGACCTAAAATTGCACGTTTAATTTCCCTCAATCGTAGCAGTGACGTGACGTATCGTTTAATATCCAACTAAGACTTATTTTTTGTAGTATGTACTTATTTCAATCACAATGCGACTGTTTCAATTATGACGTGTTCCGAAACATGTTCGCTCCAATCAACTTTCAACAAGCGCTCAACAATAGATTCAGAAGGCGGTCAGCATTACGCGGCAGTTATTAATAAGAAGGGTATTATTTAAGCATTGATCAGGTGCTACCGCCGAGAGGAGCGTCGAGGAGTGCCCCTTGGTGTGACACACTGACTCGCTTTCGCGCCGCGCATGCTGCTTGCGCCCGCGCCGCCTGCGCCCGCGCCGGTGCATGCCGCGGTTTCTATGTTCGCGTACATTACAAACGCGTCTCACACTACTTGTACGACACGCATCTCACAATAGTAAACGCCATTCAACTAATGTCATCTATCAGTCCATAACTCGTACATGTCGCAGTAAATTAGCAGTACGTTTGATAAGCGTTTTGTTTTTGTGTTTTAAATTAATGCAAATGTTTCATCATAATCAACAGGCTGTGGCACATCTCTAAGCTTCTGATAGAAACAGACTCTATATTATGAACTAAGGTTTTGGACACTTCAGATTTGTACAGTAATTACAATATCAAACACAAACTCAAAGCATTTATTTCAATTAAACCATTACAGGCACTTTTGAACTGTCAAGGAGTCGGTCAGTCAGAAATATGAAGCTACTTGCTCATTCCATAGCGTAGTAGATACCCATGGAGAAACAAGGACAAGAAACTCCATGGACACTCTTTTAAATAATATGTATTGATTATAATTTACGTACTTAAATAACCCTTAACTCTTCCCTGATAGAAAGTTCAGCTTTTATTTTGAGTGAAAACTCAGTAAGTAAGTATGTGTGAAAATCGTTTTTAATATTTATGTTAATAAGTGCATTCCGCATCGGCGCATCTCATTTTAAGCCAAACTTTTTGAGATTTAAGTCGTCTTGACGGAAATTAAAACTGGATATGCTCATTAACGCTTTCACTCTGATGTTTCCGTTACATTCGGACATTATCTGTGTAACGTGGATCCTATACTGCGAAAGTGAAAGTATCAGTTCAAGAAAATAATAAATATGAAATAATTAAATGATAATCATTATGTAACATCAAGTCGTTTCCCTAAACTAACAGAATTTCTAATGTGAAAATAAAATGTCGCAACGAATAAATCATGTATATATAACATTAAAAGCATATAAAAGTTACGGAAGTTGCGCAACATGACGCGACACTAATTGCACAAAATGATATTTTTTTGCACATACTACATAAAGCTTCATTCATTAATATTACGCGAACTGCGACAATCTGGCGCATGAATGGACAGTAGGTATGTTGAGGTAGGCGCTCTCACAAATGTTTTATTTTAGATGAAAATAGAAATTAAGTTATTGGACCATTTCGTAATAAATGAAATCTTTGAAAAGTGTAAAAATTAAGCCTTGGAATTTGATTTTAGAATTATAAAGTCGGTTTCGCGAAAAACTATTTAATTGTTTCAATGTATAACTCTAAAAGCTGATAGGTCTCTGCAAACGAATGTTTAAAAACGATTCGTGCAGACAGAGGGGCATTCATCGCATTTTTTACATAACATACCATCACGCTTGTAATCCCAGAAGGGTTAGGCAGAGGTGTATCCATAGTACACCCACATTTCGCCAGTTATGCTTAAGACGTTAAAATGTTGTTATTCGCATTCAAACCTCGGTCTCAATCTGTCAAAAATACAATCAATTGACATACAATTTTAACAAGTTTTTGACATTAAGTGCTGCTGAGATGAGATTGCGACTTGAATTTGAACGTTTTTTAAGTACCTACGAGAATTGTCCTTCCGATCTCTGAAAATATGTAGACAACATTCCTTCAACTGGTTAACTCTAATGGCTGCATTTGCGACATGTTTGTTTCACAATACAGCACTCAACAATCCCAGGAGATGGCAAGGTACCGTGACGCAAACCACTCACTTACAAAATCTTGATGCATTCGAACAATGGAATGGGAAGTCCTACTGTGTGTGGACGAATTTCGCAATGGCATGGCCTGAACAGCCGTAATAACCGTGAAGACCCGTGTCGCATCCGCTGTTCTATAGATAAGCTTAATGCGTACCGTGTTTCAGCCTTAATTACCAAGAAGATACTCGAACGTCCATAAACAGAGCTCTAGTAGATAATATTAACTACTTCAACGTAAAAAAGAAATCTAGAGAATGTAACTATTAACTTGTGTCGTATCCGTGTGACCGTGTCTAATGTAACCGGCGTTAGTCAAATGTATTCGTGAAGATAACATCTTTCTTATATCGTCAGGACTTGTTCTTCTAACTTTTTATGATATAAATGTTATACTCTTTACACCTAAACATAGATAATATCATTAAAGGTTTTAATTAGGAGTAAATAGATCCAATCTTAATGTGCTCAAACTATGCATTTCTATTGACCGAGAGGTTTTATTATTGGATAATGTCTTAGTTTTAAATCAATTTAGAGACCATGTTTAAAGCGGTTATAGCGCACACATAACATTAACTATACATGGGCAAACGAGGTACGAATTAACAGAAAATAATTTTACATACATCGTAATTGAAGTTCAATAGAAACGTATAAACATGTAAGTTAACTTAGATTAACGATTACTTATGTATTAACGTAAATGAGGAACCCCCGCGGGTTTGAGAAGTATAAAATGCGAGCTGTGTGACGCGCGACCTACTTTCCACAAGCCGGCTTCACCACATGTCGCCTTAACGGATAGCTCTTAGTGCCACCAAAATAAAGAGTAAATTGCCATGAACAATGAATTTACTTTAAAAACGTCAGCTGCGTACAGAAAAATCGTTGAACACATGTACACAACACATGCAAATTCAGTATGTTCAAATATTCGCGATATGCGAAGAGATTATTGCGACGAGTGCTAGTGAAAGTAAAAATTATGCAACTTTCTACAACTGAATATTATTGTTCGGAGATAACAAAAAAAAACACGCAATTTTTTGCGTATTGTGGGCGCGGGTTACGGCGTAGCAGCGGGCGTTACGGCGTAGCAAGCGTGTGCGGGTGACAAGCTAACACAGATGTCGATTTTCAGTTGAAATTGTTTGGAAAATGTGTCGAAATCTTATGTTCAATGTTTGAAAATTCTGTATGTTGAAAACATATATTCAATTTAAAAAAGGAGTTTTTCCTAATTAATAATCAATAATTGACATAAGGTTCAAATGCATGTGATAATATTTATAACTATTTGTATATTTGTCTGCAATTGCAGCTTTTTACAAAGCTGTTTAATGGCGCTCATGCAAATATGCGATAAATGTTTAACTGCCGAATATGGAATCACTTCCGTAAGAAATCCAAAGTTAAATCTACCACATGTAGGTAATATTAAATTTTTCATAATATCACTTCCACACAATTTTCAAACACATAATAATCCGTTGCCTGAAACCAACCACCACAAAATCCTGTACCTTTTCAGGTGAGCGCTAAATGAGGTTCCAGATCGAAGAAACAGTTTCAGGATAACACAGGCAGCTACCGATCACTGTTCCAGAGTTCACAATCACTGTCACAGTCTAGGGTTAGTTCACTTTCGATTTCGCGGCGCGTGTGTGCACTGCGCGCGCGCTCGTGCTCTGTCCGACTGCTCGCACTGGTCGCGGCGGCTGCACTCCAAGCCGTTTTATACGCGTGAAAGTTCCGCGCCTGCGCAGAGCTGACTATCCCGGATCGGACCGATCTGCCGTCCATTTGGATTTTGAAATCCTTTGATGACGCCATTGATGTCATTGCGGGTGTGACTGATGATGACTGCGCCTTCGTTATGAAAGAATTCTATTTTGGTGAAGTCTAATTTGGACTGGGTGTTATTAGTTTGCTTCTGATTGAGGAGGATGAATATTTTGGTCATCAAATAATAATCACGGTTCGAAAAAAAACACAAATTTCAAACAGTTTATTTTAAATAAAGTCCATTCCGGTACAGTAAAACCTAGGCTTTATACACGAGCGTAGCCCAGGATGCAGATGTTAAAATATCAGTAAAACTTTATCACTCACTTGCATCATCTCTACAAACTCTAATTAAAAAAATTGTGTCTCGTAAATAACCGCAACGGATCAGTTCTTGGTTCCATCATTCATGAGGCGCGAATTTTGATATTATATTTAGAATCTGTCTAGTTTCAGTGTAATTTCAGCGTTCCTTAGTCTTTTAACTTTACCCTGTCCTTTCTTCACCTATAACTATCCTATTGTTACTAACTAACATTTACGCCGTTTTGAATATTCTACATGTTATAATATATTATCGACTGGTCTTTTTTTTTTTTTGGGGGGAATACATCAAATGACTTCTTCCGCTCTGGGTGGAACGGGAGGGCGTTTCAGACTTTTACTGACTAAAACCCCCCCGTGTTCCTTCAGTTGCCTGTGCCAGGGCCACGGTTTTCTCTTTAGAATTACCCGCGACCCTGAGGCGTCGGCCCTATCGGACCCCGTCACTTTGTGCTGACATCTCTTTGCGGCGCGCGTAGAACACGACGCGCCGTCGACCCGGGCCTGGTCCTTACCGGACGGCGAGCTACCCATTGGTCGCCGTCCGCAATCCCGCGCCTGCGGTGGCCGGGAATCTGCAGGCGACTCCCGACGCCCAGGGCGTCTCCTGCGGCGGCTAGTGGGGGCGTGAGGGCGCAAGGCTCTCCCTCACGCGCTCCGCCTCCTCCTTTGCGAGCATTACTGCTACGCAGAAGGAGTTGACGGCTTTCCATTCCCTCTCGCTCCGTACCATGGCCTGGACCAGGGCCGGACGCGAGAGATCGCCGTCGCCGATCGCCTCCGCGAGGAATTATCGACTGGTCTGAAGGGCAATACTCGTATTTTTAAGAACGTTTTGCATTCTAATCTCAGTCTCAATCTGTCAAAAATACTTCAAATTTTATACATTTTTGACAAGTTTTTGACAATTGTTTGTCACCGACGTGAGACTGCAACTAGATTATGAACGTTCTTAAAAATACGGAAGTTGCCCCTCAGTAAGTAAACAGGCTGCAAGACTAAGTTTGGGGTTAAATCCCATTCAAATGGTTCTGATGGAGTCGAGTCTCCTCATTGACTGTCCTCTACAAGCTTTTATACAAATCCAAACAATATATCTATCGTTGTCAAGCCAACTCAGAACATTCGAAGCAACCAAGCCAACTTTCGGCCTTCACTCACACTTTTATTTTATTTTTATCAATTTCTGTACGATCTCTCGAAACTATAAATATAAGCTTTTACAGAAATATTATTTTAAAACGCAACAAAAACCATTACCAGGTAAATATCGTTTTTGGAATCGAGCAAAAAGCGGATATACGCTTAAATAACAAAGCCCACTTCCCATACATTTCTAAACCTGATAATGAAAGTTTATGTATAGTTATATATAATAAGGTATAGTAGAAACACTACCTGTAAGTTTAGAAAATAATGTCATATGGTAATTTTTACAATTGAAACGCTACGAAGTCCAAAAAATATTAATGTTACTTTTATTTTTTATTTATTTTTATTTGATTAAAGGGCTTTCTCGCTTAGCGACCACATCGCCCAGTGCAGAAAATACAAAATTGTTTATTAATATCTACCTTATAACTAGCTTGTACAATTGTTTTGCCATATCGGACATTGGAAATGCAAGGATGGTATTACAAAAGCCAATATCATACCTTTTATATTGTCCTAAAACATCAATTCTAGTATTTTCATTCCGGACACACTCCATCAGAATATGAAACACATCATCAACCACGCCACAATCATAACAATTTGGAGACAGAGCTTTCTTCATTAAATAATAAAACTTATTTGAAGGAATATGTCCGGAACGAAGTCTTAAGGCTATAGTTACTAGGTTTTTGTTGAGGTCACAATCAATCCACGGAACCCGAGAAATCTGTGGCTGGATAGTTCGATACCATATCCCTTTTTCTTTTGATCTTTCATCAAAATATTCCTGCCAAAGATCTAAACACTTTCTTTTAACCTTTCCAAAATAATCCGAATACAGTGGAGTAATATTCATGGGAACTCCATCAACACAAGCTTGTTTGGCAAGTTTATCAACCTTATCATTATCTTCTACTTGACAGTCCGACGGAATCCATTGAAGACATACCGTTTTTGAATCAGACTGAAGCTTTAAGAGCAATTCATATATCACGTAGGCTGTCGGAATACCTCGCATTTGAGAAGTGTGCCGAGCCAAGTGTTGCAGCGAGCTTTTGGAGTCTGTTAGAATCACAAATTTATCGCCATTAATTGATAGAATATAGGACAAAGCTTCCGATATCGCAATCAATTCAATGTGCATTATAGAAATATCTGAATCAATCCTAATCCTCACGTCATTCAAGAGAATGGGATCCCAAAAGGCAGCGCCTCCCAAATGTTTATCTTTGGAACCATCAGTAAAAATCGTATGATAACCTGAATATTGTTCCTGGATATAAAAAGTACATAACTGCTTTATTTGTGAAGTACTGTATAGGCGTTTAGCTTTAGAAATACTAGGAATTTTATCGAAGACTATATGAGACATATTTATACTACTTATCCACTTATCAAGTGAGAACATTCCAAGTTGTACGCTTGAGTGTATTGGAACAGAGTTATAATGTGAAAAGATGTCAATAAGTAACGGCAGCTTCTTGTTCTGCCAATAGTTGGAACCTGTAACTTGTGAAAGATTTTCTAATGATTCTACAGTTTTATTGTTACGAAAAGATTTTAATTTTAACATAAATTTGTTGGCTAAATACCTCCGACGAATATGGAGTGGCGGAAGGCATAGCTCGCTTTCCATGACATGTATCGGGGTGCTCCTTATAAATCCGCCGACAACACGTAATGCCTGGTTTTGGACCCTATCTAGTTTAATTAGTTTAGAATTACAACTACTGTCAAACAAAAAACTGGCATAATCAATTCTATTTCGAATTATAGAAATATATAAACGTCTTAGGTGTTTTTGACGAATTCCCCATCCCGGACCGGATAGAACTTTAAGTAAATTAAAAAATTTCATTATCTTCTGTGACGTTTCATTGATATGTTTACCCCATCTTAATGAGCTATCCAGCCACAGACCCAAATATTTAACATTGCGAACGACTTCTATTGAAACGAATGTTACTTTTTAGGTTAGGATTTGCCGTTATAAAGAAATAAATGTTTTTGAACTAATTATTTAACACTCGAAGTTTAGTCTAAAATAGTACTTACTTAATAATACATATCTATGTTCTAAAACGTCGTCTTTTTTACTTTGTGAATTCCTTAAAACCAGCTGCCCTTATGTCACTACTTCGACTCTCGATGATTGTCACTATAAATTGAGTGTCCAGCATTAAATGTCAAAAGTCAAAAAATCCGTTTCAATCGTCCTAACACAATTACATATTGCATGAATCATTAATTTAATTATTCATTCATTTTTAATTAATCTGTAATATATATTGGCTAAAACAGAAACACTTACTGAGTAAATAAAACGTAAAATAATGTATGAAACTCAGAAACCGAGTTGAATAAAGTCAAGTAGCAGGATGTAAAATGAAACGTTGTAAAAAAGGGTAGTTGAGATGCGTTCAAAACAGGCTAATATGTTTATTTACCCTTGACGTAGAATAAGCATAAAGAAAAATTAAAATTAAAAAAATCATGCGTTTCTTTTAACACTGTGATAAGCGTTATTAATACACAATTTAATTACCTGTATTTTAAGATTCATTTCATTTCTATGTATAGAAATGAAATGAATAGTCAGGTGAAAAATGGGCATCCTTCTTTAATCGATATCAAAACGCCGAACAAAAGACTTCAACGCAAGATAATTCAAAATTATGTGCCACATTGTTTCTGAAACTACTATAATATCGCTGAAACGTATATAATAATAGAATCAACAAACCATAAACATAAATTATTTTCTATTGTTCGTAGAAATGGCTATTATAATAATGTAGCTGACTGTAGTAGATATAGTACCCATGGTTATTGATAAGAATAATACGTTAAAACAACTTTTTTAATAATATCTTAGATGTACTTATTCTGTAGTACATAATACCAGAACTGCATCTTTTGAACGGATTTTAAAATTCTATGCCCAACATTATGCAAATAATGAAAATAAAAGACCTGAAAGTTATGTGGCCGACCGTGCTCTTGGCAATACTGCCGATGGAATTTCATTGTTATTTTCATCGTTCCAAATACATTTAATAACACTATTTATTAACTGGCATCAGCGTGACATTTAATTTCAATTTATTAAATAAATTATATAAAATAATGAACCTCGCGCAAAGTTCGTGTGTATATTGTAGATTTTTGGGTAATCATGTTTTTTTTTTTTAAACGTTGCTCCACACGTACTACACAGGAATTACTCCTGTATCGTGGGTGCGTTCACAAACATGAAAACTCACATACACAAGACACCCAGACCCGGAACAACAATTTGTAGGTCATACAAATATTTGTTCCGTTCGGGAATCGAGCCCGCGACACGCAGCGCAGCAGCCGATCGCTCAACCACTGCGCCAACCGTGCCGCAATACTTACGAAGTGTTCACCACGCCCGCATTTCCAAAAGAAAACCGCAAAGTAGGAAGGTACGTAGGTACACCCAAGTTACGCCAATTTAATACTTTTACAGGTTTACAGTCACCCAAAGAGCAATGGAGAGAATCAGTAATGAAGAGATCCGCAGAAGAACTGACAAAACTTAAGTGGCTGTGGGCAGGGCACATTGCTCGCAGCACATCTGGCCGATGGAACCGAAAAGTTCTGGAGTGCGACCGCGTGTCGGAAGACGTATCGTGGAAGGCTTCCCACAAGGTGGACCGATGACCTTGTGGAAGCCACAGGAATTCGCTGCATGCGGGGAGCATAGAACCGGTCGAAGTGGCAGTGCTTGGAGGAGACCTATGTCCAGCAGTTGATGTATTTCAGCTGAAATGCTGATGATAACTACTTCTATTAACATAACAAAATAAAGCCTGTATTCTCCGAAGGGTTTGGCAGACGTGTACCAATAGTACACCCGAATTTCATCTATTATTCGCCTTCGTTTTTCTGCTGTAAAACTAACCTAAGTAAACCAAGAATGCCTTTGGGTACGCTCGTTCGATTCCTGCTGAAATAAAAACTCGTATTAAACTATCATTACATTTCCTCGCTCGTCGATAGAAATCACTGCATTGTTTATTGTAATTAGGTACATTTAAATGAATGTATGTACATAGGTGTGACATATCTACCGTAGGTACTCGTATACTGCCGCATCGGAGCTATTCTAATTGTCTTGCGGAAAAAATATAAGTAATTGTTCAATCATAAGCCGGCCGGCAATAGCATAATCATAATCAGCCTATAACGTTCCCACTGCTGGGACACAGGCCTCCTCTCTGTGAGAGGTAGTGAGCCGTAATCCACCACGCGGGCTCAGTGCGGGTTGGTAGATGTCACATGTCTTCGAATTTTTGGTTCTAGGACATGCCGGTTTCCTCACGATGTTTTCCTTCACCGTTTTGAGAGCAGTGGTGATGAAATTATTTACACAAAGTAAAGCGCCTGCTTGGGTTCGAACTCACGACCTACAACTCGTAAGTCGGGACCGTTACCACTGGGCCAACACTGCTCCAATAGCAATAGCTTGGTATTATCGTGGTTGTACTTAGAACGTATACATGTAATGGGCACCTAGAGTCAAACGTCATAATTTAAGCACGCTCTCTCAAACGCACCGGGTATGAGCCCGCGTCGCGCGCGCCAACACACAAATATGAAATTTACGGAAAGAGTGAAATCGAATAAATTGCCCATTGTCTTCGTATGGTGCACGAATTCGGCTCGTATTACTTTCTGTTTTTATCTCGACATGTGCGCGCCGCAGGTGAATGATCTCGACTAATTGTTAACTTGCGTCCCTGTCATTACAGCTGGCTGTGTTATTACACGTATTTGCTATTCCGCTCTTATTCCTCACCCTCGTGTTAATTGTTTTTTTTTGTTCTTCAATTAGAAAGATTTAATGGAGACGTAACCAGCATAAAAATGCAATGATTGGAAATTCACTTAGCTCAACACAATTGGTAAAGAAAGTTGCGGATTTTAAATGCTAACTCTGCAAAAAGGGTGCCGGATTAGTAGAAAATTCGGATTAGTGGAATATAGTGTGGAGCACGCTCAACGTAGTATTCCTTCTCAAGTTAACACATGTTTTAGCCTTTTTTTAACCGCTTTAAAATTTCCATCTTCTCTCACCCAAGGTCACTCAAAGTCTTATGTGTTCTCTTATTACTTGTACCAGTAGACACAGATTAAATAAAAAGCTACACAGAAATAAGAAGCGCTGTCAACAGTGAAGAGAGGCCGGTTTCGTAAACATTTTATGTTATAGTTTATTTTATTTTATATTTTATTGTGTTTGGATGGATTACAGCTCTGTGTGTGCAATTAGAATGAGGTGTAGTTTAGTTGTAGTTAGGTGTTAATTTGTGCGTGTGCGCGTGTATGCACAGAGCGAGGTTTAGTTTTGCGAATGCTTTATTGTATTGTTTGCAGCGCTGCTTTGGATTTTTATTTGTTCTGAGCTAGTAAAATCCATAATGACAGTTTCATTCAGTTTCATAATGAAACTGAATTATCATCGAAAATCTATCGAATTCAGAAAAAGTTTTCTTTCTCGTTATTGCCCACCCACAAGGAAACTGACCTAGCAATACAAAAAATGCGAACTAATAATGTACCGAGATTGCACTGTAATGTAGTGGAAAAATAATTAAGTATGTGTACTTAGGTATATATATAACAATCACGATAACAATCATAGCACTTAATAATAGAATCACAGTTTTTCTATAACCTAACTTACTAAATGTATTAAATCACCTACTCACATATTCTTTCAATTACGGAACTAAAAAAAAACACGTGTATAGTATCTATTCCAAGTAACAAATGGGTACAGAATAAATTAATTAAATGAACCGACGCCAGCATGGTTTGACCAGACTCGATAAATGGAATGAACCCCAAGATTTGCACCAGCCCCTGCAGCCTCATGTTTCATGGTGCTACAGAGCCCATTGCATATCAAGAAGTAGACCGGGGGGCGCTGTTATGGTAGGGAAGACGTGCCCTTAGGATAGGGAAGGATTGCGAGCCGTACCGGATATGCATCCTAGAGTACCTATTGGACTAGCGGAGAGACGGGTAATATTTATGTCGGTCGCAGCCGGGCTAATCAGGTCGAGCTTCACCGGTGAATCTTTTGGCGGGTTCCACTACTTTCTCGGCTTTTTTCTATTTCATTGTTTTGCTTCGATAAATGTTGCTGTTTTCAATGTCTTCGTCTGTGGTCTCGCTACTAACCGTTTCCGGTTTTTGTAAATCTCATTAGCAGCATTCTGGATCTTTTGTCGTGTCCATCAAAAAAACGATTTCCTTTTCAAAGTATTTCATGTCCATACTAGCTTTCGTTCGAATGTCAAATGTTGTCGCTGGATAGCGACAGAGTGCTTGCATAACGCCAGTCTCAGTTTCCTACGAATTTGCAGTGGTTCGGCTAAAGATAAACGACAACAGCGCACGCGCTTGGCGTACGCACTCTTGCGCCTTGCAAGACGTCCATTTTTTCAATGTATATACGGTTTATGTTAAATCATAAGTATCACACTAGTTTCATTTACAATTCGTTTTATTATCAAAATATACAGTTTATACGCATAATAATTAGAGTTTTCATGGTTAGAAAAACACCAACGACATTTGGCGCCCAAGGGTACGACTACCTGAGTCGTCCACTGGAGACTTGAATATCTAAAAATAAAAGCGCGCACACACAAAAAAAAACGTTTGATTTGGTCACTAAATGTTTCTAGCAGTTTTGAACTTAAAAACGATTTTGGAACACTATAGCACTGGAAATTGTTGAATGCAGCTTCAAGTTAATAAACTAAAACTTAGCCTGAAACAGCATCGAAGGCACAACCAGCAATATAAGGAACGATCACAAAAGATAGGCTTGTTCGGGGTCTCCATTCTCCTCGGCCGCAGTCTGGAGATCAGGAACGCACGTATGTCACTTTCCCACTGATTTAAATTATTTTAATTTACGTCACAGAGGCACTGACACACAACAAACAAATGAAACGCCGTAAAACTCGCAACACTTGACCACATGTTGACCAAGACACCACAAGCGACGCAACCGTCTCTCCTGACGTCTCCTACTAGTTAACTAAAGGTGAAAAAAAAAATTGTTCTACTCCTAAAATAAAAACAATTAAAATTTAACATTTTTGGTCTTTTTAAATCTCAAAGAGCTGTATCATATTAATAACAAAGGTTCAACCCTCGCGCACTAGCGCCTCCGAATTTCTAGAGGATTTTAATGAATATTTTATTCAGTTTAAATCCAAGTAATATGTTTTAGGTAAGTACCTATGAGACAGTTGTGTTTTATAATTATTTATAAGATTTACTCTATAGTAAATCAAAATACTTCATCGTAATACGGCTAATAGAAAATAATTGACAATATGTCAATTTTTATGAGTAAATACCAAAGTAACTGTAAAAAAATGCATACAAACTTATTAACACCAACGATCTAGTACTTGGCTGAAATAAAAATAATACATTGATTTTTTAATAAAATAGTCACGAAAAACCTTTTTCATTTGAGTTTTAATAACGACGAAGAGTTACCTAGGCTAATAATTTAGTAACACTTTTAACATCAGCGGAATCGCATCTAGATTTAATATTTAAAAAAAACGGGTGAAAACGCAACTGGGGACTAATGTTAATAATGGAAAGTATAATAGAACGTGCTAATAAAAATACGTGAGATACCTAAGGGGATCAGCGAGCTAGCCAAGTTTCGCAACATGCTCAATGAGCTCAGCGACAGCGGTCTGCTTCTGCAGCTGCAGATCTGAAGTGCTACACATGACCAGGTCGTATTTCTGCATTGTCGTTGTCGCACAGATCCGCTTTGCATAACAATGCCGTGTCACAACTTTCTTGTAAACGGAACACGATCTGAATTCGGGTTGAATTAGTCACTCTTCTATGCCAAGTGTTAGTGCCGATTTACATAAGAGGCTTACCTACAAAACATTATCAGTATTATTGCAAATGTATCAATACCTCGTCTGTATAGCACGCTGATAAAAGTGAAAGTTTGTTTTAATTTTGTAAATATTATTTCAGGTTATGCACACATGCAATAAGAAACATTTTAAGTACTTAATAAAGGAGTGCTTTCAGAAAAAGATGTAGAATTTGCTTGCATACAAAATAATTTTAATGCTCAGTCATACCGACTAATGTCCAAAAGAGCAAGAATTTTAGAGAGAAAGTTATGTAAGATTTTGTCTTATTTTAAAAGTTAGTTAAGTTTCTAATGAACACTCGCGGAAATACATAATGCAACGGAAACTTTTCGTGAGAAATGGAAGAACTTGGGAACCTTGTGACGAAAAGTAAATAACCATATCAGTACGTGAAATACAATTACCAGGCATAATATTTACGTATAGTCTTTCCTATACATTACTGCCTATATTATTAGTAAATAAGCTAAATTGATCTTACTTTTCTATTTACACCCGTTAAATAAAAACTCTTTCGCAGGACTTCAATTTAAAAAATCTACCTTCTCTAAACCGAAATACGTAATGTGATATAATTATCTTCTTAATACCGCCAAACAAAGTTTCTTTCATAAATAGAAAGTAGTAGACAGAAATAGTTTGAATGCCATTTGTATTCCCTACATTCAAAAACACTATAAATCAAACATTAATTCTAGACATATTATTACTTAGCATCGTAACGTTACATTATACGCCATTGACCTTTGTTAAAAAAATATGAAGTTGCGTAACTCATGCGTCAAGCGTTCATTAGAATGGGGCATGCGCAGGCGCTGCTGGTTCCGATTGTTCAATGGCCGGCGATGCGGACGCGCATAGAATGGGGGCGGGCTTACACCATTTCATAACATAACGCGGCTGTAGGACTTGCAACGAAAGTGAGTCCCGCGGATGCTGGAAATTCCGAATTTATTGCAACAACCACACAAAATAAAAACCCAGTTACTAAACTTTTGCATTATGGCCGTTACGTAAGTATTTCATGAAATGCTGAGATACCGTCACGACGTTAGGTCTCGTATATTTTTCTTGCGGTCAATAGTTTCTTCTCATGGTCGTATCCGTAGATAAAACCAAATATACATACATATTTAAATCTCAAGTGTTACTAATTTTATAACAAAGATGAAGCAAGGCAGAACCCTTCTGGCTACCTACAAAAATATACTGACTGCCTGCTACAGCATGATTGTTTTATTTCGTAATTGTGTCTTTACCAGTTTTATTGAATTCCATGATATTGCAATTTCGCATAAAAAATTAAATGGCACTTTCGCCCGTCTGTCTACGATTGTGTATACCTAAGGAGCCACAAATGTTCTCTTGTCATTGTGTGCAGATTAGTTGACACATTGAATAGCAAAATCGTAGATAGGGTTGATTAAATAACTTTACAATTATACTTTTCAGGGTTCCACATGCCACATTAATTTTTAAAAGTTATTTGGGACAATTGTCAGACTATCATATAAAACTAGCGACCTGCCCCTGTTTCGTACGTGTTTACGATTTGGCAAAACATCAATATTTTTTGTATTAAATGTAATTTTAATATTAATGTATAATGTTTATGCCTTCCGTAGTCAATTCTCAATACAATGGTGCAAACCGTATTAAAATAAGTGGCACAGTTTAAATGAACAACGCCATGGGGTCTCAACTCGAACAAATTATAATTTGTCTTGAAAAAAAATCATAGATTGCAGCATAAGTAACCATTATGAAATTAACAATCATTAATAAGCGATATACGGCAGAATTTTTACTGAATTATGATTGGTAAAAGTCTAAACTTCCCTGTTCAGTGCTGATTTATCTATTTCCACTAATAATGCACGTATATTAAAAAAAAAAAAAAAAAAAAAGAAGCCTTATCTTCAATTCGAACCCTTTTAATGATAAAAGAAGCCATCTGTTAATCATTTTGTTTAGAGCTTTTTGCAATAGATGGCGTTTTACTCAATTGGACCTGCCTTGTTAAAGTTTCCAATATTGTTACATATTTATATCAAACAACTTTTTTATTATTATTTTTACATAGAAATATAGATGATATCTTATATCATGTTTTTCTGAACCAGGTGTTATGAAACTTTATATAAAAGGATTGCATGAAACGTTTTAAAAGTAGGTCGACTCCTAGATGGCGTTGTAAAACTGCAGTCTCTGGCAATTAGTGAGTCGCATAGGCTGCCATCTGTTGAAAAATTGGACGAATAAAAATTGCCAGCTCAATTGCCAGACTTAGGGAGGTGTCATTTCTTTGTATGGGATTGGGTATCTGTACGTAGTATTATATTATCTGTGATAACGCGCTCACATATACAGACACGAAAATCTACTATAATATTTATAATATGTATTCTACCCTCCTCCTTGCGTCGTATTACGCAATGACCGGGAGGTCGGGGGATTCAGTATAACCTTCTCTTGGATGATCTTTCTGCATCTGTTTTTGTCTCTGGCTCTGTGAAGGGCACTGTGGACTGTGAGGTCAAGGGCGGTGCGGATCTGGTCAGACTATCGTGTCGGGTTGCGTCCACTAGGTCTTTTCCCATCCACCTTGCCGGTCACGATTAGCTTTTCTAGGTTGCCATCGTCTTTTCTAGCAAAGTGTCTGAAGTATTCCAAGATGCTGTGCAGGAACTCGGATGATAGCCGTGAGGAGATTTTGAGCTCTCGCAGTATGGAGACGTTTGTCCGACATACTTACTGTCCAGGGGATACGCAGCATCTTTCTCCAGCACCACATCTTACACGCGTCAATGACATGTGTAGATACATATAAATATAGATAGATGTATGTTTATTTGGGCTTAGTTAATGCTAGAGCAATGGATTGTCTGTTGTCAAACAAGTTTGGCTGAAAACTTGTCACAGTAGCTGCAGACACTATCTAGATATTTACTCAAATATACTTTTAGTCCTGACCTGCACCCTAATTACACATATAAACACACTATTAACCCCAATCTGAATCATTTTGATGGATCAAAACTCTAATCCATTTCTTCATAAGCTCAAGAACGTAAATAACGCAATGAATGTTGTTGAACTGTCAAAATTAAAGCAATTACGACTAGAGTGTTACGTAATCACCCCGATCGCTGTACTTATGTCAATATCATAAAACTCTATAAATAATGTGGAAGCCAGATAAGTACCTACCTACTTCTGCCTTTAACTAGCTTAAGTTCTTCTCGAACTAAAACACTATCATCGTCAAGGGTACCTCATCTACTTACGCATACCTAAACCTATAGGATTATTTATGAAGGCGGATCTAAGTTGTCTAGATCAAAGTACTTTCCCTTTCGTTGTTGTTGGTTATTCTAGGTGAGAATTAAAAGTCATAGACAAAGCAGCTTTAGCTATAAAACCACCATTATTAAATCAATCAAGCTCGATATTATTATAGATATTTATAATTTACAACAAGAGAAAATACGATTTAATTTTATCAACAGCAACTGACCTGAAAGTAAATAGATCACTGTTGAGAAAACGAAGAAAACTTGGCAACCCTAAGTAATCCTTACTATTGTCATTGTGAATATCTTCGTAGCACACGATGGGAACTCGCACGGAGCCAACTGGAACCGAGTAAGTACACCATTGTGTTATAAGTATAACTAATATGCCTAATTTATAAGTAGCTAGTGCGAGCGACTTATTGTTTGATACACCTGCTCTCTTATTATGGACGTAAGAAAGTTTATACATTAAATTACTCTTTATCCGTAGAAAGCTTGGAAAACCGCGTAGAAAACAGTTTACGTAAATTACATTATGTAATAGATAAAATCAGATATCCTGTGCCTATAATACATGTTTTTAGATATAAACTCTAAGTCTCTGTATATGTAAAGCTACTTAGCAATTAAATTGGCAAATTCGTAGGTTAAATGTTCTTCTATATAATATTATAGAGGGGTCAAATGTGTTTGTTTGTAAGTTTGTATGTAAGGAGTAATCTCTGGGACTACCGGGCGGATTTGAAAAACTCTTTTTTCATTTGAAAGCCTAATTCTTGAGGAATGTATATGTAGGCTATGTTAGATCACGCTATGATCCTAAAGAGCAGAGCAAAAATATAAAAACGTCTGAAAGAACGCTTAGCGAAAACGAAGTGATAGCGCGGGCAGGATGCGATGCGACGCGACGGGGTGGGCCGGGGGAACAAGAATATCACGCGGACGAAGTCGCGGGCAGAAGCTAGTTAGTTATAGGTCAATAATAAAAACATACAACATCTATTTAGAAACCTTATGAAATGAGAAAGTTTTACATTATTCTTCAAAGAATCCTCCGTAAATTGAGGTGTTCCAAAATTTTGAAATGCCCATAACAATATCATATTTTGGCAAGGGCGTTGACTCATTGTTGTTATTATATACGCTCAAAATGCGGACACGGTGTTGCACAACATGTCGCGAACGTAGCATAATGCAGGCTATAAGGCATCCTGTACATGTAACCGCATGATTCATGCGGACAGTGAAAGTGGCACATATTTCGCCCACCGCAGCCCTATCTGCGAACCGTGCAGCTTGACGTGTCCGCAGTGCGGGAAGTGAGAATTCTAATCAATTTTTGTACCTACTTAAATTAGTTCTTAACATTTTTCCTGCTATAGCCTCATATTATTCCTTCTGAATCCGGAATATTTGGAAGGTTTCAGGCATTATCACCTGAATCTACTTATATCGTGTTTACGACTGCACAACTTAGCGGTTAAAGAGAAGGTAGGAAGATGGATGTTAACGTGTGTATCACAAAACTTAATTATTATTAATGCATATACATAAACGTGTAGGTAGTATTACTAGCTAAAAACTTATTTTATTTGGATAACTTTAATTTTCTTCTTATTAGGTAAATGTTTTCGCACTACCTACTGTGCAAATGTTATTGTGTGAAAGCTTGGAGCACGTTGGACTGAGGTTAGGTAGCCACCTACATAATGTATAAATAAAATATTGATTCAGCTATGTAGGCACAGAGTCGGATAATTGAAAAAATATTTCGTACTTGTTTTTCTTTTGTGTAAATACCACTGTGGTTACCTAGCGGCTTCGCTGCTAATGTAAAAGTTACAAAGTAGGTCACTTAGCACGTTTTTATTTAGTCTAAAATTACTAGTGCATTCATAATCATTTCCTGGGGTATTGTTTGTTTTGTGTGCATTGTAGGAATCAGGATGACGTAAAGGTTGAAACGTGTTGTTTCTTTTCTTCACGTAATGCCGCTTTTAAAAAGCGGCTGTAAATGAAGCTGTTTACCGAAGCTGTTATAAATTGTCTTTTGTGTTTTAAAACCGTGAGATTACGAGAGGCTCGGCGCGTTGCGATGAATGAGCCACAATGCCTCGGAGGCGCTCGGTCCGCCCCCGCCTCCCGCCTGCGCCCGCGCCGTACACTTTCACTGGCTGGAATAGGCTCTACGGCGATTGTTTATATCTTGTTAATACGCCTTTTATGTTGCATCTAGATGTATCCGGCTGATGTGACGGCCGTTGACTCCGTTTCTAATTGTAGTTAACTAGAAGATTATATATTCTCTTTCCACTTTTTATTCAGCAGGTGAAGTTTAAACCGATATCTCTCTGCAGTCTGCGGTCGGATACTTACGAGTGTGTAACTACACTTAACTCGTCAAGTTTTTTTTACACTGACTCTTCACTTATTTATTTATTTTATTATTTATGTACACACAGTAAACAACAGGGATACGACATCATTATAATTTGAATACAAAGGTACTGCTTATTTCTTAAAGTAAAAATTTCTTCCAGGAGACCTGCGAAAGGAGGTGAAGTGAAAACGAAATGTAGACAATAGTGTGTGAAAACAAGAAGAGAAAAATATGAATAATGTGAAGTCTAAAACTTAAATAACGTAAATACATAATGTATGCATATATATAAATAAACATATACCTCAATAACCATATTACAATAACAACCATATATATTTCTTCATCTTGTGAATATAAATTATTTACCTTGTTAAATTCATACTTCACTAGATACAACATGACTAACTGTAAAGTGAAGTCCTGAAAACGATTCACGAAATATTATTGCCAGTCTATCTAATTGACTCCATAATGATTGGTTGAACGCTTGAGCTATTAGCGATTTATTAAGCTATTTCAGCTTTTGCATTCTGACTGCAGCAGTAGAGACCTATTGTTAGTACCTAATGACTTCACTGTGCAGCTCTCACTTAACTTTACCTTATAAGAAACATTCTGTTTTAGCCAGAGAAGCAATTTAAGTTCCTCCCTCCTCTTGTTCCTTCCGTGTCCTTCTAGCCTCTTATTGTGACCGCTATACCACCCTTTTGAGTGTAATACCAAATACATAATCATTTAAAATTGTTTAATGTTAAATGATAATTTATAGCAGTGGTGACCCAGTGGTAACGGCCGCGACTTAAGAGTTGTAGGTCGTAGGTTCGACTACAACTCGGTTTCGTGAAGGAAACATAATTAGAAAACCGGCATGTCTTAGAACCAAAAATTCTAAGACATGTGTCATCTACCAACCCGCACTGTCCCCGCGTGGTGGATTACGGCCCACTCCCTCTCACAGAGAGGAGGCCTGTGTTCCAGCAGTGGGAATATAATAGGCTGATTATAATATAATGATTTATTAATTTTTATTAAATGAGGGCATTCCCATCACAGCCACGCTTTGCCGACTGGATTCTGTAGCTCATCTTCGAATACGAAATCTATTACTACGGATTGATACTGACTGACTGGTTAAATATTTGTTCCCCTCGAATGGCACGACAAGCCGTTAGTCGCTGTCATTTGTCGTGACGAATGCACGGGTAGTCAGAACCCAAAAGTCTGACAACCAGTTACTGGGCTGTGGAAGTCAGATAGGCAGTCGCTCCATGTAAAATACTGGTATCAGTTATAAAATACTCCATGTAGAATACTGGCATCAATAATAAAATACTCTATGTAGAATACTGGTATCTATATAAAATACTCCATGTGGAATACTGGTATCAATTATAAAATACTCCATGTAGAATACTGGTCTCTATATAAAATACTCCTTGTAGAATACTGGTATCTATATAAAATACGCCATGTGGAATACTGGTATCTATATAAAATACTCCATGTAGACTACTGGTATCTATATAAAATACTTCTTGTAGAATACTGGTATCTATATGAAATACGCCATGTGGAATACTGGTATCTATATAAAATACGCCATGTGGAATACTGGTATCTATATAAAATACTCCTTGTAGAATACTGGTATCTATATGAAATACGCCATTTGGAATACTGGTATCTATATAAAATACGCCATGTGGAATACTGGTATCTATATTAAATACTCCACGTAGAATACCGGTATCAATTATAAAATACTCCATGTAGAATACTGGCATCTATATAAAATACTCCTTGTAGAATACTGGTATCAATTATAAAATACTCCATGTAGAATACGGGTATAAATTATAAAATACTCCATGTAGAATACCGGTATCAATTATAAAATACTCCATGTAGAATACTGGTATCTATATAAAATACTCCTTGTAGAATACTGGTATCTATATAAAATACTCCTTGTAGAATACTGGTATCAATTATAAAATACTCCATGTAGAATACGGGTATAAATTATAAAATACTCCATGTAGAATACCGGTATCAATTATAAAATACTCCATGTAGAATACCGGTATCAATTATAAAATACTCCATGTAGAATACTGGTATCTATATAAAATACTCCTTGTAGAATACTGGTATCAATTATAAAATACTCCATGTAGAATACGGGTATCAATTATAAAATACTCCATGTAGAATACCGGTATCAATTATAAAATACTCCATGTAGAATACTGGTATCTATATAAAATACTCCTTGTAGAATACTGGTATCAATTATAAAATACTCCATGTAGAATACGGGTATCAATTATAAAATACTCCATGTAGAATACCGGTATCAATTATGGGGTCGGCTTCCAGCCCAAATGCAGCTGCGTGCAGTGGGAATGGCTACGTATAGATTGATTGATTTTTGGAGCAGGAACCGGGATCAGGGATTTCGTGGTCACTGTGGGCGCGGGTTGCTTTGGCGCGAACTGTGCAGGTGGCAGCACAGCGGGATGTTTAGGAATTCACAGTTATTTAAACAGTATAAACGATTTTTTCAAAATATTAGGGCACGATTTATTTAATTTGATGAATAAATTGGTTTATCCTTGTTTCACGGCTTGGCTGTAACTGTAGGGTCGGATGGGGCTGGCATTGCCTCGACTGTCATAGAAGTTAACGAGTGACTTGACGCTGCCGGGTCCGGGGGTCGTGATGGGGTTCGCTACAGGTGCGGGGTTCACTGGAACTGGCTTGATTTGGGCGGGTGAGGCAGGCTGCGCAGGCTTTGGCGGTGCCGGTTGTGGTGCAATTGGCTTAGGAGCAGGAACCGGGGTCAGGGGTTTCGTGGTCACTGCAGGAGCGGGTTGCTTCGGCGCGGGCTGTGCAGGTGGCTGCACAGCGGGCTGTTTAGGTGGCACCACAGCGGGCTGTGCCCGTACCCCCCCAGTCTCCATGTTGATAAAGTCGATGTTGGCATGTTTGTTTATCGGTACGACCTTACGACCTGAAATATAAACGCCCAGGTTAATTTTATTAACACACTCAAGCACATGTTTGTGGGTAGTTTCTAGAAAATTTTAAGATGGTACGAAACTTTTTACTACAACTATGTTTCTATCTATATGCATTATATATAATAGAATGCCGTCAAGTAGTGGACATCGATAAGTTGGGTTTGATTGTCGTTACACCGGTTATAAACCGTGTTATTGTGAGATAAAACAAAACGAGAGTAACTTGTTATTCTTATTTGAAAGGAAATCTATATACCTATAAAAACAATGTCGGGTTAGTTACACCATTTATAACTCAAGAATTTGAAAACACGGTCCTGCCGAATCGATTTTTATGGTCTTTGATTTGGATTTTTCTCCGCCCTGAATAGCAGACTATTAAAACATGGTAAAACTTTTCGAAATATTTTAAGAAATTAATATTTTGAGGCGGTACGAAATTCGCCGGGACAGCTAGTTATATTCAAAGGTTAAGAGGATTTCCTGAAGATTTTACAAAAATTCAGCTTACTACTTTATTTTACAGCTACGTGTTATAAAATATAATATTGAATCTGTTACTTACATTCAACTGAACAAAAGACGAATAACAAAATCAAAGCGGCGGCTTTCATGTTGCTCACAATTTGACTAACCTCCGGAACTCTTTACTTCGTACTGTCGGCACCGGTACTGATATGCTGAACAGCGAGCTAGGCTCTGCTCTGATTGGTCTTTATCAATATTTGCCAGGGTCAAGTCGTGCGACGTGCAACCGTCAAACTGGACGACTGGTCGCGTCGCTGCGTCAGCGACCTCTGCCTGGCGTGACCTCATCGATAACGTGTTCTCGGTATAGCCGGAATGTTTACATACACAAATAACGGTTAATTTAATTAGGATAATTTAACAATATAGAAGCTGAGCATTTTATGAAAACGTTCACGTCAATACCCTAATAATATTTTCGCGTAAAGTTTCAAATTTGACCGGGTGGTCAAAGAAACCTTACGCGAAAAGAGCCTCCACGAGTGACGCCGCTGCTTTTGTACTTCCGGCACACGCAAGGCAGACAGGTCGACTACCAACCTTTACCAATTTAAGGTTGCTGAGGTTACGGCGTGAGGGAAGAAAAATGTTCCACTACAATTCTGAGAAAATACTTTGCAAACAAAGACTCTTCATCATAAACAATTTCTCACCAGAATGACTGACAATCAGACTGGGTAAGTAGATACCTAGTTACTAAACTTAAACATTGTTTTTATGTGTACATATGCAGTGGTACCTACTTATTTACGAGTACTAAGTACTGTTTAAATTTTAGAGTAATTTCCATAAAATTGATGATAAGTATAAACTGCGAAGCAATAAATAAGGAAAATAGTTACGAGTGATTATTCAGAAAATAATGTCATAAGAACAAAACATTATAAATAATTGTTGTTAACACTGCGTAGGCGATAAGAACGCAGTCGGTGATGCAAATACCTAAAAGAGTCGGGTTATTGTATTATTGCTTCAATTATTCTATTGTGCAATGAAACAAGAACAGTTTTAACTAGATTTTAGTTTAAAAATAGATCCTCCTCTTAAGTTGGTCCCTCACTGTTGAGGATCGTGGATCCTTATTGATTTCTTGGTGGCTTAATGTCGTGCAACGTTCAGCGACACTTCCAGGTACTCTGACACCTGGATCTATTTTTAGAACATCTGTTAAAAATGTATATTTATCCTGCAAAAAAAAAATGTTGAAAAAACAAGATCCAACCAAAAACATGGCTGCTTAGGAATCGTTAGGTGCTCTCTGAAATATGATCACAGGATCACTCTATTCATTAGGTAACTAGTACAAACATGAGTAGTAAGTTACTAGCATGAAACTTTTAATCCACAATTCTTACTGCATTCCTACAATTTAATGAGTAATTAAAGGAACCTTCCCATATCATACAAATTGAGCATCACCAAACTAATATCCTAACAAAGCATTCTAAACGGTCGCTATGTATGTAAGTATATATAGTATGTACAGTTCTAACAGCACCGTAAAAGTATTCAAACGTGGATCGGACGAGAGCCTATGCATTAAACATCGAGTAAGATACGATTTTCCCGCCGTGCGCGGGCGCAGCACGCTACTGTTGCATTGCGCACGCGCGCTCGCCCGCAACGATGCGCTTCTGATAATGTCTCTTTTCTGATGACTTTCTTTTATTCGTGGGATTTAAATACTACTTCAGTTGTAACATCCCGCCACACCAAAGTCTTCACGTGATTGCACTCATAAAGTACCCAAAGTTTCAATACACAATGTCCTGGGTCTTTGTCAGGTTTTCACACGTTGAGAATGTAGTTGAGGACAATAAGAAAGTTAACAGTGGCTTACTTCGTTTTGGTAGCGGTACAGAAGAAACATGGTTAGGTAGCCCCATAGGTACCCCTGGTTTCCGGAAGTCTGAATATATAGTCAAGTGAAAATTTGTCAACATGTATAAGATAAGAAGATATTTGTGTGAGCAGACCATGGAATCCTGCCAACCGGAAAATAATGCGTTAAGGTCTGGCGTGCGGTTGGTGGAGGTGACCGCATATCCTCTTTTAGGCAACGCTCGTAACTTGTTATTCAGTGTTGGTCACCATGATGAGTTTTCAAATGAAGTCATTTGTTCATTCATTATAATAGTCGTAGTAGGTCCTATACGAGTATTAAGGAACAATATTGCTAATTTAGAAATCGATTTCTCAAGGCTCTGGGCTTCAATCAAGAGGTACTTAAAATATCCCTTTAATTCTGAGGTTCTTATAGTGTTTAATTACACAAAAAGATAAAAAATAACAATATCACTGTACACATGTCTCGGGTATCCATATACATAAGCGCAACACGAGTAGCGTTCACAATTATACAGCTTGCGTGTTTTGAGGTGTCAATGTCGAAAACCTGCTGAGTTTAAATCTGTTTACCAAGACATAATCTACTTTGCATCTCATATTACACATTCAGGGTAATAATCACCGTCGTCGTCACAAAAACCATCGCGCTATGAATCTCAACAACACATCGTATCTAAAGTAGGTGCATGACATCACCAAAAGGTCGCGCAGTATCGCCTGCTCGCGCGGGCTCAGAGATCACTAGTGCGCCGTGATCGCGCTAGAAACAACGTATTAAACTCTATCCAAAATGAAAATTGCCCTAGTGTTATTACTTTGTGTAGCGGTTTGTCGGGCTGACGACCTAGCTCATGCCGCGGGGCAAATCTTCAACAACATTTTGCCGAATTTGATCGGAAACTCTGTGACCGGGCAGCAAGGGAACACAGCGACCAACACTCTCACGCAGATAGGAACAGTGGTCGGCGGAGTGGTCGACTATGCCCAGAAAAAGAGCTACGAGGACCTGCTGCGCCAGGTCCAGGACTCTACAACTGATGAAGACATTCTGCGAATCAGTGAGGAGATGTTCAACGCGGATATCAACAACGCTTTCGCGTACATCCAAGTCAATTTGCAAGGCAAAACCAGCCCCATATCGAAAGATGACCAGGCGCAAGCTAAGTAAGTTATTTCCTTTAGACCTAAAGTATCCAATTGATCGCCAACTTAGCCCTACCTGACCAACACAAAAAATTATAACGATTAAGTATCGCTGTTGTACTTAGTTTGTGTGCAACAATTAGCTACTGGGTGTGTAGTCTGTGTGCGTTTGTTTGATAGTCTATTATGTAGGTAGGTACCTATAGTTCAGAAAAGTTATCATAAAACTCTTTTACTAGTAACAGTGTTTTTAATTTCGAAATTATTTGCAACGTAAATAATTGCGTAGGTCTTTGTAATGTTTAAGCACTTAGCTATTCACACAAAAGTAACTTTATTCTAAACACGTTCCGTTCGTTTCCTATAACTATTTTAACAAAGTATTCGCTTCCTAATAAATTGATAACATTGTAGCCTGCTGACCGTGCCTGAGAACGTGTGGAGTGGTCCAACAATAAGGCCATTTGTTGCACTCTTCGACAATTACCACAAAAACGTGATAAGACCAGAGTTCGTCACGCCCAATGTGAGTACCTACTTACTTATATCGTTTCAATTGAGTAAGTCATTCCAACGTAGGTACATAAACAACTAGACACCTGCATCAAACAAGGTGAACTAATGTTAGATGATGTCATGTTGCAGGAGGAAACGGAACAGACCACTTTTATCAACACAATCCTTGCGACCGGCCCAATTAGAAGTCTTATGAACTATTTGGTCAGCAAAGGTAAGGAAACCTGTTTTTTTTTAAATTACATTAGATACCTACATCACTCCCGGGAAGCTGTTTTCATTGATGTTTCTACTGATCTATTTAAAAGGGCAATCTTGACCAATTATGTTACCTACTGCCTAGATAATTATTATATCAGGTTAACTACTTTTACAAATACCTACTTTTACAAATAGGGATGTTAGATATATTTTTTTTTTCATAAAAATATTTGTATCCTAATAGTGTAAAAATTGCATAAAAGTTAACAAAAATGCCAAGTAACAAACGTTTTAAAATAACTGTTAGACAAGGACAGCACTATCGTAGAAGTGACGTCACGACTATGTTACTTCATACTAGCGCCATACATTATCCGTACCGAGCGACACGGACGGGAGTAATTTGGTTGGAGGTCCAAAAACTTTTAAAGCGTGCTAGCTTTGTCATATTTCCATCGATTTTACAGATTATTTCGATTATATCATTTTTACTAAGTATGCCTGCTATGAAATCACATTATTTTTTATATTTTTTTATATTTGTCATCATCCCGATTACTTTTTAGACGATCATAGCACCTGGCTCGTACCTACCTTCAGAGCTTAGGCCACATTTTCACGTTACGTACGATCGCAGTCGGCATACTAATAGCTAAATCCTAATGTTATGTTTACCACTGAACTCTTTACAAACAATAAATTGTAATCGATAGTTTTTTAGTAATCAAACCATGCATACTTACACTCATACCAGTGCAGTTACAGTCAAGTCTATTAAATATTCGTCAGTTTACAAATTCTTTTCTTTAACAAGCCAGGACCATAATACCTTTTGAAGATAAGGCACTGAGCAGACTATTTCACAAGAAACTGTATTTATAATGACGATCACATTTTGTCTGCGACTGTACCTACGTTAAATGGATGTACGACCTATTTGTAGGAAGGTGTAATCCTAATCATAATTTTAATACCTCTTTTCTTTTAGGTCTGACTCAAATGAACGAGTACAACGAGCAAGTGAACCTGTTGAAGAAGATCTGGTTCACGAAGTACGCGCGCCATTGGACCGGCCTGTGCAAGTGCAGCTGTGCCTTCGAGAACATATTCATGGCTGAACTCAAATCCAACGATGTACTCGGTAAGTATTTGCTCACTTGTCCAGTTAAGGTTTTGAATGCAGAAAATCTTTGATTGCAGCTTTTCTTAACTCTTAAATGGACCACGTGGTTCCTAAATCCTAAGAACAAACTCTACGTCGAATAGTTTCTGATGTTTCCATATAGATCCATCCTAATTATTCTCAATAGTACCTACACTCGGCCAAGTTGTTCAACTTTGCCGACTGTAGGTAATTTATATACATCCTGTATAACAGAAGGTCTCGGTTCCGTTTTTAGATCGGCTAGTAGATAGGACCGAGGATTTGTCTAGGACAAATGACATTCGCTTTGGAGCGATTCTATTTCTACAATCGCTATCGCTCCACTATGATACACTTCTCTCCTTAAACATTATTACAAATAGTTTCCTTGGTCTTGTTTCGTGTTTATTATTGTATATACTCGTATATGTGTAGATAAATTTATATTTTATGTATTTAAGTATTTAATGAATATGTTAATGGTACACCATTGACTACCTGCAGTATTGTCTCTCTTTCTCCCTTTAATCCATCCAAAGGTTGTCTGTAAAAGATCGCTTTAAGCGATAAGCCCGCCACACCATGGGCGAATTAGACCCAATGTCTACATCTGTCTGTAATTTATAAGGTGTACTTACATAATAAAGAGTATTGATTTAGCCATGATACTACGCTATGACCTATGAGCACGTGGCATTTCGATAGCTTAAGTCACCCCATAATTTTTGTGGCTCAATTAGCGATGACGCTAGTAGAAACTAGTGTCATCGCTAATTGAGTGATAATTTGTACACGCCCTCAGGACCGGACCCGATCTGTGGGTAGGACCCTTGTTTTGCCTTTTTAACGAATATGAGATACAGGTAGTGCCTTATTCAGGAAAGCATAAAACTTATGATTAAACAGCGAACTACTCTACAAATAATTCTTTTGTGTTTCAAAATGATTGACAGCTTGAACAAAAGAAATATTTCAAAAGTATATAGTGTGAAAGATAATGATATTTGTTTTGTAAGTAGCTGTTTGTTTTGACGTGTTTTATGATGTTTTAAGAGCTGTGGGCCTAGTGTGAGTTTATTTTAACCGTCTCAATTTTACGCATCGACCGCGTTCGGCGCTCCGATTGGCCCTTGGCAATCGGATCGCAACGATCGAATTGTGAAGGGCCAATCGGAGCGCCGAACGCGCTCGATTCGTAAAGTCGAAATGGTTAAAATAAACTCACACTAGGGCCTCTGATTTTTCCAATAGTCAGATAGCTTCTATCTGAAGAATAAATCCGACAGTTTGACATATTTCCATACAAAAGTTGTCAAAACACAATATTTACTCCTCAGTTTTAAGTTATCCGACCATTGAATAATCAGCCATTAGTAACATATATTTCGGTATTCTATACTTATTAAAGTAGGCCTAACCTAAATATTATGAAGCTGCCCTTCGGCTTATTTTCGTCCTATGTTTATTTTAACACATGTACGGAATTCATTTGTTTCCGCCGCTTTCACAAGGATTGTTCGAGGCTGTCCTTGGAAGGAGTCCCGTCTATTTGCAATTACATAATCAATTAACACTTAAAACGTCACGTTGGTAGGCCACTACGCTCCAAATATTGTAGCTCTCACGTAACAATAAAATGTCAGCAAACAACTACATCGACTCTACACTACAACGACTCGGCAAACGTAGTGTGGGACGCCCTCCAGCCAGGTGGGATGACGATCTGCGAAAGACTGCAGGCAGATGTTGGATGCGTCAAGCTGAAGACAGGGCGCTATGGTGCTCATTAGGGAAGGCCTATGTCCAGCAGTGGACTAGAATAGGCTGATGATGTGATGTGAAACAACTACATAACTATGTACATAAATTCGTCACGAATTCTATATATCGAACAATGAAACCTTTTCCGTTTTTAATGTCGGTAAAAATTTGAGCATAGGCAGGATTAGCGCAGTAATTTTACTGATTTTGGTGGATCATGGACGTAGGAAGGAATAGATTTGATTTCGGGAATGATTATAAGATTTCTGATTTCTTCGGTCTCAGCAGTTATTTTGGATTTCCCTCTTGTAACTCCTGGCTGTAGGTAATATTAATTGCTGAAGATAGTCCTCTAAACTTATAGCTAATTGTTTGTTTCTGCAGGTCTTCACAGCTGGTTGTTCTTCGCTAAGCGTGAACAGGATCGCAAAGCCAATTACTTGGGCTATATGGATAAACTAGACCTGTCCGGGGTAAGTTAACATATTGCAATATTGTTAATATTAGATATAAATACTTATAATTGAAGACCCTATTTTCTCATTTTAATAACACTGAAATGGTAATCAGCCGTACAGCTGACCGGTGACCCGTAGTTACTTGTCTACCAAATACAGAACAGAATATCTAAAAACTTAGGTAGCATCCGGCTCCGTCAGTGCAAACGAATCGCTGCGGGTTATCGTAAGGTTAGGCCAGTAGAATGATTGTCTTTGGTAGGTACATGTTACATTATTAGCATAACAACAGGAACCAAAACAAACATCTGTTAATATTTATCAAGTCTTAACCAAAACCCTGCATTGTTCTTACAGAAAGGCATGATCCTGAAGCAGCACTCAATTCTGAGCGAGACAAAGGACGCTCCCGAGGTGACGATGTTCGTGGGCACGTCTCCCGAGCTGGAACTGGCACTGTACACCATGTGCTTCATGGCTCGCCCCGACAGGCCCTGCAGGCTGCGCTACAACAACGTCAACTTTTCCATACAGACCAAGACGCTGAAGTCTGAGAATGTGCTCCTTATTGATTCAGCTTATCCTGTTTACTAACATGCTACATACGTACTATACTAGCTGTAGTTGTTGCAAGTCGCGAGCGCGCTTCAAGCATTGCAATTTGAACCTTGTGTCAATTACAAAAAATTCACATGACGCACGCTCGCGATTTGCTAAGATTATACTCAATAATAGGGATGATGATAATTTTTTTTATTTTTTATCTCTCCAAAAAAATTTGTTTGCAAATAGAACAAACAACAATTCTAAAAGTGTAAAACGTAAAAAAATGCTAAATTAAAATAACTGTTTTACAAAGATAGCACCACAGTCATTGAAGTGATGTCACGACTATGTAACTTCATACTAGCGCCTTAAAATGTCCGTGCCACGCGACAAGGACGGGAATAATCCCCTTCAAAACTTTTAAAGCGTAAAGCTTTTTCATATTTCAATCGATTTTACAGATTTTTTCGATTTTCTCATTTTACTATGCCATCTTTGATTTTAAATTATTTGTTCGAACAATTTTAATATTAGTCATCATCCCTTTATATTATATGCAACAAATATTTAAAGTCAATAATAACCTTCAAATAGTGTAGCTATATGTAAACTAAAGCTCTCTTAATAAGGTCCAAATAAAGATAATTTATTCAAATACATGAGCTATGTATTTATAAAGTTTAGAAGAACGATAATGGTAGAGACAAGCGAGTTGTTATCAGGTCTCGATCCGCGGGTCTTGCCCTCTATGATAAGCATGTTATTAAATATGAATTTTCGCAATAACTTTAAAATAAGGCTAGATAATGACTGTAAAATAATAAACCAATTCAATGTAAACATCTTTTATTGCAACATTTTTCTAAAACACTGAGAACTACATAACACAAAATATTGATAATCGATAGTTTAGGTAAATAGTATAATATAATAAACTCAATTTATTGAATTTAACACTATAAAAACAGTGCATTTAGTGATTTTTTTATTGTCTAAAATGGTTCAAAAGTAAGGTAATTTAAAAAAAAACAAAACTAGTATTCGGTATTATCATTCGTAATACTCTACAGTTTATCCGATATGATGAGATTTAATATCATTATAATATAATGTTATAAAAGATTATCTACTCTAAGGGCTAGAAACAACGCTTCACCGAAATTCTTACCGTACAAAAAAGCTATCAAATATTGTTGTAAAAATTATTTATAATTAAAGCAACTTTGATAAATAGTAGATAATAACGTAGAGTACATTATAAAAGATTGCCAGTATAGAAAATATTAACATTACTATGAAGAGACTATTTTTATGAGAGAACAGATTAATTTTAATTATTACAGTCCGTTTTATCAATCAAAAAAATAATTAATTTTCAAAATGCTTAAAAAAATTAGATTCTTGTTGGAGATAACAAAAGTGTAACTTTGACCTCTTGCGATTATAATTAACGAGCACTAAAGATGCCCAGTATATTTGAATATAGGTACATAATTATAATTACTAACAATAAAAGCAGTACCAAATGTTTTAACAACACGCGTGACCACCATACAAACGGGTTTTGTCGACAAAAGAATAGCAAAATGACTATCTATCAAAATGTCTATCTGTAATTTAGTCTATTGTTTCGTCGACAAAAGTTGGCCATTCTACGCGTGCAGATTACTCCATTATAAATATAGATGAACCCGTAATGCCATATTACAGAAAACTAACAGTTAGCTTTAAATACTTCAATGTTGTATGCATAATCGTTTTGAGACTTTGACTTTGAGACTCTTCATTATATTTTCCTGCTTATATTTAATTTAAATTTACCCGCTATTTCATGTTTTTACAATATTCCAACTTACCGAATTGACAGTAAAGATATGTAAAAATTAAGAAAATAAATTAATAAACTTATTGTAAGACAAGTATTTAATATGTTAAATACTTCTGACTAGAATACCGTTGGATGATTTGCAGTATACCCACAGCGTAGATATATTATTCTTACACTGTATATTTAAACTAATTTGCTTAAATATCTACAATTTAAATTCCCTAAAAATATATACAAACAAACATAAAAATATCTAAAACCACTGATTCAATAAGTTCATCACTCGAAAGTATTCTCGCCTCACTATTCAGGTATCTCATAGCGGTACAGATTCTCTTCAATGCTTTGCACAAACATAATATGGCAAAAAATACTAAAAAATTATTTATGATTTAACAAAAAATATTCTTAATCCTAAGTGACAACATGAGTAAGACACTTAATTCAAACGAAATACGAGCCATACTCGTGCGGCATGACTCCGCGGCGCGGGTAGAACGTGTGCGTTTGCGAGTAGTTTGTCAGGTTCGAGATGTTCGACGTGTAGATGTCGGCGAAGCGGAACAAACGTCGAGAGAAGTAAGTCGGGTTGTGGTATGTACGGAACACGCTACCGAATTGTGGGTTAAACACTGCCTTTATTTCATTCCTGGAATTTACATAACATCTCCTACAATGGAAGCATGAAAACAAAACACACAAGCGTTAAGAATAGCGTCAATCAGTCTCGATTACACGATTACGATCATTTTGATTATTTGCTTAGAAGTATTGCGTAAAAAATAGTATGCTTAATCATAGACACTGGCAGATAGCGGGATAGTAAAAACACACATAAATAATCCATTTGTTGCCTTCTTACAACTAGCATCCTAGATTTGCAGCTTTAGTAAAAAAGACGATTAAACGAACATTTCAAATAACACTCACTACTCACCGGATTCCCAGAACGCATGAAAAAATCCTAAAGTTGATAGATTATTTTGTACGAACCTCAGGTAATCCCGTTCTGCCATCCATTCGGTGACGACCTCGAGCGCGTCTGCGTCTTTATAGTCCTGGTGGTCTTCTATGAGCTGCGTCAGCATCTGTAGCCAGTTGGCGTTCTCTTTGAACGACTGCGTGTTCAATGTGTTGATTTCGTGCTGGAGACAAGATCGAATATCATTATTATTATAGAGTTCTAGTTCGTATAGCTTTCACAGTTGAAAAAAGAATTTTTATTAAGATAGCCGAAAGTCGCCGCCGATGCTGCTCAAAAAACTATCGCTACATTGAAACCTATTTGTATTATTTTTTAATGTAGTAAAGACATCATAAATAGGTCCTAGCAGCTGCCATTTCGACTGTTGAGCGTGGGGTCCTGCGGGGCAATTAAGCATAACACACTATCAGTAGTAATCGCTTTCATTTTGACAGTTCAACAACATTCATTGCGTTATTTACGTTGTTGAGCGGACTCATATTTCGAATATATGAAGCAATATCCTTCAAAATGATTCTGATTAATAGTGTGTTATGCAATTAAAGTTCTGGCTTTGATCCCTTTTTTTTTTGGGTGGGAAATCATCAAGTGACTTCCCGCTCAGGGTGGAGCGGGAGGGCGTGTCAGACTTTTACTGACTAAAACCCGTGTTCCTTTAGTTGCCTGTGCCAGGGCCACTGTTTCTCTTTCGAATTTCCCGCGACCCTGAGGCATCGGCCCTAGCGGACCCCGTCATTTTGTGCTGCCATCTCTTTGAGGCGCGCGTGGAACAAGACGCACCGTCGACCCAGGCTTTGTCCTTACCGGACGGCGAGCTACCCATTGCTCTGCGAATCTACTTGCGATTCCCGACGCCCGGGGCATCTCCTGCGGCGACTAGGGGCGTGAGGGCGCAAGGCTCTCTCCCTCACGTGCTCCGCCTTCTCCTTCGCGAGCATTAATGCTTCGCAGAAGGAGGTGACGGCTTTCGATTCCCTCTCCCTCCGTACCATGGCCTGGACCAGGGCCGGACGGGAGAGATCGCCGCCGCCGATCGCCTCCGCGAGGACACTGCGGTGCTCCGCCCAAGCTGGGCAGACCTCCACCGTATGCTCCACCGTGTCCTCCGGGTGATCCACACAATGGTGACACCGGGGCGTTTCCTCAAACCTTATGCGAAGCAGGAACCTCCCGAAACAACCATGTCCGGTGAGGACCTGTCAGGCGCCTCTCCAACCACTCCGCAACTCCTCCTAAAGAGTGGACTTATCGCCGCTATTGTGGCGTGCCCAGCACTGGGTTACGACAAACGCACCCTCCATGTCGCCATAAGATCACGCCGGAGCTCTGTCCGCTGTACCGTGATTTCTTGCGGCAGCGGAGTTACACCCCGGCGTGTTGCCTCCTCGCGCCACTCCCATACGTGCGCGAGGGCTTTTGCCTCTAGATCCCATGACGGCAATCCGGCAAGGAGGCTCGCCGCCTCGCAGGAGACCGTGCGATATCCCCGGACCAGCCAGATGGCCATGACCCTTTGGGACGTGTTCAACCGGCGGGCTGGTCGGCGCCCCAAAGAGCGCGCCCACACCAGTGCCCCGTAAAAAGTCATGGACCGCACGACCCCCGCGTAGAGCCTCCGGCAGGAGGCATTTGGACCCCCTAGATTGGGCAGGAGCCGCTTCAAGGCAGCCCCAGCCCGCTCCAGCCTGGGAGGCAAACGTCGAAAATGCTCCACGAAGTTCCACTGGCTGTCGAGGACAAGTCCCAGGTATTTTATCGTCGACTCAACGCCGCACAGTTTTTTCATCAAAACAACCTAGCTAGACAAAAGTAACTACTGAATTTCCTGGAATTTATTACCTGAGCCCCTGGCCATATACCTACCTGTCCCAATACTAACAATTGTTTTGCACCAGTGTCAACTGCTCATAAGGTAATGAGGTGAGTTTAAAAAGAAAGGGTTAATAATTTACATAATTATTGCATTTTTGCGCTTACCAAAGTAACAACATATGTCAGTGAGTTTTAAGTTTTTAGAGAGTGTTAGTGATGGATCTTCAAGTTAAAGGTATGTACTTTTTAATTCTTATTAGAAAATGGACATACTTCAACCACACTTTATTTTATTACGCCGAGTTTAAAAAAATGTATATTTTTGTCGATTTTCTGAATTCATCAGACCCAGAAAGTACTTTTATCCTCATGTACCCGGGGCTAAAAATTATATTGTATTATAGCCATATCTATAAGTTTTTAGATTTTAGTCATTTTAGCCCGCGCCGCGCACTTTAGTGCAACTTGGTAATTTTGTCTGTTTTTCAGAATACGAATTCTCTGTCTCAAAAATGGAGTGTTTGATGAATGGCAGAAACACCTCAAGGAGAATCGTAACAGTAGACTTTATGATTTTCTGTCGATGAAAAATGACCTTGCAAGTATCACGGAAGCTTCTGCGAGGGATATCAAAATGAAAATTTCAGGCTTGTCCATTGTTCCCAGTGCGCAGAAAATATCGAAAAATGTGGAAAGCGCCGCGATCGCTTCTTATCAAATAATTTTACTTTTAAAGTGTCCATCGACCACTCAGCACCATCAACCAGAAAGGCTACAATCCCTGGGCGTCCATCAGTGGATTTCACTGAAGCAAGTGAAAAAACGAAAAGGAGGCGCGTGGACGACCTTCTCCAAACACGGGACGTAAACCAGGTAGTAGTGGCTGCTGAAATATAGGCGCGACTATCCGGGCATCGGAATTTGGCTTCCCTAATCAAAGAAGCCAGTCAGAGTCCTGAAAAGTGGCAAGTTATGAAAAGAAGTGTGGGTGTACGCGATGAACCAAGGTGTTTGACGAAAGAGGAGGCTTTGGCATATTACATAGACGCTAAAGCTACAAGCCCCTCTTATAAACAAACAAGAAAGTGCAGCAACAAGGCGGGACACCAGGTATTCCCATCATTTTATAGTGTGAGGCAGGCAAAAATTTATTGTTATCCCGGGGAACAGATTCTTATTACCGAAACGCGTGCAGAAATTAATCTACAGGCGATTTTAGATAAGACGGCTGAACTGTTACTCTTGGCTCATCCCTCTCCCTTATAAACAAGTGTGGGTGCGATGGAAGATCCGGTCATAGCATTTACAAACAAAAATTCACAAACAGTGAAAACACAGATAACTACTTGTTTGCTTTCTCATTCGTACCGCTTCAATTACGTGACAATAGTGGTAAGGTTGTTTGGCAGAATAATAGATCTTCTACTATGTATTGTCGACCGATTAAGTTTATTTTCTCCAAAGAAACTACAGATTCTACTGTCACAGAAACTGATAAGGTTTTGGAGGAAATAAACCAATTGGTACCAACATTACATAATGTAGATGGTAAAGAGGTATCTGTCAAACACGAATTACTTTTCACGATGATGGACGGTAAAGTGTGTAACGCTATGACTTCATCAGCACAAAAATGTTTCATTTGTGGAGCTACTCCTAAATTTATGAATGACGAGTCTAGGGAATTTGTAGTCAACAAAGAAAATCTTGGTTTTGGTATTTCTCCCCTTCACGCTTGGATACGACTTTTGAATGTTTGTTTCATATACTAGTTTTCGTCTTGAAGTTGAAAAATGGCAACTTCGCGACGAAAGTTACAAAGAAAATGTAAAGCAACGTACGCTTCCTATCCGAGAAAGGTTTAAGGTTGAAATGGGTTTAATTGTAGACAAACCAAAAACAAAGGTTCGGGAATACGAATGATGGGAACACTGCTCGTCGATTTTTTGATACTCCTGAACTATTCTTAGAACTTTGGCATCGGGTTACGATATTGATATTGTAAAATTTAATTCTTTTACACAGGACACAAAAAAAATGTATCTTAGTCTCTATTCGTGGTATTACATGCCTGTTACTGTGCACAGTGTAGATATTGTGAAATCGGCTCCTCTACCTATCGGGCAGCTTTCCGAGGAAGCTCAGGAAGCACGCAATTAAGATTATAGAAGATTCCGGGAGTAAAATACACGAAAACATTCACGTATTGCCACGAATAGGGATTTACTTAACATGCTGCTAATCACATCTGATCCTGTAATAAATAGTCTTACAGAAGTTCCCAAAAACCCGACTGGTAAACTTCCTTCCGAGGTTTTAGAATTTATAATACACCCTTCTGTAGATAAAAGTTCAAGTGTAAGTATTAGTAGTCATTGTCAAAATATTAGTGTAACAGATTATCGTACCTGTGGCGGCATCTACACAGCCACATGCGAACTAACGCATCAATCCTGCATCGCGCAATCAGAGTTTACCGCGCAGATAGCATATATACAACTTCCCGACAACAATCATCGGGCAGTTGCCCACCAGATACGACATCCATCTGGTCGGAGGATCCTCCCTTTTCCAAGAGTATGAGTGAACTTTACACCGACGTGATCCTCATATCTCTAAACTGGTGACCCCGACGTGATCTGCATATCTCTAAACTGGTGACCCCGAGTATGAACGTCAGCGCAGCCTTCGTGCAACTACTTCAGCGTGACGTCATCATCATCACTCCCGCAAGTCACACAGCCAGCCAGCAACCAAGGCTTGAACAGTTGTCCTGACCATCAGCATGCAGCGCAAGCGCATACCTGGTCATCACCTTCAGCCTCATCAGCAACCTTGGCACAGCACACTGCACATTCGGCCGGTCCACAAGCAGAGCGCTTAATCCCTCTCCTGGTCGACATCAGCAGTCAGCCACCCCGACTCACTGGGGCATCTTCGCAGACAGTTCCGACTCACCGCGAACTATGCGACACCCGGTTCCAACCCACTGGAACCCAACTGGCATTGGCAAGCATCGCAAGATACAAGACTTAGTCCACTACCTCCGGTCTTCGGAGGAGAGTGATGTGGCGGCATATACACAGCCACATGCGAACTAACGCATCAATCCTGCATCGCGCAATCAGAGTTTACCGCGCAGATAGCATATATACAACTTCCCGACAACAATCATCGGGCAGTTGCCCACCAGATACGACATCCATCTGGTCGGAGGATCCTCCCTTTTCCAAGAGTATGAGTGAACTTTACACCCTGTTCCTCATATCTCTAAATACCTATAGAAGATTCATCAGAAGAATTTAGTGATGTAGAATAAATAAGAGTTGTAAATACTGTTGTACTAATGAATTCCTAAACTGTGTTTATTATCTAACTTTAATATTAGTTGAAAACATATTGTTTTTTTATCTACCTGCTATTTAAGTTAAAAAAAAATTGTTAAAAATATTCTAAATTAGTAGTAAATACGTCCTTTTAGGTAATTAGTAAGTTATTAATAGTTGAGTTATTTATCTACCTGCTATCTAAGTTACAAAATATTGTAAATTAGTAGTAAGTATGTCCTTTTATGTAATTCGTGGCTAGCAGCCTTATTTATAAAAATCTCGCTAACCATTAGTTAGCTACTATATTGTTTTTTTATCTACCTGCTATTTAAGTTAAAAAAAAATTGTTAAAAATATTCTAAAGTAAATACGTCCTTTTATGTTTGCATATCGCTGGTGAATAGCTTGAATGCTAGAGGAGAGATCATAGAGCCCTGAGGGACTCCTGCGCGAATAGGGTGAGGGGAGGATAGCGCTCCTTCGATGCGATGTGTTATCCCATGTGCCCTTAATCTTATGACGCCAGTTCTTAGGCCATAAACTATAAGAATAGCCACGTAGCGCACAAATAACAAGAGACATTTTGTAGAAAATATTTATTTTGATATTTAATAAAGTAACATTTTTGTTATAAATTCCCTATTTTTGATTTCCAATATTCTTCTTACAAAGACATGGACTATGCCATTCTTTTCTCATGCCACTCTCATTTCTCATCAATTCCACGTAGCCTCAGCCCTAATGGTCTCCTTCCTCCCCGTCTTTGCGGTTGAATAGTATTGGTGCTAGGTGCTAATAGTGGCTTTCATAGCAGCAGTCAAACTTGTACCTGTTAACAAGTATAATAATTGTTATTAAAAGACACTGAAACCCTGTTGCAACTGCGATAGGAATTAGGAAGTAATATATAATAGACACAAGTACCTACATACATTTCCAAAAGAATATATTCAATCTAGGACATGAAAAAAACATAGCTATAATCGGCTACTGATGTTACATCAGTTTTACATTCATTTGGTCAGTTTATATTCGTAAGTGTATATAATTCAGGGATAAATACCTTTTCCAGTTTACTCCAATTATTGGAGCTAATTATTGTCAATGCTACCATGTCAAAAACAATGAAATAACGTAATAAATAATTATATTCAAATTAATATTTTCCGATGTAATTTTTGACATACGTCTGTTAGGCCGCATTCCGAGTTAGACAATAATCGCTGTCGGCGCTCACATCGATTATTTGCATACCGATTTAATATCACGATTATGACAGCTGAGAGCTGTCAAAATTTCGCTCACAGTGATATTTCTAAAGGGCATGGCGCATGTCATGACGTCATCTATGACGATTCACGGGACATCGTTATCGCGCTCACGCTAACTCGGAACGGGTGTAAGCGCGCTCAAATCGATTACATCCTAATTCGGAAAGCAGCCCTAAAGTCACGACAGATACAAAAATCGTGGGTTTGACAACTTTATTCTTGAAATTCTGTTTTAAAGTCGACTATTTTGATTATAATCTGTGCTGAATACATAATTTCACCTCTATTCAGTTTCTCTACTAATCACCCGCTAATTAGCGTTTATAAATAAAGAAAAGTTAAGCATTGATTTAGAGCTAACTAATTGGTTAGCAAAGCAGTTGCTAACAAATGGTTAGCGAGATTCTTATAAATAAGGCTGTATTAGTTGAGTTATTTATCTACCTGCTATCCAAGTTAAAAAATATTGTAAATTAGTAGTAAGTATGTCCTTTTATGTAATTAGTGGCTAGCAGCCTTATTTATAAAAATCTCGCTAACCATTAGTTAGCTACTGCTTAGATAACCAATTAGTTAGCTCTAAATCAATGCTTAACTTTTCTTTATTTATAAACGATAGTTAGCGGGTGATTAGTAGAGAAACGGAATAGAGGTGAAATTATGTATTCAGCACAGATTATAATCAAAATAGTCGACTACAAAACAGAATTTCAAGAATAAATTTGCCAAACCCACGATTTTTGTATCTGTCGTGACTTTAACAGACGTATGTCAAAAATTACATCGGAAGTTTTTAATTTGAATATAATTATTTATTACGTTATTTCATTGTATGTATTTGACATGGTAGCAATGGAAATAATTAGCTCCAATAATTGGAGTAAATTGGAAAAGGTATTTATCCCTGAATTTATTTATACTTACTAATGTAAAATGAATGTAAAATTGATGTAACATTAGTAGCCGATTATACCTATGTTTTTTTCATATCCTAGCTTGAAAATACTCTTTTGGAAATGTTTGTAGGTACTTGTGTCTATTATATATTACTTCCTAATTCCTATCGCTGTTGCAGCAGGGTTTCAGTGTCTTTTAATAACAATTATTATACTTGTTTACAGGTACAAGTTTGACTGCTGCTATTAAAGCCACTATTAGCACTTAGCACCAATATTATTCAACCCCAAAGACGGGGAGGGAGGAGACCATTAGGGCTGAGGCTACGTGGAATTGATGAGAAATGAGAGTGGCATGAGAAAAGAATGGCACAGTCCAAAACTTTGTAAGAAGAATATTGGAAAAAAAAATAGGGAATTTATAACAAAAATTTTCCCTTATTAAATATCAAAATAAATTGTTTCTACAAAATGTATCTTGTTATTTGTGTGCCACGTGGCTATTCTTATAGTTTATGGCCTTAGAACTGGCGTCATATAATTAAGGGCACATGGGATAACACATTGGATAATAACTATCTCCTATGAGCTTCCTCACAAACTCGTACTCTTCAAACCTCATGAGTAGGTACCTACTGAGCCTACTCCTGTTTGAGTTTTCCCTATAAATCCTTTCATCATGTGTACTTCGAATGAAGAAAATGTAATGTAGATAATCATTCTCGTAAAGGATCTTAACGAGCTTTGTAGGTCTTCCTTGGTCTACTTCCCGCTGGCGTTTAAAAATGATTTAATTTTTTTCTGCGTCGTTCTGAAAGGTCGTAAAAGATTGTCGAATTCCATATTTACTAAGGCACAGCCCGATATTAGGAACAAAATAACCTCGAGGCAAACAATAATCCTATTGAATCGATCAGCTGACTCAAATAAAAACCGCCATATTGCCTCTTAGCATCCTCTTAACAAGCTACCGATGATGTTTAAATTTGACAGCTACTAATCAATTGGTTAGCGAACTCTTAGCGCTAAACAACGTTTATGAATAAGAATTTGGCTAAACAGTTGCTTAGCAATTGATTAAAATTTAAGACACGTTTATGAATAAGACTGTAAGTTGTTAACAGTTGAGTCTTATATGACTGTTGCATTGGCTTGTTGTTAATTTTTTATTGCTATTTTGCTACCTGTCAGTCAATATACGAAATATCTATTGTCATATTTTGTTTTGTTGGTACATGCGACCCTTCATCCTTTTTTTTATGTTTTGCGCTCAAACCCCATCAGAACATCACAAGAAAGCCATTCCAAGCAAAATGCTTCAATAAATAATTTTGTCCAGCTAGCTTGTACTAATGAAACCACTGTGCGCCGATGTGAACTCCTCCTGCCGTTATCTGGGAACCTGACTGTGGCACGTTCAGAGGACTTGTGCAGAACCCACTTCGAGTCCCAACTGCCGGATCCTCTCGAAGATTGTCGCAACCCTGAGTGTCGCTTGTTCGGCCGCCGCCTGGTACAACCTCCCCTGTGCCAGGACCAGCGTGTCGTCAGCGTAGCAAACCACGCTGTCACCACTAAGGAGGTCGGCGCGCAGCACCCAGTCATAACCGATGTCCCACAGAAGCGGCCCCAGGGCCGATCCCTGTGGTACACCGCACGACATCTCACGCCGGTTCCACTCTTCCCCGTGACCGGGGTAGATGACGGCCCTGTCCGTCAAATAGGCCTCGACCACGCGACAGAGGTAGGTCGGCATCCGGTGATACCGTAATGCCTCCCTGATGCAAGTCCAGGGCAGGGTCTTGAAGGCATTGGCGATGTCTAGAGACACCGCCAAGACGACCCCACACCCCCGTCGTGAGGGCTCGCACGCGCATGATGGCGTCCACCGTAGAGCGCCCCCCGCGGAAATCAAACTGGCTCTCCGCCAAATCCGGCCCCACCCGCTCCAGCCGCCCGACGAGGCGTTTTGCAATGACTTTTTCAAAGAGCTTGCCCACCTCGTCGAGCAGCATGATGGGCCGGTAAGCGGACGGAGAGTCCGCAGGGCGCCCTGACTTCTTCATGAGGACCAGTTTCCCCGTCTTCCAACGAAGTGGGAACTGGCCCCCCTCCAAGCATGCGCTTAGGAGCCCCTTAGTCGTGGCCCGAGAGCCTCCGAGGCCAGAAAACAGGCTTTTACAGGTTGGCTTTCATCCCTGGGTCAAACAAAGCGTTATTGCGTTTCGCCTTATGGATATTCTCTGGAGCAGCTTAGGGTGCCAATGTTATTATTTTCTATGGAATATTGACACTGACAACTCTTAAACGCGTTTTAGGTGTGCTGATCGCGTTATGTTTCCTTGGTGAAATATTGGCTAGTGATGAAATGTGCGTGTGCTGATAACGAAATAAAAAATAATGATTTGACTGCCGCGTTGTAGGCCCAATGGCCGTAGGCGTTACTGCTGAGCATGAGGTTCTGGGTTCGATCCCAGGTGGGGTAAAGTGTTGTTGTTTTTTTTCAACTGGAATATCTCAGTAGCAGGTAGATGGCAATAGTTTACATGGGACTTTACATAACTGGCGAAATGTGCGTGTACCATAGCTCCACCTCTTCCTAACCCTTCGTAGAAACAAGGTACGATGTAAAATTTTATAAGTAAAGAATTCCAACGACAAGTTTGCGTTAACCAAATACCATATTCTACGAACCGTCAACTCGTTAATTATCGCTCCGGTGCGCCAGCCGTGCTCCAGAGTGACGTCAGCGAGGTCACTGTAGGGATGGTCGCCGAAGTACAGCACCTGGTGGCCGTACCAGCCTGTCAGGTCTTGTAGCTGCTTCACTGTTCCCTGCAATGCGATGATGAATGATGATGAAAAAATATTGATGCGCGGGAGTCGCTCCACAATAGTTACCCAAGTGTCGCATTAGACAAGGCTATTGTAGATTACTAAAAATAAACTTGAAGAGTTTGTTGGAACGGTCTTATCTCAGAACCAGTCGGATTTGTGTTTTTTTTTGCATTTGATAGCACTTTTCTTGAGGAAGGTCTATACACTCTTTAACATCACGCTAAGACCCTTAGAATCCGATCAAAAAGAAAAAAGTCAGAAAGACCGCTAAGCAAAAACGCAGTGCGCGAGCGCGAGGGCGGGTGATGCGATGGGAGAATTGGATGCGGTTGGCCGGGTTCCGAAATTTAAAGCAGACAAGTCGCGGAAAAGTAGATTATAAAATTCAAATGTGCAATATTTATGTAATCAGTAAGTGTTGGAGGTTAGACGTGAACTAGTTAATGCTGCTGTATTTTTAAAATATTTAATATTTACATTTTAAGAGTAAGATTGTATTTAAGTCATCTCACAGTTGGTGAGTTATAACCGCTCCGCCCACCATCGTCGGATTTTGATTTGGAAAGTTCGATTAATTGCGAATAGATTAATTAATAATTTAACAAAACTATTAATAACTGTGGATAAGATATTTTTATTCCATTTCGTTTTACTGCAATTAAAAGTTACATAGTTTTACCTCATAATAAATAACTCCTTTTTCTAATGACGATACTCTCTCCCATATATGCGTGTTGGCACTTTTGTCGAAGACACGGATGGGCCGCGACACCTCCGTGAAGAACTTGGGTTTATTCGCATTCACTATCACAACGTCGAAATAATCCCGCCAGTCATGACCCACTAACATTTCCATGCCTGCATGCCTGGAAAACACCATTTAAAAAATTTAGCAAATATTTTTGTTCGGTTACTGTGAAAATAAGTTCTTTCACCAGGGTGACAAAACAATATTTATCGCAACAAGTTTTTCAAAACATGACGCGAGACTGAAGTTTTTCATTTTGAACGTTAAAAAAATTCATCTACATCATTGCATGGACTTCTTGCACGTGGCTGAATTACTTTTTTCAACTGCGATACAAAATACTTGCAGCAGAAAAAAATTGTTAAAAAAACTACTCTTCGAAAATAAAAACAGACAGTAATGTTTCGTCGTATTTTAATATCTCAAAATCTCAGAATAAAATGTAGTTAGCAGAATAAAACACACTAAGTTTCATGTGTCTAGCTTTTACACTTTGGATTTTATTAATACCTAAAATACGTATATAAGGTGTATCTATTCATACACGATCACTGACTGATTCACTCGCTCGCTCAACAAAACCTCCACGGCACTTCCCAAAGTCCTATATTGCTCAAATTTAATATGCAGGCTAGGATTTGCAAATAAATAACATAAAAAGATAAGAAATCTGTAACTTTCACACACCAGGGAGGTGCTGTATTTCTACGGTAATCGGTATACCTACTCCCATTTGGTTTGAAAGTTAGATTAGCATGTACTCGTACATAAACAACAAAGAAACTCTTTTTGCTGGCTATGAAGAAAGTAAATACTGGCGTGCAAGAAATATCTACCTTTTTTATCGGACTATGCTAGAAGTAATGTAAGGTAAGATTTTAATAATTCTGTGTAATATCAGTACAACATCACCACTAAAATAAACAGTGAGCACCCTACAAAACGAAATTAAAACCCACCAAAAACATTTCATGTAAAGTAGTAGGTTGCCAAGACTTACAAAACGCTATTACTGTTAAAATGTTATCAGATCTAATGTAGAGCCAAAGACCATATAGTAGATCCAAGCCCCTAACACTACATCATGGTCAAAATGTATTATAAGAATTCTTATTTTTTGTCATAGCATGCCTTAGGGCATTAGGCAAGATTTTTTGATGTGAAGTAGATTTTTAATCTCATTATTATTATTTCGAATGATCTTCTAACAGCATGCAGCGTGTGTCGTGTGTTTGTGAAATCCATTAAACACGTCAGTAAACGTGTTTATCTCGTTTGTCAATAAACATACTTGCCTGACGTGCTGATTTATAGGACAATCTGTGTTCAACGTTGTTACAATGTAATATGCTGAATGGCCTAGACTAGCTATACATACTACCCGTTCGCGCTAAGTTCGCCGCACGATGTGACGTCACTCAAGGGGTAGAAAGAAAAAAGTAACAAATAGAAAACTTTACTTTAAGCTACATCATCTCAAGCGCGTGTGATAATAACTTATTCGGCAACTTATTATTCTTCTGCATATTTTTTAGTTCTGTTCTCGCTAACCCTTGAGTGATGTCACATCGTCTGCGGCGAACTTAGCGCGAACGGGTAGTATGTATAACTAGTCTAGGCCATTCAGCATATTACATTAACTTAATTACGAAACTTAGAGCGAACGGATGGTACCTATAAAAAGTCAGAACAAAGTCACTTTTCGTGTCTATCCAATCATTTATAGAATTTATTCCGAAATTGCAATGTGCATTTGTTTTTAATTTAAATGAAGCAAAATGCAAATCTCGATGTTTTGACAAGTCACCACATCCGCCGACCGCAGTCTTTGAAAGTATGGGGTTGCTAGACCCCATACTTTCAAAGACTGCGGTCTGTATTAATATTTAGTAGGGGTACAATTTGTTTGTTTGTTTGTATGCAGGGGGTAAACTCTGGCATAATCATGCATAATCAGCCTATTATGTTCCCACTGCTGGGACACAGGCCTCCTCTCTGTGAGAAGGAGTGGACCCTAATCCACCACGCGGGCCAAATGCGGGTTGGTAGATGTCACATCACATGTCTTCGAATTTTTGGTTCTAAGACATGCCGGTTTCCTCACGATGTTTTCCTTCACCGTTTTGAGATCAGTGGTGATGAAATAATTTACTCAAAGTAACCTGTCAGGGGTACAATTTGTTTGTTAGTTTATATGCAGGGTGTAAACTCTGGAACTCACCCAAATTCTTGAGAAATGCTGTAGGTAGGCTATGTAACATCACGCTATAACCATTAGGAGCCGAGCCAAAAGAAAAAAAAGTCAGAAAGAAAGCTAAGCGAAAAATAATTGATAGCGGGAGCAGGTGATGCGATGCAACGCAACAAAGTGGGGCGGAGGACACACGGGCGAAGTCGCGGGCAGAAGCTAGTAAATAATAATTCATAGTACCTATTCATGTAACTTACACAAAATGAAAGGGACTATTAGTGACAAGGAACAGTTTCTTGTCATTGTCCTGTAGCATTTGGAAGTATGTCCTTAAGTCTGCATTGGGCCTGATATACTCCTTCACATCTTGAGCAACAATTTTGTGCATTATGGGATGACAGCTTTGCACTGAGTTCTAGAATTAAAAAACCAAATATAAATATAATCTTGTTAGTGTTAAATTAAAGATGTGGAAAAGTATCATTGTATAATTATTCTATTAGATTAATTACCTTGACATCTAAGAACAAAATTTCTGGATGATAGTCAATATGATTTTTTATGAAGTATTCAGCTACGTTACATAATAAACCCATTTCCGGAACTGAAAATAGATCAGCTAAATGCACCATCTTAGCTCTGTTAGGCTGAAAGAAAAACACATAACATTTGGATTACACATAAACACAGTGAAATTAATGGGATTTCTGTTGAATCAAATTTGCAATGGAATAAGACATATAACCCGATCCACATTCTAACTCAAAACACGACATTATTTTGTGACTTGGCAGTCAATCTCAAGCATATGTCACTGCTTTTTAGGACAATAATAGAGGACTTTCAAATGAACATAACAAAACAATACTATGTATTGAGGCTTCCTTTCCTATTAACATTACAATGGTGAATTCTAAAGAAATAGCTTGATTTCTTAATGGATTGAGTACAGACAGCCATATGCACATGTATTTAGTAGTAGGTACAACTGCGGATTACAACCTTATTGCAAAGGTTATAAGGTTCATAAATGTTTCACCGCAAATGGCCCTGATGGTATCAACATCTTGTCACACATGGTCTCTGTGTCAACATTGCAAAGGGGAGCACAAATGAATGATTGCTTACAAGTGCCAGTGATTACTGACTGCTATCTATTTACTACTCTGAGTATTATAGACAAAGTGATTTTCAACCTTAGCAAAAGGAAACAATGATCGAAAATGGATAACATGTGGTCTAGATAGTTATTTAACCAGTATGACGTTAGGTAGGAGGTAATATACCATGTGTATTTCTTAGGCTTTTTTTAAACACATTTTTACAATATTTTGTTTACTTTGTTTATGTTATAAATAAACAATAAATTAACTAATTATACTTACTTTATGAGCTCTGGTATCACCCTCAACATAAGCTATGGGTATAATTCTGTTTCTATATAGTTTGAGCACTTCATCAGCAGGCACCTGTGTAAGTCCTCTGTACACAGCTCCAAATTGTATTTGTAAGAATGAGTCCAGTTTCAACAGGAGGCCCTTCTCTATGTCATAATGCAATCCTCTGACAGCAAAGTTAGGTTTGTATTCTAACTGTAGTATTTCAGGAGGATACTGAAAAGAAAAACATCTTTATTTGGCCAATTAAAATAACAACCTATACACAATTTAAGTAACAATTAAGTAGTAAAGATAGGTACAATTTTTGTTTGGAATGCATCGGTATGAAGGGATATGAGGAACAGGGTGTAAAGTTCACTCATACTCTTGGAAAAGGGAGGATCCTCCGACCAGATGGATGTCGTATCTGGTGGGCAACTGCCCGATGATTGTTGTCGGGAAGTTGTATATATGCTAGCTGCGCGGTAAACTATGATTGCGCGATGCAGGATTAGTGTGATGCGTTGATCGCATGTGGCGATGTAGATGCCGCCACATCGATAGTGGACTAAGTCTTGTATCTTGCAATGATTGCCAATGCCAGTTGGGTTCCAGTGGGTTGGAACCGGGTGTCGCATAGTTCGCGGTGAGTCGGAACTGTCTGCAAAGATGCCCCAGTGAGTCGGGGTGGCTAACTGCTCGTGTCGACCAGGAGAGGGATTAAGCGCTCTGCTTGTTGACCGGCCGAATGTGCAGTGTGCTGTGCCAAGGTTGCTGATGAGGCTGAGGGTGATGACCAGGTATGCGCTTGCGCTGCATGCTGATGGTCAGGACAACCGTTCAAGCCGTTGTTGCTGGCTGGCTGTATGACTTGCGCGAGTAATGATGATGACGTCACGCTGAAGTAGTTGCACGAAGGCTGCGCTGACGTTCATACTCGGGGTCACCAGTGAAGGGATATGGGGAACAGGGTGTAAAGTTCACTCATACTCTTGGAAAAGGGAGGATCCTCTGACCAGATGGATGTCGCATCTGGTGGGCAACTGCCTGATGAATGTTGTCGGGAAGTTGTATATATGCTAGCTGCGTGGTAAACTATGATTGCGCGATGCAGGATTAGTGTGATGCATTGTTCGCATGTGGCGGTGTAGATGCCGCCACAGGTACTTAATATGGTAATTAGCATGGTACGTATTCACTCCCCTTACTTTATACACTGTAGTATAAACTCTACTATAGTGGAACAAGAATGTATTTGAAATAAGTATATCAAAAGGCTTGTTGAACAAAAGGCCAGGCCAGCCAATAGTGAATACTAAACAAATAAAAACATTACTGAACATATTCAGATCTTCTACTGAATGATAGGATTTTCGATTCGAATGCACAATTCTATATTGTTGTTTCTCAATAATTTCTCATTACTGTTTTTAACTATGATGGTTCTGCAGTCTAGTTAGCAATCGAGTTGGTGTGGTTTAGTTGGTATGGTTCGGTTGCTTTTGAAGTTTCCGTACTAATGAGTATCAGTAGGCACTTCTCATAGGTGGGAGGAGGAAGTAAACAGAAACCTGTTTGCTTGAACCGCTCAGCTCAGCCTTAAGCTTACCATATTCATCTAGGTTGCACTTTCTAATGGTACCAAATTTACTATTGCACAGCTACGCATATATCTTATTTAAAATATTTACATATGTACATACCTTATATTTTTCCAAAAGTACTTCTCTCCCGAGATTGTACAGCAAATGTTCCAGGGTAGGTTTGTAATGTGCCAGTGTGTAATCATAATCAAATCCATACACTTTGACTTCAGAAAGATCCAGCTCATTGCAAGCAAATACACCCCGTGGATTCACATCTTGAGGTAATTTTTTTGCTACAAAACGTAATTTATGTGTAAAGTAGTATGAACCTACCTACATTGATAAACAACCATGTTGTACCATGAAGGTTATAATGCACTATGTTCTAGGAGTAGAGTATTCTTTGGTTGTTGCCTAGCAACTGTTATTCTGTTATGTCATCCTATGTTTAAGATGAAGTTAATTTTTATTTAAAATGTAACTAACTTTAATAAACCACTGTGTTACAATGATGTCTTATTTCATTGAAAGCTAGATCAGCCAACAGGTTATGGGCCCAGACGTGATCTGGTGTGATATCTGAGCGAAGAAGTATCTGATCTCAATTTCCATTATGGAACAAGCTGTAAAGAGTATTGAGAGATTGGCAGGCCAAGCTAATTATGGTACATGGGCTTTTGCTATGGAAATGTTCCTGACCGACCTCGATCTGTGGGAGTGTGTGAACGAGAACTTCGTGGCAAACTCGGTGGAGGCTAAAAGGAAGGATGCCAAAGCTCGGAGTAAGATTTGCCTCATGTGTAAGGAAAATATTTATCCCATGATCATGCATCTCAAGACAGCGAGAGATACTTGGCAAGCGTTGCAAAAATCATATGCTGACGGCGGGTTACTGCGACGGCTATATCTGTTGCGGAAGTTGTTCAACGTTAAATTGGCAATGTTTTCGTCAATGGAGGAATATCTCAATGATATCCAGTCAACCAGTCAGTCATTACTTAGCATAAAAGCAGGTCTAGATGATGAATTTGTTGGGATTATTATGTTGGCAGGTTTAACCGATGTATACAATCCTCTGGTGATGACATTGGAGCATTCAGGTATGAAGATTACCACAGAATCTGTGCAGGCAGCGTTGCTCAAAGAAAGCTTGAGAAAAAGCAGCACAATGAACACAACTGAAGATGACACGGCAACGGCACTGATGTCAAGGTCGAAGAAGGGTGTTATATGCCATTTGTGTAAAAAGAATGGGCATTATAAATGGCAGTGCCAACGACGTAAGACGGGAGACAAGACTAGAGACAACAAAGACAGACGTTTATATAAGAAGGAAGACAGTAAGGAGACCTCGGGTCTAATGGCCGCTCTATCTATGACGGTTGGTGAGGGCCATTGGGTCGTAGATTCCGGAGCTACATCACACATGACGTCTGACGTGCACATTCTTGAAGATAGACAGGACATTAGTTCTAAGTTAGTGACAACCGCGACCAATGATAAAATTGTGTCTAGAGAACAAGGGGATGTGTATGCCATGGGGCGCTCTGTGAGGTTTGAGGATGTGCTTATGCTTCCAGGTTTGACGACAAACTTGCTGTCGGTAAGTAAAATGTGTATAAGCACTGTTGTTTTCGATGAGGCTTCTTGTAAGGTTTACCAAAAGGATTGCAAAGTAAAAGTAATTGGAAAGCCAGTTTTCACAGCACCACTGAAACAGGGGTTATATGTTTTAGATAGAGAAGCAGCCATGGTTCTGACGTGTCCTCCAGAAAATTCTTCTCGCGCCTGTTTTGATTTGTGGCACAGAAGACTAGGTCACCTGAGTGGACCTCTGATGGTGAAGCTGAAAAGTTTGGCAGATGGTCTGACTTTTAGAGAAGTGAGCACGGAACCATGTGAAGGGTGCTGTAAAGGAAAGGAATGCGTCAAAATGTTTCCAAAAGGTAAAACCAAGAGAGCAAAAGACTTTCTTGAACTCGTGCATTCGGATTTAGCGGGCCCTATGGAGGTGGAATCCTGGGGCGGTAATAGGTACTACCTGATTTTTGTGGATGACTACAGCCGAACAACATTTGGCTATTTGTTAAAATCAAAGACCGAAGTTTTCGCTAAATTCATGGAATTCAAGGCACTTGTTGAAAATCAGACGGGAAAGAAGATTAAGAAATTTCGGAGCGATAATGGCACTGAGTATACGAACGCGGAGTTTCAAGGTTTCTTAAAGAAACATGGGATCCAACACCAGAGATCAGTACCTTACACTCCTCAACAGAACGGAGTGGCGGAACGAACAATACGTACAATAACTGAGAAGGCTAGATGTATGGTGCATGAGGCTGGTTTGGACAAGAGATTCTGGGGAGAAGCTGTTGGTTGTGCCGTGTACCTAAAGAACCGATCTCCAACAATGGCCCTCAAGGATAAAGTTCCAGAGGAGGCTTTTACAGGAGAGAGAGTTGATCTATCGAATCTGAAAATATTCGGATGTAGAGCTCAGGTTCTAGTAAAGGATCATAGTCGCAAGAAGTTTGATCCAAAGACAGTCCAAATGATAATGACTGGGTATTCGACAAATTCGAAGGCGTACCGATTTATTAATTTGGAGGATGATCCAACGAGGATTATCATCGCTCGAGAAGCTACATTTATGGAAAATGTTTCCGTTACTACTAAAGAAAAACAAAATGTAGCTGTTCCTGTTTCTAAGAAGGATGCTGTGATCATAGATTTACAGTATGACATTCCTGGAGTTAGTCGTTCCACTACTCAACCAGAGATTCCAAGGATTGCTGGTCCAGTTGCAGTAGGGGTTCCGGTGGCTAGTTCGAATGTAAATGAAGAAGAATCTGGAAGTGCATCTAGTACAGCGAGGTCTAGTTCACTGACGAGATCGGATTCTGGAGAGAATTTTTTCGATTCTGTCGACGTAGAAGATCCTATGACAGAGGATTTGCAAAGTTCAGCTTCTGCCGACTTAGAGTGTCCTGTGGCAGAAGATTTGCAAAGTTCGAGACGTTACCCTGCTCGAAACAGGATTCCGAAGCGGGAGAAAGACATGGTATATAACTTCCATGTGTCAGATGATCCTGATCCTATTTCAGTTAAAGATGCAATGGAGCGTTCTGACAAGAAGTTATGGGTGGAAGCGATGAAGGATGAGTTTAATTCCTTGAAGGTGAATGGAACCTGGGAATTGGTTGATCGACCATTAGACGCTAATGTTATCAAAACGAAATGGGTTTTCAAGTTGAAGGTTGGAGCTGATGGCAGCACTCAGCGCCATAAGGCAAGGCTGGTTGCTAAGGGTTATTCGCAAAAACCTGGTGAAGACTATTTTGAAACATTTGCACCGGTTGTCAAGATGTCGTCGATTCGTCTTCTATTAGCACTGGCAGTTGAGAAGAACTTGAGCATTCATCATATTGATGTTACCACCGCTTTTCTGAATGGGCATCTGTATGAAGAGATTTATATGGAACAGCCGCAATCTTTCGTTGAAGAGGGGAATGAACGCAAGGTTTGCAAATTGAAGAAGGCCATATATGGCCTCAAGCAAGCTGCCAGGTGTTGGAACCAAAAAATTCATGAGCATATAATAAAGATGGGTTTTGCTCGGTCTAAATATGACCAGTGTGTCTACACAAAGAATATTAAAGGATTTTTTATTGTCATTGCTCTGTATGTCGATGATTTTTATATATTCACAAATAAAGCTGTAGAAGCCAGGATGGTGATACATAACATTGGAAGATCCTTCAAAATAAAGGATTTGGGCGAGGCAAGAGAATGTCTTGGAATCCGGATCGAGCGGAAGAGTGTAAGTGAAATACACTTGTCTCAAAAGAAATACGTTTCAAAAATCCTGGAGAAATATGGAATGTTGGACTGCAAACCAGTTAGTACACCAGTTGAACTAAATCTTCGCCTGAAATCTGGTGGAAAGAATGACAACACTCGGTATCAGGAAATTATCGGTTCACTAATGTACCTGGCATGTTGTACAAGACCTGATATATCGTATGCAGTTACGATGCTAAGTCAATTTAATAACTGCAATGATTCTCAGACTCACATGGCGGCACTGAAACGAGTGCTTAGGTATCTAAAGGGAACAGCGGAACTATCGCTGTGTTACAAAAAATGTAATAAGCCTTTGGTTGCCTATGCAGATGCAGATTGGGCAAATGGGCCTGATGGGAAATCTTTCTCTGGTTATACCCTAGTTTTCGGTGGTGCTGCGGTGTCTTGGCAATCTTTAAAACAGCGTTGTGTTGCGTTAAGTACTGCTGAAGCTGAGTACATCGCAATCTGTGAGGTCGCTAAGGAAGTGATATCAGTAAATGGTTTATATACTGAACTGACTGGCTCGCATAACACTGCTGTTACTATTTTTAGTGATAGTCAAAGTGCCAGTAAGCTAGTTTATACTCCTGCTATTGGAAAACGTTCCAAACATATAAATATAAGATATCATTTCGTAAGGGAGTTAGCAGAGCAAAGAGTAATTTGTGTTGAATATTGTGAGACTGCCCTGATGCCTGCTGATATGTTGACAAAGGGAGTTGGTAAGCAGAAACATGTGTTTTGCACACAGCATAGCGGATTAAGTGGGGGTGTTGTACCATGACGGTTATAGTGCACTATGTTCTAGGAGTAGAGTACTCTTTGGTTGTTGCCTAGCAACTGTTATTCTGTTATGTCATCCTATGTTTAAGATGAAGTTAATTTTTATTTAAAATGTAAATAACTTTATTAAACCACTGTGTTACAATGATGTCTTATTTCATTGAAAGCTAGCTCAGCCAACAAACCAAATAAAAAATAAACGATTGCATACACTTACATTTAAATTTTAGCTTTGTACGACAGTAGGCCTCTTTTAATAGTTCGCGTGTAGAAAAACTTCTGCGTAATAAATCTTCCGGATATTTTTTAGGTAGCTGTGATACACTGCATTTCCATCTTCTTATACCGTTTATTGTTATATTACTACGTAAACTCATCAGAGATGACATTTTTATTAAACACAAGACGAAATGTATCACTTAGAACTGAACCCAATTTAGATGGATTTAGTATTTTACGCAATTAAACAACAAAAGTAGATTAGGTAACTGTAAGCTTTTATATTAATAACCGTTGCATAATTATTCTAATAAACATCACACACTACTTTCTACCCTTACACCTTTCATATTTCTGCTCAATGACAGCGTCCAGATTGACACTATTGACAGCAGTGCATTGACAGCTTGCCGAATGACGTTTGACAAAATTGACGTTTAGATCGTAGTGTTGCTAGTTGCTAAGTAGCGACAAATGTTGCACTGCGCCCCCGTTTCAATACAGTATTTTTTTCTTTCTTCTGGTATCGCACGGTTTGTGCATTCAGCCATTGTCACGTTTCGAAAACAAAGCTATGGAACTGAGAGCGGGATACAGGGATAATGTCTTTAAAATCAGTATTTATAACAATGATAACAAATTGAAAAATGAGCTAAATACCCTAACGAAAAATGACAATTTATTATGAAAGAGACTTTACATTTATTTATGAACAAACAAGAGACAACATATTAGGAAAAAGACGACATTTATATCTACGAAAGCTACAAAGTGTACAAATTAAAGAAAGTATTGAGGTAGAAAAAGGAGTACGGAGGGACAAGGGGTTACTGAGAAAGGATGAACGGTCATTTATGGAAGTATTTTTTTCATTTTATTAAGTGTTTCGACTTACGAGTTAAAGGTTATGGGTTCGAACCGAGGCAGGCGCTTTACTTTGTGTAAATAATTTGATCACCACTGCTCACAAAACAGTGAAGGAAACCGGCATGTCCTAAAACCAAAGATTCGAAAATGTGACATCTGACATCTACCAACCCGCACTGGGCCCTCGTGGTTGATTACGGCCCACTCCCTCTCACAGAGAGGAGGCCTGTGTCCGAGCCCGAGCAGTGGGAACGTAATAGGCTGATTATGCATGTGTGCTCTAAGTTTCCCCTCATAATTGATAACTATCGTTTTTTGTTGATTAGGTAAACATTTATTTTATTAGTCTATAATTCCTACTTTTACTGATTTTTTTTTCTACTTTCTAAAAAAACGTGAAAGTTTGTGAGGATGGATGTTTGGTGCTCTTTCACGAAAAACTACTGAATGAATTTGGATGAAATTTGGCACACATAGTTTATGACCTGAATTAACACAGAGGATACTTTTTATCCCGGAAGTACGTTCATGTGAGATAATTTCTGACCTCGGCAAAAGCTAGTTATTATTATTTCGTTCAGCAAATTAGTAATTAATACTAAATTATTTTAATCCTTTCACTCCGTCTGTTCACAGTACTGCAAAAATTCTAACAGTATCGTCTTCCATTCATCAGCGACAATGATTAAAATATATATTCTTGATTTGATTATAATATGCTACCTCTAATGTGGGGTATTTAAAGGTAGGTAATAAAAAGCCCCGATTAACATCTGCGGTGGCTCTCGTCAGGCGGTTGGATCAAGGGCCTGATTCAGGCAAAACTATTCTATGTTTTTGTTTGTCTGTTTGTTTGGCATCTCGCAGGTCAACCTATAGGGTTGTCGTCTGCTTAAGCGGACTTGCCTGTGGTTGCCCTAATAAATTAAGGCCTCCAGCCAGGACTTAGACTATTCTATGCGGATCCTGTCTTCTTATATAGGTCTCTGGAGCCCTAACCACCGGTAGCTTGGACCCTGGTCCCGATACCGGCGCGGACCTACGGATTTTTATACTTTAAAATATTTTTTATAAAAATATAATTGAAAGTGAAAGTAAATAAAATGAGATAATAATCAAATCGTAATGAGGGACAAATTAAAAGCCATGATCGTAACAAGATATTTATTTGTTTTTAGTACTATTTTAATATTTTTCATAACGAGTATTTAAGAGTTTGACTGTGTTATTTTATACTTGGTGACTTTTTTTTCAACACTGACGATTGAACTTATTACAGTATGAAAGGCACCTATTTAAAATTTACTCGATAATCCCTACGACAGTAACTTTACCGATACGATAGTGCAATTAGGAACCTACGCAATACGACTATGACTTTTGGTGCTACGCGTCAAATATGCGAATGGAGTTCACAAAACTGCTGCAGTGTTTTTTTATTATTTTAGTCCGTGCTCTTGTTCGAAAGTTAGGTACCTAGGTCCGATGCCAGTTGTAGGTCAGTAGGTAGTCTATTTATTTCACGATTCGTGAAACCGTTTAACGTGCATGTTTTTATTCAACTGGTAATAACGATATAATAAACAATCTTAAGCAGCTGTTACTTTATCTAAATTTGTGGAAAAGCGCTTCCAATTAAATTTTTACTGCGGTAACGGAAATTATATGTTGTAATGCTGACATCCTTGGTAGCCAGCTTCAGTTTACAGTCATTGTCCGCACGAGTGACGAAGCAAAGAGTGTAAAGTGCCATCTCCAGCTCCGGCGAGGTTCCAATAAAGATGGTGTTAACAGGCTTATCAACACCTTGTTGATTAAAATGGAACTTCATGATGGCCCCTTTCTGCAAAAAACATAAAAATGGTGTTACTTAAATGTAGAGTAAGCCAATTTTATTAATCTAGACACCTTTACAAATGTTACAGAAATGTAATAGTTATATTTTGAAATGATAACAGAATCAAATATGTAACACAATATGTGTTTTTGAATGTGTTAACCCAAAATACTTACAAAAGTGTAACAGTAATATAGCTATAACCGATTTAAAAGTGTTAATAAGTGTAACAGGTAAACGCGGCGTTGCCAAAATAGCCGAAAACCCGACTGGATTGGGGCTATTTTGGTACACACATATATTAACGCGTATATAAGGTTACACTTTGATACTGTAACATTATTGTAGACACACATTAATTTATAAATGTAAGAGATAGGTTCTCTTACATTTATAAATTAATGTGTGTCTTTGAAAAAAATTTTAAGAACACTTATTACGGTTAAAGTTTGAGTCCCTGGGTATGTACACTACGTCCATAATGAGACTAAAAGCCCCGCTTTTAATCAGTCAGTCTTGATAATGCCGCGTTCCGATGCGGACGCGTTTGCAATTTCGAGTATTGACTAGCGCGGCGCAAGCTGTCGCTCGTAACTTTCTCGTCATGAGTAATGAACTTGAGGCGAATGAGCTGCTGGCGTTCCTGCAGCAAAAGCTGGATGTGATGGACGAGGTATCCGCTGTCCAAATCTGCGCAACGAACTTCAGCGAGGTTGACATAGCTGCTGCCAAGCTATTCTTGTTCAGTGTGCTAAACAAGCACGACCAGTCGGTGGCACGCCAGCGGACGGGACAATGAGAAGCCTGCAAGATAGTATCACGCTGTTCAAGGATACCAACCCGGACGACGTGCCGACGTTTATGGCGAAGAAGTTGCACAAGAATTCCACCCATCACCTTCGACCAGGTCTATGTAACAAGGACATTGTCTTTCTGAAGGACATTGTCTTTCTGAAGGCCCGTCTCGCTGATGTTCTAGCGAAGTTGCATCCCAAAACACCGTCGCAGATTTGCCCAAAGAATTCAGCGAAATGCGTAACAGTGTGGCGGTAACTAGGTCATGCATCAGTCGATGCGATCGTTTGTTGAGATTGCAGAGCCCCCGCCGCCCCACGCTCGACATCGCGGCATCTCCACGTAACGCCGCACAAGCCCCTCAAACCGTCCCGCTGCCAGCGTCTGCAGCCCTAGCGAAGCCCCTACAAAAGGATTTCGCTAGCGTTACCGCGAGTGCCACAGGCTCTCCAAGTATGAAGACTATGCCAGAAAATAGCCGAATAGGGCTGATGATGAGGGTTTCGTGACGGTGCAAAGGAGGAAGCGCCGATTGCGAACGAACAAGAACCGCTGCGGCAAAGCTCCAAAGAAGCCCGAAGTCAGCTTGCGCGCCGTAAAGCCGGACTCATCGGTGTACATCTCCCGCCTACACTACACCGCTAAGGTGAAAGACATCGTGGAGTACGTGCGCCAGAAGACGAGTTACACGACGAGGGTGCAGTTGCTGGAGTCGCACCGCAACGTCAACTTCAAGGCGTTCGTGGTGCGCGTACCTAATTGTGCCCGTGCCCGTCGTCATGGAAGAAGACTTTTGGCCGCAGGACGTGGTGTTCCGTCGCTTCCGCGGACAAGTACCACAGGACATAGTTTTTAGCTATATTTATTTATAAAAAAATGTTTTATACTTTTTAGATATAGGTACATGTTAGTTAGTAAGGAGTCTATGGGCCATTGTAATCTGAAATAAATGTTTTTTTTTATTTTTTATTAAAATTTTCCTTTCCTCTGTGAAAAGTTTGATATTATAATAACACCAACCTGTATCATAAATTAATAAAGTAACTGCAGTTTATGAAGTTACTGTTAAAAGTTTGTTGTCAGTAGGTAGGTACAACTAGAACCCCGCGTTTGCTCCTGCTAACATGAGTCTGGTGGATACCCACTTTTGTCGTTCAGTGGAGGGTCCACTCAGGATTATAATAAAATAATTTTACTCACGTCGCCTAATTCCGTGTATTTCATGTATCCCAGATAATTAATTCTATTGGCCGATTCTTCTCTTGAGAAATAAATCCAGTTATGCAAACCTATAAAAATAAATATTTTAGGTAGGTATATACCTACTATGATATTCGTATTCACAAGAGATCAATTTAAACTGTATGCATACCCGAAACACCTCCATTCTTAAGTTCGGAGACAAAAATATGTTCGAAGCCAGAACTGCTTATCTTTCCTTTACCTCTTGAATATAAACCGAACCATAATTGTTTCAGGAAGTCTCTTTGTTGTTTTGGGTCCGGAGTCACGTAGCCTGTAATGGGAATGACGTACTTAATTCTCAGCCTCTAATCATTAATAGCGCACAAACGAAACTTTTATTTAACTTCTAAGGTTAGTTAACACTAACATTTAGTTAACGTTAACATTTATTTAACTTCTAAGGTTAGTGTTAACTAACCTTAGAAGTTAAATAAAAGTTTCGTTACTTAACCCTGAAAACGATCAACTCATCGGGCAGTAGAGTAGGTATGTGGCGGCTGTGAAGTGCGCTACTCGCTGCGCAGTACCTCAGCCCTCACCCCGCTGACACGGAAATTGGTTACTGCGCAGAGACTCACCTCATGATCCGAGCCGCCAATAACTTTGAATCGTACCATAATAAGGGCAGCTACCTTTAACCGTTGTACCTTACCTACCCTTGTTGTAACTACTGGAAAATGTTCTTTAGTATACTAACCTAAGTTTTAAAGTTATTATTTATATCTGAATTCAAAGACATTTACGGCCAAACCCAATAACATAAGACAGATCGTTACTGACGAAAGTCAGTACCTACAACTCTATCTGCCCCTGTCAAAAGAATATGCTGTCAACACGTTATAGGGCCGCATACTTTGGCTTTTTTGGGAATTTGTTAACTTCCCAATAAAGCCAAAGTATGCGGCCTGGCCCAGCGATTGAAAGGTTTTTCTACCTCCAGCCTCCAGTACGCCAAAATTGGAGATAGATACGTTGTTGGGCTCGGCCGTTAGAGAAAAGTACAGCAGCCAGCAAGAAAAACGAAAAGGACAAAAACTCACGTTTTCACATAGTTACCACCTAGGTATCTAAGCTATGTAATAAAATATTACCTTTATTTTTCAGAAACGTCATTAAGTGCCTCATAACAGTAGTAGACATGACGGCATCCATGAAAGCGTTCTCTTCGTTTCTCTCCTGAAAATATTAAATTCAATAGGTCGTTCAAGATTCCTGTGGCATCTACACTTACTTAGAATCACGAGGGTTTAAGAAAGGTACTTAAACCCCATAGTCCCCAAACAAAAAACTACGGGCCCTGAATAACAAATGCAGATTATTTCAGACTTGTATGAACAACATTTACCTAAGTAGGTAAATATTGTTATAGCGGCAAATATTTATGCTATTATGCATCACCTCAGCAGCTGACGCATTGAATAATGTCTCATCTTTTGGGCTACTTACTCGCATTTAATAATGATTATTATGACTTCATAATCATCCCTATTTGTTAGTAGTTTGTTATTCAACAGCATGCTAAAATCATAATTGCGTTTTAGCTTTATCTTTGGCCACGAGTTCAATAGTTCAACATCCGCGATATTGTTATGTTATTGTATTTATTAGTTCCCTTGAGGATTGAATGGAACGTCGGGACTCGGGAGGCAGTAGATCAATTTAAATGATGTACATGTAGGGACCTCGATGATTATTTGCTTGCTGTTTGTGTGCAGGTTCCTCAAATAGAAAATGACGAAGAAAGACAAACTACCTGCGGCGTCACATATTCATTAACCAATGTGTCTCGTTCATAATTGTCCAATAATGGAACGAATTTCTGAATAGTCGGAATATTCCATACTTCAGGAGTTACGGTGATTAATCTGCGACATAAAGATAACATTTCAAACAATCTGATGATGACTTAGTGAGTAATTTCTTTTTCAGGATATTACTCACCAAGTTATCAACTCATGGTCATAACTGAATGCTGTTATGTGTGCATTCCTTTGGAGTACTACTTACGGTAGAGGTGCCATGTCCACTGTTGAATGCGATGTAGTCTTTGCTTGATAGTTAACCGTTATGTATCTAGCGGCATTATTAGTGTCCTTTCTTAATAACTCTTCGCTAAGTGTTTCTAGTTCAGCGTCAGTAACGCTGTTCGTGTTTGTAGATCCACGATTGTTGTTTACTATGGAGCTTGGTAGCACTGGTGGCGTCCCAGGCCGAGACATTGGTGTGCTAGGAATTCGCGTTGTAGGCTTAGGCGTCGTAAACGCGGAGTAGGTACTAGGTCTATTGCCTCCGACAGCTGAGCTGAAGGTCATTGGTTTCGGTGTGTGGAACGATGAAGGCGCCAGTGTTGACGGTAAGGTCACTGTCGGGCTTGGCCCATTTTTGTTAGAGTTACCTTGTAAAATTGAACTGTAACTAAATGTTCCTTGACTCGGGGTTTTGCTATCATAAAAATTGATAAGATCTTTGACCTTTCCTCCACTTCCAGCAGGCTGGTTGTTTTGTTGAATGGGCTTAACGGTTGGATATTGAGGCGCAACATAGTCTCTTTTTCCGTTAGACGATTGGGGAGTGCGTTGAGGCGCAGGGTTGACCGCAGAAGTATGCGATTGTGATGGCGATTTTGGACCAAGAGATGGAAACTGAGCAGCATAACTGCCACCATTTTGATTATTTGGAGACTTTTGCGTCTGACTATTTCCTCCAGTCGGCTGGTTATTTTGTTGTACAGGCTTAAGAGTTGGTAATTGAGGCGCTACGTAGTCCCTTTTGCCGTTAGATGATTGCGCATTGTTTTGTAGCCCATTATTAACGTTATTGGACGCAGTCGTCTGAGATTGTGATGTAGAGGGGGGGCCAAGCGCTGGAAATTGGGCGGCATAATTAGGACTGCCTCCATTTTGGTTACCGTATGTTTGCGACTGACTGCTGGTTGGTTGACTCGCTACATTATCTTTTTTGTTTCCACTTGTTGGTACGCCTCCTTCGTGCAATAAGAAGTCTGTATTCGTATTTACCCATTGGCGTTTATTATATTCTAAACCTGGAAGGAAAATTGATAAAAAAATTAAAAACAAATGGGTTCCCAGATATTTAGACGAGACATACCTATGTACCTACTTGTCAATTTCATATCCTTATTATAAACAATAAATTATAAACAATTAATTATATCCTAGTTTGTAACTACGTTACCTACTTCTCTCCAAAAGTAAATAAGTGTGAGATAGAGATGTGAGAGCTCAGTCTTGACATGTATTTTTTTATATTTTACTTATCTCCTTCTCAATTATTATATTAATTTATTTTCTTTATTTCTGTTTCTGCTGTTTACGCCACTGTTATATGAATGAATGCTCAAACTTGATATGTAATTAGATTTTTTCTTTCTTTTTTCTCAAAATTTCTAGTTTATTTTTATCATTAATCATTTATTTTCTCAATTTGTATTTTTAATGAACTATGTGCATGCTGTAGTCTCCTGTAATTGAAGAAGCACACATAAAAGAACCTTGTTATTATTGTGATTTATATTGTATACGTGTATCCTTTGTTGGAGATCCTAAATCAATAAATAAAATTAAATAAAAATATGCTGAACCTTACACGCGCGCACTATGAGTGGATACTTCGACGAGCCTTGATTTGCTTTTATTTTGTAAACAAAACGCACTTTAGTTAGAGTAGGTACCTACCTAATAGCGGTATTGCTAATGCTTACCTCTGGGTATGTTTTAGAAACTGCAAACTTAAAGGTCAGTCACTCGAAACTAAGCATGTGTGTCAAATCGCATGCAAAACAAACAGGAAAAATAATAAATTAAGTATTTCAAGAAAACTGCATAGGCAGTATTGACCATGAGCGTCGTTGATCATGGGTGTAGGTACAAGAACTACAATTTAAGAAGTTTAAGATTTAATAAAACTTCTTAAATTGTGTTGCCTCACGAAACTGCACAGAACACCATTACTCCTAGCCTAGTGGAGCTCAACTGCCAGATTTAGTCAGATACGAGCTGGTGACGTTAAATTGCGCACTAACTGAACAGTTATTAAAATAATTCTCACTTCGCCCTACTAATTTACATTTACGTAGACTAGGTAGTTTTATATTGTAATTTGTACACAAGTAAAAAATGATCACAACAAATTATTAAACTATGTATTGGTTTGAATTTCGCGGGATATTTGTTTTGACAAATACAGACAGAAAAATACCTATAAGTATTCAAGGAGAACACTTTTTGCCTATTTACTTACATTGGTACTAAGAATACTAGAATACCACTCAGACAAATCTCATAGGTACCGATTTGTATTGTAAAAAGCAGTTGCACCTAATTCAGTGTTAATAGAATTATAAATGGTTCTCGTCATTCTACCTGCATATTTTTCTTGTCATTAGAATATTATGCAAAATAAAATGTGATAGCGAATTATCTTACCAGAACTATTTTGCAAAACGAATAAAATTCCACACAAAACTGTTGCACAGTAATACATATTTGTTTTATATATTATTTTATATAGAAACACGAACACAAAGCACTACATCCGTGTTGCACACATAAGTTATGATTTCATAAAGGACCGTCTGCCTTGACCGCGCTACCAAGATTACTTTATTTCGACCAATGAGTTCAACTCAGTTTCTGCTAAGAGTAGGAACGAATCGAGTAACGACTTGACGTGTCTGTGAGACCGCTAGTTTCAACAGTGAGTGTTTCGCTAAAATCGACCTTACTCAGGGAGATTCAGAGTATATTTTGGCGTAGGTTTGTTCGAGTCTTACAAAATAATAACAGCTGATGTCATTCACTCTCTCTCGTCCGATGTTAACAATATTGATGTCCTTTTTTATTTTGATACCATATCAAGGGAAACTTATAGTATCAGTGAGCAGGTACTAAACGTTTTTATGTCTGGTGTAAACCAGACACCTGAAGGGCGGCGTACGGCGTACGGAGATCGAGGACCAAGTAGTGAGATTTTTACGTCACTAAGAGCTACGTGGGACACTCAGAATGTTTTGCTAAAATAAAAATAAATGTTCCATAGGTATTTTTTTTTATAAAATCTTTTCAAAGAACTCTCCACTAGCCTCTATACCAACAAAGTTTCATGCGTCTGAACCAGTTTTCGAAACGCTTTCTCCAGTCTACCTTATCCACCTCGATTACAGCCTGCTCGAACGCTGACAGCGCATCTTCTGGCGACGAAAATTGTACTTTTTTTTTTTTCGGGAATAAAAAGAAGTCACACGGTGCTAGGTCAGGGCTGTAAGGAAGGTGACCCAGGAGTTTGACGTACTTACGTGCTGTCCAGGAAGTCCCTCGTTTTGAGCGCCGTGTGCGAAGGCGCGATGTCGTGGTGGAGCAGTAGCCCGCGGAGCCCTGTGTTTAGTCGCTTGTTGCTCACAACAGAGAAAACTTCTGCCACACATTTGGTAGTATACCATTTAACGTTGATGCTTCTGCGGTTCCGTAAAGGAATTGGCACCAAGTAGCCAGTCAAATTGAAAAAGCTCGCGATAAAAACTTCCACCCGGTTCTAGATCGCTTCACTTTGGCAGGCGTCGATTCGTTTTGAAACACCCAAACCGTCGACTGGCGCTTCTTTTCTGGATCGTATTGATAAATTCAAGACTTATCTATCACCTGTAATGATGTCGTAAACACGCCGAGACGGGTTGCTTCCAATTTGTTTATCATATCACGGCATCATTCCACCCGGGCCTGCTTCTGAGCATCGGTGAGGTTGTGCGGCACCCAGCGTGAAACTATCCTCTTCACGCCAATATGCAGGTGTAGAATTTCGTGAAGGCTTCCCGATCCAACCTGCAGTATGTATTGGATTAAAATTATCACTGCTAGCACGTTTTCTTCCGGAACAGTCGTCAAAGGGCGACCACTTCTTTAATCGCCCAAAGTTAGTCGACCACGCTTGAATTCGTTATACCAACGATTCACGGTTGCCTTAGAAGGGCCTTAATCCATGAATGCAATCTGAAGTCTATCGTACGATTCGCCGGTTTCAGGCGATTGAAATCGTAAAAAATCATATCGCGAAAATGTTCCGGGCGCAGATCCTTTTTGAATGCAACACGCTACGATAATTTAAATTAGCTCGCAAACAGTGCGTAGAGAAATTTTTAAATTGGAACATTCCTACTTTTACTTACAAATATGTAATCATATTTTCAAAATAGACTTTGTCTAGCCAGTCTCTCTTAATTAAATAAAATCTTTTTTCGCAATACTTTCTGAGTGGCCTGTTACCTACCTACCTAACGTACAAACTTGATCTACAGAAATGCATATTATGTGGAGCAAGATGTATGATTACAGTCCGCGAAACCTAAGCTGAGTTTTTGCATTTGTGTGAGTGATTACCAATCGCACCAATGTGATCGCGCGAGGGACACACACCGCCTCAGGCCGATTGTATAAACCGGTTTAAACCAATCGCGGTCTAGTCACACCTACACTTTATGTGCACTCACACAAATGCAAAGCTCAGCTTAGGCCTCGCGGACTCTACTATATTGTATGTTTATTATTGTTTGCTATTTTATATGTTTTATTTAAGTAAATGTGTGTTATCATGAGCTACAGTTATTTTTTTTGGTATGTATTCTACAAATTAAATTAAATGTTTTCTACATTTTAGCAAATAAATGAATTTGAATTTAGGTGCTGTAACTGATAAAATATATTATTATCTCCTTTATTATATTTTACAAACTTATAAATTACATTTTAAAATATTTTTTAAATAATCTGAAAAAAAAAAATTAAAAAACATTTAAAAATATAAAAAATAGTATCCCACCGGTATCGGGAACAGGGTCCAAGCTACCGGCGGTCAGGGCTCCAGAGAGAGGAACCTCCTGACAATGCGAGCCGTGTCCAGAAGTACCGCTTTCTGAATCAAGCCCTTGATCCAGCTGCCCAACCTGAGCCTCCTCAGGTGTTTGTCGAGGCTCTTGGCTATTAAGCCATTGGCTGTCACGACTATCGGAACAATGATTGCTGAGTCCACATCCCACATGTCGACAACCTCGCGAGCCAAATCAAGATACTTGATTTCTTTATCTTTCTCGGCTTTCACGAGGTTACAGTCATGCGGGACCGTTATGTCAACAATCATTGTGCGCCGCTGTACTCGATCCACCACCACTATATCAGGCTTATTGGCAATAATAGTCCTGTCAGTGATGATGGATCGATCCCAGTACAATGTGATATTTCCATTTTCGAGAACTGGGTCGGGCACGTACCTGTAGTACGGCACTTCCGATTCCACAAGGCTGTATTTCAGAGCAAGTTGCTGATGGATATCCTGGCTACAAGGTTGTGTCTATGCAAGTACTCTTCGTTAGCTAGACGAGAACACCCGGAGATAATGTGTCTTATTGATTCCCCCGGACGGTGACATGCCCGACATATGTCAACCGTGCCGTCTTTCACAATAAATCTCCGGTAATTGTTCGTCATCATAACTTCGTCCATAATTGCACAAATAAAACCTTCGGTTTCTCCAAAGAGGTCACCGAAACGTAGCCAGGTCACGGACGCTAGAAGATCTACATCGGGTACATGTAGGGCCCGGAAAAAGCGTCCGTGAAGCTCCTTACTCTGCCATACTTCCATGCGATCATTAGTGTCAAGCACTACAGGTTTGCGCCAGTTTATATTACAATATTCCCTGAGACTGCATATCTCGCGATTGTGTAGGGTCTTAGCGTTTAAAAAGCCTCGACCTCCACACTTTCGCGGGATATACAGTCTCATTACCGATGATCGTGGGTGATGCATTCGGTTTGCAGTCAGCAGTGTACGGACCCTCCTATCCAGGGCGTCGAGTTCGGTCTGAGTCCATTTGAGTATGCCGAAAGAGTACATCAAAACTGGCATGACCCAACCGTTAAAGGCGCGCACCTTGTTTCCGCATGACAGAAGACTATTTAACACTTTCTTCAGGCGGCCAAAGAAGCGCTCCTTCAACGATTGCTTCATGTCAGTACCATTGATGCCCAACGCTTCCGACATACCCAAATACTTATAGGTTTCGGATGCGGCTTTAAGGTTTATGGAATCCGAGAGTTGGGTTCCCACGGATTCCACAATCTCCCCTCGCTTTACATGCATGACCGCACATTTGTCCACACCAAAGTCCATCCTGATGGCGCTACTGAAAGTTTCAGTTACTTTCAGTAGCTCCATTAGTTGCAAATTGTTGGGGGCAAAGAGTTTTAGATCATCCATGTACAGAAGGTGAGATATAACCTGACCACCTCTCGTCAGCCGATAGCCTAGACCTGAATCCTCCAGCAGTGTGCTTAGAGGATTCAAGGCTAAGCTAGAACCAAAGCGGGCTCAAACTATCGCCCTGAAATATGCCTCGCTCGATCCTTATCGGCTCGCTATTCCTCAGGATATTCCGACATCCTGGATTGTATTTTGTGGACCGAAAAAAAAAAAAAACAAGTTTTTGAGTTGGCTTCGAAAATACGTATTTAATCCACTTTGTGTATCTTGATGGTGTTGTGTTGTCTGTTGTTTACATCGCATGTAGTGGTATACAAACTGGACACGAGCTACTCCTCCCATTTGTTTGGGAGGCCTCAGGGCCCCCAAAATTACAAGTTTACCAGCTTTTAGATCAGTTTTCTTTTAAATAAAGTTTTTTTATCAGATGGAAACTTCTCAAGTATTTTCAAGCTTAAAGTACATACTAATTCCATGTGTACCACCTATCTATTATATACCATTTAATTGCAAATAAATGTTTTCTATTTTTGGTTTGTGTTGCTGCCTAATTAATTACACGGTTGACCAAACAAATTAGGTACAGCACTATTATCATTCGTTTTCAACATTCAATGATCCAATCTTGAATCTGTGCATAGTGTGCTGTGCATTCATTCAATTACCGTCAAATTTGAAAGGTGTAAATTGTGTGTTTTTGTCTCTGAATCATGTTTTAAATTTATCTTTTTTATTTTAGGATGTAAAGTGCTATGGAATTTAAAAAAATTGCAAGATGAAAAGTAAAATAAATCGTTTTGAAAATTTTATCCACTTTAGTTTATGGACATTAGCTTGTTTCTATTCTATTCACAAATTAGTTCGTGCTCAAACAGGTAATTTGTTATTGCTAGAAATTTGTACTTATTTCGCCGTTAATATGAATAAAAAACTATATGTTTACACAAAAAGTACTGTACGAGTTAAATGATACATGATTAAATTTTGACTGTTCTGTACTGTTTTAGAAATAATAGAAAACAAGCATGAACTTCAATATGAAATAAGGGACTTAAATCCGGGTTGGCGATCTATATCAAGGCTAAAAGATGAGTCTGATGTTGAATGGAGTACATGGAAGTATCATATACAGACCTCATGGTTTTATATGTTGCTGCAATTTTTTGTATCAGAGATCATACGAAGGACAAATACCTCCTTATTGAAATATTGGTACACCATATCAAGTGTAATTTATATACTAAAGTATATGGGTTTCAGACAGTTGATAATAATTTTTTCCCAACCTGTAATATTTGCGGCTATTGTGTTGACTGGTGGTAAAAAAATTAGCATATGGTTTACAAGCATTTTTTTGTTGGCTGGGTACAATACTCTAAAATATAAATATTTCTTTTGGAGTTTCTTGGACACTGAAAGTTTGGAAGATGAAGAAGTTTTTGTCATGCTATATGCAATAGCCTGGGTTGAATTAAGATGTATTAGTTTCTGTCTTGATTATGTAGACAAAAAAGAGTACTCGGTTGTGCAAGCTGGGCACAAAGCAAAATTAGCTCAAGCATCGGTATTTGAAGAACTGATAAATATGTTCAGTTATGTTTTGTACTTGCCATTATTATTTGTTGGACCAGTTATACTTTATGAAGAATTTGAAAGTAGTTTCCAAAAGAGAAATGAAAACTTGTTAATGAGGCTAAAAAGTTTTTTTCTGGATATGATGCGGTTCCTAATTTATACCATGTTACTGGAACTTGCATTCCACTATGTATATTTTTTTGCAATGCAAAGTCAGATGGAGGTATGAAGTTTTTTTTTTGTTTATTTGTGTTTTACTTACCTACATATAGGTATCTTAATGTGACTAAATTTCAGGCTGTTCGTAAGTTGCCATCGCTAGCACTTTGTGGAGGAGGACTATGGATGGGCTTGGAATTCCATATGAAATATGTTATATCATATGGAACTACAGCAGCATACTCAAGACTAGACAATATTGATCCCCCACCAACACCAAGGTGCATTCTAAGAGTACATGTTTACTCACAAATGTGGAGATATTTTGATGTGGGTCTATACAGGTTTTTGTTGAAGTGAGTTTACTTTCAATAACTGTATAATTACTCGTTTTAAAATATTTTTGTTGCTGCTTTTTAGAAAATAATATTGATTTGAAAAATATCTTAATTCCAGGTACATTTACAAACCAGTTTTCTTCACATTGTCTCATAGTAAAACAATGCCCAAAATTATCTACAAGTTGCTTTCATCCCTTGTTACCTTTATGTTTATTTTTATGTGGCATGGAACCATGTGGAATATATTTGTATGGTCAGTTTTAAACTATGCAGGTATTGTAGTTGAGTATATTGGTAAAGCTGTTGCAGAAAGTGACAAATACAATTTATTTAGAGCTAAAGTACTAAAAACAAATGCAATGGAAGTTCGATTTACTGCATTTTTATGTGCACCTTTGTTATGTATGTCAGCAATTTCAAACTTTTATTTATTTGCTGGTAGTGATATAGGTAATTTGTATTTTGGGCTACTTAAATGGCCATCACTGTATAATTTTATGCTAGTGTACATGTCTTTGTATTGTTGTTGTCATGTTGCTATTGCTTTAAATGATGTTCAATCAAGAACTGATGTAAAAAAAAAAGAAATTAAGACTGTTGTAATACTTTAACCTATTCTATTCATTTGAATATTGACTGAAACCAGTATTATAAATTAAGTAGGACAATGATTTAAAATCATTGAAAAAAAATCATACATAATAATTAAAGTACAAAATGATGTCTCTCATCTGTTGTTTGATGTATGTACCAAGTTGGTTGTTTTGTTCCATTTGCTCAGACTCTCGAGGACCATTTCAATAATAACACAAGCTAAAGTAGTTCTGTTGGGAGAAAATCTACTAACTGTAAGTCATATTTGGCCGCAGTTTTGATGATATGAATTTAAAATAAAGTGGAAATTCATAAATTACTGTTTTTTATTTAAATTGCTATCAACTGATATGTGTTTGATCCTTTTAGTAATAAGTATGAATGTGTATGCATTGCTTCAATCAAATCATTTGGATCACCAGCAACACCCGCAGCTTTATGTATTTGTATCATCTCTTGCCTTGTAAATACATCTTTCCCTAATTGATGTGATCGCCTTGTTAACGCATCCAAGAATTTCTTCAACTGAAAAAGCAAATATTTTTACACATTTAATGCTCTGTTCCTGTTGTGTTAGTAAAGTTGTTTTAGGACCCGCTTTTACTGGTTTAACTTGAAACATTGTTATAATATTAAATAACATAAAACCTGCCGCAAAAAAGTTAAAAGGGTAAGCATTCTGTTTAAATCCCTTACCTTGTTTCTAGAACTGACACCTGACCCGTTTATAGACCTTGAAAGTTGTATATTTCCAAATTCATCGCTGAATGTGTCTATTAGACTGTGTTTCAATAAACTTATCACGTCGTTTGCGTCTTGGACAGTTGCTTCTTCTCTTAAATCGATACGGGCTCTAGCCTATAAAATGAAAGATGTTTGTAGGGACACAAAATTAGTCAAATATACGGATTGAATACATTATTATTATTGTAAAATAAGAACATTCTTTGAAAAAGTAATTTCACCTGTGCCAGTCGTATGCAAGCTTCAAGTTGCCGAGTTGTTATCGGTGTCCCATCGTGAGAACCACCCTGATGGTTGTGTCTCAGCTCTAGATAAAAGTTTTGCAAAGCATTGGCTGCTTCCTTGCTTATTTTTGGATGAACATATCTTCTAGCGTAAGCTAAATATTTCCTTAAAAGTACTAAAGGTAAATGATCGATGACCTCACCAGGTTTCAGGCGTAATCTTTGGCTGGAATAGTATAAAAGATAAGATTCAAGATTACCACACGCCTGTTTGTGTGCTGGACAAAGGCTTGTTTTATTGTACTGGATGGGATACTGAATTTAATATTTAGCTGAGGATAGAAAAGAGCGGCTAACAGGAAAACTCTAGATTTAATTGTTGATTACCTCAGTTAGCTTCGCAATTAAGCACAGGATAAAATAGTTAAAGTTATTATGCTGTTTGAAAACGAATCAAAACAGATAAAAGATTCAAGATTCTAAAAATTATAAAATATTTTAACATTTATCTTTTTCATACATAGAAAATTTGGTAAGGTGGTTTTAATAAAGTAGGTAGGTACACCCGTTACCCAATTTGGCTCCAATCAGCGTTGTTAATTAAATGATTTAGGGTTTTATGTTTATGAAATTGATTTCCAAACTCAATTAATACGCTTCAAAAATAGCTCAATCCTCTGAAGAGTAATTAAACATTCCATAAAAATAATACCTAAGTGAAATTTCGTTATCACACTGGCTTGTATTTATACTAGCGTTTAGATTACTGGTTTTCGTTGCATGTTTTCCTCTCTGGCCGGTATGTAGAGCTAGCACGTGCTCTGATAACATCGCGTCCATTTTCTGAAAAAATGATTATGTTCCTATTTATAACGTCGATTAATACATAATAGGAAAATTCTAAATATAAATACGTAGGTAATGATTTAATAATACGTGGGACACTCGTAACAGTTTTGCGAAAATAAAAACAAATGTTCTCTAGATTTTTTTATTAAATCTTTTCAAAGTACTCTCTACTAGCCTCTATACAAACTTCATGCGTCTGAACCATTTTTCGAAACATTTTTTCCAATCCGCCGTAGAAACGAGGTGTTCGTTTACAGCTTGCTCGAACGCTGACGACGCATCTTCCAGCGACGAAAATTGTATCCCCTTAATTAAGCAGATTTCGGTATTAAAAAGAAGTCACACGGCTCTAGGTCAGGGCTGTTAGGAGGGTGACCCAGGAGTTTGACCGGCGTGCTGTCCAGGAAGTCCCTCGTTTTGAACGTGGTGTGCGCAGGCGCGTTGCCGTGGTGGAACAGTAGCCCGCGGAGCCCTTTTTTTTGTGTCATTAAATGACATCTACAGCTCTGGATGAAGCGGGAGGGCGTGTCAGACTTTTACTGACTAAAACCCACTCGTGTTCCTTCAGTTGCCTGCCAGGGCCACGGTTATCTCTTTCGAATTTCCCACGACCCTGAGGCGTCGGCTCTATCGGACCCCGTCATTTTGTGCTGACAACTCTTTGAGGCGCGCATGGAACACGATGCACCATCGACCCGGGCCTGGTCCTTACCGGACGGCAAGATACCCATTGCCCGCCGTCCGCAAGTCCGCGCCTACGGTGGCCGGGAATCTGCAGGCGACTCCCGACGCCCAGGGCGTCTCCTGCGGGACTAGTGGGGGCGTGAGGGCGTAAGGCTCTTTCCCTCACGCGCTCCGCCTCCTCCTTCCCAAGCATTACTGCTTCGCAGAAGGAGGTGACGGCTTTCCATTCTCTCTCGCTCTGTACCATGGCCTGGACCAGGGCGGACGCGAGAGATCGCCGCTGCCGATCGCTTCCGTGAGGCCACTTCGGTGCTCCGCCCAACCTTTTTTTTTTTTGTTGTTTTTTTTTGTTCCCGGGGTGGAAAATCCTCATGGATGTCCTCCGCCCTGGGGTCTGGGAGGGGAGGGGTCTGTCAGACTTTTACTGACTAAAAACCACCCCGGTGTTCCATCTCACACCTATACCGGGGTCGCGGGAACACATAATTCTTCCGCATCCCGGCCGGTGCTGGCCCGCTTGCGCGGGCCCCGTCTCGGGCGGGGGGAGTGAGGTGTACTCCCCCCACAACGTCTGTGAGCGCCGCCTTCTCGGGTCCTGATGTTGGGGGGCGACGGATGTCCCCGAATCCGTCGCCCCTGGACCCATTTACCCAGACCCAGCGCGGACCGTCCGTTCGCGGGACCGGTGAACTGCGGCCCCAACTCGACAAGGAACCTGTCGAAGTCGGCGAGACTCTTGTTGGGCGAAAAATACGCCCCAACGACGCCAACGCCATCTGCGAGGGCGGCTACCCAGCCGTGCCCTCGAGACGGGCTGACGAGAGCCCCGCCAGTGATGGCCACCAAACCGTCCAGGTCTCCCACCCAGTTACCCCTGGGCGGGACCCAGTACGGCTCGGCGACCACGGCCACGTGAATCGACTACTCTGCCATGCTCTGGAGCAAGAGATCCTGAGCTCTGGCACAGTGGTTGATGTTGCCCTGGAGGAAATGGTAGAGCGCCGTTATGCGCAATCCATTCCCTCCGCACCATTCTTAGGCCGGGAGTCGGCCGGAGGGCAGCCAAGCTGAGGGGGGGGGGGGGGGGGGGTAAAGAGCCCCCGGCAGCCTTGGCAGACCCTCTATTCTTCTTATTGGCGGGCGCGCCACAGGCCTTACCGCCCGCTCTGTGCTCAGCGGGCCTCCCCGCAGCGGCCGGGCTGGCCGCAGCGATAGCACTGCTCGCTGCGGTCAATTGCGGCGATGCACCGTGCCCTAACATGCCCAATGTCCAGGCATCGGAAGCACCGCAAGGCCCTGGGCTGCAGCAGCTTCACCCTCGCCGCAAAACCCACCCCGCCAACAGACGCCCACCGTCAGCGACCTTATTCGCCGCCGCCACTAGGCACCCCGCACCCAAATCGTGCCGAGCCCGGAAGCGTCGGCGCGTATGTCGCCCGTCCGCACGTCTCCTGGCGGACATCCGCCGACTCGGGCGACGGCCACCACGACTTCAGCCGGGGTCGTCGAGTCGTCCAGGCCATCCACGCGCAGCTCAGCGGTCTTCATCGGCCTGGACACCCGGACGTCCTCCGGGTTGAGCAGCCGCGCCCCCGTAATCGCCGGCCTCAATCTGAAGCCGGACGGTGTGCCAAGGTCGAGGATAATTATAATACGATTTCGCTGTGCTATTGCATTCTTGCAAACGATAGTTCCAGCCCGTAACTGGTTTACGTAGTTTACGTGCACCGGAGTCCAAACCGTAGCTTGTTATACTCCCCCCCTGGAGTATAACAACCTACGGTAGTAACACCAATTTCACAGTATAACTTGTCATTAAATTAGCAATGCTCTTTAGCTTGATTTACATTATTATCACATTTTACACAACCTAAGACATCGTTTATTTTCTCTAGATGAAAAGCATAATAGGTAGTATATTCCATTATCTGACTAAGCGATCTGTTTCCCCACAATACTTTGTTACATTTATTTTTATTACAATCGGCAGCTAGACCACTGCCATTCCCTCCCACCTCACATACAATGCGCAATGGAAAGTGGTCCGTAGAGAATACATCATACACATCATTGACTGATCTGACAGTGCTCCATGCAGACTCCGTGATTATTCAGTGGTCTAGCCACCGGTTGCATCCATGTACTTCACTAGTAAAAGTATACGTATCCGATTCTAAGCCTAACATCACTATATCCGCACATACTAGCTTTTGATCGTCCAGTAATTCACGACCAAACGGCGCATTTGGGTGAGCATTAAAGTCACCCAACACATAAGCAGCACATACATCGGATTCTTCTATAATTGCACTCATACGGGCAAGACAATCCGTGTAGTCAGTTAAATTGTCTGGTTTGTCTGTTGTTAGATAAACACTAAAAATTAAGTCGGAACTCACGGGACTGATCGAATACGTTGATCGAGATCCGTGTCTCGATCAACGTATCGTTACAACACTCAACAATAGTCACATTTGGAAACCGCGTTTCTTCCGTAGGGTCTTCCGCGTAGGATACCTGCCGAGGTGTCAACCGAAGATTTAGCTGTACAGCCGAATTCCTTATCAGTATTGTGAACAAAATCCAGGTCATGAGGTAGCACCCACGTTTCCTGTAACGCCAATATATCTGCATTGACACATAAGTGTCTTATTTGCTGTACTGATTTTTTCAAAGATTTTCAATTAAATGATAACAATACTATCTCTGAGGTTGTACTGTCCATGTTTATGACTACCACTCGGCTAGAAACCTGCACTTAAAAATGTACTGAGCTTATGTTTGGGGACAACAATCTTAAATGAACGGAAGTTAGTTTCTTGTCTCTGTGGCAGTATCTAAACATCCAACAATGTTCACCCAATGATAGTATATGCTCCTTAATATCCTCGATGGTCGCGGTGTTTTTAAGTCTTGATAGGTACACCGCATCTGGAATGTCCGTTACCAGTAAGCGACACGATTCCGTCGCAGTTCCACGCATGTTTCTGTTACGTGCACGCTTCCTTTTGTTATCAACATAGGTAAATCCATCGTCATTAATAATAGAAAGTTGATCATTAGCGCTCGGTTTAGCAACATTGTTCACAATATCACGGTAAGACGGTGCGTCGAGAACCGTCGCCGTCAATGTTTCACATTCTCGCTCAGTGCAGGTAGGTAGGTGAACACTACTATCAACGCACTGCTTAGCCGTAGGCTGCTGTGATATCGGCTGCGAAGTCCTTGACACTGCGCGGTTATCGTCCTTATTCTTAACAACGTAAGGTATAGATTTATTCACTGTTATTGATGCTCGTTCGTATGTCGGTTAATTCCGTATTAATTCTAGCTTCGAAAGTACTCATATCTTGCTTGGTGACTGAGCTTTCGCGCACATACTGCAATTCATTTTTTAAAACAATAAGATCCTTAAGAAGACGAGACACATCCACGTTATCAAAAGTCACTGGGGGTAGACGATTCAGATCTTTCGCCACAAATACTGGTTGTTTTGATGGATCCTTTTCCTTGAAGGCCTTAATCACATCTCAAATGTTTTTCTTGTTTTTATCTTCATCTTTTCTCTGCACACATTTTAGGGACAGTGAACCAAACAGCACAGATTTACCGTCCTCAATTTCACTTTCGGTGAAATTACTCGCACATAATTGAGTAACACTCAGCTCATCTATCACGTCGATTTTATTTTGGACAAACGTTAAAAACTCGTTAATTATTACAATTGATTCCGCCATGATTGGTTCGCGTAAGCCCAGAATATGCACGCTTCGCTCGTCCGCGATGGCTACGACCGAACTGGAAACTGGGCTTTGAAACACCCAAACCGTCGACTGGGGCTTCGTTTCTGGATCGTATGAATCCAAGACACATCACATGTAATGATGTCGTAAACACGCCAAGCGAGCCTGCTTCAAATATGTTTATCATATCACGGCACCATTTCACCCGGGCCTGCTTCTGAGCATCGGTGAGGTTGTGCGGCACCCAGCGTGAAACTATCCTCCTCATGCGAAGATGCACGTGTATAATTTCGTGAAGACTCCCAGATCCAACCTGCAATATGTGCTTGAATCTCTTGATACGCAACTCGCCTATTGTCTTGGATTAAAATAATCACGTTTTTTCTTCCGTAACAGCCGTCAAAGGGCGATCACTTCTTTCTTCATCCCCCAAAGTTAGTCGACCGCGCTTGAATTCGTTATACCCACGATACACGGTTGCCTTAGAAGGGCCTTCATCCATGGATGCCATTTGAAGTCTATCATACGATTCGTCCGGTTTTAGGCGACACTTGAAATCGTAAAAAATCGTAGCTCGAAAATGTTCTCGGCGCAGATCCATTTTTTATTGAGACACGATAATTTAAATTAGCTCGCAAACAATGTGGAGGGAAATTTTGAAATTGGAACGTACCTATTTTTACTTACCAATTATCATATTATCAAAATAGACTAGGTATAACTAGCCAGTCTCTCATACATATAAACATTTTTTATTGTTGTTTATGAGGATTGATTGGCTCAGGCCATCGTGTATAGGACACAAGTCTATTGTATGCAGTGGTATTGTATGCATGGTAGTGGAGAAAGTTTATTAAAATCTTTTTAAATCGAAATCGATGACGATTATGATAATTATTATCAAGGTATAAAAAATTACCTCATTTGGTTGGTCCAAAAGAATAAAAACTAAATCAAATCTTGAGAGCAGTGCCGAATTTAGCTTTAGGTTTTCTGCGACAGTTTTAGACCTGAAAAGAAAAATATGGTTTATTCTGCACTGCTAGTGTACACAATTCAGATTACTTCCTCGTCGCGTATTCCTCCACAGAGCCTAAAAACTATGGTCTTCAATCACTGCGCGCGGCGCCCCGCCCGTTGTGGCTTACGGAAACGAAACGTGGTCACTCACGCCACCTGGTCCATAAATTCAAGGTCGCTTAGCGATGTATGGAACGGGCTATGCTTGGAGTCTTTCTGTGGGATAGAATTCGGAACGAGGTGATCAGGTAAGGAAACCAAAGTTGTCGATATAGCTCACAGAATAAGCAAGCTGGAGTGGCAGTGGGCCGGCCATATTAGCCGTAGAGCCGATGACCGTTGCGGTAGAAGTGTTCCAGAGTGGAGACCACGAATCGGAAAACGTGAGGTAGGACGCCCTCAGGCTAGGTGGAGCGCCGATCTTCGCAGGGTGGCTGGTAGCAGCTGGATGAGAATTGCTGAGAAACGAGCTGAATGGCGAGCAATTGGAGAGGCCTATAACAAGCAGTGTACTGCTATAGGCTGATGATGATGCAAGTCACTTTTCACAGCCGAGGCTGCCAGTTAGTCGACACCACATTGCCCAGGTTGCCAGATCGGTGAAATGTATGGATAAGTATAAAAGTCGGTAGCCAGAACGTGTGAAAAACTAACTATAAAATAGGGCTACGTATGTGCAACTAGAGTTAGCAGTTTGAAGTTTGTGAAGTCCGGACACAAAGCTGAACACGAAAACCCCGGACAAATGTGAAAGCCGTCGGACACGTCCGGACGGCACTGTATGTGCGTGCCACCTGTTGTAGCTGCCGCCGGCGGGGTTGGCGGCGGCCAGCACGGTGGCGCGCGCGGCCAGGCTGCACACGACGCCGCCCTTGGCCACGCTCACGCGGCCTTGCTCCATGGCCTCCAGCAGGCTGCTGTGGTGAGCCGTCATCTGCAATTTAGTGCCATCACTATGGTGGATACTCGTTTCATATATAAATATTTGTTTCCAAGTAAAGGTATACAATTACATACAATAGCGCTCATAAGTCCATAGGCAATCACACAAAGCAATAGATTGACGCTTCGGCTTCACTTACGACCTTCTTCTTTAAGTTGTTTTTATACTAGACACGCACACACACTCACTTTTTCTGTAATTGATACTAGTTTATAATTTCAACTAAGTAACTTATGGAGTGCTAGCTTAGTCGTTACCGTGCTTGGGAGGAGCGATTATGGCGAGCCCTGAGTTCGAATTTCACATGCGCCTGCGGATTAAGCTTGATGTTATTTACAAATAATATAAAATTGTAGTTTTTGTTATGTTATTAATAATACCTAAAATGGTAATAAAAAAAAATAGCTTTAATAAAATTACTTGAAGTGGTTAGATAATCATTCGATACTTGTCTCGTTCATCTTGTTTACTTAGATGATAAAAGCTTGTAGGTAGATCACAGGAAACTGAGTAAATCATTTCGATCTCTGTGAGGTAGATGCAATTCGTTACGACTATTCACCTAATTGAACGTTGTTGGTTAGTGACGAATGTTTAAATCTGTTAGCAGTATTGTGGTTATAATTTTCAAAATACAATGAAATATAAATATTGAAGCGTTGGCGATATTATTGCGCTGCGTAAAAGTGGACGTAAATGATGTGATAACACAAATGGACTAAGTGTGAGTGTTACGAGGGCGGCACTGAAAATTTCGGGAATCAAGGAAGTGACACAACATTACTATTTAAAAATGTATTTATTGCTTTTCGAAGTATTCTCCGCGAAATTTGACACATTTTTCCATACGATGGAGCCAATCATTGAAGCAACCATTCCATTCGGAAGTTGGGGTCTCCAAAATGGCCGTTTTGTAGGCGTCCACAGCTTCTTCAGGTGATGAAAATCTCTGTCCACGCAATTTATTCTTTATTTTAGAGAAAGTATAGAAATCATTAGGGCTTAGGTCGGGGCTGTACGGCGGATGGTCTTATAATTTTATGTTTTCTTGCTCTAAAAACTCTTTTGTTCTGTGTGCGGTGTGAGAACTCGCATTGTCGTGATGGAGGATGATGCGGCGGTTGCAGTTCTCGTTATGGAGTTCAGAAGCGACCTGTGGCAAATAAATGCTAGCATACCATTCTGCATTAACCGTTCTTTGTCCCTCAAGAGGAATAGTCGTAACATGGCCGGTTTTGGAGACAAACGTGGCCACCATTTTTTTTGCAACACTCCGTGAACGAACAATTTTTGTTGGCTTTAAGTCATTTTCGAACACCCAAACTCGTGACTGGTTTTTTGTTTCGGGTTCGTACGCGTATATCCAGGATTCGTCACCTGATACGATGTTGTATACAGCATTTGAGGATCCTGCGTGGAATCTTTCGAGAGTTCTGATGCACCAAGTAACGCGAGCCGCTTTTTGCTCTTCACAGAGCGAATTCGGTATCCATCGGGAAAACAACTTTTTACACCTAATTGTTTATGCAAGATTATTTGTATTTGACTCATGCCAATGTCTAAAGTTGCCTGAATTTCGCGGTATGTCACATGTCGATCTTCCTCAATCAGCTTACGCACAGCATCAACGTTTTCTTGGTTGACTGCAGTTTTTGGACGAACTTGACGGGGATCATCACTGAGCTTGACACGTCCACGTTGAAATTCAGCAAACTAGCGATAAATTGTGGTTTTGGATGGGGCTTCATCACCAAATGCAGAAATCATCCGGTCAACACACTGCTTTTGTGTTAAACCACTTCGAAAGTCATAATAAATCATCGCTCTTGAATTTTCTCGAGTCAATTCCATTTTCTCAACGACTAAACAAGTTTGACAAAACCTTGTGACAAGACCGAGAATCTTTTTTTAAATAAATAAATGATATTCGATTTTTAAAACCAAGGAGTTTTCAATTAAAAAGATTTTAATATAACAGGAACAGTGGAAATATTCCATTCTCGATACTTTTAGTGCAGCCCTCGTATCATTTAAACATTTCATATTTTACTAAATATACATTATTATATGTTTAAATTAGTGAATGATAAGTAAAGTGTTTTAAACATAATGTTATTTATATATTTTTTCTTCATTATTATAGTTTATAGATGACTAATAGTATTACATTCTGTCTTCTAGAGAAATACTGTGAGTCTGTGGGTTAGGAGATGCCCTGTGAGGGAATCCTTGAGCGCTTGTTTATTAAGTGGAAAGCTTATTTAAAACAAGACTTCTCATGGTGAATGAATATGAAACCACTGGTTTCATACCAACCGGACACTTTGCTGAATTATTCAACACATCATTACAACTTTTCGCCGTGTACTCCACGCTATAAAGGTTGCATCACCAAATCCCAGCAAACAAGACCGTAATAAACAAGAACGTATAAGTATGTATATTTAATTATAAAAATTGAGGTTTAGTTTCAATCATCTTTTCATAAAGAAAATGAATACTTAAGCTATCCTCAATATGTAATCTATATTAGTCACAAAGCCAAATAAAATGTGAAATACTTAATGTAAACAAACTGTTCTACATAACCACTTATTAAAATCACTTATTTTGGAAAATTAATGATCGAAGCTTTAATGTTTATGGTGAAATGAATCTTCTAATTAAATTTTTTGAACATTTCACATGCCAAAATAAAACAAATGGCTTCTAAAATCCTTGATAAAGTATTGCACATCTTATTTGGCTGGAGAAGTTATTATGAATAATCGTATCGGTTTGTTCTCAATATCTATGTAAAATATTATAACAAATAATTATGTTTTTTATTTTTGTTATCACTTGTAATGTATTTTTTATTAGATACTGCCTTTACAGCATTTTTTTTTAATATTGTTATTATTGCAAACACAAATAAAAAATTGGCAACAAAACTGCGCTGCATCTAATGAGATCAGAACCTAAGCCGACTGCTTCTCAGTCCGACGCTTGGCTCCTACTGCTACCAGCTCATATTAGATTAACTCAAATTTTAGCAATGCCATAAACCGGCCAGGTCACGATGCGTGTCTAACGAAAGCGATGGAAATATATTTTTGTTTCGTGTAGTGCGATGCGAGTGCGCGACTTCACGTCAGTGTGTGCCGTGCAAAACTGCGATCTTTGTGGTGTGTGTCGTTTAAACACATACAGACGTACCGCGAGTTCACAACGATACGACTCTTAACGTGCCTATGCACTTTTGAACGGCGCTCAGGATGTGATTTTATAGATAGAAAACTTATCAATGTTATTTGTCAAAAATCTAAACCCTGAATTTTACTGCCTCGTCGGTCTAGTGATCGCAAGAGCTGCTGCTGAGCATGAGGTCATGGGTTCGATTTCCAGGTCGGGCAAAGTGTTATTGGATTTTTCTATCTAGAACTTCTCAGTAGCAGCCCGAATCTGGATTTGCGCCCGGTTGATGGCAATACGCTCGCCCCCTATTATATGGAACTTAAAAATAACTGGCGAAATGTGGGTGTACTATAGGTACACCTCTGCCTAACCCTTCGGGGATTACAGGTGTGATGTTATGTTATGTTGAAATTCTTCTAATATTATCTATAAAATAAAATACAGCCTTGCGGAGTCAGAAGTACCGTACTACAGGTATGTGCCCGACCCAGTTCTTGAAAATGGTAATGTCACATTGTACTGGGATCGATCCGTCTTCACTGACAGGACTATTGTTGCCAATAAGCCTGATATAGTGGTGGTGGATCGAGTAGAGCGGCGCACAATGATTGTTGACATAACGGTCCCGCATGACGGTAACCTCGTGAAAGCCGAGAAAGATAAAGAAATCAAGTATCTTGATTTGGCTCGCGAGGTTGTCGCCATGTGGGATGTGGACTCCGCAATCATTGTGCCGATAGTCGTGACAGCCAATGGCTTAATAGCCAAGAGCCTCGACCAACATTTGAAGAGGCTCTCGTTGGGCAGCTGGATCAAGGGCTTGATTCAGAAAGCGGTACTTCTGGACACGGCTCGCATTGTCGGGGTTCCTCTCTCTGGAGCCCTGACCGTCGGTATTTTAAAATATTAAAGTTAAGTTTTAAAATTAACTAAAGGATACATTTAATATTTTTTTAATGCTTGATTTTGAAAAAATATTTAAAAGATACGTTTTAAATTAAATAAAGGAGTTATATTTAATAAATAAATAAAATTAAAATCAGATTCATGCTACTATTACATCCTTAGTGGTTAGTAGAATTGCGAGCTTACAAACTAGTCTTGGAAAAAATTCAAAATAAAAGATTGCCATATAATAATAATGAAATTAAATAATAAACAATAATAATAACAATTTTATTTAATCTTAGTGTGGTAGTAAACCTCCATGCATTTAGAAAACGGTTATATTGGCTAAAATACGTCCATAGTATAAAATCACACCTGTATTGCCCGCAGATGATAAAGATTTAGAAAATACATTAAACAGTTACACATAGATAGAGATGCTCTATTATAGCCAGACTTTTACAATGTAGCCATAACTTTACATAACATCACACCCGTCATCCCCGAAGGACTAGGCAGAGGTGTTCCTATAGTACCTACACCCACAAAAGCAAAAGAAACCATACAAAATTCCCTTAGAAAATGCACTTTCAGTTTATCTGAATTTTCCAAAGTACCCGGCAATTTTTAATTTTTTTCTTTCCGAAACGGCCAAAACACATACACGACACGACATCGATTATGACACCACGTCGCAAAGTGCTACGATGCGATGCGATGTCGTGTCGTAAATTTTTGCAGTGCACGTCGAGATTTTCACGACACGACGTCGCAACGTGCCATGATACGACGTCGTATCGCGTTTATGTGTTTTGGACTGAACCGGATTGAGACTGTTACGAACATTAAAAAAAAAAAAAACTGCCAAATCTGTCCAGCCGATCTGGAGTGATGCGCTTACGAAAGAACAGTTTTTTTTTTACAGAATATTATTAATGCGAAAGTAACTGTCTGTCTGTTACGTTTTACGCCTTAACGACTGAACGGATTCCGATAAAATTTGGCACGCAGGTACCCCATGATCTGTGTTAGAACAGCGGTACTTTTATCCGACAGTATGTTCCCGCTGGGTAGTTTACGACCTCCACGCGGGTGAGGCGGAGGGTAAAAGCTACTGTTATACACAAATTACCTTATCAAGTTCGTCTATACAACACACGCCCTTGTCGGCTAGGACTAGCGCGCCTGCCTCAAGGGCGAAGTCTCCTCCCGCTTCTCGCCCTAACGCTACTGTGAGACCACCCGCGGAGGCAGAAGCGCCACAAACGTAAACACCTGAAATATTTTGATGCAAGTGAGGTTTTTTTTCTTTTTTTGAGCTGTGGTGTCCGAGTGGTTTTGGCCCTGACCTACAAGTTGTAGGTCGTGAATGTAAGCCCAGGCAGGCACTTCACTTTGTGTATTCAATTTCATCACCACTGCTCTCAAAACAATGTAGAAAAACATCATCGTGAGGAAACCGGCATGTTCTAAAACCAAAAGTCGAAGACATGTGACATCTGCCAACCCCCACTGGTCCCACGTGGTGGATTACGGCCCACTCCCTTTCACATAGATGAGGCCTGTGTCTCAGCATTGGGAACGTTAACGTAAATAAATAAACGTTATAGGCTGATTATGCTACGTTTGTAAGGCGTGGTACACACTTGATCGCCTCCCCATAAGATATTTTTTTTTGGGTTATCACAAAGGGTAGCAAGTAAAAGAGGGGCTGCCTTTTGCTAAGCCTGAGACCGTGTCTGCCAAAAGGCTTTACTTTTAACTTAATGGGAACTCAAATGATTTTCACATTGATACTGTAAACATGTGTGCCATGGAATCCGAAAAAAAAAAAAAAACGCCATAAAGTAATGGCGTTTTTTTTTTTGGAAATTATTTTACCTCGTGGAGCAGCATGAGCAGCCGCTTGTAGTAGCTGTGACTTTCCGAGTCCGGGGTCGCCTACAACCAATACGTGAGGGTTAGACCTGGGTCCATTGTCAAGTTCAGTACCACCTATGAGACCAAGTATGAGCCCTGCTTTCACTGCTTCATGGCCGAATATTGTAGGGCACAGTGAATGGACAAGTAATCTGAACACATCTTCTGAACCATGTATTTCCTGAAAGAGAGATAGTGGACTTAAATATTTTTTTACCATAGCTAGAGTAATCTCCACGACGAAATCATTGTCACGATATCGCCGTATTTATTCAGAGTTTGTGATAGGTTCATAGAGTTTCTATTGAATTTGAAGGCACGGCGAGACTATCGCTGTGATTCTCTCGCTTCTGGAGATGCCACCTTTGGTTGAAACTTTCAAACAGTCACAGACACAAATAGACCTAGTTTTTTGTTGAAGTGACGTTCAACCTTAAAGAGTGGTAAAACAATTACGAGTTCGGAAATTCATAAATCGCCGACTTATTATTGCTAACATTGAGCTGGGCTAACATGTTCTTGTTACCTGTATGGCATAATAGTCTTTCAAGGTAAAAGATAAAGTTGGATTGCTCAGATTTCTGTGACTGTGAATTGACACAGCTTCAATATAAAGTTGTAAAAGCCTTGCTGCTCGTTTTCCGTCTTCGCCGCCTTTGCTTTCACCGCGGACCTACAAGACAAAATATTAATAGTTATTATAGATCCATTACAATGGAATCAATAGTTAAAGGTCGGAATGATAATAGGGATGATTTCTAATATTAAAAAAAATCCGATAAAAATGTGTTCAAAGATGGCATAGTAAAAATTTGATAATCGAAAAAATCTGTTAACTCGATGTAAATAGGAAGAAGCAACACGCTTTAAAAGTTTTTGGAGGGGATTATTCCCGTCCTTGTCGCGCGGTATGGACAATGTATGGCGCTACTATGAAGTTACATAGTCGTGACGTCACTTTTTTCAGTTAAAATATAAAAAAATGTCATCATACCTACTCTGTTAAATATGGAACTACCACACTGAACTCATCTCAACTTGATAACTTCCCACTTAGCTTCTGCCCGCGGCTACGCAAACGTGGATGTCGGAAATTATCATAGACAGAGTTAATTTAGAATTTATAACATTAGTTTACAAGTACGCATAGTGTAGGTAGGTACGATTAGAATGAGTAAGCAATACCTGTACTATTCCCGTGACAGAGAGCACATCTCCAGGACAAGCAGCGCCAACAAGATCACCTTGTAGTTCTATCTCTACACTTCTTGGTATAGTTCCAGATAGGCTCTGAAAATTTTACATACATACATAAGCTCGAGCTTTCGAGGGTAGGCAGAAACTACAAAACGCCACTTGCTTACGATCCTTACATACTAATTATAATTAACCAGCAAAAATGGTATTACAATATATATATAAATACTGTATTTTTCTCTATCCCATACTGTTCCACAGTTGGGCAAAGGCCGCCCCAAATATTTTTTTCTGAATATACTTTTAAACAGTAAAACATTAACAGTTATTACTCACTTGTGACTGAATTTCTTGTATTTTAGCAACTTGCCAGTCTGTTGTATTGGTGAATGGAGATGATTGCAAGGGTTCAAATTTAGAACCGCCTTGACAACTTAGACACGATGCAGGTGCTGTAACCATTTAAGATATTATTAAATATTTGTCAGTTATTAAAACAATCAGCTTTCCTTAGCAGCAGCAGCTGCTCGCAAATAGGCTGCAAGGGTCACCAATGACGTACCTCATGTTTCCAGAGAAAAGTGTTTAATCAAAAACTCGCGAATCATGCAAGCACAACTTTTTTAAACATAAAATGGAATTGTTTGAAGTTTACTAGATTTCCAAAAATAAACATCATTTTGTTTTTAAAAGAAGTACGTAGGTGCATGACAGATGAAGCTAAAATGTTTCGTTTATCTTATTCTTATATTGTCAATATAAGAATACAATAATACAACAAATTTAATTAACTTCATGAATTCCTGTAATAGTTTCACATACCTGTAAATACACCCTGAGGTTGTACGACAGCTTGAAGATTGTGGCAGCTCGAACATTCAAATGCCATAGATGTGCAAATGAGTCCCACACTTCCTACTCTTATAACAGTGCCTTTTATTGTCACTAGTTTACCTGCCGTATATATAAATACATTAAGATATGGTTGACATTCTTATACATTATACTTTAGGTGATATAAGCTAAAGATAACATAAATAAAGAAATTGAAAGAAGAAAAGGATATAGTTGTAAGAGATACTGGGACCTGAAATAATTAATGAAAGACAAAAACCTACATATAGCAGCAAAGAGTAAACTGTTTAATACCTGCATTTTACCAATTCTAATGTATGGAAGCAAAATTCCAAATGGCATGAAAGCATGCCATTTGCCAACAAGCAATGGAAAGAAGCATGCGAGGAGTCAAGAAGACGGAAATAATAAGAAACATCTACATCAGGAAAAGGACTAAGATCCAGGACATAACCCAAAAAATTAAAAGGCTGATATGGAAGTGGTTGGGACTCATGATATGAGGAAAAGACAAATGGAACAAAATAATTACTCAATGGTACCCAAGAGAAGGCAAAAGACAGGAACAGGTAGGGACAGGAACAGGTAGGAAAAGGACAGGTAGACAACGGAAAAGATGGGATGATGATATCAGTCAGGTTGCAGGGATAACATGGAGTAGAGTGGCCAACGAGAAACCGGAATGGAAAAGGTTGAAGGACGCCTTTGCCAACTGGCAAACAGACTTGCAGAAAATAAGCAAACACTAAATATGTGAATAAATCATAAATTAATTTTGAAACTACATATTCTGTATTTGTATAAGGAACTGTATTTATTTGTCCGAATAAAAGGCTTTGTATTGTATTGTACACTAAGTAATATGGGCTGGTGTCCGCAACTCCACGACAATGCGCGTATTTTGTGTACTGTGTATTGTACATACTTACTTCATATTATCAATTTCTCTAAAATATTGATTGTAATATCATTTACCTAGTCTTTGCCCAACTACATTGGGGTCGGCTTCCATTCTAATTAGATGCAGCTGAATAGGTACCAGTATTTATTGATTGCAATAATATCTATAAAATATTTTTATAGGAAACTAGAACACAGTTCAATAAAATTTGCATTTAGCCTTGTAGGGAGATGGGAGTCCTAAACTAACTTTTTATACTCACCAAAGTAGTTAACTTTTAAATTAGCCAAGGGAATTACTGGCTGATGGTTAAGTATTCTTACTTTTATCTTGGATTCAAACTTGAGAGTCTGCAATAAAAAAGATTTGTGTACCAGCTGTTGTCTGGGTGCTGTACCCAAAGATCTAGAATATGATTAGTAGTATGTTTAGTTGCTTTATATTATGTACTTCATAAATAAGCATTGATAAATCATTAATGTGGCACAAGGAATACATAAATACACCAAAAGTTACCTCATGCAAACTGTACTCTAAAAGCCTTAAAGTCTTTTCTGGATATTCAAACAATTCTGAATTAAAACTAGACCAGCTACTGATAAACTCAGTATCATTTACTAAATTGTTTACATCTAAAGGCACACTGCGTGTTTGATCAATTTTTTCCAAATCAAATAAGTTTTTGTTTTTCTCAATAAACTTCTTGAAACAGTTAATATGACTTGATAACTCTGAGTTCTCTTGTTGTTCTGAAATGAAATTAAATAAAAATAATATGTGCCGGATTACTCCACATTGTACTACTTGTACACCAATAACAAACTTCATGGAATTTTTTAAATACTTTTTTCACCTTCAGTAGGAAAGTATAGCTTCCAAATATTTTTGTTATCATGGGTAATGGGCAGTACAGTGGGTAGCTGATTTGCTGGTGCTCTTGAAGATCCTGCAGTACTCGACACTCGGTGAGTACTTGTTGAATTATTTAAACTTTGAGTGTCTGAACTATTATTATGATTGTTTCGAGCACGATTCCAATTGTTACGATAACGACCTCTCCAGTTACGACGCATTATGTGTTATTTTGTATGTTTAAATTATTTTTATCAACTTCAAAATAAAATTAATCCTCGATTCCCGCGAGATATTGAAAATGTAAATAATAAAAAGTGTCAAATTCAAAACTCAAACCACAGAGTTCTTTTACTATATCGAGTCAAACCACAGAACATTAATACTGCTAAACTGTCAAAGTGTCAACATTGCGTCAAATCACTGTTCGGCCTGTTTATATAGAAGTTGTGTTGTTGGACTCTAGACTAGAGTTGCACACACAAGCGGCTCACTAGCGACTCTAGTGAGCCGCTTGTGTGCGCAACTGGGGATTTACCGGTATCGCAAAAGCCACAATGACGCATGAAGAATTACAAAGGATTCAAGAAATACAAAGGATGATGAAACACTAAAGGTTTTGTCCCACAAAACAATAACTGATTGGTACAATAATTGTTGTGAAATACAATAATTTCTTTCAAATAGGCCCATAAAAAGGCACTTTTGAACGTCAAAAATTACATTAAAAATATAACTGATTCTAGGCGCCCCTTCCAAAAGGTAGTTTATCCTTATCGAGTCAGCAAGTCTTCACGTGTTGCCGCTTAAACCTACTCATCATAACACTGTTGGCGATGACACCTGGCTCGACCTGATCCTCACCTCGAATCGTTCCCTCATTTCCTCTCACGGTCAACATGACGCTCCTGGCTGGCTTTTCTCATCACGACATGATTTTCCTTTCGTATATCCTGAAACCTCCCAAACCTAAGCCCAAGGTTCTATACAGGCGTTGTTTTGCGCGGATGAATGTCGAGAAGATCAAAGAAGATGCATCTGCGATCGATTGGGAGCCCTTGACGGAAGCCACTTCAGTTGACGACAAGGTTGCCATCTTCAATGATGTTGTAAGCAACATTTATAACATCCATGCTCCCGTCAAAAAAGTTAAGTTAAAACGCCCACCTGCTCCATGGATGACTAGAGGTATACAGATGGCAATGCGACGTAGGGACCGCGCGTTCCGCAAATTTAAAAGGGATCGAACTGATGACAACTGGAATTTATTCAAGGCTGCAAGGAATATATGTAATCAGATGATACGCAATGCTAAACGCCGCCATATTCTTGATACTATCAATTCTTCCTCTTCTGCCGATATTTGGAAATTTCTTGGAACTCTTGGTATCGGCAAATCGCGACATTTAGATTTTCCTAGTTCAATTGACTTAGACGATCTCAACCGGCATTTCTCCACCGTTACTATCATGGATCGTCTAACCAAGCAAAACACTCTGTCTCTAGTTTCTGGTCTAACGCGTCCTCACATAAATCCTTCAGTTCCATTTCAGTTGAACCGGGAGTAATCAGAAAGATAATTCTCTCCATTAAATCGAAAGCGGTGTGATGTGACAATATCACCCGTGGTATGATTATAACCATTCTGGACCAACTCCTACCCGCGATTACCCTTATAATAAATTTTTCCTTGTACACCGGAGTATTCCCTTCCCTGTGGCGCAAAGCCTATGTTCGCCCGCTACCTAAGGTTTCTAATCCCTCTCTTCCTACTGACTTCCGTCCAATTTCTATCCTTCCCTTCCTATCCAAAGTGCTCGAGGCCTGTGTCCACAAACAATTCTCCAACTTTGTTCATTGTAACTCAATTATTAGTCCTCTTCAATCTGGGTTTAGGCCTGGGCACAGCACTGTTTCCGCCCTTCTTAAAGTGACTGGCGATATAAGGGCAGGACTGGAAGACACCAAAGTTACTTCTCTGGTGTTGGTTGATTTCTCGAATGCCTTTAATACCGTCAGTCATGACATCCTGTTAGCCATTCTGTCTTATATTATGGTCTCTCCCGAAGCACTGAAATGATTCTCCTCTTACCTTCAGGAACGTCAGCAGTCCGTTCATGTTGGGGATTCTTCTTCTTGCTGGTGTGATTTGGAGACTGGCGTTCCTCAAGGCGGTATACTTTCTCCTCTTCTGTTTTCTATTTTCATTAATCTTATAACTTCCGAACTTCAGTGTGCGTATCATCTGTATGCCGATGACTTGCAGTTGTACTGTCACGGGAAAGTTGATGATACCAGACACCATCGACAGATTAAATAGGGGCTTGGTAGCCATAAAAACCTAGGCTGACAGATTTGGTGTAGCAGTAAACCCTACGAAGTGTCAGGCGATAATCATTGGCAGTTCTCGTAGCATTAGTAAGGTGGATGGCCACAATATTGCCACCATTACTCTTTAATGGTACGATAGTTCCTTTTAGCACTGACGTGAAGGACTTAGGCTTGCACATTGATAATACCCTGAACTGGCGTACTCAAGTTGCTCGGGTAAGCCAGAAGGTTACCGGAACGTTGCGGGCTCTGTACCGATTGAAAAATCTATTACCATCCAGTACGAAGACAATGCTTGTGCAGTCCTTAATTTTCCCCATCCTCGATTATGGTGATGTGTGCTACTATGACCTGAATGCAGATCTCCTCGACAAACTTGACCGTCTCCTCAATAATTGCATTCGATTTGTTTTCAATCTGCGTAAATATGACCATGTCTCTGCACATCGGTCGCTTCTAAAGTGGTTGCCCATACGTCAGCGCAGAGAGCAAAGGGCGCTGACCACCTTGTTTTCATTTCTCGACTCTACCTCTTCCCCTGGTTATTTAGCCCCCCACTTTCAGTACATTTGCGCCAACCACAATAGAAATCTTCGTTCATCACACAATCGTCTTCTGCAATGTCCCACTCACCGCACAGACTTCATTCACTCTTCCTTCTTCGTTCAGTCTATCTCTCTGTGGAATGCACTCCCCCAAGAAATGGCAGGATGGCACCCAACCGATTAGCCTTTAAAGTTAAAGTTCGTGAACACATTCGCAAGAAGCTGGCAGTATCATCATAACGGTATAGTTTTCTAATTGTTTGTCTTATTTGTTTTTAGTATATTCATTTATTTATGTTTAGTTGTTTGTGTTTATATTTATTTATAATTAGGTATATATGTATTATATATAGTTTAGGTATTTTATATTTAAATATTTATTCCTAAATGTTTTTTTATAAATTGCACCTACCAATGTTTGTCTCTGCATCACCCAAAGGTTGACTGGTAGAAAATGCCTAAGGCATTAAGTCCGCCTCTGTACATGCTTGTGCGAAAGTATTAAATAAATAAATAAATAAACTCCACCGTTACTCTTTTTAAAAATGTTTTACAATATTTGTAAACATTAATTATATTTTTATATGTGAAGACGATGCACCAAGAATAAAAATACTATACCACAGTTTTATTGTTCAGAAGAATAAAAAATAAAGCAAAGGCAGATAAATTAATCACGCGATAGGTACATTGTGCTCACATATTTACAAACGTTGTAAAAATATATGATTTTCCTAAAATATTAACTAGGAATAAGTCAGTGTGTGAGCAACTAAAAAAATTAAAATAAAAAATTAAATTAGCAACCAGTGTGATTTTGTCTAGACGGGATTGTCCTATGGAGCTGGACCATCATGTGTCCAAGCATTCTTATCTTGTATATAATCCTATAATTTGTAATAATCTTGTCTGCAAAGTGTACTTTTTATACGAATTTTAAATTTTCTTTCATTTAATTGCAATTTATCACAAGGTATTTTATTATAACATTTAACACTGTAACCCATAAATGATGTATGTACTTTAGCTAATCTGAAAAATTGTTGATCTATTTTATCTTTATTTCTAGTATTCAAATTATGTCTATCACTTATTTTATTAAAATGATGTAGATTTTTTCTTACATACATAATATTTTCATGAATGAATTGGCAAGGTACTGTCATAACATTTATCCCTTTAAATAGTTCCCTGAGAGATTCGCGACGAGGAAGATTGTATATGGCTCTGACAGCTCTCTTTTGCAAAATAAAAATGGATTCAATGTCAGCAGCCCGACCCCACAGTAAAATGCCATACGACATAATGCTGTGGAAGTAGCTAAAATAGACCAAACGCGCGGTTTCTACATCTGTTAACTTTCTTATCTTTCTAACAGCGTAAGCGGCCGAGCTTAGCCGCCCCGCAAGAGATGTTATATGTGGTCCTCATTGTAATTTCTCTTCCAGCGTGATTCCTAGGAAAACCTTCTGATTAATAAATTCCAGTTTTTCTCCATTCAATATGATGTCACATTCACTACTTCTAACATTAGGTAATTTAAATCTAATGCATTTGGTATTTTTTTCATTTAGTACCAAATTATTTACCGTAAACCAATCTTGGACTTGAAGAATCGAGTTATTCACGTCGTCCAGATTTTGTGACCGTCGGTCTATTTTAAAGATTAATGATGTGTCATCTGCAAATAACACCATTTTCGGTTGATTTTGAAGTACTTGGGGTAAATCATTAATGTAAACTAAGAAGAGGAATGGACCCAATATCGAACCTTGAGAAACGCCCATTTCCATTTCATACCCTAATGAGTTTATGCCGTTTACTTGAACTTTAACCTTTCTATCTTTCAGGTATGATCTAAGTAGCTCAAGAGCTGTATTCCTAACCCCATAGTACTCCAGTTTCAAAAGAAGGGTCTCATGGTTTACGCAATCAAATGCTTTAGAGAGGTCGCAAAAGATTCCAATGGCATCTTTTGCTTCTTCCCAGGTGTTAAAATTTTTCTTTAATAGAGAAACACCAGCGTCAGTGGTACAACGCCCTTTGGTGAAACCGAAATAGTTTCGATGAAAGTTCTACAGACTTTTACAGACATTCCCCAGAGATCTTCTGTTGATTTAATTTTAAGATCTTTAAAAGCTTTAATAACAGCCTGGGGGTTTGTATGCTGAAACCTAAACTCCAAAGGGCATGCATTTACATTCTTTCTAAGTAAGGCAGCAGAGAACTCGGGTGAGGAATTTAAAGCTTCAGTAGTTTTTTGGGGAATATTAGCAAACAAGTTTTCAAATGACTGAGCTACTTCTAAATCTGAGTTGATAGGGCCATGTGCAGTTTCTAAATTAAATTCAGTATTACGCTGTTTTTTCCTACCTGTTTCGTTATTTTATTAATAACGAAACGTTATTTTATTTTATTGCTAATTTATAGAGCTTTAGCAACTTTGCACACGTTTTAAAAAAAATTAGAATATTTTGCTACATACTGATGAAATCTTATATTATTCATATGTTGCTTTAGACCATAAAGTTCAAAAAGTTTTCCCCTGCTTTTACGAATACCTGAAGTCGCCCAATCACTAAATAAGAACTTTGTGTCTTCTAATCGAAATCCTTTTGGTTTTAAGTGGAAAAATTTAATTAAATTGTGTGTTTAATAGTGAAAAGAACTCGGCATAGAACTCATTTGGGTCACATAAATTATAAAAACTTTGAACAAATAATTTACTGGCCAAAGAGTTATTTAATTTCTCTAAATTTTTACATGTAATTGGCCTAAACCTTATTTGAATTTTTTGTAAAGGCATGTATGAGCAAAATGTTACTGTTTGTCCACTGTGATCTGATGGCAGCTTATTTACAATTTGTTTGTGTAAGTAATCGCAGTTACAAAAAATATTATCTATGCAAGTGGCGGAAGAAGAAGAGAAGTTACCAGTTACACTAAACACTTAACCAAAGAAATATACACAAAAAACATCTCAACCGAGTAAAAAGGCAATGACGACTAAGGATGCAAGAGCTAGAGAAGCCAGCTCGGGACTTGAGGCACCCCGACTCGGACCCTTTTGGTTCTATGATCTATATTTTAGGGTTTGGTTTCCGCACTTAGTCCTTCAAGTAGACCATTGTGCATGGGCCATGGCGGCCGTCAGTGGTTATTCCAACCAGCCCCCCAGAAGTTGATCAAATCTTCTGGTCTGCTGAGAACATCTGTGTAAGATCTGGATGGCCCGAGGGTTTCTGTCCTAATCTTGGTAACGCCTGTGCACTCAAAGAGCACATGCGCGGTTGTTTCCTCCGCCTCCATGCAAGCCCTGCTTACAGGGCTGACCGTTATACCTATTATAAACCTTTTATAGTGTTTGTTTAGCGAGCAGTGTTCTGTGATGGTCCCCGTCACCAGGCGCAGGCCATTGCTGTCTAAGCGTAATAAACGTTTGCCTAGTTTGCCATCTACGGATGGCAAAGCTTCTTTGGACTACCTGCAGCCTGGTGTCGAGGTCCACCAGCTCTCCGCTTGTGTGTGAGTGGACTTCTGTACATTTAGTAAGCTAATGGGACGGTAGCTGGAGGGCTCAGACTTTGGCTTGCCTGGCTTTGGAATACCGATGACTGTTGCTTCTTTCCACGCTTGTGGGAAGATGTTGTTGCTCAAGGCGCCATTGAAGGTGGCCGGTAGGAGTTTGTATACCTTGTTGGTAATACCGTCCGAACCGGGGGCTTTATTTATTTATTTATTTATTTAATACTTTCGCACAAGCATGTACTGAGGCGGACTTAATGCCTTAGGCATTTTCTACCAGTCAACCTTTGGGTGATGCAGAGACAAACATTGGTAGGTGCAATTTATAAAAAAACATTTAGGAATAAATATTTAAATATAAAATACCTAAACTATATATAATACATATATACCTAATTATAAATAAATATAAACACAAATAACTAAACATAAATAAATGAATATACTAAAAACAAATAAGACAAACAATTAGAAAACTATACCGTTATGATGATACTGCCAGCTTCTTGCGAATGTGTTCACGAACTTTAACTTTAAAGGCTAATCGGTTGGTTGCCATCCTGATTTCTTGGGGGAGTGCATTCCACAGAGAGATAGACTGAACGAAGAAGGAAGAGTGAATGAAGTCTGTGCGGTGAGTGGGACATTGAAGAAGACGATTGTGTGATGAACGAAGATTTCTATTGTGGTTGGCGCAAATGTACTGAAAGTGGGGGGCTAGATAACCAGGGGAAGAGGTAGAGTCAAGAAATGAAAACAAGGTGGTCAGCGCCCTTTGCTCTCTGCGCTGACGTATGGGCAACCACTTTAGAAGCGACCGATGTGCAGAGACATGGTCATATTTACGCAGATTGAAAACGAATCGAATGCAATTATTGAGGAGACGGTCAAGTTTGTCGAGGAGATCTGCATTCAGGTCATAGTAGCACACATCACCATAATCGAGGATGGGGAAAATTAAGGACTGCACAAGCATTGTCTTCGTACTCGATGGTAATAGATTTTTCAATCGGTACAGAGCCCGCAACGTTCCGGTAACCTTCTGGCTTACCCGAGCAACTTGAGTACGCCAGTTCAGGGTATTATCAATGTGCAAGCCTAAGTCCTTCACGTCAGTGCTAAAAGGAACTATCGTACCATTGAAGAGTACTGGTGGCAATATTGTACCATCCACCTTACTAATGCTACGAGAACTGCCAATGATTATCGCCTGACACTTCGTAGGGTTTACTGCTACACCAAATCTGTCAGCCCAGGTTTTTATGGCTACCAAGTCCCTATTTAATCTGTCGATGGTGTCTGGTAATTCATCAACTTTCCCGTGACAGTACAACTGCAAGTCATCGGCATACAGATGATACGCACACTGAAGTTCGGAAGTTATAAGATTAATGAAAATAGAAAACAGAAGAGGAGAAAGTATACCGCCTTGAGGAACGCCAGTCTCCAAATCACACCAGCAAGAAGAAGAATCCCCGACATGAACGGACTGCTGACGTTCCTGAATGTAAGAGGAAAACCATTTCAGTGCTTCGGGAGAGACCATAATATAAGACAGAATGGCTAACAGGAGGCTTTACGAGCGTGGAGCCCTTTTATGATGTCGTGCACTTCGTCTGGAGTGACGGGAGGCAGAGGATCATCAGGGTACTGGGCTTACTTTCCTCCAGTCGGTTATCATCTGGGTCTGAGGGGAGCGGTTGGGGTCGGTAGGGCCCGAGTAGGGTGCAAGATGCATGACTACTGGGCGGTGGTCAGAGTTAAGCTCGTGGAACGTCTCTATCGAATGCAAACGAAGGTTCACATTCTTGAGCAGCGCTACATCGAGAACATCGGGAAGGTGATTAGGATTTCCTGGGAAATGCGTCGGGCTCATTGGAGCGATGACGTCAAAGTTAAGGGATTCGCCTAACTTGAAAACTATCCTACCTCTGGTTGAAGTTGTGCTACTATTCCACGCCGGGTGCTTGGCATTAAGATCCCCCGCCAAGATGACGGAGTCACTCATACCGAAGAGGGCAGTGAAGTCCTTTTGGAGCGAGATGGGATCCTCCGGACCATTGTCGGGTGGGATATAAGCGGAGATGATGGTGATCGTTTGGTGGCCGGTCATGCCGAGCCGACAGATAGAGCTCTCCAGATGAGAGAGGAGAGGAGGTGGGTCAATAGGGATGCAGTATAAGGATTTACTATAGTAGATTAGTGTGCCACCCTTGTGGCATCGAGACCTGTCATTGCGAACTAGTTTATGGTTTGCAATGTTCGGGTTTCGATGGTGAGGTTTTAAAAAGGTTTCCTGTATGAGGAGGATGTCAAGCTGAGGAAAGCGGCGATCTCATCGCGTTGACCGGAAACGCCATTTGCTTTGAAAAAACCTAGTTTGAGGGATCGGGGTTTGGTGGAATTTAACCTTGTGTTATCCATTGAGAATTAGAATTTTAAGGATTTCAGGACTAACGCGATCTCGGGATACGCGTTGAGGATTTCTAATGATTTCTGATCCCCCTCTCGCCGCGCACTAGCTTACATTAAGTTGCTTGAGAAGTGGGGAGAGTGGGGAGGCGAACGTCCCGCTTTGCACAACTTAACTCGCTCTGTTGCAAGTGCCGTTTAAAATCCGTGTTTAAAATGGTGACGCCGACACGGCCATACTGACGTGCGGACGTCCTCGTACGCGTAGTCTCATCAAGCATTGTCTAAAAAGACATAACGTTATTATTCATGTTCGTTCATCCTGACTAGCAATCTCGATGAGCAAAAAAATCCAGGTCATCCCTACTGACTGTGCAACCAACTCTGGACCGCTCGATATTGAGCCTTCAGGACTTATACTAGTAATCTGGTACGGTTCAGTCCTACAGAGTTTACTACTAATTCTGGACCGCTCGTTATTGAGCCTTCAAGACTTTACCAATCTGGTCCGGTTTTCCCCTTCAGAGTTATAATCTTCTGGCCCGGTCTAGCGACCCTTCAGAATTATAACCGCCTGGACCGGTCTAACGACCCTTCAGAATTATAACCTCCTGGTCCAGTCTAACGACCCTACAGAGTTATAATCTCCTGTTCCGGTTATAACAAACTGTTAAGTACGCGGGTGCGGGGAAATGGGTACACAACTGAAACGACCGCTGGCTAGCAACGCACTGGTTTATTCGAGAGTTGGACTCGTCGTTACACTAGATGGCGCGCGGGAGGCGCGCGCCTTGCACACATACATAACAATTCCTCCCTCTAGTCCAAATACAACCGAACAAAAATTAACATCCATAATTATAGGTATCCATAAACATAGTATACTCTAGTGCTACATTACATCTTACGCTAGAAGTATTTTTTAAAACAAATAACGGGGCGATTACGTAATGATCTCTTTGGAGTAACAATCATTGACTCATCGTGTTGTGTGGTCTGCGTATCGAGTTCACTCCCTGCTTTGTGACCAACATCCTCGGAGTTCGAATGTCTCTCTGTTCCTTCAACATCTACGTCGTTCGTACCAGTTTGTTGTTCATCATCATGGGCCTGTTGTGTGTCCTTCTCAGACTCGTCCTCGCTCGACGGCGAAGAAGCACTTCGTGCGCACATTTCTGTTCTCCTCCCTCTGGCCGAACTATCTGGCAAGGAATCTGGTAAGTAAAGCTCCGGCTGGAGTATGTGCGTTTCAGGAGCAGCTGGCGACGGTAATGACCGAGGCGACGACGTTGGGGAGCGTGGCGGTGACGGATGTGGTGCCGGAGGACAAGATGACCCAGGTAAGTTCACATTCGAATTTTGTACATTATCCTCATTATTGTTACTTGTTCCTTTAAAAAGCATCAGCTGATTTATGTGCCTTTTGTACCTATCTGAACTATGACTGTCTTTTACTAAATATAATACTTTTCCTATTCTTTTAAGTATGATGCCCTTACACCATGTATAACATGCTTTATTAACAAACTTTTTGTATAATACAACATCGTTTTTCTCTAAATGTTTCCTTTTATTTTTCCCTTGTTGTTTAGTTTGCATGCACTGGTGATTTTTCACAACGTTAGATACAGACGGTGACAAGCGTGCCGATGACTTTGGATCCATCAGGTCTAATCGCGACCTTAACTTGTGTCCAAACACCAATTGCGCAGGGGACAAACCAGTAGCAGAGTGAACTGAATTACGATAATCCATTAGATATTTTAGTAATTTCACAGATGTTTGTTTCGCACTATGAGTCGACATAATACTTGATTTTATTCCCTTTTTAATAACCTTAACTAAACTTTCGGCCTGGCCGTTACTAGGTGGGTGATAGACCGGTGAAGTCATATGCGAAATCCCGTTAGCCGCGCAAAATTGTTCAAATTCCCGCGAACAAAAAGCTGTGCCATTATCACTTACTATCGTTTTCGGAACTCCGAACCTTGACATAAAATCACATAGCTTTTCAATTACCGCGGTCGAAGAAGTAGCCGTGTTCATGTTATAAACTTCTACCCATTTGGTATGTACATCTACCGCTGCCAAATAAACGCATCCTTTGATGGGACCCAGGAAGTCTATGTGTATTCTGTAGAAGGGACAAGATGGGAATTCCCAGTGAGTCGGCGGCGCGCGCGGCGGTGAGGGGCGCAACTGAATACACACATCGCATGAACCTATCATTGTTTCTATAGCCTGGTCAATTCCCGGGAACCAAAATCTTGATCGCGCTTCGGCCTTAGTTTTTACTACACCTAAATAAATGGGAAGTACGTAATTCTTTTAGAATGAATTTGTATAAGCTCGAAGGAACAACCACCTTGTGGCCTCTCATGACACAACCATTCTCATAGGATAATTGTGATCGACATAAGTAGTACGGTTTTACCCTTATATAGTTTATCTTCGGTGGCCAACCATTTAAAATGAAGTCTTTTACTATTCTTAAAACTACGTCGCTACTTGTTTCTTCGCGTAGTTTATCTAATGTCACGGGCATGCTTCCGTCTACAACAAAACAAACGTAAGTCGCTCGATCGTATGATACTTCGCAATCACAACACTTACACTGTTCAGTGCACGCGCACTCGTGAACAGCGCGCGGCAAGCTCGCGCGGGAGAAATAATCCGCGCTGCGAAGATACTCTATTTTATAGTTATAGCTACTTAAGAACAACGCGTACCGCTGTAGTCTATTTGCTGACATTTCTCGTATGCCCTATGGGGCCCAAAAATTGCTAATAGTGGCTTGTGATCCGTTCGAAGAATAAACGGTTTCGATCTGCCATACAAATATTGATGAAACCGACGCACACCGTATATAATGGCGGTGGCTTCCTTTTGGAATTGAGCATATCGCTTTTCAGCAGAGTTTAAGGTACGCGAAACAAATGAAATAGGTTTTTCCATACCGTCTGAACCTATTTGTGAGAGGACTGCTCCCAACCCATTTGGAGAAGCGTCTACCGTTAATATTATCGTCGCGTTTGGGTCAAAATGTGCAAGAACCTGTTCGGATGTCTTCCCGACAAGACCATCGCCTTCGATGATGTCGACAAGGCTGAGCTTCTAGCCGACAGTCTAGAAGTCCAATGCTCGCCTAGCTTTCAACCAGTAGACCAAGCTCACCTCTCTGAGGTCGACGCTGAAGTCGAACATAGAGCCTCCCTCCCTCCCGTCGAAGACCCAGAGTATCCACTGCCCCCAGTCACGCCCGACGAAGTGCACGACCTCATCAAAGGTCTTAAGGCTCGTAAAGCCCCCGGCTCAGATGGAATCACCAATAGGGTATTCCAACTTTTCCCTGCCCACCTGATAATGCTACTGACCACCATCTTCAATGGTGCTCTGAGCAACAACATCTTCCCACAGGCATTCAAAGAAGCCACCGTCATCGGTATCCCGAAGCTCGGCAAGCCAAAGTCAGAGCCTAGTAGTTACCGTCCCATCAGTCTGCTCAATGTCCTCGGCAAAATCTATGAGAGGCTTATTTATAAGCGCCTCAGAGACTACGCCGAGACAAAGGGCCTCATCCCCAACGAACAGTTTGGTTTAAGAACCCAACACTCGTGCGTACAACAGGTCCACTGTATAGTCGAACACATCAACTTCGGTTTCCAACGAGGTTTGATGACCGGTGCTGTCTTCTTCGACATAGCGAAAGCGTTCGACAAAGTCTGGCACAACGGCTTATTATATAAGCTGTACCAACTCGGCGTGCCAGATCGTCTCGTGCTCATCTTACGGGACTTTTTGTCGAACCGCACCTTCCGTTATCGCATCGAAGGAGCGCTATCCTCCCCCCACCCTATTCGCGCAGGAGTCCCTCAGGGCTCTGTGATCTCTCCTTTAGCTTTCACGCTATTCACCAGCGATATGCCCAAGTGCAGCAAGGCGCAGTTAGCCCTGTTCGCAGACGACACGGCCATCTACTACACCGGCCGTGATGAAAATTCGATAGCTCGCATTCTCCAAACCCAAGTGAACAAGCTTGGTGCTTGGTTTAGAAAATGACGAATCGAAGTCAATCCCGACAAAAGTCAAGCGGTTCTTTTCTCAAAACCGCGTCGCAACCCCTGCCCCCCTCGACCGATCACCATGTTCGGCAAGCCGATCCCTTGGGAGAAGCGAGCCAAATACCTGGGTGTCGTACTAGACGAACACCTCTCTTTTTCAGAGCACATTAAGGCGGCTCGTTCGCGCGCCGCCTTCGCTCTAGGTAGACTTCACTTTGTCCTCAATGCACGTAGCAAATTGTCATCATGACCTATGCCAGTGCAGTCTTCGCACACGCCAAGCCCGTTCGCTTCAATAGAATGCAGACCCTCCAGAACAAGTTCCTCCGTAGGATAACAGGCTCCCCCTGGTACGTTCGCAACGAAATCCTCCACGTAGACCTCAGGATTCCCACTATCCGTCAGTTCATGAAACGCATTTCAAAGCGTTTCTTCGAGACCGCCGCGAATCACCGCAACCCTCTGGTTGTGAAAGCCGCTAGTTATATTCCCTCCTCCATTAGTCATGTCCGCCGTCCCAAGCATGTCCTCACCGATCCCGATGACCACATAACTCTCATTCAGGAGAGCAGTAGGGCCACCAGTACAGTGCACAAACACAGACCGACATTCCGACCTCGCCGCAGAGGTTCCTCGCGAAGATCCCGACGTAATTGTCCCCCCCGACCCTTGCTCGACGAAGTGCCAGCCCGCGCCGTAGCTGAGCCTGTAGCTTTAAATTCCCCGAATAATAATAATCAACAAAACTTGATCCAGCCTGTCCCATCTTGCTGTCCTCTCGTCAGCGACGCCCTAAGCCGAGGTCCGTACCCCACAGGGGGTGCCCTTAGCGAGCGTTCGCTTAATAATATAAGTAGTTTTACGCCCCTGGCTGGAGGCTTTGAGTCCGCTTAAGGCAGCCACAGGATAGTCCGGTTAAGTAGTCACGACCTCTCAAGGTCAACTACGAGATGCCATACAAAAAAAAAAAAAAAAAATTCGGATGTCATAAACTCTTTTATTGACCTAAAAGCCGTGTCATGAATACCAGTCCATGTCCACTCACAACCCTTTTTTAAGAGATCGTACAACGGACTGAGGATAGAGGATGGGTTAGGTACGAAATTCCTGTAATAGTTAATTAGCCCCAAAAACGATTGAAGCTGATGAACATTTGTGGGAACCGGTGATTCCAACATTGCTTTAATTTTTTCCGGCGCTTTTTTTAGGCCCTCCTTAGTGATAATATAACCTAGATAACTGATTTCGTCTTGAAAAAAACTACATTTTCCTTTTTGCAATGTTAAACCTGCTTCCTCTAAGCGCATCAAAACGAGATTCAGTTTTTGTAAATGCTCTTGTCTATCCTTTCCCGTTATCAGAATATCGTCTAGTAGGCACAACACTCCGTCTATACTGGATAACAAACCCTCGATAGCGCGCTGGAAAATAGATGGCTAACCCAAACACTAAACGTGTAAATCTATATAGCCCGCGACTTGTATTTATGCAAGTTAGGTTTCTTGAGTCATTGTCCAAAATTAATTGGTTATAGGCCATAGATAGATCCAGTTTGCTAAATTGTTGACCCCCATGGATCTTTGAAAATAGTTCGTTAGTCGTGGGTAGCGGATACTGTTCTACTAATAATTGTTCATTTATACTAACTGAATAGTCGGCACACAATCTGACTGTCCCGTTTCGCTTTAGAACTGGAACTATCGGTGAAGCGTATTCCGAATATTCTACGGATTCAAGAATACCTAAACCGACTAATCTGCACCTTGCACACATTCATAACACAAACCCTTCAGGATTGTTACTGCTTGGTCCGGTCATGCACGACCCTTTAAGATCATTCCAGTTTATAGTTTCTTTTTTTTGTCTGTTTTTTTGTCTCTTTTTTGCCTTTTTTTTTCTTCTCTTTTTGGTCACTTTTTTTTTATTTTTTTTATTTGTTAGTCCGGACTAAAAAGTACTTGTCTCAACGTTCCACACAGGTTATGTTCATTGGTAATTTCACTACCACCAAAGTCATTTACTTTAGAGCATATAACAGAAAAAAACTATTTTAATCTTAAGAATAGAATCGACTTAGACACTCCACCGAAAGCGTAGCACGCCTGTGATGTCAACCGAGTCTTATGTCATACAGCCAGCAAAATGTCACTTCAATGTGCATAAGCGTTCGGTGTTGTGTCAGAGTGTCATGTCATTGAATGTGTCGTAGCAGATACATAATTCATGTTCATGACACCAAACTAGCAAACGACATCTATGAAAACTAAATAACACTAATTTAAGTATTGAAGCGCCGTCACGGCCAGACTGACATTCGCACGTCCTTGTGCGTCTCCATCCCCTTAAGTTACGCGGGCCCATTTTTCTGTAAAGAGAATAAAACTGGTAGATACATTACTTTGTACTCGTCAAAATCAAAATGAAAATCAAAAGTCATTTATTCAAATTAGGCTGAGAATCAGCACTTTTCGAACGACAAAATTACATAAGACAGTCCCCCAAAACGCCCGCCCTTCACCACTTCCTAGTGCTTTAGCTGGGAAGAAGAAGTGGCGCAACAAACTCCCCAGCAGCACAGCTGTCTGTTCGGTTAGAAGAACTGGATTCTAAACAATTGTAAGTAATTACCGAATCATTAAATTAATTGCCATACGACAGCTAGCCACGCCAATGCCAAAAAGAATAAAATTGAATGTAAATAACACTTAATACATAAATAAAAGCCTCCAGGCCTAAAGGGCATGGCAGCTTATATATACAATACTGGAATTATTATACAAACAAATAAAATAAGTAAATGATAAACTAGGACCATCAAAGTAAAATAAATTAACAGAACAATTACTGTAACAATAATAAAACCAAAGACAGCAAGACGACCAGTCACCACAAGCAGCACCCTTTCACGACCATAACGCAAAGGTCAGCCATTACCCCCCTCGCCATATTTGAGGGAAGGAGGAAACCCGACCCCCGACGCTACCGCAAGCAGTGACATCTAAGGGAGCATGACGAACTTGCTGCCGGTTGCTCAAGCAAGAATAATATTATCAATTGTCGAGGTCGCTAGCTAACCACCACATATTGCAATACAGCTCATTAAAAACATTGTAATGAGTAGATCATGACAATAATAAATGAAGATAACAAAATGATTGACTTATACCGTCAAATAAAAAAACAAATATATGAACTCATATACCCTCTCAGTAGGTAAGCTGATTCTGGAGAAAGAACACGAACATTGTCTTGAGTTAATCACAGTGACCAACAGTTCTTATCGTTTAAGTAGTCATTAATGGAATAATATGCCTTTGAACAAAGGTTGGATATTACTTACTTGAGCCTTAAACGCATTAAATGGTAAATCTAGTAAAGAAGAGGGCAAGTTGTTATAAAAGGTTATACATTTTTTTTTTGTTCCCGGGGTGGAACTCCTCCCTGGTCCGGACCGGTCCCTGGGGCGGGCGGAGGGGTCTGTCCGACTCTTACTGACTAAAAACCACCCCGGTGTTCCATCTCACACCTACGCCGGGGTCGCGGGAACACATAATTCTTCCGCATCGCCGGCTGGTGCCGGCCCGCTTGCGCGGGCCCCGTCTCGGGCGGGGGCAGTGAGGTGTCTCCCCCTGCAACGTCTGTGAGCGGCGCGCGCGGAACACTACGCGCGTCGCCTTCTCGGGTCCTGATGTTGGGGGGCGACGGATGTCCCCGAATCCGTCGCCCCTGGACCCCAGGACAACGCCCTCTTCCAGCCCCCCTAAATGGGTCCAGCCATTTAGGGGGGCTGGAAGAGGGCGTTGTCCGCTCTCCGCCTGCGCCCGGTGCGCCTGCTGCGGATCGGGAGAGTGGACGAGATCTCTCTCTCCCTTTCCGCAGCCTCCTTCTGCGAGATCACTGTTTCGCAGAAGGAAACCACCGCGTCCCAGGACTCGACGCTGCCGACCATCGCACTCACAACGGCCGGCAGCGACAGGTCACTGCCTACTTCTGAGATGAGGGCACGGCGCGGTTCCTCCCAAGCGGCACATTCTGCCAGCGTATGCCACGCCGTGTCCTCCCGGCAGTCGACGCAGTGGTGACACCGAGCGTCCGGCTCCCTGTTTATGCGACACAAGTACTTCCCGAAGCAACCATGCCCCGAGAGCACCTGCGTCGCCCGAAACGTCAGGGAGCCGTGCCTTCTCCCGAGCCAGCGGTCGAGCACTGGCCGGATCGCCTCGATGGTGCTGAGGCCGGCGGTAGGGCGTGAAAGCCTGTCCCGCCATTCCGCCACCAGGACCTCGCGAAGCTGCGACCGACGCTGCTCCATATGGCGCTGCATCGGCCGCTCGCCACGCGCCCTCGCTTCCTCGCGCCACCGATATAGTGACGCGAGCACCTTCGCATCTAGGTCCCATGGCGGGGATCCGGCCAGTGCACAAGCCGCCTCGTAGGAGATCGTGCGATACCCCCTTATGACTCTGACGGCCATTGCTCTCTACGGCTTTCGCAGCACAGAGATGCTGGCGGCCGTCAGGTCAGCCGCCCAGATCGGGGCCCCGTAAAGGGCCATAAAAGGTTATACCTAGCCCAACAAACGAGTTATGGACCTTATGAAGGCGGTGAAAGGGAGCACGTAGTTTGTTCTTATTTCTAGTGTTAACATTGTGAAAATCACTGTTAGTGTATAAGTGTATATTTTGCCTAATATATAAGATGTTGGCGAAGATGAATTGAGATGCCACCGTGAGAATACCAATATCTTTAAAAGAATCTCTAAGAGAAACTCTGGCTCCTAGCTGATAAATTGCTCGGACAGCTCGTTTTTGAAGGACGAATATATTTTGAATATCAGCGGCTTTGCCCCACAGCAGAATACCGTAGGACATAACGCTGTGGAAATAACTAAAATAGACTAACCGAGCTGTATCAACGTCAGTGTATTGTCTTACTTTCCTGACGGCGTAGGCGGCTGAACTGAGCCTCCCCGCTAGGCTTGATACATGTGGGCCCCACTGAAGTTTGGCATCTACCGTTATGCCCAGAAAAACCGCCGAGTCTACAGTTTCAAGCAGTTCTTTATCTAAGACGATGTTGGGTCCTAGATTTCTAACATTCGGTAAGGCGTTCATCAGTGACATACATTACAACGTTTTATAACCCACAAAATCAACCTTTACGAGCTGAGCCGGACAAATTAAATAGCGTCCCTTCAACCAGTTATCTCTCTAGATAACATGGACCGGGCAACCAATCAGCGTCTCTCCGATCACTCACTAGTACCACAAATATCTCCATTGATCTCATAGCCTCTCAGACTAGACGATCACTTTATAATATGACCCAGAACATCGGCCTGCATAAGCTAGTTCTTTAGACTACCCAATAACACACACCATAGGACGTCAACCCGCATGAGTCGGTCCCTTACATTATCCTCACACAGTTACTTTATCTCACAGTGTAGTACCAATGTTACGTTTAATTACGTTTCTTCACTCTCCGAGGCCGAGAGATTTCCAGAGCTGGCGGATAACGTACGTGAACTACAAATAGACAAAGCATCACTGAAACCACCGGACGACGCCCACTCCACTCGACAATCGTGGCCTGCCGCCACCTCGGCCTCCTTCAAGCTACCAGTCAAGGTGGTAGCTAAATCCACCAAGCCCTCACATCCCCCGGGCATTGCATGAAAATGCTTACGACCATATTTGCATTCTCCATTAGACACACAACGTCTGTACTCCCTGCGAAGCCCAGTCGAGCCCCCCTGTCACATTCAATGAAGTAGGAATCGCCACTGTAGAACGGTCTTATTTTTCCCACTGTGACGCAGCAACTCTCCCAATATTATCGGATGCTATTTTACGAATTTCACACAAATCTAACCGACCCGAACACCTGCCCTGCCAGAACCGTTAGCGCCAAGGAACCCCCTGGTTATCTAGCCCCCCACTTTCACTACATTTGCGCCAACCACAATAGAAATCTTCGTTCATCACACAATCGTCTTCTTCAATGTCCCACTCACCGCACAGACTTCATTCACTCTTCTTTCTTCGTTCAGTCTATCTCTCTGTGGAATGCACTCCCCCAAGAAATCAGGATGGCAACCAACCGATTAGCCTTTAAAGTTAAAGTTCGTGAGCACATTCGCAGGAAGCTGGCAGTATCATCATAACGGTATAGTTTTCTAATTGTTTGTCTTATTTGTTTTAGTATATTCATTTATTTATGTTTAGTTATTTGTGTTTATATTTATTTATAATTAGGTATATATATGTATTATATATATAGTTTAGGTATCTTTATATTTAAATATTTATTCCTAAATGTTTTTTTTATAAATTGCACCTACCAATGTTTGTCTCTGCATCACCCAAAGGTTGACTGGTAGAAAATGCCTAAGGCATTAAGTCCGCCTCTGTACATGCTTGTGCGAAAGTATTAAATAAAATAAAATAAAATAAACACGACTTATCAAAGTCCATGTTAGTGACCCCGGGACAAATTTGAAGTTCCATCAGTGCGTTCCGGTCACATCATTTTAGTCAGAACCGGTTCTGATGTTAGTACTTATTCCAAGTTAATATTTTAGGAAAATCATATATTTTTACAATTGTTTGTAAATATGTGAGCACAATGTACCTATCACGTGATTAATTTATATATCTTTGCTTAATTTTTTATCCACCAAGTTTTAAGTACCAATAGTGGTATAGTATTTTTATTCTTGGTGCATCGTCTTCACATATAGAAATATAATTAATGTATACAAAATATTGTAAAACATTTTAAAAGAGTAACGGTGGAGTTTCTTGCCACTTCTTCTCCATACGAAACTAGTTTTTTGAAGTGGCGCCTAGAATCAGTTATATTTTTAATGTAAATTTTGACGTTCAAAAGTGCCTTTTTATGGACCTATTTGAAATAAATGCTTTGACTTTGACTTTGAGTACTTCGATCACTTTCTTGTAAATATCTTATGTCTGTCCATTTGATAGGCCCTTTGAATTTGATTCAAGATTCTAAACGTGAAACATGAAACAAAAAGGACACTGTGACGTGTTGAATTTCACCACGGCTCAGTATTCTGCGATTCATATTTAACGTTTTCTTTACCTATACCTTTTTTTTAATTTATAGGTAAAGAAAACGTTATTATAAGCTATATTAGTTTGTAAGGTAAACTAAATCACAGCGCATAGTGCCCGGGAACTTTTTGACAATGCTAAAAGCTACAAACGAACTAGCAGATTATCTACTAAAAAGAAAAGGAACGAGCTCACCGGATGATGTGGTTGTCCATACACGTAACAGGTGAGACGGTTCGTCTCAAGACTCTTCGGTGCTGGTGCTCGATTCGAATTCTTCACTTCGGTCAAAGGTTCGTACTGCCACTTGCTTCAATCAATTGATTTTTGGTCTGTTGTGCTTCAACGATGACATGTGCCATTGAAGCCATTGTCATTATCAGGATCAAACCGTATCAGTCGCGCAGTTGCGGTGAAATTCGACGTTTGCGGTCAAGCGGTTGCCGGAAGTCGTGATAGCTCAAATCCATATTTTTAATTGATTAGACGTTGGCCCACACTTCACTGTCGTCATTATTTTCTTCAGGTTTTTGCCCTTCCAATCCCACTTCTGATATCGGGATAGGCCCTCATGAGCGATATTACACTTACACTTTGTAAGTAGGCGTGGATTGTCGGGCGAAGAAAATAGAGACACTAGTTATAGCACAATCACTTTATTTCACACACAGTTTCGTATAAAATAATCACCATGAAATATAATAATCACCTGAAGGCAGAGGTCCGACCCGACATATTAAATTAAAGTATGAAATATAGCAGTAACCAACTTATTTGTTCCAACAGCTTGTAAATTAATTAAATGGATCGATATAATAGCTCTAGGCGCTACAGCAGGTGCACCGGGCCGAGCCTGCCACCAGAATGATCCCCCTCTCGCTGCGCACTAGCTTACATTAAGTTGCTTGAGAAGTGGGGAGAGTGGGGAGGCAAACGTCCCGCTTTGCACAACTTAACTCGCCCCGTTGCAAGTGCCGTTTAAAATGGTCACGCCGACAAATGCATGCACTCAACAATATTTTAAAAATATAAACACAAAGCAATCATTTTCTTTAATCGAAGCACGTCCAAAATAAAATGACTGCATGAATGACATAACAACATTTTTTTAATGTCAAAAATGAAAAAAGTTTCAAGTTAACAGCACAATCCCCATTTAAAAAAAACAATTTGACAGCAAAATCCCCATTAACAAAATTATCCGCCATTTATTGAATTATTTTTTACAAAAAATGCGATAAATGAAGAACCGCTTTACCGATTTTGTGCCAACTTCACATAAACCATCTACTAAACAGCAAAGCCTAAATATTTGGTTTGGATAGGTGAGCCCGTTCTTGAGTTATAAAATTACAACGAAAAGTGGCATTGATTTTAATCTATATAGATAAATCCAGTATAATTTTCTGACTCTATAACTAACTTTTAATAGTACGTTATGATATAAGTGCGGTAAGTTGAAAACTACAGCCGAGGCGATATCTACAAGAAAGCAGAGGCTGTAATTGTCAAAGCGCACGTATGTCATACGACGTTTTATATCATATTTGTGAGGAAATAAATAAAACTCGGACTTTCTTAAACGAATAAATCTTTAATCACTTGTTAAAGCAGTTAGTTTTTTTTTGTAAAATTGATTATTACGTTGCCAGTTGGCATTTTTAATGTTGTCAAGTTATTATTATTTGTTACAATTTCACCAGTCTCTCTCACTCTCTTTAGTGAAAGTAGGAGAAACGAGACCACAGAGTTCTGCAGTCGGTGGCGGCGACAGAGGCGGCTGCGGCGGCGGCGACGATGGTGGAATGTACATGTCTGTGCTCGTGGATGGTCGAGAGTCAACACTTGGCTCAAAATTTACATTTCTTGTAATGCGGGTGCTAATTTCTTCTTTATGTCTCATCGAGTTATCTATGTAGCCCTCGGCTACACTGTTCGACCGCCACCCTCCGTGGCGTTTTAGTGTCAATAAGTTCGCACCTGAATCGGCGAGCAATGTAGCCGAGGACCTTCTGAAACTGTGCCCTGTGTATTCATGTGGATCATCCAAATTTAAGGAAGTGGCAATTTGTTTCGGCATTGCTCCAATTTTATTTATGCCAATGGGTTGGCTAGTGCAGTTTCCATTTTGGTAATTTTGTAAAAAACTGTTAGACATCGCTTTTGTTGAACGAAGCGCTTCGTATTTCTTCACTATATCGTGAAAAGGCCCCTGTATTGTGAACGATCTTGGAATTTTATTCTTTTTTGCTGGACAAGAAGAACCCGTTTGAATGGTTCTCGACATCATTAGTTGTCTTGTTTGCCATCTCTTGACGTCTACATGCACTATTTATGCCGAATATTACTACAACCTAAAAAGAGTTAGAACAGCGAAAAACAGTAATTTAGTTTCAACTCATCTTTGTTGCCAAATATCGGCAATCCGGAGCTTCTTTTAGGAACTTCTTGACGTTGTCAGCCGAAAATACTTTCGACTTTTTACTCACATGGCCACTTGAGCGTCTTTTTAGAAATTCCAGCAAGTTGGAGTAATGACTTGATATCAATAACATGTTTTGTTTTCACGGTGCTTTTTAGAGTTGAATAATAGCACCACAATGAGCTTGACTTATATTTTAGAGAAAATTCCATGAAATAGGCTAAAAACACACTTTCTGAAAATGAATTTGCATCTTTGCTTGTTTTCCATAGGATGAAATATTGATACGCTTGTAAGTATCTATCGGTCGAGATTTCGGGCAAGAGGCTTAGAGTAGCCTTTTTCGCTGCCTCAGAGACTTCTGGCGGTGTCGAATTAATAAATTCATCATTACTTGACGACATTTTCAAATAAAAACAATATCTACAGCGAAAAGAAAAAGCGCGCGGAACAATTTTTACTTGTAAATTAGCGATGCAGATGATTTTTAAGGCAAAGGCACAAAAACAGCCAGTATTACTAATAAAGTAAATTAATATTTTTGTGTTTTCGTTACAGATAAATGGTTGTAATTTGTTTTCAAAATAATTAAATTAAAGAATTAATTGTTTGTATACGTATCTCCCAAAGTTAATTTTATTCATAAAATGACTTTTCTGACTTAAAAACTCTTTGCTAAAATTTAAAAAAGTACTGTTCGTTTTAGACGGAGAATCTTGATAAACCGTGCTTTTTACATTACAATAACGCACCAGTAGGTACGTAATGAGATACATTACGATATTGAAATTGGTGAAATAAGAGACCCTTTATGAGCAATTGTGTTATAATAGTAGATTATTGCATCGAGCACAAAGTAATTTATAATTGCATCGAGTGCCTGATTTAGAGCCCGAGCGTCAGCGAGGGCTCTAATCTAACAGGCACGAGGGCAATATAAATTACTTAAGGCGAGGTGCATAATCTGCTTTTCTTTCAACTATTACCTATAGGAATAGTAGATAAAAGAAACTCATATCAAACAGTTAAAATAGAAGTTTAATTATTGAAATTAAATATGTTTGTTTTTTTTTCGATAAACATACCTTTGTAGCCAAATATATGTCATCAGGGGATTTATTTAAAAACATCTCTACGTTTTGAACTGTAAAAACTTTAGTTTTTTACTTTTGAACCCATCCGATGATCGTTTCAAAAACGCTGTGAGTTTTGAATATTCTTTGATATGCACATTGTGTCTTGTGCTAACAGTGGATTTTAGCAATGAGTATATGGACCACAACGAAGATGGCTTCATTTTTTTCGATAGTTCATTAAAATAAGCCAAAAATACACTCTCTGAGAACGACTTTGCTCCATTTCTATCTTTCCGATCAATAAATTTCTCATAAGATTTTATTTATTTATTTTATTATTTATGTACACACAGTAAAATACAGAGGGACACGTCATGGTTACAATATGACGTACGACGTACAGTACGTATTGTACTCGAGATTTTAAGTGTAAAAGATTTTCTATAACACTGTCGGCTTCATTTATAATGTTTTCCGGAGTTAATGTGTCGCTAGATGATTCCATTTTAATTCGAAGCCGAAGCACTCAAAATCAGATAGTATCACACTTTATCGTTTCCAAAAATATTGTCAAGCAAAATTAACACAGTTCCCGCCAAATCACTTTTTTAAATTTCTTTCATTTTTAAATCAGAGTTAGCAGCATTTTTTTTTTAAAATTTGGAACAACTAGGATAGAAACGAATAATACGTACGTAAAAAAAAGTATTGATATCGGCTGGCTGAATAGAGCTAATCCATTGAGCACCTTTTGGTGCGAAAAAAAAATACTGTGCAATAATGAAATTTCATAAATTTTTATTGCTCTAGCTAGAGCATTAAAGACTCGCTTTGTACTGAGTTTTTAGTGTGATTGTGATGAAATTAAAGCATAGTTGTAAGAAAAAGATTTTACTAAATGGCGATAAGATAGACATAGGCCTGAAATTGCCAACTTTATTTCTATTTTTTTGATGATATATTTTTCAGACAACATCACTTGTCTTAATAACCACACCTCGTAAAGTGAAGCCGATTTGGAAATGTTTAATACAATTTATATAGTACCGTATCAAAATTATGTTAATTAAAAACACTAGCTAGAATATACTTCATATTTTACTTTATAGAATAAATTCAAATGATATTGATTCTAACGAGTGTTTAAAAAATATTGCGTTATTAAGTTGCGGCGAATTTTACTTGTGAAATTGAACGCGTTCAGCACATAAACCACGGTTAACGACTGTCAGTGGACAGTGTCATTATTTTCTGTGGAATATTGACACTGACTGCTCTTGAACGCGGATAAGATGTGCTGATCGCGTTCAGTTTCTTTGGTGAAATCCAACCTAAGTAAATTAAGACTACCGAGGCTAAGGGCAGATAAAGTATTTCATTGCCTCATAAGTGGATCAAAGTTGTGTTACATAATCTACCGTGGGTAGATGCGAGATAAAAGGCGAGGGTAGTAAGCGAGACATTGAGAAAAAGAACTGCCAGAGACAAAGATATATAATGTCAAGGCATCGGGCGATATGTACCTACATTTATGGTCTAAAAATGTATCAGCTTTCAAATTAGATGCATCGCTGAGATCCATCGCTGATTCAAATTGTAAATTGGCCGACAACCAGGTCAACTGGGCTACAGGATGGAACTGGACTTGTGTACCTAAGTTTATTTATCACTAGCTTTATACCCGCGTATGTTCGAAAAATATCTGCGCGTTTTCCAAATTTCATTCCAATCCGTTCAGTCGTGAAAAGGTAACAGACAGACTACAGATGTTTTCGCATTTATAACTTAGGTACATGGATTTCAATACTTTTATTTTAAAAAATCTCCTCCTGTAATGTTTTTTCGAGTAAGTACCGTACCTCAAAAGTAAAAACGGAACTCTTTTAAGATCACTTCGTTGTATCGTCTGTCTGTCCGTCTGTCTGTCTTCTGCCAGTTTTATTATTATATTTTTACAATTTTAAGAAAACTTACAGACTAATTACACTTTTATAGTAGCTAAACAATAACAGCTGACAATTGCTAATTACAAGCTTCCACATATATATTACATTGATAAAAAGAAGATCAAAGAAAAAAAGGTGTCGAAAATAGGTAAGTATGCCGTGATAAGTCGCGAACATTCACCCATTAAAGTAGTCCTTACTCAAGATTTTCCTGATTCTTAACGCACTTGTGCAAAATAAGTCGATTTCTAAATGCGGTGGCAGGTTGTTAAATAATATTGCACTGCGTATACAAAAAGCGTTACGCCTATAATTTGTTTTTGTAAACGGCACTTGTAATAATGGTCGCAATCTTAGGTTATTTTGATGGGTTCGAAGATGAATTTTGCTAAGTAAATCGGAACAATCGATTGATCAATTTGCAATATTGATAAGAAAGCAGATGTCATTAATATTACGCCTTAATTCTAGTGGTAAAAAGTGATAACGCTTACACCGGTGTTCATAACCGTCTGAAAACTGCTGTGCCTTGAAATCTAGGTATCTCATAAATTTCCTCTGAACTAATTCAATGCGAGATTTATACATCTCATATTGGGGTTCCATACTTGAGAAGCATATTCAAGGGTACTGCGCACGTAAGAACAGTAAAGAACCTTTACTGGTTTTAAAGAATGAAAGTTAGAGCAGGTTCGCATAATGAATCCCATTGCTTTGGAGGTTTTCTTTATGATGGATTCTATATGTTCGTCAAAAATTAGTTTACTATGGTGTATCACGCCAAGATCTCTAACACTATGCAGTTTATTTATGTAGTGACCATTTAATTTATACGCAGAGTCAATTAAACGTTTTTGCCGTGTAAACGGTACATGAAAACATTTAGACACATTAAGCTGCAGGTTATTATACAGGCAATATACCACAAACCTGTCCAGATCGGACTGGAGTTGCTCCGCATCAGATAATGTCCTCACCAATTTAAGGATCTTCATATCGTCTGCGTATAAAATTATATGTGAGTTTCTAAAACAGGTTTTTATATCAGAAATAAATATAATAAATAATAATGGACCCAAGATTGAACCTTGGGGGACTCCTGATGGGATAGAATTCCATCGAGACGCATATCCACGTAACACGACAGCTTGTGATCTATTTTCTATGTATGACGAAAGCCATCGAAACAAATCACCGTGTATTCCCACAGACAATAACTTCTGTTGAAGCACACGATGATCTATCCTGTCAAAACATTTACTGTAGTCGGTGTAAATCACGTCTACCTGATGACCTCTCTCCATTCCATCAGTTATGATGTCATTGGACAATACTAAGTTGGTGGTGGAATACCGTTTTCTGAGAAATCCGTGCTGCTCATCACTGAAGTGACTTTCCATAGCCGAGTAAATCTCTGTGTACACTAGTCTCTCTAAAACTTTTGAAAAAAGACATAATTTGGATATAGGCCGATAGTTTTGTACGTCGGATTTGTCTCCTTTTTTGAAGATAGGTGTGACAAAAGCAGACTTCCATATATTAGGTACGACACCACATCTCAACGACCAATCAAACAAAAAACAGATAGGTGCCACTAGGGTCTCTGCACAGTTTACTATGAAGATAGGAGGGATCATGTCTGGTCCACCCGATTTCGACGGATCAAGATTTTTAAGTAGATTAAGTACTCGATCTGGACAAACTGTGACTGAGCTCAGACATACTGATGTATTAGAATGGTTGTCTAAAATCAGATTCGAATCACTTGAAGGAGTGTCCTGAAAGGTTGACTGAAAGTAAGAGGCAAAAAGTTCGGTGACACTCTCACCTGTGTCTGTGGTCCTATCCATATAGTGAAATACTTTAGGCAGAGTGTTATTACGCCTCTTACTCTTTACGTACGACCAGAATAATTTAGGGTTAGTGGCGATTGAGGCTTCTATTTTTGTCATATAAGCAGAAAAACATTCCTTCTCTAGCAGCTTAGCGCGGCTCCGCAATAGTACAAAGGAGTGATATTCAGATATGTTACCATATATTTTATATTTGTGATGATGCTTATATTTTTCATTTAAAACTTTAATTAATGAACGAGTGAACCATGGGGGGTGAGCCGCTTTTTTAATTGTTTTAATCGACATGTGTAAGTCCCTGATTTCGTAAAGCTCATTATAAAAGAGGCAGACAGCTTGGTCCAGAGATTCTGCAGATAAAAACTCGCTCCAATCCACCTGATCCAATGCAGTAATTATAGAAGGATAGTCAGCCTGGTAGTAAAGATACTTAGCACTGTTTCTCAAAAAAATTGTGTGTCTCTATAAAGTCAGCGTGTATAACTAATGGTTTGTGGTGCAAATCTACTGGAGTGGCTAATGGGTCACAACATTCCTTTACATTAAGTAATCCATTTGAAAAAACAAGATCCAATAATCTTCCATTGAGGTTACGCACGCTATTATATTGAGACAAGTTACAAGTATTTAAAGTGTCAAAGAAATGTATAATGTGTTGGGAAGACATACCTGTGGGGTTCAGCTCAGCAATATCACTCCGGCTGAGCCATTCTACATCCCCACCGAAGTTAAAATCGCCAATTATAATAAAAATATCCATCGGGTGAGTGGTTATCAGATTATTTAGGCTTTCATGTTTTTTTTTTTTTGTTGGGTTGTGTATGAGTTGCCCGTGTTTTCTTTAAATAAATACAGCGAACAGATATGAATATTATAACTTACAGTAGGTCTGGACCTCTTAAATGTGACGGTTACCCATAAGTCTTCCGCTGTAGTACGCCAGTCGTATCTTTCGATAACGGTAAAGTTATTCCTCACTGCTATTAACACCCCACCACCCCGTGTTTGTGCTGTTCTACAATAATCACGGTCACGCCGCCATACAAGATACCGGTCATCCAAAAACTCACCATCGTTAATATTATCCGTTAACCAGCACCCTAATTGCGTAATACACAATCAATTGGAATCTGAATCGTTTTGAAACAGATTGCTAATCCATTGCTTCTTGAGTTAGATAAAAATTCTGCTCAACAATAGATAGAACGCAATGAATGTTCTTGAACCGTCAAAATCAAACAGATTAGTCGTAATCGTTTACGAAAATGTGTTACGCAATTAGGGTGCTGGTCTCCGTGAATATAATAACGTCGTACGAATTTAATAAAATGTTACGATATAAACTATTTGTCTTCGTGCGCAGGCCTCGCACATTTTGATAATATATGTTAACCATTTTTGAACCACACAATAATTACATAACCGGTTGTTATAATAAGTCTAAATATGATGAATACATTCAGAAGAAACCAATAATAACATAATAGAATGCAGGTAGAAAGCAAATAAAAAATACAGTAATGTTTTACGCACAGCAGCACACAGCGACTTATGACACACAACACAAGTTTGAAATAACTACGACTAATGAATTGCGAGGAGGAACAATAGAATCGTTGTATGGTTGAATAGGCTTATCTGCACAAGCAAGGCGCTTAAAAACGTATCTTAAGAAGAATGCGATTAGATCCATAATGGCAAACCTGTAAGCGACCACATCACAATTACATTTACGAATAAACACTAAGTTTAACACGGAGCGACACAATAACTTTTGGAATACACTAGTAGCACTCCCGATGATATGGTTCTCAATCTTTTTCATATAATTTTGTCTAACATGAACCGAAACCGACTTAATGATGATATAATTATTAGGAGCACTATTTATTTTTTATTTTTATCAGGTCCTTTTCTGTTTTCAATCGTATCGGTTTTCCTCACATGAATTTTGGAGTGCTTCACCCAAGTATATTGAAAATTAGCTTCCGCTGCCACCTTTTTAACTTTAGCCAGTAGAGCTTTATTTTGCATTGTGAGGTGATCGTTCACGTAAATACGTTGATTTCCCGGCAAATTGATATGCCCTGTAAATAGAGCAGAAGCTTTAAACGCCAGTCTAGCAGCTGCAATAAAGTCATCCTTAACGTAGCGATTCAGGAAAGACACAATTATGGGCTTCGCATGGTCTTTTTCTCGTGTTGGAACTCTCGAAAAAAAGTTAATCTGAGCTTTCGAGACTGGATAATCAATTTTTGTGCCGATTTTTTCAATGAGCTCGAAGAGGTTCTCGTGATTGGTTTGATTTATGCCTTTAATTTCGATGTTGTTTAATCTAGTCCACTGTTCCTTAGCCTTAGACTCCGCTTCTAATTTTTCTAATCGAGTCTGGATGTGATCAACTTGCTCCTGTACCTTCTCCACGCGTATAAGGCGAGTTTCAATATCTTTAATTCTTCCATTGAACTCCTTCAGCTCCCGGTTAGTGTCGCAGAGGGACGACTTGAAACCAGCTAACTCAGTGCGCAATTCAGCAATATCATCTTTTAGGCATTCCAATGGGGCTAGTTTATCCGCCAGAGATCTTATTTCTTGCAGTATGAGCGAATCTGTCTCGGGCCTTGGAGACGCTAGGGCTTGGGTAGAGCTGAATATTTTGCATTTGCTGCAGCGCCATGTTAATTTTCTATCACCCAGTTTCCTGTGACCTGCTTCTGTTATGCCCGCACAGTGAAAGTGCAGCTCCCGATTGCAAACTGTCCGTTGGATAGTGAGAGGAGCATGTGACGGCTCCACACTTAAGGACGTCCATGACTATGTGTAACGCGATTTCATAGAAAGTTTGGCAATCGCTGGAATTCTATAGCCAACGCTGTACACACAGGTATCGAAAGCGACCGTGTGACTTCGTGACAGGATCGAGACTTTTGTCAAGACCCATGTTCTCAGGAACCCATGGAGATATCAAATTGAAATTAATATCAAATACGTACGTCTACGGTCCCTTGAAGCTCTAATAAGTTTAAGCTTCTAATTCGAAAGACATATTTTGATACTCGCAAATGAAATAAAACCTAGTATCCGTTTACCTATAATCATGAAACTTGACAAGAAGCAAGGTCTCACAACACAAGTAAATAGATAAGTCGATAATGTGTAGTATAAAACTAAAAATTATCAATTTTCCGACTTTTGCTTTTGTTTTTTTTTTTACTCCGAAGTTATTTTCTTGTAAATGCATATTATGTTCCTTTCCCATCGAACATATTCTTATGAATTTAATTACTGTAAAACGAAATATTTTTAAGGTGGAGTATCTATTGCCCATTTTACCTACATTTTGAAATGAGAGAGAGAAGATGATCAGATGATGGTTTTGATGAGGAGTAGGTATGGATCGTAGCAGTGGTGGCGTTATGCTTTTCCTGTCTACCACCATGGTAAGAAGGCAAGGCTTTATGTTTATGTGAAAACTTGAAATGAACTCTCTTCTTAAAAAATTGCTGTCAAAAGTGATTAATAATGATGAATTTAATTTGGGACAATCCAATTACCAAAATTTTGATAAAGTATCGTTTGGATTATTTTAATCATCGGCCAAATATTGAGTATCTTAGCGCTTAGATAACGCTATTACGGCCAATGTATTTATGTTATCTCTCGCGGTTTTTCCACATATTTTGTTTGTGTTACTAAGTAAGGCCTTGTTCACAGATCTGTTTTACTGATTTTGGCAAGAAAAAGATATTTTACGCATAAGGACCGGTGAGAAATGTATGTAATTCAGGACAAGCCAAGGAAGAACTCTGTTACCTTTCTGCTCTATAGGAAACGAAAAGTTGGTAAAGCACACGAACAATTTCTAGTTTAGTGGCAGTATTTGCCTCCAGGTTATTCAGTTAAAACTTCTTCAAAAAAATTACGTGGAAAGGAAGTTGTTTCAAGCAAACCTTATTACGGCCTCAGGTAGACTCGCAGCTGAATTCAACGAAGGAAAAAATTATACAAACGACGACAAAAAATTAAAAAATACTTAGGAAACTAAGTAATATAATTCACTTTTACTAATAGCTTAAAATCGTTATTGGTGCGGATTCTCTTCCTATAGCATAGCATAAGCATAGCATAGCATAATCAGCCTAATATGTTGCCACTGCTGGGACACAGGCCTCCTCTCTGTGAGAGGGAGTGGGCCGTAATCCACCACGCGGGCCCAGTGCGGGTTGGTAGATGTCACATATCTTCGAACTTTTGGTTCTAAGACATGCCGGTTTCCTCACGATGTTTTCCTTCACCGTTTTGAGAGCAGTGGTGATGAAATAATTTACACAAAGTAAAGCGCCTGTCTGGGTTCGAACCTACGACTTACAGCTCGTAAGTCGCGGCCGTTACCACTGAGCCACCACTGCTCTTCCTATAAACTCCTCTAAACCTATTCCTCTAAACTAGACTAAAAATCACTTAAATTTAGTTTAATCCTGTCAAACGACGATTTCTCATTCTGAAATTGACTAAAGTGATCCAACTTAACTATATTTTGGTTTGACAGCACTAAGATGGCACTGAGTTATTAGTTTAGTGAAAACGGTAATTTTGCTATTCTGAATTTGACGTTTATCACCTAAAATACTCATTTTCTAACTAAATCTGAACATGAATCTGACTATTTTTAATCACGATTAAATAGTTGTGGAATAAAATTAGTTGTCGTGAATTTAAATTCACACCAGCATCAGCACCTCGACTTCAGACTTGCAAAAACAGTACTGCATCTTTTTTTTTATTTTGCTTATATCTCTAAAACGGTGTCCTATCGCAAAAAAATATTTAAATTTCAACCCCTTTAGGAAACCAGTAAACCCCTAAAACTGAACATGTAGGTAATTTTTTTTTTTTTTTTCCATACAAAAAGTAAAAACTTCCATAAAAAAACACGTCGGTGCTGCCCCCCATGCGCGCCTCCGGCTCTAACAAAAATTCACGGGGTAGGGCAAACACGTTGCGAAGCAAATAGAAAAAAAATACCACATGGACTCGCGATTGTCAAATTCTATTTTAGTTGTGTCAAAATTATTTTTAAATTTAGACGTTTTTGGTTGCAGAATAGTTTAAGATTCTCATAGTCAAAAGTTAGGAATTTCAGTGACAGTTTAGTTCGGTGTACAAGAGAATCGGCACCATTATCTTGTTAAACTCTTCCTTTTTAATCTTCACTATATTTACACCATTTGAAATAAAACTTGTTACAGTCCGTTCAGCTGATTTGAATTCTATTCCATAGGTATAAGGATGACATTAAAAGCAAAAACGTGGTTACAATACCAACTGTTAACTGCAGCTGGGATTTATCACGCCACCAACGCAATAGAAGTCAAAATCGGTTGAACGGACTGTAAAACAGGTTTGATTAAACGTCTATCAAATGGAGTATAGATTATCGTTACAAGTATTGTCGATAACCATTTAGAATTTGTATAAAAGCCGTAATTATATTGCCATTATCACTCACACTTTTCTGAAGCGGTAAAATGCGTGTGATTGCTCTGTTGGCCCTTTGCGTCGCGGCTGTGGCAGGTTGGTAGACTTCACAGAATTTACACTTTCACCATGCATAAATAAATATGTATTTAGTTTTAATCATCCCCTAAAATAAAACTAGTGTCTACAGACTTCGAAGCTCAAGAATCAATTTTAATTATTGTGTTATTGCCTCCTTCATTATTCTGTCGTTTAAAGGTGCATAACAAGTTTGATTTTTGTAGCGGTCCCAGCGAATCCCCAGAGGATAGTGGGTGGTTCGGTCACTACGATTGGTGACTACCCCACCATGGCCGCTTGCCTCTACTCGAGTAACCTGGTTGCATATTGGCAGTCGTGTGGCGGTACCATCCTCAACAATAGATCTGTTCTTACGGCTGCTCACTGCACCTTGTGAGTATTATGGTTATGATGATTGTACGGTATTTAAAATAGGTGGAGCGACATACAAAGCTGCCACAGTGCCTTCTGATAAAAAAACTCGGTAACTCAACATTGCATAGGTAAGCCTAATCAGCCTATAAAGTTCCCACTGCTGGGACATAGGCCCCCTCTGAGAAGTGTGAGCCGATAAAAAAACACGTGAACCTAGCGCGATTTGGTGGATGTTTTTGGTTCTAATACACACCGGTTTCCTTACAATGCTTCCTTGCACCGTTCTAAGAGCAGTGGTGATGAAATAATTTACACAAAGAAAAGTGCCTGCTTGGGTTCCAATCATTTCTACTGGTTCATCACTGGTCAACATATTAATTTGACATAAACTTCCCTCTTTTTTACAGTGGTCATGCCGTTAATAGATGGCGCTTCCGTGTAGGCTCATCCTGGGGCAATAGCGGCGGTGTTGTTCATAACGTACAATCTATTATCAACCATCCCAACTACAACGTCAACAACTGGGACAATGACATTGCTATCTTGCGATCGGCCACTGTCATCGCATTCAACAACAATGTCCGTGCTGTTTCCATCGCTGGTGCAAATTATAATTTGGCCGACAACCAGGTCGTCTGGGCTGCAGGATGGGGCTTTATTTCTGTAAGTTTAAGTATAAATTTAATGGTTTTCAGCAAAATATCTTAACTTTATATTCTTGATATTTACTGTTTCTATTTTACAGGAGACTGGACCTTCTTCTGAGCAACTGCGTCACGTCCAGATCTATTCAATCAACCAAGCTATTTGCAGAACTCGTTACACTATCCTTACCGACAACATGCTGTGTTCCGGTGTCCTCGATGTCGGCGGTCGCGACCAGTGCACACAGGACTCCGGCGGTCCTCTTTACCACAACGGTGTCCAAGTCGGTGTGTGCTCCTTCGGTAGTGGATGCGCTAGGCCAGAGTTCCCCGGTGTCAACGCACGTGTTTCCCGATACACTGCTTGGATCTCATCCAACGCATAGCTGATTTTATTAAATACTTAGGTCATACTGAATTTTTTTTAATGAAAAAAAATGTTTTATTATACATTTGTTGTTTTCAAAACATATGCCCTCACAATTTATACATTTTTGCATTCGCTGGAACCATAGTAAAAAGCAGTTGGGCCAGTCTTCCTTAGGGACCTCTTCAATAGCTTCGTGGAACGCATTCATCGCCGATTCAGGGCTCGGAAAACGTGTGCCTCTAAGTTTGTCTTTTATTTTGCCAGCTTTGATCCGTTTGACAATAGCCGACGAAAAAAAAAACACTAAGTTCATTTTCACCGCCTAGTTTTTATTTCGCGATAACTAAATTGAATATAATAAATTCAATATTGCACATTAGTCCCAAAATTAATGGAAATCTACATTTTGAAATGTTCAAAATGTCCACCACTTTGTTGAATGCACAAATTACATCGCCTCACAATGTTGTCCCGAAGCCTGATTAACAAATTGCGTTCAGGATCCAGAGCCATGGCTTTTAATTTGTCAAAGGCGGCGACAATTCGATTGCGCAATTCATCTTCGGTTTCAAAGATCCGCGAGTACACTTAATTTTTAATAAAGCCCCATAAAAAGAAGTCGAGACGAGTGAGGTCGGGCGACCTAGCTGGCCACTTGCGGGGGCCATAGCGCCCAATCCATTGTTCGCCGAACATGGTGTTAAGCCGCTCTCTCGCGAGGACTAAAGAGTGTGGTGGAGCTCCATCTAACTGGACCCATACCCGCCTGTATGCTTCCACAGACAATTCTTCTAAATATTCTGTAATTGAGCCGTTAAGAAGATCTCGAAACTTTTGTGCATTCAGGTTTCCGTTGATAAAAACAGGGCCGATTATTTGATCTCCGAGAATGCCTGCCCAAACATTCACGGAAAAGCGGTTTTGATGAGCTGTTTCCCTAAATACGGATTTGTCTGGCTCCAGTGACGCTTGGTTTGTCGGTTCCATAAGCTGTTTCAAGTAAACGTGCTTTCATCTGTTCAAAACACATCTGAAAGGAAACGTTGGTATTGAGACATTTTTTCCAGTACCCAGTGGCAGTAAAACTCTCTAATCGGCTTATCACGGGGCAGCAGCGAATGCAATTTTGCATATTTATAAGGACGTAGTTTGTTCCTTTTTAGAACTCGATGTATTGTTTTATGAGTCACTCTAAACAAACGCCCAGCTTGTCTAAGGCTGCATGTTGGTTTGCGATTGAAATGGTTTAAGACTCGTTGTTCTAAAGAGGAGGGGACGTGACGCGGAGCAACTCCATGATGAATGATGGGTACTATGTGCCGATTTTCCCTCATTCTTTGGACAGGTCCTAGAATTGTCCGGACGCTAGAAGGGCAGACGCGAGTTGCGCCGTATTGCTAACGATAAGTACGTACAGTTAACGTAGAATTTTGGCGGCTTTCGCCATACATTAAAACCATGTCTGTATACTCAGAAGCACTATAAATATGTGGTTGTCCTGGCATTTTGTTAAAAAAACACACTTCTACACACGAAAGTCAAGCAGTGTCAAGTTCACCGTAAAAAATAATTAAAATAAACTTAAAACACTATTTACACAGACAAAGTCAAGTAGCAACTACTTAGTGTATTTCTTTTTTAATTTGAATGTTTTTTACTAGAATACTGAAGTAGCGAAATGCACACGCACTGTCTCGGAAGATTCGCGGTGAACTAAATGAAGCGGAAGATCCAAAATAGTAATTATTGACACTTACTTACCTACCACCTAAACAAGGCATTAGAATACAAGTAAGTACCTATTTTTGATTTTACATACACACATTATTGATTGGATACTCTATTTAAAAAATACTTTTGTACGATTGAACTTACGAAACTAACGTTTTGTGAGTTCCAGCAAACGGGCATTGACTTTTTTTAATAGGTTGCTTCCTATACGTAACGACATAGTGTTTTTATAATTATCATAGCAGCCCGATATTCCTTAAAACACCTAAAAAGCTTAATCTATGTTTATCGATCATTGCCAGTAAAATAAACTAATGGTCGATAACAGGTGTTCTACCCTAAGAAGAAAGCGCGCGCGCACATGCCCGTGTTCTTTGAAGAATGCCGCCGCTGCCTCGTGCCGCCTGTCTGAAAAAGCCGACAAAGGAAGACGCAAAATGTCTTTTTGCGGCTTCCTTTGTCGGCTCGTACCAGTACGTCGGCAGGGGGAATACCCTGCCGACGTACTGGTACACCCACAGGGAATGAGTGTCCCAGTGATAGGTTTTATTTATTTATTAATAATAGGCTTTTCAACAATGAGTAGGTACACTGTCACTTTGTACCCACTCATTACATAAGTTTGTAATTTGTACATTGCAAACTTATGTCTAAGCGCGTCATAACTAGGAAATTTCAAGTACCAATGTACCAGAATAGCTAACGATAACATAAAATTTAACAGTTGTCAGACTTTCAGGCTTCTGACGACCCGTAACTTCTGTCAAAGATCCACGAATGACAAACGGCATAATGTGCTTTCCGAGGCACGGAGGGGTCTTGGTATGTAAAGATCCATCCAAGGACCAAAATTGGCAAGCGTAGTTTGACCTGATCGATCGATCCGTGCGGCTGTTATTGCTTAGCCACTAGCTCCCTTAACTAAAATGTATTCAGGCTCGTGCACACTGGCACGACGCGACAACGCGAGTCAAATGAATAAATAAATGTATGTGTATGTTACATTTATTTATTTATTACACACAAAAAAAGTACGAGTACAAAGGCGGACTCCATTAAATTCCAGCCTGTCGTTGAAGTGTACCTATTTTACATTTTAGGCAAATAAGTAGAATAGGTAACAGAGTTTGCACTTCGTGGCGACGTCGCTTTTCAATGTTCAAGGATTCAAGTTATCTCATTAATCATTGACCTAGTGATCCAAATATGTGGTCTCCTTATTGTAGGTAAATGTACAATCCACAACGTTTCCACAGATTACTTGTGTACATTTTTAACTATGTAGGGAAGTACAATTACACTTAAATACTATCTTACACATTAAGCTTACAAATTTTTTTTATAACCGTCGCATTAAGAATCAATAATTTATTTCTTGAAATTGCTTTGAGACAGAAGGAAGATATCCAGATGAAAAGTTGTTATTATAAATTTTTACCAGTCGACGGAGTCACGGTAATAATATCATACAGTATTCCAACTTCATACCAACGGACGAAGCGCGATCTATGCCTACGCGCCTCGCTCAAGGCACGCGCGCGGCATGCAGACAGTCTCGACCAGGGGGGGTCAGCTTTCTTAGCTGCCAATGCCAACAGTGGCATGATTTGCAGGAACGAATTAGCGCTCTACAAAAGAAAGTGATAACAAGATCAGTGATGTCACATGCCCCATTGAGTAAATACCCATAATTTAGGTAACTGCAGATTCCATGATAAGTGATGATTTTAATGTTTATTAAAATATTATAAAGCTATGATTTGAATCACATAGAAATTCAATTTAGTGTTTCAATTGTGTTAAATGCTGACTATAAGAAAAAGCTTATGAACCAAATATATAATAATGATGAATGGTAGGTTTTTTTTCATTAATTGGCCACACTCTTTTCTGATATGGCGGATTTGTTTTGTTTGAATCGGTGTTCTAACAACAATCTCACATTTGTTTTGTTATGATCTCAGAACACTTTCAGGTTGTAATTATCTCCAAATCGTATTCTCTGCCCGTTCTACATTGTTTGTGAATAATAGTTGCCTAACTTCTACCAGATATAGACTCTACTGTGCGAAATTGACGCTTTAGTGTTGTGTTTTCCCACCATGGCAGGAAAGGGAAATGTGAAATGCGCAAAATGTGGATTAACCCCAAGGGATGATTCCTCTTTGACCTTCCACAGGTTTCCTCTCCCGTCCAAGCAAGGGTCTCTCAAGTAAGTTATCACAACAGACAATTTACCTAGATCCTTGGAAGGAAAGGTTGAAAATAAACTAAAGTGCCAACATATTGCTCCATACCAGTATCTAAATTTCACTTTAACGTTATGTTTCTTTCTCAGGGTTCAAGTTTGGGCCAAATTTTGTTATCCCAATGATGATTGGACCTCCACTGAATCATTAAAAAAATTGTATGCACAGCATAAGATGCTATGTGGTAATCATTTCGATGATTCATCATTTACCAGCAGTGACAGAAAAAGATTGAATAAGTTTGCTATTCCTACTGAAGCTCAAACTATATTGGCCCAGTTGCGAGATGAGCAGTGTAATTCACCTAGAGAAGCACTAGAAACTAAAGTGAGTACTTTATTTTATTTTTTGCAGTATATGTACTACACCATATTACATATTTACAAAATATATAGTGTATAAGGAATAAGCAGTGGGACGGATGTGTTCGCCTTCCCACTGCTTATATGGATATTGTTATATCCCGACTTCCAATGAAAAGGCCACAATTATTTATTCTAAACATTATTACATTTATTGTAAGGTAACATAATGAATTTGTATAATATGTTTCAGCAGCCAATGTCAACAGTTGAAATACAAATGGAAGTAACTCCCAATACATCTCAGTATTCCAAATCCATTGAAGAGCCAAATAATCAACGTCTTGGTCATTTTGACAGCTTTGGCTTGACCAGGGTAATTTGAAATATTCAATGTATATTCAGTTTAATGTTAAATTACTTTCATATTAGAATTGTCTGTAACTGTATTTGTCAGTAATGATGATACAGGTAATTGTGTAATGTAATGTTTTTTAATTTAAAAAAAAAAACATGGGGTAGGGCAAACAAGTACCGTGTTCCAAACCCAAAAGAAAAAAATACCATGTGGAGTCGCAATTGTCAAATTCATGATTAGTTCTGTCAAAATTATATCTATTTTGGAGTATTTTTTTACAGAATAGCTTTAAGATTCTCCTAGCATTTTAGAGATAGTTTAGTTAGTTTATAATCGGCACCATTAATTTTCTTTATATCAGTGGTGGCCCAGTGGTTACGGCAGCGTCTTACGAGTTGTAGGTTCGACCCCAGACAGTTCTCAGTTCAGAATTATTTTAACACCACTGCTCTCAAAACGGTGAAGGATAACATCGTGAGGAAACCGGCATGTTCTAGAACCAAAAAATCACTGGGCCTACGGTAGATTACGGCCCACTCCCTCTCACAGTGAGGAGGCCTGTGTCCCAGTGAGAATGTTATAGATTGATTATAAATTATATCCAATATTTTCAAATCAAATCAAATCATATATTCGCATAGAATGCAGGTATTGTACAATTATAGTTGTTTTAATAAATATAGCGAGCCAGGTACATTCTGCCTCTGCATTGGCATGCAAAATTTTAAAATGTCACTATCAATAAGCATAAATGCATAAAATTATCAAATTGAGTGGTACCAATCAATTATTTAAAGAAGTCAGAAGTGTATAAAACAAGGTCAATAATATTAAATTGTGGAGATGTCACACATAGAGTCATTAAAAAAATCGCTTAACGTATAATAACATTTCTGAATCAGAAAAGCCTTAAGTTTGTTTTTAAATTGTTGAAGGGTGTCACTTTTTATGCAGTCCGGTAGTTTTGTAAAAGTACTAATAATATTGGGCCCATGCAGAAAACACTTTTCCTAAGTAGTGCTGTTCTATATACACCGATAGTTAAGAGGTTTTTGTATTGCCTTCTCACAGGACCTTTCTTGGAGTCCGAGACTTTAGCAAACAATTTTATATAACTTTTTTTTTAAATTGCCATTTCAAAAATATATTATGACGGAAAAGTAAGAACTTTCAAAGGCTTGAATAGAGATTCACAACTATCTCTAGGTTTAAGATTACACATAGCTCTTATACAACGTTTTTGGGCATTAAATATGTTATCTCTTCTAAGCTGCAATTACCCCAAAAATGATTCCGAACCTCAATACCGATGCGAACAAACCATATTTTATATTCATAATAAATAAATGTATAGTAAGTTAATATATTCATTTATGTTTCAGCAGCCCAATTCTATAGTTGAAATAGGAGTAACTGCCAGTACATCTAAAAATTTTGTCTCCATTGATGATACAAATATTCACAGTCATTGCCATCCTAAAAGCCCAGTCTTGACCAAGGTAATTTCTTCAAATTTTAATAATCAGAGTATGTATGCATTCATCATTAGCACTGCAGTGCTTAAATTATCATCAGTGTAAGCCGAAGAAAAACTAAAATGGTGTAAAGCCTGTGTTAGAGTTGAAAAACTACTATGAATGTGCATTTTTAATTGTAAACTCACTTTTATATTAAAAAAAATCTATCATTTTTTATTTTGTTCTTTATAATAAACTACGAGAGTAGAGCCTACTGGAAAGGAGATGTATGAATCACAGTTGTTGAATATGAATAATTGAAAATTTTCAGGAATCTCGAAATAAAGGTATATTAATGGAACTTGACGTGAAAAAATTTAATGAACTCACTCCAAAAAAACAGAAGCTGTATACGAGGTGTAGAAGAAATATGACCGAAATAATGAGACTTCGAAGAAAGTTAAAAAAAGTGAAAAAATGTAAAAGGTCAATACTGAATGCTCTAACATGTGACGAGTCTGCCAATGACTTAATGAAAAGCAAAATAAGCAGCTCATTTTGTTTGTTACTGCAAAGTCAGTTAAAAAATGTCCCAAGGAAGATAACTGGCCGCAGATGGACATTAGATGATAAGGTTTTAGCCTTAAGCATCTATAAAAAATCAAATGCCGCCTATAGATTACTAAGGAGGTTATTTTGTTTGCCTAGCGTGAGCTCTCTCAAGGCATTGTTGAATAAAATACCTATGGTTTGTGGTATTAATAATCAAGTGATTGAAACAATCAAACAAATAACCGTAAAAAGAGAAGTAAGTGAAAATATGTGTGTATTGGCGTTTGATGAAATGTCAATAAGAAAAAATTTGACTTACAATGCCAAACTTGACCAGATAGATGGTTACCAGGATCATGCCCTTCAAGGTCGGACATCCCAAATAGCAAGCCATGCTTTAACTTTTATGGCTATTGGGCTTCGAAAATATTGGAAACAACCAATTGCCTTTTACTTTTCTGGCGATTGTGTTACAGCAGATAGATTAGCTGTGCTTATTAAGGAGGTAAGTTTTAACCTTTTAATAATTATTTGTTAAAACAACAGATAAAACATGGAGATAGGTAATTCATCATCATCCTCATTCTCCTGCCCTGATTCCATTTAATTTGCCTGTGGAAATATGAGTGAAATGTTCAATTTAGTATTTTATAAACGCAGACCTTGACCTAGGTCATACACATAAAAGTATTTGGGTCATTCTTTTTGTCGAGTAAGATCAATGTATGTGTGAAAGAGTGAAGAGAGTACGTATGCATGTGTGTGTCACCATAATATCCACAAGAAATTGTCACACTTTTACTTTGGTCGAGGTACATATACAAAAAAGTTTTATTGCCGGTGTTTACCGTATAATGTGATTTCCTATTAAATAGCTCATCAATCCATAGATGATTTTCAGAAGCAGAACCTTTTTAGGGCATTATGTTTACAGAATAAAGCCAGTTTACTGGCTTTTTTTATTTACGCAATTTTTTATAAACGTTTTAATAATTTACAGGTGTTAAGTGCTTGTTTTCGTACTGGATTGGAAGTCGTTGGCACTGTATGCGATCTTGATGGTGTCAATATAAGAGCCATAAATTATTTGGGGTCATCAACAAATCAACCGTATTTTAACTTTGAGGAACATGAAATTGTCACGATCCTGGACCCGCCCCATCTATTAAAGTGTTTTAGAAATAATTTTCTTAAACACAATATTCAATTTACACAAGATATACAAATAGAAGGCAGACGAGTGCAAGGTTCGTATATTAAAATAGTATAGCATTAAGATTAATTGATGATTAATTGAAAAGCTAAAATATGCCCAAGCAGCCAAACAGATTGTGGTTAAATCTTATATGTCTATAAAATATCTTAACTTAGATTTGGCCTAGATAAACCTAGCTAAAGAATTTATTTAAAAATTCAAGTCGTCCTAGAATTCAAGTTGTTTACAAATACGGTCTTCAGGGCTGCATAAGATTACTTAAAATTTCAAAATCTATTTAGTATAAATTAATCTTAAGTGTCCATGACAGACTTTAGCATATAATTTCTGAACATAGAATTTTTAAAGAAATTGTTAATACCGAAATCTATATTAGGCCGAATCACTTAATTCATTCGTAACTCTGTCTTACTAAAACCACATTGTCTTTACTCGTACTTAGTTCAGATAATATGGGTTTAACGCCATTTTGTTTTCGTAGTTTTAGGTTTACTTTTTTGTCCTATTATATATATATTATTTGTAGTTTTTAAAGCTATTCAGTTTTATAAAATGTATATTCATTTCACATGATAAAGTTTTTTGAATTTGTTTGAATTTAATCTTTTAAGATTAGACAAAAAAAACACTTTATAAAATTGGTATTAACTATTAGATAACCATTTTATTTTGCATCTGTTTTAGAATACTAAGTTGTAAAATCATACCACCATTTTATCTAAAGTATATCTAAGATTATTATGTGAAGTTTAAAGATAGTTTTTGTACTCAACTATGTAGTAGTTTTTATTAGTAGCAGTAGTGTAGTTTTTTAACTTTGTCTTTGTAAGGCTTGTTTATTTCTCTGCAGTCATATTATAAATTCTTACCTTGGTGTTGTAGATATCTTACATACCAATATTATGTCTTTAGTATAACCTCGAGATATCTTGAAGTTAAAAGTAAGAATACACCAATGGCAAAAAATCGTACTGAAATTTATCTAAAAAGTAGTTTGAAGTCTTTCTTAACTGATTCTGTAAATGTGTGCCCACTTTTGCTTGTTCTTGGTGGAAATCCTCAAGATATCTTGAGGGTTGATATGGTTTTAACAAGACATTAGCCAAGAATTTTATAATTTTGAAAAGTACGCTTATTTTTTTTACACCACTTTATTATTTCTAATTAAAAAAATAATTCACTTACATTATATGATTATAAAATGCAATATATTTATATCCTTTTATTGCAGGTTTAGCAAAATGGTACCATATAGAAGAATTTTACGCAAAAGATCACGCGAATCCAAACTTTGTATTTGCCCCAGGGTTGACACAGCAACACTTGCAACCAAATGGCAAACAGAAAATGAAGGTTCGTTTAGCAGCTCAAGTGTTAAGCCATTCGGTTGCAGCAGGAATTTTTGCTAAAGTAGGCCTGAGTAAGTGTCAAGATGTGTATTAATAATTTAATTATAATCCTTATGTTTTATGGCCGTGCGGTTCCCTGGAAATAATAGGCCAACCCCCTTTCCACACATAGATGTCGTAAAAAACACCCACAAGGAATCTTGCTAAGACCAACTCTTAGCTCACTTACACACTCTTGCTAACTTAGATAGTAGGCGTGTGTAACTCTTTACGGAACCGACTCACTGATCCGACTCATTGAAGTGATACAAAAGATTGGTTCAGTAACAACATTTCAAACGGATCATTTGGATCTAAAACATTTCTTTGCCCTGTGCTCTTTTCGCGCGACGCGTCGCTTGCGGGGCGTCTGAGCAGTGAGCGAGATAGGGAGACTGAGACACTGAGTGACTGAGATAACACACTGAGTTAATCTACTAAGTCGCGACGCTAGTGAGCGAGTGACAGATTACAATTTATACAAGTCAGAAAGGGATACCAAATGAGATGTGTATCATCAGCTTTTTGTCTTTATCCATGCAAATTATCACTAAGGCGCTTACATATCAAATACTTTTTTTGCATTTATTGTTTGCACTAGCAAGTTATCGTTTTATTTTGAAACGGCACGCGGCAGATAGTTTGTGTTTGCGAAAATTTAAAGAAGAAAAGATTACAGTGTATACGTGGCATTCTGTATGTTATATACTTTGAGCCGATGATCCAAAGGATCCATATGAAACATATCAGTGTTTCGGATCATTTCAGTGATACAGATGCAAATGATCCAATCTCAAAAATTATACATTTTGCCCACGCCTTTTAGATAGTCATACAATTGTCTTATGATTTCCTCTATAAAGTGCTGAAACTGCGGCATGCGAGTGAGCAAATTATTGAGTGTTATGATTATAAAATGCAACTTTTTAAGACTTTAATTTACTTCCAGATGAATTACCGCAAGACGCCACTGCTACGGCTACAATCATTTCAAATATTGATAAATTATTTGACGCCATGAACGGAGATACTCCAGGTAGAAAAAATGGGAAGGAGTTTCTAACAAACATGACCTCAACCAGCCCTCATTTAATGTTTTTCAAAAAAATGAAATCTTTTTTTAAGGATATGAAGTTCTTAGGGGCAAGAAGTAAGCCCCCATCACAAGAGGGCTGGTTGCGGACATTAAATGCGATTGAAAGATTTTTTTACAATTTATATAAATATAATATAAGAACATTATCTGTGAGGAGGCTTAATCAAGATCCACTAGAAAATTGTTTTGGATGCATAAGAAGCAATTGTGGATGTAATCCGAACCCCACATCAGTCCAATTTATTGCAGCGCTTAAAACCGGAATTATAACAAATTTATTAAATAATAATAAAAACAGAAACTGTATGGATGACAATAATGACTTGCTGAACAATTTTAAAATATTCCTCAAACCAAAAAGTGTTGCAGATGCTAACCCTTCTACATCTTCTCTACCAATAAATGTAGAGGGGGTAGAAGACATTGACATATCTCAGTGTTCTAGTGAAATGCAAGCATGTTCTTATGTTTGCGGATTTATTTTTAAAAATATGGCAATTGATTGCACAATTTGCAAAAGTATCATGCTTGCGGATCAGAACACTGAGTTATGTCATTCCTTTACAGCATTTAAGGAATACGATGATAGAGGTAGCAGTCTTGTCTATGTCCAGTACAGTTTCAGTGAAACGGTAGAGAGCGCTGCAAATATAGTTAATAATTATTTAAAAGAAAATTCCCACAAGGAAAACATAAAATTAAATTTATTTAAAGCTTGTGAAAGCATAAATACAAATTGGTTGAAGAGATGTGAGGATCATTACACTATAAATGTAAAAAAAATTATAAGTAGCACAATTGCTATATGCTTGAAACGGTTTTGCAAATTAAAAAACCAGGAGTTTGTTGAAGAAGCATCCAGAAATGCTCTAAAAAGAAAAATAAATATATTAAAACATGTTTAAAAACTTTGTTTTATTTGTATTCTTTTGATTTTTATTAAAGCAATTTTTATGGTTTATTTGTATCTACAAGGAATTCTCATTTTGCAGTTAGTAGAAAAACTGCAAAATGAGAATTCGTTGTAGATATAAATAAAACTAAAAATAAATACTATTTATTCATAATTCCCGCGCCATAAGAGTTTCTGGTGGAATAAACTGGAGCGCTAGTGTACTCTCGTGTAAGCTTTTTATTTGTATGAAGTTGACGTTCTTCCCTTTAGGGTATATATGTTCTGTGGTCTCGATTGTGCCGTAGTGACGAACGGGCGGTGTGTTGTTTTTTTAACAATAACCGCGCGGTTTTTTCACTAAAACTAAGTTCAAATACATATTTAATATGACGAGTATGATTATGATTGCATGAATCCGTCAATAACGCATCCAGAGATAACTTTTATACTAAACTATAAAATAATTTTACTTACTAGTGGGTAGGTACATAAAGTGTGTCTATTTCATGGATAAGTATTGCCTTTTATCTCCCGAAAATAAAGATGTCTGGATTAATAAATAAAGTGAATATATTAAAGGAAAGTGATTGACACTAGTGAAATAGGTAGTTATAGGCGGTTCATGAATCAGGAAACGGTAGGTACGCTTGTGTTAAAACCTCAGGCATGTGTGTTTTGTTTGTTATTTTGTATTATTCAAAGTAAAAACTTTATTATTAATAATAGTTGTTTATTGTAGTGTATGTAAAAAGATAATTTGACCGTCTGCCTCACACTAGATAGTTGAAATTTTCTCAGATTAAGTATTTCTGCTGCTGCTATATCAACATATACTACTAGAAATCGTTTTTTTTCTCGGTATTAATAACAACAACAATAGCTAGACTCATGAAATATTCACAGGATATTTAGATGTTTGAGAGGGTTGTGATTTTAAAACATTCATAACCAGCTGTTCAGCTTGGCATTGGTGACCAAAGAATTTTTGTTTTGAGTTGTTGCGAGTTGTAGGTACCTAATTTATAGAGACGTTCATTAGCTGAGATAAAAAGTTATCAAAATTACTCGTCAGCTGTTTTTTGCATTTTAGTTAGTAGGTAGGTGTTGTTGTTTGTAAGGATTGGAGTCCATGTTTCCCAAAACAATTTTTAATTAAGCTTTATATAAGAATGCGGATTTTCTATACTTTAAAATTTAATAATAAAGCATTTCGTACGTCTCAGTCGAGGCGCAAATATTTATCGGTCGCAAAGGACATGGCCAAAAATTGTATGGGCTTGTGCCCCAGAATGTACAGATACAAAATATTTATCATTTAATAGTACTGACCTTCTACAAACAAAATTAGAAAGAGGCATATTGCTGAGCAGTTGTGGGTAAAAGTTATGAACGTTTGAAAAGGTTGATTTTTGCACTATGGCTAAGGTATTTCATGTAAATTAATGTGTATATATCTGTGCCAGGAGTTTAATATAAATAGTATTTTAGTTTTAAATATTTCTAAAAGCATTTTTTATATCATCTGATAAAATCTATAGTTTGTAACTATTTTTTTTTGCACAAAAAAGTAAAATGTCTACAGTAGCATATTCTGAATATGGCAAATAATAAAACAAAGAACATTATTTTAATCATTTAATGTTATCAAAACATTAATTCAATTCTGAAATGTCGTGTCTTCTTGCACGTATTACTGATCTCCAACAGCCATAATAAACATTGGTATGACCAAGTTGTCTTTCCCTTGAAGTGGTTGCAAGGCGTCGTGGTTTATTGTCATAGCAGGCACCACAGACACAGCTATGAAGTGACAACTGTGAAGGTAAAAAAGGAACTTATTAGTCTAAGATTTGACCACGACGTTAGAATATGGAGTAAATAATACCTGTCGTATATATTTTAGTAGGAGGTAGTTATTGAAACTAGAACTTACCTCAAAAGTTAACCACTCCTATAGAAGAACTCATCACATCAGGGGGGTGATGATGATTTTACATGCCGCCTGCGCGCGTTCTCTAATTTGGATACCACAGTCAACACACGCTTGTAAAAGGTCCATTTTCGTAGTTTGTAATTATACAGTTTACAATCATTATTAGTTAGAGCACTCGTGTGGCGCTACGACACTATAAAATATAAACTTCTATTCGAAAACAATGAAACATAAGCACGATTCGAACGAGAAAACCGGCGCAAACGTCAAAGACAATAATCGTCGTCAAAGGAATATGGTATTGACAATTGACATTTGTCAGCGGTGTTGCCAGTAATAACTTCATATTATCCTATCCGTAACTGCACTAACGTCTATAAATTCAGTCATAGATGGTTCAATTTATAGACAAGAAAACGTACAAAAAATATGTTTTTATTACATTATGGTTACGAATAATTTACGTGTATATTTAAGGCCTGCCAAGCGTTTATTTTTTATTTTAAAAACTTACATATAATAATTTTTCCCTGTTCTGATCTTTGCTAATATTATATGGCAACATTAAAAGGGATATAAAACGCAAATCAAACAGAAAAACTTTTAATTACGATTATTTCTCCACTTCTGCTATGAGGCATAAAAAGTTATTCAAAGTTCTTTATTTATTTATTTTAATTATCTGCATTAAATGTACGTTTGTACTCCGTGGGGCACATTTTGTCCATCTCCTTTATAAGACCGATTTGTTATTAAAACATAAACATCGTTTTTTAATTAAATCTAACAATCAAAAAACATCACGCAGTTTTATTGAACACTTCCTATTAAATTCACAAAGTATTTTATTTGTTTATATACAAAAGAATATTTACAATCACAAAACTAAATGGAAACACAAAGTAGGCAAATGTTATTAAAATGCTGGAGGCGGGCAGCCCTATCGCATGTTTACGTACCGCGCGGCTGTAGGCATTTATTTTAAAGATACGGCCGAGTTACAATACTGTATGATATTATTACCGTGACGGAGTGGAGCTCGCTCACCAGCATTTGTTCGGCTTGTAGTCGTTGGCAAAAGCGGGTAAGCACGCACCTCTCGTCTTATTACAGTTCTAGGCACAACCTAAGAAATATCATTAACTAGTTCGATACAGTTAAACTTATTATGAACCAATCCGTGAAGCAACATGGTTTGAAGTAATAGACGTCTTGATTGCAAAGTGAGCAATTTAAACTTTTTTTGTGACTCCTCGTAAGACAGGCAAATGAGATGACATTTATACTGCATAACTCGTATATATTAACGTTGAACGCTTTCAATTGCTTTAACATATATTTATTATAGTAGGGGTCCCATATTATACAACTGTATTCTAGCTGCGGGCGAACCAAGGACTTTAATAGATGCAATATTGTTGACCAGGCGTTTAAAATCAGTAGAAGCTCTCATGACTAGGCTGTACATTTGGTATGCTTTTGAGATAATCTTATCAGCGTGTAGGGCTAAATGTAGTTTACAATCCTAAAGTATTCCTAAGTCACATATTTGAGTTTCATTTGTAAGATTTTTAATTAATCTAAATAGTTCATAATTTGACAGCTAAGTTACACATTATAACACTTTAATTGCCTATTCTAGGTAACAATTACGGCTTTTATTATTCCTATTTACTAATAATTAACAAAATTAACTACAGAAACGTAAATTATGTACATGAAGCACGCAAATTGTATTAAGAAATCATCTTACTACGTCTCGATGATTTCAGCGCCCGGCACACTACTTGCGCCCACGTAGGAAGTGACCTTAGGGCATCGTGCACATTCTCCTGCCGTCGGATTGGCTTGTAGTCGTCACGCAAGCTTCTCCTACGGAGTATTATTTTATTTTATTCTGTTGTTAAGTTTCTTCCGCGCGGACCGCTTTTTTATTTCTTCGCCGCCCGGTACCTAGTACCGACGCGGTCGCGGAGACCACACCCCTGCGATGCCGAAGCCCGGCACGCGCGGCTCGTTGGGCTGCGATGCCGGCTCACCGGAGCCCCGCCCGGCGCTGGATAGGACGTCGTCGATGCCGATCATCGGTGTTGCGTCGTCCTGTGCACCGCCGGCCGGCTCCACAAGGAGCGAAGAAAAGAAGAGGAAGAAGAAGAAGGAAGAGGGAAGAGGAGGGTGATCGAGCGCCGCTGCTGCTGCCGGCCCACCGACGTCACTGGCGCCTGCGCGCGCTGCGCCCGCGCCGTCGTCGAGCCGACCGCACGCGGTAGTGATCCGCCCCGCCGCGTTCCGCCCGGTACCCAGCCGGGCCCCGGGGCCTGCCGCTAACGCCAGTCGCGCGCCGCCGCGGCACCACCCGCGCTTGCTCCCGCACCCGCGCCCGAGCGCTGCGCTGCATATGCCGCCGCGTACGCCGCCGCCTACGCCGCGCGCCCCGCCACGCCGCGCGAATACCTCGCACAATCCGCGCGCCCCCGCACACCGCCCGCGCTCCCCCGCGCGCCCTCCGCACCCTCCGCCGCGCCGCCGCGATTCGCGACTCCGCCCGCGCCTGCCGCGGCGGCTCCTGTGTCCACGCAAACAAAGACCAAAGCTGCGCCAGCTCCGCGCACCGCCGTAACCGGCGCCCGCCTCCCGCTGGCGGGACCGGCAATGGCTAAGCGAGGGCGGCCAGTAAAAAATTCCGCCACCACCACGACAACAGCAAGGTCAGTGCCAAATGCCACCCATACGCCCGACTCACCGGCGCCTCCTCGTGCCTCAGCCTACGACTCGCCCGCGGTTATGTCGCCGTGTTCGTCCATCGGATCGAACATGTCGCTGGCATCCGTGGGCTCGACCGGCAATGGCTGTGCGCGTGCTTGTTTCGAGTCCCAGCTCGAACCCAGAGGCCAACGACAACGTCGACGCAGGAGCTCGAGCGAGACCGCAGCGGCGGAGGGGAAGCGACTCTGCGACGACTCGCCGCGGCCACCGCGCGAAAGCGCGCCGCGGAGTCCGGACCCGCCAGCGTCGCCTACTTTTGCCGACGCGGCGCGCCGCTCACCCCCGCCACCTGCGTCACCATCGCCGCCACCTTCACCGACTGCGGGGGTTAGGCTACCCCCCGCCCCCGCTACCGCCGCCAATACCCCCGATGCACCCCCCGGCGCCGCGACAAGAACGTGGCAACAAAAGCCGGGACAAAAGAAGCTCAGGTACCCGCCGCTGGTAGTTGAGAAGCTGCCAAACTGGGCCGCCCATTTCCGGGCCATCAGGGACAAACTGGGCCGGCCTCCTAACGCTCGTCCATACGGAGGTGGAGTCGGCTTCACCCCAGACAGCGAGGAGGAGTATAGCTGGTCCAGCGATACCTGACTGGCCTAGAGAAGGACAGCGGCGTTAGCTGGTTCGCCTACTCGCTGCCAGCGGAGAAGAGCCTGAAGATCGCCATACGGGGATTACCGGCGGATACGGACCCGAAGGAGATAGATGAGGAGCTCCAAACGCTGGGATACCAGCCGGAGTACGTGCGCCATATCAAGGCCGCACAAGGACGACCCGGTTGCGTATTCCACGCGATCCTAAAGAAGACTCCGGACGTCCGGGCCATTTACGACACCACGACGTTCATGTTGATGCGTGGTGTCAAAATAGAGGCCTGGCGCGGAAAAAGAGGACCTGCCCAGTGCCACCGATGCCAGCTGTTCAGACACAGCTCGCATCAGTGCCACCGCCCGCTCGCTTGCGTGCGCTGTGGAGGGGAGCACGCGGCGAGAGACTGCCCGCGCCCGCGGGAAGAGCCGGCCACCTGCGTGAACTGCGGTGGCCCGCACCCGGCGTGCAACATCAAGTGTCCGGTGTTCCAGAAGGAGATCCGGAACAAGCGGGCGGGCACCGCCGCCATAACGGCCACATCACGCCGGCCCAAAGTGGCCATTGAGAGGCCACAAGAGATGCCAGAAGAGGCCCAAGGCACGACGCTTATGGCGGCGGCCAACGGGCCCTCGGACAAGCTAGCTACCTCCTCTGGCCGGAGGAGAAACAAGAGACGCGGGGGAAAGGGCAAGGGGAAGAAACCCGACCCACCCCCGGCGACCCAAGAAAACCCAATTGCCACCCCTGCCTTCAGCGAGGCACAGGTTGTGAATAAGCAGAACCTACCGCTAGCGCCGCCACGGCGCGGCGCCGCGGCCAAACAAGGAACTACCGAAGAAAAAGTTCCTAAAAGAAACCAGTGGCGGCGCTACCGACGTGAAAGCAGCCACAGAAAAGTCGGAATTCACAACCTGTGCCCTTAAATTGTTGATGGACCTGATAAAGGCCATCAGGCAGGGACAGGATGTCGAGTTGGTCATCCTGGATGGCCTGGCCGCACTACTGACTCTGTACCACGGCTAGGTCACCCAGGGCGGCCCAAAATGGGACGCCTGCGGCCTTCTGGCACAAGGCCGCCCCCCCCTCCGCCACCTCCCTCGGGATATGAAGACGTCAGAATCAAAACCAGACTGACTTCCGATAAGCCGCAGCCAAGTTACACGCGACTTATCTGTGACAAAAAGACTCCACACTCACAACACACACACCCATTGCGTAACGTGTTCTAGGTTAATATAGGCACGTTACGTAAATGCAGACAGACATACATGTCTATACTGGCACCCAAACTCACGCGTGTACGCGTGGTGTGGGCCGCGAGTCACGCAAACATTGAACGGTGTTACACAATTACAATACCGTTCACACCCACATGTCGGCCCCTTAGCCCGGACAGTAACGGGTAGCTCTGTGATCTGGACGGGCAGGGGCCACTCACCTACTCTGTAGGCGCGTCGAGTCGGCATCTCCGTCGCTGGTCGTCGTCGCCGGGCCTCCCCCAGGTAACTAGGGGTCTCACCTGGCGGCGGCAGACCGCCGAGATGCCGTGAAGAAAGCGGCGCTTCACTATAAGCGTCGCGGCGCTCCTACAGAAACAAAATAGCAATCACTCATATGGGCGCGCGTCGCCCGCGCGCGCCCAAAAATCTACTGCCATGAAGCAGCCCTAATGAGAGGCCCGTATTTACGGGTCGCCGTATGGCATCTGCGGTCGGGGGGTGAAGCCCCGGCACCGCACGCAACGCCCCCTTACGGGGGCGCCGCGATATAGCTCCTGCCGTCGCCACGCTGCGACTCTGTTGGAAGTACGATTACCTTCTTGGTGGGACGCCCCAGGACGTGGCCGCCGCTGATGGTGACGTCCACAATTCGAACCTCTCCGTCGGCTCCTGGATACAGCTGGCTGATGCGAACTCGAGGCCAGGTGTTGCGCGGTAGGTTGCCGTCGCAGATTATGACGAGGTCTCCGATCTTGGGCTGGGTTCCTGTGCTGGTAGGCTCCTGCTGGTGTTGCAGTAGGGGTAGGTATTCCTTGACCCATCTTCTCCAAAAAATGTCCGCAAGGACTTGTGCCCTTTTCCATTGCTGGCGGGCTGTCAAGTCTTTTTCTTCGAAGTGACCTGGTACTGGTACGTGAGAGTTAGGGCCGATGAGTATGTGGTTCGGCGACAGCGCCTCAGGCTCTTGGGGGTCGACTGAGACATGGGTAAGAGGTCGTGAGTTTACTGTGTTTTCGACTTCTGTTAACAGCGTCACTAGTGTTTCGTCGCTAGGGTACCGCTCATGCATTGTGATTTTCAGTACTTCTTTTACCGATTGTACCATTCGTTACCATGTTCCTCCCATAAATGGGGCTGCTGGGGGGATATACTTCCAGGTGATATGGTTTCGTGTTGCAACGCTTCGAATGCCGCCGCGCCGAACTCTTTATTAGCCGCTTTGAAGCACGTTCCGTTGTCGCTCCACAGCTCCTTCGGGCAGCCTCTTCTGGCCATGAATCTTCTCAGGGCCGATACAGCTGAGTCAGCGTTCAATGAGTACACTTTTTCGATGTGAATTGCTCGTGAAGTCATACACCTGAAGAGGGCCCCATACCTTTTTTCATGATGGCGTCCGACTGTTATTTCTATAGGGTCAAAGTAGTCAAGGCCTGTGAAGGTAAAGGGGCGCGCATGGTGTGCGAGGCGTGCTGGCGGTAGGTCTCTTGTGAGAGGGCTTGCTGGCGTCATCTTTCTTATGCGGCATGGCAGACAGCTCTTAATTATGTCTCTTACGGCTGGGCGTATTTTCGATTTCCATAGCCGTTGTCGTAACTCGTTTACGACCATTTCTACGCCGCCATGATGGAGTTTCTCGTGGACATGAGCTATGTATAGTCGTGTGAATGTCTGTTTGCCGTCCAGTATTGTAGGGCAGGACGTGTCTTCTGTTATTTCTTGTGCCGCACACACTCTCCCTCGTAGACGTACGTTGCCTCCAGCGTCGATGTACACGCCGAGATGACTGAGGCGGTCGCTGTTGCTAGGTGCGCCTTCTCCTCTGATTCGCTCTATTTCGGCTGTGAAGCTCTCTTGTTGACTTAACATCTTAATTAAATCCTTCGTCAGTATGATATCCGACATTCACGCGGGCAAAATTGAGAGCACAGTTATATTAAAAAACAATAGAAAAAGAAAAAAAAGTCAATACCTACCTACCTATTTACAATGCCACCAATGCCAAAATTCACCCAAAAGCTTTTTTAAACTTCGAATAACAAATCATTATGGTTTGTTCAAAACAATTGTATGTGAATTTATAAATGCTTCTGCTTGTGTAAAACCACAAATTTTGCACGTGTTTATAGTTTTTAATTACAATAACTGCTTTATAAACAAATTAAATGTCCGATATAGAGGATGAAGATTTGCCAGAAGCAAATGCAGATGCCTCTCAGATCGCAATTGAACATTCTACTTTGCAAATATCCAAGAAAATGGATGAGGCTACTGTTAGAGAATCAAGACAGCAGTCCGTTCAAGCGAGTACATTGGACAATGAAGAACTAGTTGAGGTTGACAGAACAACTCTGGAAGTTATGTTGGACGTCAGCTCTCGTATGAAGGGTATCCAAAGGAGAAGCAGAGTGTCTATGAGCACATTGGCGCAAGCTTATGAGTCTTATAAAGACAAGCAAGTAAATAAACGGAATAATTAGATGTATATGGTTTTATTACATCGTACTTTAGAGATACGAAGACCTTAATTAAACACGTTTTTGTTCGTAGGCTAAAGCCAAAGAAGCTCGTGTCAAACGAGTTGGTGGTATTAGGCAACACCACATATTTTTACTTGATAATGCAGCTACTATAATGAATAAAACACCTGAATATGTATTGGTAAGGAATAAGTGTACTGATGAAACTATCTGTTATCAATTTTTAAATTACACAGTGATGGTGATATTTATCTAAATCTTATTACAGGAAGGTGTTTACGACGCAGATGTTCATATAAAACTATTAGATAGCGCAGTCGCCGAGGGTGGGAGTTATTGTGTTGTTTTGTGTGATGCAATGCTACCTCATGTCGATATGGGTATGCGTCTTAATTTTCTCTATCATAGTAAACCTTTGATCTTTTTTTTATTAAAACACATAATAAACTTAGACCAGTAATATCGACGGTTCGGTAGTTAGCCTTACCTTAGGGTAAATTAAAGCTCATTGCATAATAATAACACATAATAAGCCTAGAATGTTCCCACGGCTGGGACACAGGCCTCCTCTCCGTGAGAGGGAGTGGGCCGTAATCGTCCAAAAAGGCCCAGTGCGGCATGGAAGATGTCACATGTCTTCAATTGACATGTTGTTGTGGTTCTATGTCATGGCGGTTTCCCCACGATGTTTTCCTTCACCGTTTTGAGTGCACTAGTAATGAATTAATCTACCAAAGACCTGCTTGGGTTCGAACAAAGACTTAATTGTAAAGCAAATAACAAGATTTATTATATTAAATCTATTGCACAGAATATAACTTAACGAGATATATTAGTTGTCAATATAATAACCACAGAATACGAGTAATTTACGCAAAGTACTGTCTGGGTTCGAACCTACGACCTACAACGCGTAAGTCGCGGCTGTTACCACTGGGCCACCGCAGTCCTCAATTAAAGCTCATTACAGATTCAAAAATAGATGTACCTACCTATACTGTATAGAGAAATAAGTTGTTAATAAGTACTTCAGTATGGGTTCAGAAATCTTAACCCATGAGGTTAAGATTTCTGAACCCATACAAGTATTATTCTTGATCTTGGAGAAACTTGATCTTTCATTATACTACGTGAATACATGGATCACACATGGGCAATGCATGATTTAGCCTAAGTTCCCATGGACGTAAAAATATCGCTGCGGGATTTTATCTTACACTAGATTTTCAACGCTCTGCTTAGCGCCGAGAGTCGAAAATACAACAGTGTGTTTTTGACGCGCTGGGTCGCGCTCTGTTTGATTGTAAACGCTCGGCTTAACACCGAGAGTTGAAAATATAGTGCTCGATAAAATCCCGCTGCAATATTTTCACGTCCGCGCGAACGTCGACCTTTTCACGCATTTCTATTGTTAGTCACTATTATCACTGTTTCCATATTTTATAGAATCCGGTCGGTTTGTTCCTAATCAGAAAGGTCGAATGGAAAGGACTTATTTGTCTGATTTATCAACGATTGGCACTGAGGGAAAGTGCGTTGCCATGTACAGATTGAAAAGTCAGGCTATTGACAGTTGGAACGTCGCTGATGTAAGCAAACATACATCAACAAATAAAATCTTAGATAAATGATTGTGACTGATCATTTATCTGACAAATAAATAATATATGTAGAGTATTAACCAAAGTTAAAGCAATGAAGTAATTTAATTTTCTTCAGGAATATTTTTTTGTACAATTTGATGTTAATCAAGAGACTGAAAATGTTGTGTCAGCCATTTACAAGACCATGCAACGTGTGTACGTGCCCGCTTTGCAGGTTTGCAAAGCTTGGGGATACATTAACCCTCCCAATCCTAAAAGCAATGACATTATGAAGTCCTATATTTCAAAAATAATGCTGTTCATTGATTATCTTGCAAGTAAGTAATTTTTACAGGTTATAAGACTCAATTAAAATCAAGACAAAATGTTTTTGGCACTTATGAAACTTTAGAAGCTAAGTGCACGGTTCTAATTTGTCGTTTCTAATACTATCATTTGACTATTTGTATATTCATAAAATACTTAACTTGAAAGAACCGTATTATATTATTCTTAGGCCGTTCTTATAACTCGCCCAATTACATAGATGTACAAATCATTTTATAAATGGTTTCTAAAATCAATCACGTTTTGTATTAAGTTCTTTAGGTGCTAATAAAACGGACAACATAATAAAATATGTGTCATTTTCATAATAGATGGAGTCTAACAATGTAAAGAGACCAATGCTCTTATAGTTTCATTTTTGATATCTTAATATGTTTATTCAGAAACGAAAATAGATTTGGATTGCTGTACAAGATTCAAAATCAATACGTTACTGTATGAGGATGAGTTGTCTGATCATGAGAAAATGAAACTGGCCATTACTAAGACTCATGTTTTGGAGGAAATATGCTCTTTTGTGAAGCAGTGGATGCGGCAGATAACAATGGTATCCTTATTGTTATGCCTATGGTTTCAGTTATTTAGTTTGTGTCAGTGATTTTTGCCTTGAAACCCGTGGTCTTATGCAAATACGTAAGTATTATGAGTTTGCCGAACATTGTTACTAGCAAGCGTCTTGGTCTTGGTTGGTGACTGCCTCGTTGGTCTAGTGGTCGCAAGAGCTTTTTTTTCGTAATTAGGGTAGGGGTGTTTTTGCAATTAGGGTAGATTATTGTGGCGCTCATTTAGAAGAAAGCAAATACATATTTTTATAGCGAAATTAATAAGTACCGCTGTGGGCCTGAAATGGGCAATGGGCTTTAGTTTATGTTGGTAAGCAATTTCTCACATGGAACTTACGAAAGTTACCAAATTAATAGAGGGTAGGGCACGCGGTCGAAGTAAGTGTGGTGCTAGCTACGTCGCAGGCATCATTGGGCAACTACACCGCTCAGAATTTAGCGTGTTTTGTAACAACGCAAGACTGTTTTATGATACGTTTTTGTTTTAAATTTAAAACATTTGCTCTATTCGATATGATCAAATATTCTCAGTAGTATTTTATATGAATTGATATAGCAATTTTAACGTTTATTAAAGGCTTCCGAAAAAAGGCGCGACGCCACAGAGCGACACAAAGGCACCGCTAGACGCGCGACACGCGGTGCCTTTTTGTCACGCTGTGGCGTCGCGCCAGTGTGCACGAGACTTAAGAAGAGTTTACGGTCACAGTGCTTGCTTGTATTTACCTTCCATGGTGAACTGTGATAGCAAATCGATATTATGTATGACCATCCGTGGCACTGATCTTGCTGGCAGATGGATTTTCTTAGAGTTAGTTGGGCGCTACTGCACATCCCTTTCAAATTAACCTCATCACAGTTTACGAACGAACGAGATAGATTTAAAGAATACTCTTTATTGAAAATACTTTTGTAACATTAATATTATTTTATTTAATCATTTGTTTTTAGGTATTAGTGCAGAGTCGGCAACTGCGTCGTGAACCTTCCAACATTGGACCACTAGCCGAGCTGGATCACTGGCGCCGGCAGCTCACTACCTTCACGTCGATAATAGAACATCTCAAGAGTGAACCTACCATGATGTACATTCATACGCTTATCGCTGCGAAATCTAAGCTTTTGAAGGTAAGCTTTCGGGTATATTTTATTCCGGGGCTCTGAGTTCTTCAGAACTTGTTTGAAAAGGTAGGTTGTAAGTCTAGTAGGGATAGGTGCGTACTATTGAACGACTTCTTGCAGTGTCTAGGCAGCGCTAAAATTTACAAAACACTCAACTTAGAAATGTAAGACTTTAATAACGAGTTATTCAAATTGTGAAGTTTCATTAAACTTGTGAGATAATACGAGACGTGTTAGGGGGTAAAAATAATCGAAATGTCCAAAAATTAAGCTAAAGTCACTTATTTATTTATTTTATTATTTATGTAAACACAGTAAAATACAAAGGGACACGACAAAATTACAATTTGAGTACAAAGGTACTTAGAACTTACTTACTACTTACTTACTTAAAACTTATTTTCAGAAATGGAAACAATTAGACAATAACGTAACAGATTATTACAACGAAGCTTTCGACAACGTGAGATACTTGTACGCTTTGGAGAAATATTGTGAGCCCCTATACAGGTATTATTTGAAGTTTTAAAAAATATCATTCATTTCTTATCTTTCATGAAAGGCCGACTGCTTGGTTGTCTAGTTTTTAGTTTAGCAATGGAATAAACCCTTCATGGTGAAACCGTGAATGGTAGGGCAGACCATCAAACACCAATGTTAATAATGGTGTCTTAAGTTAATTATTAATAATGTGTCAAACGTCAACAGATGCGATCCTTACACAATGCAGCAGTTCATCCCTGGTTTATTGTACAGCATTCGTATGATATTTGCGACGTCACGATACTATAATACTACAAAACAAATATCAACTTTGCTGGACAAAGTAACCAATCAGATACTTAACATGTGCCTGGATTTCCTGACCAATGGTGGCAAGAAGAATATTTGGAACCAAGATAAGCTGAATTTTATATATAAAGCCAAAGTAAGTGTTTCATTTAAATTAAAATTTGTAGGTAGCTTTGATTCAAAATGTGTAAGCCAAAGCTACCCGTTCCTTCTGCTCACACATTTTAATTCATACCTACACTATTGTTAAATTTCGTAAAGCCAAATGGAACCAGAACCGAAGGAATCCGAGGAAGTTTATTTGAAAATAATAAATACAGTGGTTATGTTGTTTTTTTTTAATGTTTTTTTTTTGTATATTTTGGCATGGCTAGCTAACTTAAGGCAGATAATTTAATTTGATATCCTGTGTCTCCAATTTTTTTTAACTTTGTAAACCGATTATTCTATAGATTCAAGTTTTTTTTCTAACTAAACAGACAGCTGTGCTGCTGGGGAGTTTGTTGCGCCACTTCTTCTTCCCAGCTAAAGCACTAGGAAGTGGTGAAGGGTGGGCGTTTTGGGGGTCTGTCTTATGTAATTTTGACGTTCGATAAGTGCTGATTCTCAGCCTAATGAGAATAAATGATTTTTGATTTTGGTTTTATATTTAAACAGAGTTAGTCGTCTTGGACTTTGTGGAGATACTTCTGCTTCTTACGCAATTTTTTTTTCGGTTTCGGAGTAGTGTCCAAAATTAGCATTCATACGTACTATAACCACAAAGCATTGTGGAACTATTACCGGTAGCTTCTCGTTTGAGTAATCTAATTCTTATGTTCTAGTTTGTTTTAAGTCTGTATAAATTTTATCGTAAATGCTATTCTGAGACTCAGGAAGAAATGAAAGAGGCAACTACTGAAAGGCCTTTTGACTGCTCTGAAATGCATATATTTGGTAAATTTGAAACTTTTCGGAAACGGCTATTGAAGGTAAATGAGTTTATATTTTATTTGATTGCTTAGAACAATGATGTAGGTACTGATGGTAATTATGTAACTTCATTGTGGTTTGCAACTTGGCGACGACTAACAGCTCGAAGAACGATAAAAGGCAAGCAGAAACAAGTCGTCGGATACCCATGTTTTAGGGAAGAATTGTGTTCAGTACAAGGAGGTAAATTGGAGAACTGAAAACAATAAAGACCTTTTCTTTAATTTTATAGATTATTGATCTTTTTCAAACATACGTCACCTACTATGTTCTGAATAAAACCACTTTGGAGGGCATCGAGGAATATGCAGCCACCTTTAATAAGTTGTTTAAAACTGTCTCCTCGAAGACGTATGATGCTTTGGATCACAGGTCGGATTACGAGACTCATGATAAATATAACACTTTGAGCGGAGCATCCGGGTATTCAAAAAATTGTTGAGCAGCGCACTATTTTTGGAATGTATGTGTGGGGGTGGATATGTGTTTGACGATAAAACTGACGTGGAGTGGCGCACGTTTAAAGTAATACGGCGCGGTGATGTATATACTATATACAAAAAAAAAGATATCACTGTTAATCCAAAAACTAATAATCGTTTGGAAACGTTTAAAACTAAACTTCTAAGTAATTTACCACTTTTTTCAACTAATGATGACTCTAATCAACAATATAATGCTTTTTTCAAAATGTATTGTACACAATTTGATAATACTTTCATTCCGAAGACATTTTCGGTTAATAGTAATGCTTCCTTCAGTGACTGGGCTACCATTGGTATACATAAAAGTAGAAAACGACTTTATGAGTTGTATGATGAACGGACTTGTATAAACACTGCTGAATTTAATTTATATGTTAGGAATTATTCAAAATTATTTAAAAAAGTTTGTTGTATGGCCAAGTCACGTTACTTGAGTTCAAAAATTAAAAATAGTAGTAATGTAATTAAAACGACATGGAATATCATTAATAGCGAAACGGGAAGGTCATGCAACCGAAGTAGTGACTTCAGCCTTGATATTGATGGCAATATAATTAAATCAGATTCTCAAGTCGCCGCGGCCTTTGAAAATTTCTTTGTAGAGATTCCCGTATCGACTACTAAATCTCTGAACTCATCGCCCACTACTGCAGAGTCTTTACTTAAAGAAAACGTTCCAGTTTGTGATTCTGAATTTAATTTCCAATATGACACCTGTAGAGATATAATTAAAACCTTTCACACATTAAATGTTAAAAAGACCGCAGATCTATGGGTTAATTCTGTGGACGTTGCTAAGTCAATTATAGATATTGTAGCACCTACTTTAGCTGTTATTTTTAATAATTGTATTGACCGTGGTGAGTTTCCTGATCTTATGAAAAACAGTAAAATAATACCATTGTTTAAATCGGGTAGTACATCTGACCCTACTAATTATAGACCTATTTCAGTGCTACCTACCTTTAGTAAAATTTTTGAAAAACTTATTTTAGATCAAATGCAAAGATTTTTTAATAAACACAAATTACTTCATAACAAACAGTTTGGTTTTACAAAGGGTCGTTCGACTACTGATGCCGGAGTTGAACTTTTAGGACATGTTTATAATGCATGGGAGGACAAGTGCGATGCTTTGGGCATCTTTTGCGATCTGTCCAAGGCATTTGATTGTGTTCTTCATGAAACATTAATCAGGAAACTGCACCACTACGGAATACGAAACGCCTCTCTGGATCTTCTTACTTCTTACTTAAGTGATAGAATTCAAAGAGTAGATGTTAACGGGAAAAGATCACCTGGATCTGTAGTTAGAATGGGGGTCCCCCAGGGCTCAATTCTTGGCCCATTTTTGTTTCTTATTTATATTAATGACTTGCCATACCTCATAAAGGATAATCATGATATAGTGTTGTTTGCAGACGACACTTCACTTTTATTTAAACTGAAACGTCAGCAGCTAGTTACTGACAATGTAAATAGCGCCCTCGCTAAGGTAGTTAACTGGTTTAATGTTAATAACCTACTTCTTAACGAGAAAAAAACTAAATGTATTAAGTTTACGATACCTCATGTTAGACAAGTAGAAACTAGTGTTCTTTTAAAGGGTGAAGAGTTGAAACCCGAAAACTCCACAGTATTCTTAGGCATAACTTTGGATGCCAAGCTTCAATGGGGCCCCATATAGATAAATTGTCAAAAAAACTAAGCTCTGCAGCATACGCCGTTAGAAAAATTCGTAATTTAACTGATTTAGAGACAGCGCGATTAGTTTACTTTAGTTATTTTCATAGTGTGATGTCGTACGGTATTCTTTTGTGGGGAAATGCCGCCGACATTCAAACAGTTTTTGTTTTACAAAAAAGGGCAATTCGTTCAATGTATAAATTAAGTCCCAGACACTCCCTCAGAGACAAATTTAAAGAGATTAATATAATGACTGTGCCTTCTCAGTACATTTATGAAAATCTTTTATATGCACATAAAAATATTAATCTGTTTAAAAAATACAGTGATATCCATAACAAAAATACTAGGAATAAACACAAATTTGTTGTTCCCACTACCAGGCTCAAGAAAATAGGTGGCTCGTTTAAATGTCAATGTATACGTTTTTATAATAAACTTCCTAGCCACATTCAAGAACTAAGCCTTAATAAATTTAAAACTTTTATAAAGCGGAAATTATGCCAGAAAGCCTATTATACTGTCAAGGACTATATTGAGGACAAGAAGGCTTGGGATTGAGCTGCTCCAATAAGTTTACACAGACATAATTGATGTGTAATTTGCTATTTTTTACTTTTTTTTTTCTTTTAATCTTTTTTTTTTTCTATATACGTACCTTTTTATCTAAACAATGACATGTATATATTTACTGTATAAAGTATAATATTGTTTTAATTTTTGTGAATGTGAGGACTATGTGGGTCATTGCATTTTTTTTTTCTTCTTTTAATGATGATAGTCTGGCTGTTTGAGTACTTTACGCGGCCTCCCCAAATGTCCTCTTTTGTATTGTTCGTCGGATCGTTGAGCTCCTTAGTTCTGAGTTGAGCTGCACGATGATTGACAAATGCGTGCACTGACTGGACAGGTCCACTCAAATCCGTGTGGTTCTTTCCTCAAAAGACCATTTCAGACACCAGTCTACATAGTCCTCATATGATATGACCAAGATTATTTTCATATTTTATTTACACTTTGACATTGATGCACTTTATATATGCAATGACATTTACTTTGTAAAGGATTATACTATTTTAATTATTGTGAATGTGAAGACATTGTGGATTTGTTGTTTTTTTAATGCATTTTTTTTTAAATTATTAGTTTTAATCATGGTCTGGCTGTTTGAGTAATTTATGCGGCCTACCCCAATGTCCTTTCTTTGGTAATGTTCGTCGAATCGTTTAGCTCCTTTAGTTCTGTGTTGAGCTGCATGACAACTGACAAATGCGTGCACTGACTGGACAGGTCCACTCATTCTGTATGGTTCTTTCCTCGAAAGACCATTTCAGATATCAATCCACATGGTCTTCACATGACCTGACCAAGATTATGTCTGGACTTTAAAAGAGACAGTGACCTCTGAGTTTGTTTCGGCGTTTCTTCTCAGAGTAGTCAGATAGGAAATGCCGATCTCACCTAGTTTTTAAAATATGATTGACGTGTAAAAGTGTTTGTACAAACCTATTTACAGAAATAAAATCATTTATCATTTATCATTTATATGTACTTCTTGTAGGAATAGTCAAAAGCCACAGCCGTCTTACAGATAGTGAAATAAATACCCATTTTTTGTTGGCGTGATTAAATTATGTGTCAACTAGGGTTTTTCAAATTTAACGTATTATAACGATGCTCCGCTCAAAGTGTTAAATGGTACTTTGCTTTAAATTTTACTTTTTATTAATCAACCATTTGTTCGTAGAGCAGGCGTCCCGATTTCGATAAAGATTACAAAACTTATAAAGACGCAGTGGCTAACCAGGAGCTGTTACTAGAAAACTTCATGATAAGTGTAATCATTTATGATTATTGTAGCTTGTAGCATTAGCACGTTAGATAACTTAGAATGTAAGGGATAGTATGCAAATAAAGAAAACTTATTCTATCTTATCTTTCACACGAAAAATATACATTCTTTTTGCCGCCCGGCCTGTTGTTGCTTATTTTGCCGACCCGAGCAGCACCCTAATTGCGTACACAATTAATCACAATCTAAATCATTTTAAAGGAAATTGCTAATCCATTGCTATATGAAGCAATGGATTAGCAATTTCCTTTAAAATTTGTCCGCTCAACAACGTAAATAACGCAATGAATGTTGTTGAACTGTCAAAATGAAAGCGATTACTACTGATAGTGTGTTACGCAACTACCCCGCAGGTGCGTTATATTTTTTTTCTAATGGCAACGTAAAATAACTATAAAGACAGATTATAAATTAAACAAAATTTCTAAAAAACAGTAGCGACATTGATTGTGTGTAAAAATCTTGTATCTGCTATGGCTATGAGTACGTTCTAAACTAAGTATTACGATTATATTCACAGAGTGTTAAAAAGTGCACGACCACGGAAATAGCGTTACAACTACTATCGAGATTTGCGAAACTGGAGTTAGACTGTCTGTACATAGATGATCAATATTATGATTTGATTCCTCTCTACACATCTGAGATAGAATCAATACGAGACAGGTAATTTAATGGTGTAAATTCCCAAAGTTCCCAATAGATGAGTAGAAAAAAACATCTGTTAAAATGCGATAACTTGAATCCTACCGTTGACAAATTTATAGTTAACACTGAAATTCAAGTGAAAGCTTAGGAGAATATTAAAATATATGATTGATACTCGAAAATCAATAACATTAAATAGGACTAGTTGAAAGTATTTTATGTATGAATCTTGGTTTATTTTTAAATAGCTCAATAGCTTTTTTAATATTTAGATATAACGAAGAAAGGGATCACCCAGAATTGCCAAGAAACATGCCGCCAGTAGCAGGACGACTCATGTGGATAAGGTTTTATCATAAGAATATTAAAGCACCCATGCAGATATTCAAGCAGCATCATGAAGTCATAACGCACATGGTAGTGTATCCACTCCGTTAACATTTCTTAAGCGAATTAAAACATATATTATTAAAGAATTAATTTCCAGCTGCTTTCACCACGGACTCTCAGTTTTAGACCAGTTTTTCTAAACCAAAAAATATTTTGCAGAATACGCAGCGATGCATAAAGTTGTACAATGTAATGACTATAGTATTCACAGAATATGAATTGATCTATCACTATTCTTGGAGCGAAAATGTAGGCCAGGTAAAATTTATTTTATTCACACAAAACATACGACGATAATAGTAAAAGTTATACAATTCAGTATATTTGAACATCTACGTGACCATTAACGAACTATTTCTCACAAACCAAAGCACGGTCAAAACTGGGCTATGTCTCATGAACTGGACTCCCGTTCATAAGACATAGCCCAGTTTTCAGTATCTAGTAGCACCGTGCGCCAGTTACAAGATAGATATTTAAGGTGTATCTATTCATACACGAAATATCTGAAGAAGGACATCTATATGTCGAACTGAAGCTATAGAAACGAAAAAGATTTTTTTTATCTAAGCATCTAATAAAAAATTAAAAAAAAAAACACTTCACACACATAATAAATACTGGCTCTTTCTTATTTTATAACATCCATTACGCTAGTTTCTACGAAAATACTATGTAACTAAAACGAAACTACTTTCATTGAAGCGGGCGAGGTCATGGCGGCGCGCTTAGATGTCGCGTGGCTTTTATGAATGATCAAAAGAGACCCGCGGCGCCGCGGCGCCGGAGCCGCGCACGTGTGTTGCTTCAATTGCCTCGCCCCCCGCCCGCTGCGCCACTCGCCGCCGTGATCTTTAGTCCTGCGCGAACCGCATGTTGCACTGCACGTGGCTTAACCAACGTGGAACGCATCGCGCTTCGCGCAACAAACGCAACGATGCCGAAATATTGGTATTCCAACCAGGAGTACCAGAACATGGTGGACTGCTACAATGAGGGTAGACTTATTTTGCTCAAAGCACAAGCCCGCTTCCTACGGATCTTAGGAGCTTTACAGCGGCAACTGGACAATGGGGTCTACATGCCCCCAGCTGCAGACGGAGGCAGGCCTGATCTTATGCCGTTGGACTTCCATGTGGTAGATGTGTAGGGATAGACCTGATTTATGGTAATGACGGCCAGACCATTTCTAGTGCGGAACAATAAAACTAGTGATAGAGACATTATTAAAAGTGCAAGGACAAATTATTAAACGTGTAACTACAGGGCGAATATGTACAAAAAATGATGTAAATAGTGTAAATAAAAACTACGTCGTAATGAGGTATGTACATTTTAAATTGTTGTATATAAGTTGATTCTAATTTTACAGTTTACATTTACATTACTTATGCGAATTCGCGTTGCGTCAGCTGTTTATTAGTTCTTACCTAGTTTACATCTAGTAGATTGATTGAGAGTGTAACACTGTAGAATATGAATATGTTTTAATCGCATCTAGGATCCTTTTAGTAAAAAAAAAGAAATTATTGAAACGTCTCGATACTCGCTCGTAAAAGTCATGACCTCACAGAGGTCATCCCCCCAAGTGTCGAATCGATCCAAATCGCTCTTATGTTGGTTTATTGTTAACATCATCACGCCTGCATTCCTCGTAGAGATAGGCAGAGGTGTGTACCTAAAAGGAGGTGCGGTAACCGTCGCGCGCGGGCGACATGTGAGAGACGCCACTCGGGCACAGACGGACGGGCACCGCGCCCGCGCCTCTGCCCCGCCGCGTCTGTCGTTCATAGAGTAGGCCGTAAAAGGTTTTATGCCAAATATCTCAAGCAGTTTTAAATTATGAAAATTACGTAAAATAAAATAAAAACATTTAGATAAAACATTATTTTTCGTTTCTATAGCTTCTGTTCGACCTATAGATGTCCCTCTTCAAATATTTCGTGTATGAATAGATACACCTTATATACTCGTATATAAATAGAGTCTGCTAAAAGATGGAATAAAACGAAATTTATTTTATTTTAATTTTGTATTACTATTGATGTGAACACATCTCCGATATTAATGTTTTGTGTTGCGTTTATAAGTCTCCTACAAAAGCTCAGTTTCCGGAAACCTTTCGTTTATAATTATAATGAAATTTCAAGTAGTAGGTACACTATTGTGAATGTGTTTAAGTATATAAGAATCTTTATTTACTACTGGTTACGAGGGTGCTACGTCACTATGCGTTAAAACGCATAGTGACGTAGCACCCTCGTAGCTACTAGCAATCAACTGAGCACTAGATTTCTTGTTCTTTTGTAACATTTGACATGTAATTTTACTGTGTTGATTGGAAGATTTTGTCTAGAGTTTATTTGTTTATGGGTTTATTCCGTTATGTAAGTATAATAAAATATGTTTTGGCCGTATAGTCCTTAGCTAAGCTTTAATACCAGTACGCCTTAAGGGCACGGGACCAGCAAGCAATGTGCGTGTGTATTCTGTAACCATCTCACCGTGTAAACATACGTGAAGTGAGCGAGAGTGAGCTGTCAGTGCCACTGATGCTAGGGATTGACTAAGAAGGGATGAGACAGACAGCTCACTCGACGCTTGTCTTCACCGTGAGATTTTACAGAATCGACATGCTGACCCCAGAGGTCGCGTCCTAATGTAAGTGATAGTCGCGCGAATACGCGTACACGGGGACTCAGTAACAATCTCACTTATGTACAATCTAACAAATATTTCACTTGCAGGTGCGAATGGGCTTAATTGCTCCACTTTTGATGCGTCATCCTAAGACTAATATGTATATAATTAACTTCAGCATGTATATCCCGGAGTGCATAAGAGAGGTTGAATATATGTGGCAGTTGGGACTTCGTAAGTTGACGTTATTTTATGCCCACACTCACAAAGTATACCTACTGATTTTGCTAGTTCCTTTTCAAGAATTGTAATCACCAAATCCAATATTACGATACAGTAAGTACTTAGTGTAGTAGTGGTTTGTGGACGATTTTATTGCTGTTGTGTTTTGAAGAAGGTAGTTGGGGTATAGCTCCATGTAACACGGAAAAAAACGTGCTGGATACAACATATTGTATCATAATATCACTATCAGTATCATATCATACGTTAACGCGTGTGTTAACGTAAAAAAAAAACAACCGACTTCCAAATAACCTACCCACACAAATTCAAATACCACTACCGGATATGAAAAAAAAAGTGACAGGCATATACTAAGTGGGAAAAATACGGAAGCCTCCTGGGACCACCTCGAGAGCCCTTTCAATCAAAAAAAAAATCTTTATATCGGTCTACAATTGACGGAGAAATCGGTGAACATACATTTAAAAAAAAACATACATACAGCCGAGCATTATAACCTTTTTGGAAGTCGGTTTAAAAATTACCAAGAGACACTTAACTTACTATGGTAGGTAAACTAACTAATTATTTATTTTCGTAGGTGTACCAGATTGTGCCCAAATCGTAGCATTTTGCAAAGATAAAATTCTAGGCAATTTTGAAAAAATCACATACTTGGTTGAAAGAAGCAATCAAATAAGAAGGTAATCAAATTGTGTAATTTACAAATAAACTAGATGCTATTGGAGACTGTATTTCTAGGAATTACTTTAGATTCATAATTGCAATGGAAATTAGAGCTCTCTCAGGTAAATTAAGTCCAGCTGCAAATGCAGTTAGAAAAATAAGGCAGTTGACCGATATAGCCACAGCTAGGTTAGTATACTTTGCTCATTTCCACAGTATTATGCCTGATGGTGTTCTGCTGCGGGGATCAGCAGCTGACGTAGATTTAATTTTTATTTTACCACACAGGGCAATCCGCGCGATCTCATCCGCGAGGACCCATTTCATGTCCTTGCGAGTCTCTCAGAAATAAATTCAAATAAAAGCTCTCTCTGCCTTCTCTTTATATCTTAGGAAGTATTTTGCATGTTCGTAAAAACTTAGGACGTTTCAAAATCAGAAGCGATTTCCATAACGTAAATACTTATAGTAAAATGAAATTGTAATACCCAAAGTTAGATAAACTGAAACGGTACGGCTAGTCATTGGTTGTAAACAGTATTCGGTTTTAGAACAAGTGGCCAGTGTCGGTTACAGAAATTAGCGATGGAAAGTTCAAAACCCACATCAAACGTGGCCTCTATGACTGCTCCCAAATTACTTTGTTTTATTTTTTTACACCTTCGCATCTTCTCTTCTGACATCTTCGCATTAATTGACATTATATACCTACAATTCTATTATCAACTTTATAATAGTGGCTTTTGTGAACAGGATATTAATTCAGCTTTGCATTGCGAGAATTTTGATTTTAATAGGTATTTAATGTAATTTTTTTAAATAATCTTTTATATTTTGTGTTGTAGGCCTTGTAGACTGTAGATTTGTAGAACATTGCCTATTTGTTAAACATATGGTACTTGTTGACAGGCACTCGATATTAATATTGTGCCTACACTGTCCTCCCATACCTATTAACACTGATATTTGAAAATACATATAGGTAGTAGAAATGAAATACTGTCTTTAGAATTAAGTAGTATAAAATATTTAAATTTTAATTCTCCACTGATATAGAAGCATGCCAAAGCTGTACTTACCACTACTTCGGGCGCAAATTATAAAACTGGAGAAAGCATTTCAGCCTGGTTTGTCAACAATAACATGGACTTCTCTAGAAATACCCTCGTATTGTGAAAGCATCGAAAAAGTGCTCGACGAAGTGGATTTGTTTGTTAAGGAGGTAACAACCTACCCAACCTATTACTACTGTATGGAATCACAATTTTCTAACTGAACTGACAGCTGTGCTGCTGGGGAGTTGGTTGCTCCACCTCTTCTTCCCAGCTAAAGCACCAGGAAGTAATAAAGGCCGGGCGTTTTGGGGGACGGTCTTAAATTATTTTGACGTTCAAAAAGTTTCCAGCCTTATTTAAATAAATTACTTTTTTTCCTAGCAAATAGACAATATGACTACTATCTTAAGGGCATTATAAAGGTTGCTTTGCAATTGCAGGTAGTTGACCTTAAAGAAGCTCGCATTGATGCAATATTACAATCTATAACTCAAATAACGCTTGTTTATTTACCTGAAAAGGCAGTCGATCCCGGAACCCTCTATGAGGAGAATCTCGTAAGGCGCGATGAAATAGGTGAGTGAAAGCTGTAAATAGCAAGTTATCGTTCTGTCGACTTACTTAGGACTTTATTTTTATTGATACTATATAAAACATTTTTTTTTCTGTTCACCAGCATCAGATATTCAATTGAAATCATGGAATGCTGAAATAGCTGTTGTGGAACTCATACACAAATTCCTGGACAGTGTACCTTGTAAACAGATACAAGATTTAAAAGGCAACTGGTAAATCTCAATATTTTACCACACCGGATTTATTTTTTGTTTCCATAATATTTTTATGTTGTAAATACCGTTGCATGAATATAAATAACATACACATGTCAAATTTGGTGTTAGAGCCGATTTATTATTGAAATGTGGTCTTTTTAAGGTTGGATACAGAGAAGGTCTTAAAACAAGTTACTTCTGCCACGAGAGTGATTCCCGACGATGCAGGTTAAATCATCATCATTCTTATGCCTCTATCAGCTTTTTCATTATTTTCTTTCAGTAGTTTCATAAGAATCTCATGGTGACAAAGAGGGTGCGATTGTCGAAACCCAGTACTGGGCACGCCACAATAGCGGTGATAAGTCCCATATTTGAGGAGTGGTTGGAGAGGCGCCACAGCGTTCTCAACTTTCGCCTGACACAGGTCCTCACAAGACACGGTTGTTTTGGGAGGATCCTGTTTCGCATAAGGCGGGAGGAAACGCCCGGGTGTCACCATTGTGTGGTTCGCCCAGGTCTGCCCGGCTTGAGCGGAAAACCGCCGTGTCCTCGAGGAGGCGATTTCTCGCGTCCGGCCCTGTTTCAAGCCATAGTATAAATATTATATTATTCATATTATTATGGTACGGAGCGAGAGCGAATGGGAAACCGTCACCTTCTTCTACGAAGCAGTAATGCTTGCGAAGGAGGAGGCGGAGCGCGTGAGGGAGAAATTCTTGCGCCCTCACGCCCCTAGTCGCAGCAGAAGACGCCCTGGGCGCCGGGAATATCCAGCAGATTCCCGGCCACCGTAGGTGCGGGCTTGTGGACGACGAGCAATAGGTAGCTCCCCGCCCGGTCTGACATGCCCTGCCGCTCCACCCAGAGCGGGAGAAGTCGTTCGATGATTTCCCACAAAAAAAAGGGTTCACAAAAGTAATGATCTAATTAGAAGTTCAGTTTTTTTTACAGAAAACAGCAGAGACAATGTCAGAGTATACTTACGCCAAACTAAAACCGAATTATTACTATTTTACAGCATTCATGGAGATAGAAAACACTGATCGATACGACGTGACACCTACTATAAACGATTGTAATGAACTGTTCGCATATTTTGCTACTAAGTGTTTGGAAGCACTTATTAAATGTACCAGACAAAGTCTTGATAGGCTTCGACGGCGGGCTTCTGTTTCTAGGTAACCACATGAATTAATTTTCAACACGAATGATAAACTTAAAGATAAACACGTACCTATGTTTTGTTGGAACTCACTTTCAGTTTTCTAACTATGACAACGGATCCAGAGGAACAAAATAACCTAAGACCTCTTATGCTGACCAACATGTACCTACAAATACCAAGAATATTAATAAAACCTACTTTGGAAGAGATACAAACTTCATTCTCTCAGGTAAAAAAAAGTTTCAAGGATTCACTTGATATATGTAGAGGTGACTTGTAATTTGATGTAGGTATTCCGTGATGGAGTGACCCATTTGCAACAATTAAGCACCCCATAAAGCCTAGGCGAAAAATAGAATTAGAGAAAACCCAATTTTCATGTTTTTTGAAATTTACCCAGAATTCGTCACTAAATATCAAATTTCTCTATCATTTCAATTCAAGTCAAGCCGGCGAAGCATCTCCATTTATGAGGTTTTGACAAAAGGTGTCAAAAAGTAACTTTCATATTTTGTTTTTAAAATCGGGTGGCACAGCAGTGCACTGCTGTGACACCCGCCAAGTCGAGCGCGAAGCAAACACTGCCGTACCATACTTTACTGGAACCATTTCGCCGCATTTTCAGGCCCCTATTTGGGAACCTCTGGATAAAACCAGAACGCAGAAATGTTCGTCATCCAGTAAGCTATAATCACATACTTAAAATAAAAAATTTCAAATCTGTAGGTCATTTAGGTCCGAAGTTAAGCGAAAGCAAAGTTTCGCATTTATGACACTCACTCACTCACTCATGATCATCAGAATAGAACTAGTACTTCCCATAAACTCAGACAGCTGAAATTTGGAACAGAGTTAGGGTTTAATGGCCACATAAAGGGAAAACTATAAAAACTAGGATAATCGAAGATCTGGAGTACCTGGTGAGCCTGATTAGAAAACACAAGAGCCCATCCAAACTATTAGAGATCGACATACCACCTTTACAAAAAATATTTAACTTGGTGGGCCGCTTCATTTGATGTAAAAAATCGAAGGTCTGATTAATCTGATGAAGCTGGTCTCAGCTGCATTATAGATATGGTAATGCTCCCTTCTACTATTGGTACATAAAACAACGACTGTCATTGCGGAAACCCAGCGTAGTGGGACACATATTCTAATTTAATCTAGCCTATAGCGTCCCACTGCTGGGCGAATGCCTCCCCTTCTGCTTTGCCCACGTTTCTACAAAAAGATACACATTCTTATAAAACTAGCCAAGTCTCGAAGTCTCGATGGAGCTGCTTGTTTATCTCTAAAAAGTAATGAAATCTAGACAAAGTCGTGCCAAGTCTAAGGTTTCTTACTGCGATTTCTTTATTGTTATAGTTAATGTTGTGTGACTTGGCCGTTGAGGGTACACAAGGGTACAAAACCTGATGCTCCATGACACCATTGCACCAATCTGTCGCCAGAACCGCTACCCATTGACGATGGAAAATTGCCACTTGGAAAACGTTGATTCAATAACCAGTCAATTGTAGGCTTGATAAAGTTGCGTATTTCAAAAATACTTATGTATAGGCGAGCCTGAAATAAACAGTATAAAAAATTATTTCCAGTACAGACAGACTTCTAATCATTGATTGAGAAGTCCGTCTGTACGTCTATTTTATGTTAGATCGGTGGTCGATTTGACGCTCCAAAAAGAAGAGAGCAGAAGTCAGCATTGTCAATGCTGAATGTATGTGTTGCACAATCAACAACAGCCTTAAATGAGACACTAGCCTCAAATTACCAATACCAGTATGGGCTATTATCTCGCTTAACAAACATAGGTAGTTACAACAGATATAACATTACGTGTAAACAAAATTGACTTGTACCCACTAACGTATAAAGAATGTTCAACGGCCAAGTCACACAACATTAACTATAATAATAAAGAAATCGCAGTAAGGAACCTTTGACTTGGCACGACTTTGTCTAGATTTCGTTACTTTTTAGAGATAAACAAGCAGCTCCACCGAGACTTCGAGACTTGGCTAGTTTTTTACAGAATGTTTTTGGTGGGACACATTTTTGTGGTACAGGTACTTTCTAAATCGGTAATCGGTCTTTTTATGGTACTTGTTGACAGGCCTACACTGTCCTCCCATACCTATTATTAACACTATAATTTGAAAACTGTAAAAGTCAATTATTTTTAAAACCGTCGGAGGAGTGGAGTTTCTTGCCGGCTCTTCTCCATAGGAAACGACCAATTGAAACCGTGCACCTAGCTTCTGACGTCTCATAAATGCCCATGTAGGTTTATGTGAAATTAAATATTTTGATCTTGATTTGGCCAACTTTGTGCCTACGGCAACTTTTTACGATATCCAGTAGTAATAGACATTACTACTGGATATCGTAAAAAGGTTAACTCCCCAATCAGTTAACTTGCATAGTGCATGCATTCATCATTTTACAAGCCCTTTAAGAAATTATGAATACGGTTACTGTTTGTTACTTAGAGCATCTTAACTCGTCTGGTACTGCCAGTACCTACACGTTTTAATAAAAAGTGGTTTCTATAACAAAAGCTTCATAATTGGAAGTTTCGTACAGAATTAAGAGTTTGTACGTGCATAGTAGTCTAAAGACACGCGAGCAAAACTTAAAGGTGCTTGCTACTTAAGTGGGCTTTTAAAAGTGTAGTCGAACGACCTATTGTACAGCCATATTGTTCATCATGTAGGAGGCTTTTAAAATTATAATGTTATAGCAACTCTGACTCTGAATCTGTATAATTAATTTTTAAAATATTTTACTAAATGCAGATAAGATAGAAATAGGCCTGAAATTTTCGTAATTTGAATTTTTTTGATGATTCATTATTCAGACAACATCTTGACTTCATAACCTCTTCTCGTAATAAAAGGTACCGAAATAAATAAATATGCATATCTGGCACATGTAGCACATTATATAGCGAAACCAATTTAGAAATTTAATCAATTAAATCAATGTTAATTACAATTTAAATAGTACCTTATCAAAATTATGTTAATTAAAACACTTGCTGGAAATATACGCCATAATTTACTTTATGGGGTCAAGTCAAAGAAGATTGGTTGTATGATTCAAACGAGTGTTTAAAAAAAAATTGCATGATAAGCTTTAGGGCGGATTACACCTATGAAATTGAACGCGTTCAGCACATGAACCACGGTTAAAGGCTGTCAGTGTCATAATATTCTGTGGAATTTTCATACTGACAGCTTTTGAACGTGGTTAAGATGCATAGCATAATCAGCCTATTATGTTCCCACTGCTGGGACACAGGCCTCTTCTCTGTGAGAGGGAGTGGGCCGTAATCCACCTCGCGGACCCAGTGCGGGTTGGTAGATGTCACATGTGTTCGAATTTTTGGTTCTAAGACATGCCGGTTTCCTCACCAAGTTTTCCTCCGTTTTGAGAGCAGTGGTGGGTTCGAACCCACGACCTACAACTCGTGAGTCGCGCAAGATGTGCTGATCGCGTTCAGTTTCATCGGTGAAAATCGCACTAAATAAAAAAACCGGACAAGTGAGAGTTGAACTCGCGTGGAGAGGGTTCCGTTGCCAAGATTTACAAAACGCTTTCACTGTTAAAAAGTTATCAGATCGAATGAAGAGCCAAACCCCTAACTTAAAATCAAACCTAAATTAAAAACTAAAATTTAAATTATAACCTTTACTTCTAGCACAGTCGGGTAAAAAAGGTATTTGTTGCACGCTAGCAGTTCATTTCTTCCCAATAAAAAAGAGTATTTTCTTCGTATTTTGTGTACCTGCTAATGTAGCTTTCATAACAAATGGACAGACAAGTTAAGATGCTTTAAGTAACAAACAGCATTCGTGGTTATAATTTCTTAAAGGGCTTGTGCAGCACATCATTTTATACAATGCAAGTAGCTCGGGAGAGATCAAGGTCCTCAAGCTGTGAATTGCTATAGACTCATTCAATTTGAGAAGTTAGAGAAAGTGATATCACATCAACAGAATATAGGGATACCTTAATCCTAAATTATTTACGAATTTATAGATTAAAATCTGTTTAGTTTCCATAAAATGTTTATAAACAGATTGAAACCTCATTTATTCTATTTTATAAATTTAAAAATGTAAATAAAAAATTAAAAAATAGAAACAACAAATTACGGCGGCAAAATTGTTAGTAATTCGTTACGCTAAGGAAAATTAAAATAGTTTTATGATAATCTATTATGTATAAATGTTTTATGAAAATTGTATTATCAAAAAGGGATTAGATTGTTTTTCTTTTTTAATTTATCGTGCCGTATGAGCTTTAAGTCATGTCACGTCGTCATTTCAGTCGAGATGAAATGTTACGAGCCGTGTGCATGTTAGAAAATGGTGAGTGATTTAACGCGTCGTTGTTGAGGCCCTATACACCAGCCAAAACGTGATATCAAGGTTGTGGTCACGTTATCGCAGTACTGGGGATGTGGCAGAGACAGGATCGATATCTCCAGGGATACAACCATGGTGTGGTCAGGAATTCGTCTTGGCGGACGAACCCAGCTCGTTTGGATCCGAGGCAACATGACCGCACAAAAATACCACGAGGAGGTAGTATAGCCTGTTATTGTCCCACACAGAATCCAAATGGGCCAAGAATTTCTACTCATGCACGATAATGCTCCTTCCCATATGGCACGTCTCGTGTCGGCCGCTCTCCGATACCACGATATTCAAGTTTTGGATTGGCCTGCACAGTCGCCCGACTTCGTATCGAGCATGCCTGGGGCATGTCACAACGAAGAGCTTTGAGAGATTTCTCGCAAAATTTAACGAAGGAACAACTACTTTACGAACACTTTCAATTAAAAAGCATAAGACCTCATATCGCAGCAAGACATTGACAATTTAATTTTAACTATGAACAATCGTTTAAATGAACTAATATAACTGAATACGAACAAATGTCGATGTGTAATTATTGTAACAGGTAGCAACACTGATTATTAATAATTAGATTTTATAAGATTTTTAAAATTTTAATGAACAATAATAGTTATAGAAGAAGAAATGAAGTTTGTTTTTATTAAACTATTTTTCTACGGCAATTAAAAAAATAACATTTTTATTTAAAACAAAAAAAAATAATTAATGACCTTAAAATAACCTATCATTCTTCCAATAAAACAGAAAATTCTTCATAGATTTATAGATATTTGTTGACATATAAAATATCCCTAGATTCTGTTGATGTGTGCATAGTGACGAATTCTGGGAAATATTCAAAAATATATGAAAATTGGGTTTTCTCTTATTACATGAATTTTCTCCTAGGCTTTATGGGATGCTTAATTGTTGGAAACGGGTCACTCTATCACGTCCTAAAAAGTGTACGCCAAATTAAAAATAATCCTGTTTATTTTTGTAAAAAATACGTATTATGAAAATAAACCAGCCGAATTCCAAAAAAAATAAACACTAGAAAGAGACAATAACTTAAGTATCTAAAAACTAAAATACAGAACCAAAGACACCGTCTTCCTAAATTAAAGTTAATGTTCATCTTGGATATTTCACTTTTTAGTTGTGGTACAAAAATACAACTAACGAGTGGTGTGTTTACTGTGGACATAACACACCTTATGTTTGTTTCCTAGGTAGTATTAAACTGTATCATGGATATTCACCGCAGCGTATTCATGTGGGGACAACAAGAACAAATAAAAAAGGAGAAATTTGCCGGAACATTAATGCTTACACCTAAACGTAGCGTCGGCGGTACGGAAAATTGTTTTTTTTTAAACCAAGGCTTCCAACAGAATGGTAATGATTCATTGTGTTTTGCAGGATTTCGGTATGGTTCAAATGTTGGTGGAATTTGGACTTATTTCCGAATGGTGTCGGAACATAAAGACATTGTCAGATCAGTGATGGCGTTGCAAGGAATGATGTACATGTACAAACCCGACATAGAAAAACTGTTAAAAGTATGAATCAAGAAGTATTAATAATTTTGACAACATTTTTATCCTAGGGTCTCCACTACTTATTTCTGGTTCAACGGTCTAGTTATTGATTTGTCTTAAGTTATTTTAGAATTTGAATTGTTTGTTGTAGGGTTATGGAAGATTTGCTTATTTATGGACCGAGAATCGGGTGCAGCAAGTACAAGAATTTGTTGACTCAAACCCTCTCAATGTCATCATAAAAGACATGTTCTACAAATATGACGGACAGACTGAGGAAGTATCTAATTTGCCTGAACGGCACATCATTGGCTCGATTCAAATAAATATGGGTATTGTTCTTATAAAAATCTACTTACTAAACGTAGTCAACTTCTTTACTGGTTTTGCGTATAAACAGAATATTTTATATTTGTACGCAACAAAAAGTAACGAAGTAAATAGGAAGATTCCCGTCGAGACGAAGTTTCCCGTCTTTATGACGTAGCACTTAGATATCTGGTATTTTTCAGAGCGTATTAAATTGGCATTGCATTTGGAATCTATTGAGTGGAAAAGAATCTTGGGTAGACTATTATGTTATGCGTATAAGGAGCGAGTGGTCAAGTTGATCCAATTTATTCACGACCGCATGAAAACAATGAGCAAGACGATTAAGGATTTGGATGACGTTAGAGTAGCCATGATGTGCCTCGAGGTTATTAGAGAAGAATTTATCGGGTAAAATATTTATTGCTACGCGTAAATAAATAATAGTAAGTAGGTATGTTGTTGGTTATTCTAAACGGTTTGCGAAAAGTATCGTCGACCATTTATTCTAATCCATACTGTTTGCCAAACTGAACTGAAATTCAAAGATTACATTAACTGGGTGATGGTCCAGATTTTAAATAAGAAGATTAGCCCCATCCGGCTATGTAACACAGGGGGGGTGTGATGTCCCCCCAACTCTTCACTTGGGTGTCTGACGACCATACTGGGGAGGCACACATAATCAGTCAGCGGGCTTTGTTGATTGATCTTCTTCTATGCATATTTTAGAATGGATATGGAGATAGACATAATAGAAGAAAGTTATGCTACATTAACACAATTCAAGATCAATATACCTAAAGAAGACGCTGACATGGTGTACAGTTTACGACATTCTTTTCAGAATTTGTTGTTAACTGTGAGTAGCTAGCTGACCAGCACATTCTTTTACTAATGATGTTTATATCTTTTCCATACGACCTCAACCTGCCTGTAATTATCTTGTCTGTTGCTCATTTCGAGTTGCGACTCAAAGTGAGGTTTCCTCATGATGTTTTCACAAACCGTTCCAATAGATTTCGACGAGTAATTAAAAGAACGACAAGGAAACTGCCGTTTTTTGAGTAGTTATTTGTGTAAACTCATATAGATCCACTATTGTGAGAATAATTGTATCTTAGTGTTGTACCTATTGTTTATCGTACCTTGACATCCGGAGTCTGACTCATATTGCCGTAATATTTTTTATTGCAGTCACAACAAGTACAGCAGAAGATAGTAGACATGCAAGGTCCACTACAGACGGAGCTGACTGACGGAGTAGCGACGTTCCTAGCAGAAGTGCAAAAGTTCGATGCAGACTATGATACATCTGGACCGATGACTCCCGGCCTGTCAGCCCGAGATGCCAGCGATAGGTATTAAGGCGTCAAATAAATAACAACATGTTTTTCGCAAAGACCGAAACTTCTTATATTTAAAAAAAATGCCGCGAGGTGTCATGGGACACCAGATTGGAACGAAGTTCCTTTTGTTGTAATCGGGTGTTAAAACTGAGCCAATATGGTCTCAAGGTTCAGGTGTCAAACGTGCTAGCTTTTGTTTTATACTAGTATGGCTGTAATAAAAGACAAAAAAGCCGCATGAAGATGCATACAACGTTTTTCGTTACGTGGAGAGTTCTACAGTTTTCTAAAATTTTGCTCCAACCGCAAGCTCCGTTAAAGAACTTCGTTAAAAAAACTAATGTTAAAATCTACATACATACTGAAAAATTCTAGATAGAAAACCCCATTCACACTTTGCCTGACCTGGGAATCGCAGTAGCTCTTGCGACCACTAGACCAACAAGGCAGTAATCTACATCTACAAATAGTAGAAAACAAAGTCGCTTATCGTGTCGTGTCGTGTGTGCATTGTTCTTCTAAACTTTGGCTTTGGTGCAATTTTCACCATAATTTTTAATATTTTTTATTTTTTTAATAATATTTTTTTTTTTCACCTGAGCATGAGGTCCTGGGTTCGATTCCCAGATCGGGCAACGTGTTATTGGGTTTTTCTATCTGGAATTTCTCAGTAGTAGCCCGAAGTCTGGATTTGTGCCGGGTAGATGGCAATAGGCTCGCCCCCTATTACATGGGACTTAAACATAACTGGCGAAATGTGGGTGTACTATAGGTACACCTCTGCCCAACCCTTCGGGGAAACAAGGCGTGATGTTATGTTATGTAAAGAATTATTTTAATACTAGGGTAGGTTTATGTCTGAAGGTTTGCATCAATATTTAACTCATACAAATAACTTTGAATGATTTCTACAATAATTTACAATATTCACATGTGGCACTGAATGTGGGAATAATTCGTTACAGAGTTATTATGTTCCAATCAAGATTTGATGACTTGTGGAGGCGATTCGAAATGTATTCTAGCGGTGAAAAGCTATTTGGTATGGAAGTCCAGGATTATCCGATATTGCACCAAAAGAAAAAGGAATTTAACTTATTAAATAAATTGTAAGTGTATAGCAATGTAGGATTTTTGATACGTTTATAAAAAAATCTGTAATAGGAACTGCTAAGTGTATTAAATTATCATAATTTTGCATGTTATAATGTTAGCTGTTTTAACGTCAGTTGTGACAACATATCGTCGTAGAATAATTAATAGAAAAACCACATCTAATTATAAAAGTTGTAACATTCAGGTATAGTTTATACTTGGCCGTGACAAATTCTATCGATAGCTATTTTGAGACGCCGTGGGTGGATATTGATATTGAACAAATCGTTGAACAGTTGAGGGAATTCGATGTAAGGTAAGAACATTATTGAACATAAATAATACGAGTATTTGAATCGAGTACTCATGTTCAACATCATCCACAGCCGTACTTTAGGCACAGGCATCTCTTTTGTTTGTGCCAAACTCCACGCGCCTTTCATGTTCTTACAGGTTTGACCCACCTTGCTACCAGACGACAGACACTCCTACATCTAGTCCCTAGACAACATTTAGCAAGACAAGGCACATCATCGCGCCTTGCCAAATACTCGGCCCAATTCCATTAGAGTTTCATTATTCGGAGATCATCAGAGTTTTTCTGATGATCTCCAGAACATAGTTCAAAATCTCTACGATGCTTCTTTTAAGGTAGAACCTAGAATTAATATGGCTAAGACGAAGATTGTGGCATACAACATAAGCGAATCCGAATCTTCTGTACTCGCGATGGTCCGTAAAAATCACAATGACTTAATAAACACTTTAGTACATTAAAAATGTTAAATTTTAGATGTCGAAGGCTACCGAAAGGTATGAAAGATTGGCCTGCTTTCCTTGTATTGAAGAGTAAGATTGAAGATTTTAACCAAACATGCCCATTATTGGAGTTGATGGCTGACAAATCTATGAAGGACAGACATTGGAAGAGATTGGAAACACTGCTAAGTATGATACAAAACTTTTTTGCTTTAGGATGTATGTTGTGTTACGTTCGATATATTAATTAAATACTGCTATTTTTTTACATCCAGATTGTGTATTGGATGTGGAATCTAACTCATTCACATTGGCAAACGTCATGGCGGCGCCGCTGTTAAAGTACAAGGAAGATGTTGAAGTAAGTAAACATTTTAGTCTGCTTCCCTAAATAAACCTGCAGACGACTTTAAAGAAAATGCAACATTTTGTTGAACGATTGCTTAAGAGTAGATAATTAGAAACCTGCCTACTAGGTACGATGTTTCAACATGGTTGCTTATTTTAGATATATTTCTCTTCAACATGAGTCATCCTGTAGATTTTATTCCCATAATATACCACACATATAATAGACAAATAAAATGAGAATCTATATCCATTTATAAAACATTTTTATTATGTGTGTCTAACTGTGAGCTCTGAGGAACTTTGTAGTTTGCGACCTATAATGTATTTACAAATAAACGGTTTGTTTTAATAATACGTGTCTCAGGACATTTGTATTAGTGCGGTTAAAGAGAAGGACATTGAAGCTAAATTGAAACAAGTGAATGCAGACTGGGCTGTTGTAGATCTGACTTTCGCTAATTTCAAGAACAGAGGCGAGCTCTTGATCAAACCTCAGAATACGCTTGATATCATCGCTTTGCTAGAAGACTCATTAATGGTTCTCAACTCTTTAGCATCTAACAGGTATAAGAGTTACTACTACGTAATCTACTTTTCAATCAAGTTTGTCTATGTGTAAATTGTGTTTTATTAAAATTTACCTGTAAATATAGATATAATCCACCATTTAAGAAAAACATTTTGTTGTGGATTAAAAAACTGGTGAGCACTAGTGAGATATTAGAGAAATGGCTTCAAGTGCAGAACCTTTGGATGTACCTGGAAGCAGTGTTTGTTGGCGGCGACATCGCCAAACAATTGCCAGCGGAAGCTAAGCGATTCTCGGTTAGTAAGTAATTAATAAAACCATACCTTCGTAAGCGGGGCGACGCTCCGACGTAATTGCGGTGACTTAGCGACGCCTCGACGTAAGTGCGGTGACGCCTAGCCGAAATTAAGCAGGCTTGGGCAAGTAGATGCCCGATGCCTTTATAAATGATTATTTTTCAGCAACTACTGTCAACGATGTTGGCCTATGTGATGACTTGATTTTCAATATCTAATTACAGTACAGGCCAATATTTCACAAAATGTGTCAAAAGTTGGTCTAAAAGTAAAATAGACATTTTACTTTTACAGAGTATCGACAAAACTTATGTCAAAATCATGTACCGTGCGCGCGATATCGTGAACTGTGTGGAGACATGCACTTCGGACGACACACTGATGCAGCTCCTGCCTCACTTATCTGAGCAGCTGGAGGCCTGCCAGAAGTCACTCACCGGTTACTTGGAGACGAAGCGATTTATCTTCCCCAGGTTCTTCTTCATCTCAGACCCAGTCTTACTGGAAATCCTCGGACAGGCGTCAAACCCTCATTCCATTCAGGTTGGAATAAATTTGTTAATGATGTGTGTTAAACTTTTTTTTATTTTTACAATTAAGCCTTTAAAACTTGAGGCTGCATAGACGCAGCAAAGATGGCACCGTAGACGCTGTTTCAATGCTGCTAAGAACGATAGTTCCGATAGGATCATTAACAAAAGTGTGTTAATAGCTAAACTGAAGAAAAAAAAACCTAAATAAGATAGAGAATTGTTGTGTTCTAGCCGCATCTGCCAAGTATTTTTGACGCGGTGAACACAGTGGACTTTGATGATAAGGAGAGAATTATACGTATTAATTCTGATAACGGAGAGACCATTCCTCTCGAAAGACCGGTGCCATGTTTGGGAGGTGTTGAGGTAAAAATAATATTACGTTCAAGAGATTCGTTAGTCGTTAGATACTTTCGATACATATCTGAAATATTATTAGCAGACGAATAAGGCATTGAGCATAACTTTTTTTTATGAATATCTACATAATAACGAAAAAATTACGTCACTGATGTCTTTTATAAAGTTTTCAATATTGTCTTGAAAACTTACAAAAATATGTCGATTCACTTCTTTTGTGATATACTTTTAATTGTTTGCTTTACTTAATAGTAAATCTGTGCTGATGGTAATCTTGTTCCTACATATTGTATTATAAAACGTCTTTGATTGACGATCAGTAAATCAACATGATGTGATGATGTGATGATTATTGTAATTGTTTAATTAAACGGCTCTTTGTTTTACAGATTTGGTTAAATACTCTTCTGGATACAATGAAAGATACAATAAAAAATGTAATCGCTAACATAGCGCAGACAATGTCAGGAGATTCAGAGTTCGAGTTTTTAGTTGGATTTTGGAACTTTCCCGGTCAGGTATTAATCATTACTTACTCATAATTTTTATAATACAGTGTTTATTTAATCTCGTACACTCGACTTTGCGCACATGGGAGTACTCAACTTCCTATCAAAAAGCCCCTTTATTCATTTAGGTACACACTATAAACGAATAGACTAGGTATTGTTCTTAGTTCGTTCTCCTATCATTTTAAGGCTGGTTTGCTAGGAATGCAAATTCTCTGGACTAGCGATGCCGAGTATGCTCTAAAGAAATCAAGGGTGGATCGTTTCATAATGAGGGCCACCAACCAGAAATTCCTAGATCTATTGAATGGTCTTATTGATCAAACAGTTACAGAGCTATCTTCTTTGGACAGAACGCAAGTGGAGACTATGATCACGATACATGTACACCAGAGGCAAGTAATTTACTCAATAATTTCTGCCACCACTGAAAGCACTGGTTGCATAGGTTGGCACAGTTTAATGATCTATTGGCGATTGTTGGCAAAAAAATCTTTCTTTTCTATTATATTAAGCACAATTAACGTTTACTAATACTGACGTACGGGTTTTAAAACTATATGTTAAACATGCTTAAAAATTACCAAAGCCCAAATAATCAGAGCAATACCTGCCTAGGCTATTGATATTTCACGAAATAATTTCCTCCAATCTTGGAATTTTACACAGAGATATATTTGATGACTTGGTGAGAATGAGAATAAAATCACCAATAGATTTTGAATGGCAGAAGCAGGCCCGATTTTATTATTCGGAAGATACCGACGACTGCACTGTGTCTATAACCGATGTGAATTTCGTATATCAGGCAAGTCATTTTGTTGTAATATCATGTTTGAAAGTCAAAAAATATATAATTTTTATACCTACTTACACAGGGAGTCCCGTAAGTCGACGTCAGCCGGATTCGGGTAATAGGTCGGGTCATAAATTGTAGCGACAAGAGTTAAAAGATCGTCACAGGCAGTACATTATCTCCATTAAAAAAAAAGCCTGTTTATTTTTAAAATACATATCAAAGTTATTTTATATTTTTCTGTTAACTGAAATCACCCGACTCCGGCTTGATGTCGACTTATGGGACACGACGGCCAACATGTTTTATACAGGATAAAACATGTTGGCATCATTAATGGGTTTATGTTTTTCTGAGATTGAACGTACATCATGCGGACAAAATATAACATGACGTATTGTGAACAGAACGAGTACCTGGGCATTACTGAACGGCTGGTGATCACGCCTCTGACGGATCGGTGCTACATCACCCTATCACAGGCTATTGGCATGAACATGGGCGGCGCGCCCGCCGGCCCCGCCGGAACCGGCAAGACCGAGACCACCAAAGACATGGGCCGCACGCTCGGCAAGCTCGTCATCGTGTTCAACTGTTCCGACCAGATGGACTTCAGAGGTACAGCTGCTCATTGCGCTTGTTTGTAAGTAGTTCGTATTTTACTACTTTGGATTCTTCTTCTTCTTCGTCGTTCTCTCAATGCTGAGGATCGAAACCATATACGACGAGTCTCCAAGTAATGCGGTCTTCTGCAGTGTGGACCACTCGGTACATGCTGCCTCCAACAGCCTTCTCGAACTACTATTTTGTATGCGACGTGTTTAATCAATTTGTGGTGGTTCAGGCTTGGGTCGCATCTACAAAGGCTTGGCTCAGTCAGGCACTTGGGGCTGCTTCGATGAGTTCAACCGCATTGAACTGCCCGTGCTGTCAGTGGCCGCGCAGCAGATCTACATTTGTCTCACCGCTAGGAGGGAGAAGAAGGAATCCTTTATATTCAGGTACAAGCGTGGTTACACTGGTGACTTGAATGCGTCTGAAAACTAGTAAACATAGTCGTTTTTTTACAAAGTATTATCTTAAAAAAACCAAGTGTGTCCTAGTTTAACCACATTACAGAAAACAAACCGCAAAAGTAATTAAAGATGTCTATATTGTTTGGTAGCGACGGGGACACAGTAAATATAAATCCGGAGTTTGCCTTCATAATCACCATGAACCCTGGTTATGCTGGACGTCAAGAACTACCTGAAAATTTGAAGATTCAATTTCGCTCTGTCGCGATGATGGTCCCGGATAGGCAGATTATTATCCGTGTCAAGTTGGCGAGCTGCGGCTTTAAAGATAACATTGTGTTAGGTATGTCTCTTGTACCGGTTTTTGTAAATCTTCTAGTTTCACCATTGTTAGACTCAGATAAGCATTTTGTCTTCAACTCATCTAATTCAATACAAATCGCCTTTCCAAACAGCCCTTCCCATTAAGAGTAACCAGAAATGGTAGTACTTAAACGTCGCACATCGCAGGCAGCTGTAGGTAGGTAGTATTTTGCACTTACAAAAGATACAGGATTTTTTTCAAAGAAAGTTAGAGAAAATCAAGAGCAAGATATAATTAAAAAAGCAGGGAAAAACAACAAAAAGTATTTGGGAAGCCATTAAAAATATTACCTATACTAATAAAGCCAAACAGCAATCCACACAGTTAATTTTACTAGACAATCCTATTGAATCAATGAATAGAATAAAATATTTTTATGCTAACATAGGTAAAACATTGTCTGAAAAATGAGACTCACAAAATATTTGTTTTTATAATTGTCGAAATTCTTTTATCCCCATTACAGTTTGGCTTTCGATCTGGCAGGTCAACTGCCGATGCTGTCCACGAACTAACAGATCACATTGTCAACAAACTTGGTAATAATAAAAAGACATTAGCTATTCACCAAGATTTAGCTAAAGCATTTGATAGTATCTGTTCATATTTTGATAAAAAATTTAGAGAATATGGGAGTAAGAAGTCAACAACTTCAACTATACATAGACTATTTGTCTGACAGAACGCAATCTACGTAAGTAGATAATTGGATTAGCGACGAACTTTCTGATCAGTACGGTGTTCCACGGGGCAGAATCCTCGGTCCAACATTATTCTTAGTTTATATAAACGATCTATGTGACAAGCTGTAAAACGGTAAAATCATCACTTTTGCTGATGATACTGCCTTGATTATCGATGCTAACACGTGGAATGAGGTTAAAAAGTATGGTCAGAAAGGTTTTGATACGGTGTATAAAAAGGTATATTCCATCGTAATTTCATCAACCATTGTTCTTGTCCATAACTTGGATTATAAGTATTTTGAAAGAAGGCGCTGTTATTTCATATATAGGTTCTGATAACCTACCTGACTTCTAAAAGAAAATACGTAACTGGTTGGAATATGCATGTACGTGACGCTCACAGAGAGGCGCGCATGCATTATCAGACGTGGTTGCTGCATAACAGACCCACATCAGGTTACATTTACACAAATATGTGTAAATACCGGAAGGTTTTCAAAGATAAGCTAAAATATTGCCAAGATAATGAACAGCAGATTAAAATTGAAATTATAGCCAAAAATCAGACAGACAAGCAATTTGGTGCTTTTTGGAAGGCAACAAATAAATTTAATCCACTGTCGTGTTTTCCGGTGAGCGTGGCGGGCGTGCATGAGCCAACAGAAATAGCAAACTTATTTAAGCAGCATTTTAAGGTTGAGTCACCACTTACTGGAATGACACGGGTTGTCGATGCTGAGGCTTTTTATGGGGACGTTGACGTTCGTTTTACTCCTAAGGAAGTTGCATCGGTGGTAAAATCAATGAAAAGAGGTAAGTCACCAGGTCACGATGGCCTCAGTATCGAATTTCTGAAATACGGCGAGTGCACTTGCCACGTTTACTTGCAATGTTTTTTAATATGTGTATCAGTCACTGTTATTTACCAAATAACTTCATGCTTACAGTTTTGGTGCCTGTTATTAAAATAAAACTGGGAATACTTCTGATGCCTCAAATTACAGGCCTATATCCTTGGCAACTGTTTCAGCCCAGGTGCTGGACAGTCTGCTTGACGATCAATTGGCTAAGCATCTAGTACTGCATGACACTCAGTTTAGCTTTAGGGCGGGGCTGTCCACTGAAAGCGCTATATGTGTCTCAAACAGACTGTGCAGTACTACAAGGATAGAAAAACACCTGTCTTTGTCTGTTTTCTAGATCTATCAAAGGCTTTTGATCTTGTCAGTTATGACGTGTTATGGAATAAGTTACTATCTGAAACTTCTGTACCAATTGAAGTTGTATCAATGTTTAAGTATTGGTATAGCAATCAACGCAATTATGTGAGGTGGAACGGTTCCTTTTCGAGTGTGTACCGATTGAAATGCGGAGTGAGGCAGGGCGGATTAAGTTCGCCCCGCTTGTTCAACCTGTACATTAACCGCCTAATTGTTGAGCTCAGCAGCACTGAGGTCGGATGTCATATTGACGGAGTGTGTACCAATAATCTGAGTTACGCAGACGACATGGTGTTGCTGAGTCCATCAATTAGTGCTATGAGGACGTTAGTGTCAATATGTGAATCATATGTGATGACTCATGGGCTTAAATATAATGTTGGGAAGAGTGAACTGATGCTCTTTAAAGCCCGTGGTTTTTCTTACCCAGCATTCCCCAATGTATCACTGTGTGGCACTCCCCTGTGTAGGGTGTCTAAATTTAAATATTTGGGTCACTGGGTCACCGATGATCTAAGTGATAATATAGACATAGAAAGCGAACGCCGGTTGCTGGCTGTCCGGTGTAACATGCTGGCCCGCAGGTTTGCACTGTGTACGAATTCAGTTAAAATCACGCTTTTTAAAGCATACTGCCAATCTTTCTACACCTGCAACCTGTGGGTCGGTTATTCGCAGCGGCCATACAGCGACCTGCGTGTCCAATATAATAATGCACTCAGGGTACTGTTGGGGCTGCCAAGGCGTTGCAGTGCGTCAGGGATGTTTGCTGAGGCGCGGGTGGATGGCTTTGCCGCTATCGTTAGGAAGAGATGCGAACGCGAGCGAGTAGGGAGGCCTACTCGCTCGTGTTCGCGGCAGTACCAACACTATCCTGGGTGTTTTTACTGATCGGTGGGAGTCCCCCATGATGCAAAGGTGGGTGCGGTTCCCAACACAAAATAGACGAGCAACAAATGTTTGCTCAATCACCCGCTATAACACCAGTTACTCCCAAAAGATTTTCTCTTTTCTTTATAACTTAATTAATTACAAAACATCAATCTACACGAATACAATAGCTGTCTGTAAAGGAAATTAAAAGAAAACTACGTATTTGGCTTTAAACCACTGACTACATTGCCACTGAAAACTTACTAAAACCCGTCTCGTAAAACACTTTCAAACATCACAAACACAACTTCTTTCATTACCTGCTTAATTTTTTGTTTTGCTTATTCTTATTTTATTTTGTCACCTAGAAGTTCTGAATTTTGTTAACTAGTAGTGAGTAGTGCTTTTAAACTGATAATTATGTATTAGTCAATATAATTTGTAAGTTTGCCCAGTTTTATGAGTATCTTAAACAATAAAAAAACGTTTTTTTGTTAATTTGGTAGGTTCTAATTTTACATAAATACTTAGTTGCTATTTTAAAATTTTATTATATAATATCAAGATATTATATAATACAATTTTCTAACCGTTTTGTAAATTAACATGTCCTGTCCAAGAGACCCGGGTGATCTGTAACTCAGGATCCTCCTATCACAGACACCTTTCACTGTTAAATATTAACCAGTACATTCTATTAACCAGTGCCTGCAATATGATGTTGAGATAAAGAAAGATTTATCATTATGATTATGATTATTGCAGCTCGCAAGTTCTTTACGTTGTACAAACTGTGCGAGGCGCAGCTGTCGAAGCAGGTGCACTATGACTTCGGGTTGCGGAACATTTTATCCGTGTTGCGAACTATGGGCGCGCAGAAACGGGCGAACCCGGATAGTACTGAGGAGAACATCATGATGAGAGTACTGAAGTGAGTGATTATAATAATAGTCGTAAAATAACTCTTTGGCTTGTATAAATGTACGAACCCGCGCCCTATATGTTCTTCAAGTGACACCGTATTAGCGTTTCTCGCGCATGTTCAAGTTATTTATCGGTCATTGTATGTACGACATATTACTTAATGTACCTTGGTATTCTGCTAAATGCTATTACTTTGCAGGGAAATGAACGTCTCTAAATTGGTAGACGAAGACGAGACTTTATTTATATCGTTGATTGAAGATTTATTTCCTGGAATCAAACTAACTCATACAGTTCAAAAGTACAGTATATTTTGGGCATGATCAGTAGCTATGAATGTTACGTCTTGTGTTTCATAATTTACGTAAATGAATTTCGAAATAACGAATTTCGGAATTTAATAAATAACGAATATCAACTTTTTCAGGCTTATACAAAACGCTATAACTGTAGTGACTGAACGCACTGGCCTTGTCAACCACCCGGATTGGAACTTGAAGATCATACAGTTGTTCGAGACCTCACTGGTGAGGCACGGCTTGATGACGATGGGCCCGACTGGCTCGGGAAAGACCACCTGTATACACACGCTTATGGCGGCGCTCACTGAACTCGGGAAACCACACAGGGAACTAAGAATGAATCCTAAGGTATCATGCAGATGCAAACGTAAATACAGTGTGTAAACTGCTCACTGTATTTATTTGCGCGATTATAAATTTGACTAACTGTAATTTTGTATATTGATGGAAACAGAACGATGCTTTGGAATCTGTATTGAACTTGGCACTGGCAAAAGTGCGTAACAAAAGGGAGGGGGGAGGGGTCATGTCCCCCCCATCTCAACCAACTGTTATTAATATTTTTTAGGCAATCACTGCGCCCCAAATGTTTGGGCGATTAGACGTAGCAACAAATGACTGGACTGATGGTATTTTCTCTACTTTGTGGCGAAGAGCTCTGAAGGTTAAGAAATCTGATACAACTTGGATCGTTCTAGGTGAAAATGGAACTTACGAGAACTTTAATTGAAACCTACAAGCGATATTCATGAAATAACTGCAAAGCATTTTGTATTGCCAGATGGTCCGGTCGACACCGTGTGGATAGAGAATTTAAATTCAGTGCTAGATGACAACAAGACGCTGACGCTGGCCAACGGAGACCGCATCTCGATGGCACAGAACAGTAAGCTGGTGTTCGAGCCGGACAACGTGGACAACGCCTCGCCCGCCACCGTCAGTCGGATGGGCATGGTGTTTCTGTCTTCATCCGTGCTCAAATGGCAACCTATACTTGAGGTTTAATTTCATGTACTTAGCTAATATTGTTTGTTACCGGTTTCCACCAACGTTATAAGTCCAACCTGTAAATTATGCTGATTGTTGTGTGACTTCCCCTTGTTATATAATCTTTTCAACATTAAACAGCACTGGTTAAAGAAGGTGGAACCAAAACAAAGTGAAGTTCTGCGTAGAGTTTTCAAAAAAATATACGATGAAGTGCATTCATATGTACAAACAAAACTAACGACTAAAATGAAGCTTCTCGAAGCTATCTATATCAGGTATGTTGTTGTGATTATGTTAAACGTGTTATTGTTTCGCATTATTGTTTTACAAACGTGGTTATGATTTACGACTACTTAAATCTTTTTTTTAGACAATGTATAGACGTACTTACCGGATTAATGCAGATTGAAATACCTGGCGGCAGTGAGTACTTATTTGTTTAAATTGCGTCTTCTATATTCTTTACTAGCTTCTGCCCGCGGTTTCGCTCACGAGGGTGTCGGAAATTATCCCACGGAAATGTACTACCAAAGAGTATATAAGGTTATGTACTACGGGGATAAAAAGTATCTTATTTAATCAGGTTATAAACTGACAAAATGTATAACTTATTTTAAAAAATTAATTAGTTCCGTAATAAATTTTGTAATAAATAATTCAATAATGATTCGAAAGACACGTAGCGCCATCTAGCGTCCTAAGACAATAGTGACCGTCGAAAGTTAATGTTCTTTTCCTCCGAAGCTGTACATTTTTTCTGGTTGTTTGGTACCCTATGGTACACTATGTCTTTTTCTGTACCTCTGCTCTCGTAAATGCAAAATCTCATGTTGATCGGTACTGTGGTTTAGGCATGAAAAGGTACCAAACAAACAAACTTACTTTCGCACTTATAATATAATACTATTGTAGTTAGGATAGTTAGGAAGTCTACTATAATTTCTATGGCTGTATCTTGCATACGTATTGTATATAAAAGTCGCTTCGTGTATTGCTGTGTGACCGCATTATTTTTCTAATCTACGCGACCGATTTTGATGCGGTTTTTCACATAATTTGGAGAGCTTATTCCGGAAAGTTTATTTTGTATGATACATTAATATGAAATTGAAATATAGGTTCTAAAGAAATCTCGGTGTTTTGTCAAGTAGTTAAAACCGTGCGAAGCAGGGGCTGGTCGCTAGTAAAGTCCTGTGTTTCTTTGGTACTAAATCGAGCTATAATGGGGTCTCAGCGAGAGCCGTCTTATGTATACTTAATATTATAAAGCTGAAGAGTTTGTTTGCTTGACGCGCTAATCTCTTGAACTACCAGTAGGATTTCAAAAAATATTTTTGTATTTGATAGCCCAATTCTTGAGGAAAGTTATAGGGTTATAGGTTATTTAACATCACGATGACTCATAGGAGCCGGGCAAGGAGAGAAACATAAAAAGGCAGGAAGAACGTTAAGCGATAACAAAGTAATAGAGCGGGCGGGCGACGCGATGCGACGCGGTGGGTCGGGGGAACATGAAATCTCATGCGGACTAAGTCGCGGACAGAAGCTAGTTTGTGATAAAATCTCGGCCGTTGTGGAGGAAAGGTTGCGATTTCAATGCATCGGAGGTGCCTTTGATGTTGCGTAACCTACGAGTATTTAATATGGTCTAAAGTTTCAAGTGTCCAAAGGTTTTTTTTTTGTTCTTGGTGGGCGTTTTTTTAGGTCTTTTAAAAAATCCAAAAAACTCGGAGCTTCCGTTTCCGTATTGCAGGGGCTCACACAGACCGTCATCTAGAGCGGCTGTTCATCTTTGCAATAATGTGGTCGCTGGGTGCTGCACTAGAGCTCGACATGCGCACTCGATTGGCCGAATTTATGACCAAGCTTCCCGTGAAAATGGACTGGCCTGGCGTTAAGTCAAAGATGTGGGTCATGCCGTTCGAGTATATGGTCAACGCTAGCGGCGCCTGGGAACACTGGTTAGTGCTAGTGATAAATCATTGTATCTACATAATATTTATTCATTCACTGGCTGAAAACGCATAGCTTACAAAGCTGGGCCTAGAAACATGAAATTTTGCGCAAGTTTTCCTTGTCTAAAGAAAATGAGCACTAAGGAAAGATTTGTGAAAATTCATCCCCTAAAGGAATTAAATGGGGTTTTATATTTATGTACGCAAGTTGTAATTTTTGTTGATGGGAAGTCACATCGAGAGCCCGGCTTGTCACAGCAAAAGAAAGGGTTTTATTTGCCATACAAACTATCAACTACAATGTAAACGGTTTTTAATTTTTGCCAGGTCTGAGAGCGTCGAGCCTTACATTTATCCGTCTGACAGTATACCGGAGTACTCTTCAATCCTGGTGCCGAATATCGATAACGTGTGCATTACATTTTTGATCGAAACAATCGCTAAACAGAACAAGGCGGTGCTTCTGATCGGCGAACAAGGCACTGCGAAGACAGTCATGATTAAAAGTTATATGTCGAACTATGATAACGAGGTGAAATTATTTAAAGTGATAAACTTCTCGTCCGCTACTACCCCGAATATGTTTCAGGTAAATAAAGTTTAATTGTTATTATATTAATTTTCTATCGAAAAGTCAACATGATGTACATACGGCTCTGACCTCTCTATAAATACGAGTAAGCATGAAATTTGCAATGAGTTTACGTCAATGATGACCCCGAACTTACGGTCAATCATTTCTTTTACTTAATTTGGTTTTGTTGCAGAGAATTATGGAGTCATACATGGAAAAGCGAGTCGGTATGACTTATGGACCTCCAGGAGGCCGAGCGATGACAGTGTTCGTAGACGACATAAACATGCCGGTGGTGAATGAGTGGGGCGATCAGGTAAACAATTATCGTCATCCATACTGTGCCATTTCTGATGGCCACAAAAAGAAGGTACCCACCACATTAATTCGGTTATGCAGAGTGACTGATTAAGGGAGGTCCACACACATGTATGTGCAGATGTTTAGCGATTATTTTTTTGATTGAATAAAGTAAGTTGTGTCCGTATGGATTGAGGAGCCATGTCTCATGTTTAAAGACACATACTACCAATATTTAGTAGTGAATTGGTCGATTTTGTGGGTCATCTCAGGATGGATCGGTCCTGGAATTTGTAGTTAATGCCTCATAAAGAGCCGCCTTAGAACTCGAAAACTAGCCAAAGGTTATTTTTGAATATTTTGTACGTTAGTAGTGTTTTTGCGTAATCAGTAACAAAAAACTATATAATTTCGGTGATACAACACATTTGATGTGGCTCCTCAATCCTGATATTTTCTAGGAGATGTATTTACGTAGCTCCTAAAGCAGTTGATCAAATCGGATGACAATAGTGACCACAAATAATTCAAACTATGATCATAAACAGAGTTATTTTTGCACATGAATAATTTTTAACCAACCAGTACATAAATAATGAACACAAATTAAACACAAATAATAAAATTAAACTAACAGTATAAACCCAAATGGCTTTGATTTAAAATTAACTGTAAATGAACAATGTAATATTATTAAACACCAATGTACGCAAAACACGTGCTTGGACGAGGAGTTGCGGACAGCCCGTTAAACAAAATGAATGAAATGCACCGACCTCGGCGTGGTTTGACCGGACTCGATTAATCGAATGAACCCCAAGATTTGCACAAGCCCCTGAGGCCTCGTGCTTCATGGTTATAGAAAGACCATTAAATATCAAGCAGTAGACCGGGGGGCTCTGTAATGGTAAGGAAGACGTGGCCTTAGGATAGGAAGGATTGTGAGCCTACCGAGTTTGCACCCTAAAGTAAGCATTGGACTAGAGGAGAGACGGGTGATATTTATCTGTAGGAGAGCTCTTTGAACGACGTCGCAGCCGGGTTCATTCAAGTCAAGCTTCACCAGTGAATCTTTTGGCGGGATTCAACTGCTTTATCGACTTTTTTCTATGTCATTGCTCTGCTGTGATAAATGTTGATGTTTTCACTTTTCATCATCTCCGATTATTTCATTAGCAGCGTTCTTATCTACCACCGTGTCTATCCAAAAATGTATTTCCTGGTAAAAGTTCGAGTCTCAAATACTGTCAAAAATATTTCTGGGCACTCACAAAAAAAACTTGGTTTTGATTCGATCATGTTTGCAGCACTATTGAACTTAATTATTATTTTAGAACACTACAGCACTGGCACCAACCATTTATGAGTTCTTTTTTGTCACTTTCGGGTCGATTACCTGACGCGCATCCTTGTAAGCTTGTTGCTACAAAATACAAACTTTTGGACAATGCTCTCATTTTATAGATCTCTTATAGAGCACTCGAACAAAAACTTGAACCCTATATAAACAGATAGCCGACTTTATAACAATTTCAATAACATAGGGTTTGTAGAGCTCTGATATAGTATTTCTGAGATATCGGAATTATGGTGAAAAATTGATTAAATTTTCGAAGTATTTCATGTCCTGAGCTGTCGTTCGAGTGTCAAATGTTGTCGCTGCATAGCGACAGAGAGGAATTTGCATTGGTTCAGTTAAAGACACCCGAAAACGTTGGGAGCCGACCATTTGGTTAAAGTATAAATTTTATGTTAAATATTATGTCTCACACTAGTCTCATGTACATTTAGTTTTATAACAATATACACAGTTTACACGAACAATAGTTGGAGTTTTCATCGTTTAAAATACCCCGACTACATCTGGCGCCCAAGGTGTACGGCTAAATGAGTTGCCCTACTAGATTCTTGTTTTATTTAAAAATAAAATGTGTACTCACAAAAAAAAACAATCTGTTTAGATTTGGTCACTTTTGAACGTAAATACGATTTTGGAACACTACAGCACTGGTTAATGATGTTGAATGCAGCTTCAAATTAACAAAATAAAACATAGCCTGATACAGCATCGAAGGCAAATACCTATATTCCTATAACATAAGGAACGAGGTCACCAGGTGGGGCCGTTTGGGATCTCCGGGCTCCACGGCCGCAGGCCGGAACGCCCGTATGTCAGTTTTGCACCGTTTTAAAGTATTTTTACTTGCAGGTACACAATGACACCAAACAAGAGATACATCGTTAAACCAGCACCACTATTTGCTCATTAGATCACGCGAAAACAATTTTATTACGGGTGGTCAGAATTTTGGTTTAAAACCAAAAGTCGCTGTAGTACAAAACAACCTTATTATACTCGTATGTATAATTAACTTAAAATTGGATACAAATAATCTTTAAATAAAATAACGGAAAATGATTACCGTTAATAATTTTCGAATATAAGGTTGAAAAGAGCAAGTACAGTTTAAGTTTATATCTCAGTTAAATATTATAAAGTTGGTTATTGATAGATTTTCGGATACAGTTCAAGTGACTCAGTTTCTTCAAAATTAGGTACAGGATTTTTCACATCCTAATGTGAGAAAGGTATTTTATTTTATTTTGTGGTAAGGTATTTTTTTGTTTAAACAAGGATGACGGTATCATTGACCTAAATTTCTGATTATTAATATTATGGCATAACAATAGGAAGTCGGTCGTGGCAGGTCAGTCGTGCGACGTCGTAGACAAAGGTTGTGTCGATTGTTCTCCGACACGAAAAACACAAAAAAAAAATACAGCGCGTTTGCTGCTAGAATTTTCTAATAAATATCTTCACCATTTTTATCCGATTTGATAAACTACGTAGCTACGTACATTTATTTCCCAGGATTAAACGTTAGGAAGTGAGGAGCCACATATAATGTGTTGTATCACCGAACATATATAGCTTTTCCATTTCTTTTTATACTTCAAATGATATTAAATTAACTACTAAATGATTAAAAAAACTATTTTAACTGGCTAATTACTTTTCGAAGAACAGTGCGGTGCTTATGATTTTTTCGACAAATCATTGTCAATCATCAGCATTGTAGCTATCTCAAATTAAGCCGTACAAAACCAATATTTTTCACAGATTACGCATAAACACTACAAAATCGTATAGAATTTCCAAAAATATATCCATGTGCTAGTTTTCGGATTCAAGTTAAGCGTCCTGTAAGTTTTTAAGGGTTTTACTATCAATTCCGGGATCGGGCCAACAAAATGGGACAATTTACTGTTGAATATTGGTAGTATCGTATCTGCGTTTAAATATGAGACATGGCTCCTCAATCCTGAATCATCAATAATGAAACAGTTTCCCTACAAATAGATTTTTGCGTCTAGGTGCCAATGTTATCCTAAGTAATATTATAAATGCGAAAGTGAGTTTTTTTTTATGTTACGCTTTCACGCTAAAACGGCTGAACTGATTTGGATAATATTTGCACACACACTTTGATATTACCTGGGTAAAGAGTTACGATACTTTTCATTCTGGATTTGATGACGAAGTCGCGGGCAACGACTAGTTTATGATTTAAGAAGGACTGTAAACCATCTACCTTATTATCTCGTATCTGTGGTAAGAAGTTTAAAGAATTATTTAATTTAAGGTAACAAACGAAATCGTGCGACAAATGATGGAATGTGGAGGTTTCTACTCATTAGATAAGCCGGGGGACTTTACAATTATTGCCGATATCCAGATGTTTGGTGCTATGATACATCCTGGTTGGTACAAAAAGCAGAGAGAGAGAGTAGTAGTAGTGTTGGTACTTAATGAGAAATGCTGCTCAAAACTGACCGTCATGTACTGGTATACTTCGTTTTCCCGCAGGTGGTGGACGAAACGATATACCTCCACGTCTGAAGCGACAGTTTAACATTTTTAACTGTACACTACCCAGTAACATTTCCATGGACAAGATTTTCGGTACAACCCTTGATTTTAACACAGTTACTTTTAGTCTTATTATGAAATATTTGGGGAGCAGTAGCAGCCCAGTAGTAATGGCTCGTACCCGACTTACGAGTTGTGTAGGTTGTGGGTTCGAACCCGGCAGGTACTTTACTTTGCGTAAATAAATTCCTGACCCTGCTCTGAAAACGGTGAAAGAAAACATCGTGTAGAACCCAGCGGCATGTCCTAGAACCAAAAATTTGGAGAAATGACGTGACATCTAACAACCCGCACCCGGGCCCGCGTGGTACAATACGGCCCACTCCCTCTATCATACAGTAGGCCTGTGTCCCAGGAGTGGTTCCCACTCATCCCATTCAAGGCTGATTATTATGAAATAACATAACATAACATCACGCCTGTAATCCCAGAAGGGTTAGGCAGAGGTGTACCTATAGTACACTCACATTTCGCCAGTTAATTTTAACGTATTAAGTAGTCGTGCATGCCGCCAACATGCCTAGATATAGAGAAAATAAATGGTTAGGTTAAATTGTTAGTCAAATCATTTTATCTAATGAAAATTTTCAGAGACAATTAGCGCTGGATACTTCTGTAAATCCCGATTTGACAAATTCATTGTTGAGTTTATGCCGAGACTTGTGCGTGTTACTCGTGTTATTTGGCAGCAAACAAAAGTATGTATAATTTCTTAGTACATAAAACACACAAACATGAAATTGTCCTTTTGACTTGACTTTTTGTTGTCATTTTTACATGACGTAATAATTATGGATTTTGCAGGTGAAAATGTTACCAACACCAGCAAAGTTTCATTATGTATTTAATCTAAGGGATCTGTCTCGCATTTGGGAAGGCATTCTGTTTATCAAGAAAGATGAGCTACAATGCATTAATATGGCTTTAAAACTATGGTTCCACGAGTGTTTGCGAGTTATTTCTGACAGGTAGTTTAATATTATAATATACTAATACAAAAACAGTATTGAAATCGACACCATGTAAAGTGAAATTGGTACTTATTTGTTTAGGTTTACTACCTTCACTGATAAAGAGTGGTTTGCGGCGAATTTCTGGAAAACGGCTGCTAAAGAACTGCCAGATCTAGTTAGCGAGTTTCCTGACCAAGAAACATTCTTTGTTAACTTCCTACGTGAGCCGATCGAACCAACCGGCGAGGAAGATGAAGACATCAGTCTTGAAGCCCCTAAAATATACGAGGAATTGCCTTCGTAAGAAGTTACAGTTATGTTAATTAGGTACACATGTACTTTCTAAAAGATGTGTACCTAACTGTTGTGATGTACACTAAAAACCAAGGCTTAATTCGACAAATAGTGTTGCCTTTTCAGTTGGGACTTCGTACTCACGAAATTGGCAGGGTTTCAAGAGCTCTTCAATGAACAGATAAGAGGAGCTCATCTAGACCTGGTATTCTTCCACGATGCGATGGTGCATCTGTTCATCATATCTCGAATCATTAACACACCACGGTCAGTTGGAATCTATATAAATAAAAATATCAATTGCTACAAATGTTTGTACGCGAATCACTTCATGCGTGCGGCTGCACCTATATGTATTTTTTTTTGTATTTGTAATGGTCTGGACAAGGTTCGAATGTATTTTTTTTTTGCTGAAAATCTCTATCAATTTAAGTAGTAAGTTTATTCATAAACTTATGTGGAACCATTAGTTTTTGAATAAAATTCTTGCCAATAAACGTGGAATCCATTATCAAAACTTTAAAAATGTCTGTTTTCTTAGTGGAAACGCATTGCTTGTCGGCGTCGGCGGATCCGGAAAACAAAGCTTAACCAAACTAGCATCTTTTATAGCAAACTTTTCATACTATCAAATAACTTTATCCAGGTAAGTGAAGTCATATATTTTTGTCATAAATATCAAATAAATATTGGTGTAGGGAATACCTAGCTTTCCCATCGATTTTAGATCGTACAACGTGAACAACTTTATGGACGACATAAAAGTTTTGTACCGCGTAGCTGGCCTTCAGGGACGCGGCATCTCCTTCATATTTACTGACAACGATATCAAAGATGAACACTTCTTGGAGTTCCTCAACAATATAATGAGCTCTGGAGAAATCGCCAATTTATTTCCTAAGGAAGAAATGGGTGAGTGATGTAGATTCAGAGTAACATTATTTTGAAATGTTGATCGAACCGCCTGAATAAAAGTTGTATTCAACTTTCAACAACGTATGGAACTTTCACTGTGTCATGTTAGGAATAGATACATTGCATTTTAATGAAAGGCTAAATGTGCCTAGAGTGTTTACTTTAGTCATCTATTATATATATTATAACACTACTAGATGAGATACTGAACGAGTTGGCACCTATAATGAAGCAGAATGCACCAAGAAGGATTCCAGTTCCAGATGTGTTGTATGAATACTTCATCATACGTTCCAGAGCTAACTTACACGTTGTCTTGTGTTTTTCCCCGGTAAGCAGTACTAGTGTTTATCGCACTCATTTTTATGTTACGAAACGGTGAGTTTCGATATAAGCGTCTAACACAGAAAATTTTCTTCCCAACTAACAACTTGCAACAAAAAGAAAGTTGTATTTGTACCTACCTAGTATATGAGGTTTAAAGATGAAATTAATGTAATGCCGTTGGCTGCGGCTCCTTCCAGGTGGGTGAAAAATTTAGAAGCAGAGCTTTGAGGTTCCCCGGTCTTATATCAGGGTCTACAATGGACTGGTTCCAAAAGTGGCCTAAGGAAGCACTTATAGAAGTAGCACATCACTTTTTATGGGAGTTTGAGGTTTGTAACATTCTGGGAAGCACTGTACTTTAAGAACAGTAACAGGATTTTTTATAGTACCTATTTAATTTTGGTATAATTTACCCTTTCTTGTGTATTTTTGAAATCCCCAAATTAAGCAAAACCAAAGGTGCCAAAAATAAACGCCAAAAGTTTTAATCAGTATTGGTGGGACAGTGGGAGTATCAAGGGTAAGCCAGTTCACGTAGCTGGTCTAAATCGGTTTCCAAGCAAAAGTAAAGGTTTAATGAAATCTTCAAGATCAAGTCAAGGTCAAACCAAAAATGTGATTTATTAAAAAACCCTTACCTTAAAAACCCTAAACCCTTCGAACCTAACTTGTCCGAGTCAGGGTGCCCCAAGTCCAGAGCTCGCTTCGCTCGCTCATGTATCCTGCGTTCTCCTTGCGTTTTTACTTTAAGTCGGGATGTGTTATTTTGTATATAGTGTTGGTTTTAATTGTATTTATTAAATTTTTGTTTAATTGTTGAGTTCATTGCGGTAGCAGCTATTTAAAAGTTAATTAAAGATTAAACCTTACTATATTTATACAAAAAACCATTAAAATCACCACCCAGGAGTGAAATTCTTACATCATCTGTGGTAAAATGTAAATTTTATTACGTAAACAAGTAGAATTTTCTGAAATTTTAGGAAAAAAAAATCTCGAAAAATAGTTGCTTGCTGTGACATTTTGCAAAAGCGTTCTACATGAATACACCAACACGTAAAAAAAAATGAAGCTTCGCGTACAGTGGAGCCTAATTATGTAAATAATGAGTCTCTGCAGGTGGTTAGATCAAGGGCCTGACATAGAAAGCACGACACAAATACCAATGTTAGCCTAGGAGGCATTTGATCTAAATCAACCTACGTACCACTTTACGCAGCGTATAATTAAGAGAAATAAAACCATACATAGACAAATTCCACTGTAATTATTTGACAAAACAGTAACATTATTGTTTATGAAAACATTGGCTTTCAGGTTGTCTGCTCTACGGGGACAAAACAAAATTTGATTGAAACTATGGGCATTGTGCAGGATAACGTAGCAGACACTTGCGTCATTTATTATGAGCGATTCAGAAGGCAAACACATGTCACTCCGAAGTCATATTTATCTTTTTTGGATGGCTATAAAACCTTATACAAAGGGAAACAATTGTATATTGCAGAAATGGAAAAAAGGTTTTTATATGTATCAATTATGTTTTCGCTCAAACTGCTTTCTTAACCTTTTATGTAATGGTGTTTTTATGTAATTATGTAATGGTGTACACCAACAACTAATCTTCGTATTCTACCAATTAAAATTTGACATTTTGCCCGGTTTTCACTAGAAGAAGGTAGCTTTTGTGGTTTCGAAAATGTTTCATAATACCAGGCCACTCAGATAGCATTGCGAAAAAAAGTTCTTATGTATGTGATATGATAAACAAATTTAAAGCAGGCTCGTCTCGGCGTGTTTACGACATCATTAGGTATAGGTGACGAGTCTTGGATTTATCAATGCAATTCAGAAACGAAGCGCCAGTCGACGGTTTGGGTGTTTCGATTTTTTTGTGATCTAGATGCTGGGGGAAGATTATGATTGCGAGTTTTTTTCAATTTGAGTGGCTACTTGGTGTCAATTCCTTTACGGAACCGAAGAAGCATCAACGCTGAATGGAATACTACTAAATGATTGGCAGAAGTTTTCTCTATTGTGAGCAACATGCGACCAAACACAGGGCTCCGCGGGCTACTGCTCCACCACGACAACGCGCCTTCGCAAACCGCGCTCAATACGAGGGACTTCCTGGACAGCACGCCGGTCAAACTCCTGGCTCACCTTCCTTATAGCCCTGACCGTGTGACTTCTTTTAATTCCCGAAAATAAAATATCTGCTCAAAGGGATACAATATTCGTCGCCGTAAGATGCGCTGTCAGTCAGGAAAAAGTGTTTCGAAGACTTGTTCAGACGCATGAAACGTACTTTGAAAAGATTTAATAAATAAAATATTTACTTATAGAACATATAATTTTATTTTCGCAAAACTTTCTGTGTGTCCCACGTAAGTTTGTGCTCTAGAACTATGCAAGGCGATTTTAGTATTATTAGCTGTTCAGTGACCTTAAACTTTTGTTTAGTTGTTTATGTTGAGAAAAACATCGTCTCAATGTATTCAAGGTTTGACCGAATGTATTTAAAAAAGCGCCAGATTGCCCGCGAATTTCAAATTTTCTTACTTTTTTTTGCAAATTTGAAAGTCAGTGTCAGGTTGTATGTTGAACCAAATATATTTTCTATATGTATTTACAGAAATATAATCATTAAAATCATCGACCCTATCCTCTAGATTCATATTATAATGCTATTGATTGATATTTTATGAAATTGTCTTTCAATAGGATTATATGAACTTAAATGGTTGTATTGATGATTTTAATGATTATAATTCTGTAAAAAAAAGAAATTTTGCAGGCAACCTGGCGCTTCCCTCTTAACTTTACCGTTCATCTATAGTCGTATATAAATTGTTATTTTTGGTAAAATATAGTGTAGGTACTGTTGTCAGCTAAATAATCTGTTACATTTTAAAAAACATAGTTAAACCACAGTAATATGCTTCGGTAATATTAACTATTTTTGTTTACACATTTAAAGTTTTTAGAATGACGATTGGCCTTGGCAAATTAGTCGAAGCTGCTGAAAGTGTGGATATACTTAAAAAGGAATTGGAATTGAAAGAACAAGGAATAAAGGAAGCCACAGCTAATGCCGAAGAGGTATGCGTTGTGTTTACTTTTTTGAAAGAGTAGCTACCGTGGTTTGATAGATAGATAGAATATGGTTTATTGAATATGCTTCGCCTGAAGTTGTAACACAGCTTATTTCATTATTGTACACTTACAACTGCGGTGTTATCGCTAATAGCAGTGTAGCGATATGTTAGTCGATCAGTAAGCGATTCTTGTGACGGTGAGTGTTTCGTAGGTGTTGGCGGCTGTAGCGGACTCGCAGGCAGCAGCCGAGGTTGTCAAAGCGGAAGTCCTTGAGGTGAAGGACCGTGCAGTGAAGCTCGTAAGCGTGATCGCTGCAGAGACAGCCGTGGCGGAGGAGAAACTTGCTGACGCCAAACCCGCGCTCGATGCCGCCGAGGCCGCGTTGCTGGTGTGTCCGACTTTCCAGTTTTTTTAGGGGTATTTTCTATCTGCACTTTACTGAGGTTAACGCTCTGTTGCAGACCATCAACTCTGCCGACATTGCCACCGTCCGGAAGTTAGGCAAGCCACCTCATCTCATCATGCTCATTATGGATGCAGTCATTCTACTTTTTAGGAAGCGGGTCGACCCCATTAAACCTGATGTTGAGAAACAATTCTTGACTGCTTCATGGTCAGAGTCTTTAAAGGTACATATCTATGTATTTCTTCCCTCAACTGCTATTTTGTGGAATACATGAATTAAGAGTGCAATTTCTTTTAAAACAGTTGTCAGACAAATAACCTGCCATGTAAAAAATGGTGAGAGTTGAAATGAGGAAAATAAAACATTAATGTTTGTGCCATCCGTTAGCTACATTATCCTGCAAAACACGAAATATGAAGATCTTAGTCGTTCGTGACCATTTTTTCCCCCTGTCATCTCATTAGTACTCTGTGTTAGGTATGTTACGAGTATTTGCATTCGCATTCGTTTATGCTTATGATTCGAATCATTATAAACATTCGCATCGGCATTCGCATTTGCAATACAAAAGTTTTGCCAATGCGATAAGGTGGCAAGGCAAGGTGGCTCTTTTTAACTTTGACTGTAGATATTAGATTCAATTACTGTATAAATATTACACAAGTTTATTGTTCTAATATTATGTCATAAGTACTGCTATAATAGTTTTTTTTTATCGGTAGAAGGTCATGGGTTTCATGGGACCGCAAATTTACTCGAAACTCAATCACTGACTGAACATTTTGCAACTTACTCAAAGTAAATGCAAAATCGCGGTAACAAAATGGCTTCTTACTCTGGACTATGATATGACTGAAAACTTATTTATCTAAAAAATAAGAAAAAATACGGAGCGCTTCGATACGTACTGATACATTTCTCTATTTATATATTTATTTTTCTATATCACAAACATCCACACATATATATACATTCTCATTCTCTCTTAACACCAACACAACTATCTTAATTCATACACACACAACAACACACCATATCACTCATACACACACACACAATCACAGTAATAGTCAACATGCATACATACTTGATTATCTAAATCTACTGTTTTATTTGTGTATTAGTATTGTAGTGTATTTTGTTTTTATTTTATATTCCTTTTCTACTACATTACGAGTAGATTACAGGAAATTATGAAATGTATTGTATCTTAAATTATCGCATCTTATTATCGCAGTTAAATGTAAACGGAACGAAGGAGCCTGGATCTCACGACACAGGAAATCCTAGTGTGAGTTCCAGGAATCAACGCATTCGAATGTAATTTCTCAAACAATAAACAATTTCAATTTCAATTGCGGTCGCGTTCGCGATTTGAAAAATATAACCTTCGTAACATCCCTATATTATTACCGTGTCCCTACTCTGTATTGCGAAGCTGCACTTCAATAAATTCGTGTTTGTCAACAGGTAATGGCGGATGTAAGGTTTCTAAATAACTTGAAGAACTATCCTAAAGATGATATCAATGCTGAAATGGTTGATTTGTTACAACCCTACTTTAATTTTAGGTAAGTTACGATTACAAACGTTGAACGGTAATTCTCTACAACTTTGAAACCACCCCATCCCTGTATATCGCGATAAGTACGTTGTATTTGGTTTAGTTTTAATCATGCATGTTAAAAGGTAATATTAATTCTGAACACAAATAATTGTCATGATACTTGTCATTTCGGAATACCAGCATATCGATTCTCTAAAAATCTCACCGACTTGCGTGGAGTGAGCTGTCAGTGTAATTTTATGTAAATTTATCGTTGGGTATTATTTATGTACCCAACTCCATAAAAATTACTCCAAATATATTTTGGGGAAAATAATTTTCAGTGTTGTCGAGAATAACCTCTATTATTACAAGCGTATATTTCGTTTGAATAAATGTAAGTTTTATTCTGTTTCCTTTATCTTGACTTAACAGTCAATACACGTTCGATGCGGCAAAAATAGCGTGCGGTAACGTAGCAGGACTAATATCGTGGACAATCGCTATGGCTCAATTCTATGCGGTGAACAAGGACGTGCTACCACTAAAGGCGAACCTGGCGGTGATGCAGGGCAAATACCAGGCTGCCAGGAAAGACCTGGAGGCTGCTGAGGCACAGCTCGAAGCCAAGGAGGTGCGCACTAGCTCTGAACATGGCAGTCATGTCATATGTCATAGGATAGTGATAGTAATAAGTGTGGTTACTCCGGTAGCGTGAGTTGGCGCACGTGCAGAAGCAGTTCGACAAGGCGATGACGCTGAAACAGGTCGTGCTGGACGACGCGGCCAAGTGCCAACATAAGATGGACGCTGCCACTGCACTCATTAACGGGCTGAGCGGAGAGCGCGTGCGCTGGACAGAGCAATCTGCGCTCTTCAAGTCTGAGATCGAACGTCTGGTCGGCGACATCCTGCTGCTCACAGGGTACCTGCGTCATACCCAGACGCTGATTTGTCTAGTGCTTGATGAATATGCTTTAACTCGATGTACTGTTCACACGCACTGTTAACAATAAAACATGCAATTTCAGATTCTTGTCTTATTCTGGACCCTTTAATCAAGAATTTCGAGTATTGCTGATAGAAAACTGGCTTAGTGAACTGCTGCGTAGAAAAATTCCGGTGTCTATGAATTTACATGTTACAAATGAGCTTACTGATCCCGCTACAGTAAGTATTTGTTTAATTATCCATCCTACGTCCATCATTAAAGTGTTTTTTCCATCTTAAAAGTATTAAATGAGCATTCTAATAAACAGCATCAATAAAAAAAAGGTTCTAAACGATGCTTTGACCTACCTTCCAGCAGAGAAGTTAATGTCAAATGTCAATAAATTGCTAACTTGGAACGAGAGTAGATATAAATCTAAGCATCACCGTCCTCCGTTTTTACCTCCTGCTACCCAAAACTTCTGACTGTTACTATCAAGTCACATAATTCAGAACTGATTTATGTCTATACGATTATAATATTTTGTCAGATTGGCGAATGGAACTTATGCGGGTTGCCAACGGACGAATTGTCCATTCAAAACGGCATTATTGTCACTAAAGCCTCTCGTTTCCCGTTGCTCATCGACCCGCAGACACAGGGAAAGATCTGGATCAAGAATATGGAAAAATTTAACAGCTTAATTGTCACTACCCAAAACCACAAATATTTCAGGTGACCATAGCATGCGACATGTTTCATGTTAGTTTCATTATGTATGAAGATATTATTTAGACTTTTTACACAATTTTGTTTCCTATAGGAATCACGTTGAAGACTGCGTGTCTTTGGGCAAGCCTATGTTAATAGAAGACGTTGCTGAAGAGTTAGATCCGGTTCTTGACAACATTCTTGAGAAGAATTATATTAAAATTGGGTCTACTTATAAGGTACGTGTTAAATTTAAGCGAAGGCTAACATTTCCCAAAATAAGCAAATGCTAAGTTTTTTTGTTGTTGATATAAACCCTATTCAAGGTAAAACTGGGAGACAAAGAAATAGACGTGATGGATGGCCATAAGATATACATAACAACGAAACTCCCAAATCCGGCTTATACACCTGAGGTGTCGGCTCGAACTTCTATCATAGATTTCACTGTAACCATGCAAGGTAACAACAGATTTTATTATTGTTAAAAGTAGACTGTACTATCACACACCTTCCCAAGTCTCGTAAAATTAAAATTAAATGTGAGCAGCTTACTAAATTTTCTATACGAAAAATGCTTATTTCATAGGCCTAGAAGACCAACTTCTTGGGCGCGTGATACTAACAGAGAAAGCGGATATGGAATCGGATCGAACCCAACTAATCATGGACGTGACGGCCAACCGCCGTAAGATGCAGGAGTTGGAAGCTAATCTGCTGCACAAGTTAACTACCATACAGGGCTCGCTTGTGGATGATGTGTCGCTTATTCAAGTGCTTAATGTCACCAAAACTACGGCTATTGATGTAATTATCTACTTATTTATTACTCTCGCTTCAACGATTCAGCTTCGACAAGACCGAAATATTTAGGTCGCCGCAGTTAGCCACTGAAGTGGGAATATTAACCGAAATTGCCTATCTTAAATTTGATTTTTCATGAAATTGGTGCGCTTTAGGGTATAAAACAAAAATAATGTGAGTAACTAAATGATATTTTCAAACTTTTTGTGGAACAGAAATACATAATATTAAAAGCCTGCTAGGACATCATTACGAAGTTACCTCTAATTTTCACGTTTTTTTTATTTGTACTTAATGTGTTAATGACCAATAGAATAAAAATTTGATGATTATATGTAATATAGGGCGAAAAAAATTATGGAAGCATTTTTGAAATTCCTTTTTTATTTTGGTTTTATTACAACTACAAGCTTTAAGCACTTAAGACGTTTGTAGTTCGTGGAAGAATGGGTGTTTTTCTGTCGCAATTTCGGGAACTTCAAGCATATTTTTGTTTCACAAATCAATCACCGTCGCGCTGTTGAGACGTGAGGACTGCGCTCGAAGTTTTTGCATAATAAAATATTCGTAATTTATCACATTGTAGGGATGAAACTGTAAAATAGAAAACTTGCAAAAACCACTAAAATCACTTCCGAAACGATTATTAAAATCATTAAGAATTGATAAACTGAAAAAATACTAAACCCAAACTACAAAATAAAAATATTATAGTAATTCAATGTAGATATTTGAAAACTCAAGATTATATATTAAAAAAATTGACAGACTCAATATTACAACGACCGACATTGCTCTGCATTTCGGTCGTAGGCTACAAAATTCCACGTTCATTTGGAAGTTCTTGCTGGAGATTTTAGATCTTATTGCGATTAACTTAGGAACCAAATTGTTTTGGTGACAAACTCCGTGTACCATTTCAAGCGATTTTCCTAGAGATCCTAAATATAATTAGGATACATTGCAATTTGAACTTTGCCACGTCACCATTGAGTTTCTAGTTCCAAAACATGATTATAATCTAAAATTCTAAATTCAAGCTTAGAATATATTATAGGTAAAATAAAAAGAAGTTTTTACCTACTGAAGAATTTTATTGGAAAATTAATGGACAATGACCATATTTCATTTATATTGTAATTGAAAAACCATTCGAGGAATAGGGTTGCTGATCACTGCGGTACAACAAATATTCTTAGATTATTGTTTTTTCTGTTCAATTAATCTATTTCCTCAAATTAAGAAGCGGTAGGTAAGTGATGCGATTATATTCGGTTTCATGTCGTCAAGGCAGCAAGTTTATGGTCTTGTGGCATCTGTACTAAGATACGGTGCTATATTTTGGGGTAATTTTACAAACAGATAAAACTCTTTTAAATCACAAAAGCGATCCATCAGAGCCATGTTTGGACTACAAGTAACGGACAGCTGTAAACCATGTTTAAAAAATACAAAATTTTTACACTACCGGCTCTGTACATTTATGAAACTGACCTATTTGGTAAGTGAAATGCACATTTGTCTCCTCACCTATCAGATACTGATAAACATAATAGGCGGAATGATATGTTGATACTTTGACATCCCTAATAAATTGTTGTAGTTATGATATTATTTTAAAATTACAAAATTATTCAATCGATAGTGTTAATACTAATTAACCAATCTTTGCCCTGTTTTCCAGCCCGATCACTATGTACGGCAAGCCAATCCCTTGGGAGAAGCAAGCCAAATACCTAGGCGTGATCCTCGATCAAAACCTTACCTTTAAGGCTCATATTATGGCGGTTCCCGCGCGCGCCTCTTTCGCTCTTAGCAGGCTCCACTTTGTACTGACAGCCCGTAGTAAACTGTCACTTAAATGCAAGCTGCGCATCTACACCGCAGTCATTCGTCCCATCATGACCTATGCCTGCGTTGTATTTGCGCACGCTCACCCACGTCATCTCCATAAGATGCAGACCCTCCAGAACCGTTTCCTCAGAAAGGTCACGGGTGCCCCCTTCTATGTCCGTAATATAAATCTCCACATCGATCTTAAAATGCCTACTATAAACCAGTTCATGAAACGCTTATCGAAGCGCTTCTTTGACTGTGGCATAAAACACTCCAACCCCTTGATCTCAGCGGTCGCCCGCTACACTCCCTCCCGCATTAGCAGTATTCGCCGACCAAGGCATACTTTAATCGCCCCCGACGACGCCACTACCCTCCTCCAGGAGAGTAGTAAGGCCACTAGCACACTATATAAGCCCAAAACCCGATCGCCGTCCTACCGTCCTCGCCGCCGAGGCCCACCGCGACGCCCAAATCCACGCCCCTCCCGACCCTTGCTCGAGCCAGCCCACGCCGCTGAGTCTGTAGCTTTAAATTCGTCCCTAATTAATATCAATCCTGATCCAGCTAGTCCCTTGCTGCCCTCTTCCAGCGACGCCCTAAGCCGAGGTCCGTACCCCACAGGGGGTGCCCTTAGCGTTGTCGCTTAGTTTAAGTTAGTATTTAAGGTTAAGTCCTGGCTGGAGGCCTTAATTTATTAGGGCAACCACAGGCAAGTCCGTCTAAGCAGACGACAACCTCATAGGTTGACCTGCGAGATGCCATTTTAAAATAATAAATAATAATTTGCCCTGTTATAAATGAATGTACTTGTACCAATATTTGCACACCACGCGGCAGAATGTGATGATACCATTGTCTAATCTTAAAAGACCTTAAAATGTACCATATTCTTACAACTACATGATAATGAGTATTATGAAAATGCCCGGAAATCATTGTACGTGTATGGTACAATGTTTTCTCAACTAGAACGTTAAGTTTGTCTTTCAATTCAGAATCGAAAATTTATAGGACGTATCTTGAAGTAACAATTTTTTTTTATTGATTTCGGTCTACTTTCCAATCTAACAACTCGCCAGCATCGGTAACTGATTCAAGGAAATATAGTAATAGTTGAATAATATACCTACTTGTATACAGCGATCGTATGTACTTATAAATGGGTACATTGAATAGAGCGGTTTCAACTGATTATTTTGCGTATACTTATTACAGAGGATTCGTATTCATGTATCTACCGATATACGGCGAAAAGTTTCTGCTGGCGGGAAGGACTTGTGTTTTGATTTCATCGTGTTTAATGAGAGGGGTAGGCAAGGAAGCGCGGGTGAAACCTGATATATTTTTCTGTCTTGCTGCCTCCTCTTCTGTTAATAGGTCTTTTAGGCTGCCCAAGGCGGTGTTTTCCGGGCCTGTAGGCCTTTGAAACGTTACCTGCACCTCCCCCAAATGCAGCGCAACGTACCTATTTACGATGCGCCGCCGACCATTTCGCGGAAAATCCATGCCACAGTATAAAATATTTGCAGTTTATCAACCAAATTAGTTTTTCTGAGGTTCGATTTCTTTTCTAAGATTTATATTTTAAGGTACCTACGGCGTAGTGAACTAAAATTATTACTTAAAATGTACTAAAGCTGTTCACACAGAGCCAATACGATAAAATCACGGATTCGACAAAAAAACTTGTGTTGGTAGCTCCGCTATTCGAAAAATATCATTACGAGTTTCAGAGAGTTCAGCACTTTTGTTTGAAACAGTTATTTTTTCTTATTTTTATTGTTCGACAACCCGAAACACCGTAAATTATTCAATGGAGAGTGAATAAAGTAATATGGATGAATCTGATTGAAGCATCTTAGAAAAATATGTTTTATTAAAACTTCTACATAAAGGACGAAAAAAAACTGTATACGACTCGCACCTGACTATAATTTTATGGACAATAATTTGTAATGTGCCTAACACTATTGTAAGATGACGATTAAACGTGATGCATACCGCATAGAAATAATCACTTTTTCGAAAACAGTTCTATGAATTAAAACTATAATTATGAGATAATTTTTGTGAGTTACAATTTCATGTCTAATGTGTTGTCTTTTGATTCGTTTTTTTTTAAACAACGACAGGAAGTGAGGATTTAAAATTTTGTGTTAAAAAAATGCTTTGAATTTGGAATATTGAGTTTCATGGATTTCTTTTTAATTTATGATATAAGGTTGCTATCTGGGGTAACCTTGCGTTCAGAAATATCTCGCGATGTGGAGCTTCAAACATAATATGTACAAAACAATACAATAGCAATTACTTCCGAACTATGTTTACGACTCTTGGCTCTGCTGTTGAATGTTCGTGAAACGTTACGATTGACGCTAGATCTTACATGGAACTTGTGTTAAAATAACTGGAAACCATGTACCATATTTCACAGGCTTTATACAAGTGGAATGTGTTGCCTTTTAATTAGTTTTTTTTTAACAACGGCAGGGAGAGCAAATTTTTTTTATTTTTTGACCCAGGTCCGCCCTCGATGAAGTCCCACAGGACTCTGAGCGCGAGCCGATAAAGCCCGATTTATTATTTCTGTGTTATTGTAATAAAAAAAACTCAACATTCCAATCGTTAAATTCCCTCCTAAATACGATTACCTTGTGATACATGGAATTTTCATATTATTTTATGCTGTAGTTAGGAAATGAGACGAAAACTGGTTTTGAAATAGTGTTTCGTTTTTTGTTTTTCATAGAGTAAATTACAAGTTATCGTGTTTTGAACCGTTAATTTCCCTAAAACAAGGACGTATCTATGACATATACTTTTTTCAGGACCAAAATACACTAATTTAACCATACAAAGTTGATTCCAAAACCCCCGATAATATATATTTTGTGAACACTTTTCACTTTCTGCAGGTGAAAGAGAAACTAGACGTGGCCAAGGAGACGGAGATGAAGATCAACGCCGCACGTGAGGAGTACCGGCCGGTAGCGACGCGCGGTTCAGTGCTGTACTTCCTCGTGTGCAACATGTCGCTCGTGTGCAACATGTACCAGACGTCGCTGGCGCAGTTCCTCGAGCGCTTTGATATCTCTATCGAGCGCTCACCCCAGAGCCCTATTACGCTTAGAAGGATCGGTTTCATTATTGATTACTTGGTACGAGTATCCTAATAATACAGTTTTAGTTTTCTCCAATATCATGTTCATAGTTCATTTGTCTGCTAGTTCAAGAGATCACCCAGAAGCCCTTTGTCAAAAATAAACCGTTACAAATTCCTAAATTCTGAAGAGGTTAGTGATAATAGAATAGAATAGAGTAGAATCACAACAAAAAAACATTCTGTTAATGACGAATAAACATTCCGTTAATTTAAAGTTTCTCATAGGTACATAATTGAAAATTAAGAAGATATTCACGTAGATGATAAAATATAATATCTAATGTATTTTCTTCCAATACAGACTTTTGACGTGTTCAAGTACATAAGCCGCGGTTTCTACGAAAAACACAAATACTTATTTACGGTGATGCTAACTTTAAAAATAGACTTGCAGAAAGAGTATATTACATTTGAAGAGTTTCAGACGCTCATTAAAGGTATTACATTTTTAATATAAAGTTGTTAGTGCTTTGAATTTTTTGAATATTTCAGTAAATAGGTATGTACTTCAAATAGTTGGAATTATAGCTTACTCCGGTTTCTGTAAGCCATGCATTAGCCCACTCAAAACTATTGAGTTTTTTGTTGTTCGTTTTTAGTAAGCTGGCACTGAGTTTAAACCTGTGTTTTTTTCTTGAAGTTTCTATTCTACAAATAGAAACAAACAAAAGATTCGTGTGTGCCCGTGTGCATTATTCACTGACGAGCAATATTGAAAAAGCTACTAACTTATCATGAAATATTTCCAAAACCCCGCAAGATAGTTTCTTGAAGTGTGCTTTTCACATTCAAGCAAGGGCGGATCCAGGGGGGGGGGAGGCAAGGAGCCATGCTCCCCCAGACGGTCCAAGTAAAACAAAGAACGCCAAACTGGAAATCAATAGAACTTCTGTTAGTTACACGAAATCGACTTCGAAGTATTAGTAGCCTCTTAACTTAAAGTCGAAAGAATACGTAACGTAAACCTACGAGGCGGGATGCTTACATTTTTTGAGCTCGCTTCGTTCGTGCTTGTATTTTTTTTATGTATTCTCAAATTTTTCTACATACCGTGATAACTCCTATACAGTATATATATGGTCAAAAGAGTATATATCCAATCCGTCTGAAATAAATCCTGGATCCGCCCTTGTCAAGTCTATTACATAACATAAAAAATATCAAATTGAAACAAAAAAATGTAGTTTAATGTGTTAAATAAGGAAAAAACATAATAGGGATTACACCGATTTGCGATTCGCATTGATTTAATCTATCGAGTTTCGATTTCTAGATTTGCAAAACCAATGATGGATGGTACAATTCCTGTTGTTGAGAGAATCAGGTAATGATAACAGGTTGTTTTTTACACATTGCTAATAACACATTGGATTTGACATATCAATGTGTCAAAGCCAAGTCGCTTAGTGTGTGTTTCGACCGTGCCGCGCGACAGTCGTGTCAGCGTATTTCGAGAGCTCGTGCACCCTCAAATATACAATACACTAGCAGACCAGGAGCTTCCTCTCAGCAACTAAGGTATTTGTGTATCCAATCCTTAATAAAAACAACCTGTTATCATTACCTGATTCTCTCCACAACAGGAATTGTACCATCCATCATTGTGCGGTCGTCGTGAGCCGGTTCCACAGTTGCCCGGTACTGTGGCTCGGGGATCTCAACGACAAGTCTACGGCGTGGGGATCACCGATCCTAGGGGCGAGGTATTGGAGGAGTAGGCGGTCGAGACCGGCCTGACCGTCTTGAATCGGGGCTCGGTGCACACGTGCGTGAGGTGGGTCCATAGTGGACGCCTTGTTCGCCAGCTCTGCTGTTGCGGGCCGTGTGCGCAACTGGCGAGTTGCCGTAAATGTGGAGACTCTTTCGGATCATCGTTATATTCGATTCGACATCTCCGCCCACACTACTACGTGCGGCCGCCCGACCTCGCTGGTCGCTTAAGCGAATCAACAGGGAACTTCTCGAGGAGCCCACAACAATCCAGGCCTGGGTCCGGGAGTTACAGACGAACGAACCCGTCGATGTCGAAACGGAGGCGCATGTTCAGCGGGGCAATGACGTTAATCTGCGATGCGTCCATGTCCCGTGTCCGCACACAGCTCACAAGGCGCCACCTGTACTGGTGGTCCGCCGTGGTGCTTGGAGGTTAGGCGCCAGTACACCCGATACCGGAGGAGACGTCGTCGGGTTCCGGAAAAAGAAGCCGCGCTGTAAGAGGTGTACCGCGCGGCGAAGGAGGCTCTGTGGCTGGCCGTCGGCGAGTTGAAGACTCGAGCCAGAGAGGGGATGTTGGTGACCCTAGACGGATCCGAGGGGGCGCCCTAATCGTGCAGTCCGAGTGAAACTTCGTGCCTGGGCACCCCCACTCACTGAGAGTCTGCAGGTTCAGCTGCTGGACGAAGTGGTCGTAACCTTCTTCGCTGCTAGAGAAGAGCATGTGCCGCCGGCGATGGCTTTATCCACAGCCGCAGAGTTGGAAGATGATGAGGAGGTCGGTAGCGTCCCTGAGGTGACAGCCGGAGATGGGGGCTCCGGGCCAAAACCGTTTGCCCCATAAAACCTTACTACTTAATACTTTACGTGGAATATTACGGTTTAAGACATTTATTTCTCAAAAAGAATACAATTCACTTATCATGAGAAATACAAGTTATCATAATACTTAATACGAACTTAAGAAGAACGGTAGGTACTCGTAACTAAACTAGTAAGCAGTAGATGCACAAAAAAATAAAATAAAATAGTTTTGTGGGTAACAACAAAAAGTGAGTGTGCCATTACATATCGTTTCTTGATGGCAAGTCAATAGCAATTACGCAAAGTTAATAGTAGCAAGATGTAAATATTTTTAATTTGTTAATATTTCAAAAGATGGTTTAGTACCATAATATATTTTATACCTGGGTATGTATTTTAAATAAGTAGGAACTTAATGTAAGTAGAAAGTAGAAAAGAAATTATAAATCAAAGAAATAACACTGACTTTATAAATTGGATTTAGAATCGAGAGAAATCTTTCAAGATGTGGTGCTTTATGTTTTTTTTGTATAGATTAAAGGACTGGATCTCTTTTATGTCATTTGGTAATTTATTATATAACTCTGCTCCTTCATATAATAGGTTTTTCCTTCCGTAGTTAGTACGTGGTGGTCTTAGGCAGATGTTGTTTTTTCGTCTATTGATACGTTTTTGTGTTTGTCCTTTTTTTGTGAACGTTATTTTAGAGTGTATGTCTTTGTTTAACAGCTTGTGTACTAATATGCAGGTGTTATATTTATAAATCTGCGACAGTGTCATCAATTTAGTTTCCTTGTAAATTTTTTCCGTCGGAGATATATAGTGGTAATGGAATAATAGTTTAATTATTTTATTCTGACATGTTTCGATTTCTTTTAAGTTTGTTCTAGCTGCAGTGCCCCACACCTCTATTAGGTATTCTAGATGAGGTTTTACCATGGCATTGTATATAATAAACCTAACAGATTTCGGCAAGCAGCGAACGATACTTCGAAGCGCACCCATAATTGATGATAGTTTTGATCTTACTTTATCTAGGTGCGGCTGCCACGTCAAATTTTTATCCAGATGGAGACCAAGATACTTTTCTGAATCAACTTTGGTTATGGATTCGTTATTTATACATAGTGTGGAGCAAGTATCAATGTTTTTGTTTCTAGCACTGAAGATAATGTAGTTCGTTTTAGATGTGTTAACAGTCAGCAAATTGTCTTGGAACCATCTAGAAAGAGTATCTAAATCTTGCTGCGCTTGTTTAAGTATGTGATCGACATTGTTGCCAAACAAAAATAAACTGGTGTCGTCAGCATATAATATAATGTCACCAGTCAGATTCAGTTGATGTATATCGTTAACATATATTATGAAGAGCAAAGGGCCAAGAATGCACCCTTGCGGTACGCCGTAGGTTAAAGTTTCGCAGTTACTTTGCGTATCACCAAACCGAACAATTTGCTGTCTGCTAGAGAGATATGATCGAAACATTTCGTGGGCAGTCCCCCTGATGCCGATATCATACAGTTTTTGGAGAAGCAGGCCATGGCTAATTGTATCAAATGCCTTTTTCAGGTCGATAAATATACCGAGTGCAACGCGTTTTTCATCAATATTAGTTTTTAGGTTTGTCACTAGATCGATTGTTGCAGTTAGTGTATTGGATTTTGCGCGGAAACCATATTGTGTTTTAGAAAAGAAGTTCATAGTTTTGAGATAATTATCTAACCGGTTATATAGTATTTTCTCGTAGATTTTAGATATTATCGGGAGGACTGAGATGGGGCGATAATTGCCCGGGTCGGTCTTTTTCCCTGACTTAAAAATTGGACTCACTTTCGCTACTTTGAGAGTATCAGGGAAGAACCCGTTTTGAAAACAATAGTTAATACTCTTTGTTAGTTTGTTCAGTATTAAGTTTTTGATGCATTTTACGGTTTTACAACTAATGCCGTCAAGGCCCGTACTAGTGTTGGGATTGAGATTATCTACAATTTTACTTACTTCCTCTTCCGTAGTTGGAGTTAAATACAGTAGTTCGCGGGAAGTAGACTTTGACACCGTTTGATTGCTTGTCTGCGTATGTGTTTGCGTTTTGATTTTATTTGCTAGAATAGACCCTATAGTGGCAAAGAAGGTGTTAAAATAGTTACATATTTCTTTAAGGTCCGTAATTGGACCCATTATTGTATCTAGTTTTGAAGGAGCAGAGCACGACTTTGTTTTGTTTCCAGCTAAGTTTCCGATTAACTTCCACATTTTTAAAGGTTTTCTTTCACAATTTTTGAAAGCTTTGTAATAATAACCATTTTTTGTACTTTGGATTTGTTCAGACACGGCATTTCGTAGGGCTATGAAGTCTTTTCTTATTGATTCATCGTTTGGATTTTCCTTGTATAAAGACCACAGCTGATATTTTTTAGTTATCATTCCAATTATGTCTTTATTAATCCAGTCTGATTTAAGCGTATTTTGAATTTTGAATTTCGGTATTCTATTTTTATTCACTGCTTCCTTTATTAGATGTTCAATGGTATCGTAGTTATTGTCAGAGATATTCGTAACTGTACTTTCTACTGTGTGATAAAGGGCTGTGTAATCTAAGGTGTGATACTTTATTTTCTTTTTCGTTTCCAGTGTATATTTTCCAACTTCTAGGTATATTTGCTTGTGGTCCGACATTGGTGATTCCACTATAGTCATATGGAATTTATGATTTTTCAGATTTGATGACACATGGTCAAGAATTGATTTTTTTGTCAGTGTATCACGGGTGCTGAATTTTTTATCAATTTTATTCAAGATCGTGTGTCCATTTTCTAGCAATATTTTTGTATATTTATTAATTTAGACCCCTTTATTAGTATAACCTTAGTAGGTTACATTCTATTGAATAGGAAAGTGATCGGACCATCATATGCCGTACAATACTTGTACTTCTACACTAGATATAGTTTGACGCACGATGCATGATTTTACAACACGAATCTCGATTCATCACGTGCTCACGGGCATATCTTAATCTTGCAACTTTATGACGCTGTTCGAGTTTTGGGCCATTTGTCGCCGGTAAGGCTTCAAATTGGCTTCTACAAGACGACTGTTCACTAACTGATTGGGTCCCTTCGGGTCTGCAAAACTTGTTGCTAGATCGCCACTCCCGTCTGATGTCGACTTCTTAACATCGTTGACCCAATAAATTGATCTGTTTGGCCCGTTGTGCACCTTGACTTGCCATTGCTTAGTCTTCTTATAACGTGAGTCCAGTCTCCCTAAACCTCCGAAGCTCTTGTTGGACAGTAGAATGTCTGGCCTTTTTTCTCTGGGATCTCCCCGATTGCACCATAGTGGTGATCCTGGTACATTCCTCGGGTGTGAGAGGCATGGAGATACCTTTATTTACAAGTCAACTTCTGCTGTAAGCACTTTTAGTAAAAATATCGATACGCAAAGGTTCCTAATTAATAAGATTGAACAATAATTAAATCAACGTGAAAATAAAAGTATTCAAATGTAATCCAAAAATAAGAAACGTGATATTTATATTTTACTTTTTTCCATCCTTGACTTGAACAGGCCTTTAGGTAATGAGGTTTAAATGTGCAATCTAGTTTAATCTATTAATTGCAATCAAGTAAAGTTTACAAGATTTTTTACTTCATGTTGATAACTTTTGTGGTTTAGGAGATATTTAGATTTCTTTAGGCACTTTGCAAGTGGCTGTTTTATATTGCGTGTATTTTCATAATGTACAGATTTGCGAATTAAATTAGCACGGTTTTGTCGTGTTGCTATAATTTCCATCAAGTATTCATAGCATCTATTTGTGATTTGACAATACGCCAAATAGTAGCTTAGCAGAGACGTAATCAGGCTTTTAGAGCTGGTGTTAGACAATCGTTTATTATGTTGCAAACTCTATGGCTTTCTGTCTGAAGGTGGCGCGGCGTTAGATCTTAATGCCTGTCCCCCTAAACCTTACAAGTGGGTAACAGACATGTCGTGGATGAACTTGGTCCAATTGTCTAGTTTGCGTCAGTTCACCAACATATTGATCCAAGTTTGCAATAATGAGAAGGGATGGAAGTCTTGGTGAGTTTCATGTCACCTAAACGGCTCGTAATAAATTAACCTAAACATTTAATTGGTCGTCTGCTTGGAAGGTTTGACAAAGAAGCGCCTGAAGAAGAGCCGCTACCTGACGGCTATCACACTCTAGACGTGTTCAGGAAGCTGCTGGTGGTGCGCGCCTGGTGTCCCGACAGGACTCTGGCGCAGAGCTTGTGAGTGACGCGTGATACCGTATGTGTGGCCACTACCATTCAAAGCTGGATACAAGCACTGACACTTTACATTATGTTGTAGGAAGTACGTTGTGCACTCTATGGGCGCTCAATACTCTGAAGCCGTCATAGTAAATTACGAGGTAAGAGTGTGGCCATAGTGAATATTAGTAACAACAAGTAATAACTTGATGAAAACTTATTATTTATTCCAGCAAATGGTCTTAGAGTCTCGGCCATTGGTTCCATTGATAGGTTTTTTGGCGATGGGCTCTGATCCGACGCCGTCTATCGAGACCACTGCCAAGCGAATGGAGATTATTTGCCAGTCAGTATCTATGGGCCAAGGTCAGGAGATCCCTGCAAGGAAGCTCATAGATTTTGCTCTAAAAGAGGTGATAAGTGGTCTAATGCTTAGAACCGTTAGTTCGACCAAATCTTAATGCATAATATTAAAAAAATCTGCTGGTGTACAGGGTATGTGGGTGCTGTTACAAAACTGTCATTTAGGATTGGCATACATGGTGGAGGTAATGGAGCAGTTCGGAGAACTTAAGAAGAATCCAGAGCAGATTCACGAATTATTTAGGTAATATTAAATGCTTGTACCAGTCTCTATATTCTTTAGTTATATGAAATTCACGGCTATTGGCATGTTCGTAATCTTTTAGGCTCTGGATTACCACAGAAGTTCATGAAAAGTTTCCAATTACACTTCTGCAAATGTCTATAAAGTATACTTGCGAGCCGCCTTCCGGTAAGTTAGTCATGCACCTGCCTATCGCATCGAGTAATCTGTTACCTACGTAATATTTGTTTTATTGACATGTCAAAATAAATGTTTTAGGCATCAAAGCTGGTCTCATGAGAACCTACGACTCGATGAGTCAGGATTTCCTTGATTACAGTGACAGTCCCTTTTATCTGCCAATGATTTACACAATCTCGTTCCTGCACACCGTAGTACAAGAGAGACGGAAATTTGGTCCCCTCGGTTGGAATATTCCGTACGAATTTAATTCTGCTGACTGGTTGTCGTCGTGTATGTACGTGCAAAACCATTTGGACGCTTTGGAGCAAGGACAATTAGTAAGCTGGAACACCGTGCGGTAAGTCTCTGATAGATAGTGGGTAATAAAGAGAGACAAATACCTACATTTCATCAACTGCTACGTGCAAGGAGCTCTGATTGGTTGCCTTTAATTGGATGGGTATGTTGTGTAAGCTTTTATGTATTCTTTTAAAACATTTAATTTAAATCATAAATCCTTCTTTGGCAATCTTGATGTAAACAAATAAATTTGGAGACACGATGTTGTAGTTACATGGTGTCAGCGGTGCAGTACGGCGGGCGAGTGACTGACGACTTCGACACGCGACTGTTAACTACTATCTGTAAGGTGTGGTTGTCAGACCAACTGTTTAATGAAGACTTCCAGTTCTACCAGGGTTATGGCATTCTAGCGTTTAAGAACATACCCGAGTACCTCGAAGCAATCGAAACTATGAGAACTGTAGATCCGCCTCAAGCTTATGGCTTGCATACCAACGCTGATATCACGTTAGTAACTGTTTTCTTAATCTTGATATTCCTTAGACATAGTTACGATCCAATTCTTCTACATATGACAAATAATTAACTTGCAGTTATCAGCGCAACACCACTCAAGAACTTTTGGACACGATATTGTCAATACAGCCGAAGGAGTCACGCGGAGGAGGTGGGGAAACACGTGAGGCGTCGGTCTACAGGCAGACTAAAGAAATGCTGGAAAAAATGCCGTCTAATTTTGATTCTCACGAAGTGCTGGCTAGGTAAGTTAACCTTAACCCTAGTTTTACCTCAAGAATAATTATAAAGCCACTTTGTTTCATTTGTACAAGTTCTCGACTTGCATCTGGTCGGTTTAAGTCACTTGTACTTTCTTCAGAAATAAACTATATTCGTTTTTAGGTTGAGATTATATGGTATCTTAAATTCAATGGTGATTTTCTTGAGACAAGAAATCGACAGAATGCAAAAAGTAATTGAACTAGTCAGAACTACACTAAAAGACTTACTGCTTGCTATAGATGGGACTATTATAATGAATGAGGTAACAAATAATTTATTTTACTATACATAGTTCTAAAAATATGAATTGGGCCACTGAAGTTTTTGATGGGCCTAGTTGAGTAGGCTGCATTAAGAAATGTCAATTTATTTGTTGTAGGCACTTCGAGATTCATTAGATAATATATATGACGCAAAAGTGCCAAATATCTGGATAAGGAGTTCGTGGTCATCTTCCACGTTAGGCTTCTGGTTCACTGAGTTTTTGGAGAGAACCATTCAGTTCTCGACGTGGTGCTTCCAGGGCAGACCGAACTCTTTCTGGATGACCGGATTTTTTAATCCTCAAGGTAACTATAAAAAACTAGAGGTGTCGTGGGACACCCGGTTGAAAAAGTTCTTTTCGCTTTTGTGTACTTTTGTTAAGTAACAAAAGTGTCGTGAGGGTCAAAATGTTAGGTACACTTTCTTCTGTCTAACTCTCAGTCACCAAGTGTGTAGATTATAATGTGCGATACGGAACTTCGTTCCAATAAACAAACAAATAAATATTATGTAGTAATTTGACCAGTCTTGCACACATGGACGAAACAGGATATGTATAAGGGATAAGGGACTATGCACCAACATCATACGGACGATTTTCTAGCATAGGTAAAACAAAGCGTGGGACGAAAAAACTAGGGCCTTGACAAGTGCAATAATTCGCTAATATGTCTTTACGTGCTATTTGACTGCTGGACAACTGCCCAGCAGACTAGTCATAGTACGCACGGGGAAAACTGTCGTCGTTCTAATACAATTTTCTTTGAATTTCGTTTCGGGTTTTGTCACACGGTATGATTTTACAGGTTTTCCTAAAAAGTTGTTCGGCAGCAAAATATTATGTCATGTCTACAGTTTCTGTGTGATAAATATTTATAAGCACCGTTTGCTACATTTACCGTTTCGTTCACCGTACTTGTATTTCAAAACAGCAGTTACCACATTAGACAAAAATCTACAATGTAATGACCTAGATTAATTATGTATATAATAATTAAAATCAGTGCGCTCGCCTGATAGGATTTCCTCAGGAAGAAAGTCTAAATTCAGTGGTTAAGGTTGAGCGTTGACGGACAATTAATTTAACATTAGTATTATGTAGAAGGTTATACTTTTCATAAAAGTTCTTAAGTACAAAATGAAGCGGATAACACCTTGTTTATACAAAATTCCTTCTGGTTGTTATAGGTTTCTTGACAGCTATGCGTCAGGAAGTGACTCGAGCACACAAGGGCTGGGCACTAGACATGGTTGCGCTACATAATGACGTTACAAAGTTTATTTACGAGGAAATTAAGGCGCCTCCGCCAGTAAGATGGTCTTTTAATTATGTATATAATAACAGATGCCTTACTATGAAGTACCTGTTTCACATAGCGGAAATAAGATGGCGCTTTTCGTCCTGAGTTTATCTGTCTGTTACCAAAACATTGCACAGCACGTCATAGTCCGGCTACTAATAAGTTTTTAGCAAGTCGTCTCTTAACATTATCGTTTATTACTTGCTAATACAGGAAGGCGTGTACATCCACGGAGTATACCTGGACGGTGCAGGTTGGGATCGTCGCCACCTACGCCTGTGTGAGTCTACTGTCAAAGTGGTGTATACTGTGTTGCCGGTGATCCACATATACGCGATAAACTCCACTGCACCCAAGGACCCCAAACTCTACCTGGTACTCAACTGTAGATGTTTAAGTATTTAGCGTTAGTGCATGTGTATATCGGTTTCAACTTAGTGTTTGTCGTTTGTCAGTGTCCGGTGTACAAGAAGCCGGTGCGTACCGGTTTGACGTTCATCACTCCGCTCTGGCTGCCGACCATCAAGAACACTGACCACTGGATTCTTAGAGGAGTCGCTATTTTATGCGACGTTAAGTGAATTGAATGGCTTATTTTAATTCCAAAACACTTGAAAATATTTTTTTGTAATGTTTGTAACCTAAGCGACTATAACCCGCACCCGCTGCGATAAGCGAATAATCAATCAGTTTGTGTCGCCTTTTCTCAACTGTGTTGGTGGAGGCTTCCAGTCTCACCGGATGCAGCTGAATACCGGTATTTTACATGGCCTGCCTATATCACCTCCACAACCCAGTTACTTTGAAACACGATGCCTCTTGGTAAGACTGGTTGTCAGACTTTTGGCCTCGTAACGACTGTCAAAGATCTACGAGTGACAGCCGGGACCAACGGCTTTTAACGTGCTGTCCGTGGCAAGGAGGGGTCTCGACATTTAATGGATCATCATCCTTTCACGAATCGACCGCGGCAAGCTTAGCTATTAACCTTGGATCGACCCGTGCGGCTGTTATTAGCCCCTCATTTGATTAGCAAATAATCGATGGTCAGTAAACTCCCATGCCGCGGACCCACCGATTACTAATGTATCATCGTTTACGGCTCTCGACTCAGACTTCCACTGCACCTGCGGACAACAAGCAGTTAAGCTAGGGTTCCTAGAAGAGCGGTGACCGCCACAAGCGGCTGAAATGTCCAAAATTATAAAACGTTCTCAGACACCTAAATGTCGAATTTCTACTGGTGAAAATGACAGATTTTCATGAAGTCCATTATACAATTTATAAATGTGAGGAAAATGTTCTTCTAGGCGACCATATACTTACGCGCAAGCCACGAAACAAGCCACGGAAGTGTGCTTTTGACGGTGATTTCCCGCGCTTTCTGTGCTCATAGATCGGTGACAGTGTCTTTTTTTATGTTCGTCTTTTTTGAACAAAATACGAATTCTTGTTTTTTTTTTCTCTATATTCAATTGTTACCCTACCCGCCCGCGATCATCTCATAACGAAGTTTACGGGCATTCCCGCAACGACGTCTGCATATGGTATTCACACATAACAGCGATTTTGCTAGTTTTTAAAAATAAAATAGCGGTTCCTCTACCGCGGCGGGTGCGGGTATCGCCGTGAGTTCTTAGCCTAATTGCCATTAACAATATGGTGGATGTTTGTGTTCCATGGTTGAACGAATAAAACCATGTTTTTCATAAACCCCTAGCACTTTTTATCTACACACATCAAAAGTGTCCAGGCATGTAACTTAAAAGAAATGTCTAGGTATCAAGCACGTTTTGCTTGTTACTAAACTACTATGGATACTTTTTAGTAAATTTTGCCATTTGAAAAGGGTTTTTGAATTTCGGTCAAAAGATGAAAATCTTCTATCAAGTCGTATTCCTATAGAATTCTGCAACGGGTTTTAGGCCAAATCAGTAACATTTCTGTCATACTTCTGAGTCGAATCAATACAAAAGTACGTTAATATGGAGAGAAGACGTTATTTGAGCCGAGAACAAATGATCGATGTGCCGTGGGAATGTTGGAACTTGGTTCTAGGCAACGTGCTGTGGCAATCGCTCTGGGCACTACACAGTGTTATAAGTCGACTTTGGACACGTTACCGCATCCCCTGCCCACCTGATAATGCTACTGACCACCATCTTCAATGGTGCTCTGAGCAACAACATCTTCCCGCAGGCATTCAAAGAAGCCACCGTCATCGGTATCCCGAAGCTCGGCAAGCCAAAGTCAGAGCCTAGTAGTTACCGCCCCATCAGTCTGCTCAATTTCCTCGGCAAATACAACAGGTCCACCGTATAGTCGAACACATCAACTTCGGTTTCCAACGAGGTTTGATGACCGGTGCTGTTTTCTTCGACATAGCGAAAGCGTTCGACAAAGTCTGGCACAACGGCTTATTATATAAGCTGTACCAACTCGGTGTGCCAGATCGTCTCGTGCTCATCTTACGGGACTTTTTGTCGAACCGCACCTTCCGTTATCGCATCGAAGGAGCGCTATCCTCCCCCCACCCTATTCGCGCAGGAGTCCCTCAGGGCTCTGTGATCTCTCCTCTAGCTTTCACGCTATTCACCAGCGACATGCCAAAGTGCAGCAAGGCGCAGTTGGCCCTGTTCGCAGACGACACGGCCATCTACTACACCGGCCGTGATGAAAATTCGATAGCTCGCATTCTCCAAACCCAAGTGAACAAGCTTGGCGCTTGGTTTAGAAAATGGCGAATCGAAGTCAATCCCGACAAAAGTCAAGCGGTTCTTTTCTCAAAGCCGCGTCGCAACCCCTCACCCCCTCGACCGATCACCATGTTCGGCAAGCCGATCCCTTGGGAGAAGCGAGCCAAATACCTGGGTGTCGTACTAGACGAACACCTCTCTTTTTCAGAGCACATTAAGGCGGCTCGTTCGCGCGCCGCCTTCGCTCTAGGTAGACTTCACTTTGTCCTCAATGCACGTAGCAAATTGTCACTGAAGTGCAAAATGCGTATCTACACAGCGTGCATCCGCCCGATCATGACCTATGCCAGTGCAGTCTTCGCACACGCCAAGCCCGTTCGCTTCAACAGAATGCAGACCCTCCAGAACAAGTTCCTCCGTAGGATAACAGGCTCCCCCTGGTACGTTCGTAACGAAATCCTCCACGTAGACCTCAGGATTCCCACTATCCGTCAGTTCATGAAACGCATTTCAAAGCGTTTCTTCGAGACCGCCGCGAATCACCGCAACCCTCTGGTTGTGAAAGCCGCTAGTTATATTCCCTCCTCCATTAGTCATGTCCGCCGTCCCAAGCATGTCCTCACCGATCCCGATGACCACATAACTCTCATTCAGGAGAGCAGTAGGGCCACCAGTACAGTGCACAAACACAGACCGACATTCCGACCTCGCCGCCGAGGTTCCTCGCGAAGATCCCGACGTAATTGTCCCCCCCGACCCTTGCTCGACGAAGTGCCAGCCCGCGCCGTAGCTGAGCCTGTAGCTTTAAATTCCCCGATTAATAATAATCAACTAAACTTGATCCAGCCTGTCCCATCTTGCTGTCCTCCCGTCAGCGACGCCCTAAGCCGAGGTCCGTACCCCACAGGGGGTGCCCTTAGCGAGCGTTCGCTTAATAATATAAGTAGTTTTACGCCCCTGGCTGGAGGCTTTGAGTCCGCTTAAGGCAGCCACAGGATAGTCCGGTTAAGTAGTCACGACCTCTCAAGGTCAACTACGAGATGCCATACACAAAAAAAAAAAAAAACGTTACCGCATCACTGGCAGCGTGGCAGAGCGACATGGAGGTCGAGCTCGCATCACTACATGCAGACAAGATCGTTACATATTAATTATTCCTCGCCGAAATCGTATCATGACCGCGATGAAATTGGTTACGAGGCTTCAAAGCTCTAGGGATGACAATAAGTGATCAAACCATAAAAAATCGCTTGCATGAAGTCAATCTTCGTTCCCGAAGGCCGTGTACCTCTATTGAGCTCCGCAATCGCAGAACACAGAAATTGGGCAGAAGAAGAGTGGCGTTTTGTGTGTTTTTCTGTCGAATCTCACTTTGGTCTGTGGCCAGATACTAGATGTACATAGTAATGGAGGACCCCTGAACGCCACTTCCTGCCATGATTTTAAACGTTTTTGGCGTTCAGTTCCATGCATACAGTGGTGGTATTTGGATTGGTGGTATTTGGACCAGAGGCAATTTCAATGCACACATTTACGCTGAAATGATTGTATCAGACGTTATCATTATCGTATGGTTCTTCATTTCTGCTGTTGCATGATAATGCACGTCCACTCACTGTCAGAGTCGTTGCAAACACACTTGCCCATGGCCTGCTCAATCGCCAGACTTGAATCCCATTGAGCACACATGATATATGCTTCAAAGAAGAGCTGTTCCAAATATGGATGCTGTACACACACCTGAAAACCTTTTTCGCCTGTTATAAGGGACGTGGGCGACCATTCCGCAACGTGATTTGGATGAACTCATTGAGTATCGAATCGTTGCGATTGTGTTATACGCGTTAACGGCGAAAAAACAGACTACTAATTGTTTATTTTATGCAGTAAAAACCTTTAAATACTTTTACTTTTCTGTCTTTTATCACAGTCTTTTTATCACATGTAAATGTCAGGAATAACTAATGTAAAAAATACTGCTTAAGCAAAAAACGCGAAAAGTCTTAATTTATGCAAAAGTGGAGGAGAGTACCTCGTCGATCTACACATATGAAAACATTTTATTTAATCAATCTAGTTGGACATTTTGTATTTAATATCAATAGGGTTTTTTAAGATCTTGACCTCTAGACACTTGATGTGTTTATGTGTCATACCCACGTTACCTACGCTAAAACTCTATCTATAATCCTCACGTAAAAATTTCTTTGTTACATGCATATTTTGTTTAATCTACCTTTTTTTTTTTTTGTTCCGGTGTGGAAAATCCTCAGGGATGTCCTCCACCCTGGGGCGGGCGAAGGGGTCTGTCAGACTCTTACTGACTAAAAACCACCCCGATGTTCCATCTCACACCGACGTCGGGGTCGCGGGAACAAATGATTCCGACTGGTGCTGGCCTGCCTCGACTGGCCTCTTCGTGTTGGGGGGGAGTGAGGTATTTGACTCCCCCCGCAACGTCTAAGAGGGGCGCGCGTGGAACACTACGCGCCGCCACCTCTGGTCCCTTCTCCTACGACCAACCCCTTGCGACAGGTCTGATAAATGGCCCCGTCGCCTACCATTTTTCGGCCGCAGAGGATAGGGAGAGCGGCATACCGCTTCGTCTACCTAAGTTAACTTATCTGGCTCTCACGAGGTATATATTTCTGGGACGGTTTGCGCTAACATTAGTCTCATAGACTCTGTTTTTATATTAATTATGATACTATTACTCTTATTATTTATTACTTTGCCTTTACGAGTCTTAACGCTACCAAATTGTAGCAAATCAATGGCATATTTTAGCCACCGAACCCAATAACAAGTGCTCTCTATACCCTCGATTTCTCTCACTGTTTCAAATTAGTTTATGCTTAAAGCGTACGATAATCATAGGGATTTGCTTGGTGTTTTTATTGAAAATTTAGTGTGTTTCTGCCAGCACTTGTTTCTAAATTACATTAAAGGATCTTTTAGCGCCTTAAACAAATGTTCGCAACTGTGGCAAAAACTATAGACTGTTCTGACTGAATTATAGACTGTGTGTTTCACTGTTATACAAGGATCTTTTAGCGCGTGGCCAAAATCGGAACTAACGCGGCCATCTTGTTTTTTTAAACAAATACTTACCAACAGCTCCCTGTCAATGTCCTTCGAACGCCAAAAGATCCTTGTAGCAGTTTTTTTGTAGTATTTAAAAAACTGATATTGTACTGAGGTATTTTACCTATGATTTTGCATCAATGTCAAAATCACAATAAGTGGTCTCTTCTCGTAGCACTAAGGTTATTGTTGAGTTGCTGCTGTCATAGGTAAATTAATTGTGACATTTCCAATTTTGAATAATAAAATAATAAGTGACAGTTTTTTTTCATGTCAATTTGTACCGTACATTGAGTACCAACGTGTTGACTTGTGTGAATGTTTTATCTAGAAACACGTTTATTATTATTTGATTGTAAACATATAGTTTTATTTATATTTAAAAACAATGGACGAGCCTGAAGGCGGTGAGGCACCAGCGGCAACTGAAGCAGGCAAAGCAGCAGCGCAAGTTAAACTTGTAGAGCCGGAACCACCTGCAGAACCAGCAGAGCTTTCATATGAAGACGAGGATGAGCCTTATCATGCTTCCGTAAAGACGACTTCTTCAATCCGTAGAATGTCATTCAGCGATGAAGAACCCATCGAGATCGACAAAACAGCTCTGGAAGGTATACTTGACGTCAGTTCTCGTTTAACGGACATTCAAAGGAGGAGCAGATTGTCTCTGAGCGCTATGACACAAGGTCCTGAGACTTATAAAGACAAGCAAGTAAATAAACGGAATAATTAGATTATTTTGTTTCATTTGTAGCCATTGAAAGTTGTGTATAAAACTGTTTTGTTTGTAGGCTAAAGCTAAAGAAGCTCGTAATAATCGTGTGGGTGGTCTCAAGCAACAACACCGATACTTACTGGAAAATTGTGCGGCAATTTTGAATAAACCAGTTGATTACGTATTGGTAAGTATATACGTGATTGAAGTATTACCTACACTAAATGTACCTACTTGATATGCCTTCATTGGTTCACTGCTGTGTCACTGGTCAGATAAAGGTACTTACCTGACCAGTAAAACAGCACTTAATCAAACCGATGTTATTCAATTTGAAGTATCAAATCGAATAACACCGGCTGCAATTTACAAAATAGTTGCTTCAAATAGTTCGCATTTCAGTTTCCACACAAATAATACCTTAGTTCTCATAAAATGGTATTCTAAAAAATATGAGATTTTGTACACTGAGTGCCAGAATTTAATGTATTACTACAGATAGCCGATCCCATACAACGAAATGAAACCTCCCGAAGTCTGGCTATTGTGCTGGCTGTTTTAATTCGTCCAAATTTTCAACAGATGGCAGCATCAGTAACACACTTATTGCTAGAGACTGTAGTTTTACAACGCCATCTAGGATTCGACCTACTTTTAAAACGTTTCTTCAAAAAGTTGTACAGTTCCGGGTTCAGAAAAACAAGTTAATAGGTTTATTTTATATTTGCATGTAAAGTAATAGATTTAAAAAAAAACATTGTTTGATTTAAATTATTAACGATAAAGTGGTTACTGTGATGACAGGACAAATTGAGTAAAACGCCATCTTTTGGAATGAGCTCTCATCAAAATAATAAACAGATGTCTACTTTTATCATTTTAGGGGTTCGAATTGAAGTTACAGGCGTTAAAGAGTGTAAATAAATAAATAAGCAATAAAAAATTAAGTTTTTGATCTTTACCTACTAATCTTACTTCAGCCAAATTAGGGATTATGACAGTTTTTTTTGCAACAATGTTATAATTATAAAAATCGTAAAAATTGCCAAGTTATAAACGTGTTGGACAAGGACAGCACTATCGTAAAAGTGACGTCACGACTATATAACTTCGTATTAGCGCCATACATTGTCCGTACCGCGTGACAAGGACGGGAATAATCACCTCCAAAAACTATTAAAGCGTGTAGCTTCTTCATATTTACATAGATTTAACAGTTTTTTTTCAGTTTTCTCATTGTTAATATGCCTTCTTTGAAATTACATTATTCTATCGAACATTTTAAATATTAGGCATAATCCCTATTCTGCCGCATATCGATTTCTAATGATATTTAATTTCATATTGTTTGCCTATGCTGCCATCTATAATTTATTTTCGAGACTAATTATAATTTGTTCGAGTTGAGACCCCATGATATAACTGAATGTTTTGGGACACAGAGGGCAGGTTAGCAGGTGGAGAATAGTTTGCAACGTAGCTCCACATCCACATCCTGCTGCTATACATTTCGTTATTATCTCTAAATTTAATAAAAACTGCATAAAGAATTTCTACACAATACATAAATCATTTATTTATATATTTTTTATCACATTAAAACATTCAGTCAAAGTGACCTCTGCACTGCCACCGACGCGACGACGCGACACCATGGAAGTGGCGAAGTTTTAGGCCAACAAGATTTGACAAACAGTCGTGTCAGCGGCACGAAGAAGAAAATACCTAGTATGCATAATAATAGACTTAAAATAAAAATTATATAAAAAAATCTGGCACTCAGTGTACAAAATGTATCTCATTTTTTTTTTGAATATCATATTATGGGAAATAAGGTATTATTTGTGTGGAAACTGAAATGCGAACTATGCGAAGCAACTATTTTGTGACTGTACAGGTGTACAGTCACATCCGAAATTTGTTCGTCACATTAAATTGTTGTCTGCTCATTGCACGATAGAATCTGTTTGACCGACTCAGCAGTATACCTATTTTCGTCTAAATGTCAATGCCGCATAACTTGGAGACGCGTCATAGCGTATATGTATGGAAACCCTTCCAGTATTTAGAATCACGAATAAGCGGTTCAACGCGCAGTTTGATGGATTAAATGCTACCTTGCTTTTAGTTCTGAATTGGGTCACAATTCTACGTAACACAATGGCAAACCGCTGATCGTTGTTCGGGATCCCGCATTACAGAACTAAAGGCAGGGTAGGAATTTATATCCGTTGCGTTTGTAAAGCCAGGTTCTGAATACTGGAAGGGTTTCAATATATGAGTAACCATGGAGTTTTTTGCTGGCTCTTCTCCATAGGAAACGACCAATTGGAACCGTGTACCTAGATTCTGACGTTTCCTCATAAGTGCCCATGTAGGTTTATGTGAAATAAAATATTGTAATTTATTGATTGATTGATCGATTGCTGAAAGAAAATATTTGAATAATCGTACGGAAAAGTGAAATTTCGTATGGACGTTTGAAAGTTCGTATGGAATTTCCACATTTTTACCGATGGGAATCAGCTTGTTAAATATAAAAACCGATTTATGTCGCTAATCCATTGCTTCATATGTTAGAAACATTTGTCTGCTCAACAACTTAAATAATGCAATGAATGTTGTTAAACTGTTAAAATGAAAGCCATTGCTACTGTTAGGCAGGCCATTAAAAAGGTTTTAGGTTGATGTCCATTCGACATCCGTCAAAGGTGTATGTTATTTTGATATTTGTTAACAAGATATAAATATAGTTTTCTATGCTCTAAAGTGGCTCTTCTTCGCATACTCTTATTCCTCAACTCGTTTTTTTGTTTACTAGACATATACTAGTGAACTAACCTGAACTGAATTTATTTTAAGTTAGTTATAAAATAAAAATAGTTTTGTGGTGCTCTTTGCCAGGCTAGCGCGTTTTAAGTACACTGCTATGTGAACCTTAATATTAATTTATTTATTAATTGGATCTCCAACAGAGGATACACAATTCCATGCAAGTATACATAGAACAGGGACAAATACAAGTGTGCCCTTCCAATTATAGGACATCTCATCATTTATATATTACTTTGACAAGGCATTTTTTTAAATAAATCAAATTAATGCGATCCATTATAGCAAGCTTTATCATTTATGAGCAAGTGATTGAAAATTATATTTTATTATAGGGGCTTATAAATGCCAGGGAACAAAACTGGTGCCTTTTTTGCCGGTATTAACGAAAATTTGTACATTTAGTAGAAACTAACATGCCAACGTAATGCTGTAAGGCGGTATGGCTTAAAAATCAGTCCGATCCAGTTTATACAGGGTTACTCTTGAGATACGCTTTGATACTTACTTCAGGGTATAATTCGAAACCATGGTTAAAAACCACAGTAAAGTGGTTTAAGGAAATCGATCTCTCCTCCCTTTTGTAAAAATGCAAATAAATTATTTAGACTATTTTACTGATTGACAACCTCATTACATAAACTGATAAAATTAATTCAAAGTCGGTTTCAATTGCTAATACAAATCAAATTTTTTAGACGTATATTTTCTTTCTATACATTATTAAGAAGTATTGTGACGTGACACTGACAAATTGCATTTTATAGTTTGCGATCATTGAACACCTATAGATATCGATGGTTGCGATTTAATTTATTTAATGTACTATTTTAACCGTGATTTCAAATTTTATTAATTAGTGGACATTGTAGAATTAACGTGGCTGAGAGCGGTGTAAAATTTATTAAGAGTGAAAACGGTAACATGGTTTTACTGTATGCTAGGCTATAAGTAAAATTTTAATGTAAAAAACTAATCAGGAACCAGTAATTGGAGATGTTCCAATAAAAATAATGCAATACCTTAATTACCTTGAACGCTAACAATATCATTGTGAAAGAAGGAAGACATTCATGTACTCCAGACCAAATCCGAAATTTAGTTGATGCTACAATGGACGAGTGCAAGAAGGAACTTTGTGTCAATTTAAATCCTGTTTAAAAATATTTGAAGAACATTTTATATAATTAGGTAAGCAATAATGAAACGGCTGTGCATGAGATTCCTTCGTTTTTTTCTAAGAAGAATACTTTCTAAAGGCCACGAGCAAAATATTTAAAAGTAGGTCGTGGTTTGATAACTAATACTAAGTATGTAAAATTCATTTTATTTGAAGACGGCGACGAAAATAAAATAATTTTACTTTTTTTATTTTTGGTACATACTCAACTGGCCAAACAAAAGTTGGAAACTGTTTTTGGCATGAACATAAAAACATATAAATGTGACTGAAATTGCAGCGACGCAGGCGGTGAAAGAAGTGTTTTGTGATGCATTCGTTTAGGATGTTATAATCATTTTCAGAATGCCAATAATTGGACAAAGTGCAAAAAACTTGGTTTGAGCAATACTCGCGAAATTAAAAAGGCAACGCATCATTGCACTTTATTACCCTCAGTGCCACCTATGGTAATTTCTGAAGTATATCTGGTCATTTGTGAGATGGCACCACAATATGAATCTTTTACGAAATTCAAGATCTATTTTGAAAATCAATGGATCATAAAAGTAACCAGTTAAGTGACGTTTTTAGTTGATAGAGAGAGAATAAAAGGACCACAAACGCCATCGAAGAGTGGCATAGACGCATAAGCACAAAAATAAGAACTAAACCGTCACTGTTTAAATATATTTTAAAATTTGAATAAAGAAGCAAATGTCGAAGAAAAAAAATACCGCTTTACATTTTAATGAAAACAAAAGAAGTATTAAGTTATAACAAAAAGATGAAATAATGAAGAACATTATTTCGGATTGATTAAATAATAAATTAGTGTATGTGATTGTATGACGCATCTACTTACTTTGAGTTCCAATACTGAAACATATTTTATTTGAAAAAAGCCTAGACTCTTGGTGCTCGAATGAAGGGTAATTTAAATTTATTTGCGATATGTCACTTGAATAAGTGACATATCGCAAATAAATTTAAATTACCGTATTATTTTGGTTCTATTTGTATTTTTTGTTGTGAGTAAAGTAATCTGTTATACATATTTGATTTTGTGGCAACAGAATTTAGTATGCACCTGGGTGAATTCCGTTTTATTTTGGTTTTGTTTAGATTTTCTTTTGTTTGGCTGTCGTTGTTTTTTTGTTTTTGTGAATTAAGTACATATTCTGTTATATTATGTAATTTTGTGTTTCAATGTACATTTGGTAAGTTGCGAATCTGGTGAGTTGAGAATCTGGTGACTTGCTACTAAGCGGCTGATCTAACCCACTGTACGGTCTCGAAAACAGGCTTTGTGTCCAGTGCCCATTACTCTCCTAAAGCGGATCACACACAGTGAAGATAATATATATATTAAAACGCTTAATTTCATGAATCTTATCTTGTGCAACATCACACAATTCATCAAACAAGATACGATATGTATCGAGAGCGCATCATTCTACCGGACGCCGTCTTATGAATCACATGGTTTCGACCCTTGTTCAGTTTTTGCAAATATCCAAAAATCTACTTTGTATATATTTTACATTATATTCATTATTCATTCTTTGTATTTATTTTAAACATTTAAACTTATTTAAAGTCTGACTTTAAATAAGTAAATTGACTTTCTACCACAATTGGCCGTAAATGATTTTGTCAATCTGTACCCTAATTGCGTAACACATTTTCGTAAACGATTACGACTAATCTGTTTGATTTTGACGGTTCAAGAACATTCATTGCGTTCTATATATTGTTGAGCAGAATTTTTATCGAACTCAAGAAGCAATGGATTAGCAATCTGTTTCAAAACGATTCAGATTCCGATTGATTGTGTATTACGCAATTAGGGTGCTGGTCAGTACTCAAGTTCTCTAACTATGTATGAAATCATTTTACAGGAAGGTGTTTATGACGCAGATATTCATATAGATCTGTTAGATAGTGCAATCGCTGAAGGTGGCAGAAGTTGTGTTGTCGTATGTGATGCTCTGCTTTCTCCTGTAAAAATGGGTAATTTTCCTTTTTTTATCATCTTTTATTTTGCTTGTTTTTTCCGTTAAAATTTATTTCACTTTAAGCGATGCAGCAATAGTTATAAATCGGCCAAGTGCGTCATTGTTGTTTTAAAATTAGGGTAAATGAAAAATGTCTACCTATTCAAACTACTTATAGAGGGCAAAAATATAAGAGACTTACAACCAATAGTTATGACATATAATTTTGTCATTGGATTGACCTTTTACTTGGAACAAAACGTTTTGTGGCGCTTGACTAAAACGTGTCTCTCCTGAGTAGTACCATACCGTTATGAAGGAAAAAAAAAAAAACTTTTAATGATTATACCAGTTTTAGGGAGAGGGCAGCACACAGCCTTACCTAATCCTCCCCGGATTAGGTAAGGCTGTAGTAAGGGGGATGGGGGAGGTGAAGGAAATAATAACAAAATTGTATTCGTAACAGATTTTTGTATATCATTATTTAAGGATTGTCTATGATGACATAATTGAGAATCATTGCTGGTGCAAGAAATAGTCCTTCAGGATTGGCATACCCCAAATACCATATTATGGATATAATATGTGCGCATGTGCCGCCCATGGTACGCCGTCCTGACAAACATGTTGAAATATATTGTTGCCCTCACTGTGATTATTCTTTATTCAAATTTTTACAGTAGTAAATCCTGTCACTAACTTGTTGCGATTGGATGCGTCCACATAAAAGCCACACTTCTTCACTTACTCTTTAGGCACGAAGTTCTTCGTAGCATCGTTAAACTGGGCAGCAATAAAATAATGAGAAGTATTGCACAAATCTGGCAGCTTATGCCAATTATTTCCTTCGAGATTCTGTCTACATAAAGACGCAGATGCAGTAACGGGAATATACGAACTTCAAACTCTCATCTAAACAACTATTCACTAACGCCCTGGGTGTTAGTCAATAGTTGCGAGATGCGTTTTCCCGGACACCTGAATCGAGCCACCCTGCATATTTTGGTTTGAAGGTCTCTCTTTTTAATTGTTGTAAACGTACAATAGTATAGAATATTGCAATAAGTCGTCTTTTCGCGTTTCTCAGTGGCAAAATTTGCGAAAAAGAAAACACTGGTTTAAATAGAGCAGAGGTATATTTGGTAACTTGTGTTGCATTTACTACAGCCGTCATATTGTTCGGCATGTAATTAATTACTACCACTATGACTCACTGTTGAATTCTTTCCTATGCTTCAAAGATGGGGCAGTTTTCTGCTCCTGTAAAGTTTCTGAAGCTGGTTGGTTAGTTCGAACTAACCAACCAGCTTCAGAAACGGAGTCTCTTCAGCTCATCCCATATGTGTATTGGATTCATGCTGGCCATTCCATTACTGCGATACTAACGTCATGCAGGTTTTTCGATCAATTTTTTCAGGAAGCGCACTTACATTATCATAACATACACATAACATAACATCACGCCTTGTTTCCACGAAGGGTTGGGCAGAGGTGTACCTATAGCACACCCACACTTCGCCTGTTATGTTTAAGTCCCATGTAATAGGGGTCGAGCCTATTGCCATCAACCGGGCACAAATCCAGACTCCGGGCTGCTACTGAAATTCTAGATAGAAAAACCCAATAACACGTTGCCTGACCTGGGAATCGAACCCGGGACCTCATGCTCAGCAGTAGCGATTGCGACCACTAGACCAACGAGGCAGTCAGTATTATCATGCATAACAATGAAATCCTGTTTGGCAAACTCAGCATATATCATGACATGGACCTGTAAGCGTCGGTCGATATTTAGTGGCGGCAACCGTGGTCCAGTCACAACCTGTTCCGTCCAAGACTGTCCATGACCCACCTCCATAACTCAACTTCTCATCAATGCAACATTTCTGAAAACGTTTTCTGTCTACGGTAGACTTTCCTACGCACATAATTGCCATACAGCAAAATTTTGGTTTCTTCCGTTAAAAGAACCTGGCTCCATTGACGTCGTCCATTGCAAATGTTCGCATGCTAACTGTAGGTGTGCCATTCTGGGAGCTCGTGTCACTTTGGGACCATTATTTTCTTCTATCAGCTTGAGCGCAGTCTGTCGATGAAAGTCTCCAAGCGGTTCTTGGACCCATACTGAGGTCAGGTGACGATTAGTGGTGAAAATAAAGCGATCTTGTAGTGACCCGGTTTAGCGATCCTTCTGGACGGCGCACGAAGCCGCCAGTCTCCAGGTATCGATGGTAAAAGAAAAAAAACTGTAACGGCGACTTTGAATTGTAGAACGAGTTGCATGATGTTGTGCACTTTTGTTTCGATGACTAAGCCCAGACTGAAGTATTGGCTTACGTGGCTACTTCAGGTGCAGTATCCATAATTTGAACGTTAGAACGTTTTTTTTTTAGAAAAAACAATTTCGATCTAGGATACTTTTTATGCAAAACAAAACAAATAACGAATTAACTGTTGACTTACATGTAGACGCTTTATTCAACAGCTTGTTGCTTCTTTTCTTTTTCGAATTTCGATACCAAAATGATGGCTATTATGTCAGCTTCAAAACTGCATAAAAACTTTTTCTGTGACTTATAATATTGAGGTTGTAGGCCTTTAGGCTAGACTGGCCGAAATGCCTCTCTGAATTCATTATTATTATAACACTTTAGGGACGAACAACAAGCGTACATTACAATGAACTAATGAATAACTTTTACGACACATTCCAGAATCCGGTCGGTTTGTTCCCAATCAGAGAGGAAAAATGGAAAGGACTTATATATCTAATGGGGAATTTATTGGTACCTGTGGCAACTGTGTTGCCATGTACAGACTGAAGACCAAAGCTATAGACGCTAGGAATATTGGCGATGTAATTATGTTTAAAGTTTTTTTTTGATACCTATCTCACTCTGTCTACAATTTAGGAAAGGATTTTGCGAAAATACACCTTTAATTCTTTTAGTTAATAAACTTGAAACTATGCACAAATAGTTATTTGTTTTACATATGGGTAAAAGTGTTTTTTGCCGTGAGTGCTTGGATTGAAACCTGAGCGTCGCGAAGGCTTCAAATCACGAAACGCTAAAAACTTTTACCCATAAGTGAAACACAACAATTTTCACCACACTACGAATAACTGGCAAAAAAGAAAGAAAACCAGTAAAACACGTATAGAGTCTGTTTATTAAATGTAAATCACATCATACTTACAATAACGAATAATCTATTTTTGATTTTTATCAAATTTAAATGTAAAGTTTTGGCAATTATTTATATTAAATATAACATTTTTATTAGGAACCGATATACATGTACTATTGTTTGTTAATTGTGCTGTATTATTATCAACATTGTTAAATTCTATTGGGGTATATGTTGGGGAGAGAGAAAGATTAGCAGACGGTTCGGAGTCTATAAATACGGGCATATCTTTTGACGTAGACGGAAGTGTGGATGGCTGAAAATTATGTTGCTTTAGTTTAATATCTCCAACAATACTTTTACATATTTTAGCTTTGTTCTCTATTGAATCCTCTATATAGGCCTCCGCCACAGTGCTAGACTTCCACCCTCCGTGACGCTTAATGGTGGATAGACCAGCACCTGAGTCCGCCAAAAGGGTGGCAGATGTTCTTCTGAAACAATGCCCAGTATACTGTTCTGGGGCCTGTAGCCCTAGGACTTACTAGCAACTAGCTTAATTTTTCTGACCGACCGACCTTGACAATTCAAAAGTGCCTGTAATTGGTTTATTTGAAATAAATGCTTTGAGTTTGAGTTTGAAAGTAGCAATTATTCGTGGGAAACTTGCAATTTTATTAAATGATAAATGATTTTATTTTCTGCAAATAGGTTTGTACAAACACTTTTACACGTCAATCATATTTTAAAAACTAGGTGAGATCGGATTAATTCCCATAGGTTGCCGAACACATTTGCCTTTGTGATATTGTAAAAAAAATCTATTTGTTGGCGTATTAGGTGGACGCAAGGCTTGATATTTTTCAACAATTTTTACATATTCATCTCTAATCACAACATTTCTCTCCCTATTGTTTTTCGTATCTGGCAACTTTACCAACATTAGAGTGTCTGAGTGTTTTTCAATATTGTTTGTAGTTAAAAAAGTAATTTCGTTTGTTCTGCACGCACCACTGAATCCGAAAATAAGTACTACCTGTAATGTAAAAAAATAAGAACAGTTAGTTTTATTACATATATAATAGGTAAGTATTAAAATTATTTACAAATAATGTCCATAAATTTTATTACTCAACAAATACTAACTTTAGCACCGAGATAATCAAAGTCAGGCGCATCATTAAGAAACTGCTGAATGTTTGTTGTGGTAAAGATTTTTGATTTTTTTGGTGTCCCTTGATGTATTCTTGAGAAAAGCTTGTAATTTTGGGTATTTTTCTATGTGAATATAGTTTCTGGCCTTTAACATCGAATAGGTACTCCAAAGAGTGTTTGATTGTTTTTCTTTGGAAAATTCTATAAAATATGAAAGTCTTACGGTCTCTGAAAATGATTTGGCACCTTTTTTAATTTTCCATTCGTTGAATAAATCGTATCATCTAAAGTAATTTTCTTTTGATTTGAGAGGAAGGTAACACAATTCTGCATTTTCCGTCGCTTCAACTAATTCAGACGGAGTCAAATTTTACTCGCTTTCACTCATTTTGAGAAATTTGTAAAAACTTGTTGTTGTAAAAGTTTTTGAATGTTAGCGCGGGACACAGGCAGGCCACAACGGGAATCTTTCAAAGGCTTCTTTCAAGTGCCTGTTGTTTTTAATTCGCTCATATGAGCAGGCAAGGGAAGTGAGCCATACAGCCTTGTCTATTTTGTAATTTCTTAGTGAGAAGGTACGTTCAAAACAAATGCTTCATACACTTTATTTATTTATTTCGATACACTAAGTATAGTTAACCATTACTTTTATTACCTTTTACTGTATATTACGATTAGAACTATTCAAATTAACATTAAAAATTACATTATTTTATAGTGTTGGCAATAAAAATAAATTCAAAAGTGGATATTTTCGGTTCTGAATAACCAGGTATTTTCGGTTGACAGGTTTTGAACGTTTCTAACTTTTGTCTTAAAAACTTTTTGTTCCTAACTCTTTGGTTTTATTTAAAACTTCGAGTAAATGTTGAATCGGAAGCCTTCGAATTTTAAAACACTTTTACACTCTAGATAACAAAAAAGCCTTTTACCCACGGAAATCGATGAGTAAAAATTGCAAGTAATAGGTAGTGTGGTGAAATAGTTATTTGTTTTACATGTGGGTAAAAGTGTTTTTTGCCGTGAGTGCTTGGATTGAAACCTGAGCTAGCGAAGGTTTCTAAAATTAAAGCACGAGCGAAGCGAGTGGTTTAAAAGAAGAACCCTGAGCGTCGCGAAGGTTTCAAATCACGAAACGCTATAAACTTTTACCCATAAGTGAAACACAACAATTTTCACCACACTACGAGGAACTTGCAAAAAAGAAAGAAAACCAGTAAAAGAAAACCGTCTTTTCAACTAATTCTGACGGAGTCAAATTTTCATCGCATTTTGAGAAATTTGTAAAAACTTGTCGTTGTAAAAGTTTTTGAATGTTAGCGTGGGACACAGGCAGGCCACAACGGGATTCTTTCAAAGGCTTCTTTCAAGTGCCTGTTGTTTTATAATTCGCTCATGCAGGCAAAGGAAGTGAGCCATACAGCCTTGTCTTTTTTGTCATTTCTTAGTGAGAAGGTATGTTCAAAACAAATGCTTCATACACTTTATTTATTTATTTCTATATACTAAGTATAGTTAACCATTACTTTTATTACCTTTTACTGTATATTACGATTAGAACTATTCAAATTAACATAAAAAATTACATCATTTTATAGTGTTAGCAATAAAAATAAATTAAAAAGCGGATATTTTCGGTTCTGAAAAACCTGGTATTTTCGGTTGACAGGTTTTGAACGTTTCTAACTTTTGTCTTAAAAACTTTTTTGTTCCTAACTCTGGTTTTATTTAAAACTTCGAGTAAATGTTGAATCGGCCTTCGAATTTTAAAACACTTTTACACTCTAGGTAACAAAAAAGGCTTTTACCCACGGAAATCGATGGGTAAACATTGCAAATAATAGGTAGTGTGGTGAAAAATAAATTTAAAAAAAAAACTACTCTCATAGGGTGTTTTGAAGTTTGTATTGAAGAGTCTTAACGCGCAGTTCGAATTATACGAATACTAAGTGTATTGAAACTTTTGAAAAAAATACGAGTAATGAAGTAACCTACCTACATCAATATACAATTAATACAGTTTGACTTTGGCAGTGCCAACCAAGTTTTTGGGTTTAGTGTGAATTGTCCACAAAAATAAGTAATTTCGACCATTTTTTAATTAATCATAATCATTCATTATATTGTTAGAAAAAAATCTAGACAGCAGAAGTAGTGGCTATTAAAAAAAAAAACACGTATCGTACAATTTGTATTGGTGTTTTTTTTTCAATTCTTGTCGTCTCTGTTACGTTCATGTAAGGACCATTTCACCGCGTGAAAATCGACACAGCGGAAGTTGGTTAAATTAAATTTAAAATATTGATTGTATCGGTATTTGTCACATTTAGGATGAATCACAACATTGCCAGAAAATGCTTTACCAACTTATTTTGGGAGAAAAGTAGCGGAGTAAGTAAGAATCTAATGATTTCTTCTTAACAAATTTCAGGACTATTACTTTGTTGTGTTTGATGTAAACCAGGAAACCGAGAATGTTGTATCAGGTATATGCAGGACCATGCAACGTGTATATATACCGGCTCTTAAGATGTGCGGCGGTTGGGGAGACATTAATCCTCCCAACCCTAAGAGTGATGATATAATTAATACATATATTTCGAAGATGATGCTGTTTGTTGATTATCTTGCAAGTTAGTGCCATATTTTAAAACACCTACGACGACGACACATCAACCTCCCATACATTTACTGTAGAAGCTGACCTCGCATTGTATATAGGGCGACCCGTGAAACGACGTCCAAATTTTTTTTTTAAAGCGTAGATTTGTTCACCCGGAAACACATGTACGAAACTTTAGTACTACCAAAGTTTACTTAGTTATTCCAATTGTACCAAATAATGTCCCGAAAAGTACCTGTTATTTGTTGTTGCTGTTTTGTAACCCTTTTTATGGCTGAAAATCATGAATGAATTTTGACGAGCATAAATTTTCCGTTTGAGCTAGGTTTTGTTCGCTTTGGGTGATGATTAGATAAAATTATTTTAAGGGCTTACTTTTTAAAACTGCGTCACAGAAAGAGAAAAAAAATTGAAAGTCAGATGAAAATTAAAAAAAAAAAAAACTGAACAAATACGTTCTTAGGTTTCGGGAAGCCCTTGGATTCTATTATTTTGTTTTTGGCGTCAATCCATGGGCCACCGTGGTAATTGTAGGTACTTTCCGCTCAATTACGGCCAAACCCAATAACCTAAGACAGATCGCTACTGATGATAGACAGTACAATTCTATCTGTCCCTGTCAAACAAATAGCTGTCAACACGTTATAGGGTCGCATACTTTGGCGTTATTGGGACGTTAAAAGAGTTTGATAGGTTTTTCCATTTTAAGGAGATGGAAAAACCTATCAAACTCTTTTCTTCTTTTTCGATTATTGGGTACGGCCGTAAGAGGTCAGCTTCAATGAATCAATTAACTTAGCCTTTTGCGCTGGACATGAGAGGTCAGGTTAGCTTATATTTTTGAAAAGGTATAGCTACATACAATAGCTTGATGTGTCGTCGTGCCAAGTCAGTTTTCCAGGTGGTGTTGACACAATAGTTAAAATTTTCTTTGCAGTATCCACATGTATTTAATTTTGATTTTTACTGTCTGATTTTAGAAACAAAAATAGATTTAGACTGCTGTACTAGATTTAAAATCAATTTAGCTCTGTACGAGGATGAGCTAAGTGACGAAGTAAAAATGAAAATTGCTATAACTAAAACTGATGTATTGGAAGAAATATGCTCATATGTAAAACAATGGATCAGGCAGATTACTATGGTAATGAAGTTAAAGAAAATATCGATCTCTTAAGTTATCGCGATTTATGTGAATGTCATTTTGTTAATATGAATACTTTTTATTTCACTTATACATAACAGGTTTTAGTACAGAGTCAGCAACTGCGTCGTGAACCTTCTAACATTGGACCACTAGCAGAGCTGGATCACTGGCGCCGTCAGCTCACTACCTTCACGTCGATAATAGAGCATCTTAAGAGTGAACCTACCATGATGTACATACATACGTTAATACGTGCGAAATCGAAACTTTTAAAGGTAAAGTATGTAATTTTTTTTTTCCCAAATCGAATGAAATCATTTATTATTTGCAAATATGAGTTTCGCGAGGAGGGGCGGCCGCTCGTGCTCGCGGTAGACAGTAGTGCGTATGGGCTAGGCGCAGTGTTGGCTCACCGCTATACCGATGGTAGCGAGCGCCCGGTTAGCTGTGTGTCCCGCAAACTGAACGCGGCCGAGCGGAATTACAGTCAACTTGATAAGGAGGCACTCGCGATATTGCTTGGTAAGCACCATCAGTTCCTTTTCGGTAGGAGTTTTATATTACGCACGGACGATCAGCCGTTGACAGATATATTTGGTGCTAAGGGTGGCATTCCACAGACCGCTGCCGGCTACAGCGATGGGCGGCGCGGTTGGCCGCATACGACTTTGCTGTAAATTTGTTATCTTGATAATAGCAGGTAATGCCGATATTGCACGCCTACTGATAACACAAAAAAAATATTATCCCAACTCGTCGATAATGCAGCGTCAATGAAAGGCTGTCGGTAGGTGGCGCTGCGATCGAGTTCTAGGTAATAGGACAACGTCGCTCAGCCAGTTATCTATAGTTGTGTAAATGTAATCAGAAAATTATAATGATATCAAACACAAATAAATGTCAAATCGTTCGAATCACAATAAAAAAATTAGTCTTAACTATTACAAAAATGTCAGCCTGGTTATAAAAAAATGTCAAATGGAATAATAGCATTTCAACAAGAGATTCATCAATACGGAAGTCGGCAATTCTGGAATAACTTTTGACGATAAAGACAGAAATAATTATATTTATCAAGATTTAAAATAAGGCTGCTATCCGTTGTCTTAAGACCGCATCGTAAGTAATCGTCGTTAGTTAGTACTTAGTACTTTATTCTGTAAACAGCCCTCACTTTGAAACTTCGAAATACTAGTAATGAGAAGTTCTTGTGATAATTCATAATTCTGTGAAAATGTTATGTAATATGTATACCTATAATTTAATTATCGTCATAAGTAAAATCGTAATCATGTACCGACATAGGTACTCGTACCTCTCTTTAGTACAATTGAGTCAAAGCAGCATGGTGGTAGCAGTACTTAGTAGATGCCTAGTGTTGCCACAATGACATGCAATTTCTTTTGAGTTACGTGCACCTTATGGTCATGACATTTATTTTATCTTGTCCTTTTGATTGTTTTAATACACAGCAATGTATTTTCATTTCAGAAATGGCGACAGCTGGATAATATGGTTACTGATTATTACAATGAAGCTTTTGATAATGTTAAATATTTATATGCTTTAGAGAAATATTTCGAACCATTATACAGGTAAATATTCAACGCTGTTTAAAAAGGATTTGTCAAATATTACAGCAAAATAAAACTTTACAAGAAGGATTAAGTTTTTTTTTAAGAAATTGTTTAATTTGGGCGGTGGCTTCATAAGTATGTGGTATACATAGACGACACACCTACATGAGCCAGACAAACAGATATCGATCCCTTCTGAACCATTTTGCTCGATTACTATCAGAAGCCTATGAAATCCTAACGCGCTTTAATATCATCAACTTAACAGGATGTTTCAAGTTGTAAGCCGTAATCCCTTACTGATCATAAACATGAGGGGCACGTGGCCAGCGGCAGAGGCGTCGACGCGTCGGCTGCTGCCGTGGACGCGTCTATGGCTGCCGCTGACGAGTGTCGACGGTGACAGTTGCCTCTGCCGTTGCCAACGTGCCGCTCGTGTATTTGAGACCGTACCTACTCATATATACGAGCGGCTCGTTGTCGACGGCAGCAGTTGGACTCGTTGCGGCTGCCGTCGACGCGCCTACAGCTGCCGTCGACGTGTCTAAGACTGCAGTTGCCTCTGCCGTTGGTAATGTGCCGTTCGTGTAATGAGCACTTACCTAACTATACAAGTTCACACGGCGTCGTATTTATCATTTTATATACAGTATTTATAAACAATATTAGTAGCTCACGGCATTTCACGTTATCACCGCTCACGACACACAAAGCAAGTTGTATGTGATTTTAACCGTATGTGAAATGTCGTATACGTAATAAGACTGTGACCGTGTGATTATAACAACCATAACTATTGTCTACAGATGCGATCCTTCCACAACTCAACAGTTCATTCCGGGTTTATTGTACACCATTCGTATGATATTTGCGACGTCCAGATATTATAACACGACTAAACAAATATCTACTTTGCTGGTTAAAACTACCAATCAAATTCTTAACATGTGCATGGATTTTCTGACCAATGGCGGCAAAAAGACCATTTGGAACCAAGACAAGCTTAAGTTTATACATAAATCCAAAGTAAGTGTAAATTTTCTCTTGTTGTGACTGCGGAAATGCGATGTTTTATACTTTTCCAGTATGTGAATTTTTCTTTTTGCTATTTCGGTTCAAAAGCCGGCTAAAGAAAATATTTTATAAATTTGTTTATCAGATTAACACACTACGTTCGACGTGGTAAATAACCATCTTAAAAAAAAAAGTTAAATCGTTCATTCAGTGCGGATTTCACTAAAGAAACTGAAGGCTTTCAGCACTTTTTAACAAAGTTCAGGAGCTGTCAGTGTCAATATTCCTTAACAATTTTGACACTGACAGCTCTTGAACGCAGTTCAAATGTGCTGAAAGCGTGAAGTTTCATTGGTGAAATTGGCATTGGTGCCGATTCTGTTGTACACCGAACTAAACTGTCACTAAAATTCCTTTCTTTTTACTATGAGTATCTTGAAGCTATTCTGCGAAAATAAATCTCTAAATTTAAAACAGATTTGACACAATTATAATCGAATTTGACAATCGCGAGTCCGCGTGTTTTTTTTCTTTTGGTTTCGCAACGTCTTTGTTAGAGCCGGAGGCAGCCTGGGGCAGCCTCGACGTGTTTTGTATGGAAGTTTTTACTTTTTGTATGGAAAATATAAAATAAAAATATCTACATGTAGAGTTTTGGATGTTTCAGAGATTCAAAGGGGGTCGAAATTTCCATTATTTTTGTGATAGGACAAAAAAATAAAAGAAAAAGATAAAGTACCGTTTTTGCACGTCTGAAGTCGAGGTGTTGTTGGTGTGAATTTTAGTTGACGCCAACAAATTTTATTCCGCACCTTTTTAATCGCGATTAAAAATAGTCGGATTCATGTTCAGATTTAGTTAGACAATCAAATTTTTAGTTGAAAAACGTAAAATTCTGAATAGCGAAATTGGCATTTTCACTAAACTAATAAATCAGTGCCATCTTAGTGCTGTCAAACTTAAATATAGTTAAGTTGTGTCACTTTACTCAATTTCAGAATGGAAAATCGAAAATTTTAGTGATTTTTAGTCTAGTTTAGAGGCATTTGTGACAAGAGAATCGGCACCATTTAGTCACTGACAATCAACGCGCTGTCTAAACCGCTAGTTCTAGAATTTATTTACTTCTTTCTATATTTATTTAATTCTTAGCATAGGGGTTTTTTTTTTTTTTTTTTGTGTATGGCATCTCGTAGTTGACCTTGAGAGGTCGTGACTACTTAACCGGACTATCCTGTGGCTGCCTTAAGCGGACTCAAAGCCTCCAGCCAGGGGCGTAAAACTACTTATATTATTAAGCGAACGCTCGCTAAGGGCAGCCCCTGTGGGGTACGGACCTCGGCTTAGGGCGTCGCTGACGGGAGGACAGCAAGATGGGACAGGCTGGATCAAGTTTTGTTGATTATTATTATTCGGGGAATTTAAAGCTACAGGCTCAGCTACGGCGCGGGCTGGCACTTCGTCGAGCAAGGGTCGGAGGGGACAATTACGTCGGGATCTTCGCGAGGAACCTCGGCGGCGAGGTCGGAATGTCGGTCTGTGTTTGTGCACTGTACTGGTGGCCCTACTGCTCTCCTGAATGAGAGTTATGTGGTCATCGGGATCGGTGAGGACATGCTTGGGACGGCGGACTTGACTAATGGAGGAGGGAATATAGCTAGCGGCTTTCACAACCAGAGGGTTGCGGTGATTCGCGGCGGTCTCGAAGAAACGCTTTGAAATGCGTTTCATGAACTGACGGATAGTGGGAATCCTGAGGTCTACGTGGAGGATTTCGTTGCGAACGTACCAGGGGGAGCCTGTTATCCTACGGAGGAACTTGTTCTGGAGGGTCTACATTCTATTGAAGCGAACGGGCTTGGCGTGTGCGAAGACTGCACTGGCATAGGTCATGATCGGGCGAATAGCATAGGGGTCGTTGATCATTTCTTTTGTATCATACTGCATTTAAGTGTCACCTTGCACATTTTAAGTGTCACCTTGTATCTGTGTACTTTTTTTACGTCAAATATAATTTATGTTATGTTATGTTATTTATAACGAAGGTGAAGAAGAGAAAGGATTTTTGAATATTCATCCCATAGAATGACAGTTTGTTTCGGAAGTATAATTCGTCATTTTTGCAGACGGTAAATCCCATCGGGCACTTCACACAATTGTTGTCATGACTGTCAAAAAATTACCGTTGCTATTAAAATTGCGGACAATTTATATTGGTAGTCAATTTGCTAAGCAATTATTTTCCCTTACAAATAATGGTTTTGCGGGCAACTCTTCTGTATGGTTCTGTAGGTGCCAGAATGTCAAAAGGAACATAAATGGAGCGACAGCGTCTGTCTGTCACAGCTGCTTTTTTCAGCGATGAATAAATCCGTAAACCGGTTTTGAGAAATGAGCGTCATACCCCATAAAAACAAGCTTAGTTGTGCTGTCCCGAAAATATTATGTTGGTAAATGGAAAAATACGATCATTTCCTTTATGTTAGAAACTTCCAATTGGAAAGTCCATGGTACGGATGTCTCGGTGCGCATAGGATTTTGTGAATTAATGTGGAAAGTACATATGGTAATCAAACAATTTAAAGGTAACGTTCTAATTTTACAGTTGTGCTTAAGCTTATACAACTTTTACCGTGAGTGTTATGCCGAGACTCAAAGAGAAATGATGGAGGCGGCTGATGAAAGACCTTTTGATTGCTCCGAAATGTATATATTTGGAAAATTCGAAACTTTTCGAAGAAGAATAATGCAAGTATGTGTGAACCTAATTTGTTTGAAACACTTTTGCAGAGACTTAGTGCCGATTTCACCAATGAACGCGATGAGCACATTTAAACTGAAACTCCTGAACGTTTTGTTTAACTGGTTAAATTCGCCCTTAAATATTATTTTTCGTGTCTACGATTGAGACAAGCGAGTAGATCCAATAATAAATTTGCCTTTCTGATTGATACAGATTATGGACTTATTTCAAACATATATTACTTATTATGTATTAAACAAAACCACTTTGGAAGGAATTGATGAATACGCTGCCATTTTTAATAAACTATTCAAGACCATTTCAACAAAAACCTATGACGGTTTAGATCACAGGTCAGTATTTTAATGAAGTACACCTAAAAACGCTGTTTCTGTTATGCACCAGCTTAGTTAACTTTAACATTGGTCTTGGTATATTTTCAATTGTCAATAAGGTAATCAATCATTCCTATATAAGTTTAGATGAAAAGCTGCAAACTGTTTTGTACATTTCTCACGTAGCCCAGGAAAATAAGGAAAACCTGCAAAATAAATAGCAATGTGAATATAATAGTCCGTTAAAAAAATGTTCCGAAAATAAAACTGTCAACGGACCCGAAAACCATTTTTATTGAAAACTTCGCTGGTCAATGACAATTTATTCCATAACAAATTCTAAACTAAAAAAATCCTGCATGCTGCTAAGAAAATTTCGATTGAAGTGCATAGGTACTTCTGCATTAAATCTGCATATGCCAATAAACTAACGTTTTATTATTTTCCTGGAATAACGCTGTTCGTGTCTACAATATTTTTAGTATAGTTGGTGAACAAGAGAATTAGCACTATAACCTACAGACGTAGTACTAAGCAGCCAGGAAGAACGTGTGTATCTGTTTAGTAGTAGTAGTTAGGAATAGTCGTTTTTAGTTTAAATGACTACATCACGTAGCCCTACTGCTGAGAAACTGCCTACTTTTGTTTTTTTAGTTCAAAAAAGATATTGGGAGTGCATGCAACGGTGCAGGGGTCGCGGGGGGGATTTAAAGTTGTGTTTTAAATAACATAAAAATACTTGTTTTCGTAAACAAAAACAGTAAACATTGAAATTTTGACCTTCAATATCTCCGTACCTAACCAGAAGGTTTCCAGCTAATTCCATTTGTTAAACAGGCGGCCAGACTTTGATAAGGACTACAAAATATACAAAGATGCTGTTGCTAATCAGGAGTTGTTACTTGAAAACTTTATGATCAATGTAAGTATTACTTGGTATTTGGATTGGTACCATAGTGTTTCATGTTTTTTTTCAAAGTATCCACCTAATGTAGACAGTAATATTACAGAAATATTAATACAATAATATTAAACCTTGACAATGAATTTGAAAGAAAAATAAAATAGTTTTATTTTTTGGGTGACCTTAATTAGTATCGTTACTTGAAATATCAGTTTAAAAACCTTTTTTTTTGTGTAAATTTTACAGATGTAATAATGGGTTTCGATATTTAATTAAATACTTACGATAAAACTAAACGTACATATGTATTTTCTTATCTCATACTTCAAGTAGGTACTTAATACAATACTAGCTGCTGTCGTTGACAAAAAAAAGTCATTGTATCATTTTTTTTGTTTTATCGTGTTTCAATATATAATTTAATTTGACCTTATATACGTACCTCTTAAATACTTAGGTTAATACCTACTGGAATTCGCACCGGGTACCTTAGTAGGATTAAAAAAACTAATTTTAACTTTTTAAGATGACGCTAGTTTTTTTTTAATCTTTAAGTATAGTGTCACTTGTTAATGTCATTTAGTGGGTTGTCTGCGTTGTTTTATGTCAGCCGACCTGTATACGTATGGGTGACATAGTTCAAGTAACCCGTCGACAGTCCACAAACTCTCCTCCAGTGGCTCCTCGTGCCACATCCCGGAAACCACGTCGGCTCGTGGGCTAAACCTGGAGGAGGGGCTCGGGAACAACATCTCCCGAGCTGCTCGGTTGCCCTCCGAGTTGTGTCTTGGCTATGTCTACAGCAGTCCACCGCCGGTGGCAAGATACCTAGGCAATTGTAGGAAGGCCTTAAGGCAGTAATAAGGGCTTTGTTATTGCTTGCTAGTCTACTGCATCCAGCTCCCCTCCGGTCGTAGCGGTTCTCCGTTCCACTGGATCCAGGGGGGTAAGGACGAGAGAGTGCTCCTGCGTTTGCGCGAACGTTTGAGCACTTTAATATATCCTGCGCATCTGACCGTTTATGTTTATGGACTCCGATCTGGCAAAGTCTGGTGGCGATGGGCTGAGGTAGAAAGGTTCGGTTGGAGGCAAACTGAGCTTTGTCCGAGGTCTGCACATCAGCGGTTCTGGGGGTGTGAGTACACACCGTGGTCGCTTTTACTCTGAACTGGGGGGACAGGGTAAATTCGGCAGCACCCAGAATGACAAAGCAGCCCTATTTAGGGAAGCACTGCTTTCCCCGCTCAGCCGAGGAGGGGGCTAGAAAAGGTGCCCTAAAAAAGTGCTCACCCCAAAAACCTTAGGATAGTAGTAACCACGGCTGCTTCCGCATCTTTGAAACTCGTGGTCGACGCAACAATAATAAAAATAAGTATATTACACCATCTTTATCACATAATTTGACATTTGGCGCGTGGAATATGCGGACTCTGCTTGACCGTGATGCCAACGCCTGCCCGGAACGTAAAACTGCCATCGTAGCTCGGGAACTTCGTCGCTATAATGTTGATGTGGCTGCTATCAGTGAAACACATCTGGCTGACGAAGGTGAACTGATCGAACATGGCGGTGGCTATACTTTTTATTGGAAAGGGACCTCCGCTTCTGAACCGAGGCGGTCGGGAGTCGGATTGGCGGTCAAAAATCACATCGCCAAGAATCTTCAGGAATGTCCTGTTCACATTTCGGACCGCACCACTACCTTGCGCCTCCACTTAAGTGGCCATAACTACCTTAATGTGGTCAGTATTTATGCGCCGACTCTGGATAGTGCTGACGACATTAAGTGTAAATTTTATGAGGAACTTTCACAGTGCCTTCAGAGGATACATCCTAGAGAGAGCATTTTGGTCTTGGGAGACTTTAATGCAAGGGTAGGCAGAGACTATGAAGCCTGGCCTAAGGTTCTAGGAAGGCATGGAGTTGGAAACATGAATTCCAACGGCCAGTTGCTGCTAAGTTTATGTGCTCAGTATCAGCTCGCAGTAACAAATACTATGTTCCGCCTAGCTGCTAAGCACAAAACGACATGGATGCACCCAAGATCTAAGCACTGGCATCTCATTGATTATGCTATCGTACGACAAAGAGATGTGTCCCAGGTCCTTGTTACCCGTGTTATGCGTGGTGCACATTGCTGGACGGACCATAGACTTGTCATTGCTAGGTTGCGTCTCCGCCTTCGTCGCCCTTGCCGAGCCAGTCAGAGCAAAGCAAAACGGTTAAATGTAGAGAAGCTTGCTGACTTCGAGACGAGGAGGGCTTTTGCGGAGACTGTAGCTAATAATGTTGTGCCGACGATCCCTGTTACTCTTGATATTGATTCTGTTTGGGAAATTCTGTCGTCGTCAATACTGGATGCCGCAGCTGCTACTATAGGTGTAAAACCTCAGCAAAGGGAAGACTGGTTTGACGAAAGTGACAGAGTCCTGATGGAAGCAATTGCCAAACACCGAGCTTTGCTTAAGAACTACGAAAGTAGTGCTGTGATAAAAGATAGTGATCGGGAGTTGCGCAAACTCACGAGAGAAGCTAAAGACAAGTGGTGGGGGGAAAAGGCGCAGTATATGCAATGGCTTGCTGACAGTCATCAAATTGGAGAATTTTATAATGAGGTTCGCAAACTCCTGGGTAACTCCAATTTTGTCAAAGTGCCTCTGAAGTCGCTTGATGGTAGCCTTCTGAAAAGCAGGGATGAAGTGCTTAGGCGTTGGTCAGAACACTTTGATAATTTACTTAACGTGGATCGAACTGCAGATCTAATATACATTAGTGATCTACCTCAACTCCAAGCTGAAAAAGAGCTAGATGATCCCTTATCTCTGGACGAAGTTGTCTGTGCGATAAAAGAACAGCAAAACAACAGTTGGCTTGGACCTAATACCAGGTGAGCTGCTAAAATGTGGTGGTACTGAGTTGCACACGCTGGTCTGGGAACTATTTGTTCGCATGTGGGAGGAGGAACAAGTTCCCAAGACATTTAAACTCTCGCGCATTAGGGCCCTTTATAAGAACAAGGGTGACCGAGCAGATTGCAATTCTTACCGCGGCATTTCACTCCTCTCAGTCCCCGGAAAGGTTTTCGCCAGAGTGTTGCTTAACCGCCTAAGGAAACTGTCAGAAAAGATCTTGCCAGAAACGCAGTTCGGTTTCCGACCGGATAGGGGTACTTGCGAGGCAATCTTCGCAGTTCGACAGCTGCAGGAGAAGAGCAGAGAGCAAGGCAGACACCTATACCTTTGCTTTGTCGACCTGGAAAAAGCGTTTGATAGCGTTCCTCGTGAGGCCCTCTGGATAGTACTGCAAAAATTGGGATGTACGGAGAAGTTCGTAAAACTTGTGCATCTCCTGCATGATGACATGGAGTGTTGTGTAGTGGCGGAGGATGAGCAGTCGCAGTTCTTTTCGGTTACCTGTGGCGTGAAGCAGGGCTGCGTTTTGGCCCCCACTCTCTTCGCCCTTTATTTTGCAGTGGTCATCCGTGAAGCCCTTGCGATATCTTCAGAGGGTGTCCGGCTGCGTTTTCGAACAGATGGCAGTCTTTTCAACTTATCGAGACTAAAGGCAATCACAAAAGTGTCTCTTGCACATATTGAAGAAATTATGTACGCAGATGACCTGTGTTCTGTGGCAGAATCCCCAGAAGGGCTTCAACAGCTTGTTACGAACCTTCACGAGCAGTGTTCCAAATTTGACCTAAAGATCAGCGTCAAAAAGACGGAAGTTATGTCTCTGGACGTTCATGGGAATGAGACACTGAACATTAAGCTTGGAGAAGACGTACTGAAGCAGGTTGAAAAGTTTCGATATCTGGGGAGCACATTAACATCTAAGTGTGACCTTGATGCCGAAATCAACAGCAGAATCAATGCTGCTGCTGCAGTTTTCGGTAAATTAAATGCCAGGGTCTTCTGCTCACACGACTTAATGCGCGCCACAAAAATATCGGTATATATGGCTGTTGTGCTGCCTAACATTTTATACTCTGCCGAAACATGGACACCGTACCGACGTCACATTAAACAATTGGACCGATTCCATCTCAAATGCCTCCGTTCAATCCTTAACGTCCATTGGTCTGATCGAGTGCGCAATACGGAAGTATTGAGACGAGCTAATGTGGGAGGCATTGAGGCGTACCTCATGAGAAGGCAACTTCGGTGGTGCGGCCATGTGACACGCATGTCGGAGCAGAGAGTGGCGAAGCGCATCCTTTATTCGGAGTTGCAGGAGGGCAAGCGAAAGCATGGCGGGCAACTCCTAAGATTTAAGGATGTACTTAAGCGACACATGAAGAGTTGTGACGTAGATCCATCTCAGTGGGAAGAGCTTGCGTCTAACCGCGGAGAGTGGAGGTCATTGGTACAGCAGAAAGTTTTTGATTTTGAGACTCGTCGGCTTACAAAACTGGATTCTAAGCGTGACGAACTAAAGGCCCGACCACCAGCGGCAATCAGTTATAATTATGTTAGTGGTGCTCTTACTTGTCCACTCTGTACAAGAATATTTGTAAACAAGGGTGGTTTTGCTAGCCACATGAGAGCCCATGATAGACGCCAGTAGGGTGTTAAAGAAACGGTCGCCGTAGCCGAAAGCGGTTTGGAAGGATTATTATTAATGTCATTTATGTATCAACTATTTACGCACCTTCATATTTCTGGAGGTAAACAAAAGTAGTAAAATTTACTCCGTTTTCTAGAGCGTCAATAAATGCCCAACGACGGAAATAGCATTGCATCTTTTAGCTCGATTTGGGAAACTGAAGTTAGAATGCTTGTACCTCGAGGATCAATACTATGATTTGATCAGTACTTACACAGCTGAAATAGAATCATTACGAGACAGGTATTATTATGTTGTTACACATTTCATTTTGACATAGCCTTTGCGGGTAAATAAATGAGAAATACATTTGAAGATTCAAACTTCCAACTATGTTTTTTTTTTGTAACTTATAAAAAATTTTCCTCTCATTTGCATTCATGATAAAGGATAAGAGTCAATTTGAATGTAGTGCTTATGCACACGACGCCAAAGACTTGTTGTTCGTTTCTTGTAACGCTTGAAGGTGCCCTAAACTCAAAAAAACAGAAGGTAGGTACACCCGCGTCTTTGTTGCGTAAAAAAAAGTGTGCATTAGCACATAATGTTTAGTTCATAAGAACTAAACATTGTTTTTGATAATTACTCATTTAATTTTATTAGGTACAATGAAGAAAAAGAGACTCCGGATTTGCCAAAAAACATGCCACCGGTCGCCGGGCGAATTATGTGGATCAGATTTTATGACAAGAATATCAATATTCCTATGGATATATTCAAACAGCATCACGAAGTCATTACTCACATGGTGTGTATTGTATAGTCTAGTATAGTATATCTGCGAAGAATACTCAATAACTTCATTACTTATATTATTAACCTACTATTAGCATTGCATATATACCTGTGTCCTGTAGGTACCTACTAATATACCTTGATCTCATAGAGTTATTTTGTGTAATATTTAATTTTACACATGATTTTCCAATACCGATAACGAATCATCTCGATATGTTTCGCAAATAGTGCCGCGTGTTAACTTGTCATCTAGCTTTTTAGAACTTATTGCGTAACACACTATCAGTAGCAATGGCTTTAATTTTGACAGTTCAACAACATTCATTGCGTTATTTACGTTGTTGAGCAGACAAATGTTTCGAACATATGAGGCAATGGATTAGCAATATCCTTCAAAATGATTCAAATTTTGATTTGTGAACGTAAGTGTGTTACGCAATTAGGGTGCGGTTTAGCAATGGGTTTTCGTTTTGTTCCATTACAGAACACTCAACGATGTATAAAGTTATACAATGTCTTGACTATTGTATTTACGGAATTCGAATTAATTTATCATTACGCTTGGGCTGAAAATGTGGGCCAGGTAAGTGATATGAATATACTAATATTATAATGAGGTAAAAATTGAGAGCTTGTAGGTATGCGGGGAAGTAGTCTTCGGAACTACTGATCCGATTCCGAAAACTCTTTTAGTAATGGAAAGCTACAGTATTTCTGAGTGTCATTTTATGTTCAAATAAGTAATTACACGCGGACGAAGTCGCGGGCAGAAGCTTGTACCTATATCAATACATCATGAACACTTTTTTTTTGTTGGATTCTTGTCGTTGGCGGATCTGAGGCACTCGCTAAAAGATATTTCGGAATGCACTTTTGCGGAAATGGACATTTGCACGAAGGGACACTTGCACGAAGGATACTTGCTCGAATCCACGCCCTCTAAAAAGTAAAAAATAAGAAATTTGTCTGTTTGTTATGAAGAAATCTCAAAACATTACACGAAAAAGAAGAAAATTTCCATCATAGGCATGCAATGGAACCCTCTTTATGCAAGCTTTTAATGATAATATCCTAATAAACATTTTTTTTAGGTACGATTAGGTCTTATCGCCCCTCTATTGATTCGTCATCCAACAACGAATATGTACATCGTAAACTTCAGTATTTTCATCCCGGAGTGCATCAGAGAGGTTGAGTACATGTGGCAGCTGGGACTACGTAAGAGCTATTACTTGACTATTCAAATAAAAACATGTTTTGTTATGCTGTTGCTAGAATCCTGCTAGTTTTATAAATGCATGCTTGAGAATTAGGATGTTTCTTAGGCAATCAATCAAGGCTTGATTTAATAACAAACAACCAAATATCGGACTGAAGTGGATTTGAATGAAAACTTGATTTGAATAAAAATTATATAAATACAAATGAGATCAAGTATACCAGATTATGAAATCTGGGATACTTTTTGTGCTTTTTTCCTAATTCTTCTTTGCACACGATCACTATATCGATATTTTTTAAAATTTTAATGCTTAATCTTTGCAAATTTAGATGTGCCAGACGGGGCTCAGATCGTAGCATTTTGTAAAAATAAAATCCTCGGAAACTATGAAAGAATCAAACATTTGGTTGATAAAAACAATCAAGTTCGAAGGTAAGTTACACCAAAAATATTTCAATGTATTATAACCAACAAATTATTTACAGCTCTATCTATGGTTACTTCACCTGGTGTCTTGGTGGATTCTGGCTGCGCTACCAGACCGATTGTTCCTGGTTCTCCGACGGAAATAAAGGACCGTTATAAGTTTAACTTGTGCCTTGTGCAAAATGGCTTAACCAATTTTTTTTTTGTGAGGCGTGACTTGATAGATACTGTTCTTAGCCATGATTCAAGAAAATGTGTTCAGCCGTTTGAAGATTATTAGCTCTTTTCTAGTTGATGAATGGATGTAAGCATCTTCCAGAGGTCTGATCTATTCTCGTGTGTGATATAATCGAAATTTGGTATTACGTTAGAATAAGGATAATCAGCCTGTAGGCTGGTCCCAGTCGTGGGGGCATAATAATGACCCCAATGCTGGGACACAGGTCTCCTCCCTGTGAGAGGGAGCGGGCCGTCATCCATGCGGGTCCAGTGGGGGTTGAAAGATGTCATATTTATGTCTTTGAATTTTTGGTTCTAGGACATGCCGGTTTCCTCATGATGTTTTCTTTGTTTAATTTTGAGAGCAGTAGTGATGAAATAATTTACACAAATTAAAGCACCTGACTGGGTTCAAACATACGACGTACAATTCGTAAGTCGCCGCCGTTACCACTGGCCCACCACTGCTCTCTCCGGTATTTTGTAACCTCAATGATATAAGAAGAATACAGTTACCTAGAACTGATGCAGCAGGATCACCTCCGCTTCTTTACAGCAGAGGTATCATGTATGGGCTCATTGCAACGGTCTCAATGAATAGGTTATAGATAGATGGTGATCAACGTCTGACGATGGAGTAGGGAAGAGAAATGAGGATACATTAGTAACTAGCTTCGCTCTGTCACTACAACAAAACTTCTAAAAAGTATAAAAAATAATGTATTGTCCCATTAAGTAAGTTGCAGCTAATATTTTATGAAAAAAAGAAAGTTAACAGCAGCTATCCTTTCTATAATAGCAGACGTTCATTATTGCTGGGTATAGAAAGGCCTCGTCTGTTTGGCGTTTTCGGTCAACATAATTACCTACAACTTAAATTCAACTTAAAGGGCCAATACATATTATTATAACCTCCTCGAAGGAAACAGAGGGGTGTTATAAGTTTAACGTGTGTTTCGTGTTCGTTATAGAGGTTTTTGTTTGTGTCGGGGGTTTAATTGTACAATAAAATGGCTAAAATGGTCATGTATGGAAATACATAGAATCGTTTGGTTGTATTTAATCATTTGAAATGTTTTCTTTAATAGGAGCATGCCCAAACTGTACCTACCACTGCTACGCGCACAACTCATCAAATTGGAGAATGCTTTTAAACCTGGTTTTTCTATTATGACATGGACTTCTTTAGAAATTCCCTCGTATTGTGAAAGTATTGAGAAAGTTCTTACCGAAGTTGACTTGTTTGTTAAGGAGGTAAGAATTTTGAATCTGTTTGCCACTTCTGATCGATACAAAACTCACGAATCGATACAAAACAGACGAATGATCACGATGATCGCTTACGTTGTGCCACATGGCTTTAGAACACGGTGTAGCTTA